>CAMGYJ010000009.1:24350752-25712473 GCA_946122785.1 Linum tenue
AGGTCGATTGGACGAGGATCGGACGCATGGCGGGTTCTGAGGAAGTCGCACGGGCACACCCACAACCCGCACGGCCGTGCAAGTGACCAGTTTGGCCGTGCGGGATTGTGCGAGGCACGCACGGGCACAGTGAAAACCCGCACGGCCGTGCAGTGACCAGTTTGGCCGTGCGGGATTGTGCGTGGGCACGCACGGGCACAAGTGAAATCCGCACGGCCGTGCAAAGTGCAATCCTGGCCGTGCGAGATGGCTGAGGTTCGACTTAATGGTACGACGCGTTTTTGAAGTCGCACGGCCAGAATGGTGATGTGCACGGCGTGCACCCTGGCCGTGCAAGTCGGGAAATTTCTTGGTTTTTAATGCGGATTCCGAAGCCAAACAGAAGGGGATTCGAGTTTTGAGAGACAGAGCGGTCCTAGAGAGAGAAAGCGCGAACAAGAGTCTCCAAGTGCCCTAGATCGATCTTCAACACCATTGGAGCTTGGTTTGAGCTTGGAGAAGTGCCGATTCAACGTCCAGGAGCAGAAATCCCATCTTCACAGTATGATTTCCGCGTCTGATTCTGCTTTGCTTCTCTCTCCATGGAGTAGTTCCCCCATTCATCTGGGTGTGGGAAACCCCTAGATCTGTATGTTAGGTTTGATTGTATGAACCCAAGTATTGATTCTATGATATTGATTATATTTTTTTTGAGGTTTGAATGATTGAATGGCTTGAATCCTGATCAAATTCCTGTTGTTTCTGCTTTAACCTAGAATGATAATATCTGCCTAGGTTGATAGAGTATCCTTAATCGAAGGTAGTGAATTGGTGACTTAGTCGAGGAGCTAGTTCACTATTCTGAACCGAATTCCATTCGGTAGTGGAGGTTTTGTTCATAGGGCCTCAATCTGTTTACTCCGGTGTAGGTTAGTCGCCAGCTAGAGACTCAGATTGAGAGGGTCTGAAGACCTTTAATCGAGACTTCAGACTGATTAAGAACCTTCCGCAGTATAACTATCATAGAAATCGAACTTGGCAATTACAATCGGCTTTACTGCAGTCTACGGGGGAACCATATCCGGGTGACCTCTCTTAACCTGAATACAACCGTTTAGTTGCTTTGCTTGCTTGTTAGTTTACACCTTCACTAAAGTTTCATTGCTGGATAATACGAATTCACTGAGTAGTCATCACATCTAGGACCCGGGTTGACATTAAAACCCAACCCGCTATACTACGCTTTTGGAAGTGGTTACACTTGGCCATTTTCTAGAGTGACAGTAGGAGCGAGTCAAGTTTTTGGCGCCGTTGCCGGGGACGGCTAGGTTGTTGAAGAAAAGTGATTTCTGTTACTTTAGCATTTTCATTTTTTGCATTGAGTTTTTGTTTTTCCCACTTGTGCCTTCACGGGTTTGCATTGCTTGATTGTGTGCAGCTAGTGCATGACCCGTAGCCAGTCGGGAGGTTTACTGCCGTTGAATCCTGAGATTGAGCGCACCTGCAAACAACTTCGCAGACAACAGCAAAGCTAGACTGGCTACGGTGGAGCGCCGAGACGGCCAATTGACTAGCGACTCTGAGGATGAGTACGAGATGGAAGGCGATCAGAACCCACCTCCTCAGAACCAGATCCTGGGGAAGGACCAACACCCCCAGGGAGCTGGGCACCATCATCATCCACCACCACCGGGTCCCACCCTGGAGTACTACTATACTCCATGGATTGCTGACATCCGCCCGGTCATCCTCTATCCGCCCATTCCTGCAAACAACTTCGAGATCAAGCCATGCTGGATTCAGCTCATCACATCTTCTATCCAGTTCCATGGCTTGGAGGATGAGGAAGCCCGGGCACACCTTTCCCGGTTTCTGCAGCTGACGAACGGGTTCCAGCTGAATGGTGTTCCGGATGATGCAATCCGCCTTCACCTCTTCCCCCATTCTCTGGCGGGGAATGCTAAGAGGTGGTTGGAAACCCAGCCCCCATTGTCCATCACCTCTTGGGACGATCTGGCTGACAAGTTCGTGCACCGGTATTATCCGGCATCGAAGACCACAGAGATTCAGCGGGAGATCACTCACTTCCGCCAAAAGCCAGATGAGTCCCTTCGTGATGCATGGGAGCGGTACATGGGATACTTCTGGCAGTGTCCCCATCATGGCTTCAGCGATGCTTTCACAGTGGGGAACTTCTACAGTGCCCTCACCTCAGACAGCCAGAGGGTGATCGAGTCTCTTTGCCCAGGAGGGGATATCCTTACTAAGACTCCACCCGAGCTGAACCAGATGATCAGTACTTTGGCTGCCCGTGATCATTCCTGGGGGCAGAGCAGCAGAGGCAGGCATTCCCGGGACCGCGGTGTGCATGCTATGGAGGCCAGGTCCGGGTTAGAGCAGTAGGTGGCGGAGTTGGTACAGACATTGAAGCAGCCCAACAGTCTCCTACGGGGCCGAGGTGTAGCTCCGCCTCCAGTCGCTCAGTGTCAGTGGTGTGAGAGCCCGAATCACCTGGTGGAGGATTGTCAGTCTATGAGGGAGTCTTCTACTCCCCAAGAGCAGGTGGACTTCATAGCAAATGCTCGGCGCTTGGATCCATACAGCAGTACCTATAATGAGGGATGGCGCCAGCATCTCAACTTTGCCTGGAGCAGCAAAGCCAACAAGCCACCTGGTTTCCCAGCACCAGCAGGTGGTTTCCAGCAGAGGCAGCCCTTCCAGGATAGGCAGGGGCCACCACCACAGCAGCAGCCCTACCAGCCTAGACAAGGGCAGCCATTCCAGCAGCCTCAGCGTTAGTATGCCGAGCCAGCAGCAGCGCCAGCTCCCGATAATCAGATGACCGAGCTGAAGAACATTTTGGCAGCATTCATGACCACCAGCCAGGCAAGTATCACGAGGATGGATCAGACCATAGCTTCACTGGAGGCAGGCCAGAGAACCCTGGAGGCAGGACAGAGGAACCAGGGTGCCATTCTGCAAGATTTACAGAACCAGGTTGGCGCCATAGCTCGCCAGATTACTACTCGGGCCCCGGGGACTCTACCTGCCACCACCATCCCCAATCCACGGGACCCGCATGAGACCGCACATGCCATTTTCACCCTGAGCGGCAGGCCTACATCAGCTGATCCTGCCCCGACCAGGCAGGAGGAACCACTACCTGCTTCAGCACTTCCAGCCGGTGATGCAGAAGTGCGGGTGGAGAAGGAAGCCTCTGCTCCCAAGCCACAACCAGTGGTGAAGGAGCACGCACCCCAGCTTCCCTTCCCCACTTGCCTTCACAAAGACAAGCTGGAGACTGAGTTTGCCAATTTTATGGCAATGTTGAAGCAGCTCAACATCAGCATACCATTTGTGGAGGCACTGTCGAAGATGCCCAAGTACGCAAAGTTCATGAAAGATCTCTGCACCAACAAGAAGAAACTTGGGGATCTCTCGACAGTGCTGCTGAGCGAGGAATGTTCTGCTATCCTGCAGAACAAGCTGCCTGAAAAGCGCAAGGATCCAGGGAGTTTTACTATCCCTCTTACTATTGGCAGCATGCATGTAGGGAAGTCCTTGGCGGACCTAGGAGCTAGCATCAATGTCATGCCATATAGATTGTTCAAAAAGCTAGACCTAGGTGAACTTAGCCCTACTAGGATGAGCATTCAGCTAGCTGATCGTTCCGTGGTGCATCCTAGGGGTATCATAGAAGATTTGCTTGTTAATGTGGGTGCATTCACATATCCTGTTGATTTTGTTATTCTGGATATAAATGATGATGTGGATGTGCCTTTGATTCTAGGTAGACCATTTCTTGCCACCGCCAAGGCACTGATTGATGTGCATGATGGTAAACTGATCCTGTGTGCTGGAAATGAACAGGCTATTTTTCCTGTGACTGAGGTTGATCACTGTGCTATGATTGCTGTCACACCTGTGCATGCTATTTCTGACCAGGTACACGAGCCTGTCGTGTATCCTTCTGCACCTTCCATTTTGCAGGACCCCCCTCTCACTCCTTCGCCGCCGCTCCCTCCAGCCTCACCACCGAACAAAAAGCTCAAGGAGGAGTGGCGGCCGAAGCAGCAGGTGCCTAGGCCTGCACGGAAGAAGGGTGGAGACCACTATGAGCTGGTCCCACCCACTGCACCACGACCACCCTGGCCATCCGAGTACTCACTCGCCTGCATCTTGCCGGATGGCCAGGTCGAGCTGACCTCTGCTGGTGGTTGCAACCGTCGGGTGCACGGTCACCACCTGAAGCTGTACCTCAAGAGCGATGTGGATCCGCTCTTGGAGGTACCTGTTCCTACACCCCGCTGAGTATCCACCATGGGCGTCCAGCTAAAAGACGGTAAAGAAGCGCATGTGGGGAGGCAACCCCACCACGGTTTGACTTTCTTTCTTACGTTTCGAGTCGGATTGCGATTTGGTTTGGTTTTGGTTTGTTTCCTTTGTTTTGGATGGTGTCTTATTGGGCTGACATTGGACCTAACATATTGTGTTTGAGCTCTTCTGTTTCCCTTTAGCTGTGCTGTGTTCCCGACTGGTCCATTTCCAGTCTCCTGCAGTCCGTGCATACCGGTAACATCGTTCCCCTTTCCTCCCCTCTTCTCCATTGAGGACAATGTCGATCTTAAGTGTGGGGGGGATGTTTATCTTTTGACTGCATTAGATCTGTTTGTGTGCTTGGAGCCTAGTCCACTGTCCAAATTTTGAAATTTGAGGGCTCCAAGTACGTGTTCCTTGCAATTGCCTGCTCAGTATGCTTTGAATTGACAGTCTCTGTAGTGGTTTGCAACCTAGGGAGGTAGTGTAGCACTATGGAGGATGTTGATGCATTTAAGAAGTCTCATTTCTTCTTCATAGTGTGTTGGTTGATTGAGTGAATTAGTGATCTTAGGACCCTTGAATTGTGTGGTGTTGTGGACTCTCTGCCTGTCATGGACTCTTGTATCATGTTTTGAAAGTAACAGGTGCTCGAAATGTGATTTAAAATAACGTCTCCCGTGCGAATAGGGCGAAAGTGTGTAAGGGGAGACGGGAATCCGTTCCCAATTTCCATCTACTACCTCCCGCCCCCTTACATGTCTTTCCCCCGCACGAGGCTCGAGACAACTGCTCCTGGCATGGCCGGTAAGAGCCGGGCTCCCGCAAAACCTTTGCTAGGTGGGACCCCCGTTTTCTGCAAAAACGGGTTGGAACCCTTGAAAAAAGAAAAGAGAAAAAACAGAAAAACAAGCAAAAAGAAGAAAGAAAAGGGGTTCCAACCATCTCCAAGAAGAAAATCGAGCACCTTGAAAAATGTGAGTCCATGATCTTTTGTTTGTGAGAGTCTCCTCATCCACGATTCATTTGTCCTCTGTTCACTATTTGCCATGATGCTGACTCGAGACTAGTGCTCTCGCCGAAGAAGTTATGAGATGACTTGTGCGTCGGTTGACCTCGTAAGTTGCTAAATGATCTAGGAAGTCCTCTACCTACGATCGAGGTTGTTTGTTGCTACAGAGGTCTAGAGAGTTGCATTGGTTTGAGATAGGTTTGCTTGGGGACAAGCAAACGGTTTAAGTGTGGGGGAGTTTGATAGACAGTTAGTTACACATGTTTTTACCCCTGCTCTTACTCCGTTTGAGGTATTGATTCTCGTGTTTTAGGCCGATTTCACGCTAGGTTGTGCTTGTTTATTATATTTCAGGTCCTAGTACGTGAATGGAGGCTTGGGAGCGAGTTTGAGATCGATTGGACGAGGATCGGACGCATGGCGAGGTTCTGAGGAAGTCGCCCGGGCACACCCACAACCCGCACGGCCGTGCACGTGACCAGTTTGGCCGTGCGGGATTGTGCGTGGGCACGCACGGGCACAAGTGAAATCCGCACGGCCGTGCACGTGACCAGTTTGGCTGTGCGGGATTGTGCGTGGGCACGCACGGGCACAAGCGAAATCCGCACGGCCATGCAAGGTGCAATCCTGGCCGTGCGAGATGGCTGAGGTTCGACTTAATGGTACGCCGCGTTTTGAGTCGCACGGCCAGAATGGTGATGAGCACGGCCGTGCACCCTGGCCGTGCGAGTCGGGAAATTCTGGTTTTTAAGCGGATTCCGAGCCAAACAGAAGGGGATTCGAGTTTTTGAGAGACAGAGCGGTTCCTAGAGAGAGAAAGCGCGAACAAGAGTCTCCAAGTGCCCTAGATCGATTTTCAACACCATTGGAGCTTGGTTTGAGCTTGGAGAAGTGCCGATTCAACGTCCAGGAGCAGAAATCCATCTTCACAGTATGATTTCCGCGTCTGATTCTGCTTTTGCTTCTCTCTCCATGGAGTAGTTCCCCCATTCATCTGGGTGTGGGAAACCCTAGATCTGTATGTTAGGTTTGATTGTATGAACCCAAGTATTGATTCTATGATATTGATTATATTCGATTGAGGTTTGAATGATTGAATGGCTTGAATCCTGATCAAATTCCTGTTGTTTCTGCTTTAACCTAGAATGATAATATCTGCCTAGGTTGATAGAGTATCCTTAATCGAAGGTAGTGAATTGGTGACTTTAGTCGAGGAGCCAGTTCACTATTCTGTACCGAATTCCATTCGGTAGTGGAGGTTTTGTTCATAGGGCCTCAATCTGTTTACTCCGGTGTAGGTTAGTCGCCAGCTAGAGACTCAGATTGAGAGGGTCTGAAGACCTTTAGTTGAGACTTCAGACTGATTAAGAACCTTCCGCAGTATAACTATCATAGAAATTGAACTTGGCAATTACAATCCGGCTTAACTGCAGTCTAGGGGGAACCATATCCGGGTGACCTCTCTTAACCTGAATACAACCGTTTAGTTGCTTTGCTTGCTTGTTAGTTTACACCTTCACTAAAGTTTCATTGCTGGATAATACGAATTCACTGAGTAGTCATCACATCTAGGACCCGGGTTGACATTAAAACCCAACCCGCTATACTACGCTTTAGGAAGTGGTTACACTTGGCCATTTTCTAGAGTGACAGTAGGAGCGAGTCAGGTTTCTCTAGGAAGGGTTTCTTAGGACTGAAGCCATTGAAACACCCAAATTGTTGTTGAACTCCACTAATATTTTGAAATATGTTAGCAAGAATAGGCTGAGGAAGTGTGCTTGAATGTAGTTCGTAATGGGTGATAGTTTGGTTTGGAAGGAAGTAAAGTTTTTGGCCGATGCTAGTGGCCGTTGTGTGTAGGGAAGGTTCTTAGTCGAAGCTGTAGAACCTTCGTTTTAAGGTGAAATTGTAGGACCTCATGTTGTGTTTTCCACCACCCAAAAGGCCTTTTCCCCATGTCCAAGATAATTTCCATTCATTTGGACCCGTGTCTAATACCTCCGGACAAGGTAGTGATGACAACCGTCCCATGAACTCTAGCATTTAGAGATTGTCAGCGTGGTGAAGAGACGATAGGGCCAAGTGTTGATGATTGTGCACATTTTTTGCACCAAATGGTCCTGCCCCACTAGTCAAGAGAGTGATTCATTTTTGTTTTGCATGTCATATCATACCCTGGTGAGGACCTTTATTGCCCGTTCGTTTATTCCTTGGACTTGAATGTTATGCATGGTTAGTTGTGTCTGATGAGTGAACTTGTTGAGACTTGCATTGATTCATAAACAAGTTGAGAACTTTTCTTTTGGCCATTTTTGGTGGCCTCTAATGTTGTTTGTGGTAGATTCCAGTATCACTTGCAACGGTCCATGTGTTAATTGCCAATAGCCATTGAGATTCCCCACTTTGTGCCCTTTGATTTAACCCCAAAGTATTTTGTTTAGGTTGAGATATTACCTTGTGTGAAATGGTTTGCTTGGGGACAAGCAAACGTCTAAGTGTGGGGGAGTGATTTGGGCCTAAATGTACACTTTTCATCCTCGTTTCTCTTTGGCGTTTGTGGCATTTGAGCTCCAAAAGGTGTGGTTTTACGCTAGGTTTTCTGTGTTTTGGTGTCTTTCAGAATAGGTGGAACCAACCCTGGAGTCGATTGTTGGAAGAAATGGCACGAAGATAGGACCAAAGGAGGAAGCAGCCGAAGATCACGGTATAGGCAAGAAGTTCACGGTCATCTAGACCGTGAACTGTAGCCATAAACCGTGAAATGGCAGGGTTCCAGAGGGATTTTACAGGTTACCGGCATCAACCCTGGTCACGGTTGCAAGACCGTGAACGGAAGCCATGGACCGTGATCCAGCTAAATGAAATGGCGCGAATTGGTTCGAGTTCACGGTCTCCGTCATTAGTTCACGGCCGTGTACTTAGACCGTGAACTGGGTGCCATCTGTGTATAAAAGGAGAGCTAAAAGGAAGAAAAAAAGGGAGCCCAAAGTGAGAGAACCTCCTTGGTGTTGAGATAGGAACCTCCTTCGAAGGTTGGCCACTTCTTAGAGTTACCGCATGACATCCCTCCTTATGATTAGGTTAGGTATTACCTAGTAAAGTTCCTTGTGGTCTTAATGATTGAGTTTGGGCCAAAGAGCTTAGTTGGGCTTCAAGATTTTGAAGTGAGGCTTTTTGATTCCTTTGACCCTCTTCTAAACTTGAGAATTTGGTTGTGGTATTCTCTATGAACTTGTCAATAGCTTTATACTTCTTGTTGGAGTGGGTAACGAATTAACCTACCAAGTCTTTAAGTTTAGATACTCGACCAATGGAGGGTCGACTTTGTTCTTGATACGCCCCTTGGTATGAGGGTTGACTCGGCCTTGTATAAGTATTTGGCAGATGAGCTTGAGATTGAGTCCCCCGGAGGCTTTCTATCCGTCGGAGAAGAACAAAGCAAGTTAGGATGTTTCCTCCAACCCAGATTATATGTTGAGCTATAAGGATTGTTTCATCGAGATTGTCACCCAACAAAGTTGGCTTGCTCAAATTGTAGTGAGGCCTCAATCATAGACTTACACTCCTCCATAGTATGACTTGAGTCGCCACACCAATCAAATTTCATAAGTTGCTTCCCATTTCCTTTCATAGATGATGCAACTTGATCAATTTAAATTTTCTTGGAAAGTTCTTATATGTGAGCCACTAACGATGATTGTTCTTCGACCTTCATTAAACTTCCTTTCTTCACACTCTTGCCTCTCCTTCCGTCTCCCAAATCTTAGCTATTTAGTGCCATCTCTTCAATCAATCGTTGAAGCTCACCGACTTCTTTGTTCCTAATGGAACCTCCACTAGAGGCATCGATGAGGTTCTATGACTCCTTTGTCAAAGCATTATAAAAGCCTTCCATTTGTATCCAATCAGCGATGCCGTGGTATGGACATTTGAGTAGGAGAGATGTAAACCTTTCCTATACTTCAAACAATGCTTCATCCTTCTCTTGATAGAACATAGTAATCTAACTACTCACTAAAGTTGTCTTAGATAGTAGAATGTACCATGCAAAGAACTTGTTGGATAGATCATCCCACGAGACGATAAAGTGATGGGTATGGTTATTCAACCATTGCTTTGTCGCTCCATTTAGAGTAAACGAAAATAACCTCAAACAAATTCACTCATCATCCCGTTGAATTAAACCGCAGTTTGAAGCATCAAAATTGTTCCCAGCTTAATCTCATAGTTTTTGATAGACACCATTGTGTGAAGAATAGGTGATTAAACATTATCCACACTTGGCCTTGAGTAAGAACCCATTGTACTAGGCCTTGGTGGAATTTGAGCTTGATGATCTCCCATTGGTGGAGATTGATGTCTTGCAACTCTTCTTAAGTTTCGTAAGTTTCTCTCAATTTTTGTCAAGAGGAAATATCTCCAAAGAATTCCTCCTTCGCATACAAAGGTGTTACAAGACAAAAACTCAACAACCCATGACATACAAACTTGGATAACAAAACAAAAAACGAAACAAACTACGAAAGTAACAAAAAAAACACAAAAGAAAATAAAGGCTAAACTAAAAACTCAATGGTTTTCTACTAGTTACCAAGTTTCCCTAGCAATGGCGCCTAAAAGCTTGATCAAATTCATCTATGAAGATTATTTTCAATGGTTTGCATGTGTCAATAACTACCCTATCATAGGCCAAGTTTTACCTAAAATGGAGTTTTCATATAGTGGCAATCAAGGTCATATTCACTCGGGTCCCAGTACCCTAGCCTACTTCTCACGTTGTTGCTATTTAGCCGATCGGTTTAAGGGTTTGTGTTGGAAGATTCGAGCGAACTAACTAGTTAAGAGAGTAAATAAAGATGAAAGCAGGTACTTCAGGGAACTATCTCTCACCCTAGCCTAAGACTACTATGCAAAGTCTAGATAATTTGGGTTTGTTAAATATGGCGAGTGAGCTCTTTTCCATTGGCTTTCTTGGTTATCCACACGCCTCCGAGTACGCCTCCCCTAAACTCATGTAAGTCATCTTGATCTAGGCTATCGTATCTGGGGGATTAAGAACGTATCTCCTTTCAATGGAAACCACCCACCGTCCACCCCGAGGTTTTATCAAGGGTTCTATTTAGGAAGGCATTCCTATGGCAGGGGTTTGGTCGCCTTCTCCACCATAGGATCCTATTCAAACATCTAACCTCAATTTTCTTGATGGCGCATACCCTTCTAACCCTAAAACTACATACCCATCGTAGAAGCTCAAGTAGGCTAGAAAAGAATATTAGGGCGATTTACCCAAACCCAATCAAATCTAGGAAATCTTTAAAATTAACTATATAAACACATCCATTCATTACAACCCTAAAATATCTATACAACAAATTGCAACCCTAAAACAACAGTTTGGGGTTTAGAACCCATAGTACCTTAGAGGACTACTCCACAATGGAGGTAAGAAGATACATAGAAGAGGTGGAAGAAGGCTTGATGTTGAGGAAGTTAACTGCTCTCTTTTAGCTCCTTCTCCTTCTTTTCCTCTTCTCCTTCCTTTAGATTCTCTCTCTTCTCCCTCTCTAATACCATAAATTATATCTCAAAATATGCTCTCTTGATAAACACGAGTCGCGGCTGCAAACTTCCTCATGGTCAATTTGCACTATGCCCGTGATCTTACTGGGGGAAACTCTCTATTTTGCCTCGGTTGCTTCTTCACGAAGTTCTCATCCTGAGCCTTCAAATCCGCGGCCATGACATTGGGCTTCCTGGCCGCGATATTCACCTTGAGTTTGCAGTCTATGATCTCGGCTGTGATCTCCATCTCCAGGCCGCGATCCTCACTCTCCTGCCCCTTTTTCTACACTTGTGTCCTTTTTGGTAACTAATTCGCATGAATTGTCTAAAGCACCCTAAAATCGCATCGAAATTAAATAGGAATGAAATAGGGATGCAATTGACGTTGTTCAAACAATTATGCACATGAATTAGCACGAAACAAACCTTAATATGAAGGGTAAACAACACCAATTTAGGTGTTATCATTCGGGCTTGTTCCTAGAGCTTCCACGTCCCCATAATCGCCCTCAAATCATCCTCTACCTCTTCGGTTCGTCACTTGGGTGTTTGGGAATAAAAACCGAGCTTTCCCCTTCAAAAACGCATAAAATGGGCCTTTATACACGTTGTTGGCTCGTTCCACAGTCACACCTTCTATTGCCTGGTCGTGGAATAGACACACCAAACCGTGGATTTCTCCTGCTCAAAAAGCCTGGCAGAAATCCCAAACCACGATTGTGGAATTGACTCTCCAACCCGTGGAACTCATTGTTCATTTTCCCTTATCTTTGATGTCTTATCTCTCCCTTGTCCGAAATCCAAATTTGTCTCTGTTTGATCCCAGACGCTCGTAGTCTCGTTCTCTTTATTTTCATGAAAATAATACATGATTATTTTTCCATAAAATGAGGCATAAATCGATTCATCCTCAAGTCATGCCCGTGTTTCTTCCCCGAGTCGCTAATTGAGCTCCGATTGACTGGAAACTTGCGCCTATGCTTCACTTTACGTGCTAGGACCAAAAATATGACAAAGGAAAATAACCTAGCATAAAATAGGCATAACTATGATAAAAACCAAGTTAACCAATCAATAAATGAGAGGTTAAACATGTGTATTTATGTAGTTATCAAGAACCTATAGAAGGAGAGAAGGAAGGGAGCTCGCCCACATCAAGAGTTCTTCTATTTTCTTCCAGGTATCTTCTTCCACCCCTTTATGGGGTAGTTCTCTAAGGTACCAGGGGTTTAAACCCCCAAACCCAAGATTTAGATTTTGAATATAGATATAATTGTGTTAGGGTTTGTGAATGTAATTTTTGTTTTAGTGATTATATGCTTCATTATGCTTGGGTATATCTACAAATGAGTTAACACTAGGTTGGAAAAAAAAATTGGGGTTCGACTAGGTAGTGCCATATGGATAACTAAGGGTAGATGAATGAACTTAGGGTTCCTTAGTAGACGTGGCGACCAAACCCCTACTATAGGAACACATTCCTAAAACAATGCTAGGGACGTCACACATGTTCTGGTCGAAGGACCAATCTAGTATGCATGATAGGTTAAACCTATTGAGAGGAACTATGAGAGCAACCCTAGCACGTAAACTTAGACTGAGGTGACATTGGGTCTTTGTGGGCCGTGTTAGGAGGAGGGAGATTAATCATTGAAATCCCTAGATTAGAGAGTTCTGCATATTATCCCATAAACCCAATAGTTAGAGTTTGCATGATAAACCTAGTTTATGGTGAGGGTGGCACACCAAAGTACCTTTCTTTTGTCTCTTCTTTTTCCACTAGTAATTTCCAATCAACCTCCAACCCAAAAATCAAAATAGGTTGACTAGATAACAACGAAGTGAGAAGTAGCCTAGGGTATCAAAACTTGTGGACTATGACTAATGCAACCCTGGGGGGTTGGATTTTAACCAAAGTACGCAGAAACACAATCAATCCAAGGATCAGATTGAATAAAAAGAAATTCGAACCAAAAAAAAGGATGTTCTTGGGTGTTTAGATAAAACGGAATCAAACTTGCAATCTTTCACGTGGAAGAAGGCTCGAATGATATAAAGGTAGATGCTCGGCCACGATCAACGTGTTCTTGATCGATTGGAATCCACCAAAGCTCACAAACTTGCAAAAACCCAAAGGTTTCAATTCAATTCTTCAAAGTCTAACTATTACAACGAAAACTAAAGGGCTTTTATAGCCAAAGAAAACCTAATACGATTCTAAACTAACAAGGAAACCAATTAGAACAGGAAAAGGCTAAAGAATTCGTGTAAAACAAGGTAACTTGGAGGCCAAGAAGCTGACTTAAAACACAAGCAATTCTGCCTAGGTTGATTCGAACTCAACCAATTCCTTTCCTTTGTAGAAGAAAACTCTCTCTTTCACCTCCAACTTGAAACAGCCTGAGATCATGCTCCAAACTCCAGATATAGGCCTTAAAAGTTGGTAGCAACTTTGAGGCCTTGGAAAACAACCTTAATGAATTCTTCTTGAGCAACAAAGCATACCAATGTGTAGATAATCACTCCATGTTCAATAGAAGACATTAAACTTGAATTTCCATGGAGGCAATTGAGAGAAACCTGCCTCCAAAGTCGGCTACTTGAACACGAAAAATGACTTGGACAAAAATGAATGTTCTTCGGGCAGTTTGAGCTTGATTCTTCATCACGTAATTCTAACTTGTAGAGTAGACCATTTGGGATCATATCAACGACCTTGGTAGCCACTATACTAGCAATGCCATTCTGAGTTATACTTGGCTTGGAATGGGGTAGTTAGATAGGCCATGCAAACATTTGACACAATCCGCACGAGGGTAGTAGCGCACACCAAGCATAATAAGTGAAACAAACAAATCCGTGCACAAACCCTAACACAATCACATCTACATTCAAAACATAATTATAGGGTTTGGGTTGTTTAACCCTTAATATCTTAGAGAACTACTTCATGAAGGAGGGAATAAGATACATGTAGAGAAATTGAGGAAGACTTCAATTGGTGAGAGCTCCCTTCCTCCTTGACTAATCATTCTTCTATTTCCTTCATCTTCTCTTTCTACTTTCTCTCTCTCAAACCAGAAAGTTCTCAATTGATTTCAACTCACTAAATGAGAGAGGCAGAAAACCTTATCTATATATTTTAAGGTCTCAACTAAGTTCACGATTGAAGAAGGAAAGATCGCAGGCGCGATCTGGGAAGGGATGAATGGATCTCGAGCTTCGCCGTTTTGCGATTTGATGGTTGGAATTTCACAACCCGACTTCACGGTCCCGATTCGTGATTCGTGACTTTTTTCTTCCTCATGGGTTTGGATATAGAGAGCCGTGAGTCGACTATCAAGACTTTATGTTCCTTCCACGTTGGCTGCTCCAAAATTTTGCTCCTCAGGCCTCTGACTTCGCAGTCGTGATCTTGACATGGAAGGTTGCAATCTTGTTGAATAGCTTCGCGTCCTCAATTCCCAGGCCTGATCAAGCATGTTCTGGTCGTGATCCTATGTTTTTGCACATTTCTCTTCACTTGTGACCTATTTGGTACCTAAATATTCATATCATCTAATGCATCCTAAAATGCTAATATTTTCTCAGAGGAGCGATTAAAGGACATATATGATGATAAATAAAACATGAAGAACATGAAATGACTAAAAAAGAATCTAAGACACCATTTTGGTTGTTATCAGCATGGTCCATGAAACCGTATCGGCGGTTCAACCACAAAATACCAGTATCGGAAGCTAAACCGGTAGGCGATATTTAACGGTACTAACTGTTGAGGTACGGTTAAACCACGTTTTTAACATAAAATACCCTACTACTGACTTTTTCTGTACGGTCTCTGGTACGGTTTCATGGACCATGGCTATCAGTCAACCTCTTAAACCAACCTCTTCTTCAATAGAATCGTACCTTGCTTTCGAAGTAAGGGTTTTGTGAGAGGTCCAAAGGAATACGATCCTGGAATTAGGATCAGATAAATTTCTTCTACGGTACATGACATATCGGTAACCAAAAGGTCATGGGCCAATCATTTAAGAATGACACTCTGTTTCACTGCTATAACTGGGAAAAATCATGTCATATGGCATCAAAGTGTAGGAGGACGCCTACCACTGGTCCCAATGTTAACATGACCGAAGTGGAGGATTTAGAGGCTATGATCACAAAGTTGATAGAGTTAAGAGTTATTTTCCTCATCATGATTAGAGTATACTGGAGATTGTATAAATCCTCAAAGAAATCTTTGACTAGTTAGGCTAAACGTTAAACCTGAAACTCCTTTTTCCTTTCGTGTATAAACAGAAGACTTCAAAAACGTAGACCATCCCGCCAATATTCCTTGGAGACCAAATAATAGAGGAGTGCCGGCTCTAATACCAAAATGGAAGAACCCAATCCTTTTAACCAAACCAAAATACTCATGGCTTCCGAGCTGACCAAAACAATGTTCAAAAACTTCAATAAAAATAAATACAACCGAATCATTTCCAAAAGAAATTCAAATGCAATTCTCTAAACACTTGGGAGACCTCAATCCATAGTCAATAAAACTTAACCTCTGAACCTCCAGTTTATACTCATAATCATAAAATCAAACAACTAAGCAGTTCTAGCTCCCACTCCTGATTGTGATCCTTCTTGAGACACCTTCACTACTGATGTTGTTGCTCGTCTTGCCGTCTCTCCTTTTAAGCTATTCGCCCTCTAACCCTTCCTCTTAGGTGAGTGAGAAGGGGTCAGTCTCGTGGTTACGACAACCTAAGGTCCTCTCCTTAAGTGTTTCCTTGACACTTAACATTATTAGAATTTCCCTTGCTTAGGCGAAATTTGTTCTTGCTTTCTTTCTCAATAACTTATTCCATCATTAATGGTTCGGGCCTAATTGTACACTTTTTTTATCCCCGATTCTCTTTGACGTTTGTTGCAATTGAACTCCAAAAAGGTTGGTTTTACGCGAGTTTGCTTGTGTTTCAGTGTGTTTCATATCCTAACAGGTAAAACCAAACCCGGAGTGGAAAGTTGTGAGACAAGGAGCAAAGACTAGGTAAAGAGGTGAAGACAGTCGCTGTGCACGGCCAGACGTTGGAGTTCACGGTCTAACAGGATCATGAACTGGAGCCATGAACCCTGAAGCGAGGAGCGAACAGAGAGGGTTTATAGGTTATTAACGCCCAGGCTGTTCACGATCGCTAAGACCGTGAACACGACCAAATCAAGCGGTGCATTTTGGTCGCAACACTAAGTTCACGAACGCGTTTCAATGTTGATGGGCGTGAACTCAGGCCGTGAACTGAGCGCGATCTCCACTTAAAAAGAAAGTTGAAAGGAAAAGAGTGAGAGAGACCTAGTGTGAGAAGCTTCTCTTTCTTCATATTTTAGAGTGAGAAAGTGACAAACCAAAGATTAGGAAAAGCTAGGGTTTCATCTCCAAGCAAGGATTTGGGAATTCCTTCCCCAAAGGAGGATTTCTACAGCAGAAGGAGCAAGGATTGCATCTTCTTGATGGTTTCCCTTTCCCTCTCTAGTGTTTTCCCTTCTCCTAGCATGGATTAGTCTCTTCTTTCACTGGGGTGTTTGTAAACCCAAGCTACAATTATGTGAATGCTTGTATGAATTGAATGACTTGTGTGTGGTTGTGTAGGTATTATTCAAAAATGATTGTGTTTTGTGAAAGCCTATCAATCTAATAGCCATTCTAACCTATCTTAGAGAGGAGACCTCCTTAGGTTAGGAGGCTCAATTTGATATGGGTGTTCTTGGGCATTTCATGCCTCCTAGGCTAGTTTAGAGAGTAAACCTCCTTAACCTCCTTTACCCAGAGGGGCTCAATTCGAGCCGGGTTTCCTTGGGCATTCAATTCCTCCTAAACTAGTTTAGAGAGAACCCTCCATAATCTAAGAGGCTCATCTCGAGATGGGTTTCCTTGGGCATTCCATGCCTCCTAAGTTAGTTTAGAGAGAACCCTCCTTAACTTAAGAGGCTCTATTAGAGATGGGTTTCCTTGGGCATTCTATGCCTCCTACTCTAGGTTAGTTAAAGGGAAAACCTCCTAATTCGCATTAGCACTTAGGGTTTGGTTGTGGATGTCCGTCCGAAGTCAATTCGAGGGTGAAGTCTAACCATTCCTTAGTTGATAGGTTGATAGGGTCACATGTGTGGCTTGGATCATATCCCATTCCTCAACCTAGGGGCTAAGAGGGTAGCTTAGGCTGCTTGTTAGGCTTCCCTGCGGTTTATGACCCCCTAACCACACACGGGTGAAGCTTTCTCAACCTATTCGCTTGGATTCTTCAAGTCATAATTGTTATCTAGGGGGAGTAACACCCGGGTTAAGCTTTCTCAACTAGAGTTAAATCCATTTTTCCTTGGTAAAGTAATTTAGTTTTAGACCTTTGTTTTCACTTAAACCAATCCACTGGATAATGTTTCAAACAATTGAAGTAGCGGTACATGGACTGGCCCAGGTCGATATTTAAACATGCTTGCCATATATTGCACCCATCTAAGGTTTATACTTGGACCTTAGGTGGGATTTTATTGTGATAGTTAGAGCAACTCAATTTTTTGGCACCGTTGTCAGGGACTTCGGTCCGTTATCGTGAAAATTTTGTTTGGTGTTAATCTAGCTTTTAATTTATGTTTTTGTTAAGTTGTGAAGTGTTTGCTTGTGCCGGAACTGTTGTGTTCTTTGAGTGTGTGTAGGGAGGTGCATGTCCCAGAGCAATCCGGCGCCTTTAACACCACTGGACGAGTACATCAACCAGACCCTCCGACTTCTAGCTTGAGAGAGGGAGCAAGCGGATGCAAGAACTAGAAGTGAATAAAGCGGTCAAAAAGTTGATCCCGTAATTGAAGTAATTGAAGAAGGAGTTGTAGTTGAGATGGCGGCAAATCAACACCGAGGGGCTAATCCGCTTCCAAATCCAAATGGATATGCGGGAGCCGAGGAAGGGCCAAGGACTATAGGCTATTACATGGCTCCATGGGTGGCGGATATCCAATCTCCCATCTTTAATCCACCCGTGGCCGCCAACAACTTTGAGATCAAGCTGTCTCTCGTGACGATGATTCAACAAAATGCGTACTTCCACGGGCTTGCCCATGAATCACCACGAGAACATGTCCAAAGGTTTCTTGAGCTAGCGGGAAGCTTAAAGATAAATGGCGTCCCCGAGGAGGCATTGCTGTTGAAGCTCTCCCCTAATCTTTGGTGGGGAAGGCACTTCGATGGCTCAACAACCGTCCGGATCTATCCATCACCTCTTTGGACGACCTAATCAACAAGTTCATGACCCGATATTGTCCTCCTTCCAAGACGACCGAGTGGAGGAAGAGGATCACTCGCTTTGAGCAAGAGGAGGATAAGACATTGAGGGATGCATGTGAAAGATTCTCCGACTACATCCTCCAATTCCCTCACCATGGATTCAAGGAGCAATTTTGGATAGAAACTTTCTATGGAGGACTCATTCAAGATGACAAGATCCTCATTGACTCTCTTTGCCAGGGGAGGTTGATGAACATGACCCCTCCTCAAGTGATTGAGTTCTCAAAGATATGGCTCTCAAGGGATATGATTGAGGCTTGACAACAAGTGGGAAGAGAAGCACCGATTGAGGAGTGAGAAGTGTATGAACAAGTGCTCCACTTGAAGCATAGCTGGACGAGTTGAAGAAGCCACCCGTGGAAGAAAAGCAAGATGGAGCCGATGGTGTCCCCAAACAACAAGGGAGCACAAGTACAAATAGAGGGGATAAGGGCGATTCGATTCCTCCAATGGAGCAGAGGGTGGAAAAGCTAACTCCAGCTATTCGCTACCCTTCTCGACTCCGGAATTACCGCATGGCGGCAGAATTTGCCCACTTCATGGAGTTGATGAATCAGTTGCACCTCAACATCCCCTTCGTGGAGGCCCTCACTCAGATGCCCAAGTACGCAAAGTACTTGAAGGACCTCCGCACCAACAAGAGGAAGCTAGAAGGGATGGCTATAGTAACCTTGAATGAAGAGTGCTCGGCCATCCTACAGAATTACCTGCCCACAAATCGCAAAGATCTAAGGAGTTTCACTATCCCTTGTTTTATTGGAAACATGTACTTAGGTGACATGCTAAAACACAACACCAAACTACGACCATGTATAATCACAGTCCGCAAATGCAAAATAGTGGCAAGCTCAATTTATCAACCCGGGGTAAGATCTACTTCTACTCCGTGATTATCTATTATCTAGCAAGAGAAGAGTCCCTCGGGAATGAGTCCCCCTAGCTCCTTAGTTAGGTCAAAGTTTTAATTCCCTTTGGTTGATTTTCTAGTTGATTAAACTGCGGAAGATCCTAAATTAGCTTGGAATCTCTTAAGTTGACCAAGCCCTCTTAGACAGTCTACCCGGCAAACGACTAGTCTTCACCGGGATAGAACGCTGAGGCAATTAACACAGAACTACCCTACTGGAATTGGATTCCAGTACAAAGCAGTGAATTGACTAACTCCCGTATAATCAATCCACTCCTATCAATGGAAGAAGCTCTAACAACCTAATCAGATTCTATCTATCTCAGGTTGAGCAGAAATCAAGAAAAGTCGATCAGGCTTCAATTGACTCAATAAACACACTTCAATCGATTATAATCAAACAATATATCAATCCAAAATTCATTGCAACTCAAATCCCTAACACATGGAACTAGGGTTCTTCATACCCAAGTGAGAGAAAGTTCTACTCCATAGAGAGAGAGTGAGGAAAACAGAAATCAAAGCAGTCATACTCATAAAGATGGGAATAATCTGCTCTGGGATGTCAATCTTCACTCCTGGGGATGCACTCTAGCCTACCCGTATTTTGCCCAAAACGCGCTTTTCACTTATTGCTGATGAAGGGGAAATACGGTCGTCATTCCAGAATTACCGCCAGTAATCATCAAAATATGGCGGTAATCCAGTTTGTGCTTGCCCGTATTTTTCACTTCCTCGGAAATCTTCACGGGTTTGGCTCGACATAATTTTACGGTCAGGAGCAAGGGAATTACAACCGTAATCCTTCAGGAGACAACCGTATTTTCACCTTGAATCGCCAAATGACCTCCAAATGACCCGAAACTTGCGTCTATGCCTCCGTTTACTCCATAGGACCTGAAATATTACAAAATAACACAAACTAGAGTAAAATAGGCGAAAGAACCACAAATTCTAGCTAAAATGGTCAAGAAACAAGGGTGCAAACATGTGCAAATACGACGCTATCAAATTCCCCCACACTTAACTGTTTGCTTGTCCCCAAGCAAACCAAGTCAAATACAAGGTGAGCTCAAAACATTTTAATCAAGCAAACTTTGTGGACATATCATATAGGCACAAAACACGTGAATCGTACTGGCTTTTAGACATCAACACATGAAAAATCTCAACGGCAACCTAGACAACCACCACAGATGATATTAGTGTGCAGCAAAATCGAGTAAAGGAAGATTCTTCCTTCTGTTCACCAACCAACATAGACTTGACTCAACCACTTATTCAACACAGTCACCTCATGCATAAAACTCAAGACATCAGAATCAAGACCGAGAAATCTCTAGGTCCTCACTGGGTAAAGAATGTAAAGAATATAAGGAAATGGATCGCTCACTATCGACCAGTGGGGTCAGGACAATTTGATGCGAAAAACGTGCATGCTTATTCTCTCAATTCCTAACGTCTCTTCACCATGACGGCAACCTCTAAATGCTAGAGTTCACATATCGGATGTCACCACTAACTAGTCAGGAGGTCTCAGACACGGGTTCAAATGACTGGCTAGGGTCTTGGACATGGGTAAAATGCCTTTTAGGTGGTGGAAGTATTCATAACACAAGGTTCCACAATTCCAATGAGCATGATTCATTAATCAAAAGAGTGAAGGAGGTCACAATACTATTAGTATTTCAAGCTGGACTGCTAAGAAATACTACTTAATGAGCATGATTCAGATTTTTAGTAGTGGTTCTCTTTTGCTTTCCTTCATCATTTTTTTTTTCATTTATTGGGAGAACCACCACCTCTGCACATTTTTCAAACACATGCCCAACTTTTAAGAACTACCTCCAACCCTCACATTATATTTAGCAGAAACAGCAGAGAACATGCAAAAACCACTTTGTGGAACCTCTAAGAGATGCAAAAGGGTGATTTTCCATTGTAGACTGAAAGAAAGAAAGTGATACGGCTCAAAGGGGCTGACTAGGGGGTATGATACACCAGGACAGTCAATTTGGTCGTGGGCTATTCCTATGTCTTCATCATCCTAATTAGTGACAACGTGAATGCTACACATCATGGAAGAGGGATCTATCGCACAAGAAAGAAACGAGCAGGCTCAAATCTCACATGGCTACCTATATGCTCTATCTCTCATTCAGATTCCATGAACTAGATGCATAAACGACTGTAGAAAATAAGTGATCAATCCAAGTCGCAGTTGGTAAGAAAACATTTGAAAAACTGAACCCTTACACAAATATACTGCACGTCTTAGTCATCATTATAGGTTTTCCTAGTCAAAATCAAGTTGTCATGCAACAATTTTTTACCAGCCATTCAATTCACCACATAAACCACAGTGCCCATATGATCATGCAAACATTAGTACTTGGAGCCCTCAAATCTCGAGATTTGGATAGCAGACTAGGCTCCAAGTACACCTACACATCTATGCCATCAAAGATAAGCCCCCCTCCCCCCGCACTTAAGCACGACATTGCCCTCAATGGAGAAGAGGGACAGATAAGGGGAACGATGTTACCAGGAAATGAGGAGCGGGAACAGTGACCGGAAGGCAGACCTGTCAAGAGCAGGAGACTGGAAGGGGACCAGTCTAACTGGCACAGAGGTAGAGTCATGAAAACACACACACACTGGGTGAAAGAAACAATAGTTCCTAGTCTACAATCCAAATAAACAGGAATAGAGAAATGAAACACAACATGGAGTCTCATCTAGAAAGAAAGAAAAGTACAGAACATAGCTCGATGGGTCAACAGTCAGAGCCAGCCTAGTTCTCATTGCCACCATCACCAGCTGGAGGTGGGTAGTGATCCTCATGCCCCGAGGAAGCCTCCCAGTGGTAGCTAACAGCAGCATGGTCCATGTCCCAGTAGTGTATTATGTAATGCTGAGCCGAAATGATGCGGCGGTGACCTTCGCGCTCACGATCGAGGCAGGTGTTGAGGTGCTCCTGGCCAGCGAGAATCTGCTCGTTCTGATGAGAAATGGCCGCCAGCTGTTCAGAAATGTATGAAGTGAGGGGGGAGCAGAAGGCTCGACAGCAGAAGTGGATGCGCCAGGTCACGTCCCCTTTGCGCTAGTATCACTCGCCTCATGGGAATTAGCGCCCTCTAGGGCACGAGGAAGAGGGCGAGGAAGTCCCCGAATCCAGGTCACGTCCCCTTTGCGCTGAAGTAACAGCTGGCACCGCAAGGTGTCCTAGGAAAAAGGTGTCGGGGCCTCGGCCACAGTGAATTCGGTGAGGTCAATGTCATAGTACCGGGCCAGGGCAGTGACCATTGGCCCACAAGCAAGAGCATGACCGCAACGATAAGCCTTGGAGACTGTCTTGCAATGATAGAGGCCAAGTGGAGATTATCTTCCTCTTGGCTCATCGAGTGCAGGAAAGACAAAGTGCAGAGCTGGAGATGACAGGCGGAGCTCTTGCTAGGAGTGTAGGACTTTCCCAAAAGCTGGTTAAGGATGCGCCACTCCAGGCACAACTGAGTAGCGGTGGTTGCACCCGGCGTGAACACTACGCCACTCCAGGAATATCCTCTCGAAGAACTGCTGGTCCTGAAAGGCAAGAGTGTCGGTTTCCTCGATGGCGAGGTGGCAAACAAATGGCGTAAGAAGCTCCAGGTCCCGGCCAAAGTCATCATAACTAAGGGAGTGAGACTCCCCGCCAAGAGTGAAGTGGATGGCTTTGCCATGGGCACCTGCTCGGGTCGGGTAGTGCTCGAAGGTGGTATAAAACTCCCATAAGATCTCCTAATAAGTCGGATCCGTGAGGCAGAGGAGACGGCGCCAGGAGTAGGCGCGAACAGCAGCCTCCATTGCCTCGCAAGCACCTAGCTCCTCAAAGACCTCGAAATCGAGGTACTGGTGCTCATAGACCTTGCAGCATCGGAGCTCCTGCATAGTCTTCTTCTGGTTGTGGCTGAGCATGTTCAGGTAGGTGTTCATGGTCCTGCAACCAGAAGACAACAAAAGCCCCAAAAACACATACATGGAACCACGTCAATAGTGAGTAACAAAATAAGCCGCACTTGGGGCCCTCGAATCTCAGAATTCGGACAATGGACTAGGCCCCAAGTGAAGGAAACATTCATATCCCAAAATCATTCACCACTTAAACAAGATAAACCGCACTTGGAGCTATCGAATAACAAAATTCGGACAGCGGACTAGGCTCCAAGTGGCATAATCGCAAACACATTCTACCAAGCAACCGCCTCAACGAGTCTATACTCCACATCAAGAAAGATAAATCATCATTCCAAATATGCAAACGGTAGGCCAGTTGGGTTAGATGAACACAAAGATTATCAATTGAGCATGCAAGACCGTAGGCCTACCGAATTCATTCAAGCAAAGTTCCAATCCCCAAATTTCCTCACCTAAAACCTAAATATCAATCCTCCACAATTAGACAACAAAAAGAGAGAAATACACTTGGAGGCGCAAGGAGATATCACTGGGAAGGTGAGGAAAAGGAGAGACACCACGAAGATCGCTGGATTTTCGTCGCCGGTGACTTCTTAGCCTCGTGTGGTGGAAGTGATGTTGAGAGAATGGGAAAATGTAGGAAGGTGAAGCGTTCATCCGTGGATCTGGATCTCTCAATCACCAATTCCCAACCTGCCCTCCCTACTAATCAAAACGAGTTGCCACACATGTTAGATCATAGCAAGAGCCGAGGTCTCTCCACTTGAGCTAAGGAGGAGAGGTTTTTAAGGGAAGATTGGAGGTAGAAGATTAAGGTTGGACGCTAGAAAGCTATCTAAATTTCCCAAACACATCCTCAAAGAAAACTTTGGTCTAAAAGAAAATCTCTTTGACGACTTAGCTTAAATACTATGACTGGTTGCCACATTTAAGAACACTCATTTTTAATGGGAGAGAGTCTAACACATATGTCCTAATACCACTAGTCAACATTATCCACCAACCAATCAGGAAGTAGAGGTAACATTTCTCATGGACTTACATCCTTCAAAACGTTTCACTAACCTCCCTAGAATGCATACCATCACAACATACAACAATTCTAACAATAATGAGTAAGAATCATGCTTGTGACAAAGGGTTCCAAAACACACAAAATATAGGCCAATAATCATTCATTGATCGGCAAGTGATTGGAGCTCTCAAATTGTTGGAATTTGGGAGGAATTAAGTTACCGATCAGGGCGAGTGAAAAGTAAAACTAGACAGGACCAATTTTGGGAGAAAATGACATATCACAAGCAACAACACACACAAAAAAAAAACAAAAACTCACCAAAGGTGTGATTATTACAGAAACACAATATTTATAGTTTAAAGGAAAAGAAAAGAAACAAAGTAGTTTAGGTTCAACACAACAACAAAAAAAGAAAGAGTCAAGGTGGAGAGAAAGGGGAAATGGTGGTATGGTGCCCAAGATGGCACTCAAACTCTATCATCATAGTCTCTTTGGAGCTCAGGCTAAAGACGAGGAGAGGGAATCCATAAATAGCTCAAAAATTTTGCATCTCGATAAGACACAATTGTATGTGGCATTCCATGCAACCTCACGACCTCTTCGAAGAACAAATCTACTAGTTTTATGGCATGGAATGAAGTGCTCCATATTTGAAATATGATCCACCACCACAAAAATTGAATCTCTGCCTCGTTAGGTTCTCGGCAATCCTTGCAAAAAATTCATAGATATGTCGACCCATGGTGCATAGGGTATAGGTAGTGGCGTGTATAATCTAGTTGATTGCACCATCGATTTAGCTTATCTGCACTCCACACATCTTGCACACAAATTCTCCACATCTCTCTTCATATGAGCCCAATAAAAGTCCTCTTGTAAGCAACTCAAAGTCTTGGCTACACCAAAGTGAGCCATTGATCACTTGAGTCCATGCAGATTATTGTCAATGGTTAGCACTTGATCGCCCATAACTAACACAGGAAAATAGGCAAGGTCACCTATCGTTCTAAGGTAGCGTAGCAGGAAGCAAGGTCGTATCCACAGAGACTTCGTGTACTAGTACTCAACTTTTACCTATTATCTAGTCAATCGTTTTTAGTTGATTTTTGTTTAGATATAAAAACACATGCAATAATAAAAACACAATAAAATAGTTTTCAAAGTAAAATCAAGTGGAGAAGGCGTTGTCCCGGAAGTGAATCCCCCTAATATGCATTTTACAGAGAAGTTGAATTTAACATAGACGAATGTTCATATCTTAGACCGTGAAAATTCCAATTTAGTGTTAACCCGTTCACACATGTATTAACACCCTTTCGACTTAAGAATTAAATAAAACCGTAGCTTACAAGACTCTTAAACCAAAGCATTAACCAGATTTGTGAATTTTCGTATTAGGTTTTTAAGCTAATCTAGAGAAACTACGTGACCCCATCGCCGGTGGCTCTGATCAATTCCTTATTTTCACGAGAGATCTAACATGCAAAATTACCTCGCAGTCTCATTTACATGTATCATAAAAAATATACAATATACGCGTACTATTGATACTTGCACATGATAAGTCGAGAAAAGATCATAAGAACGAGAACAATACGTCTATATCAAAGGTACCACTCAATCCATGTAAAACATATTAGAGTTCATTAAATCCGGAACAACTAGAAGATTAGCCGGACATGATGAGATTTAGAAAGATGAAGGTTGAGAACATTACCATGATGATGATGACAACGAAGACAGAGGGTTGAGAATACGGTATATATATTGAGTTAATAGATTACACCTAGCAAACTTCTGACGGGGGAATAATCGTTGGGCAAAGATGGTGGAAATCGACCAATCTACCACCACAAATGATTATCAAAACCCCACAGAACATAAGATTACTTTAGTAATCTCAATAACACAATATTCCACGGTATTCCCAAATACGAACACGAACATGAGAACCACGATGGATGAAATACGAGATATTATTTAACATAATGAAAAAAGTAACAAGAGTTTGGAATGGAAATGAAAAAAGTTTCGGCTAACTTCTAATACAAGAAAGGAAGAAAAAAGTTTAGAAGTAGGGTGTGTGGTGTGTGTGTCCACTGTGCAACATCACCCTCTCCCTCTATTTATAGTACAAACTAGACATCATTTGTCGATTTGTTTATTTCAACAATTTGCTTCCAGCTACGTGCTTCATTTTTGTCCAACAACATTTTCATTTGCCGAGACTCATACACTTAGAGACCAGCTAGCATGAGCTGCTTGCTTGAAATGCTTGATCATCATACCATCCACTTGCTTATCTATGGCCAAGCAACGACAGCAAGTGATCCGATTAGCTGCTTGCTTATGGGATGGGATGGGATGGGATGGGATGGGATGCTAACCATATAATAAGTTAGCACCGTAATAACTCCTCTCATCTCCTTACCTTCATATTTCCCTCAATCAAACGGTGGTTTTGCTGGAAGGGCATTTTGGGTAAGGATACACGTGATCCTAGTCTAGGGTGTGAGATTATTTAGGGAGAATTTCAACCGTCTCCTTCCCATTATCCCTATTTCTTTTTCCCCTTCTACTTTTCCTCTCTCTCTCTCTCTCTCTCACACACTATCACCACCATTTTCACCCTTGATGTCTCCGCCCTCCCCATCTTCGTAGTCTTCGCTTGCGTTGCAGTGGTCTGTAACGACTTCCCCTGTGTCGTCGTCTGCATTGGATTTGCATGCTCCGCTTTTGACTCCGTCGACCTCTTCCATGTCGTCGTCGTGTCCATCGGCCTTGCATGCGACGCTCTTGACTATTGTTTGGAGGCCTTCGGGTAGAGGCATTCAGGTGGTTAAAGTTCTTTTATGGAGGATTTGGGTTGGTTGAGAATTCTAGATCTGGGCTCTAGTGGTAGTGTTTTTAGTGCTTCAGAAGAAGAGTAGTAGTTGTATGCGGCCTTTTGTGTGCAGTGTTTTTACTCTATATAATAGGTGTGTAGCAATAACGAAGCAAGTTTCTTTTGATTTGTACAACCATTATTTACAACTACTATAATGGAAAAATACTTGTGCTTGGAAACACTGTTATTGTCTCTCAATTTGCTACTACAAGCAGCCAACTGGATGTAAAATGGCTACAACATCAATAACAATGACTCTCATAGTAGCAATGATTCCAGTGTAGTGATTTTAGAATAGTGATTTTTTGGATAGGATGGTAGTAGCAATTATTCTATATTAGTGATTTTATGGATCCTGCATATATGAAAATGTTGTAGCAGTGTTTCTGATTATGTAATAGTAGTGATTCATGATTATTGGCAATAAAAATCTTTATGATAATTTTGATTCTAATAAATTATTATCAAAATCACTACTAATAGAAAAATATAAAATAAATAGTTCACGCCAAATTAATACTACAAACCTGAAAAAAGAGGGAGCAGTGTTTTCCCCAATGTGTAGTGTTTTATATACGAGTAGACACAGAAACGTGATGGAGAGGAGAGAGAAAGAGAGATGTGGAGGGAGAGAGAGAGAGAGATGTTGAAGGAAAATTTGTAACTGCATCCTAAAAAACAGTCCACGTAAATAAATAAAAATTATTTCTAAAAATCACATATTCTATTACTAATCTACCCTTGCTCTATCTGTAGCCATTAGATCTAAAATAGTACTAAACGGTGTAGATACAAGTTCCTATCCGTTCCCTATGGCGCATGACTTTAATTCAGCTCCTTGCTTCCCGAATAAATGGACCCGCTTGCTCCCTCCCATTTAATGTGAGCCATTCCGCCGGCTACAACCTTCAGCTACTAGCTTCCCTTCATGAATGACGAGACCATTATCAGCTACATGTTTGCCCTGCTTGTTCATTTAATTATACAGATTACTTCCAATAAATTGACCAGCTAGCTTGTTTCTCTATGGTCGAGAAACAAACACAAACGGAGGAGTTGCTTGCTTCCGAATAATTGACATGAGTCGTTTCCTCCTGCTACTAGCTTCAGCTGCTAGCTTCCCATGCCACTTGCTTGCCCACTTATGCATGTGTACTTGTTAGTTTGTTCACTCTTTCTAGTTTGAGAATCACGAGGCCAAAGCATTGGTCGTTGAACATATATTATGACATGATCGGATTCTAGTTTCACCCATTTTCTTCAATATGACTCTGAACAACCTGAACCATCACAAGAAATAAAACCAAGCGTAAAATTGGAAAAATAACTGAACTTATCTCAGATTTAGATACCGAAATGTGGGTATTACTATGTATAATTAAAGGTGTATCAGCACGTGTCAACAACTACCCCATCCTAAACCAAGTTTAACCTAAGATGGCATTTTCGTATAGTGGTAATCAAGGTCGTATTTTATTCGGATCCTGGTACCCTAGCTACTTCCCACCTAGTTGTTAATTAGTTAATCGGTTTTGGAGGTTTGGATGGAGGATTTGAGGGAATTACTAGTTTAGAGAGTGAATAAAGCTAAAAGCAGGTACTTCTGGGAACCACCCTCACCCTAGCCTAAGGCTACTATGAATATCTAGATACTTAGGGTTATCGAATGTGGTGAGGGAACTCGTTTCCGTGGGCTTTCGTGGTTATCCACACACCTCCGAGTACGCCTCCCCTATCACTATATAAATTCACCTCGAACTAGGCTATCGTATCTGCGGCACTAAGCTCATAGCTCCTTTCAATGGATATTATCCACCATCCACGCCGAGGTTTTATGTTGGGTTCTATCTAGGAGAAAGTGAAGAAGACTTGGTGGTGAATTGGAGGGAGAAGAGATGGAGGCGGACAAGGGGCCGTTGTTTGTAGTTCGACGAGCCTTGGCAAGTCAGGAGGAGGATCCTGCTGAAATGGATCAAAGAACCAACCTGTTTCACACTAGATGTCAGGTTAAAGGAAAAATTTTGACGGTGATTGTTGACGGAGGAAGTTGTGCCAATGTAGCAAGTCTCGACGTCGTGAAATGATTGGGTTTGGTTATGACCCCTCGATCTGAGCCATATTCTCTCCACTGGCTCAGTGATCACGCTGTGATCAAGGTCAACAAACAGGTACGAATTCCATTCTCCATTGGAAAGTATCGGGACGAACTGCTCTTCGATGTCATTCCGATGCAGGCCACACACTTGGTCTTGGGAAGGCCTTGGCAATTTGACCGAAAGGTTTCTCATCATGGCCACACAAACCAATATACGTTTGAGCATGGAGGAAGGAAAGTGATTCTTAAGCCTCTGTCGTCAGAAGAAATTCGAGCCGACCAGCAGCATATGGCGCGAGGCCGAGCTAAGGATGAAGATGGGACGAAGAAAGGAGCTTCCGAGGCTCAGTTGCTGGCTAGGAGGTATTTGCTGACTGTTCTTGCTGGCAAGGCAGTCCCGCGAAGGAGCAGAGTGCGCCGACCCTGTATTTCGGCTCCCCTGAAGCGCACTGAATGGGGTGGAGCAGCTGGAGATGAACCGAGACGCGCTGCTGACTCCAACACGTTAGAAATTCGCCCAACAAAGTGTAAAACTGGACAGAACTCGACGAATCGAGCTGTCTCGATGGATGCCAAAGTCGACATTTTGCCTCCACACAAGACGACCAACGAACAAAAAAAGGAGGAATCGGTTGGCGGGTTCGGGAGGTGTAGGGATCAAGAAATCAGCTCGGAAACGCCTACTGATGAAACGCCCAATATTCAAGTTGCCTCGCCGGATTCTGGAGAATTGTCGGCGGAATCTGGGAATTTTGAATTCCCCGGTGGCGAGAACCCTTTGAAGATCGATTCCAGTCGATTAGAAGCACATCGAAGGCCGAAAACTTGTGCAATCGATTCGTGGGAGCTTTTAGAGCTGAATGTAAACAATAAATCGCGACGGGAACGCCTGAAACGGAAAGCCCCAATATCGACAAGCTCGCCGGAAAATCGGGCTTCGCCGGAAAATCAGGTTTATGGACTTGATTTTTGCGACCCTGTGTGGGAGGATTTTCTCTATCGTTATGAATGCAGGATGATCCAAGCTTTGAGGACAAAGCTTTTTAAAGAAGGGGGGCCTGATATGATCTCGATTACAAGCTTTCACAACCTCCAATTAATCGCTCAAAGATCGGGTCAAGTTAATACGAACAAGGCTGGAATTTTCCTAAGTGTTGAAACAGTTTTGGGAAGGGTACTTTGGAAGGCCGTATCTCTCAAACCCTTCATTGAAAATGCAAGGTTAGGGTCTCATTTTGAACCTTGGATGTTTGTTTATAGTTTTATGCATTTGGGTTGTGGAAATAAGGACAGGAGGATTGATTTTCAAAGCCATCAAAACCCTATCATGCATTCTGGAATCTGCCAGTTTTTGGTTAAGGCAGGAAGACAGTCTTTGATACCAACTTTGAGCTTGGATTCACGACGATTGGAGCATGTCCAGCTGGAGCTTGGAGTTGGAAATGAAACAGCAAGATTTTCTAAACCAAGGGAAGGAATTGGTTGAGCTCGACTCAACCCAGAAGACTGATTTCCAGACCCACAAAGTTGACATCAAGGGCTGTTCTGGAACAGTTTACTTAAGAGAGAAGTTAGTTACTTAGGCTGCAAGTTTTGGTTGTTAAACGTAGTCTTTTTCCTTGTTTGATTCAGAATTGTTACCTTGTTTGTTGAGGATTGTAATTAGGTTATAAATATTCGAGCATTGAGTTGTAACAAGGCACGTTGAAGTTTAATCGAAAATACTCCGAGGAGTTTTCCAGCTTGCGAGCTTTTGGTTCTTGGTTGTTTGGCCGAGAATTGCAGACCTAGAGATCAGGGTAATCACACTTGATCTCGTGGTAGTTCTACCTAGATTAGCCTCTTTCCCTTTCGTGTTGAAGTTGCTGGTTTAGTTCGTTAATTCCATCAAGTTTCATCCCAATTTCATCCATCTTTTGATTCATCGCTGCGTGATTCTGAGTTAAGCTCATCGAGGGCTTATCAGTTAAACGGTTGTTTCAAGTCGAGAAAGGTCACCCGGATATGGTTCCCCCTAGACTGCAGTTAAGCCGAATTGCAATTTACCAAGTTCAGTTTCTATGATAGTTATACTGCGGAAGGTTCTTAAACAGTCTGAAGTCTCGATTAAAGGTCTTCAGACCCTCTCAATCTGAGTCTCTAGCGGGCGACTAACTTCCACCGGAGTAAGCAGATTGAGGCCCTAACGAACCAAACCTCCACTACCGAAGTAACTTCGGTACAGAATAGTGAATTGGCTCCTGGACTAAGGTCACCAATTCACTACCTTCAATTAAGGGTGCTCTATCAACCTAGGCACATATTCTATTTCTAGGTTAAAGCAGAAACAACAGGAATTTGATCAGGATTCATGCCATTCAATCATTCAAACCTCAATCGAATATAATCAAATCATAGAATCAGTACTTGGGTTCATACAATCAAACCTAACATACAAATCTAGGGTTTCCCATACCCAGATGAATGGGAGAACTACTCCATAGAGAAAGAAGCAAAAGCAGACTCAGACGCGGAAACCATACTGTGAAGGATGGATTTCAGCTCCTGGTCGTTGATCGGCACTCCTCCAAGCTCAAGCCAAGCTCCAATGGTGATGAAGATCAAGCTAGGGCACTTAGGAACTCTTGTTCGTCACTTCTCTCTCTAGGAATTGCTCTGTCTCTCTAAAACTCGAATCCCCCTCTCTTTTGGCTGAAATCTGCCTAAAAGGGCATCACTGGGTAAAACACGATGGTGGGCACGGCCGTGCTTTGCTCCAGCCCGCCCGTGCCCTTTGCCACGTGTTAAAAACACGGTCGCTACCTTGGGAAAACACGGGCGTGTTTTATGGTGAACACGACCGTGTTTTGGGTAAGTCCCGCCCGTGTTTTGAGATGGTGTAGGAAAAATATGGGTGAAGCCTCGGCAGTAAAAGCGCGATCCCAGAACACGGCCGTGCTTTGATTTAGGCGCGCCCATGCTTTGGCTCCAGCTCGACCGAATGACTTCCGAATGCCCCGAAACTCGTGCTTAGCCTTTCCTTCGACGTCCGGGACCTGAAATGTGACAAAGTAGCACAACCCGGCGTAAAATAGGGCAAAAATACACGACTATGCTCCACAAACGGATAAGAACTAAGGGTGCAAACATGTGCAATTTCATCATTATCAATTGGTCGAGTAAAATTTTTCAAAAGTGCCATGTTTTCACTGATGTTCACGGACGGATTGCCCTGTTCACGGTCTTATAAGACCGTGAGCAGGCAAACGCCTCCGTGAACCAGGGTGTTTCCACGTGTGTCAAATCTGTCGACCGACCTGAGTTCACGGACAGATTTCCCTATTCACGGTCTTAATGACCGTGAACTGGCAAACGCGCACGTGAACTACAGGGTCTGCCTATAAAAGGGCCATCAACGGTCTTCTTTACTTCACGACCCAAAAAATCTCGCTGGAATTTTCAAAACTCGCCGAAAAACCGCGAAAATCCAACGGATTTTCTCATTTCTTCTTTTTTCGGCGAGCCTAATCCAAAACTGAGCACATACCCATTCTCCCCTCATCAAAAGTGGCCTTCATTGAGATTTTGGGAAGATTTGGGCCAACTTTTTTCTGGCGAAGTCGCTGTTGGCGAGCCTCCAACGAGAGTCCGGCGAGCTTCCGACGAAGCTCCGGCGACCCTTCTCCGGTCTGTTTTTCGGATGATTTTCACCGTCCTCGCCCTCACCTCACTTCCTCTTACATCCTACTTGAGTCTCCAGGTTGGTTTTCAGCTCTACCTTATTTGTTTTGGGAGAATCGAATTAGGTAGTGAAGTGAGGAGAATTTTAGAGAATTGATTGTTGAACTTAGAATTAGGTGAATTAGGATGATTGAATGATGTTGCTTGAGCTTATTTGAGCCTTGGTGGGCATGTCTTAATTCGAATTGCTTGTATTTGCGAAATTTGCCCCACTAAGTGGTATTTGTTGATTGATGAGAAATGTTTTGATTGAGTGGTGGTTGGTAGCCACTGTGGCATGGTTCGGGTTTGAACTTTTGTGTGAGATAATCCGCGACTGCCTAGAAACGTGTTGCGGTGTGCTTAGGCTTAATTATTTTGATTAGCATGGATTCGTACTGGAAATATAAGTAGGGGGAATACTTTTTTCCTCCCAATGAGTTGTGATTGACGTTTATTTCCACGTATGGTGCATGTCTGTCGATTTTGCAGGATGTTGAACGTGGAGCACGAGTACATCAGTTACCCGGTGAACCACGCTCGATTTGGAGATAAGTCGCCTACCAGAGGGACAACCCGATTGGGCAGCATTGGCGGTTGCACCTGGACATGTTTAACATGTTCAGGTGCCGAGCAGCAATGTCAGGGGTCGTCTGTCACCCCTAGTGGCGCCTGCTGTTCTCTATTGACGAGCTCATCTACCACGAGCTCTGCGTGGAGCTCTAGTCCATGTTTGCCCACATTGTCCCGACAGGCAGGAAGAGTCGACCATATGTGGAGTTTATGCTGGGAGGACAGCCGCGAGTGCTGACCTATGATTCCTTCGCCCAGGCCATGGGGCTTGACACGAAGTACGTGACGATGACGGAGCGGCAGTTCACAGCCAATTTCCACTACCAGGCTGCATTTAGGGCCCTCAGTAGTCCCGAGCATGAGCACAAGGAGTACGAGGCGAGCCGCATTAATGCGGTGAAGGTGAGGACCCCTTGAAGGATCCTGCATACCCTGCTCACCCGCTCTGTCGTCCCCAGCCTACAGTCAGGATACCTGATCACAAACAAAGAGTTGTTAGCTCTCTTCTTCGTGAGGCATCCAGCAGAGCTGATCCACCTATGATCGCTAATTGCCGCCTCTTTCGACCAATTTCTGGGGCGAAACAGGGTGGACACCATACTCGTCCCTTTTTTTAGGGTTACGGGTACCCAAATACCCCTTATTTATTGCGGGATGGAATTTGGGATTGCAAATGTTAACATTGGGTACCCACAGGTAACCCACTAATACCCGTTTGGGTAATTGATGACTCGGTATTTGCACATGTTTTCCCCTTTGTTTCTTGATTGTTTGAGCTTGAATTACCGTGTCTTTGGCCTATTTTATGCTAGGTTGTGTTCCTTTGTCACATTTCAGGTCCTAGCACATAAAGTGAAGCATAGGCGCAAAGTTCAAGTCAATCAGAGATCAATTGACGATTCGGGAGAAGAAACTCGGGTATGACCTGAAGAAGAATGGATTTCTACCTCACTTCATGAACAAAGAATCATGCAAGCTTGTTATGAAATGAAAGAGGACGAGACTACGAGCGTCTGGGATCAAACGGCGACTCATTCGGAGTCCGGACGAGGGAGAAACGAAGCATTGAACAGGCTCGGCAGTGAAAACACGGGCAGTAGGCCTTCAGAACACGGCCGTGTTCTGTGACCGTGTTTTTACTGCCGAGAGCTGATTTGAGTTTGGCCAACTCGAGCTGAAAACACGGGCGGGCTGAGGCAAAGCACGGCCGTGCCCTCGACCATGTTTTGCCCAGAATCGGGTTTTTTAACCCAAATTCGAGCCAAAGGAGAGAGAGAGCTGGGTTTTGGATCCCAAACACCCAAGGGACGAACCCTAGAGAGAGAGAGCGACTTGGGAACATTCTTGGAGCTATTTTGGAGGATTTCTTCGCCATTGGAGCTCAGGAATCAAGCTTGGAGATGGAGATTGAAGATCTAGTTCAGATTTCTGCAGTCTCTCTCTTCTCTATGGAGTAACTTCCCTTCACTTAGGTTTTGAGGAACCCTAGCCATGTTTGTTTGATTGGATGATTGTATGAGTACTCTGACTTGATAATCTTGAGTTCATATTCAATCTATGCATGTTTTCATGATTCAATTCTGCTTTAGTCGAGATTATTGATTCTGCTTTGATCCTATGAGAGCGAATACCTGATTAGGTCAATAGAGCACCATAGATTGATAGTATTGGATCGATTGCTTTAGTCGAGGGTTGATTCAATGCTTTGTATCGATTGAGAACCTCATTCGATAGAGGGAATCTAGTTCAGAACGCCTTGATCAGTTGTTCTAGAGAAGGATACGTCCCTCTAGGCAATTGACTCAAGAGGGCCTTGTTCCTTTAGTCGAGACTCAAGGTCTAGTTAAGGATTCTCCACATTGTGAATGAAAGTGAAGCAGGTAAGAGATCATCAATCATTAATCTGGCTAGTGGCTAGGGGGAATCATACCTAAGTGAGTTCCCAACCTGTAATTAGATTAACTTTAACTGTAGTTTGCTAGAGTAGTTTTAGTTCTTTCAACTTAATCTGTTTGGCTAGATAACGAACTGAAGCTGAGTAATAGTAACTCTAGAGACCCGTGGATTCGATATTTATTACTTGAGCCACTATACTGCAGTCCCTTTCATTGGTTACACTTGGCCACTGTTAGGAGTTGTGTTTTAGCGAGTCAGTAATATGGGTATCCGTTATACCCAAATACATTAGCCCAAATCTAAAATTAAAATCAGTTCCCAACGAACATTATACCCAATACACGACAATTTAAGGGGACTATATACCCAATACACAACAACTTAAGGGGACTAATGTTGCCGAATGAACTTGTGGGTTGTTATTGTCCCACACTAAAGCACTAATGCCAACCGTTTTTTATGGTCAATGGGCAGTAAGGGGACATCAGCTTATGCTTATGGGACAATTACAGTAGCTAAAATTTTGTTATTTGTTGTTCAAACTCAATAGTAGCTATATTTAGTTGTTTTGTTTAATGAGCTTATTTCTTATGGGACAGTAGGTCAATTTGTTTCAAAGGTCATTTTATTATTTTGTTCTAAGTACAATTTTGCCATGTTGAACGGGTATAAACGAGTAGTTTGGGTACCTATTATCCGTCCCGTACGGGTTAATGGGTATCCGTTACCTATACGGGTTTGGGATATGTAATGAACTTTGGTCTCCAATTGGGATTGGGTACGCATTTCGAACGGGACGGGTACCCAATCTCGTCACGTTTTCCACCCCTATCCAGCGCCCATTACCACCACCACCAGCAACAACAGCAGCACCACCAGCTGGTGATCCCCTCATCCAGAGGATGGATCACCTTGAGACCCATGTCGTGCGAGTGACTTCTCAACTCGACCGATAGACCGACCTACTTGAGCAGATGGCTCGTCGCCTGTGCATCATTCTAGATGATGAGCCGGGGCCTTCAACCTAGTGAGAGGTAGCCGACGAGGGAGATATGTGGCATGGCCGGTTTCTTTCGCCCCACTATTCCACTTGGAACTCTGAGCTTTTTTGTTTTATTTTTCTTTCTTTTATTTTGTGTGTGTGATCATAAACTACTAGTATCGTATTGTGATGCATAATAACCTCGCCCCGAGTGAGTAGTACTGTGTTTGTGTGTGTGTGTGTGTGTGTTTATTTTCTTCTCCTTGAAGCTTCAATCTCCTACCCCACAAGCAATTCCAACTTTCACTCACCAAGCAAAGCGGTAACATCGTTCTACCCCTAACTTACGCCATTGAGGGCAATGTCGAACTTAAGTGTGGGGGGGGTGGCTAGTTTATTCTTATGCTTGTGTGAGTGTGATTGATGGTGCTTGCAGCCTTGATGTAGGCCCAAATTTGAAAATTTTGAGGGCTCCAAGCAATGTTTGCATGATCAAAGTGGTCGGTTTGTAGGAGAATCTCGTATTTATTGGCATTGACCTTGAATTGTTGTATGTGATCGAGTGTGGCCTATGATGATGACTGAGAGTTGCATTAGGATAGTGCAAAAGTTTAGTTCTCATGTGTGCAAAAATGAATGGATGTCTTGACTCGATTACTTGTTGATTACAATTGCCATGCATTGTATTTTGTGAAAGTGGAATGAATGATTGGGTGACTAGGTAGCCATGTGAGTTTTCAGCCGATCGTTTTCTTCTTGTGTGCTTAGATCCCTCTTACCATGGCGAGTATTATCACAGTTGTCACTGTCACTAGTGAGTATGATGGAGGCATAGGATTAGTCCACGCCCAAATGTTTATGGTCCCAAAATTTTTTATCCCCTAGTCAACCTCTTTGAGCCTTGTGACTTTGGGGATCGTTCTCATATTAGGGGATTTTTGCTTGCAAGCTTAATGGTGTTTGATAAAATGATCCCCCCCCGTCCTTTCTTCGTGTCTATACGTGTGTCGTCCTTGTGTCCCGAAGCTTTCGCTTTTGAGTTCCATTGAGGTTTTACATAGCGCGATTGTGTGCGGTTCTTGCTGGGAATGAAAGAGAAAAGAGTATTGTTGGAGTGAGTTCTTAAAGGAGATCATTGGTTGTTAAAAGTAGTGTGGAAAGTGCTTAACTCTCTAGTACCCCCCTCAAAAAGAAAAGGAAAGGAAAGAAAAGGTAAGTAGAAACCATAGAACCTCAGGGTTTAGGGTGAAGATGTAGGACCTCGTGATGTGTTTGCCACCACCCAAAAAGCTTTTTCCCCATGTCCAAGACAATTTCCAGTCATTTGAACCTATGTCTAAGACCTCCGCACAAGCTAATGATGAGAACCGTCCTTGAACTCTAAAATTTAGAGGTTGCCGCCATGGTGAAGAGACAATAGGGTCGAGTGTTGATGATTCTGCACATTCTTTGCACCAAAAAGGTCCCGACCCCACTGGTCAAGAGAGTGAGTGATTCATTCTTGCTTTGCATGTCATATCATACCTCGGGGAGGACCTTTGTTGCCCCTTCGTTCGTTCCTTGGACTTGAAAGTTAGGCATGGTCAGTTGTGGTTGATAAGTAGTTTTGTTGAGACTTTCATTGATTCATGAACAAGGTTAGAACTTTTCGTTTGCCCGTTTTGGTGACCTCGAATGTCGTTTGTGGAGGTTGTCGGTATTGCTTGCAAAGATTCATGTGTTAATTGTCAATAGCCACTGAGATTCCCCTCTTTGTGCCCTTTGATTTGTCCACAAAGAATTTTTTTAGGTTGAGAGATTACCTTGTGTGAAATGGTTTGCTAGGGGACAAGCAAACGTCTAAGTGTGGGGGAGTGATTCGGGCTTAATTGTACAGTTTTTATCCCCGATTCTCTTTGAAGTTTGTTGCAATTTAACTCCAAAAAGGTTGGTTTTACGCGAGGTTTCTTGTGTTTCAGTGTGTTTTAGATCTTAATAGGTAAAACCAAACCCGGAGTCGAAAGTTGGAAGAAAAGGAGCAAAGACCAGGCAAAGAGGTGGAGACAGTCGCTGTGCACGGCCAGACGTTGGAGTTCATGGTCTTACAGGACCGTGAACTAGAGCCATGACCCGTGAAGCGAGGAGCGAACAAAGAGGGTTTGCAGGTTGCTGATGCCCAGGTTGTTCACGGTCGCTAAGATCGTGAACAGAGGGCACTGACCGCTTATTCGGGCTCAAATGTACACATTTTACCCCTCATTTCTTATTTGTTTAGCTTAGTATTGCTTCGTTCCTAGACATATTTCACGCTAGGTTGTGTTTGTTTTGATACATTTCAGGTCCTAGCACGTGTGGAAGGGTCGAGGACGAGTTTTGGGATATTTGGAGGTCAAAAAGCGCAAAAAACCGAAGAAAATTCAGAAGTCGCGTATTAGTGAGTTGAAGGCATCCAAGAAACAGCCGCAGTTTACGGCCGGACGAGGCAGTTCACGGCCTCTAAGCTATGAACTTCGACCACAAATCGTGAACATCGAGGCGTCCAGCGAGGTTCCTGAAGTTAATGACGACAAGGCAGTTCACGGTCTCAAAGACCGTGAACTGTGGCCATTGACCGTGAACCCAGGACAGTGAAGCGGTGCGTTTTGGACGACGCTGAATTCACTTTCGGACAAATATGAAGACAACAGCGGGGAGAGAGAAAAGAGAGCTAGTTTTTGGGAGAAGAAACACTTTCTTTCTCTAGGGTTTCAACCTAAAACACCAAAGTGGAGTTCTAGTGAGAGAGAAGGGCTAGAGTGATCTTGGAGCATCATTGGAGGCTTTGGTGGAAGATTCAAGCCTAGAAGAAGAAGAAGATCTTGAGCTCAAATTTGTAATCCCTCTCTCTCTCTCTCTCTCTCTAGAAACTCGCACTTTTCTCTTGGGTGTTGTAGATCCCTAACTAATACATTTTAATTAATAGTTTAGATTTAATGATTGTCATTGGGTAGTGTTTAATTCAAGGATTGAGGTATTATTCATGTCGATTGTGCATGCTCGTGCTAAGCAATCTAAGGGTTGTGCATGTTTCGTGCTTAGCATCCTTAGGTTTGTGCATTGTGGTGCTTAGCAACCTAAGGATTGTGCATAATTGTTCTTAGCACCCTTAGGTTTGTGCATGTTGGTGCTAGCAATCTAATTACCCACTTTAACCTAGGTTAATTTAGGGCAAACCTCAATGTTGAATTAAGCAAATTGGTTAAGCGTGATTAAGACGTCCAACCTTGAGTTGAGGGAGGGAGTAAGTCAACTACTGATTGTCTAAACCGAGAGGGTCGAGTGACACGACCTTTCATGCTTACCTCGGTTTACCAATTGAGATTGTGGTATCCGACCACATATGCATCTCTCTGTGGTACGCGGTTACTAGTTTGCATCTAGGTTGGTTGTGATTAAGCCGCTCAAACTCCGGTTTGAGGGAGAGACCTAAGCAACCACTAGAGCCTAAGTGAGAGGATCGATCCCGTGACAAATCCATCCCTAGCGAATCCATCCTGTGACAAATGGATCGCTAGTTTCTCCTCCTAGCAGTTCCCCTAGGCTTGGTGAGTGGATCGATCTCGTGACAAATATATCGCTAGTGAATTGATGTCGTGACAGATTGATCACTAGTTGCTCACCCCCGAAGTTCACAACCACCTACGCCTCACGACTTCATTCAATCCAACAAGTCATGGTAGCTAGTTAGGGGGAAGCAATTCCTGGGTGAAGCTCCCTTAGTTAGACTTCTCCTTTATTTACTTTTCCTTGCTAGTTTAGTTGGTAGTTTTCTTAGTTTTAAAACCCAAAACTGTTTTGCTAGATAACAACTTAAGCGATTGAAGTAGGGGTACATGGACCGGCCCGGGTTGACAATTTAAATACTTGCTCTATACCGCACCCGGCTAGAGTTTAAAAACTTGGGCTCTATTCGGGATTAATTTGTGGTGTAGTTTCGTGCGAGTCAACCGTGAACCCGAGCAACTCAAACAGTGCGTTTTGGTCGCAGCACTGAGTTCACAGACGCGTTACAATGTTCACGACCATGAACTCAGACCGTGAAATAGGCGCGATCTCCACTTTTAAGGAAAGATGAAAAGAAGAAGTGAGGGAGAGACCTAGGGTGAGAAGCTTCTCCTTCGTCAGATTTTACAGTGAGAAAGTGATGAACCAAAGAAGATGAAAGGCTATGTTCTCATCTCCAAGCAAGGTTTTGGGAATTCCTTCCCCAAAGGAGGATTTCTTCAGCAGAAGGAGCAAGGATTGCATCTTCTTGATGGTTTCCTTTTCCCTCTCTTGTGTTTTCCCTTCGCCTAGCATGGAGTAGTCCCTTCTTTCACTTGGCGTTTGTAAACCCTAGCTACAATTATGTGAAAGCTTGTATGAATAGAATGATTTGTGTGTGGTTGTGTTTTAATGTGAATGTGGATGTATTATTAAGAAATGATTGTGTTGTGTGAAATCCTATCAATCTAATTGCCATTCTAACCTAGATTAGAGAGGAGACCTCCTTACGTTAGGAGGCTCAATTTGAGATGGGTGTTCTTGGGCATTTCGTCCCTACTAGGCTAGTTTAGATAGGAAACCTCCTTAGGTTAAGAGGCTAAGATTGAGATGCGGTTCTTGGGCATTCCATGCCTCCTAGGCTAGTTTAGAGAGGAAAACCTCCTTTACCCAGAGAGGCTCCATTCGAGCCGGGTTGCCAACTAGTTTAGAGAGAACCCTCCTTAACCTAAGAGGCACATCTCGAGATGGGTTTCCTTGGGCATTCAATGCCTCCTAAGCTAGTTTAGAGAGAACCCTCCTTAACTCAAGAGGCTTTATTAGAGATGGGTTTCCTTTGGCATTCTATGCCTCCTATTCTAGGTTAGTTAAAGGCAAAACCTCCTAATTCGCATTAGCACTTAGATTTCGGTTGTGGGTGGCCGTCCGAACTCCAATTCGAGGGTGAAGTCTAACCATTCCTTAGTTGATAAGTCGAAAGGGTTACATTTGTGGCTTGGATCTTAACCTATTCATCAACCTAGAGGCTAAGAGGGTAGCTTTGGTTGCTTGTTCGGCTTCCCTGCGGTTTATAACCCCCTAACCACACACGATCGTTCGATTCTTCAAGTCATAATTGTTAGCTAGGGGGAGCAACACCCGGGTGAAGCTTTCTCAACTAGAGTTAAATCCATTTTACCTTTCCAAAGTAATTTATTTTTAGAACTTTTCTCACCAAAACCAATCCGCTAGATAATGTTTCAAACAGTCGAAGTAGCGGTACATGGACCGGCCCGGGTCGATATTTAAACATACTTGCCCTATATTGCACCCATCTAATGTTTATACTTGGACCTTAGGTGGGATTTTATTGTGATAGTCAGAGCAAGTAACTCACGAATCTCCAGCCTTTAAAAGGCCAGCTCGGGCATATTGCAAAGGATCCGGATTTTTTAGTTCTACAGAGTAGAAAGAGAACTGTAGAGAGAGAAAGTGACAAAGAACAACCTTGGGAGCATACTGGAGCGATCATAGGACATTGGAGCTCGATCTTTCACCCCCGGAGTGCCGATTTCTAGCTTGGAGAAGATTTTTATTCCTCACATTATGATTTATCTTCAAAGTTTGATGTTTTCCCTTCTCTCCAGGGAGTAAACTCTCTTTTCATCTATGTATGAAGAACCCTAGTTTTGTATGTTAGGAATGGTTGTATGAACCTCGTTTGTGAATGATTGATTCGATATATTCAATTGAGGCATTAATCAAAATTGTATGAGTCTTGATCAAAATTTTGTGATTCCTGCTTTAACCTAGAACGATAGTCTCTGCATAGGTTAATAGAGTAACCTTAAATTGGAAGTAGTGAATCGATTGGTGTTGTGTTTTAGCAAGTTTGGCGTCATTGCCGGGGACTTCTAGGTTATTGTTGAAACATGAATGTATGTTACTTTAACGTTCACATTTTTGTATTTTATTTTATCCAACTGGTTCCTTTCACGGGTTGTGTTTGCAGTATTTTGATCACTTGAATCCATGCAGGTTATTGTCAGAGGTTAGCACGTATCAAAAACTATCCCATCATAGGCCAAGTTTAACCTATAACGGCATTATCATACAGTAGTAATCAAGGTCGTATTCTTCCCGGATCCTAGTCTACTTCCCACTTAGTTTCTAATTAGTTAATCTCTTTTTGGGGTCATTTGGATATGGGTTTCTGGTGAGTGATTTGTGAGGGATTTTAAAACAATCCCTCGTTATGCAGGATTTTAATAAAATCATGTGTTTGGGAAGATGAGAGATTGTGATCATTAGTGATTTAAAAATCTCTCATATGCAGGTTTTCAAAATAGCTGATGGAGACCAGCTATTTCACAATCCCTCATTTTTTATTGCATTTTTTCCAAAGCCTACCCTCCTCCATTCCATGTTGTTCCTCTTCTCATATCAGCTTCACCTACGTTTCGAATTCTTGTTCCATCTTCTTCTTCCTTCTTTTCTCCGACCAATCCCCTCATCCCCCCTTAAGAGAGCTGACATCATCTTCTTCTCCCTCCCGACCCCTTCCAATCGCATCACCATAAGAGAAGATAGCAGCATGCGCTTGTGCGGGAGAAAATCGACACGTCCGAGGTCGACGATCTTGCGAGGACGTCGAAGATTCGAAGACGCCGGAGTTCATGAGGATACAGGCGACGGGCGTGGGTGTTGAATATTGGCGGGGGCACCGATGGCTCCGAACGCTGAATACTAATGAGGGCGCCGGTTGTTCATGAGGATGCCCGGAAAAATCGATTTCAGATCTGTCTGGTTGTTTATTTTTTTCCCATGAAAAGAAAAGATCGAAGGAGGGTTCTTGTTCGTGGATTAAAGTTGTAGGATTTTTGGTTCTTGTTCGTCAACCGCCGACCACACTATTCAGAAAAGGAATCGAAACCGCCGACCACACTATTCCTCACAAACCTCGTCGATGAACCCAACTCTCTCCTGGGACATGCAACCTCTCCGATCAGTGGTGATTTGGGTCTTGATTGGTGGGTTTTGGGTTTGAGATTTGGTGGCGGTGGCTGAAGATGAGTGAAGGGAACCTCGTGTTTTCTGGGTTTGGGTAAGGTGCTATAGCGTCGACGATGAAGGAGGAGCGGAGAAAGATAGGAATAAGAAGGGAAAAAACTAAACTTCAACTTTTAAATTAAAATTCTGGATCCATAACCAAACAGGATATTTCTTGTAAATCCTACAATTAAATATCCTGGTTTTCTAAACGACAGATTTTAATTGAAATCCCTCGTTATTAAAATCTCTAATCCAAACGACCCCTTTGAGGTTTCGAGTGGAGGATATGAGGAAACTCTAGTCTAGAGATTGATCAAAGCTAAAGGCGGGTATTTCGGGGAACTATCCCTCCCCCTATCTTAGGGTTAATATGTATATCTAGATACTTAGGGTCATCGAACTTGGTGAGTGAGCTCTTTTCCATGGGCTTTCGTGGTTATCCACACGCCTCTGAGTATGCCTCCCCTAAACCCATGTTCCAGTCACCTCGATCTAGGCTATCGTATCTAGGGCATTAAGCTTGTGGCTCATTTCAATGGACACTATCCACCGTCCACATTGAGGTTTTATCTCGGGTTTCATCTAATAAGGCTACTTATACAAGGGGTTTGGTCGCCTGGACCTCTATAGGACCCCATTCACACATCTAACCTAAACTCGCAAGATGGCGCATACCCGTCTAACCCTAGAACACCATACCCAGCGCGGTAGCATAAAGTAGGCTAAGAGGAAAGATTAGGGCGACTTACCCAAGCGTCATAATTTAGGAAAGAGTGGCACTAAAATCAACTAGACAAACACATGGTAGAAATAGAACCCCTAGTACCTTAAAGGGCTACTCCATAAAGGAGGGAAGAAGATACATGGTAGAAATAGCAGAAGACTTTGAGTTGGAGAATATGCCTCCTTGCTCCTAGATCTTCCTTCCTCTCCTTCTCTTCTCTTTCCTTCAGCTTGTTTCTCTTTTCTCTCTCTAGAACAAGAAAAATTCTCGCAAAATCAGCTCTCTTCAAAAGAGGAAAGGGGTCTTGTATTTATAGGCATTCTGGATTCAGGAAAGTTTGTGGCCTAAAGTAAGGATATCGTGGTCGAGATCTTTGGTCTCTGAGCCGTGATCTCAAAAGGCATTCGTCGAGGCCTTTGGGAAGGGGAAGATCGCGGGCTGACTTAGCGGTCGTGATCTCCTAGTCGTGGCCGCGATCTTCCTCGTGGACAAGATGAATGTTGGTCGTGACTTGACTGTGGAGACTCTTTAGATCTCCAAGGCTCCTTCCTCACGAAGTTCGCATCATGAGCCTCCAAGATCGCGGTCGCGATCTATGGCTCTTGGGTAGCTTTCTTCAGCTAGACTTCGCGCATTGTGATCCCAGCCAGGATCTTCGCCTTCTAGGCCATGATCATCAATTCATGCCCCTTCTTTACACTTGTGACCTTATTTTGTACCTAATTTGCACATATTGACTAATAAACCCTAAAATCACATCGAAATCAAATAGAAACACAATAAGAATTGACTCGTCCAGAATATCACAATAAAACCCCCAATTAAGGCCCAAGTAAAAACCTCGATTGGTTGTAATATAGGGAAATTATGTTTAAATGTCAACCCGGACTGGTTCATGTACCCCTACTTCGAATGTTTGTAACATTATCTAGCAATTGGTTTTTGGTGGCAACGATGATCTGTAGCTAAAATGGTTGGAAAAGTAAATGGATTTGACACTAATTTAGAAGGCTTCACCCGATTATTGCTCCCCCCTAGCTAGCAATTATGACTTGTTGGATCGAATGGACACGTGTGGTAAGGAGGTTGTAAACCATAGGGAAGCGCAACAAGTGGAAAAATGCCACTCTCTCGGTCACTAATTCAAGGGAATTAGATTCAAGCCACCAAGTATGTCTCTTGACCTATTAACTAAGGGTTTCCAGGACATCACCATCGAACCGGAGTTCAGACGGCCAAATTATAACCAACCCTAGGCGCTAATATGAACAAAGAGGGTTGCCTATATTAACCTAGATAGGAGACAAGATTTGCCTAAGAAACCCCAGCTTAACAAGCCTCTTTCAAAGAAAGAGTGTTTTCTCTCTACCCACAACACAATCTTCCATGAAAATACCTCCAAATTCATATTAAACACATCCACACATAAATCATTCAATTCATACAAACATTCACAAAATTGTAGCTAGGGTTAACAAACACCCAAGTGAAATAAGGGACTACTCCATGCTAGGAGAAGGGAAAACACAAGAGAGAAGAAGGAAAACCATCATGGAGATGCTAGCCTTGCTCCTTGTGTTGAAGAGATCCTCCTTTGTGGCAGGAATTCCCAAAACCTTGCTTGAAGATGAAACCCTAGCTTCTTCTCTTCTTTGGTTCGTCACTTTCTCACTCTAGAAATCTGAAGAAGAAGAAGTTTCTCACACTAGGTCTCTCCCCATTTTCCTTCAGCTCAAACCCCCCTTTTATACCAAGGTCGAGCTCACATCACGGTATGCGACTTGGGTTCACGGTCTTACGACCGTAAACTGGCTTGAGTCCAGTGAAAGCAAAAATGTCCCTGGACGCCTGGATATACCCGTGGCTCCAGTTCATGATCTCCATGACCGTGAACTAACGGCTTCCACCATGATATGCTATTGCCGGCTGCTGCCCTGTCCCCGGAACCATCCCATTCCGATTGATGGCTGAGACCAGTTTAGGCACAACCTGCACCAAATAAGAAGAGTGGGTGCCCACAGCATGTAAACCTCGGCTTGGTGCTCGCCTCGACCTCCTAGCAGTGCCCCAATCATACCTTTTCTCTGCCATCTCCTCAAAGAGCTGATTCAACTGCTGCGGCGTCTTGGACAGCATATTCCCGCCACAAACCGAGTCAATCACCTGCTTGTCTTCTGGGAAGAGGGCGTGGTAGAAGGTGCCCTCCTTGAAAGCATCATTGAAACCATGATTGGGACACCTCAGGAAGAGACTGGTGTATCTATCCCATGCGTCCCGGATGGTATCATCTTCATCCTGGGTAAAGTGGGTGATCTGCTTATGCAAGTCCGCCGTTTTTTACGGAGGATCATAGCGGGCGAGGAACTTGTCCGCTAGGTTGGCGAACGTGGTGCTTGATCCGGGCGGCCTAGTGTCCAGCCACTCCTTGGCTTGCCCCTCCAGAGTAAATGGGAAGTACCTCAGCTGGATGGCATCGGTTGTGACCCCATTTATCTTGATCCCATCTATGAGCTCGTGGAACCGCCTCAGGTGTGATCGGGGGCACTCTTCCTCCTTGCCACGGAATACCACTGAGCCGCGCAGCATGGTGATGACAGAGGTACTCACCTCAAATTTGTTGGCAGCAACTTGAGGGTGTTGGATGGGAGACCTCATGTCTGCGGCTTGGGCGGTCCAGTAATAGCCCATGGTTTGCTCCTCGGGAATGAGCACATCATTGTTCTGTGGTTCACCCATTTCTTCCTCCTCGGTGATGTGTAGTTGCTCCACAGCTTCCTCCGCGGCCAGTCGTGCCTTTAGAGCCCGCTTGAAGTTCCTACAGGTTCGTTCAAGCTCTTGGTCTAATGGTAGTAAATCTCCCGACTGGCTACGGGTCATGCACTACCTACACACAATCAGCAAAAGCAACCCATGAAGGCACACAGGTGGAAGAGAGAAAATTCAGTAAAGAAAAAGCTAGAGTAACAAACTTTCACGTTTCCCCAATAACCTAGAGGTGTCCCCGACAACGGCGCCAAAAACTTGACATGCTAAAACACAACACCAAACTGCGACCAAGTGTAATCGCAGTCCGGAAATGCAGTAACAGGCAAGCTCTAATTGTCAACCCGGGGTCTAGATCTACTGCCTACTCCGTGAATATCTATTATCTAGCAAACTAAGTCGAGTGATTGCGATTTTAACTAAAACAGTAAGAACGCAGGAAATGGTTCGGTTTTCTGAAGCAAGGAAAGAGTCACTCGGGAATGAGTCCCCCTAGCTCCTTAGTTAGGTCGCAGTTGTAATTACCCTGGGTTGATTAACTGTTGTTTAAACTGCGAAAGATCCGAGAGTAGCTTGGAATCGCTTAAGTTGTCCAAGCCCTCTCCATCCAACTACTCGGCAGACGACTAGTCTTCACCGGGATAGAAAGATGAGGCTATGAACGCAGAACTCCACTACTGGAATTGGATTCCAGTACAAAGCAGTAAATCAATTAACTCTCGTATAATTAATCTACCACTACCAATTGATGAAGATCTAACAACCTTATCAGATTCTATCTATCTCAGGTTGAAGCAGAAATCAAGAAAAGATTATCAGACTTCAATTGACTCAATGAATCATGCATGAATCGATTAAAATCAAACAGTATAACAATCCCAAGTCATTACAATCAAGATCCCTAACACATGGAACTAGGGTTCTTCATACCCAAGTGAGAGAAAGTTCTACTCCATAGAGAGAGAGAGAGACGAAAACAGAAATCAGAGTAGTCATACTCATAACAATGAGGATAATATGCTCCAGGATTATGATCTTCACTCTTGGGGATGCAAACTGGGTTTCAATGGTGAGAAATCTACTCCAAATAGTTCCTGGGGTATGTTCTTCGCACTTTCTCTCTCTATAACTCTGTTTTTGCTCAAAAAAGTCGATTCCCTCTCCTTTGGCCCGAAATTGGGTTAAAACCCAGAATTTCCCGACCACACGGCCGTGTGGAATCCCAGTTTACCCGTGTGGATGTCAAAATGCGACGTTTCGATAAGTGGACTTCAGGCACGCTGCACGACCAAAGTCACACGGCCGTGTAGATTTACAGTCTGGCTGTGTGAGCTCCCTGGACTTTCCACATGGCCACAAGGGGTCCCCTACACGACCAGTGTGGCTTGCCCGTGCAAAGTGGCGCCACACGGCCAAGTCACACGGCCGTGTGGGATTTTAGGCGTGCCCGTGTGGCTTCCTCAGCTTCTCGCCAAACGTCCAATCGACCCCGAACTCGTTCCCAAACCTTCATTCACGTACTAGGACCTGAAATATCACAAACAAGAACAACCTAGCGTGAAATCGGCCTAAAACACGAGAAATAAGACTCAAACGGTATAAGAATGGTGGACAAAAACATGTGTACATATCAAGTAATCACACTCAGATTATTTCTTGCCCCCAAGCAAACCATTTTCAACCAAGGTGATATCTCAACCTAACCAAATAACTTGGGGACAAATCAAAAGGCACAAAGTGGTGAGTCTCAATGGCTATTGGCATCAATGCATGAACCGCCTCAAGCAATACCGGCATCCACCACAAACGACATTCGAATGCATCAAGAATGGGCAAATAAAAAAGTTCTCACCCTGTTCGAAAATCAATGCAAGTCTCGACCGGAATACTCACCAACCACAACTAATCATGCATAGAACTCAAGTCCAAGGAACAAACGAAAAGGTGACAAAGGTCCTCACCGAGGTAGGATATGAAAATGCAAAACAAGAATGAATCACTCACTCTCTACCAGTGGGTTCAGGACATTTTTGGTGCAAAATATGTGCACAACCATCAACACTCAGCCCTATCGTCTCATCACTAGCTTGTTCGGAGGTCTTAGACACGGGTTCAAGTGACTGGCAGTTGTCTTGGACATGGGGGAAAAGCTTTTTGGGCGGTGGCAAATATAGCATGAGGTCGTACATCTTCAACCTAAAACCAAAGGTTCCATGATTTCGACTAAGAACCTTTCCTACGATCAATAGCCACTAGCACCAGCCAAAAATCACACTTCCCTTCTTCCAAACCACTACCAATCACGAACTTCATTCAAGCACACTCCTCGGTCTCTTCTTGCTATTCACATTTCAACCCTGTAAGTGAAGGAGGTTATCAAACATTTTAGGTGTTTCAATGGCTTGAGTGCCAAGAAACCCTTCTTGGAGCATACACTAAGAGTTTTGTGGCCACTCTCTACTTTTATTTACCCCGTTTTATTACCTCTTTTTCGTTTCTTTTCTTTCTTTTGCTCTTTCTTTCTTTTTCTCTTTTTCTTCTTTTTATTGAGGGGGGTACTAGAAAGTAGAGAGTACAACACATGCCACTTATCCTTAAATGAACAATGCTCTCCATAAAGAAATTTCCTCCAACATTACCTTTTTATTTCTAGCAAGAATCGTGCAAAACCACCTATGTAGAACCTCAATGGAGCTCAAATGCGAGAACTTCGAGACACAAGGATGAATCGCACTTTGACACGAAGAAAGAATGAGGGGTTGTTCTTTTAATCACCATTAAGCTCAACAAGCACAAAGCTCCTAACATTAGAAAGACCCCCAAATTCACACGGCTGAAAAGCGTTGACTAGGGGATAAGATGCTTAGGGACAATCAACTTTTGGGCGTGGACTAATCTTATGCCTCCATCATACTCACTAGTGAAAATGGTGAATGTTACACACCATGGCAAGAAGGATCTATCACACATGGAAAAAAACGATCGGCACAAATCTCACATGGCTACCTAGCCACCCAATCATCTATTCCAATTTCAAAAACTTCAATGCATGGCAATTGTAATCAAGGAGTAACCAAGTCAAGACATCCATTCATTTAAGCACACATGAGAATTAAGCTTTTGCACAAACCTAATGCACTCTCAGTCATCATAATAGGATGCACTCGATCACATGAAACAATTCAAGATCAATGCCAAATAAGGACGAGATTCACCCACCAATCGGCCACTTTGATCATGCATTGCTTGGAGCCCTCAAATTTTTCAAATTTGGGCATTCATCATGGCTCCAAGCATTCAATCACACACACAGCATAATAATAAACAACCCCCCCCCCCAACACACACACGCACACTTAAGCTCGACATTGCCCTCAGTGTAAAATAGGGGGTAGAACGATGTTACCGCATGGCTTGGTGAATGAAAGTTGAAGAATTTCCAGGGCTCGATGTGAGGTTATTACACATAACAAAGTTTCATATCACGATTTAAAGGAGATAACTCACAAGTTACTAGTTCACACACTAAAGAAAAATGAAAATGAAAATAAACAGATTTCAGAGTTTCAAGGGGAGAAGTGGGGCAAAAGAAATCGGCTCTGCCACATGTCTCACTCGTCGGCTACCTCGTTGTTCGAGAGGACGACCTGGCGTCGAGCAATCCTCTCTAGGATGTTTGTGGATCAGTCGAGCCAAGTGGTGACTCCCACAAACTGCTCCTCCAGGTGATCCACTCGCAGCTCGATGTGGGCCACGGAGGAGGAAGGTCCACCTCCGAATGATGATGTTGCTGACAGTGGTGGTGCGGTGCGCCAGCGACGGCCTGGAGCTTTGGTTGGTGGCTACTCTAGAGGAGGAACCTCTGTATCAGGCTCTACTGGATCAAGGTCGACTTGTGGACTAAGAGCGGCCGAAGGTCGGAGTCCCTTGAGGAACTTAATCCCTCGCTCTCCCTGAAGCAGAAGCTTCATGTTGTATAGAGTATCCACCGGGAATGGCTCGGTCCGGAAAATGATGGAGCACCTCATCACATCAACCCTGAAGTGGCAAGCTATCCTCATGATGATGCCCCCAAATGCATCGTATCAACTCAATCCCGCCCCTGGCATCTGGCGAAGGTGGTGGCAACCACTGCTCCCAGATGGAGTGGCTCTGCAAGGCGGTTAAGGATATGGAGGGCTATCCACCCTCTGTTCATGATCAAATGGCCCCACATCAGGCTGGGGATGATGGACTTCGTTAGAAGCGTGTGCGGGATCCTCCACGGCGTCCTGAGATTTACTGCATTGGTGTTGGATCCCTTGAACTCATCGTCGTGGTGCTCTGGGGCGACATATGGCCTGAAAGGCAGCCTGGTAGTGGAAGTCTGATGTGTACTGTCTCTCTGTCATCATCATGTGTGTAGGGTCGAGCCCCATGGCTGGAGCAAAGTCATCGTACGATAGTACAGCTACTCACCCCCAGCATGAACTCCACGTACGGGCGACTCCGCTTGCTCCCTGGGATGACGGGGGAGAAGGTGGAGTAGAACTCCACGCAGAGCTTGTCGCAGATTAGCTCGTCAATCGCTAGGAGGCGGCGCCACTGGGGATGACTCATGACCCCTGAAATTGCTGCCCGACACCTGAACATGTTAAACATGTCCAGGTCTAACACCAAATGAGGCCCCGCCTCACTGTACCTCCACTGCTGGAATTTTGCACCATACTTCTCATGGTTCACCAGGAAGTGAACATACGTGTGATCTGCGTCAACCATCCTGCAAAAACATCCAAAACATACATCATACGTGGAAATATATGTCAATCTCATGTCGAAGGGGAGAAAAGAATTCCCCCACACTTAGGATTCCACTAAGGTCCTATGCTTTTGAAGGCTTTTCACAAGACCGGATTCAACAATTTAAGCTCAAGAGCACCCAAAGCTCATCGAGGCATGGTTCTAGGTGATTCACGGATTATCAAGACACAATATATAACCCACACCACGCCTCGATGGCTTCCAACCACCATTCACAACAAAAGAATTCAAACATAATGCATGGTGTCAAAATTGCACACTTAACCACAACCTATACCTAAATCATGCCCACCAAGGTTCAATTAAGCTCATAGAATCTACATGCAACATTCATTCAACATTAATCAACTAACCCCACGCCTAATTTAAACATTTCTTCACTTAAATCACAAATTCCCCTCACTTTCACCCTAATCCGAATCTCCAAAAATTTACAATGTAAAAGTTGAAAACAAACCTAGAGAAACAAACCTAGAGACTCAAGCAGGATTGAAGGGGGGAGTGAGGAGAGGGCGAGGGGGATGAAATATGCACGAAAAACTGACCGAAGGGGGGTCGCCAGTGCCTCTTCGGAAGCTCGTCCGAGGCTCGCCGGAAATCGCCTCACTAGAATTAATTGGAGCCAAACCTCCCCAAAACTTTGGTGAAGGTGCTCCCTGACGCGAGAAGACTAGGTCTATGTATGATTTTGGATTTGGGTGGCTAGAAGTCGCTGAAATTGACGAAAAACATAGGAAAATCATGATTTCCCGGCAACGTTTAGAGGATTCCGGCAAAGGGGCGGTCCTGAAGTAATGATGAGTGGTTCATGCCCCTTCATAGGCAGATCCCACAGTTCATGGACTGAGGGACCAATTCACGGTCACTAGGACTGTGAACATAACTCCCAGACCGTGAGCTTGGGTAAAATGGTGAGTTTCAAAGACTGCTGGACTTGCCCTCGTTAACGATCTCCAGCCCTTTATCACGGTTTCTAATATCGTGCACTGGAAGTAGAAACTATGAACTCGGTTAAAACAGGACATTTCCAAAAAATTGACTCTATCTACTCAACCGTGCCCCTAATTCAATCAAAACACATCCCGAAACATGCAAACACGCAGCCTTGGTACGGTGATACCCATTCTAACACTTGAACTCTTCACACAAACGCAGAAAGAGGAAAATAAGTAAATGAAAATAAACTGTCGTTGGGTTGCCTCCCAACAAATGCTAGTTTAACGTCACTAGCTTGATGTTGAGGATCTATCATGCTTGAGGGCATGAAGCCACCGAGGATGGATCTGCCATGATCTTGGGAGGGTAACCTTCTTGGTCCGACACTTTCGCCTTACCCTTATCTTTTGGTCGGGAATAAGCCCGGTTCAGCTTATCCCTCCATGCTCTCTTCTTATTTCCTTCGTGCTTAGTAGCCTTGGTTTCCTGCAACTCATCATCAAATGGAACACAACCACTAGAGGGGTTTGCCTTGAGAGGCTTACCTCCACTACCAATCATACCACTCGAGTCCATTTCCTTCACAACATCATTCTTGGCCTTAGGATCAATTGAAAGAGTGAGTTGCTCCTCTCCATCTCTCAAAACTAGAGTTCCCTCATTAACATCAATTAAGGCCTTGGTGGTGGCAAGGAAGAGGCGTCCTAGTATGAGTGGCATATCCGCATCTTCACTGATATCAAGGATAACAAAATCCGTCGGATAACAGAAATTGCCAACTCTCACTAGGACGTCCTCCACAATACCTCTAGGACTAATGACAGAACAATCGGCCAATGTGACACTAAGCCTAGTGGTCTTTAATTCACCCAAATGCAACTTCCTAAAAAGCTTATAAGGCATCACATGTAGAGGTGTTCCCCCGCCTCCAGCGCCTTGGGCATTGTTATCTTCCAGCATTGTGTTGCGGTTGATCCGGAAAGATTGGTCTTTAGACGGTTTAATAGATCCAAAGGCGATCCTCCCGGTGAACCGACCAAGTGAATCATGATTCTCAATACCTCTACGTGATCCCCCCTTCCTTTCGGGATTGGATCCGATGGAGAAGAATGCTTGCGCCTAAATCCGCCAAGGAGTTTTCTATATGATGATTTCCGATGCAAAGAGGTATAGTAAAACTACCTGGATCCGGTTTCTTTTTAGGCAACTTGTTGAGGATTAAGGTGGAGCACTCGTCGCCTAAGGTGACATTGGCGAGGTCTTCATATTTTAGCTTCATGGCGAGAAGCCCCTTGATGTATTTGGCATACCTCGGCATGTGCACCATGGCCTCCAATAATGGAATGGTGATGCAGAGCTTCTTGAGCATCTCCATGAATCCACCACATTTCGCCTCCAATCGGTCCTTGTGCATCCTCATGAGGAAAGGAAGATGAGGTTTGTTCTCAGCCACTTGTGGTGGTGTCGGCAATGCCTTCTTAGGATCTTCTTCCATTTCTCCCAATTCTCCTTGATCATTGGTCGTTAGAAGAGTCTTCTTCTTTGGTCCCTTCCTTAGGAACAACCTGCGGGGTCACCTTCCCGCTCCACAAAAGAATAGCATTGCAACAAACATTTTGATCTTTGGGATTGACAATAGTTTGAGAGGGTAGGGCTCCCCTTGGTCTCTCGGTGAGGATCCCGACAAGATTACCAATTTTCACCTCTATGTTTTGAAGGCTTGCTTGATGGCTCCTCAATCCCACCTCAACCGAAGTAAACTTTATTGTTGCCACATCCATAAATTGCTCAATCTTCTCAAACTTTTGAGTGCTCGTGCTCACAAGGTCTTTAAGTTTTGAAAACTTATCGGGTTGATGGAACCCTTGACCACCTTGAGCTTGAAATGGTTGTTGGAAGTTAGAGCCTTGGAATTGAGGCCTTTGTTGAATGAAAGTAGGCCTTGGTTGATAATTTATTGTCGGTCCTTGGAAACCGGGAGGTCTTGGGTTGGTAGGAGAGAACCAAGAGAAACTGGGATGATTTCGCCACCCCGGGTTGTAAGTGTTGCTATAGGAGTTGTTCACTCTAGTATTGGCAATGAAACTCACTTGCTCCTCAGGGGTGCTTGATTCCTTCATCATTTGACACTCCGAAATTTCATGGTTGGTACTCAAACACCAATCACACACCATTATCGGCCTTCTCCCATGCTTCTTGTCCTCTAGGAGTGCATCAAACAACCGATCAATCTTAGCTTCAAGCGGAGGACTCGCTACTACACTTTGCACTACTCTTGCGGTGCTTCTCTTTCCACTTCTCGTCAAACCTCAATCATACCCTTTACTTTCCATGTCTTCGAGCAACTCGGTCACTTGGGGTGGAGTCATGTTCATCAATTTCCCTTTACATAAGGAGTCAATGAGGATCTTGTCTTCTTGGTAGAGACCGCCATAGAAGGTCTCAATTCGGAATTACTCCTCGAATCCATGATGTGGGCATTGGAGGAAGAAATCAGAGTACCTTTCCCAAGTATCCCTTAATGTCTCATCTTCCTCTTGCTTAAAGTGGGTGATCTTCTTGCGCCACTCCGTCGTCTTTGAAGGTAGGCAATACCGAGTCATAAACTTCTTGAGCATGTCATCCCACGAGGTGATCGAAAGAGCCGGTCTATTGTTGACCCACCGAGACGCATTCACTGCAAGAGAGTAGGGGAATAACCTCAACTTGAAAGCATCCTCGAGAAGTTCGATGAAAGTTCAAACTTTCCGCAAGTTCGATGAACTTCTGAACATGCTCCCTTAGAGACTCTTTCCTAAGCCCATGAAATAATGTGTTGTTTTGGATCATGGTGATGAGGGCGGGCTAGATCTTAAAATTGTTGGCGGCCATGGGTGGATGTCAAATGGCGGGTTGAATATCTATTGCCTGTGGGTCTATATAGTAGCCCATGGTCTTTGGTTGCTCCTCCGCGTCCGCTCCTCCTGGAGCGGGCTGGTTAGCCGCCATATCAGCTTCACTTTCTTCCTCTTCATAATCAAACTCTTCCTCAAATACAACTTCTTCTTCTATCCTTCTTCTTGCCTCCGCCAGTTACCTCTCACGAGCCAAGAGTCGAAGAGTGCGATTGATATTCTTGTCCAGTGGCGTCTAAGGTGTCGGATTACTTCAGGTCATACACCTCCCTACACACACTCAAAAGAACCACAACTCGTCGAAAACAAGCAAGATTCACAAAATCAAAAGCGAAAAATAAAAGCCTGATTAACACCAAACAATCTTTTCAAAATAATGAACAGTTTGCTCCCCGACAACGGTTCCAAAAACTTGACTCGTCCCGAATGTCACAATAGAACCCCCAATTAAGGCCCAAGTATAAACCTCAATTGGGTGCAATATAGGGGAAGTATGTTTAAATGTCAACCTGAGCCGGTTCATGTACCCTACTTCGATTGTTTGTAACATTATCTAGCGATTGGTTTTTGGTGACAACGACGATCTATAGCTAAAATGGTTGGAAAAGTAAATGGATTTGACACTAATTGGGAAGGCTTCACCCACTCTTGCTCCCCCTAGCTAGCAATTATTACTTTTCGGATCGAATGGACACGTGTGGTAAGGAGGTTGTAAACTGTAAATAAGTGCAACAAGTGAAAAAACGCCACTCTCTCTGTCTCTAGGTTAAGGGAATTGGATTCAAGCCACCAAAGTAGCTCTCTTGACCTATTGACTAAAGGTTTCCAGGACTTCACCCTCGAATCAAAGTTCGAACGGCCAAATTACAACCAACCCTAGGTGGAAATATGAACAAAGAGGGTTGCCTTACATTAACCTAGAATGGAGACAAGATTTTCCTTAGAAAACCCATCTTTACAAGCCTCTTTCAAAGAAAGGGGGTTTTCTCTCTACCTATGTTAAAATGGCAGATAGATTGATAGGCTAATCCACAACACAATCTTCCATTAAAATACCTCCAAATTCATATTAAAACACATCCACACATAAATCATTCAATCCATACAAACATTCACATAATTGTAGATAGGGTTTACAAACACCAAAGTGAAATAAGGGACTACTCCATCTAGGAGAGGGGAAAACATAAGAGAGAAGAAGGAAAACCATCATGGAGATGCTAGCCTTGCTCCTTGTGTTGAAGAGATCCTCCTTTGGGGAAGGAATTCCCAAAACCTTGCTGGAAGATGAAACCCTAGCTTCTTCTCTTCTTTGGTTCGTCACTTTCTCACTCTAGAAATCTTAAGAAGTAGAAGTTTCTCACACTAGGTCTCTCCCCCTTTTCCTTCAGCTCAAACCCCCTTTTATACCCAGGTTGGGCTCACATCACGGTCACAGTTCACGGCCGTGAACTCAAGGCGTGGGTCGTGATCTCACGCCAAAACGCGTCGTCTCAATAATCCAGTTCCCGATCTGCGGGTTGGGTTCACGATTTTACGACCGTGAACTAGCTTAGTCTAGTGAAAGCAAAAATTTCCTGGATGCCTGGTTGTTCACGGTTTGCGGCTCTAGTTCACGTTCAGCATGATGTGAACTAATGGCTTCCACCGTGATCTGTTACTGCCTCCATCCTTTGACCCGATTTTTACCCTTTACCATAAATCGAGTTGTGGGTTGGTGAAGGTTCACAAGTGTAGTCTTTGTCTTCCTGGTGGTTTTCACAATGATAAAGCGCATGAGAGAGAGAGAGAGGAAGACGAATAGGAGTTATAGGTGTATATATATATAAGTACTACTACTAGTGCTGGAGTAATTAAAATACGAAAATTAAAAAGAAAATAGAGCGATAATTAAATATTGTTTTAAGTGAAATAAAGAAAAGGAAAGAAAAAGAAAAGATAGAACATATTCCCTGGATGCCTAGAACCATTCCTCCTCGAAGGGTCCTTTTTTCTTCATCGTGTAGAGGTGTTGGAGAGGTGAAGCGGTTGAATGTGGCTAGTACATGATAACACCTAAATTATACATATATTCGGCTACACTTTTACATCCTAAAATAACATAAATTGTACCAAGTTCATTCGATTTCCCGATTTTATGCTTGGTTTTGTGTTTGAGTCATGTTTCAGGGTATTCTATCCAATAAGAACGGAATAATGAGTCAATGCAACAAAAAGATGGTTAGGGTTCGAAATCTGGCGTCAGTGGAACTCGAGCCCGCGACGTCCCAGGTGAGGGCAAAGAGCCGTACCACTCCGGCCGCGTTCCCTTTTGTTATCAATATACGAAACCCATCGTGTATTATGGTGATGAATCACGGAAAGAGAGCTAATTAACAATGCAGAGTCAAACTGCCTACTGCTAAACATAAGGAAAAGTTTCATTTTGGGATTCTCGTGAGAAGCAAGTAGGTGAAGCAAGCAGCTCCTGAAAGCAAGCAGCTGGCCATTAAGAGCAAACTAGCTGGTCAATGTATTGGAGGCAAGCTGGCTTGTGAAGATTAAGAGCAAACTAGCTGGTCAATGTATTGGAGGCAAGCTGGCTGGTGAAGCTAGCTGCTGGTCATCTTCGCGGATTTGGAAATGGTAATGGACCAACTTGCTTGAATTAAATGGACCAACTTGCTTGAGATAAATGCAAGCTCGGAGCTAAAGCAAGTTGGTCAATTGATATGTAAAATTTATGAAGCAAGCAGCTGGCCATTTAAAGAAATAGGGGTGTTCAAATGGTTACCATGGTTATAACCAAACCAAATAAGGGTAAATTCCATTAACCATGGAATACAATATCATAACCAAACCGTCTAATACAACAACCAAATTAACCAAACTAAAGTTTAATCGGTTTGGTTAATTGGTTAACCAGATTAACCAATATAAAATCACATTATCATTGACGATGAAAATTTTCCAGTTAATGCAATAATTCACAGTTTATATAATGAATAAAACATAACAATCAACACGTAGTTATAGTTGACCCTTCCTTTCAAGTTTGCATCCATCATAATGTATGAAATTTATCTAAATTAGACGTCCATATGTTGTGGTCTACATTTTACATATACAAATATACATTATATGAGCAATATTGAGCTTTATATTTTATGAGTTTAAAAGGGATGAACGTTAACTCTTGAGTGGTTATGCAAAATATTAAGTATATGTATATAATATATGTTAGATATATGACTAATTACTTAACTGGTTAATTTGGTTTGACTGGTTAGGAGTGTCTGAAACCAAACCAAACAAGCTAAAAACTTTAACCAACCAAACCAATTATCCAAATTAACCAAACCAAATTATCCAAATAGTACCGGTTAAAACGGTTACCATGGTAACCAAACCGTTTGAACACCCCTAGAAAGCAAGGTCCTCTATTGGCCACGTAGTCCAAGCTAGCAGCTGGGAGCATGGATCACTCGGCAGTTGTTGAAAATGAGAAGTGAAATGGAAGCAGGCTGGTGAATTATGACAAGCAAGCTGCTAGTGAATTATCAAAATTGCACTATAAATAGAGGGAGAGGTGATGTTGAGAGGACACACACTATACACCCTACTTCTACACTTTTCTCTTCCTATCTTGTATTTGAAGTTAGCCGAAACTCTGTCCACTTTTCATTCCAAACTCTTGTTACTTCTTCTCATTTCGTTAATCATATCTCGTATTTCATCCATCGTGGTTTTCATCTTCGTGTTCGTATTTGGGAATACCGTGGTATATTGCGTTATTGAGATTACCGAAGTAAGCTTCTATTCTGTGGGGTTTTGATAATCATTTGTAGTGGTATATTGGTCGGTTTCCACCGTCTTCGCCCAACGATTATTCCCCCGTCAGATGTTTGCTAGGTGTAGTCTATTAACTCAATATACATACCGTATTCTCAACCCCTCCGTCTTTGTCGTCGTCATCATCATGGTAATGTTCTCAACCTTCATCTTTCTAAATCTCATCATGTCCGGCTAATCTTCTAGTTGTTCCGGATTTGATGAACCCTAATATGTTTTACATTTATTGAGTGGTATCTTTGATATAGACGTGTTGTTCTTGTTCTTACGATCTTTTCTCGACTTATCATGTGCAAGTATCAATAGTACTCATCTATTTTATATTTTGTCTTATACATGTAAATGAGACTGCGAGGTAATCTTGCATGTTAGATCCCTCGTGAAAAGAAGGAATTGATCGGAGCCACCGGCGATGGGGTCACGTAGTTCCTCTGGATTAGCTTAAAAACCTAATACGAAAATTCATAAATCTGGTTATTGCTTTGGTTTAAGATTTTTGTAAGCCACGGTTTCACTTGATTTTTAAGTCGAAAGGGTGTTAATACATGTGCGAACGGGTTAACACTAAATTGGGAACTTTCACGGTCTAAGATATTAACACTCGTCTATGTTAAATTCAACTTGTCTGTAAAATGCATATTAGGGGGATTCACTTCCGGGACAACGCCTTCTCCACTTGATTTTACTTTGCGCGTGTTTTTATTTCTAAACGAAAATCAACTAAAAACGATTGACTAGATAATAGGTAAAAGTTTAGTACTAGTACACGAAGTCTCTGCGGATACGACCTTGCTTCCTGCTATACTACCGTAGAACGATAGGTACCCTTGCCTATTTATCCTGTGTTAGTTACGGGCGATCAGTACATCATCGATCGGAATGTTCATCTTCTCCATGATCGCATGGATGCACTCCAAGATATGGAGCCGCGCTTCTCTCTCCCTCTGTTGGTTGTGAAGGATCGCAACTATCATCGCATCAATCTTATAATCTCTTGCATTGTTTCTTGGTGGGTGAATCGGCTCGAAGAGTGGGAATAGGCGCCTCTCCTCCTTCATGCACACTCTCTTCTTGCTCTTCCAGTGTGGACAACCCTCTTTGGTCCCTTTCCATTCTAACTTCTGGAAGACGGAAAATTGTCCCCTCCATCTCCAAAATATTGGTGGTTGGAAATGGGAATCCTCGAACCCCCCAAATTCCATCATTGCTCGTGTGCAGCACCTTAAGCTTTGACTTCAAAACCTCGAAGGACATAGGAGCGGTCCTGCTATCCATTCGAAATTGGACGGCTCCAAAGTCAACTTGAAAATATCTTGCAAGTCGGGTGACAAACACTCATCCGTGAAGCGCGGCAAGTCGATGATCCATCTCGTAGCACTTGAATATATATAATATAGACACCCCGAGATGAAGAGACCGTGGAAGATGCATGCTATGAAACAAAGTGACGTCTCCAGAAGTTAGGTTACCCTTGCTCCGGTTCTTTCCTCCCACGGATCTAGCAATCACGTGGTGTATTATTCGCCACTCTGGCTTCACCTCATTGGCTTTTGATAACTTCACATTCCATTGTTGACTATCGGGTTTCTTGACTTCAGCCTCATGGAATGTCTTGAAACAAGGGAAGTCGGACTACCTTGTCAAGGTAGCAAAGTCATTAGATGAATCAATGAAACTCGCCGGGTAGATGTCCATCGCTCTAGTGAACTCCCAAATCGACATATGGCGATACTCTCCCTCGAGTTGAAATTGGATATTATCTTCAAGGTTGCCGGAACCCCTCATATTTTGAATAGTAAGTGTACTGATAAACTCTAGAACAAGCACCCGGTATATATGTTCTTGAATAGAGAGCGACTTGAGTCATTCCAACTTCTGTATTTTCGAGCGGATTGCATCTTCAATTCTGGGTTGGGCGAAAAGGGTCCAATTGAAACAAGTACTTTTGCCTATAGGTAATCCTTGAAGCCATAGAAGCTTGCTCTTGAATTGCTTGGGCATGTGTTCCAAAAAGTAGTGAGTGATGTGCTCGATGACACCTTCTACATTTGCTAGATCATCTTGATGGATGTTGAAGATGTGAGAGTGGATGAGGCTCTTCAATAAAAACTTCTTTTGATGTGGATTTCCGTGTTTTCTTCTTTTGAATTTGGCGAAGACAAGAGGTGCGAGATGATGAGCTCTCACCATGAGCCATGTCTTTCGTCTTGTATATTATCCTTCAAAACAAGTGGTACACATTTGCACAAACCATCTATCCAAAAATTACATATCAAAAGGATAGCATTCCAATGAACTAACATTAGACCTCTAAATTATTCCCCCTCCCCCCCACCCCCACCCCCCCCCCCCCCACACACACACACACACACTTGAGTGAGACTAAGAATTTGGCAAGAGAGGAAAATTAAATAGAGGGATAGATCCAAAATAATGCAATTAAGGATATCCCTAAATCAATGTAGAAATAACTAATGATCGTCACCCCCATGCTATGAAGCTGGTACCGAATCAAAAGGGTTGAAAATAATGAACTCTATGTGGTTGGGGACTTTCTACGAACACTAGGTGGGTGGTTTTTGAAAATGTCATAAATGCATGAGAACAATCCACCAATGTTTCTAAAGTAACATAGGTGGTTCATTAAATAGAAGAGAAACAATCCCATGCCATAAAGATGTCATTCTAGGCAGACAATAGGCATTAAAGGTTCCAAGCATTCAACACATGTTGGGCAAGATAAGGTATTAAAAACATAAAACAGAGGAAGGTGTACCTTATATTGCTAGGGAACATGTTGGGAATCCAAAAAAAATTAAAAATCTTTCTCAAAAGATGCTAGAATGATAAGATTAAAGAAGGTGGGTTGAAAGAGTAAAGAGGGGTGGGGAGAAATGGCAACTAGATCTAGAAAGGTGTGAGAGAATGAACACGCTCAAATCTAAAGAGGTTGACATTACTTAAATAGAGACAGGCAAGATCGCGAGCTAGGGCACCTAAGATCGCGACCGCGATCTTTAGCCTCTCAACCGCGATCTTTGCCTTGTCTAGGACAACTCATTTTCTCCACTTTCCTAAGTTCAAACTTTCATCCAAACATTCAAACAAACATCCAAAATTCAGGGCTAAGTCGTATCAATCATTATTCATGCATTTCTATGTACTAACCAAACTATTATTCAATCAAAAAGTAAAAGGAAAGATACGCAAACTGAAACGTTGGGTGGCCTCCCAACAAGCGTGTATTTAAAAGTATTTTCGCCGGACTTGACTCCTTAAGCTCTAATGGAGAGATCTCCATTCTTCATCGATGACCCTTCGTAGAAGTCATACTTATGGTGAAGTCCAAGGTGAAGACCATGGAGTCTCTCGGAAGCCGCATCTGGTGCTGGAGATAGAAATGATCCATTTGAGAATTGAATTGCAAGTTGGTGAGGGTTAAGCTCCTTAGTAGAGATGTTATTATCCGTGTATGGCTTGTAGCATACCCCGAACTCTTCATTTTCAAGAATAGGAGGTAAGTTCCCCTTGAAAAATCGGCTTCCCTTCTTTGGATGTATCTCTTCAAAGATGAACCTTTGGAGCTTTCTTCCATGACCATCGGAGAGATGAGAACCCTTGAACAACTCTTGGGTCTCCTTTTTGCAAGAGAACTTTTCCTTTCCTGGTTTCTTCATAGCCTTGCAAGAATCACTCGCTCCTTCAACTTGATTGTCGTGGGTGTCAACATGGCAGACCATATTGAACCATTCTATCTCGACGCTTGAAGGTGGTGTGGTAGGTGGTGTAACTGGCTCACAATCCATGATTCCTCTTGGCTCCACAATGGATCTATTGGCCAACTCAATTTGCATTGAAGTATGAATGAGTGGTCCAAGATTCAATTCATTGTATGTCCGTGTAGGCATAATGTTGATGCTAGACCCCAAGTCGGCTAACGGATTCCAAAAAGTTTTATCTCCAAAGTGCATGGAATAGTGAAGGTCCCCGGATCTCTTAGCTTGGGAGGGAATCCTCCATAACCAATGGATGCCAAAGCAACTTCACTAACGGATTCCATAGCAACCTCTTCCATTTTTCTCTTTCCCGACAATATATCTTTCAAAATTTTAGTATATTTAGGAATCTTCAACGCCATGTCTAGGAAAGGGAGAGTTACCTTTAATTGCTTCAAGATCTCTTTCCATGGAGCACATTCATGATATAGATCACTTTCAAATAACCGTCTAGGATAATGGGCATTCGATATTGGCTCGGGTTAATGAGTCTTCATAGACTTTTTCTCATCTTCAACATTGATTTCAATGGAAGGTTGAACTTACTCCCGAGCTAACTCTTTCTCTTGAACAACTTCTTGATGAACTTCTCTTACCGGAATCCATGGAGTTAGTATAGGAATCTCCTTCAATGGTCAGCCACTCCTAAGAGTTACCTCATGACATCCTTCTTTTGGGTTAGGCTCGGTATTGCCCGGTAGAGTCCCTTGAGGTCTCAATGAGATAGTTTGAGCCAATGAAATTAGTTGAGCTTCAAGATTTTGAAGTGAAGCTTGTTGATTTCTTGACCCGCTTCCAAACTCGAGAATTTGGTTGAGGTATTTTCTACGAACTTGTCAATTTCTCCATCTCGGATTATAAGTCGAGCTATAAGCGTTATTTCCTCGAGATTGACCTCCAACAAAGTTGGCTTGCTCAAATTGAGGCTTCAATCATAGACTTGCATTCTTCCATGTTATTAGTCCAATCGCCACACCAATCACATTTCATAAGTTGCTTCTCATTGCTTTTCATTGATGATGCAACTTGATCGCTCTTCTTGGAAAGTTCTTGAATATGGGCCGATAGAGATGATGGTTCTCCGATCTTCAATAAACATCCCTTTATATGCTCTTACCCCTTCTTCTAAAGCCCCAATCGTAGCTATTAAGGGCCATCTCTTTGATTAGTTTTTGAAGTTCTCCGACTTCATTGTTCCGAATGGCACCTCCACTAGCCGCATCAATGAGGCTTCGTGATTCCTTTGTTAACCCATTGCAGAAACTTTCAACTTGCAACCAATCGGCTATGCCATGGTGAGGACACTTGAGTAGGAGAGATGTGAATCTTTTCCATGCTTCGAACAATGGTTCATCCTCCTATTGACGGAACATAGTAATCCCACTTCTCATCAAAGCCGTCTTAGAATGTGGAATGTACCTTGCAAAGAACTTGTTGCATAGATCATCCCATGAGGTGATAGAGTGATGTGGTTGATTACTCAACAACATCTTTGCCGCTCCATTCAAGATAAATGGGAATATCCTCAGTTACATAGATAATCCCATGAGGTGATAGAGTGATGTGGTTAATTATTCAACAACTTCTTTTCCATGCTTCGAATAGCTTCTTGATGAACCCTGTTCACATTGATCCCATCCGTCAACTCGTAGAATGACTTGACATGTGCATCTTCACTCATCATCCCATTGAATTGAACCGCACTTTGAAGCATCGAAATTTTTCCCGGCTTTATCTCATAATCATTGTTTGGCAACGTCGGATGAAGAATAGGTGATTAAACATTGTCCACACTTTGCCTAGAGTAAGAACCCATTGTTCTTGGCCTTGGTGGAGATTGAGGTCTTGCAACTCTTCTTAAATTCCAAAGGGTCCTCTCGATTTCAGAATCAAAAGATAGTATTTTCAAGGAATTTCTTCTTCACATGCAACGAAGGTACAAAACACAACCTTAACAACCCGTGACATACAAAGTTGTATAACAAAACAAACAACGATACAAATACGAAAAGAAAAAAAACACGAAACAAACACACAAAAACACACAGTACAAAACAATCACACAAAATAAAACACAAACACAACGCCAAACAAATAAAGCAAGGTAAAAACTAACTAACAACTTAATGGTTTTCTACTAGTTACCAAGGGTCCCTGGTTTTCTACTAGTTACCAAGGGTCCCCAGCAAAGGCGCCAAAAAGTTTGATCACTTGAATCCGTGTAGGTTATAGTCAGAGGTTAGCACGTATCAACAACTATCACATCCTAGGCCAAGTTTAACATAGAACGGCACTGTCGTATAGTGATAATCAAGGTCATATTATACTCAGGTCCTGGTACCCTAGCCTACTTCCCACCTAGTTTCTAATTAGTTAATCCGTTTTTGAGGTTTTGAGTGGAGGATATGAGGAAACTCTAGTCTAGAGATTGATCAAAGCTAAAAGCTGGTACTTCGGGGAACTATCCCTCCCCCTAGCTTAGGGTTACTATGTATATCTAGATAGTTAGGGTCATCGAATGTGGTGAGTGAGCTCTTTTCCATGGGCTTTCGTGGTTATCGACACGCCTCCGATATGCCTCCCCTAAACCCATGTTCCAGTCACCTCGATCTAGCCTATCGTATCTGGGGCATTAAGCTTGTGGCTCATTTCAATCAAAACTATCCATCGTCCACAACAAGGTTTCATCCCGGGTTTCATCTAGGAAGGCTACCTATAGCAAGGGTTCGGACGCCTCGACCACTATTGGCCCCTATTCACACATCTAACCTAAACTCACAAGATGGCGCATACCCATCTAACCCTAGAACTCCATACCCAGCGTGGTAGCATAAAGTAGGCTAAGAGGGGAGATTAAGGTGACTTACCCAAGCGTCATCATTTAGGAAAGAGTGGCATTAAAATCAACTAGACAAACACATTCATTCATTCAAACCCTAAAATATCCATCCGGGATGCTTGAGAGAGATATCAAGGTCTCTTCCTGAAGTGTCCCAACCATAGTTTGAACGATGCTTTCAAGGTGGGTACCTCCTATTGGGATCTCTTCCTTGAAGACAAGCAGCTGGTTGACTCGGTCTGTGGCGGGTACACGCTTACCAAGATGCCACTGTAGTTGACCCATCTCTTTGATAAAATGGCAAAGCAGGGCTATGATTGGGGATCTGCGAGGAGATCTCGGCGAGCATCGGCCCGTGGTGTGCATGTCGTGGATACCCTGTCGTCTGATCTAGTGAGTGTGATCACTAAGCTGGTCATGACACTTGATAGAAATGGGATGGTTGTTGGTGAGGAGCAGCAGCATGCGATGTTTTCCAGTGGTGCGAGAGCAGCCACCACACAACAGAGGACTGTCAGGCAATGAGGGAATCTACTACACCTCAAGAGCAGCTGGACTTCATTGGCAATGCTAGGCGTTTCGAACCCTACAACAATAATCATAAGTCATAACCGGGGGTGGCGCCACCAGGCTTCCAGATGTAACATCCCATTTCGGTTAAAATCGTGTTACGGTCACTAGAAAAATTACGCGATTAAAATCGAGTGTTTTGATAGTATTTCGACGAAAATTGGATTATCGATCGATCGGATAATTATACGTATTAATTATATATATATATATATATATATATATATATATCTTCGGCCCATTTAATTCCCTTCCCCGCTCCATTTTCTTTCCCATCAACATCGTCTCATTGTTTCTTTTTCTGTGACCGAGAGAACTAGAGAACCAGAGCGAACAGAACGCAGGATAGGGGAGTTCGCTAGAATTTTGTAGAGCTCAATTCTTGAGCATCTATGATCCAAAAATCCAGTAAGTAATTGATATGATCTCAAATAGCCAACTCTACATGTTTAAATTACTTGACGAAGAAGCTATCGAAGTTGGGAAGAATAAGGGCAGAATTTGGTTTAAGTGTTGGACCAGTTTCGAGATACCTACTTTGAAGGCTTGGTTCTCTCAATTGGCTCAATGAAAATTTGAGTTTGATAGCTTGTATTGAAGATAAAAAGATTATCTACACGATGATATGCTTGGTAGCTCAAGGAGAAGTCCAGAAGGTTGATTTCCAGACGTGTAAAAATGCTATCAGGAAAGCTGAAAACTGCCAGAAAATGGTTTTAAGTCTGGAAACTGTTTTGTGAAGCCTACTTTAGAGATCCATTCGAGGAGCATGGAAGGGATTCAAGTCCAAAGGCTTTTACAACATGAAAATAGGTATGTGTATCTACCAATGGAAGGAATTGGATGGGAGATTGGAAATCTGGAAGGCTTCGAACGAAAGGCACGAAGTTAGTACAAAATCACAGAATTTCTGCCTTTGTAAAACGGGATTTTCTTTCCCTATTTAACTATGATTGTTAGATTTGATTCCTTTTCGAGTTAGATTGTATTTAGAATTCCTTTTTAGTTGTTAGACGTAGCTTAGTTTATTTAAAGCTTTCTTTTACGTTGTAAACTCGGACTTTGATGAACTTAAATGAAACCTTTGGGTTTTTGCAAGTTTGCTTACTAGTGTGAGCTTTGCTGGATTCCAAGCTCGTTGAGATCTGTATCGATTGAATAGTCACTTCAATCATGGTCGGGCATCTATCATTATACCAATCGAGCCTTTCCCCAGGTGTGAAATTGCACTTTTGGTTCCGTTTTATCCAAGTTCGTATTAAGAACGTTTTGTTCTTGATTCGAGTTCAATCGATCCTTCGATTGAGTCGTTAGCTGCTGACTTTGATAATATACACCCCCAGGGTCGTATTAGTAATGCCTAATTCATCCATACATCATGATTTATCAATTTAGAGATTTAAAACGAGTTTTTGGGCCAGGAATTTCTTGAGTTTCCGATTGAAGGAATTAGGGTTTCGGAAGGTCCGGAAGCCGGATTAAGCCCAAAGTTCATATACAAAATTCCTGCAACGACGTTATTAATCCTCTAGTTCTAATCCATAAATTTTGGCAATTATTTAGGTCGGAGTCGGAATCGCTGAATTTAGCTCCGGCTAGGGTTTGATGTGTTTTTATCGAGAATTTGATCCGGAGCCTAAAACTAACATTGACAGGGACACTGCAGGGGATATTAGCACAATCTCAGATTTTGATTCCGGGTTTGTTTGAGAAAAGTGAAGTTTTAGTAGGGGAGGCTAAAACCGGTGTTTGAACGACCAGAACTGGTGAGGGATTAACACAACATACCAGGATTGTCGTATCATGATAATTATATTCAGGATTAGAATTGACCTAGGTGAACTAGAAAGGCATGATTAGGGGTGTATGGACTTTTGTGCTATATGATGAACCCTTGAGTGCTATATGATATTATTGTCTTGCCCTAATCCTTATGGACCTTGTTTACACTGATAATTGCGTATATGTTGCAAACTGTGGGCTTCACTGTTGATATCCCTTATGATGGTTCGAGAAGGTGATTGGGTATGATTTTTCATGATTGTTGTATTTGGATGCACAAGTGGGAAAATATATATCCTATGGTGATATAATGATGTTTAAGGAGGATGACTTGCACGAGGGTTCATCCCGAGGAAGTGTAATTATACTACTCCTGTTTTACCTATGTTGAGCCAATTATGACCAGGTCAAGTACATGTTCAAGTAATGAATTATGATTAAGCAAGATGAGATATGAATCATGTATAAGGATACCAAGTATGAGTATTTTGGTCTCATGGTCAATTACATAGTAATTAGGGCTCCCCACACTATTACTCTATTATGATATGTTATATCACACCACTGATATGGTGTTAACCAATGATCCTTCATGAGATATGTATACACCCAGAGTGGTGTCACGTCCGATGACTACAACGACAGTGGTGGGTCAGATATGACCACATCCATGAAACGTTTGGTCTGTTTTCCCGGGAGAGTAATTAGCATCGGAGTAGCCAGGCGCCTATAAGTAAGAAATGATAAGATGCATATGCATAAGTCAAGGTGTTGAGGATTTTTCCTATTGGGATGTCGGATGGCTGAGGTCTGATCCTAGTGCTTTGGCTTGTTTGCTAGATGTATGGTGGGGGTATGCTTTGTTATGAACTCATACTGCAATTTTTATCTCACTCAGCCATGAGCTGGCCCTCTTTTATCCTTTTATCTGCTTATGCCATGTGTAAGCATCAGCAACAGTAGTAGATAAGTGTTAGGTGGGAACGGAGCTAGAGTTGAACCCAAGATGAGGTATGGTCTTCAACTATTCTGTGCTTGGACTACTACTCGGGATTTTGGCCAGTGATCCACACCTTTTTGTAAAAATGTTTTGTGAACATTTTCATGTGCATACTAGCTTCTGATGTAGTGTGAGATATCCACAGGTGTGGAAAGTTGATTATATGTGTATATGTGTGTGGTGGTGTATGTAGTGACGATTATGACATGTATAAGTATGGTATGTAGTTGCAGAGTACGAAAGTGTGACTATGGCCATGAAAGCCAATGTATATGGTTGAGAGTATATATGTATGTCTACAAATGTAGGGATTCAGATGAATTATTTTGCAGGTCTAGTTGCAAGCACTATTAGCCCATTACGCGAGTAATTCATGTCGAAATTTTATTGGTTGATTTTTGGTAATTAATGTAACACCAGTTTTAAATTCCGCTGCAATTGTGTGAACAATATGATCAGGCACAACGTATAGGGTAGGGTGTTACAGTTTGGTATCAGAGCCCGATTCCCTCTTTTTGTTGTTATGACGTACTATGCCCAATGGGAAGTTAAATACTTCTAAGGAGGGGAGTACCTCATAATGACTTAAATTGGGAATTGAGTTTTACATGATTATGTGTATTGTATGTTAGATGGTATTAGTTACATCATAGTTTTCAAAATTGAGTTTTGAACTTATTTTCCAAATAATTATTGGGAAAATTTTGTTTTAACCAAGTGATAGATTTTGTTAAGAATGGATTTTGTGTGGATCAATCAAAGGCCAATATTTCCTTGTAGCTAGCACGGAAGTTGTGAAAATGTTTCTACTGACTAGTCGAGAGGAACGGAGGGTGATGCAAGGCCGCTAGCATTAGACTTTGCAAAGATGAAGAGTTTGGGTGGTAGGGCCTTCAAGGGAGTGGTTGAGAGAGATGGAAGATGTGTTTGAGTATCTTTATGCGACCCGAGAGGAAAAAGTACAATATGTTATTTTTATCCTAAAAGGGTACGCGAGTAGCTGGTGGTCCTCAGTCTAAAGAGTTAATCGCCAACGAGTTCAATTCACCTGGGAGGAGTTCCTGAAGGCCTTTAAGACAGAGTTTCTTCCCGAAGCTTTTATCACAGCAAAGAATAATGAATTCGCCAACCTTAAGCATGTGAACATGACAGTTACTGAGTACACCATCAAGTTTGTTCGACTACTCTACTTTGAAGATGGGTTGGCGGATACGGAGCATAAGAAGAAGATGAGATACTTGCACGGACTGCGCCTAGGGTTGAAAGAAAAGATCCACAGGGTTGATGAAGAGAGCATGGCCACAATCAAGGAGGCATCACTTAAGTATGAAGCCTATGAAGCTGAGGGTAGAGAGGAACACAAGGACAAAGAAGAGGAGAAGAAGAGGAAGTTTGGAGTGAGTTATGATGGACCTTGTTACCCACTCAGGAGAGGTCCCAGCTGTTTTGGGTGAATACCGAGTCAATCTATGTCGGGAACATCATACAAGGAACCAGTTTCCTCGGGCACACAGGCTCCAGTTTGTCAAAAGAAGAAAGATTGCTCCATGAGAATGTGTATTGACTACCAAAGGTTGAATAAAGCGACGGTGAAGAATCGTTATCCCCTCCCAAGAATAGATGACTTGTTTGATCAATTGCAGGGCGCATCAGTCTTTTCTAAGATTGATTTGAGGTCTGGATACCATCAACTAAAAGTGGCAGATGGAGCAACCTCAAAGACAGCTTTTAGAACAAGATATGGGCATTATGAGTTCCTGGTAATGGCTTTTGGACTCACTAATGCGCCAGCCGTATTTCTGGCTCTTATGAACAGAGTTTTCCATGAATATCTTGATAAGTTTGTGATTGTGTTCATAGATGATATTCTCATATATTCTAAAAGAGAAGAGGAGCACAAAACTCACCTTAGAATTGTGATGCAAATTCTAAGGGAGAAACAATTATATGCAAAATTCTCAAAATGTGAGTTTTGGCTGAAGGAGGTAATATTTTTGGGACATGTAATTTATGGAAGAGGAGCGGAGGTGGATCCGAAAAAGGTGGAAGTAGTGGTAAGTTGGACTCCACCAAAAGATGTGTCAGAGTTGAGAAGTTTTCTTGGTATGGCGGGTTACTATCGACGGTTTGTAGAAGGATTTTCCAAAATTGTTGCACCATTGACTAAACTGTTGAGGAAGAATATCAAGTATGTTTGGGATGAATCATGTCAAAAGAGTTTTGATGAACTGAAAAAGAAATTGATGACAGCACCAGTACTTGCTTTACCTTCAAACCATGGGGAGTTTGTGATGTATAGTGATGCCTCATATCAAGGACTGGGTTGTGTGTTAATGCAAGATGGAAGATTTGTCGCATATCCCTCTAGGCAATTGCGTCCTTATGAAGTAAATTATCCCAATTATGATTTGGAGTTGGCAGCGGTGGTATTTGCTCTAAATATTTAGCGACATTATTTGAAGAAAGTGAGAAACGAATAACACGAGACAATGATTTACATGGTTTCCCCGATGATCGGGACTAGACCACGGGAGAGCTTTGCTCTCCAGGCTAAACTCTTATTTGATTGACTTGGTTCTGGCCGATGGCCATGTACATTGTTTTATACCCTATGTCATCATCATCTAGGGTTACATTACAGGGGCAATCAAAAACCCCACACACGTGAGATGCCGCCCTAGGCTTACTGGGCACTCGACTAGAATGCGGTTGGGCCACATGAGATTGGGCCTTGTCCATTATTATTTGTATGGTGAGACTTTTAAAATGCTAATTGATCACAAAAGCCTGAAGTATATTATGGATCATAAGGATTTAAATAGTCGCCAGAGGAGATGGATTGAACTTATAAAAGATTATGATTGTACAATTGATTACCATCTTGGTAAAGCTAATGTAGTTGATGATGCTCTGAATAGAAAAGGCAAGAAGAATATAACTGATCTGGTTGATTTGAGGGCAATGAATTTTGATTTGGAAGTAGATGGTGTAAAAGGGTTACTAGCTCGGTTGAACATTCGACCTTTTTTGCACGACAAAATTCGTGAGAAGCATAAGGAAGACCCAGAGTTGGCAAAAATCATTCAAGACATTGAGGAAGGAAAAGAAAGCCCATTTGAAATGGTAGATGGCATGTTAAAGGAATGGAAGAGCATGTGTTCCTAATGTTGACAACTTGAGGAAAGAGATCCTTGATGAAGCTCATTCTTCCTCTTATGCTATGCACCCGAGAACGACTAAAATGTATCACACAATCAAACCATATTTTTGGTGGCCCGAGATGAAAAAGGAAACGGCTGAACATGTTTTCACATGCCTGGTATGTCAGAAAGTTAAGGTAGAACATCAAGCTCCCGTGGGGAAATTGCAACCACTTCCAATTCCAGAATGGAAGTGGGAGAGAATCACAATGGATTTTGTATATGGTCTCCCATCATCAAGGGGAAAGATGCAGTATGGGCTATTGTAGACCGATAGACCAAAGCAGCTCACTTTTTACCCATTAGATGGAAACCATCACTGGAAACTTTGTCTCCACTATATATTAAGGAAATCGTCAGATTGCATGGTGTGCCAATTTCTATTGTCTCTGATCGAGACCCGAGCTTCACATCTCGGTTTTGGAAAATTTACATGATGCCTTGGGAACTAAACTGCATTTTACTTCAGCTTATCATCCTCAAACATATGGGCAGAGTGAACGAACTATCCTCACATTGGAGGAATTACTTCGATCATGTGTAATATAATGGGAGGAATCATGGATTGATCATTTGCCTCTAATTGAGTTTGCTTACAACAATCGGTACCATAGTAGTTTGGGTGTTCCACCTTATGAGGCACTTTATGGGAGAAAATGTAGAACACCATTATGTTGGGATGTAGAAGGAGCAAGGAAAATCTCAGGGCTAGAGATAGTTCAGGTCACAGTTGATAAGGTCAAGGAAATCAGGGAGCGTCTGAGGATGGCTCAAGATCGACAAAAAATTTATATTGACACGAATAGGTGTGAAATTAATTTTGAAGTGGGTGAGAAAGTATTTCTCAAAGTGTCACCATGGAAAGGGGTCATGAGATTTCGTAAGAAAGGGAAGCTTACACCTCGATATATAGGACCATATAAAATCACAGAGAAAATTGGACCAGTGGCTTATAAGCTAGCATTGCCCCCAGAACTATCCCAAATCCACAATGTATTTCATGTGAGCATGCTGAAAAGGTACGAAGTGGATCCTTCACATGTTATACAACCAGAAGAGATCGAGTTGGGTCAAGATTTAACATTTGAAGAAGTCCCAATGCAGATTGTTGACCATCATATTAAGACTCTTCGTAGGAAGGAAATTCCAATGTTGAAGGTTGTGTGGAGGAATCAAGAAAGTGAGAGTGCTACCTAGGAGACTGAAGCAAGTATGCGAAAGAAATACCCTGAGCTAGTAGCGACCTACTTTACAGGTTAAAAATTTTGCTTAGTAAGTTATGTTTTGAAACTTATTGATGTGTTTTTATTGTGATAACCTGATATAGGTTTTTGAAACCTTATATTGGGAACTTGAGGTGTTATGTGTTTAGTTATGTACTTCAGATCTCCTAACCTAAGAGTAAGGTAGTAACAAGATAAGTGATAGTGTCTGCTAGGAGGAGAACGAGCAGATGCGTAGTATCAACTCAAGGTTAGATTTCGGGGATGAAAACTTTGTAAGGAGGGGAGAATTGTAACATCCCGTTTCGGCTAAAATCATATTACGGTCACTAGAAAATAACGCGATAAAAATCGAGTGTTTTGATAGTATTTTGACGAAAATCGGATTATCGATCGATCGGATAAGTAGACGTATTAGTTATATATATCTATGGTGCCTACTTCGGTGCACTCACAAAAGTGAGTGTGTTCAATGTACCCAACTCAAAAACTAGTCTTAAGGTGTCGTATTTTGAATTTTAATTTGTAGAATTAGTGTAATATGATGATATAACATATGATAACAACTAATTAGCAGATTATCCTATGCCCTAGACCTCCAATTTTGAGTTCTATCCCTAAACCCCTAAACCTAACCCTAAATCTCTAATCTCTAAACCCTTCAAATTAAAGTAAATCTTGAATGGTTTTTGTGCAAATTCATGTGCTTTATTGTTCATCACATCATAAGTGATGATTGACATCATTTTGACATGAATCACATGTTTAAAATGACGGTTATGAAGTGAGTGCACTGAATACACCCAAAAAAGTGGGCGCACTGAAGACGCCACCATGTATATATAACCTAGCGTACGCCGCATTCAGTTTGCTATATAGATCATGAATTAACCGGAGTTTGGGGCATGATACTATACCCTAACCTCTAATGGGTGAACCCCAATCCCTAATTTTCTAACCCAAACCATGAGCTTCGTTTAATCTTAAAATGAAAATCAATGAAAATTTCGACGAATCAGAATCGTTGATTTTCATTTTTAAGATTAAACGAATCACATGCTTTGGGTTAGTGAATTGGGGACTGGGTTTGACCCATTAGGGGTTATGGTATAGTATCATGTCCTAAACTCCAATTAATTCTTTGTCTAAATAGCAAATCTCAATGGGGCGTACAGTAGGCTAGCGTACGCCTGAACGTACTATATATATGGATACGATTCGTATGCTCCAGACGCATAATTTGCTCCAAGCTTTTGCACCGTTGATCTAATCTAACGCTCATTATTAAATATTAGTTAATTTATTATTTATCAATAATTATTAGTACCCATAAATAATTATATAATCATTATATTACTCCAACAATTTTAACATTATAATACCTTATTTCGTACGTATGTATTTAAAGTACCCCTATTTGTTAAAGTTTTGTCAATTTGAAACTGTTTTCCATGTTCCCAAAACACCATCACCACTTCCAAAGCCATGATTCAGTCTATCTGATGGTACTCCATAATTCACCCTTATCCAGCAAGCTCGAACATCAAGGAGAATGAATGAAGAGTCGAAGTTGCTCAAAACCATCTCCTAAGTAATTTCTTTGATCCCGAGATTGAAACCACTTCTACTCTTCTAGATTGTTCAATTTTGTTTCATACAGTCTGGTAATTTCATTTTATACTGTCTGGGTCTCGATGACGATACCATGTTGGCGAAGGGAATGGAGCAATTCCTGGCCAATATGCTCCCAAATTGGCAGCCAGCTGCAGTTCCACGGGTTTGAAGGGATTTCACTGGATTGGCGCAAACATTTAGGGAAGAATTCATTGTTAAGGTGTCACGAAATAGGAACGACGATAAATCTGATACTCTGTTTTTCTCGGCCAAAAGCCTCTCCTCTGATACGTCAGATCTCTGCCGTCCACCGCCGTTGTAAACCTTGTCACCGCGAAGATCATGATTCCGGGAGGGAACCATAAGATTTCATTTAACCAGTGCTGAAATATTCTAAACAGAGAAGCTATGCTAGCTAACCCATGAAGATTTGCCATCAGTGACCACACAACAAATAGGCCACCGAATAAATCAACCCAACCAGCTTTATAGACATTTAAACTCTGTTGCATGTAAAGGAAACAATGAGACGACCAAACACTATTGTTTACAGACCGAAGAAGCATCAAAATATAATTTCAGAACTAACTATTCTCATCCCCAAATTCCTCAATTTATTTCCTTTTCTTTAGACATGAACATGGAGTACTTTCCTGGTCAAGCTTATGCAACCCATCGTGCTCTTCCATAGAAAATGACGAAGCATGGGACAGTAACAACAGATCAAGGACTTGTAATTTTTTTTCCAAATAGCTTCTTCGGTAGTGAATGCTAATGCTAGATTAATGCCATGGACAGCCATCCAATCAAACTTTTTCTGTCATATTTTCCAGTTCGACCACTAAAAAGTATCTACAAAACAGAGGGATATTAACATGCAGATTCCACTGACATTAACCAAAAGATGTTCTCTGGCAAAAAAAATTTACCTTCGCACACAACACATTACCAGATACGATAATATTCACCGGGACCTGATGGAAGTGACGAAATAACATCGGCGGCGATCTAGGTGGCTACTGGCGACGAATTTAACTTCTCCATCTGTAACTTCCTCTCCCCATACCTTCTGTCACCTTGCCTTATCATTGCCATCAATTTCGTATTCACATAGTTGACCTTAGAGATTCTTCGTCAATGAGCACTTCCCTCCAGCTCTTGAGTCCGCAAATTTTCACTCAAATCCTTAATCGACGAGTAGAAACATACACTATCAGACGAATTTATAGTCCGAGAGACTTATAAGATGCGGAAGAAGTGGTCTGATCGGCGATGGTTAGATGGCTTGGAAGGGGTTTTGATGATGTTCAACAGGAGAGAGGATTGGGTTCGAGCATAAGGAGGGCGGCGACTTGGGTGTTCATAATTAGAAGAAATTATATAAAAGGAAAAGAAAACTTTGTTGGAGGACTAACGAGCATAAATGAAAATGTTAGGGAACCAATTACTTATCCTTAACACGTAAATTTTAAATATTTTTATGTGTATTAATATAGGTCGTCGGATTTAATCAATGGTACAAAAAATCTGGAGCATAATATGCTCCAGGAGCGTACAAGTCTAACACATATATATCCGAACCATTTAATTCCCTTCCTCGATGCAATTTTTCCCATCAAAACACACACCGTTGAGATCGGCCGGAGCTCATCTAACCACATCTAACGGCTAGATCACCTTACGTATAGTATAAGCCTGAAGTACACCAGTCATCACCATATATATATATATATATATATATATATATATATATATATATATATATATGTGGCAAAAGCTAGCATACATCCGTGCGTACGCTAGTCTACCGTATGCTCATTGAGTTTTGCTATTTAGACAACGAATTAACTAGAGTTTGGGGCATGATAATATACCCTAACCCCTAATGTATGAATCCTATGCCCGAATGTACTATATATATATATATATATATATATATATATATATATATATATATATATATATATATATATATGGGGACTTCTACGGTACCTAGGGTGAAATCACGGGTACCGCATACCTTGAGTAAGAAAACGCTATCCGGAAATTGAATTGACTGATCTTTCGGACATGATACTATGCTCTAACCCTTAAAGATCAAAATCTAGGTCTCAATTCTCTAAATCTTATACCCCAAGATCAATTTAATTAGAAACAATAATCGACGGTTATGATTTGTCCAAATATAGGCAAAAAAATCAATGCACCATCTCAGGCTTTATAGTTTATGATTTAGATAATTAGGACCTAGGGTTCACTCATTAAGGGTTAGGGTATAGTATCATGCCCAAAAATCATGTTAATTCGAGGTTTAGATAGCGCTTTCATACTCAAGGTATGTGGTACCCCGGATTTCACCCGGGCACCGTTGAAGGCACTATATATATATATATATATATATATGGTTCAGGCTAGGGTACGCCCGGGCGTACGCTAGGTTAGCGTACGCCCCATTGAGTTTTGCTATATAGATCATGAATTAACCAGAGTTTGGGGCATGATACTATACCCTAACCTCTAATGGGTAAACCCCAGTCCCTAATTTTCTAACCCAAACCATGAGATTCGTTTAATCTTAAAATGAAAATCAATGAAAATTTCGACGAATCAGGATCGTTGATTTTCATTTTTAAGATTAAACGAATCTCATGCTTTGGGTTGGTGAATTGGGGACTGGGATTCACCCATTAGGGGTTAGGGTATAGTATCATGTCCCAAACTCCAATTAATTCTTTGTCTAAATAGCAAAACTCAATGGGGCGTACGGTAGGCTAGCGTACGCCCGGACGTATGTTAGCCTTTGCCATATATATATATATATATATATATATGATCCATTTAATTCCCTTCCCCGGTCCATTTTCTTTCACATCAACATCGTCTCATTCTTTCTTTTTCAGTGACCGAGAGAAATAGAGAACCAGAGTGAACATAACGCAGGACAGGGGAGCTCACTATAATTTTGTAGAGCTCAATTATTGCGCATCTATGATATAAAAATGCCGTAAATAATGCCTAATTCATCCATACATCGTGATTTATCAATTTAGATCTTTAAAATGAGTTTTTGGTCAGGAATTTCTTGAATTTCCGATCGAAGGAATTAGGGTTTTGGAAGGTCCAGATGCCGGATTAAATTCAAATTTCATATATGAGATTCCTGCAGCAAGGTAATTATTCCACTAGTTCTAATCCATGAATTTCGGCTATTATTTAGGTCGGAGCCAGAATCGCTGAATTTAGCTCCGGCTAGGGTTTGATGTGTTTTATCGAGAATTTGATTGGAAGCCTAAAACTAACATTGACGGGGACACTGAAGGGCATATTAGGACAATCTCGGATTTTGATTCTGGGTTTGTTTGAGAAAAAGTGAATTTTTAGTACGGGAGGCTAAAACCGGTGTTAGAACGACCAGAACTGGTGAGGGATTAGCAAGGCATACCAGGTTTGTAGTATCACGATAATTATATTGATGCTTAGAATTGAATTAGGTGAACTAGAAAGGCATGATTAGTGGTGTGTGGACTTTTGTGCTATATGATGAACTCTTGAGTGCTATATGTAACATCCCGTTCCGGCAAAACCCATATTTCGATCACTAGAAAGTTCGCGATTTAAAATCGAGCATTTCGGCACTATTTCGACAAAAATCGGATTATCAATCGATCGGATAAGTATACATATTAATTATATATATATATATCATTAAAGCGACCGGGCCATATATATAACCTCCTGTCCATTTAATTCATATCATCATCATCTATTCCATTTTCCACCGAGAGGCAAAAACCAGAGCGAGCGGAGAGGCGCACAGGGCATCGCGAGGGGAGATTCCCAAGCTCGATTCTTGAGCTACACTGATCCAAAAATCCCGTAAGTAATGCCTAATTCATCTATACATCGTGATTTATCGATTTAGAGCTTTAAAACGAGTTTTTGGTTCAGGAATTTCTTGATTTCCCGATAAGCCAAATTAGGGTTTCGGAGTATCCGGAAGCCGGATTAAGCCCAAATTTCATATACGAGCTTCCTGCAGCGAGGTAATCAATCCTCTAGTTCTAATCCCTGAATTTCGGCTATTATTTAGGCCGGGGTCCAAACCGCTGAATTTAGCTCCGGCCAGGGTTTGATGTGTTTTTATCGAGAATTTGACCCGGAGCCTAGAACTAATATTGACGGGGATACTGCAGGGGATATTAGGGCGGTCTCGGATTTTAATTCGGGGTTCGTTCGTGAAATTGACGTTTTAGTACGGGAGGCTAGAACCGGTGTTTGAACGACCAGAACTGGTGAGGGATTAGCACGGCATACCGGGTTTGTCGTATCACGATAATTATACTTATGCTCAGAATTGACCTAGGTGAACTAGAATGGCATGATTAGGGGTGTATGGACTTTTATGCTATATGATGAACCATGGATGGTTGTATGATATTATTGACTTGCCCTATCCGATATGGACCTTGTTTATGTTGATGGTTGCATACATGTTGCCATTTGTGGCTTAACCGTTGATATGACTTCATGGTTGTTCGATCAGGTGTTTTGACATGATGTGATATTGTGGTTGTATTTGGATTCACAAGTGGGAAAATATATATTCTCTGGTGATATTATGATGTTTAAGGAGGATGACTTGCACGAGGGTTTATCCCGAGGAAGTGCAATTATACGACTCCTGATTTACCTATGTTGAGCCAATTGTGGCCGGGTCAAGTACATGTGTAAGTAACGAATTATGATTTAAGCAAGATGAGATATGGATCATGTATAAGGACATCAAGTAAGAGTGATTTGGTCTCATGGTCAATTACATAGCAATTAGGGCTCCCCATGCTATTACTCCGTTATGATATGTTATGTCACACCCCTGATGTGGTGTTGACCGTTGATTCATCATGAGATATGACCACACCCAGAGTGGTGTTGAGTCCGATATGACCACGCCCATCGTGGTGTCAGGTCCGATATGACTACACCGGCAGTGGTGGGTCCGATATGACCACATCCACGAGATGTTTGGTCCGTATTCCCGGGAGAGTAATTAGCATGGGAGTAGCCAGGCGCCTATAAGTAAAACATGATAAGATGCATATGCATAAGTCAAGATGGTTGAGTCTTTTGCCTATTGGGATGTCGGATGCCTGAGGTCTGATCCTAGTGCTATGGCTTGTTTGCTAGATGTATGTTAGGGGTATGCTCTGTTATGAACTCACGATGCTATGATTATCTCACTCAGCTATGAGCTGGCCCTCTTTTATTCTTTTCCTCTGCTTATGCTATGTGTAAGCAGATCATCATCAGCAGCAGCAGTAGATAGGTGTATAGGTGGGAGCTGAGCAAGAGTTGAAGGCAAGATGAGGTATGGTCTTCAACTATTCTGTGCTTGGACTACTACTCGGGATTTTGGCCAGTGATCCACACCTTTTTGTAAAATGTTTTGAGAACGTTTTTCATGTGCATACTAGCTTCTGATGTAGTGTGAGATATCCATAGGTGTGGAAAGTTGATGATATGTGTATATTTATGTGGTTGTGTAAGTTATGACGACTATGATATGTATTAGTAAGGCATGCAGTTGTGGAGTATGAAAACTGTGACAATGGCTATGAAAGCCAATGTATATGGTTGTGAGTATATATGTTTGTCCATGAATGCATGGATTCAAATGAATTATTTTGCAGGATCAGATGGAAGAACTGTTAGCCCATTACGCGAGTAATTCATGTCGAAATTTTATTTGGGTAAATTTTGATAATTAATGTAACACCCGAGATTATTTCCGCTGCAATTGTATGAACAATATGATTAGGTAATACGTATAGGGTAGGGTGTTACAGTTTGGTATCAGAGCCCGGTTCCCTCTTTTTGCTATTATGGCGTACTATGCCCAATGGGAGGTTAAACACTCCTAAGGAGGGGAGTACCCCATAATGACTTAAACTGGGAATTGAGTTTGACATGATTATGTGTATTGGTATGTTGGATGAAATTACCTGCATCATGGTTTTCAAAATTGAGTTTTGAACTTATTTGTTTTCAAGTAAATATTTTGGAAATTTTTGTTTTAACCAAGTGAGAGATTTGGTGAAGAATGAATTTTGTGTGGATCATTCTAAGGCCAATATTTCCTTGTAGCTCGCACGGAAGTTGTCATAATGTTCCTACTGACCAGTCGAGAGGAGTGGGGGCGGTTGATGCAAGACCGCCAGTATTAGACTATGCAAAGATGAAAAGTTTGGGTGGTAGGGACTTCAAGGGAGATGTGAGTCCAGATGCTGTAGTAGAGTGGTTGAGGGAGATGGAAGATGTGTTTGAGTATCTTTATGCAACCCCAGAGGAAAAAGTGCAATATGTTGTTTTTCTCCTAAAGGGGTACGCGAGGAGCTGGTGGTCCTCAGTCTCTAGAGTTAATGGTGAACGAGTTCAGTTCACCTGGGAGGAGTTCCTGAAGGCCTTTAAGACAGAGTTTCTTCCTGAAGCTTTTATCAGGGCAAAGAACAATGAATTCGCCAACCTTAAGCAGGAGAATATGACAGTTACTGAGTACACCATCAAGTTTGTTCGACTACTCTACTTTGAAGATGGGTTGGCGGATACTGAGCATAAGAAGAAGATGAGATACTTGCATGGTCTGTGCATAGGATTGAAAGAAAAGATCCACAGGGTTGATGAAGAGAGTATGGCCACAATCAAGGAGGCAGCACTTAAGTATGAAGCATATGAAGTTGAGAGCCGAGAGGAACACAAAACCAAAGAAGAGGAGAAGAAGAGGAAATTTGGAGTAAATTATGTTGGACCTCGTTACCCACCCAGGAGAGGTCCTAGCAGTTTTGGGAGAACACATAGTCAATCTATCTCGGGAACATCATACAGGGCACCAATTTCCTCTGCCACACAAGCTCCAGTTTGTCAAGTTTGTCAGAAGAGACACTTTGGGGAGTGTTGGAGGTTTTCTGGAGTATGCTTTCAATGCGGCCAGCCGGGTCACATCATGAGGAGCTGTCCTTATAGGGGAGGTGGAAGACCTACTCAGTCTGAACCTTCAGTGCAATTTAGTAGAGCCCCAACTAGAGGTGGTTACCAGGGAGGCCGTAGTGGATTTCAGAGTGGTCGTGGTGGTTCACAGGGTGGTAGAGGTGGTGGTCGAAATCAGCCATCAGGAAGTGGTACGCAGGGTACCAGAGCACAGGGAGCACCGAGGGTTTATGCAATGACTCGAGGTGAGGCAGAAGTGGCACCAGAAGTTGTGACTGGTATGCTTTCTATCCTTGACAAGCAATTATATGCTTTGATCGATACTGGTTCCTCTCACTCATTCATGTCATATACATTTGCACATATGCTACGCTTAGTTCCAGATAAGCTAGGTTATACCTTATGTGTTAAAACACCTGTGGGAGATACCTTGAAGGTAGACTCGGTTATTAGAAGTTCCTTCATTTGTGTGGAAGGAGCTTTCCTAGCAGCAGATTTAATTCTGCTACCTTTTGATGAATTCGATGTCATCCTTGGGATGGACTTTCTGGCAACACATGGAGCTGTTGTGGATTGTCAAAAGAAAGAAGTGTTATTCAACACACCAGATAAAGGTCCTGTTGTTTTCCGAGGCATTAAGAAAAAGGAGACTCATGGTTTTCTTTCTGCCTTGGAAGCTTTTCGACTAATGAAGGAAGGTTGTGAAGCCTTTCTTGCTCAAGTTACTGTTGTAAATGATAAGAAGGTTGAGGATGTAGAGGTGGTAAGGGAGTTTCCTGATGTATTCCCCGAAGAACTTCCCGGCCTTCCACCAGAAAGGGAAGTAGAGTTTGATATTGAATTGGTACCTGGCACAACACCAATTTCAATGGCACCATATAGAATGGCACCAATTGAGCTGAAGGAGCTTAAAGAACAATTGCAAGAACTGCTAGACAAGGGGTTTATTCGACCTAGCATCTCACCTTGGGGTGCACCGGTTTTGTTTGCCAAGAAGAAAGATGGCTCCATGAGAATGTGCATTGACTACCGGAGGTTGAATAAAGCAACAGTGAAGAATCGTTATCCCCTCCCAAGAATAGATGACTTGTTTGATCAATTGCAAGGTGCATCAGTCTTTTCTAAGATTGATTTGAGGTCCGGGTACCATCAACTGAAAGTGGCAGATGGATCGACCTCAAAGACAGCTTTTAGAACAAGATATGGGCATTATGAGTTCCTGGTAATGCCTTTTGGACTCACTAATGCGCCAGCAGTATTTATGGCTCTTATGAACAGAGTTTTTCATGAATATCTTGATAAGTTTGTGATTGTGTTCATAGACGATATTCTCATCTATTCTAAAAGCGAGGAGGAGCACAAAACTCACCTTAGAATTGTGTTGCAAATTCTAAGGGAGAAACAATTATATGCAAAATTCTCAAAATGTGAGTTTTGGCTGAAGGAGGTAATATTTCTGGGACATGTAATTTCTGGAAGAGGAGTGGAGGTGGATCCGAAAAAGGTGGAAGCAGTGGTGAATTGGGCTCCACCAAAAGATGTGTCGGAGTTGAGAAGTTTTCTTGGCATGGCGGGTTACTATCGGCGGTTTGTAGAAGGATTTTCCAAAATTGCTGCACCATTGACTAAACTGTTGAGGAAGAATACCAAGTATGTTTGGGATGAATCATGTCAAAAGAGTTTTGATGAGCTGAAGAAGAGATTGACCACAGCACCAGTACTTGCACTACCTTCGAATCAGGGAGAGTTTGTGGTATATAGTGATGCCTCGTATCAAGGATTGGGCTGTGTGTTAATGCAAGATGGAAGAGTTATTGCATATGCCTCTAGGCAATTGCGTCCTCATGAAGTAAATTATCCCACTCATGATTTGGAGTTGGCAGCGGTGGTATTTGCTCTCAAGATATGGCGACATTATTTATATGGTGAGACTTTTAAAATCCTCACTGATCATAAAAGCCTGAAGTATATTATGGATCAGAAGGATTTAAATAGTCGCCAGAGGAGATGGATTGAACTTCTAAAAGATTATGATTGTACAATTGATTACCATCCAGGTAAAGCTAATGTAGTTGCTGATGCCCTAAGCAGAAAGGGGAAGAAGAATATAAATGATCTGGTTGATTTGAGGGCAATGAATGTTGATTTGGAAGTGGATGGTGTAACAGGGTTACTAGCTCGGTTGAATATCCGACCTTTGTTGCATGACAAAATTCGTGAGAAGCAGAAGGAGGACCCAGAGTTGGTAAAAATCATTCAAGACATTGAGGAAGGAAAGGAAAGCCCATTTGAAATAGTAGATGGCATGTTGAAGATGAATGGAAGAGCATGTGTTCCTAATGTTGATAACTTGAGGAAAGAGATCCTAGATGAAGCTCATTCTTCTGCTTATGCTATGCACCCAGGAGCAACTAAAATGTATCACACAATCAAACCATATTTTTGGTGGCGTGGGATGAAAAAGGAAACGGCTGAACATGTTTTCACATGTCTGGTATGCCAGAAAGTTAAGGCAGAACATCAAGCTCCTGTAGGGAAACTACAACCCCTTCCAATTCCAGAATGGAAGTGGGAAAGAATCACAATGGATTTTGTATATGGTCTCCCATCATCAAGGGGAAAAGATGCAGTATGGGTTATTGTGGACCGACTGACCAAATCGGCTCACTTTTTACCCATTAGATGGAAACCATCACTGGAGACTTTGTCTCAACTATATATTAAGGAGATCGTCAGATTGCATGGTGTGCCAATTTCTATTGTCTCTGATCGAGACCCGAGCTTCACATCTCGGTTTTGGCAAAGTTTACATGATGCCTTGGGAACTAAACTGCATTTCACTTCAGCTTATCATCCTCAAACAGATGGGCAGAGTGAACGAACCATCCTAACTTTGGAGGAATTACTTCGATCATGTGTAATGCAATGGGAGGAATCATGGATTGACCATTTGCCCTTAATTGAGTTTGCTTACAACAACCAGTACCATAGTAGCTTGGGGGTTCCACCATATGAAGCACTTTATGGGAGGAAGTGTAGAACACCATTATGTTGGGATGTAGAAGGAGCAAGGCAAATCTCAGGACCAGAAATAGTTCAGATCACAGTTGATAAAGTCAAGGAAATCAGGGAGCGTTTGAGGGTGGCTCAAGATCGACAGAAAGTTTATGTTGACACGAATAGGCGTGAAGTTAATTTCGAAGTCGGTGAGAAAGTATTTCTCAAAGTGTCACCCTGGAAAGGCGTAATGAGATTTGGTAAGAAAGGGAAACTTGCACCTCGATATATTGGGCCATATGAAATCACAGAGAAGATTGGACCAGTGGCTTATAAACTGGCATTGCCTCCAGAACTATCTCAAATCCACAATGTATTTCATGTTAGTATGTTGAAGAGGTACAAAGTGGATCCTTCCCATGTTATACAGCCAGAGGAGATCGAGTTGGGTCCAGATTTGACTTTTGAGGAGGTTCCAGTTGAGATTGTTGATTATCAGATTAAGACTCTTCGTAGGAAGGAAATTCCAATGTTGAAAGTGGTGTGGAGAAATCAAGATAGTGAGAGTGCTACATGGGAAACTGAAGCAAGTATGCGAGAGAAGTACCCTGAGTTGGTAGCGACATACTTTGCAGGTTAACAATCTTGCTTAGTAAGTTATGTTTTGAATTTGCTGATGTGTTTTGTTGTGATAGCCCAGTGTAGGTTTTTGAAACCTTATATTGGGAACTTGAGGTGTTATGTGCTTAGTTATGTACTTCAGATCTCCTAACCTAAGAATTAGGTAGTAACAATATATGTGATAGTGTCTGCCAGGAGGAGAACGAGCGGATGCGTAGTATCAGCTCAAGGTTAGATTTCGGGGACGAAATCTTTTAAGGAGGGGAGGATTGTAACATCCCGTTCCGGCAAAACCCATATTTCGATCACTAGAAAGTTCGCGATTTAAAATCGAGCATTTCGGCACTATTTCAACAAAAATCGGATTATCAATCGATCGGATAAGTATACGTATTAATTATATATATATTATATATATATATATGGTGACTACTTCGGTGCACTCACAAAAATGGGTGCGTTCAATGCACCCAACTCAAAAACTAGTCTTAATGTGTCGGATGTTGAATTTTAATTTGTAGAATCAGTGTAATATGATGATATAACGTATGATAACAACTAATTAGCCGATTACCCTAAGCCTTAGACCTCCAATTTTGAGTTCTATCTCTAAACTCCAAATTGTAAACCCTAACCCCAACCCTAAATCTCTAAACTCTAAATCCTTCAATTTAAAGTAAATCTTCAATGGTTTTTGTGCAAATTCATGTGCGTTATTGTTCATCACATCATAAGTGATGATTGACATCATTTTTACATAAATCGCATGTTTAAAATGATGGTTATGAAGTGAGTGCACTGAACGCACCCAAAAAAGTGAGTGCACCGAAGACGCCACCATATATATATATCATTAAAGCGACCGGGCCATATATATAACCTCCTGTCCATTTAATTAATATCATCATCATCTATTCCATTTTCCACCGAGAGGCAAAAACCAGAGCGAGCGGAGAGGCGCACAGGGCATCGCGAGGGGAGATTCCCAAGCTCGATTCTTGAGCTACACTGATCCAAAAATCCCGTAAATAATGCCTAATTCATCTATACATCGTGATTTATCGATTTAGAGCTTTAAAACGAGTTTTTGGTTCAGGAATTTCTTGATTTCCCGATAAGCCAAATTAGGGTTTCGGAGTATCCGGAAGCCGGATTAAGCCCAAATTTCATATACGAGCTTCCTGCAGCGAGGTAATCAATCCTCTAGTTCTAATCCCTGAATTTCGGCTATTATTTAGGCCGGGGTCCAAACCGCTGAATTTAGCTCCGGCCAGGGTTTGATGTGTTTTTATCGAGAATTTGACCCGGAGCCTAGAACTAATATTGACGGGGATACTGCAGGGGATATTAGGGCGGTCTCGGATTTTAATTCGGGGTTCGTTCGTGAAATTGACGTTTTAGTACGGGAGGCTAGAACCGGTGTTTGAACGACCAGAACTGGTGAGGGATTAGCACGGCATACCGGGTTTGTCGTATCACGATAATTATACTTATGCTCAGAATTGACCTAGGTGAACTAGAATGGCATGATTAGGGGTGTATGGACTTTTATGCTATATGATGAACCATGGATGGTTGTATGATATTATTGACTTGCCCTATCCGATATGGACCTTGTTTATGTTGATGGTTGCATACATGTTGCCATTTGTGGCTTAACCGTTGATATGACTTCATGGTTGTTCGATCAGGTGTTTTGACATGATGTGATATTGTGGTTGTATTTGGATTCACAAGTGGGAAAATATATATTCTCTGGTGATATTATGATGTTTAAGGAGGATGACTTGCACGAGGGTTTATCCCGAGGAAGTGCAATTATACGACTCCTGATTTACCTATGTTGAGCCAATTGTGGCCGGGTCAAGTACATGTGTAAGTAACGAATTATGATTTAAGCAAGATGAGATATGGATCATGTATAAGGACATCAAGTAAGAGTGATTTGGTCTCATGGTCAATTACATAGTAATTAGGGCTCCCCATGCTATTACTCCGTTATGATATGTTATGTCACACCCCTGATGTGGTGTTGACCGTTGATTCATCATGAGATATGACCACACCCAGAGTGGTGTTGAGTCCGATATGACCACGCCCATCGTGGTGTCAGGTCCGATATGACTACACCAGCAGTGGTGGGTCCGATATGACCACATCCACGAGATGTTTGGTCCGTATTCCCGGGAGAGTAATTAGCATGGGAGTAGCCAGGCGCCTATAAGTAAAACATGATAAGATGCATATGCATAAGTCAAGATGGTTGAGTCTTTTGCCTATTGGGATGTCGGATGCCTGAGGTCTGATCCTAGTGCTATGGCTTGTTTGCTAGATGTATGTTAGGGGTATGCTCTGTTATGAACTCACGATGCTATGATTATCTCACTCAGCTATGAGCTGACCCTCTTTTATTCTTTTCCTCTGCTTATGCTATGTGTAAGCAGATCATCATCAGCAGCAGCAGTAGATAGGTGTATAGGTGGGAGCTGAGCAAGAGTTGAAGGCAAGATGAGGTATGGTCTTCAACTATTCTGTGCTTGGACTACTACTCGGGATTTTGGCCAGTGATCCACACCTTTTTGTAAAATGTTTTGAGAACGTTTTTCATGTGCATACTAGCTTCTGATGTAGTGTGAGATATCCATAGGTGTGGAAAGTTGATGATATGTGTGGTGCCTTCTACGGTACCCCGGGTGAAATTCGGGATACCGGATACCTTGAGTATGAAAACGCTATCTAGACCTCGAATTAACAAAAATTTTGGGCATGATACTATACCCTAACCCTTAATGAGTGAACCCTAGGTCCTAATTATCTAAATCATAAACTATAAACTCTAAGATGGTGCATTGATTTTTTTTCTATATTTGGACGAATTATAACCGTCGATTATTGTTTCTAATTAAATTGATCTTGGGGTATAAGATTTAGAGAATTAAGACTTAGATTTTGATCTTTAAGGGTTAGAGTATAGTATCATGTCATTAAGATCAGTTAATTCAAGTTCTGGATAGCATTTTCTTACTCAAGGTAAGCGGTACCCCGGATTTCACCCTGGGTATCGTAGAACTCCCCTGATATGTGTATATTTATGTGGTTGTGTAAGTTATGACGACTATGATATGTATTAGTAAGGCATGCAGTTGTGGAGTATGAAAACTGTGACTATGGCTATGAAAGCCAATGTATATGGTTGTGAGTATATATGTTTGTCCATGAATGCATGGATTCAAATGAATTATTTTGCAGGATCAGATGGAAGAACTGTTAGCCCATTACGCGAGTAATTCATGTCGAAATTTTATTTGGGTAAATTTTGATAATTAATGTAACACCCGAGATTATTTCCGCTGCAATTGTATGAACAATATGATTAGGTAATACGTATAGGGTAGGGTGTTACACTATATGATATTTTTGTCTTGCCCTAATCCTTATGGACCTTGTTTATACTGATAATTGCGTATATGTTGCAAATTGTGGGCTTGACTGTTGATATGCCTTATGATGGTTTGAGAAGGTGATTGGGTATAATTTTTCATGATTGTTGTATTTGGATGCACAAGTGGGAAAATATATATCCTATGGTGATATTATGATGTTTAATGAGGATGACTTGCACGAGGGTTCATCCCGATGAAGTGCAATTATATGACTAATGTTTTACCTATGTTGAGCCAATTATGGCCATGTCAAGTACATGTTCAAGTAATGAATTATGATTAAGCAAGATGAGATATGAATCATGTATAAGGATACCAAGTATGGGTATTTTGGTCTCATGGTCAATTATATAGTAATTAGGGCTCCCCACGCTATTACTCCGTTATGATATGTTATGTCACACCCCTGATGTGGTGTTGACCGATGATCCTTCATGAGATATGTATACACCCAGAGTGGTGTCGTATATGACCACACCTAGAGTGGTGTCAGGTCTGATGACTACACCAACAGTGGTGGGTCCGATATGAACACATCCATGAGATGTTTGGTCCATTTTCCCGGGAGAGTAATTAGCATGGGAATAGCCAGGCGCCTATAAGTAAAACATGATAAGATACATATGCATAAGTCAAGGTTGTTGAGTCTTTTGCCTATTGGGATGTCGGATGGCTGAGGTATGATCCTAGTGCTTTGGCTTGTTTGCTAGATGTATGGTAGGGGTATGCTTTGTTATGAACTCAGGATGCAATGATTATCTCACTTAGCCATGAGCTAACCCTCTTTTATTCTTTTCTCTGCTTATGCCATGTGTAAGCAGATCATCAGCAGCAACAGTAGATAAGTGTTAGGTGGGAACGGAGCTAGAGTTGAAGCCAATATGAGGTATGGTCTTCAACTATTTTGTGCTTGGACTATTACTCGTGATTTTGGCTAGTGATCCACACCTTTTTGTAAAAATATTTTGAGAACATTTTCATGTGCATACTAGCTTCTGATGTAGAGTGAGATATCCACGGATGTGGAAAGTTGATTATATGTGTATATGTGTGTGGTGGTGTATGTGGTGATGATTATGACATGTACAAGTATGGTATGTGGTTGCAGAGTACGAAAGTGTGACTATGGCTATGAAAGCCAATATATATGGTTGTGAGTATATATGTATGTCTATGAATGCAGGGATTCAGATGAATTATTTTGCAGGTCTAGTTGCAAGAATTGTTAGCCCATTACACGAGTAATTCATGTCGAAATTTTATTGGTTGACTTTTGGTAATTAATGTAACACTAGTTTTAAATTCCGCTGCAATTGTGTGAACAATATGACCAGGCAAAAAGTACCGGGGTAGGGTGTTACACTAGAGATCGCCTACCAGCCCATACATGGGTAGTTCCTGCAGCAATTGTATCTCTATCCGCGCAGACAGGGGGAAGCTCTCTCTCAACCACAGTCGAGGTCGTTTCAGGAGCAGGGCGCAACCCGTACAGTCCCCACTATATAGTAATTCAATTGCCGAGCTGTGCGACATCGTGGCGGACCTTGCCAACAACAGCGCTCATAAATTTGGCAATATGGACCGATTCATGGAGAAGGCCTCCGGACGGTTTCTAGATCTTGAAGCCAGTCAGAGGAATACACAGGCTATCTACAGGACATCTAGATCCAGCTTGGAAGTCTCCACAAAGTCGTGGCGCAGCGGGCTCCGGGTACCTTACCATGTCATACCAATCCTAATCCCAGAGACCCAGGGACCCAATGCCCATTGCAGTGCCATTACCACCAGGAGCGGAAATGTGACTACAGATATTCCTGTCAAGGCCAGACAGGAGGAAGAAAGACTTACTTCAGTATTTCCAACAAATGAGGAAGAAATGGAGAAGGAGGTCGAGGTATGCTCCTAAGCCAAAATGAGTGGTGAAGGAGTATGTCCCTAAACTTCCCTTCCCCACTTGGATGCACAAAGACCGGCTGGAGACTGAGTTTGTCAAATTTATGGCAATGCTGAAGGAGGTGAATATCAACATGCCTTTTGTGGAGGCACTGTCGAAGATGCCCAAGTATGTGAAGTTCATGAAGGATCTCCTCACCAACAACAGGAAGCTTGGGGAGCTCTCGACGGTAATGCTGAATGAGGAGTGTTCTGCCATCCTGCAGAACAAGCTACCAGAGAAGCGCAAAGACCCAAGGAGTTTCATTATCCCTTGTATTATAGGTCGCTCGCATGTAGGAAAGCCCTTGACAGATTTAGATGCTAGCATAAACGTCATGCCATATAAACTGTTAAAGAAGCTAGGCCTAGGTGAACCCAGTAACACTAGGATGAGCATACAGTTAGCTGATCGATCTATTGTGCATCCTAGCGGCATTGCAGAGGATCTGATAGTTACTGAAGGGCCACTTGGATATCCTGTTGGTTTTGTTATTCTTAATATAAATCAGGATGTCGAGGTGCCTTTGATTTTGGGTCGAACTTTTCTTGCCACCACCAAGGCACTCATTGATGTGAATGATGGCAAGTTGGATTTTGCGGGCTGGGGGTGACAAATAACCTTTTCTGTTTCTGATAATATGAACACCCCCAGCTCCATGATGGTTTGGACTATTGTGATGTGGTTGCTAATTATGAGACCGTACACGTCATCGCGAGTGCGGGTACTAATGATTTCCTCGAGCGTTGTCTTTTGGGCGGGGGAAGCTCTTGGAGTTGGAAGGCATAGCGATCGAGGGGCAAGAGAAGCCATTCAAGTCGATCCAAGTCTCGTCCCGGATCACTACATCATTGGAGGACCACCAGAGCTTGAGCTTAAGCCCCTCCCTTCTCATCTGGAGTATGCATTTCTCCAGGAGGGGAATAAGCTCTCGGTCATTATCATCTCGGAACTGAACCCTGAGCAAAACAGCAGTCTGGTGGCTCTGTTGAAAAAGTACGCTCGGGCCATGACATGGAAGATCGCGAATATCAGAGGCATTAGCCCATCCTTCTACTCCAATAGAATTCTGATGGAGGATGAGGTTAAGCTAGTCTGGCAGCCGCAGCGGAGGTTGGCTCCTAACTTGGAGACAGTGGTCCGGGCAGAGATTGTGAAGTTGATGGATGCTGGGATCATCTTTGCTATATCTTATAGCAAGTGGGTCAGCCCCACTCAGGTGGTTCCGAATAAAAGCGGGATGACTGTGGTCCTGAACGAGAAGAACGAGATGATCCCGATGCGGACGATGACTGGCTGGCGTGTATGCATTGACTACCAGAGTCTAAACGATTCTTATAGGAAGGACCACTTCCCGCTCCCTTTCATTGACCAGATGTTGAAGAGGTTGGCTGGACATGAGTTCTACTGCTTCCTACCACTTGATATGATCAAAGTATGCAGTCAACTTCGATCTTCTTGTTTTTCTGATTATCTTCCCAAGACTCGATTTGAAATAAAGGATAAATAGCGACACCAATCTGACAATTCTAACTCGTGGAAGGGGGCAATTGATATATAATCAATCAGACAATTCAAACTCGTGAAAAGGGCAATCGGTATAGGGTAGAACTCGCCACAACTAGATGCGATCTTCTAGTTGATAAGAGACTTACTACCTCCTAGACTCCTTGATAGAAAGCTTGCAAAAATTTCGCTATGAAACACGAGATAAACTCACTATTTGATTGATAAAAATTTGATGATGCATTACAATGAAACTCGGCCCTTTAAATAGGCTTTAAAACACAAATCCAAAACTAAGATAGAAAGCAAAAACTTAATCAACAAGTAACAACTAATCCTTGTGTTTTCTGAATTATATGATGACAGTGAACACACAGCAAATCCGTGTCTATTGGACCCCGAATTCCCGGGAAATAGTATAATATTTGATGAAAGAACGGGAGAAGAGATCTAAAGAATAAGAGGGGGCTAAACTATCTTAGTAACAAGTAAATCCGCCCATTACATAGCCCTAATCCTTAAAGAATTTTATCAACCTCTCATTCCTTCTAGGCTAAGTAAATGGAATCCCTCTTGGACTAAGGACTTCTCAAAAGTCCCTTCTTCTCCCCAATGTCGCCACCTTCCTCCAAGCCCATCTTCTTTCATGTATTGCAACACCATCAGGGGCCTCCCTTTGAGTATATCCAACGAAATACCGAGAAATACCAAAAATTAAAAATTAATAAAATATAGCACACAACCTTTGGTCATTCCTCACTCTTTCACAACTTAGAAACCCCCATCCAACTCAATTTTGACTTTCCAGTTTAAGTCATTCTCATCTCTCACCTAATCTCTTGTTATTTTCATAACACCTAAAAGCAAATACTATTATTAGTCGTCTCTCAACCTCCGATTTGTCAAACTAAACATTACAAATGACAAGAATTTGAGATGTCACCTCTTCTTCATTCTCCTTATCCATATCCTAGCTCTAAGCAAACTCAAGACTCTTCGCTTAGTCTCTTTGCCCTAAATTAAACAATCTAATCTAATTTATATATTTAATTATTTATTGCAAAGGTAGTTAATTTCGTATTCGATAATACCGATTGAGATATTGAAGTATCAATTGGGATACAAAAATTATTTAGGGAATGAGATTGAGATTGATTTTAGGGTGTAATTCGGTATTATGGGATACCGATATCGTACCAATTTTCACCCCTAATCCACATCCATACCATCATAGTAACGACTCCGGTAATTTGCAAACTGATCTCTTACCTTCTTGGTCCTTAAATGTGTAAGTGGTCCTTTTTCTATTGTAGTTGTCTTGGTCTTGGTGACCTCATCACAATATCTATTGACCAGCGTATTTTATTTTTTAATTTGGCCGATTTCGATATGTACTTATTATTTTCCAGAATTTCTTTGGAAAAAAAGAGGAGGATGCAATTTATTTTGCACCATCATTTCTGTGAGTAAAATACCTCGGCTACCACTTAAGTTTGAGAATCGGGGTAAACATACCACTTAAGTTTGAATAGGGCGTCGGGTACCACTGAACTCTATTATATGTGCGTCCGGTACCACTTAAATTTATTGTTATGTGCATTGCGTTAAAGTTGACAGAATATTCTTGAAATATTCCATTTTCTAAATTTCATAATTGGTCCTTCTATTTTTCTTATTGTAAGAAAACCATTTGGACTTATGGAAAACATAAATTGTTATTGTATAATTGGAATATTTTTTTGAATACTTGATAGCAAATCAATTTTTCAATAGAAAATTTTAGACATGGCAAATGAGAACCCGACCCGAACCCCCCCAAAAAATAAAGAATGAGTCGAGATTTTAATTACCTGAAACTAGAATGACCCGAACCCGATTAAACCATAGTTTTTGGGTCGGGTTAGGTTGGTTTGTGGGTCGACCCGCTAGACCCGTTTCATTGCCCATGTCACTCTCAAAATGATAAAATCACTCATACTTTGGTGAGATGTTTAAAAACAATTATTAGGATTTGAACGACAAGTTTGGAGTGTAAAGATAATCGGCTAAATTGCAAGTTTGGTCACTTGAATTACTAGCAAAATTCACATTAGCCACTAGAATTAATTTATTCCATCCATAGTCACTTAAATTAGTTTAACATTTCAAGTTTGGTCACTGGCCATTAGTCTCCGTTAACTTTTGCTGATGTGGCGGTCAACTCTTATAGTTGACCGTTAAATGAGTGACTTGTCAATTAAAAAATAATAAAATAATTTTTAATAATTTCCACCTCAATACTAAATTAATAAATAATTAAAAAAAATGTCAACCCTAGCTACGTACTCCACTATACTCGTTGGCGTCCCTTCCCCGTCGTCGCCCTTAAATATCGCCCTCTTTCCGGATCAATGTACCCCACCGTATCGGCCACCTTCGTTAGGGTACTCCCTGTCCAGGTCGAGTCCCAGTAGCGACAACCCAAAATCCGACACCCAGGCCACCCAGTTCCCGTCAAGGAGAATATTTGACGATTTGATGTCCCTGTGGATGATCGGAGGCGCCGATCTTGTTCCCCGCTGTAAACCCGTGGTGGCAGCTGAGAGTTCGAAGAAAGTGAATTCCTCGACAGATCTTGCTATTTATGGAAAGAAAGAAAGATGCTTTGAAAATTAAAACAAGAGCAAGGAAACAAGGAGGGGTATAGAGTAGTAGCAGCCAGAAAAGATTATTATTATTTTTTACCCCATTATAATACTCGGCAAATCATTACGACCCAGATGATTAATATGGTTTTTTTTTTTTGGTTTTGATCTCTTGTGGGTGGAGATTGAAAGTGGACCCAGGAAGAAATAGGGATGAAGAAAAAAGGTGGGAGCTTTGTGTTTATGCAGAAAGAAGTCATTTTGATTGTGCAGAGAAAGACAGGGGGAGAAAAGGATGAAGGAGGGGAAGCCTACTTACTACCTCTTTCTGGAGCAGTGGGAGAAGAAATAAAAAAAAAAACCCTCCCTCCTCTCTCCCCACGTTGGGTGAGTGGGTGGGCGTTTCGCCTTCGTGCGACCATGGAACGAGTAGTTTCCGCCACCGCCTTCCGCCGATTCCGGTACTTCCCTATCGGAATTGGGATAAAAAGGGGAGCCCGGCACCTAGAGTCGGGGATTTCACTCTGCAACTTCTCTGCAATTCCCTCTCTTCCTGTTGTAGGCATCCAATTGAGATTCTATTGCTCAATTTCCATGGCGGCTGTTCAATTCAATGATGCGGATGTTGCAGCGAGGGCTCAACGAATTGACCAAACTCTGATTGGTCGGCTCTATGGACCGCTCCCTTCCCTGTCGACCCTGCGGATGATTGTTGGGAGGGTCTAGAAATGCGATTTCACTATGGCGGTTGTGGAATGGGATCTTCTTCAGTTCGTCTTCCCCGACTCAGAGACTGCCCGCCGGATTCTCGCTGGAACGCCATGGGTATTCGAGAAGTTCCTCATCCACGTTGGGAGATGGGAAAGCCCAACGGCGGAGTTGGCTGCCGATCTCGTCAGGGTACCTCTTGTCGCCCAAATCTGGGGAGTGCCCTACGAGTGCTGCACTGAGAGGCTCGGCACCTTGCTTGGGGCTGCTATGGGTCCTGCAGAGGCGACCACAATCCACCGTTTGGTTTCTTCCGGGGGACTCTATTTCAAGACAAAAATTACCCTGGACCTTCAACTTCCCCTTCCGGATGAGGTTTCTGCTGCTCACGAGGACCCTTCCAAAGGGTGTTTCAAGGCTATGGTAAAGTTTGAATCTCTTCCCCAATTTTGTTATCTTTGCGGAGTGATTGGTCATGTGAATAGGAACTGTCCGAGGAAGGATGAACTGGATGGACAACCTCCAAGATATGGAAAGCATATGGTGGCACAGGAGTTTGGCCCGAGAGTGAATGAAAACACACTGGCTCGTCGTCGACGGCGGTTTGTTTGGACGCGGGCTGGCAATCGTTCTGGGAATCAGATGGCGGGTACACTCCCTGCTCGCCAACTGCAACCAGGTGTAGTTCGGGATGGGAGTCGTCAACCCTCCAACCTTCAACTAGGAATGGCATCGCACTTGGGGCAACTATGCATCTCTGCCCCCCTGGAGAACCTGTCATCTACTCTGGTGGCGACTACTATGCAGCACAATGAGAGAATGACTGAGCAGCATGAGCCAACTCCTAAAAGAGCCCGGCTCGGACCAAAAGGAAACGAGACAAGTTCCAGCATGATTCTGGAGGTGGAGGCAGCCGGCCCTGATCGGTCCCAATCCGATCCATGAGTATCCTCGCTTGGAATTGCAGGGGATTGGGAGCCCCCCTGACAATTCCGGTCCTCAAAGAGACCCTGCTCCGGGAATCTCCGCTGCTTGTATGCTTGAGTGAAACTAGGAGGGATGATGAGTTTGTGATTCAACAACTTGGTAGTCTAGGCTTCGCTGAGGAGCGTGTACATAGTATGTCCAATAATGGTAGTGGTTTAGCTGTTGCTTGGGCGTCTAGTTTAGTTTGTACAGTTTCGGTAGAGTCCTTTGGTTTTTTATTTGTCGAGTGTGAGCACTTCTCTTTGGGCAGATTTGGTGTAGTCTTTGTGCACTTAGATTGTGATGAAGGCGTTCGCCAGTATCAATTGAATGAAATTTCTTATTTGGTTTCCTTGTATGAAGACCCTGTGTTTGTGTTGGGAGATTTTAACTGTCTTCTTTCTAGCAGCGAAAAACAAGGAGGTCGAACCCCTTCCCCAGCAGCCCTTGCTCAACTCAATCTCTTCTTGGGGGCGGCAGGACTCAATGATCTGGGGTACATTGGGCCTCCGTTTACATGGACGAACCGGCAATCGAATGCTGATCATATCCAATCAAGGTTGGATCGATGTTTGGGGAATAACCAAGTGCTTGCTTTATGGCCTGACTTGCAGGTCCATCATTTGTCCGACAGGGGGTCCGATCACAGGATGCTTCTTATGCAATTTGTAAAAACGGAGGGACACCGAGCTAGATGATTCCATTATGATCGGCGGTGGGATTTTAACCAGGATGTACCCCCTCTGGTGCACTTGGCATGGCAGCAACCTGCTGGCGGAACACCTCTATTCCAGGTACAAACTCGACTGAAGCATGTTTGACAGGAGTTGCTTGGCTGGGCTAAGACAGGAACAACAAACTCAGCCCGCCAAATCCGAGACTTGCGAGGGGCCATTGACGTTGCAAGGGAGGCTACTGCAGTTGATTGGTCAGTTATCAACAACTTGGAAAAGCAGCTTGCGGATGCCTACAAGCAGGAGGAATTGTATTGGAAGCAAAAGTCGAGGATCAACTGGATTCACGGGGGTGACGCCAACACTCATTTCTTCCATTTGACTACAATGCAAAAGAGACGGCACAACTTCATCTCTGGCCTTCAAGATGAACAAGGGAATCTTCAAACTGCTGAGTTAGCCAAAGGGGAAGTCTCAGTAACCTATTTTGAATCCTTATTACAAAGTTTGTACAAAGTTTGAATATTCCTCTCAAGGTGACAGGGACAATGAATGATCATCTTACTATGCAGGTAACCAGATCGGAAATCAGAAAGGCGGTTTTTGCCATTGGGAAAGGCCAAGCCCCCGGTTCTGACGGCTTTACTGCTGCATTTTATCAAAGATTTTGGGAAGAGATTGGTTGGGATGTGTCTGAAGCCATACTGTCCTTCTTCCAAACAGGCCGATTGCTCCATAGTGTCAATCACACACTGCTGACCCTCATTCCCAAAGTGGCCAATGCTGACTCCATGCGCCAAATGCGACCCATTGGATTATGCCAGGTTTTATATAAAATAATTGCCAAAATCCTAGCATCAAGGCTAAGTTCCATACTTCCCCAAGTCATTAATCCTTTTCAAAACGGCTTTGTTAAAGGGCGTTGCATTTCCGATAACATTCTTATTGGCCAGGAAGTGATGCAATTTCTCAAGACCAAGATCCGGGGGCAAGACAAATGGATGGCGCTAAAGCTAGACATGGAAAAGGCGTATGATCGAGTGGAATGGAAGTTTCTTTTTCAGGTTATGCAATCGTTAGGCTTCTGTGAGAAGTGGATGTCGTGGATCAAAGCCTGCGTTTCAACAGTCCATTTTCAGTTTTGCTCAATGGATCTCAGTATGGCTACTTTCAACCTCAGCGGGGAATTCGCCAGGGGGATCCGCTATCACCATTGCTGTTCGCCATCTACACGGAAGCATTCTCTGCCAAACTCAGCCAGGAGACTGCATCTTCCTCCCTTCACTATCTACGAATACACATGTCAGCTCCTCCCCTCTCACATCTGTTTTTTGCCGACGACTCTTACCTGTTCCTAAGAGCTTCTATCCCAGAATGTGCAACATTGATGCAATTACTTTCTGATTATGAGATGTATAGTGGTCAACGGGTTAATCTGCATAAATCAGCTGTGTGTGTTAGTGGTAATGTTTCAGACCAGGAGCTCCATGCAATTAGCTCTTTTCTAGGGGTTGGAATTATGCAGCCTGATGACAGGTACTTGGGGCTTCCCTCTCAAATCCGCCGATCTAAATCCCTATCTTTCCAATTCATTGAGGAAGATTTGGCAGCTCGCATCAGAAGTTGGAGATCGAAGGCCCTATCGCTGGCAGCGAAGGAGGTTGTCATCAAAGCAATTGGGGTGGCTGGTCCAATTTATGCCATGTCTGCTTTCCGTCTCCCCCAGGAAACTTGTCGCAGGTGCAACGGCCAGTTGTCCAAGTACTGGTGGGCTGGCCAGGATCAGGAAAAAGGCATGCATTGGATTTCTTGGAGTGCGATCTGCCAAAGCAAGTTCACTGGGGGCCTTGGATTTCGTGACTTTAACAGATTCAATGTTGCGCTTCTAGCTAAACAAGCTTGGAGAGTTTTATTCAGCCCCTCCAGTACCATTGCCCGCATTTATAAGGCTAGATATCACCCGCGACATGACTTTATGTATGCTTCATCGGGAGCTCGCCCATCCTGGGCTTGGCAGAGTATTTTGGAGGGTAGGGACCTGTTGAAGCGTGGTTTACGGTGGCAGGTGGGTGACGGGACACAAATCCGGGTTTTACAGGACAAGTGGCTACCTTCTTCTCCCCCGTCATGCCCCCAACTTCGGCCAGGTATGCACTCTTGCCCTTCCCTAGTTTCGGACCTCATTTGCTATGTATCTCATTTGTGGAAGAAAGAACTCCTGGAATCCTTATTCGTCCCTGCGAGTGTGGATCTTATCCTAACCATTCCTCTTCCTGTATCGTACACAATAGACAGGATGATTTGGCATTATTCTCCTTCTGGGATTTATACTGTAAAAACAGGCTACTGTCCAATGAACACAATCTGACCCACCCACCGGCCCTTCTCCCTTTTGAAACGCGGTTTTGGAAGCTCCTTTGGAGCCTGCCGGTGCCGCCAAAACTGCGCTTCTTCTTCTGGCGGGCTGTCCGTGGATTCCTTCCTCTTCAAACTGTCCTGTTCACCAAAACTCTGGTTCCTTCCACGGAGTGCCCCATCTGTTCGGCGGAACCGGAGTCGTTTTCCCATTTTTTTCTTTGGTTGCAGGGTGGCGCGCGGTTTATGGAGCTTGGCGAATAGAGAGGACTTGTGCGGCCACCTAGCCGGAATGGCCCCGGATGATGCTTGGAATAATCTGTTTTTCTCCATGAACTTATCTAAAATTGAAATTGCAGATGTGATCTTTATTTTATGGAGGATTTGGAAAGCTAGGTGTTGGTCTGTTCATGCTCACATTCAATACTTGCCAATGCCTTTATATCGTCAGTTTCAGAGGCAGCTAGAAGAGTGGCGAACAGCTGAACAGGTGCCGCCAACCATCCCCAGACAAGGCCCAAGATCAGCCCGTGGACCCCCCGACGGAGATCAGACATTGACAGTACAACCTCCCACAGCAATCAACGTTTGGTTTGATGGTGCAGCTAAACGTGGACGGGGTGGTAGCATTGGCTTTGTTGGTTTTCAACATACAGGTAATGTCCTATTTGCCTTTGGGAAATACTACGAAGGACTACATGATCCTTTCGTCATGGAATGTTTGGCTTTGCGAGATGCCCTGCAATGGTGTTTGAATCATGGTTTTGTGTGTGTTAATTTCATGGGGATTCGCAACAACTAATACGGCGTATGGTGGGGGAGGATTTTGCTCACGATCGAAGTGGTGCTGTGCTTGAAGATGCTCGGATCCTGGCTGCCCAATTCAGTTGGATTTCCTTCTGTTTTGTTTCCCGTCGACTTAATAGGGCCGCCCATCTTGTGGCACATAAAGCCCTCTCATCGGGAGTTCGACTATTGGTCGACTCCCGCGCTGTTCTTGACTCCTCTATTTGACTCTCTTGTTACCGCTACTTTTGAGGGAAAAAAAAGGATGAAGGAGGGAGGAAGAAGATGGTGGAGATTCAGTAATAGAGTTGTCAATTTCCTTTTCTTTATATTCCTACTACTACTCATCCCGCCACCCATTCCGATTATGTTTCTTGCCCGTTGACTTTCAAGCAGAGCTCTAATGATTCTGATCCCAACAAAGTTTTGTCCAGCTGGAGTTCTAATTCCAACGCGGTGGGGCTTGTTCCTGAAAATTATTTAAAAAAATTATATTTTATTATTATTTTTAATTGCCACGTCACTCATTTAACGGTCAACTATAAGAGTTGACCGCCACATCAGCAAAAGTTAATGGAAACTAACGGCTAGTGGCCAAATTTGAACTGTTAATCTAATTTAAGTGACTACGGATGGAATAAAGTAATTCTAGTGGCTAACGTGAAATTTACTAGTAATTTAAGTAACCAAAGTTGCAATTTAGCCAAAGATAATCAAACATCATTTGTTCATTGCAGTAGTATTACTTTCGTCATTGTTTATTTTTTACAATTTGTGCAATTTGTATTTCTTTTCATTAGCATGGAAGGGGTTGAGAATTTGTTAATTGACATGTGCTAGGCAAACTATTGTCGCACATATGTAAAAAATTTTGTTCTTTAAAAATATATGAAGCATGTTTGATATTGTTTCCGAGAACGCTCATGACCAGAAATGACCCAAAACCCGACCCAAAACCTGATAGGTTGAGTCAATATTTGACCCAAAATCAGCAAACCCATCATGACCCGACCCGTGAAGACCCGTAACTCGAGATTTCTTTCCCCACTTTTCAGTGAAGTTCCTAAATAAAAATGAATATCAGATGTCCGACATTTCTTTATTCCCAACCCGAAATTACCCAACCCGACCCAATTGCCAGGTCTAGAAAATTTAGAATCAATTATCATTATAAGTATTTTTAATTATTATTATGTTTTCTTATAATTGAATAATTTTCTGAAGCAAATATATCTTATGAATTCTATCTCGATATAAATAATTTGAGAATATTATATTTAGTTCTCTTACATCATTGTGATCTTGTCTAATTTTCCATGTTAAATCTCCTTTTAATTCTCTAATATTATATGTAGATGTTTCATATTAGTTAAATTTAGTAATTCTAATTCTCTTCCTAAAATCATATTTTATTTTCTACATTTTTTACTGAATGTTGTAGCTTTTATATTTCATTTATTACTTGGTTACCTTCCGTCTCTTTTCATTCTTAATATTTTTTCAATTACTGGAATATGTTTTATTCCTTATGATTGTGTTCTTTTATCTTTCTTCGGTTTTGATGTATTGATAATCGATTAGATTTTATTTTAACTATTTCTAATGGTATTTAAATAGATATTATAATATTAATTATTATTTTCTAGTGTACTAATTATTTTTTTAATATTCGTTTATTATTTTTTCTAATTTATCTATTTTATGAAAAAATTTGATTAGCCATTTTAGTAATAATATTTTTAGAAGGTTTTCTCATTTTTATATTAGATAAAACTTGTTGAAATATAGTTTTGAATGTTTTTAAAAATTTTGGGTACCAAAAAGTAATTAAAACTTTGGGTTGGATGGAAAAGTAGACGGATGCACATTTTGTCAACTTTAAGTGGTATATCTACCCAATTCTCAAATTTAAGTAGTACCCGAGGTGTTTTACCCTCATTTCTGTCTCATTTCTCGGTGATTGTAAGTTGAAAATTAGAAACATTTTCTTATAACAAAACTTTTAATTTTTGGCGAATCCAAGTAAACCTAGCACTAAGGGACGTCTCTCTCTTGCTCCTTTCCCTCAATGAAGTGGATGGCCCAAACCTCTCTCTCTCTCTCCCACTACGTAGTGAAACTGGAACAAACCATTAAAAATGCTCTCTCTCTCTCTCTATATATATATATATATATCTCTAAATGCTCCTTCTCCAGCCTTTCACCGGAGAGGCTCTACAGCTACCGCCTGCGGAGCCATCAAGTGTGTTCATCTGAACTCGCCTAGAGCTAACGTCTATGGACCCATCAATCAATTCTCATCTGAATACTACAAAACAACAAGAAGATCAAGGAAGATCGCCATGAAGTTAATGAGCAGATATGCAATAATGAAGAGCCACTATTCACCGCCGCTACATCAGCCTATAAGGGTAGTGTCAATTGTCAAAGAGAGAAAGACCTCAATGAGGTCATAACTCCGCCGCCCAAACCACCAGAGGAACTACCAGTCATTGAAAGCAAGGGAAGGGTAACACTCAAGGCAAAGACAGAAGGCATTAAACAGTGGAAGGAAGATGAAGGGGAAGGTATTGAAGACAAACAATAGCAAATCCAATCTGCAAAAGATCCCCAAACCAGGGGCTACAAGAGAGCACATGAGACACCGACCTAGAGATATAACGCATCAATCATTTAAATTTATATCACCCACATCAGGGAGAGCAGAGGGAGTAAATACACTAACAAGGGACACAAGGCACAATCTCTACTGAAGAGACTTGAAGGCAACAAGGCAAACAGGGAAGGAGTAAATGAAGAGAAAGATAGATACCACAAATGGCAATTAAGAGGAAATCTAATAAACACAAAGGAAGAAGGAAGGAAAAGGAAAGAGCAGGTGTGGTGGAGAGCATTCAATGAGAGGAGAAAGAGTATAGACAGTGTGCTGAAGGAAGCTCGAGCCTATACAAAGAAACAAATACACGGAAATCTCCATCAAACCCACTCTCCTTATTCCAAACCAAACACAGAGAAAAAATAGTACTCAAAATCCGCCAAACTTCCCCCTCTCAGCCACACCATGGAGAACACCACAATGAATTTGAGGGGAGAGAAAAGTCACCTGGTGCTGAACGTGAGGCCAACAATAGAGGGTGCGAGAGGAAGCGGAATGGCCATGCTCCTCGGCAAGTGGATCACCGATGCAAGCATCAACCTGCACAAGGCAAAGAATGCTGCAATCAGCAAATGGATAGCCTACGGGGATGTCCAAGCAACAAAAGAAGCCGACAACCTATTCGTCTACACTTTCCACTCGATCAAACAACGAGATGAAGTCTGGGAAGCCAGGCCGTGGAATCTCAGCAACACCCTGATCGCCCTGAAGAAATGGGATGGTGAACAAAAGGCTGAATCAGCTGACATACCCACAGTCACACTATGGGTTCAAATGCATGACCTACCCCAATCTCTCAAAGATGAGGAAGCAATCCAGGCGGTCGCTGAGTTCATCTTCCCCCAATTCCATTGCATTGATCGATCCAACATTGACTTCGGAGGATGGTTGAAGTTCATCAGAGCGAAAGTGGAGGTGCAGCTGACCAACCCATACCAATCGACTTCGAGTACCCTATTGGAGAACGATCCATCTAGGTCAGCTTCAAGTACGAGAGGATAATGGATCTGTGCTACTTCTGTGGGAAACTTGGGCACTTGATCCACAACTGCCTGAAAAGAGAAGATCACCGGAGAAGAGGGTTACATATCGACCCATCGGAAGTGTACACCGCTGCTCTCAAAGCTGGCCATGATTCACCGGCAAACACGTTGCCGGCCTCCTTCAGGGAAAAGCTGGCCAGATCGCGCCGCCCGACTATCACTAGACACCCTGTTAGCCATATACGCGGATCTCGAGGTGAATCCTATCTCATGAGCATGGTAGGCCACACCGGAAAGAGCCCACAGTCGTGCCCATCGGGATTCACTGCCCTAGAACTGGTGACGACAAGGAGGAGTACATGATGGGTTCAGAGCGGTGAAGTCAGAAACCCCACCCCCAGCTTCCAACCTGCTTTCCTGCAAATGGAACTGGAAGCGACTGCAAGGGCCATGCAAAGAAGTCTTGACCTAGGCGAAAGAGACAGTAGCAGAGAGAAGACTGCGGGCCTCATCGAAACGGAGGCGAAAACCTCTCACTTGCAAGCCCATTTTATATCCAGACAGAACTGAGCTTCTCACCTTCAGGAGCGGATAATCTGGCCCAGCCGCTGAGCGCATAAAATCCGGCTCCGCTTCCAAATGCAGAGACAGAGATGATGACTGGTGGAGAGGAAGACAGGCCCAGGCCGTAGAAGAAGAGTAAGCCGGATAGCAGACACAGCCCAACTAGCTCTCTCCCGCAAATAGGTGCCTCTACTAACCTGTCTTTTGATTCTCTGTCTTTTGCTCCAGGTGATAATCGAAAGACGTACCAAAGGAGGAAACATGTAACTAGAAGAAGAAGCATAGCAGAAATAACGGCTGATGGAAACCAATCCGGGGAAGGGGACTCCCACTCTCCGAGGGCGACGGAGGCAGGCCTCAAGCCGCCAAATCAGGAATGAGGATCATTAGCTAGAATTGTAGGGGATTTGGCCAATCCCTTACGAGAAGCTACTGCGGCAGACTCTGTCGACAATTTGGCCCTTCAGTACTCTTTCTCATGGAGACCAAAAAAGATTACTCCTTTCTGGAAGAGAAGAGAAGAGCAATGAAGTTTGATCAGTCTAAGTATGTTAGCCCTGCAGTAGAAGGTAGTGGACTAGCTCTATGGTGGAAAGATGATGTGGATGTTAGCGTCATTGACTCGTGTAAATCGTATATAGATGTATGTATAAGTAAGGATGGGGAGGCTTTATTTTGTACTTTTGTCCATGCTCCCACCACGACGGTGGAGAGAAGAGCCCTTTGGGATCGACTTACGATCCTAAGAAACTCCCAGGACGAGAAGTGGCTTATTGTGGGAGACCTCCTGGAGGATGACGTGAGAGACCAGAACACGAATTTTTCCCATGCTAGCACTATTAAAAAAAAGAACAGAAACCGGATTCTGAAGTTGAAGGATGACGCGGGGAACTGGATTGAAAATTCTCAGATACTTGAAGAACATGTCAATATTTTCTACCACAACCTTTTCAAGAGCGAAGGGTGGAATTTTGATGAATCCCTTCTGACAAACTTCCCAGCCTTAGTTTCACATGAAGCCTTAGTTTCACATGTCCAATGCCCTCTCTTTCTTGATTGAGAAGGTTGTCCAAAGACAGGAGATCAGTGGCCTGAAGCTCAACAGATACTGCCCAACGCTCACTCACTGCCTGTTTGCGGACGACACGGTTATCTTTGGCGAAGCTTCGACATTAGAAGCTGGGAAAATCTTGACTATCCTCAATGATTATGGGTAGATTACGGGACAGGAAGTCAACAGAGAAAAATCCTCGATCTTCTTAAGCCACAATGTCCCCAATGATGAAAAGGAGACGATTATCCAAACGGTTGGGTTTGCGGCTTCAAACTTCCACTCAAAGTACCTCGGTGTTCCCACTGAATGGGGAAGATCAAAAAGAGAAACTTTCCACTTCCTAATTCAACGTATGGAGAGTAAGGGTGATTCATGGAAGAGTCTACTCCTCTCACCAGGAGGTAAGGAAAGTTTGCTTAAAGCAGTATTTCAGGCTATCCCGTCGTTCATTATGTGCCTTTTCCTCCTCCCCTGAGCCATCACCAATAAAATGGACTCCTTGCTCAAAAACTTCTTTTGGGGAGGGACTATGGCAAAAAGGACCATACACTGGATAGCAGGTCATGTGATATATACCCCTAAAGATGAAGCTGGATTGGGCTTCAGACCTTTCCACATCTTTAATATGGCACTTCTTGCCAAACAGGCGTGGAGGACACTCACCAATCCAGACGCCTTGTAGGTTAAGGTTCTGAAAAGCATTTACTTCCCAAGGTCTGATTCTCTCTGTCAAAAAGGGAAGCAAAGCTTCATGGATTTGGGCTAGTCTTTGGAAAGCAAAGAAATGGATGGAGCAAGGGGTGATTAGAGTCATCGGCAATGGGAAATCGACAAGAATGTTTCAGGATCCATGGCGATTCCATCAAGCAGGCACTCTCTTAACTGGTGGGAGTCCTAACTCCTCAACAGTTGACAATTGGATCTATGAAATCTCTAGAGAATGGAAATTTGACCTGCTCGAAGAGTTCCTTGACCCTTCGGTAATTCATCAAGTGGCGGCCACCCCTATTGGACCGGCCTTCCTTGACGACGTCTAGGCTTGGAGGTTTACTGAGCAAGGGAACTTCTCGGTCAAGTCAGCTTTCCACCTTTTCCACAACCAAGTCCGAGGGGTTCAAGGGAACGTGGGCCAGTTCCCTGATTCGATCAAGGAAAGAGGGAAATGGTTATGGACCCTGTCTCTCCCTCCAAAGCTGAAGTTCTTCATCTGGCGATGCTCCAAAGATCTCTTGCCTCGAAGGAAAATCTCCACGCGAGAAAGTGCTCCCCATCCAAGAGCTGCCCTCTGTGCACTTTTCAGACAGAATCCATCCACCACTGCCTTTTCTTGTGCCTGCATGCAATGGAAGGATGGACTCGAGAGTGGGCATCTTTAAACAGCCCTCCTCCCCTCACTAACATTTTGGAGTGGCTCGATTCACTAAGATCAAGTTACTCGATCATTTCAATTCAGAAGATCATCTTTCTTTTATGGTAGACTTGGAAATCCAGAAATGATCGAATCTTCAAAGACAAAACACCATGGCCTCCAGCAACTATTTCCAGAGCGCAGATTGAGCACCATCAATGGCACACATGCCCTAGGAAGAAAAGTAACTCACGCTCACAAGCTCAGCCCACCCCACCCCTGGATCATCCCTCACCACCGCCACGTACTCATGACTTTGAGATACACTGTGATGGATCGTTCTTCAACGATTCCGAGGAGGCAGCATATGGCGTCGTGGTTACGAACAGCCATAGTCTAGTCTGTGATGGGAGAGCTGAGTCCCTGCATTGTTTTTCCCCACTTGAAGCAGAAGCGAAGGCTTTATGGGAGGGTTCTCATTTGGCTGTTGAGCTCTCATCTCCATGCATTGTACTGACAGACTGCCTTTCCTTGGTGAAGGCTCGTCGAGGGTCGTTTAAGAGCTGGCTATGGTGGGCTGCATGGCTTGGCCACATCAAGAATTTGACAGCGTCTCATCCAATGATCAAGATTGACTACATCAACAGGAAAAGGAACTCCAAAACGAACTGGGTAGCTAGATCTTGTGCCAAGAAACAACTCCCTAATGAATGGATTCAAATCCTTGATGTTGTTGCCCCTCTTCTGTAACCCTTGCCTTTTGCCACAAGTAATGGAAAAGTGTATGCCTTTGTAATAAATAAAAAAAAGTAAACCTTTCCGCTTCTCTCTCCTCCATTTCCTTCTCCGCCTCTGCGTTCCTGCTCCCATGCTCACCCTCCTCTGGCCGCCGCGTATATTCCAACATCCATTCGTCGACCAAAATCTCATGCATCCGGCAACCGGCGACTCGATCTTTTTCCTCCTTCTCTGAAATTAAATAAAAATAAGGAAGAGAAAGTAACACAAACAATACGACATTTTTAATTTTTAAGGGCTAATAATAAGGAAAAGAAAATGTTTTATATGTACAAAGGGAGAGAGCTGAACTGATCTCAACAGAGAAAAAGCCAGCCTAACCCACTCATACTCCTTCCTTCACTGATTTCACAGCTATCTTCTCCCTTTTCGCTTTCAATTCCTCTCTCTTAGCTTCCTTTGTGTTATCACCTCCCTCGCTCTATCTATAGAACTGGGGGCTTCGTCGTGGTGGGGTTTCTTTCACTTGTAGAATGTGGAGGCGAAACCCTAGCTAGGGGGGGGGAGGTCCTTTCTTATCTAGCACTTGTTTGTTTCTCTTTCGGAGTTTGAAAGATCCAGACGGTTGTCTCGGCGGTGGATGGGGAATTGTTGTAGATCTCCGGCGGCCGTAGCCAGGGAGGACGTGAAATCTAGCTTCTCCGGCCATGATCACGCCAATAAGGATGCCGTCTCGGGCAAGAGTAAACTGCCGATTACTGTGTTGTCCGATGTCGCTAAGGAGAATATCGAGGGGAGGTACCTGATCGATCGAGAGTTCGGCTAGGGCGAGTTCGGGGTTACCTACCTCTGTATCGAAAGGGGGAGTCGAGACTTGCTGGCTGCAAGAGCATTTCCAAGCGGAAGCTAAGGACGACGCTGGATATCGAGGATGTGCAGAGGGAAGTGGCGATTATGAAGCACTTGCCCCGGAATTCGAGTATAGTGAACTTGAAGGAGGCTTGCGAGGACGACAATTTCGTGCACTTAGTGATGGAGTTGTGTGAGGGTGGGGAGCTCTTTGATCGGATTGTGGCCAGGGATCATTATACGGAACGGGCCGCTGCTTCTGTCACTAGAACTATTGTGGAAGTTGTCCAGCTCTGCCACAAGCATGGGGTGATTCATAAGGACTTGAAGGACAAAAATTTCTTGTTCGCGAATAAGAAAGAGAATTCGCCTCTCAAGGCCATTGATTTTGGCCTGTCTATTTTCTTCAAGACAGGTGAGTATCCGACTTGTAGAGATTTGTTCTATTGATTTAATGATATGAGGGCTTGGTTGCTCGATTTGGGAATTTTGAAATGTAGTGTCGTATTAGGCAAAATCAACTACTTGTGCCCCTTGTTTGGACAAGCTCTCCCTCGTGTTCCATAGTCAAATTTCTGGAAGGAAGGGAAGTTGAAATACGTGTTAATTAGGGGCTGATCATTGGATTAGGTTTGCGGCTGTGTGCAAAGAATAACATGTGAATGGTCTGGAATAAATAAGGAAATTAGGTTAATCATAGAAACATGGTTGGGGTCAAACCTTGGACCGCCATAGCTTAACAGTTTCGTAGTTGAAACTTGGGATTGAGGTTAGGCTGGTTGACTTCAGGTCGATATGGCCTTTAAGTAGTTCTATTCTCCTTTGTAGAATAGCTTCCTTCTATGGATGGCAAGTACACTCAAGACTCCAAGGATGTGGACTGAATTGGCCAAGCTGCCGATCAATGGGCAAAGAATTAACATTCCTTAGCATGTTCCCTTAGTTATCTGCTGTTATAGGTATAGCTCCTTTGGATGTTGCATAGCAGAGCTATTTGCCACAAAATTGGTGGGCTTTGAGCTAGCAATACGTCAGAAGGCTTTACTAAAGCCATATATTAGTTTCGATCTACCTTGCTCTGCTTTGAACTTTAATCCAGGCATATTCTTGCTTCATATCAAATGGATCTTTGTTAGTTCTTGACATGTCCTACTGCGATGCCACCTCCTTTTGCATGGGATCCATGGCGTTAATAACGCACCATTCAAGTGATTATGGGTTCTAATCAATTACCTGCCTAACCTGTAACTGTTGTAGGGGAGAGGTTCTCTGAAATTGTTGGCAGTCCATATTACATGGCCCCGGAGGTGCTTAAGCGGCACTATGGGCCTGAAATTGACATATGGAGTGCAGGGGTTATGCTCTACATTTTGTTGTGTGGGGTTCCTCCATTTTGGGCTGGTAAGTCTTGTTCTCTCTTCAGTTACCGTTTCTTCCGTCTTCTATCTTTGGATTGTTTATGTGCAAGCATGTGCACTGTTCCTTTGTTGCCAGAAATTTCTACTCCCAATGGATCATTCTACCAAAGGGTTAGCCAGGTAAAACCCTTTTAACCACATACCAGTTTACTTGCCCTTCAGTTTAGCAAACTACTCTTCTAGTTTCAGAGTCTGAGCAAGGAGTTGCGCAGGCCATCCTCCGCGGAGTCATAGATTTCAAACGGGATCCTTGGCCAAATATTTCTGACAGTGCTAAGAGTTTGGTCAAGGCAATGTTAGAGCCAGACCCAAAACTTCGGTTAATCGCAAAGCAAGTTCTTGGTGCGTTGAATATTATTTTTATGATGCCTATCTTTCTTAATCACTGCCAGTTCTGGTTGCCTTACGGTTATATATGTCTTATCTGTAGAGCATCCATGGCTGCAAAATGCCAAAAAAGCTCCAAATGTTCCGCTCGGAGATGTTGTCAAATCAAGGCTTAAACAGTTCTCTATGATGAACAGGTTCAAGAGAAAAGCCTTACGGGTTGGTCTTTAATCCGTTATTAAAATCTTTATTATGAATAACGCGTTTGCATATGGATATATGACCTTCACTTCTTGTGATTAGGTGATTGCGGACTTCTTGTCGGTGGAAGAGGTTGGGGACATTAAAGAAATGTTCAAGAAGATGGACACTGACAAGGACGGTGTTGTCTCAATTGAAGAACGAAAAGTTGGTCTCCGTAACCAATCCCAGCTTGCAGAACCAGAAGTTCAATTGTTGATACAAGCTGTGAGTATACAAATTTTTATTTATCCGATCAGTACCAAATCTGTTGGAATATGCCTTGAATTTTTTTTCCATAGTGGGGAAATTAGTTCGACTTGCCATCTGTTACATCTCCTGATTTAAGAATGGAAATGCTTTGCCTGGTGAAAAGTTGGCGTGCATTAGTATACAATCTCGTTTTCCCCGGAATAGCACACTTTGTGAAAGAGTTGCATCTTTCCACAGAGAAGATTGTAGGTTTTCATATTGTGGATCTTTTGGTTTTCTTTCCCTGCTCTCACCCTAGATCAAAGGAACTAGCTCTCCGTGGACACTGAAAGTAGGTTATGCGTTGCGCATCTATAAGTTTATTAAGTAGCTGAGTCTCTTTGGAAAATTGGATAAAAGGGAAAACAAGTTCCTATTAGGTTTTGAACCAAAAGTGTCGTGACCTTTCGTAGTCTGTTCCTTTGTTAAATAAAATCATCATTGTTTTATGATGATAACAGGTAGATACAAATGGGAAAGGCACGTAGGACTACAACGAGTTTCTTGCAGTTTCACTGCACCTACAAAGAATGGCACACGACGAGCATCTGCGGAAGGCCTTCTCGTACTTTGACAAGGATGGGAATGATTATATCAAACCAGAGGAGCTCCAGGATGCTCTAATGGAAGATGGCGCTGATGATTGTACAAATGTAGCAAACGACATCTTCAGGGGCGGATTTCTGGTTTTTGGCTCTACTCCTTTGAAAATTGGCGGAGATTGGCAACAACACTTTGCTCTCCTCCAACAATCAACAATTGCATGATATTGCAGGATGGGAAAATCAGCTACGTTGAATTTGCGGCGATGATAAAACAGGAACAGACTGGAGGAAAGCTTCTCGACATTACTCGAGAGGGAGATTCAACAGCCTAAGCATCAAGCTGATGAAGGATGGTTCACTGAACTTGGGAAATGAGTAAGGATTGAAGAACGGAAGGAAGTCCAGCATTTGAGCAGCACATGGTCACCGGAATACACATCTTAAATAGTCTGCTTTTTTTGGGTTATTTTTCCCCCTCTCATTTGGTGAGTATGGTCTTTTCATGATGAGGGTGGGAGGAGATGGATCCAGCCCATTGGGCCATATCGCCCTTGCTTTTGGCAAATGCAAAAGATGTTAATTGTGCAGAAAGTGTGGGCGGGGTCGGTTGCTTGTAGCCATGGGTAGGGGATGTGTAGGATGACGCTTCTCCTCTCCTCTCCTCTCCTTCCTTTTGCTTGTTATTTGGCTTTTGGGACAAAACTTGGTGCTTTTTGTTTCTGATTTTTAATTTGGTTCAGGATGCCAGTCAAATTGGGTAGGTTGCAAGTGCAAGGGGAGGAGGGTTATAGTGATACATTGTTATTCTTGGCAAAGCCAAAATCGAGAGGGAGTATAGGATACATCATGTGCTTCTCGTTTTTGTGTCGTCCACCATTGTTCTTTTGCAATTTGACCTCTCCACCACTAGTAATAGTAAGTCTCCTCTGCAAAAGAGAAAGTGGTTGGCTGCCTGGCTGGCTGGTAACCATGAAAATAACAAATGATTTGTGTTTGTGGGTTTATTTGCCCCACTTCTACTTCTATCTTTATTGGAAATTCTAATTGATCAATTTGATTAAATTGTCTTATTTTAGGACAATTGGGTCAAATTAACTCGTTTATCATCATAAATTTTATGCGAAACAATTTGATTTCGAGAATCAAATTAACTCGTTTTGAGGCAATTACAATTGTCCAAAGTGGGGCTGGAAATTTGAATTTACTCATTAAATCGAGGCAATTAGCTAAATTATATCATGTTCCAACTAATCCCCTATCCAAGACTTTTCTGTAAGTGCGGTGGATGTTCTTCCCTTGTTATTTTTTTTGTTTTTGTTTTTTTTATAGGTTCCCTTGTTATTATCAAACTAGTAATGACCCACTTATTAAGTGATCACGGTGCCGAAAGGGCTTATTTGACTGATTGGATCTTCCAGCAAAATATTTCAGAAATATGACCAAAGACGCAAGATAAGTACCACATATGGCTAGACAACAAATCCTCCTTTCCAATCCTATATAGACGTTCCGCGTGGGAACGTAAGTAATTGTAAAATTGCAGCTCCCTATGCAACTCAAGGAAGGGCCTCTTGGTAATTGTGGAGTAGGTCTTTTTTTTCTTTTGCCGTGCAATCTCACTTTTGTACTTAACTTGCTTCCTCTTCTACCAAGGTTCGACTAAAGCAGAATATGTATGGGCTTAGCCATAATTTGTTACTTGTTCCCCTAATTTCCCTTCTAATCCAGCTAAAAGATATCCGCAAATTCAAATAATAAATCATAATGGTCTTTTAAAGCATAGTTCATTTTTAATACATAATCTAATTTCCAAAACATGAGGTTTTATCATGTGGGTTTCATGTCATTGTAAATTTAGTTTTAGTTACATGCAAAAAAAAAATTAATTGTTTGTAGACTAATTTCCAAGCCGACTCTAATTAAACATACGCGGTAGATCATATGCAACCAAATTACTGGTGAAAGAGCCTCTTATGGGCAGCTTTGTGAAAACTTCAACACGATAGTGAGTAAACAAAGATAAAAATGGTGATCTTCCTCTAGGGGCCCAACTCGAGAGTGAGAACGTTTTTTATTGTTGTGTTTTAATTATTAGTAGATTTGTTAGATATCATGTGGGATTCATGCCACTATAACTTTTAGTTATGGTAACATAAAATTTTAAAATTTTAACCATTTGTAGATTTTTTGTAAAAGTAACATAAAATTTTAAAATTTTAACCATTTGTAGATTTTTTGGGTGGGATTGATGAATGAAAATTCTGAAAATATTTTATTTTAAAAATGTAATTATTATTTATTCATTAATGAAAAACAAATAGAATTTGGAAATAATTTTATTCTCATATATACCCAGGGTTGGGACACATTAAAAATACTATCAATTTCAAAATTGTGAAGGTTACTTTATGGAGCAAGATATAGGTACACAGCTAATGGCATTCACGCAATTGGGTAATAATTTTTACTTTTCCATTATTTTCAACTCATTTTTTTCAGAAAAAATAAACATCAAATCCACTAAACACAAAAAAATATTTTACTAAATAGTGAATCTCATTTTTTGTCAGTTGACATATTCAAAATCCCACTTATTATTGTAGAAAAAATGGCTAAGTCTAACTTGATTGTTCTATATCACAAGTAAGCTAGAGGTTTCGGAATGCATGCTAGGAAACTATTCCAAGCATGTGACAGAATGAGAGGATCTCCAACTTTTTATCTCCTACAAATTGAGGCAACGGAGTTGAAGGTCGAGATTAAGCACACCGATTACAAACATCGTGAATCCTATTAGCGAGTATGCAGTTTTGAGCATAAGGAGGGGACAATTTTACTTAGTTTGCACTAAATAATATGTTATATTTGCAAACATTTACTATTCGATTTTTTCTTTCAATAAAAGTCAAGAAAATAAGAAAGACTTTGCCAATGTTAGAGTTAGTGAACTTGATGAGGGAGAGGATCTCAGCTACAATTTCAATTAATAGAAAGATACAATTAAGGGGAATTAACCAAATTAAGGAGAAAAATAGAATACGGGAAAAGAAAGTATTAGACTAGATAGAGACTAGGAGAACTAAGAGGAATTTGAAGAAATTTTATAAAAATTTGAGGAGACGTAATACAAATTTAAGGTTTTGAGGCAATAATGCTTGGATGGCTAAAATTATTAAATATATATATATATATATACACACCAGTCATCACCATATATATATATATATATATATATATATATATATGGTGGCGTATTCGGCGCACCCACTTTTTTGGGTGCACTCAGTGCACCCGCCTCATAATCATCATTCTGAGCATGCGATTCATGTCAAAACGGTATCAATTGTTGCTTATGATATTATGAACAAGAAGCACATGAATTTGAAAAAAAAAATCATTTAAATTTTACTTTAATTTGAAGGATTTAGGGGTTTAGGGTTAGGGTTTAAGTTTACTGTTTGGGATTTTGCATTGGGATTCAAAATTGAAGGTTAAGGGGTTAGGGTAATAGATTCATTTGTTATGATTCTATGTCATATCATCATATTAGATTGAGAGTACTAATTAAAGTTCAAAATTTGATGTACTATGGACACTTTTAGAGATGGGTGCACTGAGTACACCCATAAAAGTGAGTGCACCGAAGTAGCCACCATATATATATATATATGGGTCAGACTCGTATGCTCCTGACACATAGTATATGTCAGGTCCTCCACATCGTTGATCTAATCTGATGGTGTTGATTAATCCTAATTAATTTTTTTTATTTTACAATATATAAATAATTAATTGGTTCTATTACTTCTTTATACGTACTCTTTAGTCCATATGCATAAATTTTCATATCATTTCATATTCACGTACCTACTTTTCTTTTAATTATCACTTGAACACCCTACTTTTGTAAATGTATCTCCATCAAGCTACTTAATTTTTCATCTGTTGGTACTTGGTAGATGTAATCCCAGAGCCATCGTAACAACTCCACATCCCCTTTACGGCTTTACCTCTTGTCGTTCATCGGGTACGAACTACGAACCCTCTCCTCTCTTCCTTTGATTGTCGAATCAATTCTCCTCCCAAGCCGTCTTCAATCGCCAAGCACTGGATTTTCCGTTTTCTTCCCATCGCCAAGCACTGGATTAAGGGAATGAATCGTGGTTTGTAGAGGTGGATGAGGAAGGGCTGATCGAAAGCTGAACTCTTACAATCCGAACGTCTCTGGACGAAATCGATGGGGATAGCGAGGATAGGCGAAGAAAATTTATACTAGAAACGCATGAAGACGAAATTGATGGAGATGGCGGTGGGGACGCGAGGTCACACATGAGGAAGGGTAATCGAAAATTGTTGATGGAGAAGTTAGATTGGTAGCCTCATGTGCCTCCCTCAACGATGATTTCATCGTTTTCATAAGCTCCGTCTCTCATTCTGCATGCAGTCGCCGGAATCCAGTCCAAGTTCTTGCTTATGCGAATCGACGAAACTGGTTCTTTAATTTAAATTGGGTTATCGCCGGCGATGGATGTCGGTGACCCTTTCATAGGTTCCATAGAAAGCATAGGTCGATATGTTGAAGCATATATCGGAAGCAAGAGAAGAAAAACTAAAAACAAGGGGATACCCAGCAACTTGAAAAATGCTACTGCTACTACTCTTTCTCTGTGGTTCACTCCTCTTCGCTGCTCTGCTCTTCAATAGGGTTTAGGTTTTGATGGTTATTTGGTTTGGATGATGATGGTCAAATAAAGAGTTGGTTATTGGGGAAGTTATGATGAACAGATGATGAAGATGGTGGTCGAATTGGACTGTGGGATGATGATGATCCATTAATTGGAGCAAATTTTAATGGACATTTTTTTTACCAATTATAGAATTTTGGGTGTTTTATTAAAGAAGTTCGTGAAATATGGTATCATACGAGAAAACATAATGGTAATCTTTGTTGGGGGACTTCATAGCATATATAATTATTTAAGGGGTGGAAGTAGTAATTATAATTATTAATTTTAACATAATTTATAATGACCGTTAGATTAGATCAACGGTACAAAGATCTGTCGCATGCTATGTGTCAGGAGCATACGAGTCGAATCCATATATATATATATATATATATATATATATATATATTCAAAAATATTGAAACCCTCAATAATAATAAGTAATCATTCATCAATCCATCCATTTGAATGATTATTTTTATCAACAATCAAGGTGAATTTGTATAGAAATTCTTCATATACTTTAAGTTCAAGGCCGATGCATTCTATTTCAAATTCACCCCACCTTTCACTTTCACATTGAACTCACTATGCCAAAAGAAAGGTTCTCACTCTGTGGCGGATCCAGAAATTTTTTGTAGGGGTGTCCTCTTCCAAAAATTAAATTAAATTAATAGTAAAATAGTAAAATTAAATAATACATAAATAATAAAATATCCAATTAGTACAAATGTTGACAAAAAGCCACGATGTGTTTTCATATTTCGAAAAAAATATAAGATAGATTTGGTGGTCTACACTGCTCAACAAATCGGTATATCCTACTAGATCGCATATTCAATTTCTAACCTTGTTCATGATGTAATTCAAAGTCGAAAAGACTGTTTCAACACTTGTAGTGTAACCATAAAATCAATTCAAATTAGGGGTACTCCTGGGGATAAGAAATTGCGGTTTTACCATTATATATTGTTTAAAATAGAACAACAAATGAGTTATAACCTAATGGAGAAGATGTTTAATAATAAGATTGTCATAGATTTGAATAACACAGAGTACCACTTATAGTTTTTTAATCATACGCAAATTACTATGGAGGGTAAGATAATCGTTTATTAAAATTTTAGGGGTGTCCCAGATTACCAATTATATTTTGTTTATCCATAAGAAACTACTACGGGGTTGGATAATCGTGTTTCCAAGAATTAGGGGTGTCCCGGATCACCCCTAAAGCACCATGTATCCGCCACTGTTCTCACTACGCAATCTGAATGGAAGCTCATGACATGTATGTCTTCTATCTCCACACATGCAGTCATCATCACAAAAATATTCATAATATAATTCTCAAACTTTAATAATTATCATTCAAATTCCAACGGGTCATCGAGGCTAGACAAAATTAAAGAGTGTTTAAAAGAAATTTTGAAATGATTTGTAAGAAGTAGTAAAATAAAGTGTAGCAAGATAAATTTTGTAGGAGTTGGCTTCTTTGCACCATTGCATAGGTGCAACTTTCATTTCCAGAAAGGATTTTTACCGATAAAACAGTTAGAATGTTGAAAAACTTTGATGATTCATGTTCCTTTGTGATATTTCAATAATTTAATCATTTGAATTTTATATGATACTAATTAAAATGTATATTACTTTGTACAATTTTGGTTGTTGTTTATATTGTTAACGAAACGCATCCCTAATTAGGGGTGGCGTGTCTCTCTCTAGTGCATCTTTTTCCAAAGAACATAATTAAATTAGAAGTTTAAATAATCAAGACATTATGATCTCATTTTTATAGTCTCAATTTTGTTGTTTATCTTGGCTTGTTTATTAATTAAAATTCTAGAACTTTCATTATTTCTACGAATTTTGCTAGTAGTTTAACTAATTTTATTGGTAAGTAAAATAGTATTTTAATTATAATAATATAATATTGATGCTCTCAAAATATAGTTATTGGACAATACACGTTTTCTTGTTCTCGCTCCCGCTCCACGAATCGGTAAGCTAAGTTATGAGAGAGTTAAAGGTTGACTAATAATTTTTTCTTCCAAAATTTGGCTAATATATTATAGGCAAAATACACTTGTATAGCCACAAATTCGGACTTTGTGACAACAAAAGCCAAATTTTTAAAAATACACAAATATAGCCATTTCGTCAATAACTTTAACAGAACAGTAATAAAATCTGACTGTACTAACGCTTTCTGCTGATGTAGTGATTTTTCATAAAAAACTGTACCACATGGAAATTAGCTTTCTTTTAATTAATTGAAAATTCCTATAAAAATTAAAACTTTACCCTTCCTCCGCCTCTTCTTCTTCCTCTTCCTCGACCTCTGTCCCTTCAAGCTCACCACCTCACACCTATCTCCCGCTGTGCTTTCAAGCTCTCCACCCTTAATTGATTCAAGAAACCAGATCTCCGCCTTGAAAAATCCCAGATTATTTCAATTTTCACCGTCAAAAGCTTCATTGAAGCCCTATAGACTTCTCACCCTCCATCTTCTTCTTCTCGCCGCTGCCAATTCTCCGGAAGCATCCACCAGCTCCTTCGCAGACCAGAAGCAGGCGGCGAGGCAGAGCGCCGACCTCACCACTTCCCATTGGCGAGGAGCAAGTACTCATCGACTCGTAGATTTTCGCCAATCCCACCTTTACCTTTCACCTCCGCCAATCGCCGCTTTCTTCTTCCCAAGTGAAGATTGATAATCTTTGCGGCAAAGGAATCGACACGGGCAGACTGGGTTCTGGAAAGACAAGGATTGGGACGGCGAGGACTGGTTTCCTGTGCTTTTGGGTTTTCCAGGTTACGCGGGCTCATGGTCGCCGTGGATTCGAGATCCCGAGCTTCTCGGCGGCTCCCACTCTCCCTCCCTTCCGATTCCTCTTATAACGCCGTTTGAGGTGAGAGTCTCAAAGGGGAGCAAGCTGTAGAGTTGGAGCAGGTGGGTTGGAGGAATTTCACACAGATCTAGTACGGCTCTAACGGTGATTAATTTCACATAGATCTCAGGGTCGGCAGAGGAACTCCTGGATGGTTGTTGGGGAATTTCACACAGATCTGCATTCAGGGAATCGTGTCCAACTAGAAATTGTTCAATCAACAAAGAAATCAATTGGCGAGGAACTCTGTTTTTTCTTCTGAATGGGGAGCTCAAGTTGATGAATTAGAGCGATGAACTCTAGTTTTCTTTCTCCTCTGTCTTTCTTCTGGGTCGTGGATGAATTAGGGCGGTAGTGGAAGGAAGTGGTGTTTGAGCAGCAGTTGGTGGCGGAGGAGGATGGGCGGCAGAGTAGAGCTCGTTTGATGGGCAAAGGGGAATTTGTTTCTTCGATGGCAGTAGGAAGACATATTTTAGAGATGTTTTTAATTTAAAAAAAATAATATTTTTTTAATTAAAATATGACATGACATCCAGGTGGCTAGTTGGAGTTGATATGTCAGTTTAGGTGGCATCCACATCAGTGTAACGTCCACGTAACCAACAGAATCGCTCACGACGTTAAAGTTTTCAACAGAAATGGCTAAATATGACGAACAAGTTTAAAAAGTGAGGCTACATCCGGAGAAATTCTTGGGTGCACCTGGAGCACAGCCCACGTGGTGCACCGGCCCAATCACTTAAAGCCACGTATACCTCGGCAAGAATAGAAAGTTATAGATACAAATAAAAATTAAATAGCTTAAATTTATCTCTTCCTCTTTCCTGTTAAGTGTTAACCCCTCTCTTTCCTTCTCCTTCTCTTTTTCTCTCCAGCGTAAAGAAAACAGAGCACAACTGTGGCAACAAAACAAAATAATAACAGAGGACAGGCCACAGAACTAGAAATTACTATTGGAGAGTTGTGCATGCAGTAGCCGCTGGATCATCCTCAACCCCACTAAGATGGATCTAATTCCTACAAATATAGGTTTTTTCCCGATGGAATTAAGGGGAATCGTTACGTCATCGACAAAGATAGCCTCCGACAGCGAGTCCCCCTGACGAGTCCCTTCGACGGCGGTGACGATGAAGAAATCCTCACAAGATTCAATCCCAGCTTTGTAAATTCTACACCAGCGAGTCCCCGCCGTATTCTATCTGACAAGTTTTCAATAAGATGGGGTCTATTCCCTAACCAAGATAGGTTTTTGTTTTCGGTGAAATTGAGGGGAATCGTTCCGCCGACGATGAATTATTAATTTGGATTTCTGATGACTAATCACACCAACGATTGGTCGAATTGGAGAGTTCAAATCGAATTAGATATGCAACCCGGATTCAACTTGAGCTCTCCCACCATTTGTAACACTCGATTGAATTCAGAATCAGATTTCTGGATCTGGTTGCAAACTCCAAAGGGGAAAAACAGAGAGAGAAACTAAGAAAAGAAGACGGAAGAAGATAAAAAACGAAATAATTATATGATAATTATTTAACTTGCAAGATAAACACATGACAGCTGTTAATTGGTCGGGAGCACCAACTCAGCCTTCCTACGTTGTGCTCCCGGACCACGGGAGCGGTTACGGTGAGTACTTTTTTATAGTAATCACCGTGGTTACTAAGGGTAAATTGGGTATGGAAAAATAAATTATATTAATTAATTTTTTAATAAATTACATTTAAGGCAGTTACAAAAATCTATTAATTAAAAATCTCTCTTTCTCTCACTTCCGTAATCTCCAGCCAGATTTCCTTTCCATATTTTTCTCAATCTTTCTGCCAAAAAAAAAAACCCGAAATCAGTACCAATCCATTAGACAAACAATACCACTTTGAAAAATATCAATACCATTGCAGAAATAAATCTATACCATTACACGAAAACTACCATTCAAGAAATAAAAACACTACCATTTCACAAAACATCAATACCATTCAAGAAATAAAAACACTACCATTTCGCAAAACATCAATACCATTGCAGATTTAATCACTACCAATGCGACAAAATCGATACCAATGTAACAAAATCAATACCAATGCGACAAAATCAATACCAATGCGAAAAAAACTATACCAATACGACAATAACACTACCACTACGAAAAAAATGACTACCATTTAAAAAAAATGACTACTGAAAAAAAATGACTACCATTTAAAAAAAAACATACCATTCCAATGGAATTCCTCCTTCCAATTGCAGAGACGATGGTGAGCACGACGAGGAAACTACCGGGATTCTCCTCATCCTCCTCGATCCGAACCGTCTCCTTCTTGACATTGACGTCGTTCCTGATCGTGACGGCGGCGGCAGGCAGGGGAGCGGGGAGCTGAGGTGGCCGTCTCCTTCTGGTGCTCGACGTACGACGCGGCCGGCAGGGGAGCGGGGAGCTGAGGTGGCGGCGGCGGCGAGGGGTAAGGGGGGAGGTGGATGAGGTGGGCGGAGGTGGAAAAATAAATTGGGTATGGGGGGAGAGAGTGGAAGAGAGGGGAGGGCGGGCGGAGGTGGGGGGAGGGGATGAGGTGGGCGGAGGTGGGGTGGGAGGTGAGGTGGGCAGAGGGAGGGTGAGGGAGGCGGACGGCGGGAGGTGGGAGGGGTGGAGAGGGTAGAGGTAGGGTTGGAAAAGGTAGGTTATAAATATAGGTAATAATCTGGTGTGATAATATTTTGATTCCCAAACTATCCTTAATTTAATCTTAACCGTCATTTTAAAAAAAGGAAAAAATAGAGCTAATGAAGGGTTTAGATATAGGTAGCCACAATGGTTACTAAAAAACTAGTATCCACTCTAACCTATTCCCCCGGACCACTGAAGAATTTCTCCTACATCCGTGTATTTTTTAAAATTTGGCTATTATTATCACAAAGTGCATATTTATGGCTATACAAGTGTGTTTTGCCTATATTATAAATAAATAATTTTGCCAATAATTGAATTTACTCTTTTGGTGGTAATATCTCTAATAGTACGGAGAGAAAGGTCGGAATGCTGGAAACCTTACTTTGAAACCCTTTCTCCGTTTGTGTTCAGGCTTTTAGCCTTTAGCCATCTCCCCTGTCCCTCCCGCAAACCTCCCAGCCGCCATCGCAAGCAATAAAAGGACTCGTCGCCTCATTCTCAGCCCGGCCTCCTTTAGCTGTCGTGGCCGACTGCTCAATCTGGTTGGAACGGTTATTAGATTTTCCCAACTCCAGTAGGTTTTCAAGGAATCCAGGAAGAAAATAGGGTCGGAGAGTGTATTGGTTTGTATCTTCCCATTTATTGTATTCCCCTTTCCTTCTTTTCTGTTTTCTTAAACTGCTTTGGTATTCTGCTTTCTACGCGATAGTGCGTGTTCTTTTGTGTATATTCTTTTTCAAAATTTGCTTGTCTTGTATTGTTGATTTCTACTTGCAGTGGCTTACAATGGGGAGCAAAAAGAGAACCTCAAATTTGGTAGCGGAAGCTAATGAGGTTGTGGGTGTGGAAGAAGAAAATGCAGTTACAAATCCCATCAAGAAGAAAATGAAGAAGGGTAAGGAGAAGAGTGGTGATAGGGCTGATGGGGATGTTCCTACTGCTTCTATTCCGTCCGCTGGAACTAATTCAATCAAAAGCATGGAAAGAAAGAAGGAAAGGAAAACAGTGGACAAACTGCGTCGCCATGGTGCTTCGGATGCAGATGCACAGGAAAATCCGATAATGAATTTAGATTCTAAAGTCAATGAAACAAGGGGACAAATGGTGGCGTCATCTGGCAATGCACTTCCTGCTTTCCACATTGATGTTTTCAAAGATTTGGCATCTGCCGATGCTTCCTTAAGAGAAGCTGCTGTAGAAAGACTTGTGGCAGAATTGCAAGAGGTTCACAGAGCTTACGAGGGAAACAAGGAGTTGTTTGAAAGTGGTTTGAAATTGGAAGCTGAAAAGGATGATGGGTTGAAAGATTGTGCACCATCCGTCAGATATGCTATAAGGAGACTTGTACGTGGCACTTCATCATCTAGGGAGGTAGGTTAATTTGAACTACATGGCCTTTCCTTGTTATGTTTGGTACTTGGATGCGAATAGCAGACTGGTCGTAAGTTTAATTTCAGGTATAGTAGCTTATCTCTTGTTTCTGAGTAAAGATAAAGCTTTGTCATGCATATTAATCGAGTACTGGGTTGAAAAAAACTTATTGCTATTAAAAGACTGTTAACTTGTTGAAACTGCCATAAAACCTCCTTCAGATTTACTTACCTGTTGCGTCCCGTTGACCTAGAACATGTTTGGTGCTTTCAGGTGTTCCACTGAGCTAGAAATATATGCCCTTTGTGGACATATCTACTCTACAGTTTGGATTTTCTCATATCTACAGACAGTATTGTTAGTTCTTTTTTGCTTAACTACCATAGCCATCCGGGATATATTTCTATATTTCAGTTTCTGTCATGCTTAATCTTGTGCGTTGGTTTTACAAAATCGCATCATGTGGATTAGTGACTTGCTCATGACTAATGGTAGAGAAAACTGGGTAGCTGCATCCAGTATGGTGAAGAAAATGCGCATTCAGCTTCTGCTGATTTGAATTAAGTGATAGCCATCTCCTTGAGTTGGTCTTTGCATTTCTTATGTGTGTATTATTGGGTCCTTGATTTGTATTGACTCTTTATCCACTCTCTTTTCTTAGTGTGCCAGACAGGGTTTCGCATTAGGATTGACTCTGTTGATTTGCACAATTTCTTCCATCAAAGTTGACTCTTTGCTGAAATTGATTGTTGAGACATTAGAAGTTTCTGCATCAATGAAGGGCGAGGTGGGCAATTTTACATCTTGGCAAGGCATTTTGTTTTGTACTTAACCTTGGGAAATTTTCTGAACTTATTTCTTTTTGTGTGCTCAGGAAGTAAGGGATTGTCTTTTGGGTAGATTATTTTCTTATGGCGCTCTTGCTCGATCAGGTAGACTGAATGGGTTGTGTGTGTCGGATCCAAACACTCCAGTAATCAAGGAGTTCGTCAGTGTTCTGCTGACTCTTTCAACAAAGAAATCGTATTTGCCAGAGCCTGCTGTAACAGTTATCTTGGAATTGGCAGAAAAGGTAGTTTTGCAGCTAACTGCTATTGGTTTTTATCAAACTTCTTATTCAGTGTTTCCTTTTCTTTTTGATTGTCCTGTATCAGCTTTGATGTGTGGTCCGCCGGTAAAGTTTTTATGAACCCCTTATCGGTGGTTAGAGCTTTCAGCCAAAGAAGAAACTTTCCGCGGTGCATAAGTTGTTGTTTGTGTGGTATTCAGGATATGCTGTTCTGTGATAGTTTGGCTTTATTCACCCGAATGCCATACTTATCTTTAGCTTTCTAAATTTGCTGGATTGCGTATGATGCAGCCTCTTTTGCAGAAAATATAATAGCCAGCACACCCTCTGTTTTACCTTGCCATTTAGTTGACTACATTCTCAATGTTTTCTTAGGAATTTCCCTTAACAAATATAAGAAATTTGTCGAGTCCTGGTCCATATACCCTTTTACACTCCTGGAATTTCCCTTAACATGTACTATATAAGTTATATTGGTGGTAAAACACTGAGATCATTATACCAATGTAAAAATAATGTTGCATCTACGTCTGACAGAACTTTTTATATAAAAATATTATATGCTGCACTTTTTTACTCTAGTTTGTGTGACTTCTTATGGTCCTTGCGTCTGGTACCTTCATTTGATTTCTTGTATTTACTCTAACTCTAAGGTGTCATTACTATCCCTTATAACCATCTCCCTGGGGAATGCTTTATACTCATCGTCAATGGATACTGATAGTTGTTATATGTACAGATGCAAGTGGAACACGTATTGAATCACATACTTGAAGCTCCTGGACTTTCTGAGTGGTTTAATGATGCCGTGGGTGCTGGGAACCCAGATGCTTTGCTTCTAGCTCTGAAAGTTCGGGAGAAAGTTTCTGTTGATAGCTTAAATATTGGAAATATTCTGCCATATCCATTCAGCCCTACCAGATTTTTCTCCTCTGATCATTTGACCTTACTCACTCAGTGCTGGAAGGTTGTTCTCCAAGATATTTGTTTTATCCAGGTTCTGTCTAGCATATGAGGTCTAATAGCCATTTTTTCGCTTTGTTTTTAATTGTTGAATGTGGCAGAATTCAACCTCCTGCCAGCCTCGAGTTCACAGCGTGTGGCCTGTTATGGTAAATATGATTTTGCCAGTAATGATATCCCAGGCCGAAGATGTGGTGTCTGCTTCTAATTCTCTGAAGAAGAATCGAAGAAACAGGAAGTCTAGTTTACCAGATGAAGAAATTGAAAAGAATGTTCAAAATTTCTGTGAAGTTATAATTGAGGGTGCCCTCCTGACATCATCTCATGACCGTAAGCATCTGGCATTGGATGTTCTGCTCCTCCTTCTTCCAAGGCTACCTGCATCTTTAGTCCCAGTTGTTCTCTCTTACAAACTTGTGCAAGGCCTCATGGATATTCTCTCAACAAAAGATAGCTGGCTCTTTAAGGTTGCACATCATTTTATTAAAGGATTGTCAGATTGGGTTGGAGATGATGATGTCAGAAGAGTTGCTGTCATAGTTGCCTTACAGAAACACAGCAATGGGAAATTTGATTTCATAACAAAGACAAAAACAGTAAAAGCTTTGTTGGCAGACTTCAAAACGGAATCTGGTTGCATGCTGTTCATTCAAAATTTGATGAACTTGTTTGTGGATGAAGGTAATGCATCAGATGAACCTTCAGACCAGAGCCAGACAACTGATGACAATTCAGAGATGGGATCGCTAGAGGATAAAGATTCTGGTGTCATGGGAATTTCTGATTCCTTGAAAAGTTGGATTGTAGAATCAATGCCAAGTATCTTGAAATCTTTGAAGTTGGAGCCTGAAGAAAAATTCCGTGTCCAAAAAGAAATCCTAAAGTTCCTTGCAGTTCAAGGTTTATTCTCCGCATCTCTTGGCTCTGAGGTCACATCTTTTGAACTACATGAGAAATTTAGGTGGCCAAAGGCAGCAACTTCAAGTGCCATATGCAAAATGTGCATTGAGCAAATGCAATCATTACTGGCAAGTGTTCAGAAGATGGACGTATCCCCAGTTTTGCTGCAAAGCTCTGAATTTAGTGATCTGGGGTCGTTCTTCATGCAATTCCTCTCAACATTGCGCAGCATACCTTCTGTTTCTTTATTCCGTGTTTTAAGTGACGAGGATGAGGAGGCTTACCAAAAGTTACAAACAATGGAAGCTAGTCTTTACAAACAGGTAAGTACTTTCATTTAAGTAGCTGTGTTTGGTGTTTCTAAAGGTTTGAAGTCACTTTCATAGGTTTACACAAATGTTTATGTAAATTAAAAATATAGTATTCAAGTGTTTTGCTCTTAATGATTTATTTATTTTGATTAAATTCAAATTGTATATCTCTTGCACAGCAACTTTCTGTCATAGTGTAGTTCCAAGTATAAGTTTCTATGTTCACGTGGTTTCAAGACAAATGCAAAACTGATACCCCATGCTCACATTCTCAAGGCAACAGGACATCGATTGAATATTTGATTGAAAAATTCTGGTAGTTTTCTCTTGTAGATAGATTCGCTTATATAGGGCCTAAAAAATTGTTCATATGCAGGCAGTCCGTATCTATTTGTCCTGCATATATACAATTGTTTATCATTTGCCATTCCATGGCATCATTCTTAGTCATTTTAATTATGGCAGGAAAGAAGGGGCGGTCCTGAGGACTTCATGTACAAGTATCATGCACTGAGGTACTTGTTGATCCAGCTATTGCTCCAATTGCTTCTTCATCCGGCAGAATTCACTGAACCTGTCTCTGAAATTATCATATGTTGCAAGAAAGCTTTTGTCCTTTCTGACGTTCTTGAGTCGGGAGAAGATGTGTCGGATAGTGATGTTTTGTGGATGGATGTTCTTGTCGACACTTTAGTTTCACTGTTGCCTCAGTCATCAGCTCCTATCCGGTCTGCTGTTGAGGAGGTATGTTGGAATAACAAAAAAAAAAAAAAATCTAGTTTGTTTCATATTCTATATTAGTGCCTCTTCGTCATATGAAATTCCGAATTGGTTTATAACCTATTGTAGCTCAACTTCTCTTCCTAATTACTTTTTCCTAAGGCTTTAATTTTCTGTTAGCATGGCACAATATGACGTTATCTTTGATATGGTGTGAAGTGATGCATCTTCATTAGAAAAATTCCACATCAAGTTTGCTGGCAGTTTACTCAATTTGTTCAAGATAAGATCAGGCTAGGACTCATGTTTATGGAACTCTTCTAGTGAAACTCTTGTTTCTTGACAAGTCATTCAACTTAGATTTCATGTTTGTATGTGGTGTCTATGATACTTGAGTAGTCTCGCCGCAAACAAACCAGAGCTAAATGCTGGTTTCTGCATTTTTATACTTCAGTTGTTATTGATGAGTTCACTAATGTTATTTCCCCTTACTAATTCATAGGTTTTTAGGTGTTTCTCCTACAACGTGACACATGATGGATTGTTGCAAATGCTGCGCATCATCAAGAGAGACTTGAAGCCAGCTAGACATCGGGAAGCAGATAGTGACGATGAAGATGATGATGATCTTCTCGACATTGAAGAAGATGAAGATGATGATACTGATGAAGCCCAAACAGTTGAAACAGGCGAGAGTGAAGAACAGACAGATGACTCCGAGGCAGTAGTGGAAGTTGACAAAGAATCACCTGAAGAATCTGATGAGTCAGATGATGGAATGGATGATGATGCAATGTTCAAGATGGATACATACCTTGCCCAGATTTTCAAAGAGAAAAAAAATCAGGCTGGTGGTGAAACTGCTCAATCACAGCTTGTCTTGTTCAAGCTTCGTGTTCTCTCATTGCTGGAGATTTACCTACAGACAAATCCAGGCAAGTAGTTGGATTAGCCAGGGATCAGAGAAGGTTCAATTTATTGCGTTCTACCCTTGTTACTGAGAAAATATTGCTATGTTCGTCAATGAGTTGGTTATATATGTCTTGAAATGCATTCAGTGACTTTTGATAACTTAAAGGAGACATAACTACCAGTACCACCAGTTTTAGAAATTACTTTGGTTTATGAGGCTTTGGGATTTGGAGTTTGTCAGAGTATATAGCATGCTGAAAACAAAACAAAAGAAACAAAGGAAAATCAACTGCAGAAAACCAATGCTAACCTAAATTTATTTGTTCGTTTTGGCTGTGCAGGTAGGCCCCACGTCTTGACAATCTATTCATACTTGGCTCGAGCGTTTGTTAACCCGCAGACCACAGAAATCAGTGAACAGCTAGGACAGCGAATATGGGGAATTCTAAATAAGAAAATAGTGAAGTCAAAGGAGTACCCGAAAGGAGCTGATGTGGACAATGTATTGCTTGTAACACTGCTCGAAAGAAATTTAAAGTTGGCATCCAGGCCATTTAAGAAGAAGAAATCTTCTGCTGCTGATCAATCCAAGAAAAAGCAGTCAGCTGCCTGGAAACGGCACAAAATGCTGGGTTCCCTTGCACAAGATTCAACATTTTGGATCCTGAAGGTCATTGATGCCAGCAACTTTTCAGAGGATGAACGCCATAGTGTCTTTCATGCAGTAAAGAATCTGCTTACAGGTTACTTTTGCAGTAAGAAGTGCCCAATAAAGTCGGGGTTTGTTAGAGAGATATTTAGGAGGAGACCGTGGATTGCGCACAATCTTTTTGAGTTCCTTGTAGACCAATGCAGCAGCTCAAAACTGGAATTTCGTCGGGTTGAAGCACTTGAACTTGTTATAGAGGTTTTGAAATCAATGATATCTAGTACGGGTTCTGATAACAAGGCTGCAAAGAAGATGGTGAAAACTCAGGGGATTCAGAAGCTGAACGTGCTCATCAAGGAGCTAGTGACAAATATGCCGGAGAAACAGTCGAGGCAAGCTGATGTGCGGAAATTTTGTGGGAAGGTCTTCCAGACTATATCAGCCAATAACTTGACTAAGGCATTTCTAAAAGAACTGATGCCAGAAGCCCAAACTGCTTGCGAGTCCCATCTCGGCGAGCTGTTCCTCAACTTCAAGAATGGGGTGCAGCAACAAAAGGTAAAGGATTCAGCTTGAGGTAGAGCTGCTGGCCTTGCAGATTATGTTGATCTCAAGTTGCAAAAGTTTTGATGGTATCTAGTTTTGTGTTTTTTGCTAGATGTGATCTTATTTTCTTATTACCAAGAGAAACACACTGATAAGATATTGTACACCCTAACTTTCTCAAGTGGCAAAACTTTTCTTGGCCCCGTTTTTTGGTAGGTTGTACTTGGATCTTTCAACTTGTGGCATGTGCATGGAGATTGTTTGTCATATTATTATCCTCTGACCTGGTTTGTAGGAGTCAGCAGATGGTGGTTCTGTGCAGGTTTGACTGGTTTAGAATCACCGATACGTGATGAGTGAGAAAAAAATGACCACACGTAGGGGCAATTTTGTCCATACACATAAGTATTTTGCTATCCAACTCGGTTTGAAATTCAAATAGATGATAAATGAGTAGAATTTGATAGATTTGTACCCATACCTAGGGGTGGAAATCGATACGGTACCGGTATCCCAATACCAAATACCGAAATCCCGAATATCGAATTACATCCTAAAGTCAATCCCAATCCCTAAATAATTTTGGTATCCCAATGCCAATCCCTAAATATTTTGGTATCCCAATCGGTACTTCGGTATCTCAACCGGTATTAACGAATACGAAATTAATTATTTTTGCAAGTAATAATTAAATACATAAATTAGATTTGATTGTTTAATTTAGGGCAAAGAGTCTTGAGTTTGGCTAGAGCTAGGATATGGATAAGGAGAATGGAGGAGAGGTGATATCTCAAATTCTTGTCATTGGTAATCCTTAATTTGACGAATTGGAGGTTGAGAGCCGATTAATACTAGTGTTTGTTTTTTAGTGTTATTAAAATAACAAGATATTAGGTGAGAAACGAGAGTGACTTAATCTGGAAAGTCAAAAATGAGTTGGATAGGGGCTTCTAAGTTGTGAAAGAGTGAGTAATGACTAAATAATGTGTGTTATATTTCATTAATTTTTAATTTTCGGTATTTCTCGGTATTTCGGTATATACCGATCCCAATCCCGTAATCCCGAATACCGAATACCACTCCAAAATGAATCCCAATCCCTAAAAAATAGGTCGGTATTAGGTAATACCAAATAGTGATAAATTTGGTACGGTATTCGGTATATCCCAAATACCGATACCAAACTTCCAGCCCTACCCATACCTATTTACTTGGGTTGGGTTGGATTTTTTACAAATGGATTTGGATTTGTACTAAAGGTGTCAATTGGGTGGGTTCGGGTGCGGTTCAAATGGGTTGTGGGTTAATCGAGTTGCAGGTCAAGTAGGTTCGAGTTGATCGGAATGCGTGTCAATTGGGTTGCGGACAAATTAGATTCGAGTTGGTCGGGTTGTAGATCAATCGAGTTCTGGGTAAACCGGGTTTATTATTGATCGGATTGCGAGTTACTCGGGTTACGAGCAGGTCGAGTTGCGGGTTGTTCGGTCCAAACTATAAAAGTATTTTTTTTAATAATTAACTATTATACTAATTTAAAACAAACTCACCAATCATTTTCACTATTTTGCAAACTCGCCAATTTAAAACAAACATGAGATGAAAAGAATAAGGGAGGAGAGACACTTTTGTCCCCCTTATTAACTAACGTTCAAATTCAATTGAGTAAATTAAAAAATAATTTATAGTTAATATATATGTTTTCTTTGGTTATAGAAAATGAGGCTTTACACGTTTTTTGGGGAATTTTGACCAAATATTTGGGGGTTTAAAAAGTACTTTTACGGGTTTTGGAGGAAGGGAATTTAGTCCAAATATATGGAGGGATTTTCAAAAGTGCTTTTACATTTTGGAGGGAGGGAATTTGAGACAAAATATTTGTGGTGGTGGGGTGGGGAGGGGGTTTAAAATTGATTTTAAACTTGGGATTCAAAAATTTTCCCTCGAATTTTTTGTGAATATTTAGTTTTTTCTTTCTTTAATACTTACTATTGTTGATGATATTTTTTTTATAATCAATAGATGTTAAATCTTATACCGATTACCCATCAAAAAAAAAAAAAAAAAATCTTATACCGATTAACTAGTTTGTTGTCCAATCCGTTGGTCGTAATGTCATTTGAATAAGATATATTTACGATATACATTTTCAAGTTTCAAAATATTCGAAATGTGTATTTCTACCAAATAGTTAAATTAATTGTTAAAATCAAGTTAAATAATAAAAATATAAAACCAAAATATCTATCACCAAAGAAATACTAATGGAAGAGTTGGTGGGCTAGTTAATCTTAATGGAAAGTCATATGCTTTTAAGATTGTAAGTTTAAATGTTTAAATATCTTTTTAGTTTAAAAAGATACACAAAATTCGTTAGATGAAATTTGAAATGCTAAAAAACGACCACCAACTCTACTATCATATATTTCTTGATGGTTATTGGAGTTTTTCATCAAATACCCATACCTACTTAATCATGAACCATACATCACCACTAAATCGTTAAGCATAACCATGAAGAAATCCTAAACCCTAACCTTAAAACACCATCTTAAATATCTTAGCCCTAAAACTAACCTTAACCATCAAACCACCCATAACCCTAAACAACAATATTAACCCTAAAACGAACCTTAACCCTTAACCATAACCCTAAACCATGACCCTATACCCTATACACTAACCTTAAACCAGGAACTATAGCTATATGTTATGAAATTGATGGTAGAACTTATGTTATGTGAAGAATGTAAGTTAAGTCAATTTTATATTTGGTTATTGTAAGCTTTTTAAGTTAAGTCCTAATCCTAAGCTTCCTAATCCAAAATCATTTTATTTTGATTCAAGTGTCTCAATGATTATTATTTATAAATACATGGTGTCTAAAAAAAAAGTTTAATTATGTCATTTTTAGGTTTTGTGTTTGAGAAAATAAATTTTAAGGATGGTCTTCCTAAGTTGTGAACCATTAGTTACTGTTGACACCTAAAATTAATTTGGCCCGAATTAAATGCAGCAATAATTAATCTCGGCATTTAATTCGATACCGCGGGTAAAAAACGGTGTCGTTTGGAGTCGAGCGGTATCGAGGGAAGTTACAACGATACCGCGAAACAGGAAAACGGTACCGCAAGGAAGCTCAGCGGTATCGCGACACTGGAAACGACACTGTTTCACAGAAAACAGGAAAACAGGATGTGGGCCGCGCGTGTAGTATTGGTGTTGGAAAAGGAGTTATTATTATTATTATTATTATTATTATTATTATTATTATTATTATTATTATTATTATTTATTCCTTGTGGGAAGGGGAGAAGCGGCACCGCATGGAGACAAGCGGCACCGCGGAGAGTTAAAACGGTACCGCAAGGAGGCTCAGCGGAACCGCGGCACTGGAAACGACACTGTTTGTCGGAAAACAAGAGGTGGGCCGCGTGTGTAGCATTGGTGTTGGAAAAGGAGTATTTTATTTTATTTTATTTTATTTATTCCTTGTCGGAAGGGGAGAAGCGACACCGCGTGGAGTCGAACGGTGTCGCGGAGAGTTAAAACGATTCCGCAAAACAGAAAAGCGGTACGGCAAGCAAGCTCAGCGGTACCGCGACACAGAAAACGACACCGCCGAAAAATAAGAAGGGGCCGCGTGTTTAGTGTAGGTATTGGAGAAGGAATTTTCTCTAATTAATAATTTTTATTTTTATTCCTTGTTGGATGGGGAGAAGCGGCACCGCGGAGAGCTAAAACGGTGCCGCGGAATTAAAAACGGTACCGCTATACTAGCAAACGACAATGGTTAAAATAAAAAACAATGTCGCAAAAGGAAAAACAAACGGAGTCGTTTTGGCGCTAATGATGTCGTTGGCCAATACATGAGTTGGACTAGTGATGGCCAGATTAATTAATTAATATTTTTAATGACTTTTTAGCACGGTGTCCTTTAGTTGAAAGCGATGTCGCAAGAGGAAGAAACGACACCGCGGATTTAAAAACGATGCCGCGAGTGGGCCAAACGATGCCGCGGTAGTTAAAACGACAGTGTTAAATTTAAAGCGGCATCGCAAAGTTCAACAACATCGCAGCAATAGAAAACGATGTTGTTTAATTAAGAACGGCGCTGCGAAGTGAGAGTTTGACGGCGTGTCAACAATGATGGCCGGTTTAATTAATTAATATTTTAAGGATCAGTCTAGACGGTGTCGCTTTAGCCGAAAACGACATCGTGGGAGATATCAACACCGTCGCGGTACTGAAACGATGTTGTTTAATAGAAAACAACGTCGCAATGGCGAGAGTTCAGTAATAGTGGATTTTGGATCAGTGTCGTTTTGGCCAAGTTGCCGCGTGTCCAATCGATTTTGCACTCGTGGGAGTTACGCAACAAGGAGGAAGTTACCTGCACGGTTGACAGGAATGAAGACGTGGGAGACAAAGGCGCGAAGGCAGTTACTACGACTGCGGAGAGAAGAGCGAAGTATAAAGATTGGGAAGAGAGAGAAGTTCAGGACGGCAAAATCAATTCACAACTGCACTGTAACATCCCATTCCAGCAAAACTCATATTTTGGTCGTTAGAAAATTTCACGATTTAAAATCGAGCGTTTTGATAGTATTTCGGCGAAAATTGGATTATCGATCGATCGAATAAGTATACGTATTAATTATATATATATATATAATATAATATTATATATATATAACGGAAACAGAGCGAGCCGAGCAGAGCGAACAGGGGAGCTCGGAGAGAAATTCCAAAGCTCCAATTCTTGAGCCCTAGTGATCCAAAAATCCCGTAGGTAATGCCTAATTTATCTATACATCGTGATTTATCGATTTAGAGTTTTAAAACGAGTTTTTGGTTCAGGAATTTCTTGAATTCCCGATAAGCCAAATTAGGGTTTCGGAGCATCCGGAAGCCGGATTGAGCCCAAATTTCATATACGAGCTTCCTGCAGCGAGGTAATCAATCCTCTAGTTCTAATCCCTGAATTTCCGCAATTATTTAAGCCGGGGTCCAAATCGCTGAATTTAGCTCCGGCCAGGGTTTGATGTGTTTTTATCAAGAATTTGACCCGGAGCCTAGAACTAATATTGACGGGGATGCTGCAGGGGATATTAGGACGGTCTCGGATTTTAATTCGGGGTTCGTTCCTGAAATTGACGTTTTAGTACGAGAAGGTTAAACCGGTGTTTGAACGACCAGAACTGGTGAGGGATTAGCACGACATACCGGGTTTGTCGTATCACGATAATTATATTGATGCTTAGAATTGACCTAGGTGAACTAGAATGGCATGATTAGGGGTGTATGAACTTTTGTGCTATCTGTTGAACCCTGGATTGCTGTATGATAATATTGACTTGCCCTAATCGATATGAACCTAGTTTATGCTGATGATTTCGTATATGTTGCAAATTGTGGGCTTGACTGTTGATATGCCTTCTGATGGTTCGAAAAGGTGATTGGGTATGACATTTCATGATTGATGTATTTGGATGTACAAGTGGGAAAATATATATTCCCTGGTGATATTATGATATTTAAGGAGGATGACTTGCACGAGGGTTTATCCCGAGGAAGTGCAATTATACGACTCCTGGTTTACCTATGTTGAGCCAATTATGGCCAGGTCAAGTTCACGTGCAAGTAATGAATTATGATTAAGCAAGATGAGATATGAATCATGTATAAGGATACCAAATATGAGTGTTGTGGTCTCACGGTCAACTACATAGTAATTAGGGCTCCCTATGCTATTACTCTATTATGATATGTATGATAGTCACACCTCTCATGTGGTGGTGACTGAAGATTTCTTACGAGATATGACCACACCCAGAGCGGTGTCGGGGTATGACTACACCCATAGTGGTGTGGGGTATGTATGACCACATCCGACGGGATGTTGGGGTATGTATGACTACATCCGACGGGATGTGGGGTATGTTTCCCGGGAGAGTTAATAGCATGGGAGTAGCTAGGCGCCTATAAGTAAAACATGATAAGATGCATATGCATAAGTCAAGGTGGTTGAGTCTTTTTCCTATTGGGATGTCAGATGGCTGAGGTCTGATCCTAGTGCTTTGGCTTGTTTGCTAGATGTATGGTAGGGGTATGCTCTGTTATGAACTCACGATGCTATGATTATCTCACTCAGCTATGAGCTGACCCTCTTTTATTCTTTTTCTCTGCTTATGCCATGTGTAAGCAGATTATCAGCAGCAGCAGTAGATAAGTGTTAGGTGGGAGCTTAGCAAGAGTTGAAGGCAAAATGAGGTATGGTCTTCAACTATTCTGTGCTTGGACTACTACTCGGGATTTTGGCCAGTGATCCACACCTTTTTGTAAAATGTTTTGAGAACGTTTTTCATGTGCATACTAGCTTCTGATGTAGTGTGAGATATCCACAGGTGTGGAAAGTTGATGATATGTGTATATATGTGTAATTATGTAAGTTGTTACGATTATGGCATGTATCAGTATAGTATGCAGTTGTGTAACATGAAACTGTGACTATGGCTATGAAAAGCCAATGCATATGGTTGTGAGTATATATGTTTGTGATGAATTATTTTGCAGGATAAGTTGCAAGAACTGTTAGCCCATTACGCGAGTAATTCATGTCGAAATTTTATTTGAGTAAATTTTGATAATTATTGTAACACCCTAGATGAATTCCGCTGCAATTGTATGAACAATTTAATCTCAGCCAAATTAGATTCTCCTTGCGGAAGGGATTTTGAATCCTTGCAACCAGAAGAAGAAGGAAGGGTTCTCCTCTGCTCGCTTTTTCTGGCGATTGGCGTTATGGCTTCTCGAACGAGTTGCAAAGACCTTCGTCGAAAGAAAAAGGGGTGACCTGCCCACCGGAGAGTCCTCCCACGATGATACAAATGCTCTTTGATGACTCCGACGCCATTAGCCTCGCTTCCAAGTTCCGTCACTAACAGATCAACGGCGGCGCCTCAATGTTCTATCATTGATGATGTCAAACCTTCCTGGGTCAAGTTCTGCGAATTTTGTTTATCGCACATATTTGTGTTAAAACTAGATATGCCATACCCTCAAAATCAATAATAGGACCATGTTGTATCGGTATGCTATTATGGAAATTTTGGGGATTTATGTGGAGCAGAAAACTGAAGTTTGAATTTGAAAAGAAAAGAAACTGAAATTTGAATTACGCCGAGGAAGAAGGCGATCGAAGTGAAGCTTCTGATCGTTTCTCAACCACTCACGAGATGGAATGTGGGCTAACATCATCACACTTATAGTTTCCATAAACTTAGCATACAAAACAAGAAACGTTGGCAAACTTAGTGGTTAAGCTAGTAGTTTACTATTAAGTTTGCTAGAATAGGTGTAGGGTTCGAATACTAGTTTCAACCACTATATTTAGTTTTTTTATAATTTCATTTGAAATCACTTGTTCGTAGTTGATTACCCTCTCCTTGCTAGTCAAGTTTTTGGAAAAAATTTCATTTTTCTATTTAGAATTTTATTTTACAACTATTCATAAATAGTAATTCTACACAACATGTCATTTTTGTCACACACCACCGTTGTGCCCACCTCCACCTTGCAACTTTGCGTTAACCCAAAACTAGTACAAAGGACTAGTACATCCCAAAACAAACCTTTGCTAAACCACGTGAAAGGGCATTTGTAGTGCAGTCTAGTGACTAAGTTTGAAATTCTGCCTTGACAAACTTATAAACGTGAAAGCTCCATGTTCCGAATGGTTCAATATTCTGCCTTGACATTGATGCGTGTAAAATGGATTGGTTGTTATTATAAAAGAGATGCAGTGTTGCTTTAAAAAAATTTGTAGCGTAAACGATTTCATATACTAAGACGCATGTAACATAGTATATAACATTATAGTTGAAAAGTGAGACTTGACATCGATAGAAGTTTTACATTGATAGAAGTTTGTCGGTTGAGGTAGAATGTCTTCTTCCTTATAAATATATTCATATCAGGCACTTTCATGACATCGATACCTATGGCCAAGTCACGATGAGGTTATGATAGATCAAGGAAGATCTTATGAGATTTTTGTCGGAGATGATCCTATCACGTGGAACAATTGTTCTTTGTCATTCTAGATGATCAGTGAAATTCGCTAGACAGCTAAAGTACCATAGGTTGTTTTGAGATCCTAATTATTTGTTCACTATCGATTCGGATTATTTGTTGTCTAAATAATCCGATCGATTGATTAAAAAGGCCTCGTATTTTTTGGCCATTAAAAAGGCCTCATGTGAATTCGAACATGCCTTTTGTACCAGGCCCAATAAGGCCCTTAGCAATAGCAGATCGGCGGCACAACGCCTTTTCGCATTATTTGTATTCTCCCAAGTCCCAACTCCCAACACAGATCAATTATGGCAAAGTTGAACAACTGAAAGACTAGCCTACAAAATCAAGCAATCGATCCATATCCCTGCTTTTTCTTCCCCCCATGCGCAGGCTTCTCTGTTTTCCTTGAGAAAGAAAACTTAACCTCCATTCTCGTCCTTCCTTCGCTTCCGCCTCCCTTGCATGCAAGCCTCCCCCTCCGCCTCCGCCTCCGCCAGTCAATCCACCGCTGGTCGGCGGTCGCTCAATACTGGTCTCCACCTCCGAGCCACCATCGTCGCCTGCCACCGCCGCCGCTGATTCGCTCGAGGGGTTGTGGGAAGAAGAGCGGCAGAAAGTTCCCAGGACGAAAGGCAGGAGAAAGTTAGGGAGAGAGCAGCAAGGGTAGGGTTGTCGTCTGTTGACAGAAGAGCAGGCGAAGGAAAATCCTGTGGAAAAAAGGAATTCCAATCGGTGTCTTCCTTCCTTCCCGGACTAACAACGAGTTGCCGCCGACCACGTTTCAACCGCCGCAGGTACATTTTTCTAAATGCTTTTTAACTATTTGGTACGGTGGATTAGAGTATCTGACGTAGTGTGTTGTTATACTCGTAGGTGTAATTTTCTTACAATGGATCGTGTATCTCAATGGTACCCGTAAGTATTGTTTACCAACTAATCCTTAGACTGTCTACTCCGCTTCCTTTTCGTATGGTCAGACATTAGTAACGGTTCTATTTGTAGGGATTTTATGGTTGAGCCTGGTTTCGTTGCAAAGCTGCGGTATGAGGAAGCAGGTTCTATGTCTGAATTTACGGAATCACTCGGTCTTATATTGTTGCAAGAGAATGGTGACGTTGAGGTTATTGAAATAATTTTTTTTTTGTCATTCGTCATTCTCGCTCTCGTTTGCACTTTTTGTGTTTGTTAATGCTTGTTAATTTTGTTTTGAAAATCCATTTGTTGTTTTAAACACCAGGGCACTTCTTACCTCTTCTCTGGACGTGTCACCGAGGTCAGGACATCATGGCGTGCTGCATCTAGAGTTCATTTGATCCACTTAGTTATTGAGGATGACTATTTCGATGTTGAGGTTGTTTTCCCATCGGCAAACTTACGCAAAATCCTTTCAGATGTAGTAAGTGATGAAGACATGGCCAATGCCGATTTCGTTACCCTTGTCAACTTGCTTGGTGGAAACTCTTATGAGTTTATGGTCACATTGGGTCCTTGGAACCATGGGTATTTTGAGCTGTTATTGGTCAAACTATTCTTTCCTCGTGGAAACTGAGGACCATTACAGCAAAGTCAATAGAAATCTAGTAAATTTGCTTAGTGTCGGCCTTAATGCCATTTCTCTTGTTATCCAAGTGTACTAAGTGTGTGAACACAATGTTATTTTGTACGGGTCCTGCCCTTTTTATTGAATTGTTGCTTCCTTATGGGTTGTTTGTTGCTTCATACTACACTACATGCCACAAACAATCAAAAATTAGTATTCGTGATTCATAAGAAAGAGCGAACTTGAAAATTAATAACAAGAGCGAACTTGAAAATAAAAATACGAAGGTGCTTAAATATAAACTTCTTTTCCAATCAACAATGTATGCCTCTACTTTTGCTGGTCCGGATTATTTTTGTGTTCAGTTCATTATTCTTGTTTTCATTAAGATCTAGCAAACCAAGAAAGGGTATACTTGAAACTTACCGGTGTGCATAAGCGGAGTGGCCCATCTGTCCTCTTCTTGGAAAACCACTGCACAACAGGTCTATAGTCAGTAACCAATATTCAGATACAATGTCTTCAACCACATGTGCACACACGGAAAACACTCTGTATTGAAAAATATCTAGCTTGGATTGAAGATTTTGAGTGCCAATGAGAATGGAGAGGATGTCACTTCAATGGTGAATATAGTATTCCCAGAAATATTTGATCGATTTATTTGAACTTCAATTCAGGTTTTACTTATGATTACAGTTTATTTTTTTTAATGGACAATTGTTAGTGGAGAATTACAAATAAGGCAGTTACAAATATTTACTTAGGCTTTTCTCACCAGGCCCATTAGCGGACTTGTCTTATCGGCCCGTCAACATTTATTCATTTAGCCCATTATAAAGGATCACCAACCGGCCATTTATTGCAAACTGGAAAGCCCTCTTCAGTCACATTTGGATCAAACAAAAACAAAACAAAAAAAAAACCCCCTCCCCCCCACCCAGAAGACGTTTCAACTTCCTTCTTCCCTTTCGGCTTCCACTGCTCTATTCACTATCCGACGAAGAAAGCAAATGCACAACAAATCCATTGCATGAACGCATTTTCAATTCCTTCTCTCTACCTGACCGACATCAGTTCCATCTCGGCATTTCCAGGAGGTACTTTGTACAACGCTACCGCGTAAAAAACCCCCGAAGACCTTTCAACTCCATTCTTCCCATATGGCTTCCACTACTCTGTTCACTTTCCGACGAACAAACCAAATGGAGAACAAATCCATTGCATGGATGCATGTTGCTGTCCTCCTCTCTGCCTGACAGACATTGAACCCATTTCGCCATCTCCAGGAGGTAATTTCTAAAACCCTACCTTATAAAAATCTGTTCTTTCCTCTCATCAACAGCGTCGACAATTTTTTCCAGCACACTCATAAAGTATAGTCGCCGGCTATCCTTCAACTTTGCTTTCTCCCGATCTACTAAAATCTTAGCATTCAGAAAGTTTTTGAGGAAGAGACTCCCAGAAAATACTTGCGAGCTCCACCGGTGAGTTAGAATGCATGCTTTCTAATACAATGTAGTTTGCCTATTCAATTTAGAGACATGATTAATTGTTATTGCTTCGATTTTAGCATAGCATTGATCCATAGTTGAGGATATATATTTCAAAATTATTTAACTTGGATCTGATTACGTAGTGTGTGTTGTATAGAAACAAAACATTATATATTGTTTGTATAAAACGTAGTAGAGTCCAGTTGAAAAATTCCATGTAAGAATCAACAAAGAATAAGTCAAAAGAAGTAAAATATAGGTCCAATTGAAAAATCCATTAAAGGATTGACAGAGTCATGTCTTGCTTTCCTATAGTTTGTTTATATTCTGTTTTACATGATTAGTTGATTAGTGTAAGAACTCTAACCTTTGTCGATATAGTTGCTAATATTGCTAAAAATCTAAATTATAGGTCTTTTACCATGGGAGACGATTTCGTTATGAATCTAAACTATCAAACTGCCGCAGCAATTTGGGACACCGTGGATACTATAGACCTTATCCCAATGCAAATGAATGGTGGTAATCAGGTGACTAAGATAACATGTTGTTTTATCTATCCATATCTATCTCTTATCTCAATAATTTGCATCTGATTTCGTATTATTTTCGCCTCTTTATGTTTTGGATTATTTCAGGGGAAGTCGTACATTTTGTCTGGCATTGTAACAGAGTTGAGGAGATCTTGGTCTGAGGCATCGAACATATATTTGATTCACTTGACCATTGAAGATGACTTGTCTGATGTTGAGGTCGTGTTCCCATCAGCTTACTTACGAAGAATAATGTCTTCTGTTGCCAGTCCTTCTGAGATTGAAAATGCGGAGTATGTTACACTACTGAATATGATTAGTGACAAGGCATATAAAGTCTTGGTTACATTCGGTCCTTGGAACGACGTGGAGCATTTTTCTGATCTTTTTTTGGTTAAGTTGTTCCCGGCTTTAGATAACTAAGTAGCATTGGGTATTATTAATATGATAGGATTAATGTTAGTAATGCTCCACCTTTCTGTAGTTTCTAATGATCTATTAGCGTAATGGATATGTGAACGCTAATATCTTTTGTAGCTTTATTATCCTTTTGAGATGGTACTTGATGTAACATATGAATTTAATTTAGTTATGTTACTTTGAACAAATTACTCATAGTAGATGTGACGGGATAAGCATTGATCCAAACGTGACTAAATGGGGCTTTCCCTTGCAATCCAATATAGAGATTTTTACTTTTTTAAGGATGGACTTATGGGCCTCTATTTACAGCCCAAATTTATAACAACTACATGGTCAATGGGCCGGCCCTTACATTATTTTTTAAGTAACTCTTTTAAATTGGAATCAGAGGTATTTTAAGAATGGATTGCTGGGCTGGTGATCGTTGTGCTTTTATTAACCCTATGGACTTCGATGGATTTTTGATTTTGGGACGGGACCAGATAAGAGACGGAACGTCTTGAGCTGGCGATTTCACCGTTAGAGCAGGCAGGCTAGAGATCCAAATCGGGGACCCTTTCCTCTTCCTCTACGATAATTAGAACCACAAAATTAAAATGTCAGAACCCTAAATCATAAGAAAGTACCAATAATGGCTCTAAGATTCACGCTAATTAGTCATTACTAAGGGGTCGTTTGCCGGTTACTTTTGGCTATAGAAGTCAAGTGAAAAGTAAACAGAAATTAATAAACCGGAAATTTGACAAAATGTCGATCAAAATTTTGGCTCGAGCTAGCAAACAACTCATTTCATCCTAATTAGTCATTACTAAGGGGTCGTTTGCTTGGTGGAGTAGGATAACAACAAGAAGTTCACTCTTGGAAACGACTCGTATGCGTCAGACACATACGATGCGACAGGATTCTCTAGTTTGTTCGGATATGTTGAAGGAGGATTTGTATGCTTTGTTGTGGTCCCAAGCTCATGTGTTTGCTCATCTAGTTTGAGTTTCAGAAGAAACTCATTTTGATTGTAATCGTCCACCTCATGTCAACGTGTCTACAGGGAAAGATTGGAGGGCCTTATTTATGTTTGTCAAGCAAAGAAACTAAATGTAAGTCAACCATCACTTCCTTTGCTACGTGCATGTCATTGGAGAAACTCTCCATGGGTGGTCAACTAGGGTGACTCAGCTTGTTACTAGTTTGGTCTATACCCGACCATGAGAGGAAAAATGGGGTGGAAATACATAGTTGCCTCATTACTTTCCACGTGGGTTTGCCATGGGAGTGCACTTGGATCTCTTGGGTGATATGTAAAAGAAACAAATAATACAAACCACTAGCAAATGATTAATTACTTGAAACGACAATTATACCTTTGCTTGGCTCTCCAACGTGTGGTGACTGGTGAGGGAATAGAGGGCATGGTAACTTTGTGTTCTTGATCGGTAAACTATTTTTGGTTAAAGTGTTTAATTAAAAGATGTCGGTTTAATACGGGGTCTATCAAATTTTTTTGGAAGATTAGTCATTAATTTGTTAGCATTAAGTTGGAGATTATCCATTAATTTGCTTCGTTGGGCTTAATCCTTATTATAGCCCAAATCAGCCTCCAAATTTAAGGTCCACATGATTGCAATTGTGAGTTGAGCAAAGAAGAATAAAATAAGTAGTTGTGGCGGACAGATTTCATTACAAAATAGGAATGTGATAGAGAGTTTGGACCGAAATCCAGGAAGGATTGTAGGCTAGTCTAAGAGAACCTGGAGCCACCAAAAACAACAGACCCAAAAAAAAAAAAAAGAAGCAAGGAAAAAAAAAACACCACCAAACCCCACCACCGACACCCACCATCAGATGCACAACGGTAACAGACAACACCGAAAGAGAAAGACCACATGCAAGAACAAAGGCTAGTAGTGTTTTTAGAATTGAGAGCATAAAAGTCAGACATCTGAGGGAACAACCCACTTGCCGTTTAACCAGTCCTGATGTGGCCTCAAATCAGCCTGATTGAACGTTATCTTCTCATCATACTCTATAAAGCTAACCTCGTAATTGGAGTTGATCAAGACCTTTGCAATCACGCCAACCCACCAGCCCTCGTTGTAGTAAGCATCTACTTCATCCCACACCTTGAATCCATCCACAACAATGATCTCCGGCGGACAAGGCCTTATGTTGCAAGCACGAATGACTTCTCTGAGAAACTCAGTATCATCATCATTCCTCAGGGTTTTGTACTCAATAAGGTACTTGTCTTCACCCGAAGGTTCAATAATTGTTGCAGCAAACCAAGCACCTTTCAAACCGTCTTCGTCAGTTAGCACCTCGACTTGCATTCCTTGAGTGAACTTCATCACTTCCTTGGAACAATTTGAGTTTAGCCACATCTGCATGTTTATGAAGCGATTCAACGAGGTTGAGACATTGTGAAAAAGAACAAATGCCATCTCTGATCACCCAATTCTCTGTTAAAAGGTAATTTGCAATAAATTTACCCCAAAACACTTCACATGGTAGGCCTAATATTATTGATTGATCAATTATCAATATCTACCCCAATGTTGACATGAAGAACAAGAGCACATGTAAGAGACATCATCAAACTAATTCAAGCAAGTTGCAGCAAGTGGATTGGAAGTTGAAGACAAAATTGATAAGGCTATATCAATGCATGAGAACATGATTGGATTTGGTATTAACTCATGCATGTGTTGTGTTGTATCGTGGAAGAGAAGATGATGATGGAAGAGGGCTCACTTGCATTGAGTATATGGGGTCATTCTATTAGTTTCTTTCTTCTTCAATTGTGTATTATATATGTATGCATGGGGTGTGTCATAGTGCAATGGGGAAGAGACATAAAAGAAAGAAAGAAGTCTTTGTATCTATGTGTTTGTAAGCAACAAGAGCCAAAAATTAAGGCCTTGTTTGTTTGAGTGATTTATAAAAAGAGTGATTAAACACCAATTGTTTCCTTTGTTTTGATCCTATTTTCCACCACAATTCCGCTAATACCCAACATTCTCTACTTTCCTCAACCTAACTAGATCGAGATTCAAAATTCCCTAAAATTGTTATACCAAGCAACGGAGCAGGAAAAAGTCATAAAATCGAATTAGCTCACCTCTTTCTCCCGATGAACCTGTTCGAATCGCGACTCCCACTTCCCTTTAACCCACTGAACAGGCAACCTCAAATCTTTCTCTTCAAACACAATCTGCTCCTCAAAGCCTCTGAGGAACACCGCGAATTTCCCGCCGGAGTGCTCCGCAATAATAGCCCCTTCCCACCAGCCGTCGCTGTAGAAGGCCTCCACTTCGTCTTCGAACTTGAACTGGACCTTCTTCTCGGGAGGCGGCGGCGGCGGACGCAATTGGATCCAATCGAGGGTTTCTTGCAGCAGCTTCTCCCCAGATTCGTCCGCGTAGAGCTGGTCGTACTCGACTACGTAACGATTGGTGTTCTTCGCCTCGCGGCGGACGACGGTGCCGGCGTACCAGGAGCCGCGGAACCCTACATCGCGGGGGCTGATCTCGACCCGGTCGCCCGGATTGAATTGGGCGACCCACGAAGAAGATGGGTTCGACATCGAGGGTTTTCTTGCAGAATTGCAGGTGAAGAACAGATGGAAGCGGGGTGATTTTTTTTTTTGGTAGAAAAAGCGGGGTGATTTTGAGAAAGGGAATGGGAAAAGACTGTTCGTTTTACCCCAAAGAGAAAGGGAATGGAGGGAATGGGAAAAGACTGTTCTGCGGTTTCTCCAAAAAAAAAAACTGTTCAGGGTTCAGGGTTCCGTGTCATCAATCAGAGAGAGAGAGAGAGAGAGGCGATGGCGGTTCCGTGTTAAAGAAAAGTGGAAGAGCAGTAGGAGTCAGGAAAGCAACTGCAGCGTTAGAGCTAACTTTATTAGGGTTGCTTGTTTGTGTAGGTCGGCGTTGGCTTCAATAATAGTAGTACTATGATTTTCTTTATTAGTAGCAGACCGTTGGACCAATAGGGCCGTCCCGGTTCTGCAGTTTCACTATGGGCATTCTCGGCTCTTTTATGGGCAAACATGATTTTATTAGGGTTTAGGGTTCAGAGTTTAGGGTTTAGAGTTCAGGGTCCAGGGTTAAGGGTCTAGGGTTTAGGGTTTAGGGTTCAGCGTTCAGGGTCTAGGGTTCAGTGTTTAGGGTTTAGGGTTCAGGGTTTAGGGTTTAGGGTTTAGGGTTTAGGATTCAGGATTCAGGGTTCAGGGTTTAGGGTTCAGTGTTCAGGGTTCAGGGTTTAGGGTTCAGGATTCAGGGTTCAGGGTTTAGGGTTCAGGGATCAGGGTTCATGGTTTAGGGTTTAGGGTTTAATGTTTCAGGGTCTATGTTTCAGGGTCTAGGGTTTAGGGTTCAGGGTTCAGGGTTCAGGGTTCATGGTTAAGGGTTTAGTGTTTTAGGGTTTTAGGGTCTAGGGTTTACGGTTTTTGCTTGTAAGTATGTCCTTCGCGTAGTACATTAGTAGGTACGTGAAGGTTTGCCGGTTACTTTTGGCTATCGATGTCAATTGAAAAGTAAACAGAAATTAATAAACCGGAAAATTGACAAGTAGATGGTGTATTATCATGTCACTCCAAAGAAATTAGCCAACCTGAAATTTTTGTCATTGGATTGTGTATTTAGATGTATCGTATAGGTAGTCGTATTTGGAGATTTCCTGTTGGTTTAAACCGAAGATGAAACCTTTGAATAATAGGTATGTACATTTGTGGCCAAAAGCAGCAACCATTGGGCCAGAAGGCCCAAATCAGCCTTCCGGCCTGTCTTTTTTAGGCCGCATTCAATTTACTTAAGCCCTGATCTTGCCTCCCTCGACAACACAGACCTCGTTCCAGATCTTCGCTGGCATCGGCGGTAAAAACTGCCCTTTCGACCACGGTGAAAACCCTAGCGCCAAGGTATGTCACTGTCTGGTCCTAAGCACGCCACTCAGTAGAAAACATCATATTCCTCTAATAAAGATTACTAAGATCGCAGCGGACCAACGAACTATGGCAGTTTTCCGCCGAGACAACCCAGTCGCCTCGCTGGATTACGAGGACCCCACCGATCCCCAAGGTTCGATGTTTGTGTTTCTGTAGGTCTAAATTGGTACTGGATTCGATTGATTCGCAAAACCTTACTGGTGACTCCACTTAGTGTGTTTCTTGTCTCTATTGTAGACCCCATTTGTGCTTCGATGACGTTTCGAGGTTTGCGGTTGGGAACCAACAACCGTACTGTGATAGCTCGGCTTCTAAAGACGTGGACAGAAGTCATTGACGGAAAGGTTTGGAAAACGCCAGCATTGCGCATGCTCTGGATGGACAAAAAGGTTTGTTTACGATTTCCCAGCAAAAAAAACACCAGCTGCTTATGCTTATCTAAACATTCTTTTACACCTGCTAATCCCGCAGAAACGAGTTATTGAAGCTCTGGCATATGAAAAGGACATTGATGACGTGATGGCGAGGATCAAAGTTGGTCGTCTGTATCGCCTTAGCATTATTGTTACAATCCCCTCGAGTAAGAACAAACGCATTGTCCCAGGAGAACTGCGGCTGCTCATGAACTCTGAGCAACTGATTGACAACATCGAAGAAGACCAGAACAATCCTAAGTTTCCCCTCGACTCATTCATGAACTCTCATTTCTCAATGGTCCCTGCAAAGTTTGAAAGTTTCCACTGCCACGCAGGTAAAGCAATGTACATCACTTTCACGACCAACACACACTAAAAATCCCATAACATCTATGCAATTACAGATGACATAGGCTGCGTACGGCGAATCACATTACCAAATGCCCTCCAAGATGGCATGCTTGATTTCCATCTGGTTATTGAAGACTACAGGTATACTAAACTATGTACCTTAGATCGTTAAAACTTTCGAAAGCGAATAATTTATATCTTGTTTGCATTGCAAAACAGTGGGAACAAGGCTGTTGTGAAGTACTGTGGCTACGATGTCGCTGGTTACCTCCAACAAGCAGCAGATGTAGAGTCGCACCTCCCGCTGATAACCACAGTTACATCGGTAGTCTCCGTGCCCGATGCATGCAACGATGATGGTATATATGAGCTGGAATCGACACAAGCCAGTCGTCTGATTATCAGTTCATACAATGAGACCACTGAAAGAGTCATGAACAGGTATTGATTTCCTAACAATCTCTAAGACAATTTGTTCACTTCAAATATGCTTTCATTGCAACAACTTAGCCTAACATAGACATCTATTTGCAAAACTCAGGTTTCTGCCATGCCGCAAACCGATCAAGTACATAATCTATGGAACAGCTGAAAGGATGGGATACTTACGCTACCCTCGCCCCCCAAGAAGAACACTTGCTCAGATAAAAGAAGACTTGAGTTCAATACCACAACATTGTGAGGTATATTATGATGCTTTGAAAAATCCCAACATTCAATTATGTTTCACTTGCTATTGCCGTGCACTCTAACCTGGCAAAAACAATTTTTATATTTCAAACCCTCTACCGAACCATAATCAAGTTCACTCATGTCCTATGCAAAATAGATGCTTGCAGAACCACTCGGGAAACGCCAAGGTGAGATTAAATATTTAAATTGATTGGTTTGCACTTTTGGCAAGGAACGCTTGCATTATTCTCAACAAAGCTAACGAGCTTCTATTATGACCAGACTACATTACCAAATCGAGGCAAGGTGCAAATCTGAATCATCCCAGGCCGATGTTGTACTCAACCACGAGGCAGCTCTGTCAATACTCTGCATGATGCCGGCAAAGTATCTCAAACTGAACGAAGATGAAATAAAAGACATCATCAAGAAAAACTGCAAGAAGACCTTCGCAGCAGAACTGTACATTGCATGGCCAAACCCAGGTCAGAGCACCGTGCCGCACATCAGGGTTGCCACACTTTGGGATCCTTGTGCTTTCGACGATTGAACATCAACTTCGACCAGCTACATTTTGAATCAGGATAACTGCTACTGATTGACCGCCTTTTGCTGTTTCTACCTAAGCCCTGACATAATTGACAACACTTTTGGTCTAGCCTTTTGTCATGTAACAACTACCACCTGGCTTAATCAGGTAGTTCGGTCAAACTGTGAATCTATTGTGAATGCTTAGGACACATTTTGGGAAATACTTTTGCATATGTACCTATATTCAGTGTTTTTTTTTAGGGAAGTACCTATATTCAGTGTTAGACAATATTGATATGCAGATGTCCTTAATGAAATAAGTTGCAAGGGGAATAACTTAAAACCAAAAATGAAATGCTGCTGATGGGTTTCGAACCCAAGCCAAAAATTAGGCTTCCAAACTGCCATCCGCTGGACTGCAATCAACATTCTTTGTTCAATTGTGTACGCTTATTAATATGAATCATCCTGCAGCGAAGCGCGGGCTTATTCCCAATAGTAATAACTTAAAACCAAAACTGAAATGCTTCTGATGGGTGTCGAACCCAGACATTTTTCCGTCAAATTTCCCTCTCTCAACGATTTTAGTTTTCCACCCTATGAAAAAAATAAAAATATTGCCAACCCAACTTTACCTTTCTGACTTCCTTCTCTTCATTTCGTCTTTCACCTTGCTTGTTCGTCAACCCGCCGGAGTGGAACCAAACCCTTCCCACAATCGTCATTTCGTTCCTTCTCCTTCTCATAATCATATATTGTAATCTCAGCCAAAGGTCGGGTTGTCGATTTTAGTTTTGGGTTCTCTTCCCATCGACGGCGGCGCTGCTGCATGCGAGTCCTGATGGAGGTATGTTCTAAATTCTCTGTCCTTTCTCTCATTTGTGTTGGTCTATCACTGATTTGGAGTTTTGACAGAATAGCCTTTGTACCAACGCGGAGTGAAGTTCTCGGGTCCTCAATTGTCCATCGATGAGGATTGTAATCAGATCCAATGAATCAAGCGGTCCATTCAATTTTTTTCGTCCCTGCTCTTGATTTTATTGTAGGCTCGATAATTTTTGTTTCTGGCCTCAATTAATTTCCATTGGCAAGCTGTTCGGATTGTAATCAAAGCGTTCAGAGTGGTTTGAGACCTGTGGCTGTGGTTGTTGCTCGGTTTTGCTCTGTGCTCGGTTTTTGACCTCAGGTTCGTTCTTCTGCTTAGTGCTTAGTGTTTAGTTCCAAGCTAGATATTTTTCAATACAGAGTGTTTTTCAACTAGAACACAAAAATAATCTGGACCAGCAAAAGTAGAGGCATACATTGTTGATTGGAAAAGAAGTTTAATGAACCTAAAACATGAACAACCAGGACCAGAAAGTATGAAAATACCCAACCAAACATCATAACGTCCTCCAATCAAAGAACCTAACTCGTCCATAGAGTATCAAACAAATGGCCAGATTCGAAATGTGTCTCCGGTTATTAGAATCCATGCCAATCTTTTCAACTAGCCTTCTTGCTGCTCCTCAGGCCTTCCCTTCTAGTACATGGCTTCTTCTGCAACATTGAATATATAAAGTTTAGTTCCAACGAAAATAATTGTTTCCCAAAAGTATTCTAGACATGCACAATGAACTTCTAATATTACAGTTGGTGAATCAGGGATGTCGGTTGTATCAACATCCTCTTCAGTATCCTCCTCTGATAACTCTGGACAAGTTCTGGCATTATGAGTATCCTTCCCACATTTACTGCAATGTTTTGGTTTTCTGCCAATGTGTGGTGCTTGCTGGTCAGCTCCGTTGTTGGTGACGTTTTCACTATTTGGTTCTTCATTAGTTTCAGTATCAGTAGGTTCTGGTATTGTAGGCCTCATAATCAGGAGGCTTCTTACAAGTGCTTTTTTTTATGACCCAATACGCCACATCTGCTACACATTCGTTGCTCCCCTTTCTTCCTTTTGTTTTCTTGTCCACCCGAACCTTTGTATTTCACAGGATGTGGATCCAAAAGTTTCTCTTTTGCCTTTGGTCTATTGATATCTGGGATCTCAGTATCACCTTCGTTCATCATGTCTAGCGATTCACATATGGATGCAATTCCTGTACGAGCAAGGTTGAAGCTTTCGCTTGATTTTGCCCCTTTTAACCATAACTGGGAGCTGCTTTGTTGAAGAAGCCCATATCTGAAAACCACATTCAATATTATTCTGTTAAAACGTCACGAAAAAGTGAAAGCTTATGTTCTAAAACGGGTCAACGCCCTCTGGTACCACCTTAGTATTTAATAAACACATCTGAACTGCTTTCTTAAACACAGTAACACACAATTTCCAGCTTTATACAGTAACTACAAACCTGAATGTGAATAGTCTAGCCTCGTCCATATTGTGTGGTTGTTGTAAGCTATCAAGTGTCTTCGGCTTCTTTGACCACCTTAACTTTACCAACCGTTCTGGAAGTTCCAGCATACCCTCTTCTTTCAGTAGATGAACCATATGAGCGCATGGTATTCCCATATAGTGGTAATAGTTACAACTACACTCCATAGCGAAGGGCTCAATTGTGTATGTGACCTGAAAAACTTTTTGTTTACCTGTCATTGTCACTCTGTAAATGCGTTGGTTTTCCGATATCTCTGAATCCAGCCTTACACAAGCTCCCGACTTTTCAACCTCATCTCTGAATTTGAAAAAGGCTTCTTTTGTGAATAATGTAGACGCACTCTTCTGAAGTGAGACTAATATATTAGACGTTATGGTCTGTTCACAATGGATGGACTCAAAATCAGCTTGTTGCTTTATCTCCTCATATCCCTAGCCCAACGATCAAATGAATAAAGAACTCAAGTAGATTATGATTGTTTTCGATATACTTGGTAAGCTGAGAGTTGATTCCTTCACATCTAGACGTTGTTGACAAGCCTGCAAAGAACTTTGAGCGCAAGTATGTATACCCCCATTCAGTTCTTGGTCAAATAGATGTGAAACCCAATTGTTATGCTGCTGTGAGCACTCCTCGACCATTGTTTTCCACTTCTCTTCAAATACTGAAGGTTCCCAATCAGCTGACACGAAATGTTTCCATTGTGGCAAGAAGTTAGGATTGTCCCTCACTTTTCTGGCAATAGTTTTGTCTATGTGCCAAGCACATAAACGATGTGTCGCATCGGGGAATACTTGCTGAATTGCATTGCGCATGGCTTTATCTCCATCTGTAACAACAGTTTTAGGATCTACACCGCCCAACCTTCTCCTCAAGGCATCTAGAACCCATACATAGTTTTCTTCTTTCTCATTTGCCAAAAATGAACATCCAAATATGCAACTGTTGAAGTGGTGGTTCACACCTAAAAAATAAACAGGTTATTAAAATTACTTCACTAATAAGACAAGAATTACACTGTACCCATAACGCATGGAAGTGATATTGCATTAGGCTCTTTAACGTGTGGTATTAAGTTTCAATGAATAAATTCTTTATACTTTATAGGAATGAAAATATAAGTTACTATGAACCGAAAGTAAAAGAATTAGTACCTGAAAAAATGACTAGAGGCATATTGTAGACGTTTCTTTTGTAAGTCGCATCGAAGCCAATAATTCTCCAAAGCATGCATAATCAGCCACTGAAATACTATCTGCCCAGAACAAGTTAACAAGCCTGTCTTCATCGTCTTTTTTTAGCTCAATTACGAACTGTTCATCCGCACTTAGTTTCGCCTGTAGGTAAGCTAGTGCTGTCGCAGCATCACCATCACTAATCTGTTCCTTCCGATCTTTGTCCACGTAATTATACGCATCTTTCCTCGTGAACCCCATCTTGCTATAGCCTCCTGCCTCTGCAACCGCTAGTGAAACAATCTGTGATGTTTTCATTCCTGCTGCTCTCCGGAAATTGATTGCTGCTTTAACTGCATCACTCAACTGTCGATTCCCTTTCATGTAGTGTCGGTATATTTTTGGAACCGTTACCTGAGAGTGCACGTTATGAAAGGTATCCACAAACCACTTCCCATCTGACTTGTCTAGTCGTACACAAATCCTAGCTTTGCAGTCAAATCTCGTCTCTCCTTTTGGTTCCCTCTTTCGTTCACCCTTTCGGTCGCGCTTTGTTCCTTGACCAAAACATACAAACCGACGCCATATCATGACCTTGTCTTTATCTCGGCCAATATCTTCTTTCCTGACGTCAAAGCCGGTGACCAGCCCATAGTTCCTCCAAAAATCATAGGCTTCTTCAGTGTTAGCGAATCTTAGCTTCTCGATATCTTCTTGCTGTAGAAGTAAGAGATCGGCAAGATCATCATCTTCTACCTCTGAACTTTGGTGAACGTTGTGAATAGTTGAACCGTTACTGTTGTTAATATCTTCATTGTTTTCCACTTCGACGATTTCATCGTCTTCCATGATCGTCGCGCTTGTGATGTCCAAGCCAACTAACCCTAACTAGCCAAAGTAGTACTAAGGAACTAGCCTCTCCGCTGGCGCTTCACTATGAAAAACCTAACGGATGTTGTATATAAGCTGTGAAATTAAATCCTTGTTTTTAACAGAACAATTTGGGTCCAAACATCCATGGGCTGGACTGAATTCGTTTGGCCTATTTAAATAAAACTAGTGGGCCTAAATAACCTCCTTGGTTCGCATAACCAAGCCTGCCGCGGGAAGCCTAGATCACTCTTAATTTATTGGTTGAAAATGGGCCAAACGTTAATTCATAAACTGGCGGAGCCACAACCAACCAAGGAGGTTAAATTGGCATCGTCTTCTTCCCTTCTTCCATCTGCTTTCGTGGTCATGTCTTTTCGAACCTTAAAACCCTAAAATGAAGCCCCTAATCGGTTTAATGAGGTGGATAAATATAGAAGTTCACACGTAACTAGTTATTCCTTATTAAGTTCATTTAATGAGGTGGATAAATATAGAAGTTCCCACATATAAAAAAACTCTAATTGATATCTCACGGGTTTTCCTAATAGACGAGGTTAAACACCCCTCTGGCGCATCTATTAATATGGCCAAACATCTTGCCCAAAACTCATTCAACTAAAAGTAGCGCAGAGGCCCTTTGGTCAACATTGTGTCTGTAACATTATGGGGAAGGAAGTGTAAGTTCTGCAATCCGCTAATGTGTTTTCTTTTAACTTTTTAGTCAGCTATTTCGTTGTATTTGTTCTTATATTCCACTCTCTCGTTGCTTTTTTGTACAATTATATTAGGGAGAAGAACAAGATGACGAGCGGCCAGTCTACTGTATGCCTAACGCGTCCTCTAGTCGAGTCTACGGTTCGTCCAGGAGCTTTAACAGTAGGTTATTTATACAAAACTTATTCTGACTTGATTGTTCATTATTGTAGGAATTGGAGAACTATGTATCTCCTGCAAAGAAAACAAGAATGCAAGACGTCATCCCCCCACCTACACCCGACTCGAAGGTGATTGTTCTTGATGCTGATCCAGGGCTGGAACATTATGAGCTAGGTGTGCAAAACAAACCCCTCACGCCTCCACAAAAATTGTCAATGAAGGTATGTAATCCTAGTGATGTACATATGCTTCCTTTTCGCCCACTATTTTCGGTGTTTTCCTTCGTTCCTTTCTCCGCCACTTGTAATCCTAGTGAAAACCTCTTCTTATTTCCTCTATTTGTTCGTTCTCCATGATTGAAGGGTACCACAAGGTTTGAGCTCCCTACAGCCGTCAACTACAGTGACGAAGAAGTGAGTTTTGCTCACTATATATTTGCAGAAGACCTTCCTCCTGATGAAGCTTTGGTCAAAACAATGATGAAATCATACACCAGGCAGACATTATGGAGCTTATGCCCCGAGTCAAGCGTTGATGCTGATGTAAGTACTTCTGCGAAAAGCCCCTAGTTGACCTGAACGTGCTTAACGATTTTTAATCATTGGATTTTATTTCTATTGTGTTTTAGGTAATTACAGCGTTAGCATGCCACTTGACCTTGGACGAAGTTAAAAGCGATACTGGTCGTGGAAGAAGAGTGTGCTTTCTGCCTACGGAATTGCAGGTAAGTGTTGCTTTTGCTTTGTAATTCTAATTCAGTTTACACAGGGTTGGTTGTTTATTAAGTAAGATTAGTGTTCAATGATTTAACTTCATTTTCCTACCAGGATATGGTCGTTAATTATGGCATGACATCTGCAAAGGCATTAGAGTTATATGATACAAAATTCCTATCAAAAGCTCGTAACTGTAGAAAGGTTATGACTTCTCCACAATTCTTCCTTCTCATTTCTGCTTATTTAGTAGTGGTTTTCACAACATATGTGCGCGTGAATTATGCCTGCCCTTCTGCTTAATTTCTTGAATGAATTATGTCGGAAAACTAATTAGTTAATTGGATTGTTTTCTCGTACCTGTGAAGGTTTGTCTTCCCATGAAAGATATGATGAATGATGAAGGCATCCACTGGTATTTAGCTATAATTTTGATGGACCAGAAACAAGTACACATTCTGGATTCATGCCCATCAAAAGAGCGCCAGACAATCCGTAGGAATGCAGTTAACACAATGGTATAGTTAAAATTTGTGCCATTGAATACATACTTCAATACACGTGTTTGTAATTCAATTATGTGGCATTATATTTTCCAACAAAATTTTGTAATTCATAGGTTACTTTTTGAACGTTGTAGATTGAATTTCTGAACGACTTGTTCGATGCCTTACACAAGGAAGTTCAATCAACATGTGCACCACCACAGATTAAGGAGTTTTCTTTGACCACTCCTGAAGTTCCTACACAACGACACAAGTAAGAATGTATATTTGGTCATAATTTCACTAGAAAAATAAAATATTTGTGTCTTACGTAATGTATCTTTCTAAACAGGAATGATAGTGGGATCTGGGTTTGTGTGTGGATGATGGGATCAACTTGGGATGATGACTATTATATTTGGGTAAGAAATCACCTACTACCTAGGCCCATTTATTTCTACGAGCACATTAAAAAAACTATGTCAACTATTGTATTAATACGTTATATTTTCTGTCCTTACAGCCATGCAATCATTTGAGAAGAATGCAGGTGGCATTGTACCTAGTCAAAGAGCCTACCAATTACATAAGACACAAGGTGCTCAAGAAAGCAAATCAGAATGCGCCTAGGTTTGAAGCTCATACACTTGAGTACAAAATAGCTTCCCAAGAGAGGAAAGCAGGTTCCCAGAAGAGGCTAATTCAGGAAAGCAGCTTCCCAGAAGAGGCGAAGTCAGGGCTCAAGGATATCTAGTCGCATAGTGTGTTTTGCTAAAACATTTTAGCATTTAGTTTTGTTTCTTCCTTTCCAACGAATGCCCTCTTTATGGTAACGATTTAAGGATATCTAGTCGCATAGTGTGTTCTGCTGAAACATTTTAGCATTTTGTTTTGTTTCTTCCTTTCCAACGAATGCCCTCTTTAAGGTAACGATTTAAGGATATCTAGTCGCATAGTGTGTTCTGCTAAAACATTTTAGCATTTAGTTTTGTTTCTTCCTTTCCAACAAATGCCCTCTTTATGGTAACGATTTAAGGACACGTTTATTATTCAGCCGAATAAACACAAGTACACAGCCAGAGGCTAGTTTGCCAAACAGAAATGGAACCGCTACAGTAATCTCACATTGCAGACAGATAGCCAAAATAGCAGCAACAGAAACAGCCACCTCTGAGATTCGCATAAAAACTAATAGAGATAAACTGGCCAGATTACTTGCCTCGGGAAACTTATTCCCATCACGTCTTCGCGAAGTAACCCATCGAAATTTGCTGGAGGATCGTCCAACAACCAGCCCAATCAAGTGGACCCTTAAACCATTTTTCAATCAAGATGGAAGAACCCGAAACATGATTAAAAGCATCACTAGTGAAGAATGTGGCTAAAATGAAAGAGGTCACATATCGTCCATTCAAATAATAATTGCCTGAGCTCAACCAAACTTGAGTTGCTCCCCCTATAAATGTAATCACCCTCTTGTTTCTTGATATCTTCTTCAGACAACTTATCAACTGTGCTAAACATGAAACTATCAAGATCAACTTCCTTGTTCCTCGGATCCATTCTGACCTGGAAAAAGAAAACCACCAAACAAGCTCCTCAACAGATCATGTCAAAGACTACTGATAGACCATCATTTACACATGTTTTTACCCCCGTTCTTACACCGTTTGAGGTGTTGATTCTCGTGTTTTAGGCCGATTTCACGCTAGGTTGTGCTTGTTTATGATATTTCAGGTCCTAGTACGTGAATGGAGGCTTGGGAGCCAGTTTGAGGTCGATTGGACAAGGATCGGACGCATGGCGAGGTTCTGAGGAAGTCGCACGGGCACACCCACAACCCGCACGGCCGTGCAAGTGACCAGTTTGGCCGTGCGGGATTGTGCGTGGGCACGCACGGGATTGTGTGTGGGCACGCACGGGATTGTGCGTGGCCACGCACGGCCGTGCAAGTGACCAGTTTGGCCGTGCGGGATTGTGCGTGGGCACGCACGGGATTGTGCGTGGCCACGCACGGCCGTGCAAGGTGCAATCCTGGCCGTGCACGATGGCTGAAGGTCGAATTTAATGATACGGCGCGTTTTGGAGTGCACGGCCAGAATGGTGATGTGCACGGCCGTGCACCCTGGCCGTGCAAGTCGGGAAACCCTGTTTTAGAGCCTATTCCGAGCCAGAAGTGGGAGAATCGTGTTTTGAGAGCAAAAACAGAGCCCTAGAGAGAGAAAGTACGAAGAACACATCCTAGAAGCTGTCTTAGAGCTGGATTTCATCGAATCGAGCTTGGAGATCGTCATAGGAGTGAAAATCATCGTCCCGGAGCAGATTATCCTCATCGTTATGAGTATGACTAATCCGATTCTTGTTTTCTCTTCTCTCTCTATGGAGTAGAACCCTTCTCTCACTTGGGTATGAAGAACCCTAGTTCCTTGTGTTAGGGATTTGATTGTAATGACTTGGGATGATATTACTGTTTGATTTTAATCGAATGACGCATGTTTATTGAATTGATTTGAGTCTGATCAGCTTTTCTCAATTTCTGCTGCAACCTGAGATAGATAGAATCTGATTGGGTTGTTAGAGCCTCTTCATTCGATAGTAGGAGATTGGCTATACGAGAGTTAGCCAGTTTACTGCTTTGTACTGGTGTTCTTGGCGCCAGTAGTGGAGTTCTGTGTTCATAGCCTCAGCTTTCTATCCCGGTGAAGACTAGTCGTCTGCCGGGTAGTTAGACTGAGAGGGCTTGGTCAGCTTAAGAGATTCCAAGCTACTGTCGGATCTTCCGCAGTCTAATCAACAGTAAATCAACCCAGGGAATTGCAATTGAACCTAACTAAGGGGCTAGGGGGACTCAATCCCGAGTGACTCTTGCCTGCTTTAGAAACCCGAACAATTTACTGCTTTCTTGTTGCTTTTACTTTTCACAACAATCACTCGAACTAGTTTGCTAGATAATAGAGAATCACGGAGTAAGCAGTAGATCTAGACCCCGGGTTGATAATTAAACTTGCCTGTTACTGCAGTCCCTTTCATTGGTTACACTTGGCCATTGTTAGGTGTTGTGTTTTAGCGTGTCAAGTTTTTGGCGCCGTTGCCGGGGGACCCTCTAGGTTATTGGGGAAACGTGATAATTTGTTACTCTAGCTTTTTCTTTATTGCATTTTTCTTTTCCACCTGTGTGCCTTCACGGGTTGTTTCTGCTGACTGTGTGCAGGTAGTGCATGACCCGTAGCCAGTCGGGAGATCTACTACCATTAGACCAGGAGCTTGAACGAACTTGCAGGAACTTCAAGCGGGCTCGAAAGGCACGACTGGCTGCGGAGGAGGAGCTATCACAGCTGCAGCTAGAAGAAGAAGAAGGCGAGATGGGTGATCCGCAGAACCGTGCTGTGATCCCCGAGGAGCAGACCATGGGATCCTACTGGACCGCTAGGGCTGCGGACATGAGGTCACCCATTCAACACCCTCAGGTCCTAGCCAACAACTTTGAGGTGAGCACCTCCGTGATCACCATGCTGCGCGGTTCAGTAGTGTTCCGTGGTAAGGAGGGAGAGTGCCCTCGATCACATCTCAGGAGATTCCACGAGCTCATCGATGGAATCAAGATCAATGGGGTACCAGCAGATGCCATCCAGCTGAGGTACTTCCCATTCACTCTGGAGGGGCAGGCCAAGGAGTGGCTAGACACTCGACCCCCGGGCTCCATCACCACGTTCGCCAACCTGGCGGACAAGTTCCTCACCCGCTACCATCCTCCATCCAAGACAGCTGATCTCCAGAAGCAGATTACACATTTTTCTCAGGATGAGGATGAGACCATTAGGGATGCGTGGGAGAGGTACACCAGCCTCTTTCTCAGGTGTCCCAATCATGGTTTTAATGATGCATTCAAGGTGGGCACCTTCTATCACGCTCTCTTCCCGGAGGACAAGCAGCTGATCGATTCGGTTTGTGGCGGGAACATGCTGACCAAAACCCCGCCACAGCTGAATCAACTCTTTGAGGAAATGGCGGAGAACGGTTATGATTGGGGCACTGCCAGGAGATCGAGGAGAGCGCCAGGCCGGGGCGTGCATGCTGTGGGCACCCAGTCATCTGATTTGGTGCAGGTGGTATCGAAGCTGGTCTCAGCTATCGATCGCTCCGGGATGATTCCAGGGACCGGACAGCAGCAGGCGATGCTCTGCCAGTGGTGCAAGAGCACCCATCATATGGTGGAAGACTGCCAGGCGATGAAGGAATCAACCACACCCCAGGAGCAGGTGAACTTCATTAATAACGCCAGGCGCAATGACCCCTACAGCAACACGTACAATGATGGGTGGCGCCAGCATCCTAACTTCTCCTGGGCTGGGCCAAATCCCAAACCACCAGTTCCCCAGGGACCACCAGGCTTCCAGAGGCCACCATATCAGCCCAGACAGGGGCAATTCCAGCAGCAACAACAGTCTCTTTATCAGCCCATGCAGGGGCATGCTGCTCAATCACAGCCGCGGCCTTTTCAGCAGCCAGGTGCAGCCCTTGCTGCCCCAGTGCAGAATGATCAGATGGCTGACCTGCGGGACTTGGTGGGTTCTCTCGCCAGTACTAGTGCTCAGAAGTTCAACACCTTTGAGCAGTTCATGGAGAAGGCCTCGGGTAAATTACTGGCTCTTCAACCTGGTCAGAGGAACACCCAGGCTGTTTTGCAGGATATCCAGACCCAGCTGGGGAGCGTGGCCAAGGCAGTGGCTCAAAGGGCTCCTGGTACTCTACCCGGGCAGACCATTCCTCACCCGCCGGCCCCGGATGAGCGCTGCAACGCCATCATGACCAGGAGTGGCAAGATGACCGTTGATCCCCCTGCTCGGGAACCGGAGAAAGAAAGCCCTGTTCCATCGTCTCCAGCGGTTGAACGAGAAGTAGAGAAGGAGGTTGAGGTGCCTGCACCTAAACCGCAACCAGTAGTGAAGGAGTATGTCCCTAAACTCCCTTTCCCTACTCGGTTGCACAAAGACAGGCTGGAGACAGAGTTCGAGAACTTCATGGCCATGCTTAAGAAGCTGAATGTCCAAGTGCCCTTCCTGGAGGCACTATCGCAAATGCCGAAGTATGCGAAGTTTCTGAAAGAGCTTCTCTCAAAGAAGCAGAAGCTGAGTGAGCTGGCCACTGTGGAGCTCAGCGAGGAGTGCTCGGCTATTCTGCAGAACAAGCTTCCGCAGAAGAAAAAGGACCCAGGTAGTTTCACTATCCCGTGCTCTATTGATAAATTGCATGTAGAGAAGTCCTTGGCGGATTTAGGTGCTAGTATCAATGTTATTCCATATAAATTGTTCATGAAACTAGGCCTAGGTGAACCCCGTGCTACTAGGATGACCCTTCAATTAGCTGACAGATCTGTAGTGCATCCTAGGGGTATAGTGGAAGACCTTCTGGTTAAGGTTAGCAAATTCACATATCCTGTGGATTTTGTTATCCTGGACATCAGTGAGGACACAGAAGTGCCTCTTATACTGGGAAGGCCTTTCCTGGCCACCGCCAAGGCTCTCATAGATGTGCATGATGGGACCTTAGTTTTGAGGGACGGCGAGGAGCGAATAACGTTTTCAGTTGCTAACACTATACCTGCTTCGTTACCTCTGCATGCTGTATCTCACCAGGAGCACGAGTCTATCGTGTATCCTTCTGTGCTGCCTATTTTGCAGGACCCGCCTCCCACACCTTCGCCGCCACTCCGGACCACTCCGTCACCCAAAGAACAGATCAAGGAGGAGTGGCGGCCGAAACTGCAGGCAGCTAAGCCCGCTCGAACGAAAGCCGGAGACCACTATGAGCTGGTCCCGCCCCCACCTTGGCCATCCGAGTATTCACTCGCTTGCATCCTACCGGATGGCCAAGTCGAGCTGGCAAATGCAGGTGGCCACATTCGTCGCGTGCATGACCACCATTTGAAGCTGTACCTCAAGAGCGATGTGGATCCGCTCTTGAAGGCACCTGATCCTACACTTCCCTGAGCATCCATACTGGCGTCCAGCTAAGACGTAAAAGAAGCGCTTGTGGGGAGGCAACCCCACCAAGGTTTGTTTTTCTTTTGTTTATTTTTGTCGGTTTGTCCACTTGGAACTATGGTTTCTATCACCCAGTGTGTTTTGCTGATGCTAGCCTCGCTGACTGGTCCACTTCCAGTCCCCCAGCAGTGTTCTTACCCGGTAACATCGTTCCCCTTATCTTTCCCTCTACTCCATTGGGGGCAATGTCGTGCTTAAGTGTGGGGGGATGCTTTGTATCGGTTGGAATATTTATGATGGTGCTTGGAGCCTAGTCCGCTGTCCGAATCTTACGATTTGAGGGCTCCAAGTACTGCTGTTTGATCATATTGGCACTGTGTTTTGATGGATGAATTGATTGGTTTTCGGAGTAATGCATGACAACTTGTTTGCGACTAGGACAACCTATGATGAGGACTGAGATGTGCAGTAGAACGATGTAGGGGTTCAGTTTTTCAACTGTTTGCTTGCCAACTGTGACTTGATCTGATTACTTGTTCTTAACAGTCGTTTATGCATCTAGTTCAGGGTATCAGAATGTGAGATAGAGCATATAGGTAGCCATGTGAGATTTGAGCCTGCTCGTTTCTTTCTTGTGCGATAGATCCCTCTTCCATGATGTGTAGCATTCACGTTTTCACTAGCTAAGATGATGGGGGCATAGGATTAGCCCACGCCCAAAACTGACTGTCCTGATGTGTCATATCCCCTAGTTAGCCCCTTTGAGCCGTGTGTTATCCTTTCTTTTGGTCTATAATGGAAAAAATCACCCTTGTTGCATCTTTTAGAAGGTTCCACAGAGTGGTTTTTACATATTCTCTGCTGTTTCTGCTAAAGTCTATGTGAGTGTTGGAGGTAGTGCTTAAAAGTTGGGCAGGTGTTTGAAATTGATGCAGAAGTGGTGGCTCTCTTAGGAAATGAAAAGAAAAATGAAACAAAGAAAAAAAATTGAAAGCAAAAGAGAGCCACTACTAAAAATCTGAATAATGCCCAGTAAGTAGTGTTTCTTAGCAGTCTGGCTTGGAAATGCTTATGTTTATGCCTCTTTCGCTCTTGTGCTCTTAAGATATTGAGTAATGCAGAGTAGCAGAAAGAAAATACCGGGTTGTTTGACTGTGATTGTGTGTTTGGAAAATGTGGAACCTTTTGCTATGAATACTTCCACCACCTAAAAGGCCTTTTCCCCATGTCCAAGACCCTAGCCAGTCATTTGAACCTGTGTCTAAGACCTCCTGATTAGTTAGTGGTGACACCCCATATGTGAACTCTAGCATTTAGAGGCTGCCATCATGGTGAAGAGATGATAGGTATTGAGAGAAATAGCATGCGCATCTTTCGCATCAAATTGTCCTGACCCCACTGGTCGAGAGTGAGTGATTCATTTTCATTTTCATTTTCTATATGCTCTTGTACCCCGGTGAGGACCTAGATTGCTCGGTCTCTATTCTGATGTCTTGAGTTGGATGCATGAGTTGATTGTTTTGAGTAAGTGGTTGAATCAAGTCTAGGTTGGCCAGTGAACAGACAGGAGACTCTTCCTTTACTCGGTTTGCTGCACTCGAATGTCCTTTGTGGTGGTTGTCCAGGTTGTTATTCAGGTTGTGCATGTATTGATGTTTGAAAACCAGTGCGATTCACGTGTTTTGTGCCTTTATGACTTGTCCCCAATGTTGGTTGATTGAAATATGTAAGCTTACCTAGTGTCCGACTTGGTTTGCTTGGGGACAAGCAAACGGTTAAGTGTGGGGGAGTTTGATAAACCATCATTTACACATGTTTTTACCCCCGTTCTTACACCGTTTGAGGTGTTGATTCTCGTGTTTTAGGCCGATTTCACGCTAGGTTGTGCTTGTTTATGATATTTCAGGTCCTAGTACGTGAATGGAGGCTTGGGAGCGAGTTTGAGGTCGATTGGACAAGGATCGGACGCATGGCGAGGTTCCGAGGAAGTCGCACGGGCACACCCACAACCCGCACGGCCGTGCAAGTGACCAGTTTGGCCGTGCGGGATTGTGCGTGGGCACGCACGGGATTGTGCGTGGCCACGCACGGCCGTGCAAGTAACCAGTTTGGCCGTGCGGGATTGTGCGTGGGCACGAACGGGATTGTGCGTGGCCACGCACGGCCGTGCAAGTGACCAGTTTGGCCGTGCGGGATTATGCGTGGGCACGCACGGGATTGTGCATGGCCACGCACGGCCGTGCAAGGTGCAATCCTGGCCGTGCACGATGGCTGAAGGTCGAATTTAATGATACGACGCGTTTTGGAGTGCACGGCCAGAATGGTGATGTGCACGGCCGTGCACCCTGGCCGTGCAAGTCGGGAAACCCTGTTTTAGAGCCTATTCCGAGCCAGAAGTGGGAGAATCGTGTTTTGAGAGCAAAAACAGAGCCCTAGAGAGAGAAAGTACGAAGAACACATCCTAGAAGCTGTCTTAGAGCTGGATTTCATCGAATCGAGCTTGGAGATCGTCATAGGAGTGAAAATCATCGTCCCGGAGCAGATTATCCTCATCGTTATGAGTATGACTAATCCGATTCTTGTTTTCTCTTCTCTCTCTATGGAGTAGAACCCTTCTCTCACTTGGGTATGAAGAACCCTAGTTCCTTGTGTTAGGGATTTGATTGTAATGACTTGGGATGATATTACTGTTTGATTTTAATCGAATGACGCATGTTTATTGAATTGATTTGAGTCTGATCAGCTTTTCTCAATTTCTGCTGCAACCTGAGATAGATAGAATCTGATTGGGTTGTTAGAGCCTCTTCATTCGATAGTAGGAGATTGGCTATACGAGAGTTAGCCAGTTTACTGCTTTGTACTGGTGTTCTTGGCGCCAGTAGTGGAGTTCTGTGTTCATAGCCTCAGCTTTCTATCCCGGTGAAGACTAGTCGTCTGCCGGGTAGTTAGACTGAGAGGGCTTGGTCAGCTTAAGAGATTCCAAGCTACTGTCGGATCTTCCGCAGTCTAATCAACAGTAAATCAACCCAGGGAATTGCAATTGAACCTAACTAAGGGGCTAGGGGGACTCAATCCCGAGTGACTCTTGCCTGCTTTAGAAACCCGAACAATTTACTGCTTTCTTGTTGCTTTTACTTTTCACAACAATCACTCGAACTAGTTTGCTAGATAATAGAGAATCACGGAGTAAGCAGTAGATCTAGACCCCGGGTTGATAATTAAACTTGCCTGTTACTGCAGTCCCTTTCATTGGTTACACTTGGCCATTGTTAGGTGTTGTGTTTTAGCGTGTCAACTACTGAAAGAATGGACCAAAAACACACATGATCCTGGAAAGGGACATCTTAAGCACCTAATTCCGATACACATTAACTCGGTTTATCATCAATGCATAAAACCGTCACCACAATTCGTCAAAACCCTTACCTTGTCAAAGTTAACCACGAAGATAGAAGCAGGACTGGGCCTGTCGGGGTCTCTGTTTAGTTCGAACCCCACGGTTTCAGTGTAAAAAAATGTAGGAATAGAATTTTTGAAATACAGACTCCACAGCTGTAGCCTCCGCTTCAAACAACGAGACCTCTCTTCCCAAATCAGTCTACAATACACCTCATCCATATCAGAGATCCATCCAAAATCACAGCATTGTAGTTCGAGAATCAATTTCGGCAATTTCAATTCAAAATCCCTTTCTTACCTCCCTAGCAGATCCTGAAGGAACCATGGCCTCTTTCATTGCCTTCTCCAGTGCAATCATCTCCGCCTGCCCAGCTGTTTACACAAGTGAATTACTCATACAAGCAACAATTAGTTTTCATTCAAAGGGATGGGGGTGCTTATGCTTGCACAGCTTGACGCCGAGATTACCTGCGATATTCGGCCAGTTTAGGGTTCAAACAATCGATTGGGAGGAATCATAGGACAGGTGTGAAATATAACAGTCGAGAACGGGAAGAATAAGAGGAGGAAACAGAGTGGTTCAATTATCGCTGCCATTTTCTGAGACGGCTGGGATGATTTACAGGAGTAGGGAGGAAGAACAGGGTTATTCCCAATTCGAACAGAAAAATGGAGTAAGAGAGAAGGTCCAAGGTCGGGATTTGGAGGAGAGGGGTAGGGCTACGGGTGGGGCAAGGTAGGTGTCCTTTCTCTTAGGGTGGTTGGGTTTTGGGTCAATTCAATAACTAAACAGAACCAACCCGATTTGGTTTACAATGGACTAAAATGAAAGAAAAACTAATTCTATGAGTTGATCTGTAATTTTATTTAATATAAATTCCGAAAAAACAAATCATTTAATACAATTTAATCTCAGCCGTCTAGATCACACGTACGGTCAAGATCATCAAGGTACGCCATACCCCGGAATTTACCCGGGGTACGATAGAAGCCACCATATATATATATATATAGTTATCGAAAATGAAAAGAAAAAAAATTGGCAAATATATTGCCATTATCATTAACTTGCTACATAACAATCCATAGAGATTGCAATGCATATATAAATATGTACTAAGCACGACGAGTTGATGATTGGAGTACTCTTCTATTTCGATCAAACCGAAGCAAAAGAGAGTTAGAGATTTCAAAACACGCTTGAGTCTGTTCGTTCGTTGGTTGATATATTATGGAGGGCAAGTTTGTAGCGGCGGTGCTGTTACTGACCACCGCTGGGATGATGGGCTCTGCCTCTGCGCGGCGGGACGAGAAGTTCACGAAATGCTACAATGCTTGCATGAAGGACTGCGACAAGAGCGGAAGCTTGGAAGTTTGTATAACGTATTACACGGATAAGTGTACACCACAATCTAGTCGTCGATCCATAGGTCAACGGCCGCCGGCCTGCAACAATAATAATCAATAAGCTATAGCTCTCAAGGGTCTTCTATTTTTCAGTATGTTGTTGTTTGATTTTGTTGAAGAAGAATAAAATATTTGATTTCTTTTATGTATTTTTCTTCTCGTTATATTTCATATATGTCACACGTTAGTTATGGAACTGACGGAAATAATTGGTTTTCACATTCTCCGGCGAGGTGTTGTTTGATTTATTGTCGGCGGCGCCAGATATCAATGAATAACAAGAGACATGCAGTGATAAAAAAAACAGTGATACATCACGGAATGAAAAAACATAGATTACAATTATATTGAAATTAAAACGTCAGTGACCGATTTATTAATAACCCCAAACTTAAATAACTTTTTATGCAATTATGCTAATTAGTTCTCTCATTTATACGAATATACAAATAATGATTCACCCATTACCATCACATTATTAACTTCCAGCTAATAATTGATGCGCGAAAAGGCAATTCTAGCTACAAGCAATTCAGCCATATATGGATCAGTAACTTCAGAGTGTTGGATCCCAACTGTCAACACGATATGTCCGTCTGCCTCTCGAACAACTATTTCAGACGAACAACCAGAACCATAGACAACATCATAATAATTTAACTTGAATAATTAGGAGGAGGTTGCCAAAGGGCGGTGAGGAACGACGGAAGGCAAGCATGCGCAGATGGAGAGGGAGGGAATACAGAGGACACTTCAATAACTTGGAAAAAACAATAATGACCTAGAGAATGGGCATGAGGTTAATAATATTCAAAGACCACATTATACAAGACTTACAGATTCTCCACAACACCCAGGCGCATTGGAGAACATGGGTTTGGGGGTGCTCAGAAAGTATAACAAGTTACCACCATAGAATGAAATTCACATCGGGGCCGAGTCAATGAAATCATTTAAACCCATAATAGACCATAGTTAGTAAAATGCGGTACGGGTAAGTTATGTATAGAATGTATAAGTGTATTTTATTTCATCTCTAAACTAATGAAACGTTTTATAGTACGTTAATAGTTATATTATATAACAAATAAATTATTTTAAAAATAAATTAAAATATAAATAATAGTTAAGTTAGAAATTTAATTAATTATATTAAATGTGTTATATGAGTTTTATACATGTTTAGTACGGAGCTATCAAATGAAAGAGAAGTAATAAAATGGATTGACAATAATACGAATATGAAAGTTTTAAATGAATAAAATACATACAACCATATATATTTGTATGAGATCGAGTATTTACTAACTATGAATATACCACAAGAAGGTGGAGCTACTTGGCAGGTTTCTGACCAACCACATCCCTGACCCCCGGGGTGACCGGTTCCCCGGACGGATCATGGGGTTCTGGGCAGACGTGTTTCAACACGTAGACGCTTACACCCAGGACGCCTTCACAACCACTGTTCTGTACGTCGCCCAAGAGGCGACGTTCGAGCAGATGGCCCTGCGACTGGTCCCTACCGTCCTCACACGACAAAGATTGGTGTCGAGCAGATGGTCATGCACGTTGCAGGGAGATCGATGGTGCCACGTAGGGGACTCCTGCTCTCGGGCCTCGGGGTGTTAGTATGCTTGTTGGGACTTCTGAGCGGTATGGCTTTTGTCGACGCGTGCGAGCACATCAGTAGCGAGATGGCCTTTGTGTTGACAAGCGTCGGTATGCTAGCACTTGAGGTGGCGATTGGGCTTGGACCTGGGCCCGTCCCGTGGATGTACGGGCTTGAGGTGCTCCCTCTTACAGTACGCGCACCCACTCTAGGTCTTTGTCTTACGTTCAAGTTTGGTAGCGGTATACTGTTATGTTGGACTTTTCCTCAGCTGTACTTCACTTTTCACCAAACGTGGTTGGTTTTCCTCGTCGCAGCTACGGTCACATCACTTTTTTTCCTTCTCTGTTGTAGGTTTGTTAGGAGGACTACCTGTAGAGTATAGACTGCTTGTCAGTGGCGTAGCCAGAAATTTTACTAAGGTAGATCGGAGAAAAACATAACCTAACTTATATTTATTTTTTATAATGTAATGAATGTCACTTTCAATATAACCAACCGAAAAATCGTTAATAATTTCATCATTCATCCTATTCCGAAGCTTGTTCTTCACATAGTTCATTGCAGAAAACCCTCTTTCAACATTTGTCGTGGCAGCATAAAGGAACAATGTCAATTTAAGAAGTCCATAGACGAAGGAAAACACTCGATATTTTCTTGAAGAAACCATTTCTCCAGGAAGCTCACCAATTCTCTTTAATCTTGCAACCTCTCAACCCTCTTCATATCAATATATAAACATCTAGCTGATGAAACTCAAGATGTAAATGTGACATGTTTAAGTAATTCGAGTGATTAAATGTGACATGTTTCAGTAATTCGAGTGATTGGGGTTGGACGGAGGCTAACGGGAGAGTGACTTCATCTACATGTGACCTATTTTAGTAATTTAAGTGACCAAAATTAATATTAAATTTTTCTAGTTACTAAATATGACACGATTTAATAATCTTAGTGACCAAATGTGGCATCTACCCTAATCTAATCGAGTGTGCTATACGATATAAACATAGGAGCATCGATCTTTTAAGTTTTTTTAAGTTTTTTTTTTATTCCAATGAAGATAGAAGCATAAGCAAGCAAGTTGAATAATATAATATTTCAGAATTATAAATTAACCAATTAATAAATCCTTCAATGGCATAGCGCCGGCCAGTCATCTAGTTATCGTTACATATGAAAAAAATTGCTTACTAATGCATCAATCATATTATTTATAATCAATAAATCATAACAATAGTTTCTTCTTAACACACAAATAAATGCAACTAATATAATTATCTTACGAACATTAAAAGTATTGTGAGATTTATTTTTTATGGATTCCAAAAAAGGAGCAACGTATCACTCTCGAGTGTTTATGCAAAATATTAATTAATATATAATATATGATTAATTGTTTAATTGGTTTGATTGGTTAGCAATATTTGAAACAAAACCACCTAAATCAAACAAGCTAAAAAATTAACCAAATCAATCAGTTATCCAAACCAACCAACCCAAATCATCTAGTAGTTAAAAGGGTTATAGGTACAATATGCCCCTCTACTATTTCATTTTATCAAACATGCCCCTCTACTATTTTTTACATCAAACATGCCCCTATACTTTGAAAATATGATCAAACAGGCCCTTCTATTAAAATTTTCATTGAAAAAAATCATCAATCATGGTTGAACCGAGATTTAGACGACCCGACATCGGCAAATGGGAGGGAAATGTCTGTTTTATCCCCTGTTTATTTATCTGGGTCTCGTAAAAGTGACATTATTAGAATTATTTGGCTATACAAAAGAACCAAAAAATTCAAAAGTAAAATTATTACGGATATTTTAGACATTTGTGCCACCCTAACCAAAGTTTGGCCGTGGTTAAAGATTTTTGGATGAAAATTTTAACAGAAGGGCATGTTTGATCATATTTTCAAAGTATAGGAGCATGTTTGATGTAAAAAATAATAGAGGAGCATGTTTGATCAAATGACATAGTAGAAAGGCAAATTATACGTATAACCCTAGTTAAGATGACTAACATGATAACCATTCCATTTAAACATCACTAACGATGAAATTGACATTTCAGTGTCGTGCCACGGGTACCCACCCGACCCAACCCAGTCAACGCGGGTAAAACTCGTGTTGACGGGTTTTGGGCCGGGTTTGGGTTTAAACCCGCTACACTATTCATCGGGTCGGGTTGAGTTTGGGTTTAGGTAAACCCGCCCCATGGGAACCCGCACACACACACATAATTACTTTCCCGGTATATTTATTATTCTAAATAATATATCTTCCTTAAACAACTAATATTCTTTATGTTTGTGGAGACATTTATGTTTGTGGAGACATGTATAATTTGTTCTTTCTAATTGTTTAGAATGAAGTTGACATTATGAAGTGGAGAGTGAAGAAACTTAGTTGACGAGGAAGAAGCTTTCAATTAATGTTATTGTTTATAGATGTTTATCTTTAATTTTGAACCATTTGTATTGATCATTTGCGGTTTGCTTGTAGCTATATATTGGTGTTTTTTGTATGAGAAAATTGATGTTAAACTTTTATTTTGAAAGAAACTTGTTATTGTAAATTTTTTACCACAAAAACCCACGGGTACCCATGAACCTGCGGACACCCAGCGGGTTGGGTTGTGTTTGAGTTTTTCAAACCCAGCGGGTTTTACCTCAGGTTTTTTTGGCGGATAAACCCATGGGTTTGGGTTTGACAAAACCCTCCCCAACCCGACCCATTGCCATCCCTAACCACTGCAAATGAGTTTTATATTACAGGTAACTAGCTTGTTGTCCGACCCATTGTCGAAAAGTCATTTGAATATCATGTCTTTTTTATGTGTTTTAAAAAATTTAAAATTATTTGAAATGCTAAATTTCGTCTGACATTAAGGTGACATCAAAATTACTTTTCCATTTTCGAATTTCTTATAACTTTTCATCAATGATGAACATTGTAATCTTAATGGTTATAACCGAAATTCTCAAACCGGATTAAGTAGTTGAGCCAGTCAAGCAAGTGGTTTGAAGTTTAATGGTTTGATTGAGGTTCAACGTGTTTGAGTCATCTTACACATTTTCTAAATATATTTACATATAAGATAAAAATTTAGTGACTGAAATGGAATATACTAACTAATATCTATTAAAAACTCAAATTCCATATAAAAGAATACCTATCTCAAGATCCACCCACCATCCCCTTGCCTCTCTCTCCGTCCTCGTCCCTGTCCCTCTCTCTTCTTCTCCCTCTCTAACAATCAGATACTTGGTTTTGTATAGCCCGTTTTGGAGCACGACTTTGGTCGGACCTAGTCCAACCAGTCGCCCGATACGTAAAGGTGTAACAACTTTAGTAATAAAACGCATGAATAACCATTCATAACTTGTCTATTTAATGATGTAGTCACTTAGTTGCTTATGGTTGAAAAAGAAAATTGACATAACAAAAAAGAGTTTGTATGAAAAAGCGTAGCATACATAGGAAACTCCTGATCGTAACCTTTAGTCAATATTTATTTCTTTTGCTTGAGAAACAATACATATATAGTAATATCTAAACCTGTAAGTATTCTGCACAATACAATTACAAAATCAGTAAGAAAATAACATATTGGTTAAATACACTATCCAAAACTTTCACGGTTGTGCCAATAATATCCAAAATTTCCCGAAATACCACTTATATCTGATTCCTTCACATTCTTTAACGGTGTTTTTGGATATACAAGTGTATTTAACCAAAAATATATTGAGAATTGGATAGATTTGGCAAAGAACAACTATAAAACATGGATATAAGTGGTATTCCGGGAAATTTAGATATTATTGGCACAACCGTGAAAGTTTTGGATATTCAAGTGTATTAAACCACCTAACATATTCCATCCTTACTCAATGCAATGAAAATATTATTTATCAACCAACTTACTCTAAATTTAGTTGAGACAATCTTATTCACTCAACAAAAAATTAAACCTACACTACAAGAAATTTGACCTTAAGTGACAAATTAATTTTGTTGTCATAAAATATTTGTCATATTAGGCAACTAAATATGACAAAAAAAAGACTTGTCACATTTAATTGGCTATATGTGACAAAAGTTATATTTGTCATTCATAGTTGTCATAATAGAGTTACATTGTGACAAAGTTTTTGTTGTCATTATAATTTTGTCACTATATGTCTTATTTACCGCGCAAATACTGCTACAGAATGACAAAACACCCTGTCACCTTATGGTTTGTCACATTATGTTCAAGAAATCCTAAGATATGATAATATAATTTGTCATAATATGGTGTGCAGAATGAAATAAACTTTTTCATTAATATATTTTTTTAGAATTTCTATTTTTCGTCCAGAATTCCATTCGGCGGGACTATTATTCCCTTCCCTCCAAGACGAAAAAAAACCCCAACCCGCCTCTCTAACCCTTCAGCTCCAAGAACAGAAACCCCAATTCCATCTCCACTGCGAATTGCAAAGTCGAAACCCCTCTCACCACATCCTCTTCAGCGATTCGTCTGGGTACGTTCTCCTCCCCGTGAATCGATTGTCCGGTAAGTCTCGTTCGTCTCCTCGCCCTGGACTCCTTTTCCTTTGCGATTTTGGTTTTGATTTGCATGGTGGATACCTGATTCCGATAAAAGCAGAGTTGGGTTCCTCATGTTTCTTCTTCTATCTCTGTCGTTCATAGGCTCTCTTGCACAGGGGGTAGGGCTTTCCCTTTGAATCAACAGTCTCCGATTAACCAAGTTGCCCTCCTTTGCTTCGACGGCCTGCCTTCCCTGCCGCGAGTTCCCTCCGTTGATAAACGAGTAAGTCTGGCCTTCGATTTTGTGTAAGCCCAGTGTATGGATTGGCTTACATAGATAGCTGTTAGGAAATTTTTGTATCTGGTACGCGAGATGAGTGAATTTGATGCAATGGATTTGGATGAAGGCGACATTTGTGAAAAGTGGTTTTTGATGGGGATGGTTTTTGTTTCTGAAACGCCAATGTGCCATGCTGTTTGGTTTAACTAAGATGACTGAAACATGATTGAAAAGATTAGTCCTTCTGATGATAACCTTAGCTACCCAGATGTTGAATTAGTAATTCTGATGACTTCCCTTGATCTGGTTGATTCTGAAACGCGTATGATTTGAAGCAGCATGTTGTTTGGGTTTAACTAAGATGACTATCTCTCTGGTGTACTGTTTATCTCCTTTCTAAGTTCAAAAAAGCATAATTTGTTTACTAGATTTGAGCTACTTTGAACTGATTTCAAAGTTTAATGCTACATGCAGGTTATTTGTCTCTTTGGTCGATTACAACCTGCTGCGGCAAGTTACAGACTGCAATCAAAGGTCAGTTATACCTTAACGCGTAATGAGTCGTGAGTGGATATTGCTCAAAGATCATTGGTGTGCTGATTATGAGTTGGGTGTTAATGAGTTCATGGAAGTTGCTTCTAAGCATGTTGATGCAATTGGTAGGGTTAGATGTCCGTGCAAGAACTGCAATAATCTCTACTTTAAGACATTAGTCCAGGTGCGGGGAGACATATTTAAGCATGGTATGGTCAAGACATATAAAACGTGGGTCCATCATGGTGAGTCTTATGGTGTTAGTAGTAACGGTGAAAACCCATCGACTGAGTCTGACGATGTTCATAATGAAGAGAGTGGGTTACAGACCGACATGTCTGAAATGTTGGGTGATTTTGGTAGGGCGAATGAGTGTCTAACAACCGCTGAACCTTCCCACGGTCCTAATAATAATGGTGCATTGGCAAGGCTCCTGAAAGATGCCAATTGCCCTATTTACCCCGATTGCAAAAAAAATTCAAAACTGTCCTATGTTATGAAAATGATGAACATCAAGATACAGACAAACAGTAGTGATAAAGCATTCAACCAATATCTTGAATTAATCAAGGAAGGTTTACCGAATGGGGAAACACTTCCCACTTCGTTCTATGAGGTGAAGAAGTATATGCGTGATCTTGGATTTGGTTACACCATCATCGATGCATGTCCCAATAACTGTGTTCTGTATAGGGGGCAGCTTGAAGCTGCTCGAGAATGTCCAAAATGTAAAGAACCTAGGTTTAAATCTGGTAAACAGAAAGATGTTGCCTTAAAGAGAGCTAGATATTTCCCCATTAAGGATAGGTTGCAGCGGTTGTTCACTACCAAAGATCTAGCAAAAGATATGCGGTGGCACAAGGATAAACGCGTTGATGATGATATGCTTAGGCATCCAGCTGATGGTAAAACGTGGAAGGATTTTGATCGGGATCACCCTTGGTTTGCTGCGGGTCCCAGGAATGTCAGACTAGCGCTGCTTAGTGATGGGTTTAACCCATTCGGTAACATGAGCAACAGCTACAGTATGTGGCCTGTTGTCTTAACCCCGTACAACTTACCTCCTTGGTTATGTATGACCGACCCTTTTTTTTTCCTTAGTGTCCTGATTCCTGGTCCCGAATACCCCGGGAATAACATTCATGTCTATCTAGAACCCGTTATAGAACAGTTGAATGAGTTGTGGCATGATGGGGTTCTTACATATGATGCTCATGCAAATGAATCTTTTCAATTGCGTGCTGCATTGCTGTGGACCATCAATGATTTCCCTGCATATGCCATGCTTTCTGGGTGGAGCACTAGGGGTAAACTGGCCTGCCCAGTGTGCAACATTGAGACTTGTTCTCAACATTTGGAATATGGAAGCAAGGAGTGCTACATGGGGCATCGAAGGTGGTTGGACAAAGATCATCGTTGGAGGAGGAGTAAGAAGTTCAATGGGAAGCCAGAACACAGAAACAAACCTAAGCAATTATCAGGGGAAGAGATACTGCAACAGGTTGAAGCTGCGTTCAGTGGGGATGTTTCTGTTCATGATGGTGGGAAACGGAAAAGGAGTGTTGCGGAGGACAAGTTGAATTGGAAAACAAGATCTTCCTTTTGGACTTTGCCATACTGGAAGTCTATTGACTTGCGACATAACATAGATGTCATGCATGTGGAGAAGAACATTAGTGACAATGTTATAGGGACGATGATGAGCATTGATGGGAAAACAAAGGATACGCCAAATGCTCGCATGGATTTAAAACAGATGGGAATTAGGAAGGAATTACATTTAATTCCTGTTGGTGATAGGTTTAAGATGCCACAAGCCTTATACACACTAACAGCGCTGCAACGTAGGGAATTCTGTGACTAGTTGAAATCTGTAAAATTTTCCGATGCTTATGCATCAAACATATCCCGGTGTGTGACTACTGATGGTAAGTCGGTGACAGGGTTTAAAAGCCACGATCACCACGTATTTATACAACGATTGCTGCCTACTGTTGCTAATGGTTTCTTCACAAAAGAAGTTTACACTATTTTGGCTGAGTTGAGTGGTTTTTTCAGAGAGTTGTGTTCCAAAACAATATCCAAAGCCACTGTAAAAAATTTGGACCACAACATACCTCTAATTTTGTGTAAGCTTGAGATGTTATACCCTCCATCTTTTTTCGTGGTTATGATGCACCTTCCCGTTCATCTACCCCATGAGGTAGAACTTGGTGGACCGGTACAGTATAGGTGGATGTATCCCATGGAAAGGTAGCCTTTTTCCTTTACTTTTTCGTTCACACCATACTCTAATTTGTTAACCCACAATGTCCTTAACCTTATTTTATGGGCTGTTTTTTTGTGTACTTAGGTTTCTTGGTACCCTTAAAAGTTTTGTTCGAAATAGGGCTAACCCTGAGGGGTCCATTGCTGAAAGATATATTGCAAAAGAGTGCTCCGATTTTTGTTCTAGATACTTGGAAGGGTTTGAAACAAGGTCTTCTCATCCTAACCGTAATGATGACGGGTTTGAAGGTGTTGAGTCTGAGGGCTTTCGTGTTTTTACCCAACAAGGTAGAACACTAGGAGCTACTCGTTATGACCCGATTTCAGTAGAAGAATTTGAGAAAATTCAATGGTATATACTTAATAATTGCGATGAAATTGAAGACATTATCAAGTAAGTACAGTATAACTTTGACTAGTAAATGCAACGTTTTCTTTTACACATCTTTACTCCCCGATAATCTAATTCTTATCACTGCACAGCATGCATAAAGATGAGAAGGTTAAAGAGAATCCTAACATTTCCTATCAATCCCTTAAAGCTAACTTTCCGTCTTGGTTGAAGCAACATGTAAGTTATGGTGGATGACTGATTTAACTTTTTTGTTTCATTATAATGACTGATTTCCTTGCTAATCCCTTAGAGCTAACTTTTTTGTTCTGTTCACAAACGCTTCTTGAACTACAAGTACACCTGTCATAAACACTACAAGGAACAGGAAGAGCCCACCAAAGCTCGTCTGAACCCTCCAGAAGGAGTGAAACAGGAAGACTGGGAGGCCCTCTGTGAGCACTTTGAGAGTGATCGATTCAAGGTAAAACTTGTCGTGTTTGGATATTTGATGACACTTGTACAAGATGAGATCTTAGCACACATTTCTGTTTGCAGGGGCAGAGCACAAATAACATACAAAACCAGGCTAAGCAGCAGTATGCTCACACTACTAGGGCAAAATCCCACGACCAGAGAGTGTATGAAATGGTAAAGCATTAAGTTTTATTTACATCTTTGTACAACAACAAATCTGAATTTGAACAGATGACCATAAACTAGGGGTAAACAGGCCACTTACCACACCTTTACCATGTTTGAACATTTGAACTATCATGTATAGGAGCAAAAGAAGTTGGCTGCACAAGCAGCTCAAACGGAGCAGGTAGATGACCAGGATGCTGAGGATGATGATGCGGTGCCCGTTGACATTGAGCTGTATGCCAACACGCACAAGAAGGCAAGTGATGGTACTTGGGTGAGCGAGGAACAGAAAGCGAATTATGTAAGCCCTTCTGCTCCTCTTATATTGTGTACCTAGTCCACGGACATGAATGGATATTCGATGTATAGTTATTGTAATAGGTTGATTGAATTAAGAGGGAACAATTATTACTGTGGTCTGGTTTATTATGCGCCTCCTGTTACTGTGGTGTGACTTTTATTTTGCTTTGCATCTTGTTGTGGCCTGTATATTTGGGTGGTGACTTTTATTTTGGTGCAATATAGGAGGCGATGCTGGCCCTCCATCTCCAAGCAAAGGCAGATGGGAATCCACTGCTGGGTCGTGACATCGTTCAGAAGGTCTTGCAGAGGAAGCTCAAGTATGGACCTAAAGAAGCAGTGAGGAAGTCGGCAAGAGAAGTTCAGCTGGAAGCAGAACTGGCAGCAGCAAAGGCAGAGGCGGAAAGTAAGACCAAGGAGTTGGAGGCCAAGCTGGTAGAGCAGGATGAGAAGATTAAAGCTCGGGATGAGGAGATTGAAAAAAACATAAAGTAGAGCTTGATCTGCAACATGAAAGTTTGGCTAACCAAGGGGAAAAGATGGAACAAATGCGCTTGGCACAAGAGAAGATGCAAAAGAGTATGGAAACCGTCCTCGCCAAACTCAGCAGGAAATGATTGCACCAGGTACATAGCTATTATTGAATGCATGAATTTCATCTATAGAACTTAGTCAATCTGTTAGGAACAATTATGCACGAATGTGAAGTCTCAATCTAGCTTCTTCTCAAATTGCAATTGCAGGTGTGGACGCATCCCTGCACGACCGTGTGTTCATATGACTTGAGGAGGTTGCGTCTTAGCGAATGTTTTCCTGAACGGAATTATTTATAAGTAGTTGTCGGCTGCAAACCCATTTGGGACAATATGGTTGTGTCGAACAGAATGTAGGAGTGTGTGATGTGATGCAGGAATATTATCTATTTTGCGTCTTTGTAAGCTGTGAGCTAGGACCCTGAATATTCAGCGTTTTCTAAATGAATGTGACTGTCGGCTTGTTTTATGACATATTTTATGTGTATTTCGCTTGTCACATTTACCGCTTACAGGAACGAACAAATTATGACAATGTTCCATTATCAGTTTATGTTTTAAATATGACAAACAATTCAGTATCCTGACGTATATATTATCAGATAAATGGTATTACGACAAAGCAGATCCATATTATGACAAACTGGACCGTCACTGAATACATAAAATATGACAAAATTATTTTATCATATGTGATTTCTAAGGGCACGTGCCCTACAGCTTAAAGTGACGAATGTGAATGACAAACAGTTCCCTCATAATATCTCGTTTAGTCAGTTGGTTGTATTAAAGTGTGACAAAATAAACAGTCTAATGTGACAAGATCTTTCGTCATGGTAGGACAACATATTATGACAACGATATATTGTCAAGTTGGCCGAACAATATTATGATAACCGAAAAATTAAACTTTGTCACATTAGACCTAATACGACGGAGCAAAGCTGATAAAGCCTTTTTGTCATAACACTTGTCACATTAGACAAAAAGTGACAAAATGGCACACTAAAATGAAAAATTGGGTGCGTCACAAAATACCTAATTTCTTGTAGTGCTATCTTGTGGTACTTACTAGGGGTGGGCACGTGGGTGGTTAATCCGCGGGTTGAGGTCGAACCACCCGCAGATAACCCGAACCGCAAGCAGTGGTTGGATTGATGTGGGTGGATTGCGGGTTGATAAATCTCCTACTGGCACTTATGTGGGTGGGTGGTGGGTGGATTGCGGGTCACCCAATGATCTGCACTATATTTTCATATGATAAAATGATTTTTTCTTATTCTATCGAATATTCATCATATTTCCTAACCGCACTACACACTGATCATCTACTTCTAAAAATAGAGAATATATAATATTTTTAGACATTAGGCTACTATTATTGGTTATTATGCTGTGTAATGATTCGGGTCCAATTGTACACATTTCACCCCCACATTTCTTGATAATTTGGCTTTGCATTTCATTGTCCCTCGAGATATTTCAAGCTAGGTTGTGCTTGTTTTGATACATGTTAGGTCCTAGCACGTGTGGAAGGTTCGAGGATGAGTTTTAGGACGATTGGAGGTCGAAAAGCACACAAACTGAAGAAAAGTCCAAATAGTGACAATGCCCCCTGACTGTGAAGCGCAGGCGTCTAGGAATCAGCCGCAGTTCACGATCAGAGCTGCGAGTTCACGATCGCCAGGATCGTGAACTGGAACCATAAACCGTGAACTGTGAAGCGTCCAGAGGGGTTTCAGAGGTTACTGACGCCAAGGCAGTTCACGGTCGCTAAGACCGTGAACTGGAGCCATAGACTGTGAACCCCAGAAGTGAAGCAGCGCATTTTGATCAGAGTTCACAGAGTTCACAGACGCGGCCTGATGTTCACGGCCGTGAACTGGGACTGTGAACTGGGCGCGACTAGGTATAAATAGAGAGCCGAAAGGAGGAAGAGAGGGAGTTTTTCGAGGGTTTATAGTTTTCAGAATAAAGAGGGTTTTCTAGTGAGTGATCAGAACTGGGACTGTGAACTGGGCACGACTGGGTATAAATAGAGAGTCGAAAGGAGGAAGAGAGGGAGTTTTTCGAGGGTTTATAGTTTTCAGAATAAAGAGGGTTTTCTAGTGAGTGATTAGGATTTCTTCTTCCCATTATAGAGAGAGAAAGTGCCATCAAAGGAGGAAGAAGGAGATTGGGCTCAATTCAAGCTAGAGGATTGAAGATCTCTTCTTCTCAAGGGAGATTCAAGCACGAAGGAAGGAAGACACTCATCTCTCCATGATTCTTTCTCTCCTTTTTGTTGTTTTCCTTTGCCTAGCTATGGATTAGCCTTCCTACTCACTTGGGTATTGTGAATCCTAGTCTAGATGTGTGTTAGGATGTAAGAACTTGATTCTATTGTGTTGATTGTGTGTTTTATATAATATTGAGGTATTAATCATGAATGATTGGGTGTTGCTTGTATTATCTCATTATTGGGTCAAATTAACCTAGAAGGTAGAAATCCCCCTTTGGCCCATAGGGAGTTTGATTTCCTAGTCACTTGGGTAACCCCATTTGGGTTAATCTAGGGACAAAACCTCAAGTATCGGAGTAGTACCATGATCCCATCATGGTTGGTCACTCTCCGCCGTCCGGATTAACTTCCGAGGGTTGGGTCTTGCAACCGTTAGTTGATTAGTTAAGAGGGCTAGATCATCTAGCCTATTGTTGTCATCCTTAGCCGAAAGGTTAAGAGAGTTAGTCTACTAAATTAATGCAACAATCCATAATTGGTCAACTAAGAGAGTTAGGGTTTCCTCGGTTTGTTTGATTAAGAGAGCTAGGCCTCCTAGCTTATTGTTGCAATCCTTAGCCAAGCAGTTAAGAGAGCTAGGTTCGCTAGCTTATAGTAGCAATCATTGATTGACCGACTAGGAGGGCTCGATCCAAGCTTTTTGCACCCGCTTCGCGGTATATAAACACATCCTTCACACTAGAGTTTCGTTCATTGATTCCTGGCACGAGACTAGGGGGAGCAATACCCGGGTGAGGTCCTCTCATATATAATTCCCCTCGATTTTCTTTACTTGGTCGTTTATTTTATAGTTTTCTTAGTTTTAAAACCAACATCGTTTTGCTAGATAACAACTTAAGCGCTTGAAGTAGGGGTATATGGACCGGCCCGGGTTGATAATTTAAATACTTGCCCTATACTGCACCCGACTAGAGTTTAAAAACTTGGGCTCTAGTCGGGATTAATTCGCGGTGCAGTTCTGAGGTGAGTCATGTAATATCCCTAAGATATTGGATTCACATTATATTCTATTAATTTTATCAAAGTCACAAAATGCACCAGTTTTCTCAAATTCTCTACACAATTGGTTGGTAGAGTATTGAAAATTTTGATGTAAATACTACATGGATTCACATGAGACAAAGTGGGAAGTGTTTAAAATGATACAATCATACTAATTTACGATAAACTCATTATATATGTTATGAAACTTTCTTAGTGTCTAGGTGGACAATTACTTTTGCGGGTTAACCCACAACCCAACCGCACCCATCCGCCACTCACCCAACCCAACATGTAGAAGAATGTGGGTGGATAGTGGGTCACAATTATACCAACCCGCTAGTGAGCGGGTGGGTCAATTTGAGACCAAAATCCACCTAACCTGTCCATTGCCCACCCCTAGTACTTACCTTGCTAATGCACATGACCACATCAATACATCCATGAAAACTACAGTCCGACTTTCATGATTTGTCTTGTACTGCGATTATTTCATATTAAACTAAGTAACTATGAATGATACATATTGTCAATTATCCTATAAGATAAAAGATTTAAATAATTGAAAGCATCTAAAAAAATTGGTATTCAGAATTGTATTCTTTTAAACTCACCCATTTGTCCAGTCATACCATACGATCAAGAGATTTAGGATTTAACGGTTAACCAAACTAAAACTTTCAAAAAAAAGGGCCACTTACCGTTTACATAACAATATCGTTGCTTTAATAGTTCTAAAAATTAATATGAAGTTAAGAATTCTATATCACATCTACACATTTGATACTGCAATTCAATATTCAAATCAATGATATTGGGTTGCAATTTTAAAATTATCCTCCATTTATAAGATAGACATAAATTAAATTTATTATTAAACTCAAATTAAAATCAAAATATGAAAATTCAAAATTCAAATAACAAAAAAAGTACTTACGAAAGAGCTAGTGGGCTAGCTAACAGTAGTGGGAAAGTCATATTATATTTAGATTTTAGGTTTTTTCAGATTTTGTATTTAAAAAATACAAAACATTTCTTTAGTGTAGTTGGTAATGGTTGTTGTTTTCTTTTAGAAAGACGATGGTTCAAATCCCGAGATTGATGTATTTTTTATGAATAAATAATGATTATGAAAACAAAAATACCCTTCCTACTTTCGCTCTCGTTGCAGGAAATTTGAAATGCTGAAAAACTGCTTACAACTCTGCTATAATATATTTGTAGATTGGTTATGGGTTGACAAACGAACTAGTGGAGCAAACCACATAAACATTAGGAAAAATTGTGTGTTAGGATCCATAGTTGTTCACCTATTGAGTATCATGTCAAGAGAGCACATATAAAAAACATCTTTGAAGGGGAATGGGATCCCAACAGTGAAGACTATGCAATGACACTATCAACATAAACACTCTCATGTCGAGATCGTTAATTGTCCTTAAATAGAGAAGTTCATTTGAAAAATTAGAAGAAACGATAGGTTGGAAATATTACTTTTTGAATAGGCGAGCAATGTGAGTATACAGAAACAGTTCCCTCCGCTTTGGATCTATTTTCATTCTCAAATCGATAAGTACATAGGGAGAATGCATAAAAACAACAACCTAGAAATGATTTTCAAGGAAGAGAAGGAATTGCATGGGAGAAGATTGATGGTTTCCATTGTAAAAATAAACACACTTGATTTAGGATACACTGTGATTATTAAATACAACAATGTTAGAAAACCCCATCATAGAGTTCAAGATCATCACCATTTACAAACTGAAAAGCAAGTCATGAAAATATATGCAAAAAGAATGCTGACAATGAGATTCATTGGCAAACAAGCAAGATGTATTAGATAATATGAGTGCGAAAAATTAAATTAATGTCACCACAAAAATGATGTTGTGGTTCAATCATCATCCTCAAATTGATATATACATCAACAAAACAAATATAATAACGGATTGAAAAATGAACAGAGATGACTATATGGTTAATCGTGAAGCACATAGAAACATATGCAACAACTGTTCAAAAATTAATATTACGGTAATAACTATTTATTAGTGAAATATTTTATTTATTTATTTTATTAATCAAACCCAATGCAGTCAAAATCGCGTTTTAAAACTTAAAAAACTTACGATTTTACGCTTTTAGGTCACAAAAACGCTTTCGTTTCCATATAAAAGGTTGTGTATAAAATCGGACTAAGTTGCTGGCATGAATCGCATGTATTAAGTAACTTATCTAAATTTTGTACATTCATATTTTGCATAGCATATGTCCTACTTAATAGAATTTTAGTTATTTTTCAATATGCATCAAAAACTTATGCTTTTACGATTTGATTCTACGCTTTACGATTTTATCCCTTTGCCGCTTCTTGATAGAATCGCGCTTTTGACTGCATTGATCAAACCTATTGAAATGTTATTAATTAGTTAAACGTTAATTCTCCATTAACTTTTTTGGTTTTTATAATTTTTAGTATTTCGATAAATTTAATTAATAAAAGAAATTCAAAAAATATTTAATTAATAAATAGTCATTAGTGTTATAAAACTAATGGAAATGTAAGCAACTACAAGAGAAGATTGGAGGAGGAAAGACACAAGAGAAGTGAGGGGAATAGTTCTTCTTATTCATACTCCATTTGTGATACAATAGTGTGCTCTATTTATAGGCACCCTTTGGTAACCATTACATCAATGCATATGAATTAGAGATAATAATATAGGAATGGGAGTTACATGTAACTCCCAAGTGAGCATCTAATGTGGTAGGCCATTGGTCATCCAAATATAAATATTTACATAATACTCCCCCTTGGATGACCACTAGATCGCATTATTACGCTATCTCATGTTGCCTCATTAAAAAACCTTACCAGGAAAACCCAGTGGGAAAAACCATGGTTAAGGGAAAAAGAGTGCAGCGCGTATATGCTCCCCCTCATGACCACATCAGCTCAGGTCTTTGAGTCGTCGAACTCCAATTTCACGAACCAGCTTTACAAAGATTGTCGTTGGGAGTGACTTGGTGAATAAATCTGCTAGATTCTCACTTGAACGAACTTTTTGAACAATTATTTCACCACTCTTTTGAAGATCATGAGTGAAAAAGAACTTGGGTGGAATATGTTTTGTTCTATCTCCTTTAATATATCCTTCCTTTAATTGAGCAATGCATGCTGCATTATCTTCATACATGATCGTCGGGATCATTTTTCCTAGAGATAGTCCACACGATTCTCTGATGTGTCGAATTATAGATCTTAACCAAACACATTCAGGACTTGCCTCGTGAATTGCTAGGATTTCAGCATGATTGGATGATGTGGCTGTTATAGTTTGTTTTGTGGATCGCCACGAAATGGTTGTACCACCACAAGTGAACAAATATCCTGTCTGAGATCTACCAGTGTGAGGATCTGAGAGATATCCTGCATCTGCATATCCCACTAAATCCATCTTCGATGCACTCGAATAGAACAAGCCCATATCTGTCGTTCCTCGAAGGTAACGGAGTAAATGTTTAACTCCATTCCAATGTCTTTTAGTGGGAGAAGAGCTATATCTTGCCAATATATTCACAGCAAACGATATATCGGGTCGTGTATGACTGGCTAGATACATTAATGCTCCTATCGCACTAAGATATGGCACTTCAGGGCCAAGCAGATCTTCATCACTTTCTCGATGTCTAAATGGATCTCTTTTCACATCAAGTGATCTTACAACCATTGGATTACTCAACGGATGTGATTTGTCCATATAAAATCGCTTAAGCACCTTTTCAACATATCCTTCTTGATGCACAAAAATACCATCCTTCAAATGTTCAATCTGTAATCCAAGACAAAACTTTGTTCTTCCTAAATCTTTCATTTCAAACTCTTTCTTCAAGCAATCAACTGCTTTTGGAAGCTCTTCGGGAGTTCCAATGATGTTTATGTCATCAACATAAACTGATATTATAACAAACTCACTACCCGATCTCTTTAGAAAAACACATGGACAAATAGGGTCATTCTTGTATCCTTCTTTCATCAAATATTCACTGAGACGATTGTACCACATTCGTCCAGATTGTTTCAATCCATACAAGGATTTGTTCAATTTGATAGAAAAATTTTCTCGAGAATGTGTTTTGTTTGCTTCTGGCAAAGTGAATCCTTCAGGGAGTTTCATATATATATCATTCTCAAGTGATCCATACAGATAGGCTGTCACAACATCCATTAGACGCAGATCTAGTCCTTCTCGAACTGCTAGACTAATCAAGTATCGAAACGTAGTTGCATCCACCACAGGGGAGTATGTCTCCTCATAATCAATGCCAGGTCTCTGTGAGAATCCTTGTGCGACAAGACGTGCTTTATATCTCACGACTTCACCCTTTTCATTTCTTTTCCGCACAAAAACCCATTTGTATCCCACTGGCTTTACGTTTTCTGGTGTAAGGACTACCGGTCCAAAAACCTTTCGCTTTGAAAGCGAGTTTAATTCCGCCTCAATGGCCTCTTTCCACTTTGGCCAATCATCTCTTGATTTGCATTCATCAATAGATCTTGGTTCATGATCCTCATTTTCATTCATCACACTCAACGCTGCAGCGTAAGCAAAAACATCGTCGACGATTATTTTACTTCGGTTCCAACATTTTCCATCCAAGACATTATTGATTGAGATCTCTTCATTATCAAAACTTTCAGGTACCTGATGTTCTTCGGGAACTACAATCTTAGTTATGCTTGGGGACTCTTCTTGAGCTTTCATATTCTCGATTTGATCAACTTGATTCATAGCTCCTTTTCTTTTTCGTGGATTTTTATCCTTGGAACCTACTGGTCTACCACACTTCATTCGTGGTTTAGATTCATTCGCAATTTCAGATTGTCCAACAGGGACATCAACTTTCACTGGAGCATTTACAGCTGGTATGTGTGACTTTGTCACTCTTTTCTGGTCAGTAAACGAATCCGGCAGTTGGTTTGCTAAACCTTGTAAATGAATTATCTTTTGAACTTCCAGTTCACATTGTCTAGTACGAGGATCAAGGTGAGATAATGATAATTCATTCCAACAAATATCTTTTCCCAGCTGTTTGTTCTCACCCCCTAATGTTGGAAAAACTGATTCGTCAAAATGACAATCAGCAAAACGAGCAGTGAATAAATCTCCCGTCAAGGGTTCTAAGTATTTTATGATTGACGGGGACTCATATCCAACATAAATTCCCAACCTCCTTTGAGGACCCATCTTAATACGCTGTGGTGGAGCAATATGGATGTAGACGGCACACCCAAATATTTTTAGATGGGAAATATTAGGTTCCTGACCAAAAACCATTTGCAAGGGGGAAATTTCATGATAACTTGTTGGCCTTATGCGAATTAATGTTGCCGCATGCAATATAGCATGTCCCCAACAAGAAATTGGCAAGCTTGTTTTCATAAGCAATGGTCTTGCAATAAGTTGCAAACGCTTAATAAATGATTCTGCAAGGCCATTTTGTGTATGAACATGTGCTACAGGATGTTCAACATCAATCCCAGTGGACGTACAATAGTCATTGAAAGTTTGTGAAGTAAATTCACCAGCATTATCTAGACGTATTTTCTTGATTGGAAAATCAGGAAAATGTGCTCGTAGTCGTATCAATTGGGCAAGTAATCTAGCAAACGCCAGGTTGCGAGTTGATAGTAAGCACACATGTGACCATCTAGTTGATGCATCAACTAAAACCATAAAATATCTAAATGGTCCACATGGTGGGTGAATTGGCCCGCATATATCACCCTGTATACGTTCTAAAAATGTGAGAGATTCACTCCTTACTTTCACAGGTGATGGCCGTATAATTAACTTGCCACGAGAACATGCAACGCATGGTACATCTTTAAACTGATAAATTTTGTGACCTTTCAATGGATGTCCACATGTATTGGCAATGATTTTTCGCATCATAATCAATCCGGGATGGCCTAACCGGTCATTGCCAAACTATAAAATTATCAAGATTTGTAAACTTCTGGTTTACCACTGCATGTGTTTCAATTGTACTAATAAACGTGTAGTACAACCCAGAAGAAATAGCAGGCAATTTCTCCAATATGTATTTTTTATCGGAGACCATATTTGTTATCATAATATACTCTTTATTCTCTTCTTCCTTTGTCTCAATATGATATCCATTTCGGCGAATATCTTTGTAACTCAATAAATTTCTTTGAGACTTTGAAGAGTATAAGGCTTCATTGATATATAACTTGGTTCCTTCTGATAACAATACACTAGCTCTTCCGGAGCCTTCAATTAAATTTGTACTTCCAGATATAGTACTAACATTTGCTTCTCGCATTTCAAGATGCGAAAAATATTTCTTATCCTTCAAGATTGTATGTGTCGATGCACTATCAATAAGACACACATCATGGTTTTTGATCTTGGTGCCTAGCATGGGAATATTCATTCTTCACAAAGATAGAAAGTAAATCAATATAAGAAAATATCTCCAAATAAATATAAAAATAATGACATGATAATATTAGATGAAATTAAACCATATAAGGATTGTAAAGAGAAATTATATTAAACTGACACATTAATAGGAAAAACACACTCAAGGAAAACGACAAAGAAAGTGAAATTTCAAATGGGAAACCTAAACTTTTCACTTGTGAACAAAGCAACAACGAAATAGAAATTTCCAATGGAAATGCTAAGTTTTTCACTTGCGAACATTCTCATCACCAATCAGGTGATCTGTTTGTCCTTCAGGGTGGGCAAAGAAGTCAGACACATCTAGATGAGTAGCATCATTATAGTCTTTTCCTGAATCATCTTCCTCAAAAATACAATTGGTTTCTATCTTCTTCCCTTTCAATGATTCTTGGTAGAGGTTAACCAAGTGTTTTGGCGTACGACAGGTACGAGACCAATGACCTTTTCCACCACAACGGTAACACACATTTTCGACGTGTTTGTTACCATGAACACTTTGTTCCTTGCTTCTTCTACCATCATTTTTTCCACTTCTGGGGAAAAATGAGCTTTTGGAACTTTCACCACGACCATTACCACGACCAAGATCTCGGCCACGGCCTCGAGCATGAGCATGACCACGCCCACGTCCTCGTCCATGTCCACGTCCATGTATTTGCCCATAAGGATATTGGGTGAACGTCGCCGCATTCGCTTCTGGGAATGGGGCGGCACCAGTAGGACGAGATTGGTGATTTTTCATTAGGAGCTCATTATTTTGTTCAGCAACAAGGAGACAAGAAATCAGCTCAGAATATTTCTTAAAACCTTTCTCACGGTATTGCTGCTGCAGGAGCACATTGGATGCATGAAAAGTGGAGAATGTTTTTTCCAACATATCTTCATCAGTAATATTTTCTCCACATAACAGTAGTTGTGAGGTTATTTTGAATAGTTCCGAATTATGATCACTCACAGATTTAAAATCTTGTAACCTCAAATGCATCCAATCATAACGAGCCTTAGGAAGAATCACAGTTTTTTGGTGGTCATACCGCTCCTTCAAATTAGTCCACAAAATAAGTGGATCTTTGACAGTAAGATACTCATTCTTCAATCCCTCGTGGAGGTGATGTCGAAGAAAGATCATTGCTTTAGCTTTGTCTTGATCTGATGCTTCATTGCCCTCTTTAATCGTGTCTCCAAGACCGTTGGCAGCTAAATGAATTTCAGCATCTAGCACCCATGATAGGTAATTCTTTCCAGTGACATCAAGAGCCACAAACTCAAGCTTTGAAAGATTCGACATACTATCATAAAAATATACACAAATTAAAGTCAAAATTCAATAAATAAATATAGATTACTATCAAGACAAACGACTTATGTGACCCATAATATATCAATTTGATATTTTTACAAATATATAAATAAATTCGAATTTCAAAATAAAAAAAAATATTAAGAAGGAAATTATACCTTTGCATTCTCAAACAAAGATTTCATGTGTTGATTAATAAAGGAAATTATGTAAATTGAAATAGGACAATAAAAGAAACAATTTGGGAGAATCGACATACCTTGAGCAGAACAATTATGGATTTAACCTTTTCAAAAGGAAGAGTCTCGTGCTGATAACGTGTTGTAAAACTAATGGAAATGTAAGCAACTACAAGAGAAGATTGGAGGAGGAAAGACACAAGAGAAGTGAGGGGAATAGTTCTTCTTATTCATACTCCATTTGTGATACAATAGTGTGCTCTATTTATAGGCACCCTTTGGTAACCATTACATCAATGCATATGAATTAGAGATAATAATATAGGAATGGGAGTTACATGTAACTCCCAAGTGAGCATCTAATGTGGTAGGTCATTGGTCATCCAAATATAAATATTTACATAATAATTAGTCATTTCTCATCATTACCAAAATAAAAAAAGGGCAATGTCTATTTTTTACCCAAACCTTTTTCAGATTCTTTTATTTTAACCAAACCTATAGAAATTCTATTTATTATCCAAACGTATTATAATTTATCAAAGTCTGGGCATTCATTCTGTTACCGTTACTTATTTTGTCCACGTGAGAGGTGGGATTTTGTTTTGTTTTTTGATAATCTTTTTATTAAAAATAGTAAATGATGGTATTCTGACCGCCACGTAAAAAGTCAACTCATTATGGTCATACTTAGTCAGCATTACTAACAGAAAAGTTGACGGAGAGTTAACGTTTGGATAATTTTTAGGAATTCAATAGGTTTGGTTAAAATAAAAGAATCTGAAAAAGGTTTGGGTAAAAAATAGATATTGCCTAAAAAAAATATTAAAGTTTCAGAAACGAAAACCGACAAAACGCCCCGTTTGATCTTCTTTACTTGGGCTTCGGCCTTCCTGTGAAGTGTGAATGTGGTGACGGGAATACTGGATCAACCGATCAAGTGAATCCCTTCCTTCTAAAACCCTAGCCTCCGCCCCTCCCGTTCATCAAGATTCAAGAGAGACAACGCTGTCTGTACCGGCAAAGCAGAGCTCTACCCAGGCCAAATATGTCCTCCGCCGCCGCGTCAAGGCGTTTGGTTTCCGGTCTCCACCACCTCCTGTCGCTTTCCTCCAGATCATCCTCTGCCGCAGTAGTCACCCATCCGCCATCTCCATTTCATCAATTTCTGAGGGGCTTCACTGCGAGTTCCGATGTACTGCTCCAGCAGCCGCAGGAAATTGTTTTGCCCACACGAGTCATCGAATCCAAGCCCGGCGCCATGTCCCCGTCGTCCAAGCGAACGGGACTCATCGCTGTCAAGTGCGGGATGACTGGTCTTTGGGACAAATGGGGTGCCAGGGTTCCCATCACCGTTCTCTGGGTCGACGACAACATCGTCTCTCAGGTCAAGACTATCGAGAAAGAAGGGATTTTCGCTTTGCAGGTAAGAATCAAGACATTGCCATGCTTTCCGTTCACTGTCTTTTTGTAATTTTTGGGGATTGAAAGGTTAAATATGGTGTTTGCGTGGTTAGATCGGTTGCGGCCAGAAGAAGGCAAAGCATTTAACGAAGCCTGAAGTGGGTCATTTCAGAGCGCAGGGTGTTCCTCTGAAGAGGAAATTGAGGGAATTCCCAGTCACTGAAGATGCGCTGCTGCCCCTCGGCACTTCTCTTGGCGTTCGTCATTTCGTTCCTGGTCAATATGTTGATGTCACTGGAATCACCATGGGAAAGGGTTTCCAGGTTAAGAAACTTTCGCTTTGTTATTTGGAATTGTTTAACTGAATGTGAACGTTTGATGGTCGATAGAATGGTGATTTACCTACCAGAAAGCAAATTGGAATTTCTTGTGCCTGTATGCAGGGTGGAATGAAAAGGCATGGGTTTAAAGGAGGGCCAGCGAGTCATGGTGCATCGTTATCGCACAGAAGTATTGGTTCTACTGGTCAGAGGGATGCTCCTGGTAAGGTCCGTGCTGCCCTTAATACTATCGAGTTCTCTGTTTGCTGTACAGTTCTGTTAAATTAGCTCAATTTAGTCATTCCTTAGCAATATGTTGATTGGCCGTTGAATCATTAGTACGTGATCTGAACAAACTCCCGATTTCTTTTGGTTGTGGAAGTTTCCTTCTTAGATAGTAGACATGTTGGTGGTTTAAAGCTCAACCTGTTAGCTTTCGAAGTTTAAGTTTCTAGACTAAATTAAGCTCTGCGGAGTGTCTTCTTATGATTCTGATACCCATCGACTACGTTACCACCTGCTTTGCATTAGTTTTTTTATATGGTGAGGTTGGATATGTTATACGCATATATTTGTTGTGCAGGTTTTTAAAGGGAAAAAAATGCCTGGGCGTATGGGTGGCAAGCAAAGAACGGTGAAGAACGTATGGATATACAAGATCGACCCAGTTAGGAACTTGATCTGGGTGAAAGGCCAAGTATAGCTCATCTCACCTTCATCTCCATTTCATATGCAAACTCATAAAATGGATCTTTTGCTGTGTAGATTGTCAGGTTGTATGAACAGTTGGCCTCTTGTTGTGTAGGTACCGGGAGCAGAAGGTAATTTCGTGTTTATTAAAGACGCAGTGTACAGGAAGCACGAGATTTCATTGCTTCCTTTCCCAACGTATTTTCCGGGAGATGGCGAGGATGATAGGTTGGAACCCTTGGTTGCCGATCTTGGAGAAGTAGATCCATTCATGCTAGGAGATTAGCAACTTCTGTGAGAAAGCCCTATAGGAAACCTTGGCTGATCAGGAATTCGGACCACTTGTGCTTACTCTGGATAAGTTTTGCTGTTGAGTTGAAAAACAATACTGCGTTGCTCTAGGTTCCCCAACGATGGGAAATAGTGAGTGGGATGTGTAGGTACATAATTTGTCCGTCTGCCCGGCCTTGTTTCGGTTTTTGAACAAGAATAATGTTTTGGTTCCAAATGAGTTGGCATTTAGCTGGTCTATCATTCACTTCTTGATTTCGAAGGCTACACTCCTCTTAAGTCTTAGCCTTAATGTTCCATAGAATGCTGAGAAAGTGGTGAGGTAGTTTTTGGAAATTGGTTTCCCCTTAATCTTGAAACTCTTGTGAGATGCAATGAGGTTTGCTTATGCAGGTAACTGGGTTGTATATGATTTGATCAAATTGATGTTTGATTAGGTTCAACACCCTGCTAATCCTTGTTGATTCTCATTTCGATTTTGATAACATTGTTTGTTATTAGAGAATTTTCAAGCACTAAGACGACCAATAAGTTTTTCAAACATCAGGCACCACTAAAGTAACATATGAAACTGAAAACAACGTAACCGAAAACGGATTAAACAAAATCAAAATCAATATCAATACAACAGAATGTACAGAAAGCATATATACTACAATGAGCAATGTACAACATTAGAAGCATTCTTCAGCACAGAACCAACCAAAACCTCTGATTTTGATCATTGCAATTCCACGAATTTGGAAACACAGTTTGTATACAGAGGATCATAACTGAAAGAGAAAGTAGCTCTATTATAGCAGAAGACTCGAGTAAAGTCTGTTTTAATCCGAAAGGACCCATTTGACATAGAACATTAGACAAATGTTATGATATAGTCACTCCCTGATAACTATTATTCATGGAGAAAATACAGGATGTTAACAAGAACATGCATGTAACATGGGTAAATTTACAGTTACAGGCTTACAGCTACGATTTCTGTTTTCTTTTTCATCTTCCATCATACAAACTTGGTTCGGGTGATTTCCTGTAAGCTAAGATCACCGATCATGACAGGCGGCGGCGTGGTTGACATCAAACCAGACCTGACGGAACACCTTGATAATGAGCTCATGGTACTCGTCAGAGTTCAACGTCAAATAGCAAGCCAGCAATTCTTCCAGGTCCTCCGCCTTCCGAATCCCCATCTCCTCAATCATCTCCACCATCGATTCCCTGAAGTCATTCTGCGGATCGTACGAGCTCTTCACCACCGCAAAGCTCTTCAAACAATCAAATCCCTCCGCCGCCGCCGCCGACGCCGTTTTCTCCGGCGGCTTGGACTTTCTCTTAGCTCTCATCTTCATCTCTTCAATTGCTCTGATTTTGCAAGGTTCGGCCTTGGACGGCGCCCTCGGCGAACCAACTCTGGCTTTCCCTGCAGTCTGCTTGCTCTGTTTCCTCTGCATCGGCTCGCCACTTATGTGCAGAGACTCCTCGCGTCTTTTTCCACTTTGCCCCACTCGGTCGACGAGAGAATATCCGCCGCAAGCTCCAAATTTCCCGCCTTCGTGGATGAATCCCACGCGGCTCCTACTAATTCTGAAACCGCCGGCTGCTGCTTGAATTCTGGGCTCTCTGCCTCTGCATTCTTCCCCTGTTTTTTCTTCGCTTCCGTAACTTCTTCTGAACCCAATTGCCGTTTCGAATTCGATCTCCTCGCCTTCTTCTCCTTCTTCTCTATTCCCGCCGATCTCAGCCTTGGAGTTCTGATTTCCACAGCGGTCTCTCTCGTACCCGCCGCCGGCAAAACCCCAAAATTCCCAACTTCCTCCTCCTCCTCCCCTGTTCTCGTTCCCACTCTGTTTGATCTGGCGCAGCAGCTCCGGCAACTCGACGGCGGGAACTTTTCATCGTCGCTGTCGTCGTCTGAGACGTACTTGTTGTCACCATAAGCTTGGCATTCGTCCCCAAACGACAGCCTCCAGAAGGCGTCGTCATCACCGCCGTAGAATCTCCCTTCCCCACCGCCGCCGACACTATTCAAATTCGGTGAGCTGAAAGGCAGAGCAGAGTTCAAATTCAGTTTACCACCACCACCGCCGCTCCCTTTTGGGTTCGCTGCTTTTGTTGCATATCTCTGCTGCCCTGAGCCCATGCTCATCTGCTTGAACTTGGTGAGCCAAGAGGCCGGAAGCACATGAGAGATCAAGAACGGCCGAGAAGCAGACGATGAAGCAACAACCCTATTCTTCCCCCACTTCATGTCTCTTCCTTCCTAGTACACACACACAGAGAGACAAACAACAACGTTTGATGAAAAGGGAGAAGTAGAGAATTTGGGGTTTGGAGGTGGTTCCTCACTTTCTAGCAGTTTTTGGAGTGCAGTTGGGATGGATGGAGAGGGCTTCTGGACGTGGGTTTCTCACTTATTATTTAGTGTCTTTCCTCCCTCTGGCCCTTGTGTTTCAAAAGAGAGACCTAGTCTGAATCTTGTGACCACTTTTTCCTTTGCTTTAAAACTTTGGCTTTTTGGTGTCCCAAATTTTGAGCTTCTATTCTCTGGAAAATCATTGATGGTAATGCGCTTTTGTTGGGGATTGCAGCAGTTCAAAAAACTAGAAGCAGACAACTATAAAAAAGCAGGAGCAGAGGCTAAAGAAGGGAATTTTAGGGAGGCCTAGAGATGAGGGATTTTAGCAAGGGGACCTCTTTGGATCGCACTTGATAAAAGACATGAATGAAGATGGTAAGTAAAGGAGGAAGGGGGGTTAATCAATCTCTGTTTTGAACTCTCAGTTGCTGCAGCAACCCTCAGTTTCCATTTTGGGTGTCTGAGCTCTTTAAGACCATGCTGTATTTGAACTTTGAAAATGGAGGAGGGTAAGTAAATGTAACTGAGGGGTAGGGGTGGGCATCGGTTCGGTTCGGTTCAAACCGAACCGAACAGCAATATACCGATACCCTGAGTGCCCCCAAAGCTCAAACCGATTTCGAACCGAATTATATTTCGGTTCGGTCTGGCCGAACCGAAATATAATCGGTTCGGAATCGGGAACCCGATGAAACCGACGCTTCCCATCAGTCTTAATGCAAACCTCACAAATTCCCATTCTTCTTCCCCTCGATTCCCACTCCCAGACAGAACCCAACCCACACCCTATATTCCTTCCAATCCCAACCCCATCTCCCACTCTAAAATTTCCTCTTCAATCGTGCACTATGGGAAGAAATCTCATTTCTTCTTCTTTCTCATTGCTTCCATTGTTGCGTTAGTGCGTTGCCAACTCCTTCTTCCCCTAAATGCCACAGCCACCAATCCCAATCTTTCACTTTCCTAATTCCACCAACGGCAAAATCAACTCCCACTCTGTCGTCCCACACCGAGCCCGCAACGCCGCCGCGGGATTAGTTACATGAATCAGCCGGCAGCAGATCGAGGAGGGGGCTGCAAGCTAGCTTGAGTGGGACTAGAAGGCGTTTCCAGATCGGGTTGCCGATAGAGCTTGTCTCCTTGCCGCTAGTTCAGGGTCGCTACTGACTGGTTTCTCCTGGGACCTGGATCGTCGTGAGATGAGAGGGGAGGCGAGAGAGGTCTGGGAAGATGAGAGATGGTCGGCGAGCGACATGCAACAGGTGGGCGAGCGGCGCGGCGAATGCTATAGTGTCTCTCTCTATTTTTCTTAGGGTTAGGAAGAGTCTAGATGAGGGTGGGAGCCTATGATGACGACGTGGTGGGCTGAGGGGTGAGGGGGAAGGGTTTGGGCCAAGGCCCGAAATAAGGTGGGCTGAGGAGTAAGGTAAGATATGTGGACTGGGGTGATTTTCGGTTGTTCGGTTCGGTAATCGGAATCTCGGTTCGGTCGAGAAGATCCTGGTTTCCGAACTAACCACATTACCTTTCCGAATTCCGAACCGAATAACTTTATTTCGGTTTCGGTTCGGTCTCGATCGGTTTCGGTTCGGTTCGGGTTTACCGAACCGTATGCCCACCCCTACTGAGGGGTAGTATCATATTCAGCATTCACCCTAGTGTTAGATAGACAAACTTTTAAGATAGGATCTGTTAGGCCAACAAGGTGATAGTGCTTTAGGTGTTTGAACTTGTTTGACAAAAGTTTCCGGTTCAAATTCATCTTCTTCCGTCTCCCATTCTCGTGAATAAAAAAATGTTGGAAAATTAGTTATTTACTTTCGGGGGAAAATAGAAGCATAGAACATGAATACAAGGAATAGATTAGGACGTGTCTAGGAGACAAGATGGATTTTGGGGAGTGATGTAGTATCGAGATGGATAATCTTGCATGTCCGATAAATTAATCATAGGTGGTGCTCTACTGCTCTTTCATGATTAAGGGCTTGGTCCAATGATATTATCACTTAAGTCAAATCAAATCTCTTAAGTAACATTAATTATAAAACAAAACCTGTATCACCGTGATATTTCATGTGGCCAAGTCCCAACTCACTTTTACTTAACCTTTTCTTAATCATCTTTCCCAACCTCAATCCAAACACATCATTAGTATAATGGGGAGAATGGAGGCCGGAAAAAAAAGTCATCAGAAACTAACACAGGAATTTGGCCAATAATAGATACTCTGCCATTTTTTTCTATCCTTTCAAGTTTCTGAGTCCTGTGGGATTTGTGGGTCTGCCAAGTGTTGATTTATATATATATAAAGGACCAATTTGTAATTATTATTATTAGCAGCCACGTTAGTTGTTAGGTTTAGTGTTGATTCCCTTTAAATAGCCAAACTGTACTTTGTAGCAGGTTAAGCCGTTTTACCCTAGTGAAACCCTTTGGAGAGTGCCGTTTCTCCCGTGGATTAGTCCTGATCATCAGGGATACCACGTTAAATCTTGATGTTTTATGCCGTTTAGCTTGATTAATTATCATGGTATCAGAGCCTATGCACTAAATAGTTAGTACGCTTCTCGTTTTCTTGGTGGCGGCAGCGTGAGTTCTTCTTCTAGCAATCTTGTTTGTTTTGGAGTTTGGTGATTGCTGGGTGTGTCGTTGTCGTCTAGTGAGGCTTTGTTGTTTGCTGCTGTCTTTGGGACTAGGTTCTTTTGTTGGCCGTGTGATTGTTGATAGTTGTAGCGGCATGGATCTATCTAAGGCCGATTCGGTGGCTATCAAATTTGATGGCAAAAACTATGCCATTTGGGAGTTCCAGTTCCGCAATTTTGCTGCGGGAAAACGTATGTTGCCCATTCTTCTTGGGGAAAAGAAGCAGCCTGGTGAAGGCGCTGCAGAGAAGAAGAGGGAAGACTGGGTGGCTGCCAACGCACAGCTCATCACCTGGTTAGTGACGTCGGTGGATATTCCTACTGCACTAAGCTTGCGTCGGTTTTCAACGGCGCATGAGATGTGGCGCCATATCACATCGACGTATGCTCAGAATAGTGCTTCGCGGCAATTCCAGATTGAAACTGAAATTGGTCGTCTTGTGCAAGGCGACAAGGATATTCGCAGCTATTATCAAGAGTGTCTTCATCTGTGGACCGAGTACGATTTGCTGACTGCCACCCTTGTTCCAGAGGCTGCCTCCGCTGCTGTGTTGGCCGAGAGAGCTCGGACTCGAGTACATCAGTTTTTGGCGAAGCTCCGATCTGAATTTGAACCCATTCGCGCCTCTCTGATTCATCAGAATGTCACGGCTCTCGATGATGTGGTTGCCGAGCTTATGCGCGAGGAGACGAGACTTCGCAGTCAATCTCAACTTGATCATCCGCATTCTTCGTCGGAAACGGCCTTTGCTGTTGGTCGCCCAGCTGCTTCCTCTCGACCTCAGTTTGCGGCATCGGTTCCGGGGGATGTGATTTGCCATTTTTGTCGTGAACCAGGCCATGTGCAGATTCATTGCAAGAAAAGGAATTTTTGTAACTATTGCAAGAAACCTGGTCACATTGTGTTGGCCTGCCCATCGCTGAGCAGGAAGGGTCGACTTCGTCCGTCATCCTCTCCTGGTTCTTCTTCCTCTCACGGCACAGCGTACCCGGTTACGTTAGGTGCTGCGCTTGCTGCGGCTACTGCTTCGGGGGGATCGACCTCGGCTCCCTCTTTTTCTCCTGCTCAAATTCAGCGGCTTGTTCAGGATGCCCTTCAGGCTGCCCTCACCTTTGCTTTTGCTGCCGACACTACCTCTGGTAAGTCTCTTCGTTGGCTGTTTGATTCCGCGGCGTTTAATCATATGACTCATCATCGGTCCGCGTTTAAAGAATTGCATCCTGTTAAGTCTATGAGTCTTCAAGTTGCCAATGGGGATAAGCTTTCAGTTCATGGGTCTGGCACTGCTCGTACTAGCTCGGTCACTCTTCCCCAAACCTTATACGTACCTCAGTTACTTCCGAATCTGATTTCCGTGGGTCAGTTGGCCGACGATGGTTGCTGTGTCACCTTTGATTCCACTGGTTGTGTTGTGCAGGATCGGAAGACGGGGAAGGTGATCGGGAGGGGAAGTAAGCTTGGACGGACGTTTGTACTCGATGAGCTTAGTGGAGGTCACATGGCAGGTGTTGGGAAGGGTGATAGCAATGCTTGGGATGGAAGCTTGAAGCCACCTCGACCATCCTCTTGCTCACTTGTTTCTGTTGGGAATCAAGATGGAAGTCGAGTACAGGAGAATAGTGGGGATTTGTTTTGTTCTTGGGATAGTGATTCCATTGATTGTTCTGCTTTCAGTTCGGATATTGCTGTTGGGAATTCTTTATGGGATTTGTGGCATAGTCGCCTGGGTCACCCTCATTCTGAGAGGTTGAAGACAATGTTTAAACTGAATTTTTTGCCCGATTCTTTGAATGTGAAAACGTTTAATGAGGTTCCAGGTTGTGTGAGTTGTATTGAGGCCAAGGCATCTCAGGCCTCCTTTGCGCCGAGTACTACTGTGTATGAGGAACCGTTCGATTTAGTTCATTCAGATCTCTGGGGTCCCTCTCCAGTGATATCTCGACTTGGATACAAGTACTTTGCTCTGTTTGTGGATCAAACTACTAGGTTTACCTGGGTTTATTTCCTGAAGCAAAAGTCAGAGTTGGTGGTGGTAGCTCGGGACTTCATTCAAATGATTAAAACGCAGTTTGGTAAGACAATTAAGGTTCTTCGATCTGATCCTGGAGGGGAGTTTTCTTCAAATGAATTGTTACTGGACTTCAAATAGGAAGGAATTCTTCCCCAACAGTCGTGTCCTTGCGTATCCCAGCAGAACGGGGTTGTAGAGCGTAAAAACCGCCATGTTCTTGAGCTCACCCGGGCCATTCTGTTTCATTCTCGGGTTCCTACTTCCTTCTGGGTGGAGGCGGTACACTCTGTTGTGTATCTGATTAATCGTCAGATAACTCCATTGTTGGGACAGACGTCGCCGTATCAGGTGCTTTACTCAAAACCCCCTGACTATTCGTTCCTTCGTGTGTTTGGTTGTACGTGTTTTGTGTTGTTACAGCGTAAGGAACGTCATAAGTTAGCTCCGAAGGTTGCGCGCTGCGTGTTTGTTGGCTACAGTGAGAAGAGCAAAGGGTATATGTGCTATGACCCTGTTGCCCGTAGGATGAGAGTTACGTGCCATGTCAAGTTTTGGGAAAAGGAAATGTATTACAAGGCCTCTCATATTAATGCTAGTACTCCTGAGTCACTGGACTTCTTGGTCTCGTTGCCATTATTTGAAACTTCCTCTTCCCAGCCGTCCCAATCCACGAACTCGGCGTCCTCTTCGGATTCAGGTTCTAGCAGCGAGCCCTTCTCCCCCAGCTCGTCATCCATGGGCACTTCCTCATCAATGCACCAGGCGAGCTCTTCCGATACATCTCCATCCTCTCATTCCTTGTCGGGGTCATCTAGTTCTTCTGGTGACAGTGGTTCCTCTCCTTCGCCGCAAGTACTTGTTCCTCTTCGCCGATCGACACGGGCCAATCTTGGCCAACCGCCAGTCCGGATGCATGACTTCGTGGGGTTTTCCGTGGAACCAGTTTTTGTTCCCACTCGTTATTCTCAGGCAGCTCGTGATCCTCGGTGGAATGCGTCGATGAAGGTTGAGACCGATGCTTTGGAAGCTAACAACACATGGGATCTTGTTCCCAGAGAAGCAGGGATGCAGGTAATTGGCAGTCGCTGGGTTTATACAGTAAAGATGAATCCTGATAGTACGGTTGATCGTTTTAGGGCTCGTGTAGTTGCCCAGGGGTTCAAACAAGAGTATGGGATCGACTATGAAGAAACATTTGCCCCTGTTGTCAAGATGCAGACGGTTCGATGTGTTTTTGCGGTTGCTGCTATACGTGGTTGGTCTTTACAACAACTTGATGTGAAGAATGTCTTTCTTCACGGCGACTTGAAGGAAACTATCTATATGGAGAGACCTCCGGGGTATGATAAAGGTGACTCTACTATGGTCTGTAAGTTGAATCGGTCTTTATATGGGTTGAAGCAGGCTCCTCGAGCTTGGTTCGAAAAATTTCATGGTACTATCCTGCAAGCGGGCTTCTCTCAGAGTCAGAATGACCCTTCGTTATTCACCCGGGTGACTATAGATGGCATTGTTGTGCTATTAATTTATGTGGACGATATGATTGTCACTGGTAGCGATGTTGATGGGATTCATGCAGTGACAGCGGCTCTACGAGAGGCGTTTAATTTGAAAGAGCTTGGGGAGGTTTCATACTTTCTGGGTCTTGAGGTTACTCGTTCTTCCCATGGATTGTTTGTTTCCCAGAGGAAATACATTGTTGATTTGCTGGCTTCGGCTCACTTTACAGATTGTGTTCCGTGTGCTACCCCTATGGAGCAGAATCTTAAATTGAGCCAGATGGGGGGGGGGGGGAGTTGATGAAGGATCAATCGGTTTATCGTAGTCTGGTTGGCAGCTTGCTCTATCTAACTCATACTCGGCCGGATATTGCATATGCGGTTCAAGTTGTGAGTCAATTTGTGGGTAGTGCGACAAATATTCATTTGGCAGCGGTTCATAGATTGTTGAGATATTTGAAGCAGACGCAAGAGGTTGGTCTCTTATTTTCGAGCAGCGGAGAGCCTGTCATTGAAGCATTTGCTGATGCTGACTATGCAGGCTGTATTGATACTCGTAGGTCAACATCCGGATGGTGTGTTCGGGTTAGTCAATCCTTTGTTTCCTGGCGCTGTAAGAAGCAAGACAGAGTGTCGAAGTCTTCTACAGAAGCAGAATACAGGTCTATGTCAGAAGTGAGTTCTGAATTGGTTTGGTTACATCGGCTTCTTGGTGAATTGGGTGTTGATTGTCGAATCCCAATGCGGATTTATGGGGACAACACTAGTGCGATACAGATTGCTATTAATCCTGTGTTGCACGATAGAACTAAGCACATTGAAGTTCATGTGCACTATATCCGACAACTAGTGGCTGAAGGAGTGATACAGATTGGTTACCTATCTACCGAAGATCAGACTGCAGATTTGCTGACAAAAGTGGTTGCCTCGAGTCGACATTGGTATCTCTCATCCAAATTGATGTTGCGTACTGCACATCAATTTGAGGGAGGGTGTTGATTTATATATATATAAAGGACCAATTTGTAATTATTATTATTAGCAGCCACGTTAGTTGTTAGGTTTAGTGTTGATTCCCTTTAAATAGCCAAACTGTACTTTGTAGCAGGTTAAGCCGTTTTACCCTAGTGAAACCCTTTGGAGAGTGCCGTCTCTCCCGTAGATTAGTCCTGATCATCAGGGATACCACGTTAAATCTTGATGTTTTATGCCGTTTAGCTTGATTAATTATCACCAAGACCAAGGGTGGGACTATTAACTAGAAGTAATAAGCACTACACTTGTCCATCACCTCACTTCTCTTTTGAGCATAAAATCGTTTTAACTTCTTATCCCCTCTCCCTCCTTTTGCTTTTTCCCTGGCCGCTTTAGTTGTTTTTGGTTTCTAGATTTCACATTATTCACTTTTCTTTTTTGCTTTTAAGTCAAAGTTGAAACAGTGCAGTGCCCGCTTCATTAGGGAGAGAGTACAAAGAGAGCAGTAGGCGAAGGCAAGCAGCAGCAACCCCTAACCTTGTAACTTAGCTTAGGTGGAAGGTAATTGAGCCGAAAGAGCAGAGTTGGGCTATGGAGATTAGAGCTAGCCGAGCTACAGTAATAGAGTTCAAGGTAAGAGTAATTAAAGCACTTTAGAAATCGGCCCATAATTTTGAAACAACGGACGGCCAACAATATTACTTGTGAGGCGTTTATTAAAGCCTATTTCTATGCTTTCTTCTTCTTGTTTTATCAGAGGCAGTTCATATTCATATAGTTCATCAACCAGGACCTGCACAAAATTAAAGCTACATAAAATAGTAAAAGAGGAGAATGATAATATAAGATTTAGTTTGGAGTCTTTTTCCCTTCAATGCAGTTTTTATGTGGAATGAATGGCCAAAAACTGTTCACAATCAGAACCTGAGTAGTAGGTATCTTTTTGTCAGTTCATGACTGCAGTGAACAGTAGTAGACAAGATTGTTGATGCTTTACATACCAACAATTCGCAAGGCAGCGTGTGAATCTCTTTTTGGACCGGTTTTTCATTCTTTGATTCCCAGTCAGTCAGCATTCTAATGGGAATCCTGTGATGGTAGCAGGTAAGGTTTACTCACTGACACTGGGAAATAGGGCAACTGCAGCCAGCCAGCCTATGAAGGCATAGCAATTAAGCAATGCATGATGCAACACTCAAGGCAAAGAAAATAGGCTTTTTGGGGGGAATGGCTTACCTTTTCCTTAGCCAAAAACAGAACACGCAGATTCTGAATGACTTCTGAGTTCTGATCATAGAGAGCAGAAGAAGAAGAAGAAACCATAGCTAGGGTTTTTGGATTTGAAATGCCCAGTTCTCGTCTTTTGTAATAATTATGGCGCCAAATTCAGCAATAGATTCCTGCCTTTACAAGGAAGGAGTCACCTCAACCATCTTGATGAGAACTGCATGCAATGCAACCTCTCTGTTTTTTCCACCCCCTCTTTTTGACAAATGTGTGGGCTCTTTTTTCCTTCTTTCTTTTCCTTTTTGGAAGGAAAATGTTGACCTCTTGGTCTCTAGTAAACTGGGTTTTTAGTTACTTTCTAACGAGCCTATTCAAGTTTGGATGCCAGAATGAGTTCAATGACATGCCACGAACATATTACAAGCTCACTCGGGTGTGTTATTAAGGGGTGTTCATTTTGGTTCATCCTAAAATCTGTATAGGGGAGGGCAACGATTCGGTCTATTTCCGATCGGATTGTATCGAATCGGTTCAAATATTTTGATTGGGGTTTAATTTTATAAATAATCTTAAGTATGATGGAAAAAAATGGATCGAAATTGAATTTTGACTGAACCAAGTCAAACAAAATAAATTGTACATACTTTCAACCTGGTTTTGGTTCTCAATTTTCATTTGCTTTCGATCCATGCCTATCTTAATTCGATAAAAGTTGTCCATGGACCATAACCAATAAAATCAACCGTGATTGTATTTTTTTTTTATAATCGGCACTAGCTTTTTACCCGGCCCGTTGGCCGGAGAGTTTCATTTTATCATTGATATTAATTCAATTTATCTATATGTTTAAACTATTTTAGACCTTCTAAATTTATTATATTTTGTATTGATAAGTGAGTATGTGGTGTGTCTATATATTGAAAATTCTCAATACTTAGTACATTCACTTATACTGTTTGAATGATCTAATCATAAACCAAGTCACAAACGTATACCACGTCCATGTACAATTTTTTCTATCTTATATGAATCCATGTTGTTCAGATGAGGACATCTTACGGAGAGTTTCTTTGTATATATACTACATTATTGGATAAATTTCTTCATCTCAATTTAAAGTTGACACTTTGAATGTTCATGAAGTTTACTGTAAGATCTTATTTGTATTTAGTCTCTTATACAATATGTATCAATTTCTAATTTCTGAAATTTAATTTGGACTAACTGAGACTCATTGTCGTTGTTTATATATTGTTTAAGAATCTCAATCCAAGATACTCATATACGGATTTTGATCTTAATATGGTGCGTTCATGTATAATTTTACAACTTGTAGAACCTCCGTTTTCTAAAATTTATTTATTTTTGGTATTTGTTTAGAAATAAAAATTTCATTACTTATACTAATATATGCATTTTTTGTATTGCCACATTTATTGTCAATATATAAGCATATATATTAAAAAGAGTTTAATTATTTTTAAGTGTAATTAATGCTTGTTTTTACCGGGATTTGTAAAATGTTAAGAAAATAAGGGAAATATGAACAATTGTAAAAGAAAATAAGGGATGGAAGGACATATTATAAGTGAGAGAAAAGTTATTCTCACTTATTATTTTCATTTATCCAATGAGGTGATCTGTTCTTGCTCCATTGAATTTTTATCGAATTATTTTATTTCGTAAATATATTATTATTTATGCATGCGTTTTATTGCAAAAAAAATGCATGTGTTTGCTAAGAAAGATCATATCTCTTACGATGATTAACTTCTCTAATCTTGCTTCATAGGTCAGTGGTTGATGAACACATGATGTTTAACATATAGTTTAGCAAAGATTCATCTAACTTTCACATGTATCATTTTTTAATGTATCTCGTGTCTCATCTTAAGATATGAAGTCAAGTTCATCAAGAATCATACCGAAGTCATTTTAAAAATTTTTATTTATAATCCTTGAAAATTTATTACTCCAAGTCTGAAAATTAAATTTCTTAACATATGACGTAAAACTTCAGTAGAGTTTGCTAAATTAACACGATCTAGAGCAAAAATTCAAAATATTAGTAATTTGAACTTATGATACATTGTAAATTATTGCACCTATGATTCATATTTTTTTCACTTAATTAGAATGAATAAGGTTTTTGTTTAAGAAATAGATTTTATTGCTTTGTCAAGTTTCTATTCAAACGTTTCTTGTTTTCTCTCTTTAATTTTCATCGTTATTTTGTCGCGATAAAATGTTATTATGTATGTGCGTTTGTATAAATTGTTCATCAAAATGTAATATATTTGTAAATTATTATAAAGTGAGTTAAAAATTTACTTAGTGAGCTTTAATAAGATATTTTATTGGTTGAGAAAAAAGTTATATGTGTGACTCAAAGACATTAGTCTATTGTTGCGTACATCTATACAATGCAAAAGTAAAAACAAAAACAAAAAGGAAGTATTGGAAAAGAAAAGTAAATATTAAAAAAGTTAGAGATAACAAATGTAATATATGTCACTTTTCATACATTATTTATTATTGTGAACATTGATATAATAAAAAAAAAGGATAAAAGGAAAATGAAATATTAAATGAAGAGAGAGATAGCTCCATAAATATATCAATAACTATTTTTCTTTTTGTAAAAATATTGTCCACCTTGGTAATTTGTGAGCTCTCCAAGTGCTTAGGTGGCAAACAATTACTTTTGAATTGTCATAATATTATGTATAGATAGATAGATAGATAGATAGATAGATGCTTCATTTATTTAGATTGGAATAGACTGAATGTCCTTATATAGTGCATGGGCCAAAAAGAAAGGGGGACTCTGGGCTCAAACCTCCTTAGAATCCCACTCACAAAAAGTATGAGCTAATAAATGGGTCGCGGCTTGTTGAAGTCCCTACCCGTGTACCCGAATTTCACCTCTCCAACCTGATCGGCTAACAGTTTGATATCTTCGCACATTTCCTCCACTTCCAAGGCGGATTGCATTTCCCTTTTCACTTTCTGAACCACCAATAAACAATCTGATTCAATATCCAGACGATTGAAGTCAAATCTTTCCGCTAACTCCAGTGCGAAAATCCTCCCCATAGCTTCAGCAATCTCCAGTGGGCCATCGCCGTCGGGTTCTCTTCACTGCAGCAAGTCTTGCAGATGAGTCGCCCTCCTTTAATAGAGAGGCGAGATGATCAACCTCCAGGTGATCCGAGTTGCTCAACAGCAACCAAAGTATTCAGCTCTGCTCCAGAAATGAAGAGCAAGACGAAGAACAAGGAGCAGAGCAAAACGACTGCGTCTTGCTTCAAGTGCAGCCAGGAACGGTGGCGTTTTCCACCAACAACCTTTAGTTCCGATTTAACTGTAGATAATACACGTGTATAGCATTCATTGGTAGTTTCATTTGTTAGTTTTTATTAGCCGTTAAACTACAGTAATTAGACTTTTAAACCTCTGTATATATATGGTTTTACATCAATGGAAAAGGGCTCAGTGAGCATTTCCCCCAGATCCGTTACTTCTTCTCATGGTATCAGAGCCTGATTGCTCTCAACCACTCTAGGGTTTCGTCCCCATTCTTTTCCTCTCTCAAATTTTCTGAAAACAAACTAAAGGAATCATGGCTGAAGGAGCAGATTCAACAGCTGGGAAATCTACCCAGAGCTCAGCAAGTTCATCCTACGAAGATCCTTACCTCAATCCCTACTATCTCCCGCCTCAAGATGGTGCACTGTCTACCATAATCTCTGTGAAACTCGTCGATGGGAACTATCACACATGGAGTCAAGTGATGCTCATCGCCTTAGCCACCAAGAACAAGGTAGCTTTCATCGATGGAACCATACCAGTACCCAAGGTAACAGAACCCTCTTATCAGTCATGGTTGCGCTGTAATGGTACTATTCGCTGCTGGATTTACAATGCCTTAGCTGAGGATATAGCGAATAGTGTCATGGGTTTGGAGAGTGCTCAGGCTGTTTGGGAAAATCTGAAGAACAGGTTTAGCCAGGAGGACAATATTAGGGTTTATGATTTGAAGGGTCAATTGGCCAAATGTGTTCAAAGAGAACAATCTATAAGTCAGTACTTCACCAACATTACTGTGTTGTGGGAGGAGTTGAAGAGATATTGTCCAATACATTGCTGCCCCTGCAATACCCCATATGAAACTATGAAAAAGTATGAGGATAATGCTTTTGTCATTAAGTTTATGCAAGGATTGAATGAAAGTTATCAGTCTGCCAAAACCCAAGTGCTCATGAACTCAACATTACCATCAATTGATGTTATTTTCAAGCAATTCTTGCAACTGGAAAGACAGATGAAGAGTGCTTCTAAGTCTAGTGGAGTCGATTCAGTTGCATTGGCAGTTGGTTCACCACAGAATGCCAGACGCAATGACAGAGATTATAAGGATGGCAAGAAGTTCTGTAGGTATTGTAAGAAGGATAATCACATCATTAGTGAATGTTACAGACTGAAAAACAAGAAAACAAGGGAATCTGGTGGCTCAAGCTTCGCTGGCTCAGTTGAAACAGGGTCTGAATCTGACTCAGGCATTCTTGGAGCAGCATCTGTGCAACAGGATGCACAAAACAGAAACAATCCCATTGGCTTAGCTAGTCTTCAACTAAGCAATGACCAAATGGATAAATTGAGGATTCTGCTGCTTGGCTCACCACAATCATCTCCTTCCCCACCAGCATCACCATCTGTTAGACATGTGGCAAATGCAGCAGTAACCACTCAGTCTCAAGCTGGCCAGCATCAATCAGGAGCCACTCAATACCACCCTGTTTATCTTCCCTCGAGTTCAGGTACCACAGTCCTCTCAACTCTCTTAGCTAGGACAGTGGAACCACCATGGGTTTTAGACACAGGTGCTACAGATCACATAATTTGTGATCTGAAGTATTTCTTAAAATGCAAGTCATTACAGGGAGTCTTTGTCAATTTACCAAATGGTAACAAGGTCCAGGCCACACACATAGGCATAGTTAGACTTTCCTGTGGACTTTTTCTTTCTCAAGTCCTATTTGTTCCAAGTTTCAATTACAATCTTGTTTCTGTCAGTAAGCTCACCAAAACCAACCCAGTCTCACTTCTTTTTAAATCCTCTTTCTGTGTCATCCAGGACCTTATTACACAGAGGAGGATTGGTTTAGCCCAAGTGGATAAAGGACTATACCTATTCAATGAGATCCAAACCATTTCTCAAGACTGCCACTCATCCAATCCAAAGTGTTTTGCTGCTTCACAACTCAATTTTCAGCCTCAAGTTTTTGATCTATGGCATGCCAGATTAGGTCATCCATACATTTCCATATTAGATACTATACACAAACAATGTCCAGATGTATTAGTTTCTAAGATTGTTCACTGTGATGTTTGTCATTTGTCAAAATAGAAAAGATCTCCCTTTCCAGTTAGCACATCAGTTCATTCCTCTTTGTTTGGTTTACTACATGTAGACATTTGGGGGCCTTTGAGCACCACTTCTTACAATGGTTTCAACTATTTCTTAACCATAGTTGATGATTTAAGTAGATGTGTGTGGACCTATTTGATGAAATCTAAGGATGAATCTAGGGGTTTGTTACAGTCTTTCTGTGTCATGGTGAAAAACCAATTCAACAAATCCATTCAGATCATCAGAACAGACCAGGGGATGGAATTTCACATGGATGAGTTCTATAGAACTCATGGGATTGAACATCAAATGAGTGTGGTATACACTCCACAACAGAATGGCAGGGTTGAGAGGAAGCACCAACACCTCCTTACTGTTGCCAGAGCTCTCAAATTTCAATCTGGCCTTCCTCTAGCCTATTGGAGTGATTTTGTACTCCATGCTGCCTATTTAATCAACAGAATCCCTACACCAGTTCTAAACAATCTCAGTCCCTATGAGAAACTCTATGGTGTTCCACCAGACTATAGTAGCTTGAAAGTTTTTGACTGCTTAGTCTATGCTTCCACAGCTGGTCCACATAGAACCAAATTCTCACCCAGAGCCAAGCAGTGTGTTTTCCTTGGCATACCTGCTGGGATCAAGGGTTTCAAACTCCTTGACATTGACACCAAGAGGGTGTTCTGCTCCAGAGATGTGATCTTTCATGAAAACATCTTACCATACGCCAATCACAGTTCTTCCCCTTCTTCTCCTCCATCACCTGCTCCAACTACACCACCAACTTTTTCCTTCTTTCCCACACCTTCCTCTATTCCAAACCCTAATCCATCTGATTCTTCTTCTTCTTCAGATGCTCCAACTCCTGTGAATCCTCAGTCTGAAGGGGCACACAACCTCCATCTCCCTCTCCTAAATCACCAATTCCCTTTGTCATTCCCTCAACTCCACTTTCCTCCTCCCCAGATTTCTCTTTTTCACAACAAACTCATCCTGATGATTCACAAAACACACCAAACACATCTTCTTCTCCTACACCCTCACCATTTTCTCCTATTCCATTAAACAGTCCTGCTCACTCTCCATCCCATGTTCAATTGAGGAGATTGACCAGGACTGTCAAACCACCCAACTGGCATGCAGATTACCATGTCACTCACCCCATTCATAGAGCCCTTTCATACACTCACCTGTTACCAAAGCATCAACACTTCATAAACAGTCTGACCTCACACAAAGAACCATCTTCTTACCAAGAAGCAATGCAGAACCCTCTTTGGGATAAGGCAGTTCAGGAAGAGTTGAAAGCCCTGATTGATAATGGAACATGGGAAATCAAGGATTTACCAGTTGGTAAGAAGGCAATAGGCTGCAAATGGGTCTTCAGGGTGAAACTTCACTCTGATGGATCAATTGAAAGATATAAGGCAAGACTGGTTGCCAAAGGGTATACTCAGGTTTATGGTATTGACTACTGTGACACTTTCTCACCAGTAGCTAAATTGAGTTCAGTTAAAACCCTACTTGCAGTTGCAGCAGTGCAGAATTGGCACTTACATCAGATGGATGTAAGCAATGCCTTTTTGAATGGTGATTTAACAGAAGAGGTATACATGGAAATACCTAATGGCTTGGATTTGGGAACTGACTACAAAGGCAAAGTCTGCCATTTGAAGAAATCACTTTATGGGTTGAAACAGGCAAGCAGACAGTGGTATACAAAGCTCACTGAAAGCTTGCTGAAGCATGGATTTAAGCAAAGTTCCTCATATTACTCTATTTTCACAGCTGAAATTTTTGGTGCACTAGTTGCACTCATTGTGTATGTTGATGATATTCTGATTGGAAGTGTGAACTTGGATTCCATTACTGAGACCAAAAGGATCTTACAAGAAGAATTCAAAATGAAAGATTTGGGAGAACTGAAATACTTCCTTGGCCTGGAAGTGACAAGAGGAGTAAAGGGCATTACTGTTTCTCAGAGAAAATATTGCCTAGAACTTCTAACAGAATCTGGTTTTGAAAATTGCAAGCCAGCATCCACTCCAATTTATGTTAAGGAAGTGTTGTCTGCTATAGGGGGCATTCCTTTAGCTGATGTTTCAAGTTACAAACACTATGTTGGCCAGTTGCAGTACCTAACAACTACAAGACCAGATATAGCATTTGCTGTGCAGCAGTTGTGCACATATCAGGACAATCCTACAAGTTTACACTTGAGAGCCTTGCATAGAGTGCTTAGATACCTCAAAGGGGCACCTGGACAAGGCCTTCTTTATTCTAAAGACACTAAACTCGAGTTGAAGGGATTCAGTGATTCTGACTGGGCTACATGTCCAGATACCAGAAAATCTATAACTGGATACTGTACTTTTCTTGGATCTGGAATTGTCACATGGAAGAGCAAAAAGCAGAAGACAGTATCCAGGTCCTCCTCTAAAGCAGAATACAGAGCGTTGGTTAGCTTGAGCTGTGAAATTGAATGGTTAATCAGACTACTCAAAGATTTTGGAGTAGCACATCCTCAAGCAGTCAAGGTATTTTGTGACAATCAATCAGCAATTCACATTGCTGAAAATCCAGTGTTCCACGAGAGAACCAAACATATAGATGTGGATTGTCACGTGATAAGAGAGAGGGTTCAGTCTGGGTTGATTGCTCTACATCATGTATCAACTGATTCTCAACCTGCAGACATTTTCACCAAGAGCTTATCAGTGGATCGCTTTGCATCTTTGTTGTCCAAGCTGGGAGTATATGATATATACTCGCCAGCTTGTGGGAGGGTAATAGAGAGGCGAGATGATCAACCTCCAGGTGATCCGAGTTGCTCAACAGCAACCAAAGTATTCAGCTCTGCTCCAGAAATGAAGAACAAGACGAAGAACAAGGAGCAGAGCAAAACGACTGCGTCTTGCTTCAAGTGCAGCCAGGAATGGTGGCGTTTTCCACCAACAACCTTTAGTTCCGATTTAACTGTAGATAATACACGTGTATAGCATTCATTGGTAGTTTCATTTGTTAGTTTCTATTAGTCGTTAAACTACAGTAATTAGACTTTTAAACCTCTATATATATATGGTTTTACATCAATGGAAAAGGGCTCAGTGAGCATTTCCCCCAAATATGTTACTTCTTCTCATCCTTTGCTGATTTTGGAATTCGTTAAGCCATTCCAGGACATGCGAGATAATTTCCCCTTCCTCTCGTTTCTTGTTGTTCCACAGGTGGTTATTTCTCTCATTCCAGATGTACAAGAGGACCACGATTGTATGTTTAGCGTGTACTCATTCATACATTTCACAGTTGTTAGATGAAAAGGCACATCAGTCTATACTCTATTGAACAATCCAAATATCCAGTAGGGTCAGTAATCAGTATGCGGGCTTCTGCGTCGGAATTATAGCCCAACTACATAAGACGGAGTTCAACCCAAACACGTGAAAAATATGATATTTCAGCTCCTGCCTGGCCCAATCTATGTCACATCCCACTTCGGCCCAGTTTAACTTCCTCTGCTACGCGTTGAAAGTAAAAGAGGAAAACATAAAATAAAAGGGCTCAACTTCAGTACTGCACGAAGCCCAAATATTCAGCCCAAGTCCCCCTGGACATGCAATTCCAGTAGAGCATGAGCCTCCCTCCCTCCCTCCCTCCATCCTTCCCATCCCTTTTCAATTTTCATTTTCGATTTGCTCGGACACAGACCACTTTAAAAAAATTTAATAGCTGACATTATTCCTAAAGTTGTACACAGGACTTTCCATAAATACACAAAAATAATTACCCGAAATTATATAAAAATAAAATAAAACATAAGAAGTAAAATGAACATTCAAAAAGCCAACAACAACGGTTTGCAGTTTGCAGGATGCTCGAAGCAATGTACGATGTATGAGAAAATTCAATAATTAGTGTGCATATCTCGACATAGGTGTGTGTTTCTTTATTTGAACGAATAATAGAATTGTCTATTTGGCACTTCATAAAATTATGTTGTTGTTAAGAAAATGTAGAAACCCGTACATTCCCCGCTCCCAAATGGCAGCAGGTTGTATTGGGACATTCTTTCACATACCTTCTTATTATTATTATTATTATTATTATAAAAAAACAATAGTTTCAAAATTATAAACGTCCCTATAACCCAAAATTTGGGGATAAGCTATGACACGTACATAATTCCTAACCGCATATGGGTTTAGTACTAATGAGTAGAAAACCCTGAGCATGAATATGCATTAAGTTTGTTGTGTATTGAAAAAGTCTTTCAGCATATCATTCCAAGAAGCAAGTTATATACATTGGGTGAACTCGCTTTTGTATCGATATGAAGAGAATAATAGAATTAACGCCCAACTTCCTGGATTATTATAATAGTTATTCATCGTTGTTGAATTACGAGATTGACAATATTTGAACTACCATGAACACCAATTCATTTATAAAATTGCTTCATTGTGTTACATCCAACGATTGTGAATCACAAAGGCGTATGATCCAACAATTCAGACCATGTTTATAACGTCTTAAAACTAACACGGCTCATGACAACATTGAGTTGGATCGAATTCTAAAGCCGGTCATTCCATTATTCAGACTAAGTCTTTTTAATCGGCCTGCAGGAGGGTTTGCAAGGGGGACATAAATGAGGTCACGAAGGATCCGAGGCCGCCCTTTTAACTAACGTCCACGAGGGAATTGGACACAATAAACAGACTACCCACCGCCACGGCAACGGCCAACGGCAAAGGACAAGAATGGAGGACAGCAGCAGGACGACAAATCCATGGATTTCACGACAAAATCCCAAAAGAGAGGTGTTTATGAATCTCTTTCTTTGAACGATTCATTCATTCATTCTCCTTGCCGTCCGGGAACTTCCCACCCAATTGCATCCTTTTCCTTAAATTCCTATGTTTACCAATTCAAACCCCTCACTCACTCACGCCCACTTAATTTTAAACCCTATCACAAATTCCATGATCTCAAATTGCCAACGTGTATCATAAGTGTCCTCAACCAGAAAGTCTTCCTCCCTTTCGCTATCAATTCAACACTTATTTGTTTCATTTGATATCTATGCTAATAAGTCAATTTATATATCCGTCGTGGTTTTTATTGATCTAAAAATTCGTATAATCGTGAACGATTAAATCAAGTTGAATTATTGATCAAGATATGTTTATATTAGTGTGCGGATGCATACAAACTTGTAAACAGAAACCCTGCTTTAATGTCGCATAATAGATATTCTAATGAATATCGATACATTACTAGAATACATAAATTGCAACACATAAAAATTTATCCCTCTCTTTATTTCATATCACTTCGAAAATGAATCCACGCATTTTCAAAGTTTAGGAAAAGATAGGATGCAAAACCCAGATCTACAAAACCTACAAAGTTTCGTGTCTTATCATCACTCCTGATACGATCTCATCATAGGGTAATATGATTCATATAAGGAATGGTCAGACACGAGTTTTGTAACTCAGAGTTTTGTATCGTAACCCAATCATGCCGTCCATATAAAATTGAGTTGATTACATTATCATAATTCGCATCGACAATAACCTAACCATTTGGAAACAAATTGAGATCATTAATTATTGCATATATTGCATTGCATGACAGTAAAGTAAGGATTTAGAACCATTCGTACCGAATTTTATTTTTTCCAAGTGGAAAAGGACAAAATATGTCATCCAATTCCATCTTATATATTGGTCATCATGTGTGGTGTGGGTTATCTTTTACTTTCCCATTGTTAGTGCCGATGGTCAAACATTTGAATGGAAGCAGCTAAATATTCTTTCTCTTATTAATATCTCCACCAGGAGATTTAAGAAATGGGGAAAATGAGACGATAAAAGGACACGAAGAAGGAGATTTAACAAAGTGCATATAGAAAATGATAATATCTCAATAAGGATCCCAGCACTTTGTTTTCCTTTGAGAAGCAGACAATCCACGTTATTATCGTCTTGAATCATTCATTTCCCACCCTTTTACTTTGCCCATCAACCCTTGTACCAAATCCTGCAAATCCACAATCCACTTCCAACTCTAGTTGTTGGTCTCCGTTGGTAGATGCTGCCCCCACCACCTCAACGGCCACATTCACTCATCTCAACTTGATAACATGATTAAGGCATACAACTTATCGTGCGGATAACTTGATAGAGAAGTCGGTTTACGATAACTTGATAGAGAAGTCGGTTTTTATAATATGGTGTAAGCTATAACTTAACTCTGATATAGTAGATCACTTCGTGTTTGTTTGAAACATGTAGATATTGGCTTGTTTTGTTTGTGATCGTGTTGAAAAAGATTACATTATCTTTCGTCATATATTCTCTTCCAATGAACTTGTTAAATTTTTCGTTAAAACTCGTTTCATGAGGACATACGGAGACTCGCCCATTATATATAGGGGTGGCTATACGGTCCGGTCCGGTTAAATTGGCCCAAATTGATCCGGTCCAGTCCGGTTTTTTTGAAAATATAAGGACCGAAGATTGGATTGGATACAGTCCGGTCTTGACCCGGTCCGGTCCCAATTCGGTCTTGATTTTATATTGAGATTGTGGAAATTTGAGTGGCCTAAGGCCTAAAAGGGTGAGGAGTTGGTTAAGTTTTGCACTAAGTGCAAAGGTTTGTGACCGTTTATGCAAATTACCCTTAAGTTTTGGGTGTTGAGCTCTTTTATCCGGTCTTTATCCGGTTTTTTACCTCAAATCTAACCCCAAAGATTGGATTGGATTGTTTACTATCCGGTCCCGGTCCGGTCTCGGTCCGAGTTATACGGTCCGGTTTCCGGTTTTTCATCCGGTCCCTGTCCAAATAGCCAGCCCTAATTATATATGGAGCACTGGTAGGCCAGCCTCGCTAGGTAGGTGAGATGGTACTGTCAACGAAGCTCTGAGGCTTGGCCTCACCGGTGAGGCATAGAACCTACCAAGACGAGGAAGGAAACGAGAACACATCCCATGCCAAGTAGGGGTCATTTGGATGGTGAATTTCTGAAATGAGGAAACTTGACCCAATTGTCTTACACTTGCCTCACAAAAACTTATCAATTCAGAATACTTGTCCCTTCGCCTTCTGTGTCAATTCAAAATGATGCAAAACGAGGCAATTTGAATTGCCTCGTCCCAATTGTTGCATCCACATTTTGTGTTGATAACAAGACTATTTGACCTAATTGCTTTATTTGAAGACAACTAGAACAAATTGTCTCATCCAATTCCATCATCCAAACGATCGAATCTCGTCTCCGGCTCGCCAGGCCTAAAAAGAGATGTCATGTTGATTAGATGATTTCCTTTCTATTCGAAAATACTTGATGGATATACCTGGATATACCAAGAACTTTCGATGGATATACCAAGAGGGAGTCTATGCATCCATGTCAATCTTGATTCTTGACAAGGGAAGTGATATAAATTCGAAAGAAAAAGTTTCGATTTGGTATTGCTAATTACACATATTTCATTTTCATAAAAACCTTCCCACAAACTTTATTTGAAGAGTTGTGAATCGTATTATTAACGACGATGAATTCAAATTAGTCAAATTAGATTTGCTTGATTACATATACAAATTATTCTCTGTTCAGCTTCAGATTTCTACCCTCCATTCACGGGTCGTTTGCTTCAAGGTTTTGTTGATGGATTTGGTGATGGACTTGCATTTATCATGGACTTTGACAAAAGTCTATTGTTTGCTTGATGGAATTGGAGGGAGTAAATCCGTGGGACCCATAGAGTTTGGAGGTCCAAATCCGTGGACCCCACGGACTTGGAAGTTCCACCTATGGAGGTGGGAATTGGGTGATGGATTTAAATCCATGATGACATTTTACTAATTTATCCCTACTTATTTTACCTAATGACTAATCTACCCTTCCTTCTTCCCCGGTGGCGGCCTCCAACTCTCCGTCCTCAGTTTTTCATATAGAACAATGAATGATAAAGGACTCTCATGTTTGTTTCTCCTTGTCTCTTTCTTTTTTTTGGGCTTGTTTAACATTAATTTCTCACATAAATTGTGAATTTCGGGATGAAATTTTGGATTAAGCGTGGTGCTCGAGTTTGACCAAAAAATCGGGACATTTTCAATTGTGGTTGAATTTCACATCTTCGTCTACTGAGTCTTCTATTTACTGGTCCTCTATTGATATTTCTAACACTTTTTGCTCATCTTGTGCATTATTGCTATATCGACAGTTAGATCCAAAAATTACGGAGTTGTGTCATGTCCAAACTATTATGCATTTCTATATTTGTAATTGAACGAGTTCACAAAGTAGAAGTTCGGTTACTTTGTATGCATTAGATTTATTTTTAATGAAAATATAATTACATAAGGGTAACAAGGTAATTTGCGTTTCACATCCACAAATCTAATCAAATAAAATCCATTATCAAATCCAACAAGCAAACAATAGACTTGTTAAAATCCATGATGCCACCAAATCCATCATATATCCATGGTTTTTCAAAACCCAGGTTTTACCAAAACCCTCATATTTCAAATCCATGAAGCAAACGACCCCAATGAAAAAGGTGGATACTTTGATGACTAATTATCATGGTGGGGCGATCGATGGGTAGATAGATACAGTGACAATGAATTGACATGGCGACATTGCTGCGCTTACGCAATTCTCTATACAAACCTGTGGTGGTGGGAACCAAAAGGAATCCCACCAACATAACCAAGTGCTTTGCGTCACCATATCACATTCAGAGCTCAACCCAAGAAGAAGAAGAAGACCCTCCTCCCTCCTTCCATTTTACAAGGCAATCCAACAAAGTGCAACAACCCAAAAAAAAAAAAAAAGGGGAGTTAAAAATCCTTGGGTTGGGTGGATGGAAATCCATCTCCTCTGCTTTTTCCCCTCTCTCCCCTGCCTGCAGAATCTCCATAAAGGAATTCTTTCCATCTGCTGCTTAGAAAATTTATTAGAAACAGAGAAGATGCTAATATCCCCACATATTATTAAATGTGTTCCTTTTTTCTCTGCTTTCGAAGAAAAGGTAAAGGGAGAGGTGAGAAGAAGAGATGCTGCTGCTGATTGATCCAGAAAAGTGGTCTTGACCTTCCAAAGTGTGTTTAGAGGCACCTTGTCCTAGTGTGATGTGATGAGTTCAAACAAACACACAGATTAGATTCTGCCTGTCAGTCAGTCTCAAGGTCAAACCCCCTGATATGCTGATGCAGAGACAGGCATACATATGGAAGGAAAAGGGTGGGGGGTTTGGAAATCTGGAGTTTGGACCCATATCCATCCTTAGCTGTAACGGACGGTTCTGTTTGCCACACACACAGAAGGGCAAATTTTCATTTATGCAGCCATTTGCTAGTATGGGAGTGGGGCGGGTTTGAGGCATCTTTGTCCGGGTTGTCTCCCGTTTCAAACTTAGTATCGGTACTTAGATTTTGGGATACTTCGTTGATAAACGAAGATCAACCAACAAATATTATGCGCAAAGAGATTTTGAACGTCGTAACACTATGGCAAATGTCAAGAGGATTTTATTAGCTTTTGAAATTTAGGATACTATTGGTAACATAAAATGACATTGTTGTTCATCAGTTGGTACTCAGGGGAATGTCACCAAGTGCATCCATTGCGAAATTTTCTTCGAGTACTTCACATAGACGCAATCAATACGAAGATTCCTCGCACTTACTAGAGAAGAGTTGGCAAAACTGACCCTCTTCTGCTTGCAGCAAGATTCTTGCTTGCTGTGCTCTTGGAAGAAAAAGACTTATGCCAGATGTTCATGGATTAAACCCAGTAACTTGTTTACCATTTTCTGTACTGTTCATTCAGCTCCATACATTGCACAAGTATGAACTGGTAACTGCTAAACTAGAAACACTTATACCTCCCTCCCCGTTCTTTTCCCCCAAACTAACACCAGACTGAGAAGGGAACAGCAGTAATAACTAGCAGCTCCTGTAACTTGCCTCTCTTTATCATTATCACCTCCATCTCCTAAAAATCTCAATCAAAGAATTCCTAACCAAAACAGGTCCCCAAAAGAACCTCCAAATTACAAAAGAAAGAAAGAAGAAAGTTGTATAATCGACACATAACAACAAAAAGCTGCCTTGCCTGTATGTTCTTGTTACAGTACTGGAACCGAAATGGCCATACGAACCGAGACATCCCCGACGAAACTCGAATCCCTAGTCGGCGCCACATTCGCACCACCGGCATACACCGCCCTTGAATACCCACTCAACCTCACCTCTGCAGCATTGCCATTCTCACACCTCTGAAACACTCTAGCAAGCGACGCGGCCTTCCTCCTCGCCCTCTTCGTCCCCGTGAACAGAAGGGAATGCACCAAACCGGCCAAAGCTGGCGCCTTTAACACCTTCTCCGTTGCTGCCATCCCGCCACACCGGCAGAGCTCCAGCAATGCCGCCACCGCATTCTCTTTCCCTCTTGGCGTGCCGCACCTCATCATCCCAATCAACCCTGCCAGTGCAGCGTCCTCCTTTACCACCGCCGCAGCCCCTGCAGGCTGCCGCAAGATCAATGCGAGAGCACCCGCAGCCTCCTCTGCCACCCCATCATTCCCCATTGCCGCCACCAGGGCGGCCACGGCTCCAGCCTCGATCATCCTGCCGCAATTCTCCGAATGTGTCGACAGGTTGAACAGGGCAGTGACCGCGTCCTTCTTACCTCGAGGCGTCCCGTCCCTTAGCAGTCGGGACAGAGCTTCGACGGCGCCATCTTCGTCGGCGATCTTCTTCTTGTAGTCATGAACTGCTGAGAGGCTGAACAGAGTTGCTGCTGCGTTCTCCCTAGCCTCGGTAGTCAACCCGAACCTCAGCACTTCCACGATCGACCCCAGACAACGTTGTTCGTCCATGATCCGGCTCTTGTTCTTGTCGTAAATCGACAAATTCAGCATTGCCGTCACTGAATTCTCCTGAGCCACTGGATTCTGAGACGACAGGAGATCGCGGAGGTGAGGGATCGCCCCAGCCTCGGCGATAAATCCACGATTCTCCTTCCCTGTTTTTGCCAGAAGCCGAATCTCACGAGCTGCTACGGTTTTCTCAACTTGCGAGCCATTGGCAAGGTGTTTAACGAGAAATGCTGATGTGGCCTTGTTGGCTTCCACGGCTGCTTTGGTGGGCAAAGCCGCAGCGAATGGCTCAGGAGACGATGTCGACGCTGAAGCAGCAGCGTCGGGGCCCTCCGGAGCATCGTCGTGAGGGATCCCATGAGCTAGACACCATTGATTGATCAAATTTCTTAAGGCTTTGTTTGTGACAAGGCGAGTGTTTGACAACATTTGCCCTGTTTTCGGGCAGTTGCAATGGCCTTCCTCCATCCACCGCGAGATAGAGCCCCGATCGTAAGTCTGCCCGGTAGAGATGATCACCGGATCATGCATCAAATCCAGAGAAATCGGGCAGCAGAAGTCCTTTGGGATTGTTACGAAAGTATCAGCAATCTCCTGAGAAATAAGCCCTCTCCTCTGTTTTTTATGACTACTAGTACTATGGACAAATTCTGGTTCTTCTCTATCATCAATTCCAAACAACAAAAACCTAGAGTACCTCACAATTGCGACGAATCCGTTGAGGACCGAAGCCGACGGCTCGACATCGCCCTCGTGGCTGACAATTTGCTCCTCCAGGTACTCAATTTCAGCTCTGCAAGATTTCGCATCGGAAATCCCCAATTTCTCGACGAAGAAGAATCTCAAGTTGGACTCAGGAGGAATCTTCCCGTTCTCGAACTCATCGAGAAACGAGAAGAATTGAAATCTTAGGGTTTCATCGTTCTTATCGATGTGCAGTTTTGACCGCCTGGCTTGCCTCTGCAAGAGCTCAATCTGTTCTCTGACATCCAAGCTTAGTATCACATCCCCAAAGGGGAAAACATCCAAGAGGGTCAAAATCTCCTGGTCGAGGTCATGGAAATGGCCGGAGATTGACTGGTTCTGAAGCAAGAGCCAGAGCTTACTGGATTGGACGCAGTAGTCGAGCAGGATTTTGGAGCGGTACAAGACGAGGTAGAGCTCCTTGAGGCAAACGACGGCGTTTGGCGGGAGGGAGGAAACTGAACCGCCGTAAGCATCTTTCAAGTAATCCAGTAGAACGAGGAAGACTTCGATCTTGCGGATTAAAGAGCGGGAATTCCTGCGCTGGAAGAAGGTGGAGTTGCCGGAGAAGCAGGTGACGAGGTCGGCCGCCACGGCGGCGAGAGTCTGCAGGAGGGCGACTTCGTTTAGGTCCACGGGGGCCAAGAAGGCTTCCAGTGAGGGGGATCTCCGGCGCCGGAGTGAAGAAAAGATTGCCGCTGTCGCCATTTTGTCAAAAAGAAATCGAATTTAGAGGGCGACCCAGTAAGTGAAGAGGGGGATTGCAGTAGAAAATGAAGGAAAGAATGAATCTTTTCTTGAGGGCTATGGAGAAGAGAAGAAAAGAAAACCCCCTTTGTACAGAGAGAGAGAGAGAGAGAGAAGGAGAGGAGATTGTTTGGTGGAGGAGACGAAGGAGGAGGAGGAAGAAATGAAGAAAGGAGAGGGAAAAGGGTAAGAAAGAGGGGCAGGATGGGGTTTTCGCTGCACTGTAGTTGTCGTTTGCCCCAGTTCTTGGGTTGAATCTTCAAAGTTTTAATTCTATATTTTATTTATAATTTAGGGAAAGGACAAGATTTATATTGTAGTCTATGGGGAAGCCAACTGGTGTTTTTATTATTAAAAAATAATATTCGGGATGACAATTTTATGGGCAAGAATTAAAAGGCAAAGGAAAAAAACTGCCGGAAATGCGCGTCTTCTAGAGAGAGAGAGAGAGAGAGTTTCTTTGTTATGACTTATGACTAAAATGGCTTTTTCTGCTTGTTTCCGCAAAGTAGAAAGTACCACTCTTTGTTGGTCAAATGGATCACATTAGTCGAATCGCTAATTAAAAATTGCGGCATAATTCCTTTTCTGTCCAAGGCGGTTGTTATTAATTAAAAAATAAACACCAATTACACGGCATAAGAAGTTAATGTCAAAAATCAAAACGCCATCAAAATGTCCATAAAAAATGTCAAAAATCAAAACAATAAAATTATAGACAAGAAACTTGGAGAATATATGGTGCATTGGTGCTAATAGTGTAACACCTTTAAGTGTTCGCATCATACTAACAATATTCATTAAGTGTATTATGGTAACTACCTGCTTATAGGTTATAGTAGCTCCCTCTCCTTTTTCATCGGTTACTTTTGGATTTCAACAACAAATTATAACTTGATAACTAAACTTAATAGATGTTAAGATTTAGTATCAAATTAATTTTTTATATAATTCATAAAAATATTGATGAATAATTACATTTTAGTACCAAAAATTTTTTCTTTTTTTTGCACAATTGATTGATTACAATCTTTGAACAATATTATATTTTATTATGATAAAGAACCTTTATTCGTGGTCGTCATTTTATGATGTTGCATTCTGTTGGGGGCATGGAAAGAAGGGCCCAAGTAAAGGACCAAGGTGCCACCCTGGGCCGTGAGTGTGGGCCTGGCGAGGGAGAGATTAGGCCCAAGAGAGGGCCAGGGACCAAGGCCCAAGCAGTGGGACCAGGCCGATGGAGGGGCGCATGACGACAAAAGGGGAGTAACGGTCGGAAGCGTACGGAGGAGACAGGGGGTGGGGCCGTGCGCCTCGGTGGCGCAGGCCGGTGTCAGAGTGTCGGGGCGCCTGGGGGGAACAAGGTACAGTGCATTTAATGGGGTGATGACGTAGGACGGATTTGGGGGGCATTGGTCGGCCCTACCTCGAGTATAAATAGTGAAGTGGGTGGAGCTCATTTACTCAGGTTCCAACTTCTCTCTAAAGCTTATATCTCACTTCTCTCTCTAGAAACTGTTCTAACTTGAGCGTCGGAGTGCTAACGAGCCCTTGCTAAGGGGCTCGGTGCGCGCTATCGTGTGCAGGTGGTAAGCGTGAGGTCAAGGCGCGGGTGAATCGGAAGGAGCTTGAGAGACTCGCAGGGTGGGAGGCGTACTTGGCTCAAACAATTGGCGCGCCAGGTAGGGGAGTATAACCACTGCAAGCGAAACGATGATGGAGGAAGCGGCCGAGATGGAGGGCGAGGGGAACCGCGCCCAGAATGAAGCTGGCTCTGAGGAGGCGCCTCATGCCTCTGAAGAGGCGCAAGGGGGAGGAGAAGAGGCGCAGGGAATGGCGCATTCGGAGGGGGACACGCTGACCAAGGAACATCTGATCAGCATCATTGAGGAACAGGCCCAGGCACTCGAAGCTCTGAGGAAGGAAGTGGAGGTTCTGAAGAAAGGAGAGGACGCTACGCCTCCTTACGGTGGAAGGAAGAGGGACCGAGAGGAAGAAGAACAGGGGATATCCAGCGCATTGAGGCGCACGGAGGGTGCGGGTCACCAGGTACGACACGAGGCGCCGGACCTCGAGGAGCGCAACACGTGGGCGCCCAGGGCGCCCGTGGGGGGTGAGGCAGCCGCTGGCGCGGAGCATCTTGGCGGAGCAGGCAAACTCAGTCATACCGGCGCTTCCCAGCTACGATGGCGCGTCCGACCCGGAGGATCACCTGAACAATTATTTTACCAAGATGCAGTTGTATAATAGCTCGGACGCCACGCTCTGTCGCGCCTTCCCCTCGACCTTTGTCGGCGTGGTGCTGGACTGGTACCACCAGATCGAAGAGGGGAGGATCGACAGCTTCGAGCAATTCGCGGCCATGTTTCTCTCAAAATTTGCCAGCCGGAAGCGCAGGAGCCTGACGATCAGCGCGCTGTTCAAGGTCAGACAGCGAAAGGGCGAAGCGCTTCGGGATTTTTATGAGCGATGGATGTCAGTTGCGATGGCGGTCAAGGACGTCAAGCCGCCGGTCCTGGGTTGTTGCTTGGACGAGTGTACCAATAGCGAGGAGCTTTGTCGTGCGCTTTCGAAGCGCGACGTGGTGTCCACGGAGGACCTGGACCGTCGGGTGCAGAAGGTCATTATGCTGGAGGAGACGTTAGCGACAAGAAGGCTGGAGCGAAGAGAGACGCGCCCCGACGAGGCGGAGGCGGCCCGGGCGACCCGACCGCCCTCCGTCCCGTCAGGCTCTCAGGGCTACCTTCAGAGTGCCCGCCGGCCTGAGCCACCGTGCTTTCCACCCAGGAGCGCAACGAACTTCACCGAGCTCAACGACACCCTGAGGAACGTTTTGCAATACGCAAGAGATAAGGGATACCACCTTCGCTGGCCGGGACCCATGCGGGGACGCCCAAACGAGCAGAACTTGGATAGATTTTTCGAGTTCCATCGGGAGAGGGGGCACCACACGGCCGACTGCTATCAACTCAAGTCGGAGATCCAAGGGCTTGTGGATAGGGGGATGTTGAACGACTTTGTAAAGAAGGTCGAGGACAAGGCACATCGAACCTTCATGGCACAGGAAGAGAAGGTGGAAGCGTCTCAGGGAAGCGTGGACGAAGGGGGAGCAGGGCGTGTCCGGATCGAAGCTCAGGGCGGGTGCGTGGAGCTGCCACCCCCTCCCTTTGATGTTGAGCCAGAAACTAACCCCGCCAGGGTAAGGTTGACGATTGAGGCGATTTCAGGCACGGTCGACCTAAGGCAGAAGTTGGAAGAGGGCAGGCGGCGGAAGTCGGCCACCGCCAGCGCACGCGCAGCCGTACGGATCCACTTCAACGAAACGTCCGAGGAGGCATGTCGGGTTCCGTCGGTGGAGGCGTTGGAGATCAGGGGAGTGGTAGCTGGATGCGAGGTAAAAAGGATGCTGGTGGACACGGGAAGTTCGATGGATGTGTTGTTCAGGTCCACCTTTGAGAAGATGCAGTTGTCACCGAGCGTCGTAAGGCCGGCGGATACGGTCCTGGTGGGGTTTTCAGGGGTACCGGCGCGAGTTGTGGGGCGTGTGAGTCTGCCTGTAACGCTGGGGGGAGGAAGAGCACCGGGTCACGCACACTATCGATTTCGGCATCGTGGACTGTCCTTCCAACTACAACGCCATCCTGGGACGCCCACTCTTGGCCCTGTTTAACGGGGTGGCATCACCATGGCACCAAGTCCTGAAATTCGTAACCCCTAGGGGGTAGGAGTGTCAAGAGGCGAGGCATCGCAGGAAGCCCGTCTCGTCAAAAGGATGCAGATGTACAACATAGACGTACGACCCGAGGACTTACCAAGGGCGGAGGCTGCGGACGCAGAGATCCAAGTGCCCCTGGACGACGGGCGCCCCGAAAGGTGCGTGCGCATCTCTCCACATACGAGTGGGGAGGTGGCTGAGTCACTGGTAGGGCTGCTGAAAGAGTTCGCGGACCTGTTCGCTTGGAGCGCACGCGAGATGCCGGGGGTGAGTCCGGAAGTGGCGGTGCACCGTTTGTCGGTCGAGAAGGGGGTGCGTCCTGTGCAACAGAAAAGGCGGCCGATGCCGGAAGAAAAGGAGGAGGCGCTGCGCAAGGAAGTGAGGAAGTTGCTTGAGGCAGGGTTCGTGGAGGAGGCCAAGTATACGACGTGGTTATCCAACGTGGTGCTAGTGCCGAAGGCGCTGGGTGACTGGAGGATGTGCGTTGACTACACGAGCCTCAACCGAGTGTGCCCCTCTGATACGTATCCGATGCCCCGCATTGATCAGCTAGTGGATGCGACTGCCTACCACGAGACGTTGAGCTTCCTAGACATGTTTTCTGGCTATCACCAGATCCTCATGTGCGAGGAAGATCGAGAGAAGACGACGTTCATGACTTCCTTCGGCAATTTCCGTTACAAGGTTATGTCCTTCGGGCTGAAGAATGCGGGAGCGACATACCAGCGCATGGTAAACACAGTGTTCCAAGGGCAGATTGGGAGGAATGTCGAGGCATACGTGGATGACCTGGTGGTCAAGAGTAAGAGGAAGGAGGACCATCTGAAAGACCTGCGCGAGACATTCGAGACTATGCGCACCCATTCCCTCCGCCTCAACCCCCTCAAGTGTATCTTTGGAGCGGAGGCGGGTAAGTTTTTAGGCTTCATGATCACGAAGAGGAGAATTGAGGCCAACCCAAAGCAGGTGGAGGCCATCAGGCGCCTCGAGCCTCCGAGGACCCCCAAGGAGGTGCAGAGTTTGAATGGGCGCTTGGCGGCGCTAGGGAGGTTCATACCTCGGTCGGCCGACAAAGGCGCCCCCTTTTTCAGAGTCTTGAAGAGGGCGGCTCGGTTCAAATGGACTGAGAAATGCGATGAGGCGTTTGAGGAATTGAAGGGGCTTCTTGTGTCGCCGACTGTTATGACGGCGCCCCGAGCTGGTGAAGTGCTATACCTGTATATAGTAGTGTCACGAACGGCGGTAAGCGCGGTGCTAGTCTCGAGAGCGGCGGCAGATGGCGAGGAGCGCCCTGTTTATTACGTGAGCAAGGTGATGACGGGTCCCGAAACACGATACGCCCCCATAGAGAAGGCGGCTTTGGCTGTAGTTTCCGCCGCGGAAAAGTTGCGTCCGTACTTCCAGGCGCACCCCGTCGTGGTGCTCACGAACTTACCATTGAGGAGCACCCTGGGTTCTATGGACGTGGCGGGGCGCATGGTAAAATGGTCTGTACAGCTGAGTGAGTACGACATTAAGTATGCGCCTCGCCCGGCAGTCAAGGCGCAAGTATTGGCTGACTTTGCGGCTGAGGGAGTAATAGGCAGGGGAGAAGGGATGAATGAAAGCTGGCAGGTCTACGTTGACGGAGCGGCCAGCCGAGTCGGGGCGGGAGCAGGAATAGTGGTCATCAACCCCACGGGCGCTATGCATGAGCTGGCGCTCCGGTTCTCCTCACTAAACACCAACAACGTGGCAGAATACGAGGCCGTGATTGCGGGGTTGAGCACAGCGCGTGAGCTGGGGGCGCGAAGGATTCAGGTCCACTCTGACTCGGCCTTGGTGGTCAACCAGCTAAACGGCGTGTTCGAGGTGAAAGAGGAGTCATTGAGTGGGTGCCTGAAAAGGATAGAAGAGATGCGCACCTGGTTCGAATGTGTGGAGTTCACACATGTCCCAAGGGAGGACAACGCCCATGCAGACGCACTGTCAAAATTGGCCACGGCCACCGACTTCGAGAGCGAGAGGCATGTCGTCGTCACAAAGGAGCACACAGCAGTGGAGGCAATGGTGGGAGTAATCGGGGGAGCAAGATGGTGAAGAACAAGGATGGATGACCGCGATTAAGGCCTTCTTGCTCCATGGGACGATTCCGGAAGACGCAAGGCAGGCGTGGCAAGTGAGACGTAAGGCGGCCCGCTGCGCTATACTGGATGAGCAGCTGTACAAGAGGTCCCATTCGGGAGCCTATCTGAGGTGCCTCATAGAGGCGGAAGGGGAAATGGCAATAGCGGAAGTTCACCAAGGCGCCTGTGGCATGCATGCAGGCGCGCGAAGCCTCGAGAAGGTGCTGTTGCGACAAGGCTATTATTGGCCCTCGATCAGGAAAGACGCCAAGAAGCATGTAGAGAGCTGCCACCAGTGCCAGATCCATTCTCATGACGTGCACGTCCCGCAGGCGCCTATGCAGGGCAACGTGGGCGCCTGGCCGTTCTCGCAACGAGGGATGGACCTGCTGGGGCCCTTTCCTAAGGCACCCGGGCAGATGAAATACCTTATTGTGTCGGTGGACTACTTCTCGAAGTGGGTGGAAGCCGAGCCATTGGCGACCATCACTCAGGCCCAAGTCCGGAAGTTCACAACCAAGAACATTTTCTCGAGGTTCGGGCTGCCCGAATCGATCATTGCCGACCATGGCAAACAATTCGACTGCCGCCAGTTCATCGCTTTATGCGACGAACAGGGCGTCATGCTCCGCTTCTCTTCGGTGGCTTACCCCCAGGCCAACGGGCAAGCTGAGGCGGCTAACAAGAGCATCTTGCACGGGCTTCATACGAGGTTGCTGGACGCCAAGGGAAAGTGGGTGGAGGAACTCCCGGGCGTGCTTTGGGCGCACATGACAACTTATAAGGTGGCGACGGGCGAGACGCCGTTTGCATTGACTTACGGTAGTGAAGCAGTGATCCCGGTGGAGATGCGTTTCACAACGCATCGCGTGGCGGAGTTTGAGGAGTCAGCCAATGGGGAGGAGCGCCTGCACGACTTGGACATGCTAGAGGAGCGCAGGGACATCGCCTCTGTAAGGCTCGAGGCCATGAAGCGGCAAGTAGCCAAGTACTACAATCGTAAGATGCGTCTTCATCAGATACGTCAGGGAAGCTTAGTGCTGCGGCGCGACTTCCGTCCAAAACCGTGCGAGGGGAAACTGGCTCCCAAATGGAAAGGACCATACCGTGTTCTGGAAATGGTGGGACCAGCCACGTTCAAATTGGAACGCCTAGGAGGAAAGGCCATCAAGCGCACATGGAACGCACAGAACCTCAAGGCGTACCATGGGGCGGAAGCAGGGGAGGCATCCGAGTAACGCGTCGGCGGCAAGGGGAGGCACGGTCACATTTTGTCTCGAAAATTAAGGGTAAAATAGATCAAGTTGTGATGGGAGTTATTATTACTGCAAGCGCGTTATCCCACGCGCCCAGGGAAATGATTGTAAAGCGCCCTCCTTTTGCGCCATAGGATCGTAGTATGTGTACCGTAAAGCACCCTACATTCGCGCCTTAAAATATCGTATTAATGTTCATCGTAAAGCGCCCCACCATCGCGCCTTCCAAGTGTTTCGGAACTTGTTGCAAAGCGCCATACTATTGCGCCCACGAGTGGTACTGGAAGTAATTTTAAAGCGCCCTAATCTACGCGCCCGCAAGATTAATTCAGTAAAGCGCCCTAATCTATGCGCCCGCAAGATCGATTCAAGAGAGCGTGGTATAAGTGTCCAGTTTGCGGTTTCCGTTTTAACTCCGGGAAAAGAAGACATGCATTGCAAGCGCGTTGCGAGAGGACATATCAAAGGAAAGGTGTTGCGAGGAGGCGTTCATTAAAAACAAGGTAGTTCCGATATCCGGTCAAATACATGGCAAATAATCAAAGGAAAATAAGACATGCAGGAACTGAAAAAAAAAAGAGGCGCTCTGTCACTCCTCCTCACTCTGCACCGCACCCTCTGGCGTCCCCTGATGACTAGGGGAGCGCCCCTCTCCGGCGGCACCTTCCTCACCACCAACAACTTCTTCCTCCTCCTCCTCTTCACCGTTGTCGGCGTCTTCCTCCTCCTCGGGCTGCGGGACGTCCAATCCCACTATAGGCGCCAGGTCACTGGCCTTGCGGCCACTGTCCATGAACTTGAGGATGTGCATGATCATCGCCATGGGGTCGAACTCCACCTCCGGGACGTCCTTGCTGAACTTGTCGCGGTGGATCTTCACCGTGTCGATTACGGTGTCCGCCTGGAGGTTCTTCCCGGCCGCCGACTTGGGGAAGTCGGAGAGGTCCTTCTTGAGGCGCTCCGCCTCAGCAGTGGCCACCTTCAACTCCCGTTGACACTGCTCCTTGGCCTTGGTGGCCCTCTTCAGCTCTTCGGAGAAGCTACGCGCCTCCGCGTAGTACTTATCACGATCCGCCAGGAGCGCCGCCTTCTCCTCGCGTAGCGCCCTCTCCACCTCAGTCGCCTCAGCTCGGGTGGCGGCAGTTTGCGCGTCAAAGCGTTTTTTACACGCCTCCTCGACGGAGGCCTTAATCTTCGCACGCTCCGCCTCGAGACCGGTGGAGAGCTTCGCCGCCCAATCCTGGGCCTCCTTCTGCGCCTCATCTCGTTCCTTGCTCAGCGCCTCTTGCGCCTCTCGGGCATTCTTCAGCTCGTTTTGAAGGCGCTCCGCGGCGCCCTCTGAGGCCGCACCCTCCTTTGCCAAGCGATCGAACTCACGCGCGGTGGATTCGATCAGCATCATCATCTGACACATGCATAAAATACCAAGGTTAGGCACTACAAAGGAAGTTGGAGGAATGAAAGAAAGAGATGAAGGGGACGGACGCCTTACCTGGACGTTGAGGTTGGCCATGGTGCGAAGGGGGCGGTTGGAGCTGAGGTGATCGGGGCGTTCAATTACGGCAGCATGGGACAGCACCATCTGCATAGAGGCGCCCGGATCCTTGGCCGCCTTGACAGGGACACCCACCGCAACCTTCTCCAATGGTCAGGATGGAGGCTGCAAGTAGGGAGGTAAGACCTTCCCCGAGTGTTTGCCAATACTAGGCATCACCAGGCTTGCTGGCACGCCCGAGGCGATGACACGGTCCAGCTTCGCCTTCTTCGCGGCGGAGAGTAGCGGTTCGGCGGGCCTTTTCTCGGGCGCCTGGGAATGAGAGGCGCGCGTCGGAGTTTGGGACGTAGCGCCTTGGCTGTGAAGTGAGTCACCCGGGCTACGGTGTGAGGGTGAGGCGCCCTGGCTCTGGTTGGAAGGGGAGGCGCCCCGCTCCTCGTTAAAGTGAAGAGGAGAATTGTACGAGGGTTGCGGCGCCTCGGCGGTGGTAGGAATGCCTCCGGAAGGCGCAGGCCGGTTGGAGATGATCCTCACCCGCACTGGCTTCCTCGGTGCAGAGGGGGACGCCCCTGCGGGCGCCTTATTTGTCTTGCCGGTCTTGCCGCGCTTTCGGGGCGCCTTTGGAAGGATCAGATGGAACTTCGACCGGATAAGGTCTGAAATGTTAGTGAAAACAGTCCCTGCAAAGAAAGAGGGGCACACGTGGGTCAGCCAAGGCGCATGCAAGTATAACAAGGCGCATGCAATGCTAAGGAAATACCATCATTATAAAACTCCGCCAAATAGCTGGCGTAGGCGTCATCTTTTTTCAGGCTTATCGGCGTGGTCGAGAGGCGCCGCGCCATATCTTCCTCTGCCTGATTTAGGACAGGGTGCTTGTTAAACTCAGCCTCGTCCCCAAAAGTCCACTGCGTCAGGGGGGCGGCGCCACTTTCGAAGAAGGGCGTGTCTCGAGGGCGGACGAAGAAGAATGACTCGAACCACGAGCGCCCAATCTTCTTGCCCTCGCTTATAAAGTGGTACCCCAGATTGGAGCGCCTTTGAAGGCTGAAGCAATTGGGGCTTCTAATCATGGTAAAGAAGTGTTGGAAAAGTTTGAAGGAGGGTAGAATATTGTGTTGGCGACATTTGAGGCGGAAGAGGACGGTGTAAAGAATGATCACAGGGGAAAGGCGCCCGAGAGAGCACTGGCACAAGTGTAACACGCCCTCGAGAATCGGGTCGATTGGGAACCGGAGCCCGAAGCGGGCGTACTCTTGGTACACGCCGATCCAACCGTCCCCACAGACCCCTACGCGTGCGACAGGCGAAGGGTGCGCGTAGCGCCAGTCAGCAGGCATCTGGGCCGCTCGGATTAGGGAGGTGAAGCGGGAGTAGAGGATCTTTGAAGTATAAGGCGGCCCGGCGTCTTCCTCGGACATCTGATCGATGTCCGTGGGCATATACCCAGGTGGCCACATGTTGCCCCACTGGCTTATCCCGAACTCACGAGGCGCGCCGGTGCCTAGGTAATCAGAAAAGGAGGAGGTCAAGAGGGGCGCTCATGAGGAAGAAGGCTATGAAGAAAGAGGCGCACGGTGCTAGAGAGACGAAGGGAACGAGTTATTTTTTCTTGGACAGCCGACGTGAGGCGAAACGCGCGCAACTTAACGCTAGCACAAAAAGATGGAATGGAGCGTATGGGTACCTGGAGTGGCGGTCGGAGCGGCCGAAGGCGCCGCGTTGGAAGGCGCGGCGCTGGAAGGCCCCGCGTTGGCAGGTGCAGTAGGTTGAGGCGCCGTAGTGCAAGGCGCGGTACTGGGAGGCGCCTCGTCGGCGGACGCCGTCTTGGGAGACCCTGGTTGGTTGGAAGATGCCATGTGGTAAACGAGCAAAGAGTGGGAATTGTGAGACAGGGAAAGGCGCTCGACACAAATGGCCGAGGGAGTTGGCCGAGTGATGTGAAGTGCTTTGGGAGGCAGAGCAGAGCGAAAACTTAGAGAGGGAAAGAAGAGAGAAGGCGATTTGTGAGAAAGTGAGGGAGGAAGAAGTGATGAGAGCAATTTATAGGCGAGAATTGGAGGAGAGAGAGCGGAGCAGGGAAGTCGAAAGGTCACCTAGGCTGAGGCGAATTCAAAATTCAAATTTGAAATCGCTTCAACCTGGGGGGAGGGGGGAATGGACCAGTGATCAAAGCGGGAGCCCAACGGCCCGCCCGTAATTAAGGCGGAAGCCCAACAGTCGGCCAACATTAAATGAAAAAAATTTTAAGGAAGAAAGGAGGGAAGGGCGCCTCGGTGAGAAGGATGAAACCCAAAAGCGCACCGCAAAAGGGGAGCAACGGCAAGACGCGCTTCACGGGAAAAACTGGGGGTCCAAGGAGGGCACACTGTGACAGGGGGGCAGCTAGGGGCGTATGGGTTAGTTAGGCCCCCACCAGGCGGTAGGCGCCTAACTGGGGGGCAATTGTTGGGGGCATGGAAAGAAGGGCCCAAGTAAAGGACCAAGGTGCCACCCTGGGTCGTGAGTGTGGGCCTGGCGAGGGAGAGATTAGGCCCAAGAGAGGGCCAGGGACCAAGGCCCAAGCAGTGGGACCAGGCCGATGGAGGGGCGCATGACGACGAAAGGGGAGTAACGGTCGGAAGCGTACGGAGGAGACAGGGGGTGGGGTCGTGCGCCTCGGTGGCGCAGGCCGGTGTCAGAGTGTCGGGGCGCCTGGGGGGAACAAGGTACAGTGCATTTAATGGGGTGATGACGTAGGGCGGATTTGGGGGGTATTGGTCGGCCCTACCTCGAGTATAAATAGTGAAGTGGGTGGAGCTCATTTACTCAGGTTCCAACTTCTCTCTAAAGCTTATATCTCACTTCTCTCTCTAGAAACTGTTCTAACTTGAGCGTCGGAGTGCTAACGAGCCCTTGCCAAGGGGCTCGGCGCGCGCTATCGTGTGCAGGTGGTAAGCGTGAGGTCAAGGCGCGGGTGAATCGGAAGGATCTTGAGAGACTCGCAGGGTGGGAGGCGTACTTGGCTCAAACACATTCAGGTCAAACTTCGGCCAGTCGGTCGTTGTCGCCTGGGGTTGAACTCGTGGAGCGAGTTAGGATGTCCATTCAGCGACTCTGTAACGATTCTGACTCTCTCCAAACAGCGCAAGCCCTTATATGTTGGGGAGGTGCTAGTGAAGGGATCATCCGAACACAAGAGTTTTTGGTTTTCCTGCGTTAGAGATGGCAATGGGACAGGTTTGCGATGAGTTTGCCTAAAACATCCACATCCTCATTTCAAATTTCCAAACCTATACTCTCCTCATATCCATGCATAGAACGTTTTGCAACCCCATAACCATATTTGTGGTATTCGAGTACTTACGAGTAACAATCGCCCCGTACATCCAACATTGTTATACCTAAAATTTTAAATATAGATTTTCAATTATAACACTAAACATACCTAATAAATCATAAAACCAACAAAGTTACAATAATGCTTCATCACATCATATCCTAAAACATCCATTAGTCCATAAGATTAAGTATAATACTATCCATATCATTCTTCGTCGACTATGAAAGAGTGAAGAGAGAAGTGAGAAAAATAAATTAGGTTTTGTTTTGGGTGTCACTCAATTACAATTCTACCATTTATTTTTCTTAAGTTACCCTCTCTATCATTGACAGGTTACAATTTGATCATTAATGTGTTTTTAGTAGTGAAAAATACTCATGTTGTGGCAGGTACGAGTATGTGAGTGGGGTGGGGACCGGGAGACTAAAATCATACCCGCCTATTCCTAGTCAATGTAAGGATTCTCGAGTTGAATGAGTCGGGGACGGTCGACTACCCGTGGATCAAGGTTCTATTTCCATCCCTACCTATAACATTTGAACAATATTATCGTCATTACTAAATTCAATGGCGAAGTTACGTTGATGAAGGGAAAGACTATAGCCATCATCTACTCTCAATTCTCAACATGTAAAATTACATATAAATTATATAATAAATACAAAAAATATAATAGTTTTTTTTTACAGTAAAAAAAAAAAATATAATAGTTGATAAGCCTTTTCCTTTAACCTTTTAGCAAGTTCAAATTTTCTGAACGTAAAATTTTAACCTCCATCATCCAATTTTCTGGATGTGGCACCGACTGAATCTTGGACTAGTTTCCTGGATTATGTTCACCTTATAATACTGCGACTTGCTTAGCTTTGCTACTGAGTCGTGTTTTTTGGGTGGGTGTGGTCAATAGTTTCTTTCTTTCTTTCAATCTGCTCCTCTTATTATTTCTTGGTTCTCCAGTCGTCTGCGTGCAGTTGCGCAGAGGAAGATTCAATGCAGTGGGAAGCGGGGTTGAAAATGACTCCCTCCTCCATTATATTGCCTTCTTTTTCCTTCTCCTTCTTTTTGTTTGAGCAAATGGAATGGATAATACTTTATTTTTCCTTCCAAACTGGTTCTTGTCCATTCGTTTTTCTCTTCTGCTCTAAACTACACTCTATTCCACACGGTGTTAAGAGAAAGAGAGAGATGACCAGAAAAGAGAGATGCTTTCTTTACTTAAAGTCAAACCCATTCTTTCTAGACGTAACTACTCTTAATTACGGTAATTAATTATAGATAGAGATTTACTTTCGCCAGATGAGACTTGAAAGAGGGCGGTAAATTTGGTGCCTTTATGATTGTGGTGGGTGGGTAGTAGGCAATAACGGTAAAATAAATGGGAAAGTGGAAGTCGTCATCTTCTTCTTCTTCTAAATTTATCCTGTGCCTATTCCTGCCCATTAGACGTGTAATAGTAATTTCATCATGGAAAGTAGCTTAGCCGTGCAACCATGGTGGAAGTGGAGGTAATGGGCTATATGTCACCTGGCTGCCTGTTGTTCTGTTCTATTGATCCATTCCATCATTGACCAATTGTGGAGACGTCTACAAAATTACTTGGCCCCAAGTACCTTACTACCGCTTCATGCCTCTGAATAGCAATCAAACTCGTAATTGATGGTATTCGATCCTCTCCGATTCACTCAATGTTGCGATTTTTTATGTTAATTGTTTATGGAGTAGGTATGAGTAAAACCCGTAAAAATAAAATTGATGTGAATGGGGCGAGTTTGAATTTTGACTCTTTCGACCCATATCACAAATACCCCTTCAAGAATATTTCTTTCTTCCTATTTTTATAATATAAACATCACATATTAACCTCATGGAGGATTCATTAAAAAAAAGCGTTTGAAATGTAATTGAGTGGTCACCCAAACTAATATCCCCTCTCAATTTGTTGATAATCTTTTTCACTTATTTCCCCTTTACTAATAAGATTGTGTTAGTTATTTATTGCTTGGTGAATGTGTTAGAGTTGGAAATGAAATGATTTGAATAGTACTATACTTTGTTTTATGGATTAACGGATATATCGAGTGACATTGTTTTTTCGGCCCGAACCAAGTGGTCGCCCAAAATCGAATACTAATTTCCCCCCTCAATTTGTTGATCACTTTTTTCACTTCTTTCCCCTTTATTAACAAGATTGTGTTAGTTATTTATTGTTTAGTAAATGCGCTGAAGTTGGAAATTAATTATTTGAATAGTATTGTACTTTATCTTATTGATTAACGAATAGTTTAGGATTGAATGCTTTGAATTTGTACGGAGAATGGTTGGATGGGAGGAGTTACGATGCTAATTGTACAAAAGTTAGCACCGTCCTAACCAAGGGTTAGTAGTGATTTAGCTTAGATGTTGTATTGATTTTATAATAATCCGTAGTGATTTCGTTGTTTTTAGTAGCGTTTTTTGCTAGTTATCACGGTGCTAACCCCTATAAGGGTTAGCACCTAATCCCATCCCAGAATGGTTGTATCTTTGTTGATTTTATTATTTATTAGATTCATTTAGTGTTATAATTGAATATATACAGGTTGATTATGAGCATAATAACATTGGATATAAGGTGCAGGTACTACCCATGGGTACCTGAAAATCGCGGGTATGGGGGTATGAGGTTGAAAAACCTCCCATTGCGTGGGTTTGGATATTTGAATGAGGATGAGTGATGAGGATGGTTATGATAGGATAGGGAAGACAACATGTCGGATATAACTATCCATTATCCTACCTAAATTAGTTCGGATTTTATTCATACTCATACTCATGCAATATTTGGGTAGAAAATTAAAATCATGTCCATATCTAGTCAGGTTTAGGTATCCATGGATATTCATGGACAATATTATTTTTCCTTTATCTTCTCAACTAGTTTATTAATAATCACAAATATATTAAGTGAAAAAATAAATAAAAAATAACCAACACTAAGAGAAATAAAAAAAAGGAACACTTCATGAGATGCTACAAATATACTAGGAATATGTTAAAATATGTATAATTGATACCAACAGTTATGAATGCATGCATAACGAAAATCATTAAATAGTTATAAAAATTATCCAACTGTACCAAAAACATTAAAATCAATACCATAAATAAAACAATTCGTACTAGTCTTTGAGGGTCGAAGGACCTACTGGTTGGTTCAGCCAACAACCAGAAAATCGAATTAAGGAAGTGAAGGTAAGACTTTTCAACTGTTTCAGTCACTAGTTCTAATTGTACATATAAACCAGAACATGGAGTAGAGGACCGGAGGCTTGTTGTTCCATTTCAGCACTCCCCCGTCTTCCGTTAAGTAGTATTGTGAGGAAAATCGAAGGATCACATTCTTTGAGAGTGACACACGAGAGCTAAGTTTCTCACCACTTGAATTTGAAAATACATATGAGTACAATTGCATTCTCACATTTGCAAAATCAAACAACAAAGCAAGTTTTGAAAATACATACCATTAAGTAGGACTGTTAATTATATTTTTGTTTGTTTTAACTTTTTTCATTGTTTTATGAACTCGAGCTGGGTCATTTGATTGGACAGTAAAACCATCAAACTTGTTATAATAGTGGTTTGGTTCACTTTCTTGGATGCCTAGAGGCGAATAAAATGTATTTTAAAGGTTTGGCATGAATTCAAATGACCACCCCTATTTGATTGGTCCATTAATTTACTATTTTAACCACATAAAATGGAACATAAAAATTAATATAAACTATTATTTGAAGAAGAAAAAAATAATATAACCTGAATTACTATGTGCTTCCTTTTCTTCGTTTCTTAGCCTCCTAGTCGACGTATGTGATCCACTATGGATCGCCACCTTGATTACTATCTTGACAACACTCTCTATCTCTACCATAGTCAAATATTTAGCAGCTAGACTTTTGTTAGGTTCATGTATGGAGCAAACTCTATTGAACTGTTCATTCTATTAAATAATACATGTAATGTGTACATACCTTTTTCTTTATGAGATAGAGAAATATATAATTCCCCTCATGTTGTCATGTGGGTTCAGTATGGAAAGAGTACATTGATGCCTGCCTGCCTGCCATTACCATACGTACGTGTGTTAGCGTTCGTTGACTAGGATCCTATGTATAAAATTGAGTTTGAGATCCGATTCGATTCCATTCATGCATATATATGTCCATCAGCAAAGCAAGATTGTCGGTTCCAGTTTCTCCATCCACAGTTTGTCCACTTAGTTTATGCTTCGTTTGTTTGGGTTACACTGACTTACATATATGATAAATGTGGTTTAGGGTTTCGATTAGACTGACGGCAGATGAGGCTGTTTAAAACGACAAGTGTGCCTTCTTAATTATAGTCAAGTTTTAAAAGTAAATAACAAAAATTATCATCTTATTAACTGGAGCAGTACTAACAAATGCGGGGGGATTAAAAAGTAAGGTTTGGTTATTTAATGGAATTTTTTTAGCTCTTATTAATCTCGTGGAGGAACGTAACTGTAACGTGACGTTGTAGAAACTGAGGCGGGAAGTCGGTTGAGAGGGTTGACAAAAGAAGACAAATCATCGTCATGTCTACTCGAAAGGCGCGTGTCGACCACCTACCCTCGCTAGTCGCTAATTAATCAATACTTGTTTACTATTTTACTTAGCCAAATAGACCTCATTAAAGTATCCTCTTCCTCTCTAATCTCTATCCCTCCAGCTCCAAGGACCTTTCCTCCCCAACTTCAAAGATGCCCTACAGATAAAGGACAGAGTTGAACCAATTTTATTTATAATTTATTAATTTATTAAAAAGGAAGGCAGACAGGCAGCCTGCCCCACGCCCCATCTCCGAGGCCAAAGTCCATGAAGAAGTGACGAACTCATTTATTTAATGGTATTTCTCATTTCTGTGGTCTCAGGCCCAGGTCCAAGCCCAGCCCATTCCCTAACTCCCAAGTCCTAACCCCATTCCCACCTAACATACCTACCTTCCCATTCAATTCTAGTCAAATTACATACAAAATATACTTCTTTTTCTCCAAAGGGCAATTGATTGGCACTTTTTTTTTATTATTATCACGAACTAAACCCTTCTCATTTAAAAAAATCAACACAAAGTTACACATCTTATGCATATGATATTCATCTTTAAAAATCTTCATTATTATTCTGTTCATACCAGCTACCACGCCAATAAACTTCCCCCTCTTTCTCAAGAAGTTGATGTCACTACTTAATCAATCCATCAGAGTATGGTTATGGTTGCGGTCTTATGGCGGCTTTTGAAATCCAAAAATTGGGTTGTCTTTGAAGGGAAGCAATTTTGTGTTATATCATTGATGCGGTAGTATCATCAACAGGTCCAAGAATGGATAGGCTTACCCGCACACCGAGTAACTTCGTCCTCCAATCCCCCTTTTGCAAGTGAGAATGCTTCAAACCCAGTCTTGGCCACTTGCATGTGAGATGGTGCAACAAGGCAGGGCTCACACTCGACAGGGGAAATAATTATCAAGGACCTGAGTTGTTCGAGTGTCTTGGCTCGCGGAATTCATATTCAGGATATCGATGTCCCGCTTACAGTTGAATTTTTAGTGCTCCACGAGGCTATCCAGTGGTGTCTGAATTATGGTCTCTCGTAGGTTAGGTTTGAAGGAGATGCGAATGTGGTCATCGATAAGATAAATCAGGTTGATGCTCAAGATAATCATTTTGGAATCATTCTCGCGGAAGTTCGTGGTTTGCTGGCAAACTTTAATGGTCTTAATGTACGATCTGTATGTCGGAATAGCAATCAGGTAACTCATTTGATGGCTAGAAAACACTTTCTTTGTATCAGACTACGTGTCACTTTTTTTTATATTTTCTTTCATGAACGTATACCAGGCTATAATCCAATTTCTTGTAACGTAATATACTCTAGAAATAAGCATTACAAATTTTCTAATTCTTATAAACCCATCTAAAATATCTTCATTTATGTGTTGTAACAATGCTCGATCGTCCAATCAGCCCACAATGGAGGAAGGAAGAAAATCAACACGTGGTGGGATTGTGATACACGTGAAAGGCTAATCCACTTGTATGGAGACTTACGAAGTGTTCTGAAAGCATCACAAATGGCTCATGTCTTACATTACATGGTCCAATTGTGATGGGGACGGTGGCAGATGAAGAGAGACTGGAATAACGGATCGGCTCTCCTTCGGTTCTTATGTAAGCTTGTAGTCTCAATAACTTTAGTTGAGAAACAAGGAGCATAGTCTACCGATTTAAAAACAATAAAGCAGTTTTTGGGCCGAGGCAAGTTAAATTGCTTCATTTTACATTGATTTGAATTTACAGAGGAAGTTCAATTATTTTGAAATAATGCATCGATTGAGAGATGAAATAGTTTTGAGAGAATTGGGTCAAAATTTTCTTTTTTTTATTAAATCTATCATCCAAACGATACCTTTAAAAAATTATATAAGATTCATTGTTCAATATCTTTAAACCGTTTGAATTATTATTACCGATTGATTCTGGAGATGGGGTTGAAAATTTTTATCGAAATATTTTTTTTTTTGGTAAAATTTATGGAAACATTTTGTATTTGAATTCTTACAACCATAATTGATCTGAACATAAAATGCGGCATGGATATATGAGCTGTAATTTGGCATCCGAATTTAGTTCAAGGAGGAGGGGGGAAGAAACAAGAAGTAAAATAGCGATGTGAGCTGGGGAGGGACCAAATTGGACCTTTTCAATCTTAACTTTGTCCCTGTTTTCCTCGTTGCCAGGATAAAATTAAACTTGCTCTTGATTTACATTTATATATGTAAGAGACCTTTCTGGACCGGATCGCACACAACCTTGGAGAAACCGAAATGAGGGTTTGTTTTGTTTTTAGGTTCGTCATTTTGGCCGATTGAAATGTAAAACTCACAAGGTTAATGAAGAACTAACTAAGAATGTGGGATCAATTAAGAAGCACAACATAAAGGGACATGATGAAAGCAAGCGTGTTGAAAAATTCTACACTAGTTTAATTTAGGTCTTCCATTAGATTTTACAATTTCCGAATCCAAACTGTTCTCAATTTTGTCCATTTCCTGCTTATTACTAACAAAGGTCTCCGTAATCTCTATATTCCTCATTAGACTTTTTCTTATTAGAAAATGGTGCAAGCTAAAAATAATGGACCAAACTGGACTGCGCAGTTTGGTTCGAAACATAGATTGTTAATTAGCATCCAAATTTTCTAGTCAGTTGAAGATCCTTTATGGCCCCTTAAGCTCTACACGAGCGATGAAGCTAACTTCTTTGATTGATGGTAAACTACTAAGACCATCTCCATCCCAGAAATTGTTTAGCAATTTCTAAAGTGGTCCCACATAGCCACATCGGTAACTTAGCAATTTATCCATTCAACAATTTCTTGTCATCTCTATCCCAGCAATTCGTCAAAAAAAAAATCTATCCCAGCAATTCCTTAGCAATATTTATCGATGAGACCCACAATAAATCCATATAAAACTTATTTTTTTCTTAAATTCAATTATAAAAAATATCTAAATATTTGTATTTAGAGTAATTTCTTCCTAGTTTCATGAATATTCAATTATAGCTATACATCTCTTTTATTTTGCATTTGTATGATAAAAATCCAAGATATAATTTATAGCAAAAAATGTGTGTCATAATTACTTCTCTAACTAATTGATCATATAAAAATATTTTTCTAATCAACAACTTAAAAATAATAATATACAATAATACAATTTGTGGTAGGAAAAGGAAAAAACAAACATGAAAGTTGATCCCATCAGTCTAGGTGGCATTGCTAGACAACTTACTAATTTAGCAAGCTTGCTAACTTAGCAATCATCCATGCATCCCCTAACCATTGCTAAAAAATTGCCACCTCACCCTCCACCTCATTTGCCAAGTGCCAAAATTTGGGGATGGATGTGATAAACAAACAATTTGAATTAAATGTCATTTACTTATACAACCACTGTTATAGTACAAGCCATCGTTTATCAATCTCCACTCCACAACCACTGTTATAGTACACTAGTTTTGTGCCCGCCCGATGGGCGGCGAGTTCATTTGTTTGTACTTTTACTTCTATTATATTAGTATATGTCATTTTTTCAATGGTATCAGACTCCTAGTTTTCATATTTATTTATTATTGTTATTTATTATTCGTGTTTCTTCATATATGAGGAGTGCTTTGAATAAAAAATAAAAATGGGGGGCGCTACATTTAATCAAGGTTTTAATCATGATCAACAATAATGTCAAACAACGTTGTAACTTCAAAACAACTTGAAAAATAGTATTCATACCATCTAATCTTTGATTAGCTTGCAATTTTCAACTTCATAAGTTGTACATGGTTTAAGCTAGCGTACGCCACCTTACCGTGCTCATATCGAGTTTTGCTATTTAGACCATTAATTAATGGAGTTTGGGACATGATACTATACCATAGTCTCTGGGCGAACCCCATTCTATAATTCTCAATCCAAATCGTAAGATTCATTTATAACAAAAATAATAACCAAGGATTATTATTTGTCAAAATATATTAAAGAACAACTAATAGGTGTGAACGAAGGTGTATATTACACCTCGATTGTATGCTAGTCTTTTCCACCATTATATTAACTAGCATGTGCCCGGCCTTTGGCCGGAAGATTTAGATTTTTCGTTGTCGTTCATAATATATTTAGCAACTTTCTCCAATTAGTTAGATGGTTTAAATTTCTTAAGTTAGGGTTGTAACTCATATTTTATTTTTCTAGTTTAAAATTTTAGAGATTTTGTTCTTAATCGTATTAGATAGCTTCTCATCGTTAGTCAACTGTTTGGATCTTCTAAATTTCTTAAGGTATGGTTATAAGTTATAACTCATTTTCCAAGTATGATAATTTTGATTTAGTATAAACTCTCAACCTAAAACTTCTCATACCTGGCTATAGAATCGAGTGAGATTTTAGGACTAATACAACCAATGTATAGGCAAAGATGAGTTTCAAATGAAAATGTCCAATATATAAGATGAGCTATTAATCAAGAACTTAATGATTCCATGTATTTTCCCCACGACATAACCAGATTTAATTTTCTCATATTTTAATATATGTCACCTATTAAAGTTGGTCATGTTAGCAGCCTAGGTTTGAAATGAAGGTTGATAAAGTTACACACTAAACCTTTTATGTAAGCCTTCTTCTTTGGTTTTAGCACTTAGTATGTCACACGGTGAAATAAGTCTGCTTATGGCATAGACACATATTTAACTTCTCTTATAAAAAGTTCAATATTAAAGTTAAGGGTGTGGATAATGTCTAAGACACATTAAGAACAACACATACCCCTAATTGAAAGTTATAATTATATGTCGTATGTATGGGATTTGTATATCATACCTTTGATTTTGTTTAATGTACGATATAATTTCAAGCTGGAAACATAATATAGATTTTTACATAACTAATATAGAAAATCAAATCAAAACAAATATAAAATAGACAAAAAATGAATTATTATAAGTAAGCAGCTTGATGAACAACATTATAACAAAAGAAAAATGAATATTATAAAACATATTATTCAATAAATTTTTTACAAAATTAAAACAATTTTTTAATTAACATTTCAATATTTTGGCCCTAGATCATAATGTAATTGACTATTTCTGCTGTGTATAATTTAGATTGCAATCATGGCATCATTGGCATGTTCGTAGCTCATAGTGGTCTATAGATTTGCAAGATATTTTTTTATCGATAGTAGGGAAGAAAGTATTTGTAAGATTTTGATAAAGTAAAAGGAAACTAATAAAAAGAAAGAAATAATAAAGGGTTGGGTTAGCTTAGCGGCGTGGATGCTGGTGTGGTAGTGGGAGAGGTATGGATGAAGAGACCATGTTGTTTTAGTGTCACTTTTGTTTTGGTTTGGGTTTAAGGACTTCAATTCACAAATAATGGGCCGCCGGCTCAAGAGCAATTGTTACTTATTAACTACCGGCAGAATGGAGTAGTTTTCTAGGATATAATTTGGACAAAAATACCCTTACCGAAAATTAAGGGGAGGCCAGGAATTTTTGAATGGAGAAAACCTAATAAAACTCTACTATCTATTATTCTTTAGATTTAGATTTAGAAGTACAACCAAACTTGCTATGCTTCTATATTACCTTCAACATTTTATGAATGATATCAAATCAAAATGTTAGTTATAGAGACTCTTTGTCTTTGCTTCACATTATCATCAAATATTAAATGTGTGACTGGTTGTAATTGCAATTGTGTGATAACTTAATACAAACATAAAGGCGCCATGTTGTGCAATTAGTACAATAGATGAATTTACAGGACATTGGTCAGGGTATGATCCTGCGTTAGTTTTACAGGACACCGGTTCGTGAATGTCCCGCACTGTTATACAGAATATCGGTCAGGGTATGATTCCGTAGTGGATTTACAGGACACCAGTCTAGGTACGATCCACAGTGGTGTACATTACATCTAATGTACTATCCGGGGAGTGTATGACTTGGCAAATTAAGAAGTAAAAAGCACTGAATCAACCTAACCATGCATGTGATTGAATTCTTGTGTAAAGATTACTTATGATGTGGTTAAGTGATGACTTCCTATGATGTGATATATGAAATGTGCATGTCGATGATGATGGTTAAATGATGGTTTTCTATGGTGTTTTAGACAATGATTTACCATTAGATGGTGTGATGTTTCGCTATGTTGGGACGGGGTTAAATGGTAATGCCGATATGATGTGATACTTGATGCATACATGTTTATACAATGAGTTATCAAGAGGCTTGGTGATGGTCCTATGTTGTTAATGTATGAATTATTTGAGTTTGAGATGATGAATGTGGTATGACATGTGGTGATGAATGGATGTTTATTTGACTGATAGAGATATAACATATCAGATGTATCTTGACAGTTAAGTTAAGCGAGTAAAGGCCGATAGGTGGGTGACGGGAAACTGAATACTCCATATTTTGCCATTTGTCACTGGAAGGGACAATAAGTCCTTTCGAGTTGTACTATTAAAGGTAACGGAGAAGAATTATATAATTATCTTATGAGTCGGGTTATCCGGCGAGTATAAATGGTTACTAAAAATAGAATAATAATATATGTATTAGCGTGTCACATTAAGTAAGGATTAAAATAGTTATTTACATCTCAACTATTATATATATTAAGATTCGTTTATAAATATTTTTTAATTAAGATGTTATGCATCGGAAGATGACTCAGTTGCAAATCTACACTCTAGGAAAAAGAAAAGAATTAATGTCAAACAATAAAAAGAAAAAAATATAATTACACCAGAAAAAAGTAAAGACAATGTGTTTTATAATTGTGCATGGAAGAAAATTCAATGATGTACGAAAATTTGAAAATAGAATGAAATTGGAATCGCATAAAAGAAAAGATAATGATATCATTTAATATGCGAGAAACGTAAAATTCATTCCCTAAAGATGACAAATACATATGCATATGTCCATTATTTTTCTTGTAACTTCTTATCAATTGAGAATGGACATATCATATAACCATAATTCGGTTTCATAAAGATACAAAAAAATATGATGACAATTAGTGTGTGGTGATATTCTTAAACACATGAAATTGTTGTGTATCACTAAATTGAATTATGTTGATATATTTAATTAATCTTAAAATATAAGAATATCTCACATGAATAAGTTATTATGACTCTGGATTTAACTTAGCAAACAATCATTTTTACTTCAACAATTATCTCTTAATAATCTAGAAATCACACAAAAGTGTTATTTTTCCAGTGCAGCGAGATAAGAGTGTATTAGCCCATATATTTATAGTAGCTATTTTCTAACAAATTGCAACATAATTGTATTGGTTAACATATTTATAGCAGTTCGTACAAAAAAATGTTAAATATTTCGTGTTAGAATACGAAAGAAGGTTATTCTTTGTTTTTTAGTTTTTTATTTTTAAAAAATCATATGTCAAATGATGTAAAAGTTAATAATTGGGTACCAACTAAATTCATGATTTTTGGAATTTTTTTTGATAGAATTTTTTTAATTATGTTTCAAAGATTATAAATATTATCAAACATATTATAAACCAAAAATTAAAATAGGTTATTTTTAGTTTTTAATGATTTTTATCATTTCGTAAAAATAGAATACAAAATTTTAAGCGTGATAGCTTTTATTGTGTAATGCACATCAGTTAACCATTAAATAAAAATATAGTTTTATGTGTTGTATATTTTTTTTTATAAAATGAGTATTAATCTTGTTGTGATTAATTCCATAAAAGATATTTTTTCTATTGGTTAAACAACTTAAATGATTATAGTTTGAGCTCCTAGGTTGCATGACTAAATCTTAGTTATGGTGATTGATATACATGTTTTGTTGTGATCAATAGCATCAAATATACTTTATCATACTGATTGAACACTTGAAATGATGATAGTTTGAGCTTTGAGGTAATAGGTTCAAATCTTGGTCATGATGATTGATACACATGTTTATTTAATTTAATTTTAATGTAATTAATAACTTAAAATCTTAAATGACATGGAAAATTGTGGAGCTTTCTTTGTCCTACGTGGCAAAAACTTTCTTGGATTTTTTTTTTGGTAGAAGTTTTTTAATTATGTTTCAAAGATTATAAATATTATCAAATATATTATGAACTAAAAATTAAAATAGGTTATTTTTAGTTTTTAATGATTTTTATCATTTCGTAAAAATAGAATACAAAATTTTAAGCATGATAGCTTTTATTGTGTAATGCACATCAGTTAACCATTAAATAAAAATATAGTTTTATGTGTTGTATATTTTTTTATAAAATGAGTATTAATCTTGTTGTGATTAATTCCATAAAATATCTTTTTTCTATTGGTTAAACAACTGAAATGATTATAGTTTGAGCTCCTAGGTTGCATGATTAAATCTTAGTTATGGTGATTGATATACATGTTTTGTTGTGATCAATAGCATCAAATATACTTTATTCTATTGATTGAACACTTGAAATGATGATAGTTTGAGCTTTGAGGTCATATGTTCAAATCTTGGTCATGATGATTGATGCACATGTTTATTTAATTTTATTTTAATGTAATTAATAACTTCAAATCTTAAATGACATGGAAAATTGTGGAGCTTTCTTTGTCCTACGTGGCAAAAACTTTCTCCACAACGGCCATAATATATGTTAAGATGTTTGATTATGTATTTCTTTTTATAAGAAATTTGATGGCAAATTGTCATTACGGTACTTCAACAAATGGTGAATAACAAAAATAATTCACTAATTCAATCATTTTAATCCAATCCATGAACTCATAATTCTATAAATTCAATTCATTTGACACCTCTACAATAATTATCATCCTGTTTTATATTGTGGAATTTAAATTTTGGAAAAAGTAGTACGTAATTACTAAAAAAATTAAAATATTAGTGATCATTAAAGCAACTGGTCCGAGAACAGAACACTTACAGGATTACACACTTTCAATAGTAGGTGGTCAAGTTTGTTGTCCTGTCACAACTCACAACTTAATCGTGCATTAAATCAAATGTCAAAGGCAAATATATTTCCACTAATTAACGTGAAGATAAATATTATATATTTAACAAACGTCGTGGGAACATAGATATTAATTTAGTTATAACTTTCCTGGTCGCATGGCCAGGGTCATATAAACCTCGTTAGGAGCTACATATATGACCTAGATACATGGATTTACTGCACCTAATCCGCCGGCCTAAATTATAAAACTTATGGGATTTTCTAGGTAACTTGAAGTAAAGTAACTTGCATTTTTTTACCTGCTACAGCAGGTTTCACAGGTCGTATTACGTAAAATACAATAGGCATTACGTAATGGTTACGTAACGTATGATAATCTTACGTAACAGTTGTAAAAGATCATTACGGAAGCCTTACGTAATAGAATGTGTCTTTACATAATGAGTATTAACCTTGCGTTACGTAAAATGCTAAGTCATTACGGAAACCTTACGTTACACTACCGATTTAACTGTTACGTAAGAAATAACTGTCGTTCCGTAACCTTTACGTAATGGAGGGTCTTTTTACGTAATGAGTATTAACTTTGCGTTATGTATAGTGCTAAGTCATTACGGAAGCCTTACGTAACACTTCAGATTTAATTGTTACGTAAGAAATAACTGTCATTCCGTAACCTTTACGTAGTGAATGTGTATTTTACGTAACAATTGTAAAATATCATTACGGAAGCCTTACGTAATAGAAGGTCTCTTTACGTAATGAGTATTAACGTCGTGTTACGTAAAGAGCTAAGTTATTACGGAAGCCTTACGTAACGCTTCTAATTCAATAAGAATTAAAAAAGGAAAGGTTAAAATATGGAAAGACAACTAAATGTGAAAAAGGAAAGAAAAAAATAAAAAAGGTAACTTGGGAATGTGGTGACCGGCAACCCATGTTGCCATTTATTTTTATACTTATTTTTTATTTTTTTAATCAATGGTTTAAAATTAGTTTTGTCAATTTTAACGGTTTAGATCACCTAACTTAAAATTATACTCAAGTTATTGTAGGAGATCCTTAAAAATTATATATTGATCACATCGTCACTAATCTGACCGCCGAACTTCTTTCTGTACTTTTTCGGCCTTGGGCCTCCCTTCAATTATTATTATTTTTATCCAGTATATTTCGTTTACTCTGAATACTTCTAGTATAATATCTTCATATACAATATCTTCAGATGATAAATCACCGAGTTTGATATATGATACTATATCCTAATTTTTAATAAATAATCTCAAGTATCGATTCTCTAAATATAAATTCAAAGATCAAGTTACAGAAAAGATAATAATGGATGATTCTTATTCGCCGAAATACTACAAAGTGAATTGGATGGTTATATATCACTTTGGAGTATGATATACTCCAGAAATACACCTCTCCTTACCAGCGATATTATAAGTATGGGTGGTAAATTTAATAGATCAAACATGGACAACTTTTAGAGATGGTAAAAATATTCACAACTATAGATGTTTGTACGAAACTGACCTAATTAGGTAGAGTAAAACTCAAACCCGAAGAATTATTAGTGGATATGGGTAATACCCGAACACGAATATTACTAGTAATGGGTGGTCATGATTTTCTCACTATCCAACCCGACCCGCTCGATTATACACAATAAAATGTATTTTATATAAGAATGGTCATTGTTTTTCTCAACATATTTGATATTTAATATGCATATATATAATATTTTTTGTAAACTTATGTTATTTTTAACTAATTTTCTTCATTCTAATAATTTAGTATCATAATTTCCACTTATGTAATGTCACTACACGTGTGAATATTAACATATTGGTTGTAGTTGACTAGTTATAAAGATAAATTATTACCCATGAGTAACCGTGGATACTCGAAACCCAATCGGATATGAGCATGATGTTAATTTCCTACCCAATTTTTATATAGGGGTGTCCCTTTCAAATTTAGATTAAATAAAATTAAAAATTATTGAATAAGATACTATCCGACTAATTCAAGTTACAATAAAAGTCAATGACGTATTACTCACTGTCTACAGTGCTCAGCAAATGTCTTTCAACATATCTTATTAGACAATTATTCATGAACTGATCGTCTATTTGATTCCGAAATTTCTTCTTGAAGTAACCTAAACGTGAAAAAGCTCTTTCAACACTTAGAGAGTTGCAATCGATAAAATAAATTCAACTTTGAGAAGCAAATAGACCAATGAATATAATAAATTTCATTTCCCCCCACCATCAACTCATCTAATTCATTAGTTAGTTTTAATCCATAAAATAACTTATAATTTTTAACACTGTGACATTAATTCTCAAAATCATGTAGAAGTAAAGAATCAGAAAGATGACCGAACTCTTCAGTATAAGGGATAGTTCGTGGATTTAATTTTAGACTTTGGAAAATTTGAGGATATATGAAAAAAATCATAACAACGTAAATGAAGAAGTGTAATCAAATAGAAAAGGTATTTACTAATAACTACTATGTTATAGATTCGAATCAAATGCACTATAATTTACTTTTTATTTTTTCCATACTCAAACTACTGCTGATATTGATTAATTTTTCTCCCAAAATTTGGGGGTGTCCCGCGACACCCCACCTCTCCACCTGGGTCCACCCCTGGATATAACCCAAACAATTTTTGAAAGGTTAATGGATAAGCACTACCCGCACAACCCATTGCCATCCTAGATAACCTCTACTTACTCATTTTCTCAAATAAAGAAGGGAGGCATCTGCTATGCTAGCCGTGGGAGGTCCATACATTAATTTATAGGAGCGGATTGTGTATTAGATTCTATGATTTAATAGGATGCCTATTGTGTTCAATAATATTATCATCGAAGCTTGATGTCAATCTATGCTTGTACCATCTACTGCTTGAGTTGTTTCGATGTTATGATTATTAGATGCTTTAGTTGATCGATGCTTATGATTTTATTCTGAATGTTACTATTGTATCTCATTTATACTACTATGATGGTAAAAAAGGAAACTAATCCCATGTAGTAGGCATCTTCATTAGGTGTGTGTAGAAGGAAGGTACACCCTTCTATGTCTTGAATAGTGGTGATGCTTGATTCTTAGATCATCAATGCAATAGACTAGAGTTATGGTTCATAGAAGCCCAAAATTAACATTTTGTTGTCATAATTTCCTTGTTCTTCATTGATTAGGTGATGACATGAAGCGAAAACATGCATTAGTTAGTCAAATCTCTATCACAAGAGGCGCATCCACGGGCAGAGAGTGTCCTTAGTGGAAGAGATAGGTCATAATTGTAGAAGAAGCACTGAAACATCTTATCATTGAGAATGAATGCATGATAATCTAGAATTGCTACCTAAACATTACTTTTCTTGCTTGCATTGTTTATTTACTTTCCTGCATAGTAGATTAGGATCTTGACATATAGGGCACCTCAATCCACAAATTTCACCTTTATTTGAGTATTATTCGAATAAAATTTGTTAACTTGGAGTAGTTACTATTGAAAGACCATGTGAAATACGACCCTATACACATCTAAAAATTTATGTCTTGAATACTACATCAATGGGCCATAGTGTTGGGCCTTCATGTTCCCTATTTACTTTTGTGTTGCCCTTCCTAGAATATGTATGCACTCTAAATTTTGCTCCACTCTTGGAGGTGCATTACCAAATATTATGAGACCGTACTAGAGGTTATACTGGAAAAATCAATGAAAGAGTAGTTTTTATTAAAATCGTGATTTGGCTATTATTCAATCATTTCATATTAATAGAACTGACAATGGACTTGAGTTTCGGTACCCAATATTCCGGGCGACCTAGTGATAGCTACGATTCTAAAACATTGTGCAATACAAGCATCTTCCTATCAAAACAAAAAAAAATTCTAAGTGGTGTTGTATCATTATTGGGAGAATGGATTCTTCTGAATGACATATTCATCAACCTTGATTGCATACTTTTCTAGCGTGTATGGAAGGACCGATATATGCTGGTCTGTTCTTGGTGGCATCAAAATTTTCCCTCCAGCTTTGTTTCGGCAGTTCTCATTGCAGTTTGACGAATGGCGCATCTTATTTTGTTTGTGAAATTTTAGGGTGATTCACAAATGGTTATTCATTTGATGACTTTGAGTGATTTGGCTCATGACGGGAGGAATTGGATGATATTCGCGTGATGCATGTCCTCCAAATATCTGTTGGTTTCTTATTGTTTTGTTCCTCGCTTCAATAGAGCTGTCAATCTTGTGACAAAAAGTCAGGTCGGATTGGCCGGTCAGACCGACAAGCAAACGTGCGGGACTAGGAACATTAAACTGACACCTACCTTTTTTGCTTTTTTCAATTAATAATTAAGAGTAATGTCTATTTTTTATTCAAATCTTTTTCAGATTCTTTTATATTATCAAAACCTATTAAGATGCTATTAATTAGTCAAATATTTCGTAATGCGTCAAAATATTAGTAATTTTTACGTTATAGTTAATACTTTTGTAACTATTTTGTTAATTAAAATACTAAAATTTTGCAAAGTTTACATTCATGTGCCTCTTTCAAGTCAGTATCATGCTCAAGTCAATATTATTAACAAAATTGCTAACTGAAAGTTACCATTTGGCTAATTCTTAGTATTTCGATATGTTTGGATAATATAAAACAATCTGAAAAAGATTTAGATAAAAAGTAGACATTACCCAATTATTAGAATATATAAAGGGTGAGTGTTGTATTAGGGGTTTGGTACGGTTAAGAGTTAAGACAGGTATATCATAACTACTGTGCACCTCCCCCTAATTATCCATGTTGTTTCCCCCTACGTAGATGGCTTGGCCGCTGGCCAAGTTTGGCTCTCGCACTGCCGACAACTTAGATATACCGGCAGCCACTTTCACTTGTGGCTACCCTCTTTTCTTTTGTGTTTCTTCTCCGCTCTACCCTCACTATTGCCCTCCCCTCCACCCATCGATTTCTCTTCATCGCTCTAGCCTAGAATATATAAAGGGATAGTATTGTATTAGGTGTCTGGGATGGTGTAGAAAGGTATATCGTAACTACCTAATTATCCATGTCGTTTCCTCCTACGTAGATGGCTTGGCCGCAGGACAAGTTTGGCTCTCCCACTGCCGATAATTTAAACATACCAGCAGTCACTTTCACTTGTGGCTACCCTATTTTCTTTTGAGTTTCTTCCCCTCCACCCATCGATTTCTCTTCCTCGCTCTCGCATTTACGCCTAGATATAGGGTAAGTATGCTTCTTCTTGCTGCTCAATTGATCAGCCTACAGGAGGAGAGGAAGAGAGAAATCCCATAGCTTATTTTTCTCACCCAATCATAAGAATTCTTATGTTTTAGAACTATGAATGATAACTTCCTTCTTTCACCCATTGCTTGAATCCGCATAGCTTAACTCCGGGACAAGTTACGATGATTACTATTTTATAGTAAGCACTAAAGGTGTCAAAACATAGTCTGACCCGACTAACCCGTCCGATTAATCCGACCCGCAACCCGACTGCAACCCGAATTGACTAAAAGTCAATGACCCGTAACCCGCCCGACCCATAACCTGATTGATCCGTAACCCGATTAACTCGTGACCCGATTAGCCCGCAACCCGATTAACCCGAATCCGATTAACCCGCAACCCGATTAAACCCGTAACCCGATGGACCCTAGCTCGATTGACCCAAACCTGACTAACCCGTAACCCGCCCGGTTGACCCGAATAAGACTATATATTATAGTCTTTCAAAATGAATTTTTTTGGTTGTAAGTGTAAGTAAAATTATTTTTTCATTTTGTAAAGGAAAGTTCAAAACATGAAATCGAGTTGAAATTATGTATTTTTAATAAAATTAAAAAATGAAGTTCACTAGACCATTAAGTTCTTTAAAAAAATTACAAAAAAAATATTAAATATTAAATCAGCATAATGCCAATATTAATAATATATAATTAACAATTGAGACGATGTATAACATATATACAGTAAAAGAAGTGATAAATTTTATTGTTTTCAACTTTTTGGGAAGAAAACGAAGAGGGAAATTTGGTGTTTCAATTTTCGGGGAAAGAAAAAGGAGAGTTTTGGTGCTTTTGATTTACGAAAAGAGAAAGAAGTGGAATTTTTCGTGTGTTTCAACTTTTTTAGAATAAAAAGAAGAGGAAAATTTGGTGATTACATTTTTTGAAAAAGAAAGAATGAGACTTTTTTTGCTTTGGTTATAATAAGAGAAAGAAGTGGGAAATTTTTGGCGTTTTCAACTTTTTGTGAAAAAAAGAGAAAGAAAATTTGGTACTTCAGGATTTGGGAAAAGAAAGAAGGGAGAGTTTTGGTGTTTTTTATTTATAGGAAGAGAAAGAGGTGAGAGATTTTTGTATTTTTTATTTATGGAAAAGAAAATAAGTGGGAAATGTTGTGTTTTCAATTTTTTTGAAGAGAAAAGGGAGGAAAAACTTATCACAATGTTACATGATGATTTAGGAGTCTAACATTTAGTGACTAAAACATTGTTTATAGCAAACCTTACTATAGCTCATAACAATTTTTGCATATGATGATTTAGGAATCTGACATTTAGTGAAGAAAAACACAAGAAAATATATTCAGATAGAGTCTCCAATGCAATTGCACAAACTCAAGAAAATACGAGTGATTGACGCACATATAATCAAACTATGATGCACTAGTGATGAAATCAAGGGGTGCTCATAAGTCAACTTAATTAATGATATGGATCACAAACCAACTTGATTAGCTACTCATTACATAGCTCCTAGATTGGCCTAATAAAATTCATATAACTCGTAGGTTGGTTAGATTACATATCTTTCAACCTATTGCTAATGGTATAACTATTAGTTTTGTTATACTACATATCTTACAACCTAGTCACTGTAGATTGGTGGTCTGGCCCGGCCATGTCAAATGGCAATGCGGACGTCTCAACAGGCACATAGTCAGGAGGAAAGGTCTTCTCCCATGTCGTGATTTTATATGAACCGTCCGCGAGCATGAAGCCCGGAGTGGAGGCGCTTGACGGTCCAGCAGATGCAGATGCAGGTGCAGGCGCCCTCTCTAAAGCAAAAACCGAACCAGGCGCACAACCGGGACGCGGGGTAAGCGACGCCCATGCCTAAATGTTGAAAGACAAAAGGAAAACCAGAGAGAAAGAATAAGCCAAGAGAACCGCTTACCAGACTGGGAAGGGCGATTAGGAGCGCCGCCTGCACCAGAAGCCTTATCTTGGGGAGATGCCATGTGCTCGCGCGAAGAGAAGTGAAGACGTTAGCGGCATGGATGGAGTTAGAGAGAAGTCAGAGCGGATTGTGGAAAGTTACAAGGCTAAGGAGGTTGAGAGTATTTAAAGGGAGGAAGGGCGCATCGGAGCCCACGCCACCAGCCACGTGTCAGCATCACGGGCGGGCTTGTGAGCTTCCCCCTTTTTTTTTTGAACTTCAAAATTCCAATTTTGAGTTTAAAATAATATTTTAAGTCCAACTTCAAACCCCGCCCGTGAGGGGGGTGCAAGGGGAGCACTCACCCAAGTAGATGCTAGAACAGTGCGCGAGGGGTCGGGGCGCCTCCCAATCTTAACCACGCAAAAAGGCGCCTGCAAATTAATGTGAGCGGAGCAGATCAGTCAAAGCGTTGGGCGCCCTCGAGAGGGGGGCACGAACTTGAGAAGGTTTGATCTTGTAAGTAGACGCCCGGGCGAGAGACAAATGGCGGAAGATAACGACGAGCTTAGGCGCTAGAAAACTAGACACGGATGGGATAACCAGGCGCCCACCGATAGGCCATGACATGAGCAAGGGGCACCAGGCCAAGGGGATTAGTTAGGCACTCAAGTAAGGGGCCATGAGTGCCTAACTGGGGGCAATTGTTGGGGGTACCACTAGGAGGGCCCAAAGAAAGGCCCATTGAGTCAAGAATAGGCTCAAACAATTACCCAGCAGTAGAAGCCCATGAATGAGCCCACGAAGCTCATTCCATACAAGGTGAAAGGCGTAAGGACAAAACGCTAAAGGCCAAGGAAGTCTAGACTGTCAAGTGGTCCCTCGCCTGCAGGCGCCTAACAGTCGTCAGAAGCCTGACAAGGTGGTTGAGGCATCTGACCAAAATGAAGGTACAAGGCATTAAATGTGGTGATGACGTGGAGGAGATCAACCTCGAGTTAGGTGAGTATAAATAGAGGCAGTTGGTAGCATTTACACTGGTTGGACTCTCTCACTAAACTCATTCTCTACGCACTTCTCTCTCTAGAAGGGAACTAACTTGACCGTTAGAGGGTTAACGGGCCCGGGCGCCCCCCTTTGTGTTCATGTGTGTAGGCAGACACCTAGCATCAAGGGAGCGGGTACGGTGACGAGGCGACGAGGCTTAAACACCAATAAATCCATGATTAAAATGAGTGAACAAACAAAGATTTTTTCCAAATCCACAATGCCCCAAATCCCAAATAAAACCATAGGTTTTTAAATCCCACAATATAGGAAAAAACCTCATTTTCAAATCTTGAAGCAGGACCCCTAAGTACAAAATCTTGATCAAAATCTCAAGAATAAGCGACCACTACATATTGATCAATTATTTTATCCAAATGACAATGACTTGAAACTCATGATAAATGTAAACACAGTAACCTCCGAGCGTGTAAAACCGGATATAATGTACTTCGGTGCAATAGGACAACTTAGACGTCCAATAAGAAATCGGCAACCTTTGGTGGATATAAACAAGTAGTTTTTCTGCCAGCCGATGCAAAAAGAAAAAAAGGATTGTTAACGTCTTAACGATAACCAGACAAAAGATTCTCAGTCACCTTTCCACACTATTTTTGACTCGTTGCTCACTTTCTTCCTTCCTAAATCGTCACTCACACCAGTCGAACTCTTCTATATCAGAAATCCATCAGCTTCAACCTTCTTCTTATCATCTTCTTTCTGGCAAATCTCCTCTGATTTTTCCTATCCATGGCGTCGTTTTCTCTTGCCTCCAAGCTCCCCTTCCTTCGCTCCGACCATCCGGACGGCTTACTCGGAAAGTCGGCCGTTTTCTGCTGCTGCGAAGGTAGTTTATAGTGGTCCTTCTTCCAAGTTCTTCAACTTGAACTGCGAGGTCAACTTTGATTCTTTCACATCTTACTGCGACGCACGATTCTCCGCGAGCAATGTTCCACGCGCCACCGCAGAGATAGTGGTGGATAGCGCGACAGAAAAGGGGGAAGGGAGTGGGGGGAGGGTTCTCGGATTTGGACTGGTATGCGGCGGTCCATCTACAGAGCGTGGGATTTCTCTCAACTCTGTTAGATAATTTCTTGATCACATACAGGTAATTTTTTTTGAATATGCCCACCATGTGTTTGAAACTTTGTGTCAATCACTTGCTGGGAAAGAAAGTCTGTTATGTTACTATGAACTGTTCTTCTTACCCACCATCTGTTCGACAAGGAGATGATCTGCAAGTGAATTGCTACTACATTGACTGTGACCTCAATGCGTTTGCTATAGCCCCTGCCCAGGTTTGTTTCTTCTTATTCTTATTCTTCTTCTTCTTATTCTTCTTCTTCTTCTTCTTCTTCTTCTTCTTCTTCTTCTTCTTCTTCTTCTTCTTCTTCTTCTTCTTCTTCTTCTTCTTATAGAAGCTACATTTCTAGATTCGTATGATTCCTATGCATCGTGTCAATGGTTATAGATTGACAGTCAATTTGCTACTTTCACGATGGCACGACTGTACTTATGATGATGAATACAACTGTTGAATCTAATTTTGTCCTTACTCTCCAGGTATACTCAAACACACCAGCCGATTTCGACTTTAAGCTTGAAAGGTGAGAACTTTACTGTTGCTCATGATATCTTCTTTCATTCAGTTCTTGGATAGCTGCAGGAAACTTAAAGCTGCTTAAATTGTCCTGCTTTTACAGCCTTGCCCAGCGTTTTCCGTCCTTGTCTGAATTCGCAGAGCACCTTGCTGCATCTGTTGACATAGTATTCCCAGTTATTCATGGTCAGTTTGGCGAAGATGGTGGCATACAGGTTTAGCAAATAATGATATCCTTTTGTCAGTATCGCACCATAGCAGATTATGGCTTATAAGACTATAATTTTTATTTGGTTTGCTGTTTGAATGACTCAGGAATTGCTAGAGAAATACAATATTCCTTTTGTTGGCATAGGATCAAGTGAGTGTCGTCGTGCATTCGACAAGGTATAGAGAATCTGCAATATCTTTCAAATCTCAAGGCTTCTAATACATTGTGATGTGAGGATATGAGGGATATGGGTATCTGCTGAAGCATAAGCAAAATTGTTAGCGTACATAGGAAACTTATTAAGCTGGTTGAGTTCAGAGATTGCATATTCAATGTCAAATCATTTAGAATTTTTCGAGGTGTATTATTCTATGTTTCAAGCTTTTGTAACATGTTCTTACAACTTATCCTTTGAATTATTGGCAGTATGAAGCCTCCTTGGAACTCAGAAAACAAGAGTTTGTTACGGTACCAAACATTTTAGTTCAGGTATTGCTCTAAACTTGCTAAAATTGAGTGTGTCCTTTGCTCCATCACGATTTAATACTGGTGCTTGAATCTGAATTGGCAATTAGGGAAGTGAACCCAAAGAATCTGAAGTAGGTAAATGGTTCACAAGAAACCAGCTGGACACCAAATCAGGGAAAGTAGTGGTAAGGCAGGCTTCACTCATGTTGGCTTAACCAGAGCGGAACCCATGTTTCCAGGTTGCTAAAGCCCAAACTATTCCCATATTGCAGGTGAAGCCAGTCAGAGCAGGATCAAGCATTGGTGTTACAGTTGCTTATGGAGTTGCCGATGCATTGAAGAAGGCAAAGGATATAAAATTAGAGGTAACCTGAACTTTATATCGTAATGGCTAAGCATCTTCGAAAGAAGCGAGGCATGATGCTTATCTAACACAGTCACATGCTTGTTGGAACATTTGAAAGGGTATTGACGAGCAAGTCATAGTAGAAATATTTCTCGAAGGAGGAAGTGAATTCACTGCCATTATCCTTGATGTGGGCTCCGGAATTCACTGCCATTATTTCTCGAAGGAGGAAGTGAATTCACTGCCATTGTTCTAATCCCATATGAGGTACTATTCTTGTGTTTGTCTCATCCAAATTTTTTCCAAACCATAATTGGACGGGGTTGACGTAATGCTTCTTTCTTCTGCTGATATTACCGGTATTTAATCATGAACTATCTGCTGAACCTCTTTTTTTGTCAGGTGGAGCTTCATTTTAATGAAGACGATGCAATCTTCAATTACAGAAGGAAGTACCTTCCAACTCGACAGGTTAAGCTGCGAAATGTTGAAGCTTTTTCTTGATACAAAATTGTTTGTGGAGCACTCACCCTCAAGTCTCTTACTTCTTCCGCAGGTAGCTATCACACTCCCCCTCGTTTTCCCATTGAGGTAACAAGAACTATCCGTGAGGGAGCATATTGGCTTTTTAGACAACTTGGCCTTCGTGATTTTGCTCGAATTGATGGCTGGTTTCTGCCATCATCCACAAACTCGTTATTTGGCACAGTAGATGGGAAGTTTGGAAGGTCTGATATGGGAACAGTACTGTTTACATACATTAATTTGGTCAGTAGTTTCCTCTAGATTTTTCCACTGACACTGCCATTAGCTCTTCTGGATACGCCAAATTGAATTTTGTTTAATTTTTAGATTACTGGAATGGAGCAGACAAGCTTCTTATTTCAACAAGCTTCAAAGGTTGGATTCTCTCATTCGAACATCCTGAGGAGTATCGTTCACCATGCATGCTCAAGGTTTCCCAATCTTGAATCATACGTCGATATTTCCAGTCATTTGCCAAGAAGATCAAATTCCAAACTGCTCACTGAAGACTCGGACTAAAACAACGGCATTCATAAAGTTTTTGTCATTTTTGGAGGAAATTCATCAGAGCGTCAAGTGTCTGTAATAAGTGGAACAAACGTTTGGCTTAACTTGCAAGGCTTTGATGATGTTAGTTCCAATAAATGATGTCTATAAATTGGGTACTCTTTGTGCTAGTTGACCAATGTCTAACATTTTCGAGATTTTCTTCCCCACTACAGCTTGAAGTTATTCCTTGTCTGCTTGCACCCTCAGATGGCCGGTCTTCTAATGCTGGATCACAGACAGTTTGGTCATTGCCGTGAGTAGAGATCTTAAAAGCACTTGGTGTCTTGTTTTGGAAAGTTGTTGCTAGTACTATGCATATGAACTTACAACACGCCTCTTTTTGCTACAATTATTCTCTTGTCCTGAGACACAACGTAGAAGAAGTTCTTGATGCTTGCACTGAAGCAACTGACCCATCTAGGGCTTCATTAACATCTCAGTTGCGCAAGCAAGTGATGGGTGATTTGATGGAAGGACTTGAGAAGCACCGCTGGTTTAATGGGTTTGATGTTACTGATGAAAAACCTGTAAAGTTCTCTCTTCAGGATTGGATTAAGCATGCCAAAGAAGTGCAAGCAACGGTATTCCTTACAGGTCCGTGTTTTCTGGGCCATGTATACTGGTTTTTTTTTGCTTGAAAATGTTCCTGAAGCTTGTAATGCACAATTCCTAGTTCACGGAGACTTTGGTGAAGATGGTACACTTCAATCCTTGAGGCTGCTGCAAGCCGAAGGAGTTCCATATACAGGTATACCCTTATTACCCTGGACCAGGAAATTGCATTTCTTATGATAGTAAGTAATTCATTAACATTTCCTTTGGCTACATGAATTAAGGTCATGGGATACTGGCATCAAAGATTTGTATGGATAAAGTGGCTACATCTTTGGCTGTTAGTCATGTATGGTAACAAACCAAGTTTTGTAAGTTGTTTCGAAACACTTCTATGCTTATTCTGGAGTCTCATATGCTCTACAACTTAACAGCTTTCCGATGTTGGAGTTCTCACCATAAACAAAGACGTGAGAACAAAAGAAGAATTACGGAAGAATCCCTCATTGAAGATTTGGAATGAGCTGACCTCAAAGCTTCAGTGTGGAACATTGTGTGTCAAACCAGCAAGAGATGGATGCTCAACTGGCGTGGCAAGAATCCGGTGCATTTCTCAACCACTTGTCATTGTTTCTATTTGTATTTTCGATGCTTCAAATAAGTATACATCGGTTCATTTATTTTCTTCTGCAGTTGTTCTGAGGACCTTACAGTTTATGTAGCAGCATTGGAAGAACGTCTCCCACGGATTCCACCCAACAGTTTTTCAAATGTAATATACCGAACAACTGCAACTTATTTTACTTCCATTTGTTCACTAATAAGTAATATTTTGCTTACATATGGAGCGTTTTAGGCACATGGACCGATTGAAATGCCAAATCCTCCTCCAGAGAAGTTGATCTTTGAGCCCTTTATCGAGATGGATGGAATCATTGTCTCTTCTAAGTCCGCAGACGGGCTATTGTGGGAAGGAGAGAGCCGATGGGTGGAAATAAAAGTTGGTGTAGTGGGGAAACGTGGTTGCATGCAGTCACTTTGTCCGAGCATTACTGTCAAGGAAGGTGGTGATATTTTATCACTGGAAGAGAAGTTTCAGGGTACGAATTTTGTTTGCCGGAGAAGTTTACTGATGAGGACATCAACGAGGCTCGACTTATATCATTTACCATGTGTTCATTCTCTTGAGGTAGCTTATAACATTATGATTTGTCTCTGTAGGTGGAACCGACATTAATCTTACTCCTCCACCACCATCGATTGTCAGGTATGTTAGTTATTGAAACAGCGTCAAGTTCTTGTGCGAGCTCTGTCTGTGGCGTAGCTTTTCATAAACCCTTGTGTCTCTCTGCCTGCTGTTTGCTTTAGTGAGGAAGCATTGGAGAAATGTAAGCAGCGCATTGAGCTGGTAGCAAACACACTGGAGTTGGAGGGGTTTTCCAGAATTGATGCCTTTCTTAACGTTGACAGTGGAGAGGTACCCATTTCTAAACTGTGAAAAAAAAAAACCAGATGATAAAGGAGCGAACTTTCCTGACTGGTTGATATGAATTGATTGCAGGTGTTGGTTATAGAGGTGAACACTGTGCCTGGTGTAGACACCACTTTTTGTCCAGGTTAAAACATATCTAATTAAATAGATTTTAGTTTTTGTTTAAGGTTGGCAATACCAACCCTAAACAATCTGCTAACTAAACTGTATTCGTGGTGCTTGAGATGATTCGTGTTTGTTTTACCTCGATCAGATTAGCAATAGCAAATCTCGATTAATATGGACAAGTTGATGTTTAAAACATTTGGGTTGGTTGCCTTGTTTTAACTTGGTTAAAATAATCACGCAATTGCTTAATCTCGTGGACATGATTTGATGTTGGACTTGGGCATCGATTTAGGAATAATGAAATAGGAAGAGAAAGTCAAATAGAAATATCAATTTATTAACATAAACTTCAATTTCTAAATAACAATCATAACTATGATTAGCAAATAATTACACCATTCATTAAACAAAGATTACAAGTGTGATTACATTTGACAAAATTAAAAAAAGAGCCCAAAGCCTAAACCCAAGTATGTTCTGGTAACAGCCCAAATTCAAATCCCAGCCAAGTCAATAGAAGTCCAGGTCCAACCCAACTAAAATTCATACCAGTCAACTTGGCCCAACCGGCCGAACCACATACCCAAGAACCAAACCGGTCGAATCGAACTGGTCCGACCCGAACCAGCCCATGGCTGACCTAATTTTTTTCTATAAAAAGAGCCTCTTGCTCTTTGTTTTGAGGGGCGGCACATCTTGTCAGCTCTCCACTTCCCCTTTCCTGATCCACAGAGCAAAAAGCTGGCAAAAACATAATTGATCTTCTTCTTTTCATCCTCTGATACGAGAAAACCCAGCCACTTTCTTCTTCCTCTTTTCTTTCGTTTTTGTTTACAACACAGACAGATTGAGAGATAGAACTGAAACACAAGACTCTTTTCTTTCCTTTTTCCGACGGAGAGAGACTGACGGGGATATCAATAGGGGAAAACATAAGAAATAGGGATTTCATCTTTCTTTGCTTCTGGTACAAAAAACACACGCAGAAGGAAGTTGACAGAAGCAGACGGCAGAAAGAAGCTAAAAGCCATCAACAACAGACCACTCGTCATAAAAACCAGGCGAGCTTTATTTCCTACTCTAAACATCCATTCCATTCATACTTATGTCATATACCCATCTCATTTTCAATCCTCTGTTTTAAAGTGTTTATTTTAGGATCCATAGCTCATATGCCCATAGACATGGCTAAAGCTCTAAATTATGTTTAGAGGTGACAATTGGATCGGATTCGTGGACTCGTGGATTGGATTGGTGAATCCATGGATCAAATGGATTGGATCCAATGAATTGGTGGATTCATGGATTGGATCAAATGGATTGGTGGATTGATCCATGATCCAAATGACATCCAAGGATTGGACCAAAATGTAAAATTTGAAAAGTTTTGGTACTAAAATATCATAATGAAAAATTTTAGGTACCAAAATGTAATTTTCAATGATATTTTTCGTATAAAAATATAAATTTTAGGTATCAAAATGTAAAATATAAAAAATATAGGTACCAAATCGTAATTTGTCATTTGGATCCATGGATTGATCCATGAATCCACCAATCCAATTGGATTTGGATCAAATGGATTGAATTAGATGGATAATTTGGTGGATGGATTGGATTGGATTGGATTCATAGATTTGGATCCTAATTGCCACCTCTAATTATGTTCTTTTCCTTCTTAATCTTTAACCCTTTTTATGTATTTTTCTTTAAGCTGACTTCAACAACTCTCTATCAAGATTATCTAACCAAGCTAATCAGTTTCCATATTACACATACGCCATATACTTCATTACCACAAACCATTACCATAAACTGATTTTCAGTATTCAAACTAATCTCAAAGTCCAGGACATTCAAACCCACACAATGAAAACACAATACAAGACTTCTTAATCACAAGCAATATCAGTGGTTTGTCATTTAACATCTAACTTTTATACTTTTGATTTTTTTGATTTTCTTTGTTTCAACCATGTTTTTGAAACCTTAAAAGAAATTTTCTGTTTTGAGGGTTCAAGACCATCATAGCCAATCAAGTTTTCTCCTAACTGACAAAACAAAGTCATATAAGTTGAATCTAGGATTTGAAAGGAGCATCGCCCTTCCCAATTTTCAAACCAAAATCACCATTAACATACATATATTTCCAGTCTCAAACCCAGATTTCACCCATCACAAAACTCAAAGAACTGAATTTGACACTGAAACAACTTAAGACAAAGTAATCACAAACAATAGCAGTGTTTACGGTCATTAAAAGTTTACTTTCCACTTTGTTTGTTTAGACAAGTTCTGGAACTTGAACCGAAAAACTTTGTTTTATTGTGTTTCCAAATCCCGCACCCGGCTCTAAAATACAATTTTTAGTGTCAGAACCATCACAACACAAAACCCAAATAAGAACCCTTAACAACTAAAAAACCATAAGCCAACATCACACACAAATTTCCTGATTCTATCATTCCAAAATAGAAGCAAAAAAAAAAAAAAAATACTAAAAACTAAAAACAAAACCTACCTGATCCACCGCTTTGTTCCTCTGTTGTGTGGCCACTGGCGAGAGTTGCTCCCCCTCCGCCGCCGGCGATGCTTAGGCCACCGCCGCTGTTTACTCCTTTCCTCCTCACGGTCAAACCAAAAAAAAAAAAAAACAAACATATCACCATTCAAACCTTTTTTTCAATCAAAACCGACAACAAGCACAGAAAGCAGAGAAACTTACCCGAACGCCGCCGCCTGCCTTCTTCACCCTCCCGTTCTCGCAACTTCCGCCTCTTTTCCCTTATCTGAATAACAAAAAAACCCAGAAAAGCAATAAGAAAACCTAAAATCCCTTCGAAAACAACTTTACTCCTCCTAAACCCGACATGCACGCCAGAATATCCCCTCTTACCTTCGTCGTGACCGTCATCATCGTCGCTGTTGTCAATCGCCGTTGTTTCTCGCCATCGCTGTCGACTCCACTTTTTTTTTTATAATGGTGATTGAATTAAATAAAGGAAAAGAGTACAAGAGCAAAGGTTCAAGAGAGCTGAACCAAAAGAAACAAAAGGGAAAAGAAAGAAAAAGGAAAAAGCACAGCCAACAGTACAAAGAAGAAGTAAATCAAAAGAAAGAAGAAGGGAACGACCTCAACAGACTACACTTCTGTTCACAGTGGGGAAATCACATACGCGATAGCATTCCAGAAGCCAAATGGAGGACGTATTCTTGTCGACCTTGTGATGAGCAGAGATCCAGGATATGACCATTTTAGTTGCTTGTATAGCGATAACTCTGGCGGTTGCTTTAGTATCTTTGAAGATGCGTTGATTTCGGTGTAACCAAATAGACTAGATTGTGGCATGGAGAATGCAGTAATCGAACCAATCGTTGATGTTGGCAGGGGTATTTGAAGGTCTGTTGCTGATGATTGTGGATATGTCGCCTTCGAGATGTCCGATAGAAGAAGATCCTCTTTTGATTGTGTTCCAAACGTCTTTGAAGAACTCGCAGTTGACGAAAAGGTGATTAGCATTTTCCTCCTCGTGATAACACAGACTGCAACGGTTGGGAAGAGCGAATCCCCTCCTCTTGAGAACATCCAAAGTATTAATTTTCTTATGCCATAATGTCCAGATGAAGAAACAGATTTTGCTTGGGATGACTGGTTTCCAGACTGCAGCAGCTTCAAAATTGGGCACACCGTGGAATTTCTCCTGAGTCATGCTTCTGAACAAAGATTTAACAGAAAAACCATGATCTGGATTCGGAATCCAGATGATCCTACAAGGACTGTTAGCAGTATAAACAAAATCTCTATTATGTAATAGATTCATAAGCCTCACCCTCTCACTCTCTGCACCACCTCTCAGATTGATGTTCAAATTTAAATTCCAACTGACCTCATTGTTTGTGAAGGAGATCAAATCGCTGATCCGAGCAGCAGGATTGAAAGTGGCAGCAGCAACTCTCGGGTAGCCCTTAGCAAGAGAAGAATCCGAAATCCACTTATCATGCCAAAAAGAAACATGTCCACCACCTCCAGGATCGATCTGAGCATATTTCCAGAAAGATGGGTACTCCTTGGAGATGTTAGCCCACGTCGAACTCGAGAAGCCGTGTCTGACCTTGTCTGTTTGCCATTGGGAGAGATTGTTAGGGTATTTGATGTTGATCAATTCTCTCCACCAGTTGTTCTTCTCAGTAGCGAATTTCCACAACCACTTTGCCAAGAGGGCCGAGTTGAAAGAGGCAAGATCACATAAGCCAAGACCTCTTTTCGATTTTGTTGTTTTACATATATTCCAGTTCACAAGAGGAGATTTCCGATCGTCGCTGTTCCTGTTCCAAATGAAGTTTCTCTGGATTGTCTCCAACTCTCTGATGGTTTTCATAGGGGCCTTGAAGAGGGAGAAGTAGTAAACTGATAAACTGTTGAGAACAACTTTGTTAAGAGTAAGCCTTCCACCAGTAGAAAGGTAATTGCTCTTCCAGCCATCAAGTCTTTTATGGAAGTTTGCAACAATTGGGTCCCAAATAGAGCAGGCATTCGGTTTAGCTCCGAGGGGGAATCCAAGATACTTGGGCGGGCTTGAGCTCCATTTACATCCAAATATAGCAGCGAAGAAACCCGGTTCAGGAACATCTCCAATTGTATACATAATAGACTTCTCGAGATTGATTTTAAGTGCAGTCACAGCTTGGAAACATACCAATGTGGAGAGGATATTGAGAATCTGTTCATGCGAGACGTCACAAAAGATAAGAGTGTCGTCCGCAAATAGGAGATGAGTAACCTCTCCACGTTGCTGAGATTCATCCATGAAGAAACCATTAATCATACCAGCTGATTTGAGCTTAGAGATCATGAAGGAAAGAATATCCATTACGAGAATGAAGAGAGCAGAGGAGATGGGGTCACCCTGACGAACTCCACTTTCTTCCTTCCTTCTCGTCATTACCAGAAAGGGAGAGAGGAGAGAGAGCAGGTCGGCGCTAGGGAAGAACAGTGGCCGATTGAGATAATTATGGATTAGAGAAGAGAGAGAGAGAGAGAGACGGAATGGATTGGCTCTGTTTTCTTCCTTTTTCGGACAGAAATTAGAGAAGAACGAGAGAGAAGAGGTGAAGTGAGTGTGAGCGGCTGAAAAATGAAGAGAATGCATAGGTTTTGATTCTCAAACTCGTTGTCCGAAAATGTCGATTCTGCCCCTAGTCTTTCACAAATTACATCCAGGACCTCTCGCTTGCAACTTGACTCCAGTCAACACACTTAGCCACTAAACTACCTAATATTATTATTACTTTGAAATCTCAAACTCATTTTATTTCATTCCAAACTCAAGCTCAATACGTAATAGATTAGAGGTTTTGGAATCATCGGCTCAGTCCAATGCCGATCACCTCATACACGAGGCGACGAGGCTCAAACACCAATAAATCCATGATTAAAACGAGTGAACAAACAAAGGCTTTTTCCAAATCCACAATGTCCCAAATCCCAAATAAAACCTTAGGTTTTTAAAACCCACACTATAGGAAAAAACCTCATTTTCAAATCTTGAAGCAGGACCCCTAAGTATAAAATCTTGATCAAAATCTCAAGAGTAAACGACCACTACATATTGATCAATTATTTTATCCAAATGACAATGACTTGAAACTCACCATAAATGCAAACACAGTAACCTCCGAGCGTGCAAAATCGGATATAATGTACTTTGGTGCAATAGGACAACTTAGACGTCCAATAAGAAACCGGCAACCTTTTGGTGGATATAAACAAGTAGTTTTTCTGCCGGGCGATGCCAACAAAAAATGATTGTTAACGTCTTAACGATAACCAGACAAAAGATGCTCAATCACTTTTCCACACTATTTTCGACTCGTTGCTCGCTTTCTTCCTTCCTAAATTGTCACTCACACCTTATGAACTCTTCTATATAAGAAATCCATCAGCTTCAACCTTCTTCCTATCATCTTCTTTCAGGCAAATCTCCTCTGATTTTTCCTATCCATGGCGTCGTTTTCTCTTGCCTCCAAGCTCCCCTTACTTCGCTCCGACCATCCGGACGGCTTACTCGGAAGTCGGCCGTTTTCTGCTACTGCGAAGGCAATTTATAGTGGTCCTTCTTCCAAGTTCTTCAACTTGAACCGCGAGGTCAACTTTGGTTCTTTCACATCTTACTGCGACGCGCGATTCTTCGCGAGCAATGTTCCATGCGCCACCGCAGAGATAGTAGTGGATAGCGCGACAGAAAAGGGGGAAGGGAGTGGGGGGAGGGTTCTCAGAGTTGGATTGGTATGCGGAGGTCCATCTGCAGAGCGTGGGATTTCTCTCAACTCTGTTAGATCAGTTCTTGATCACATACAGGTAATTTTTTTGAATATGTCCACCATGTGTTTGAAACTTTGTATCAATCACTTGCTGGGAAAGAAAGTCCGTTATGTTACTATGAACTGTTCTTCTTACCCACCATCTGTTCGACAGGGAGATGATCTGCAAGTGAATTGCTACTATATTGACTGTGAACTCAATGCGTTTGCTATAGCCCCTGCCCAGGTTTGTTTCTTATTCTTCTTCTTCTTCTTTTTATAGAAGCTACATTTCTAGATTCATATGATTCCTATGCATCGTGTCAACGGTTATAGATTGACAGTCAATTTGCTACTTTCACGATGGCACGGCTGTACTTATGATGATGAATACAACTGTTGAATATAATTTTGTCCTTACTCTCCAGGTATACTCAAACACACCAGCCGATTTCGACTTTAAGCTTGAAAGGTGAGAACTTTACTGTTGCTCATGATATATTCTTTCATTCAGTTCTTGGATAGCTGCAGGAAACTTAAAGCTGCATAAATTATCCTGCTTTTACAGCCTTGCCCAGCGTTTTCCGTCTCTGTCTGAATTCGCAGAGCACCTTGCTGCAACTGTTGACATAGTATTCCCAGTTATTCATGGTCAGTTTGGCGAAGATGGTGGCATACAGGTTTAGCAAATAATGATATCCTTTTGTCAGTATCGCACCAAAGCAGATTATGGCTTATAAGACTATAAATTTTATTTGGGTTGCTGTTTGAATGACTCAGGAATTGCTGGAGAAATACAATATTCCTTTTGTTGGCACAGGATCAAGTGAGTGTCGTCGTGCATTCGACAAGGTATAGGGAATCTGCAATATCTTTCAATTCTCAAGGCTTCTAATACATTGTGATGTGAGGATATGAGGGATATGAGTATCTGTTGAAGCATAAGCAAAATTGTTAGCCTACATAGGAAACTTATTAAGTTGGTTGAGTTCAGAGATTGCATATTCAATGCCAAATCATTCAGAATTTTTTGAGGTGTATTATTCTATGTTTCAAGCTTTTGTCACATGTTCTTACAACTTATCCTTTGAATTATTGGCAGTATGAAGCCTCCTTGGAACTCAGAAAACAAGGGTTTGTTACGGTACCAAACATTTTAGTTCAGGTATTGCTCTAAACTTGCTGAAATTCAGTGTGTCCTTTGCTCCATCACAATTTAATACTGTTGCTTGAATCTGAATTGGCAATTAGGGAAGTGATCCCAAAGAATCTGAAGTAGCTAAATGGTTCACAAGCAACCAGCTGGACACCAAATCAGGGAAAGTAGTGGTAAGGCAGGCTTCACTCATGTTGGCTTAACCAGAGCGGAACCCATGTTTCCAGGTTGATAAAGCCCAAACTATTCCCATATTGCAGGTGAAGCCAGTCAGAGCAGGATCAAGCATTGGTGTTACAGTTGCTTATGGCATTGCCGATGCATTGAAGAAGGCAAAGGATATCAAATTAGAGGTAACCTGAACTTTATCTCGTAATGGCTAAGCATCTTCGCAAGAAGCGAGGCATGATGCTTATCTAACACAGTCACATGCTTGTTGGAACATTTGAAAGGGTATTGACGAGCAAGTCATAGTAGAAATATTTCTCGAAGGAGGAAGTGAATTCACTGCCATTATCCTTGATGTGGGCTCCGGAACTGATTGTCAACCTATTGTTCTAATCCCATCTGAGGTACTATTCTTGTGTTTGTCTCATCCAAATTTTTTCCAAACCATAATTGGACGGGGTTGACGTAATGCTTCTTTCTTCTGCTGAGATTAACAGTATTTAATCATGAACTATCTGCTGAACCTATTTTTTTGTTAGGTGGAGCTTCATTTTAATGAAGACGATGCAATCTTCAATTACAGAAGGAAGTACCTTCCAACTCGACAGGTTAAGTTGCGAAATGTTGAAGCTTTTTCTTGATACAAAATTGTTTTTGGAGCACTCACCCTCAAGTCTCTTACTTCTTCCGCAGGTAGCTTATCACACTCCCCCTCGTTTTCCCATTGAGGTAACAAGAACTATCCGTGAGGGAGCATCTTGGCTTTTTAGACATCTTGGCCTTCGTGATTTTGCTCGAATTGATGGCTGGTTTCTGCCATCATCCACAAACTCATTCTTTGGCACATCAGATGGGAAGTTTGGAAGGTCTGATATGGGAACAGTACTGTTTACAGACATTAATCTGGTCAGTAGTTTCCTCTAGATTTTTCCACTGACACTGCCATTAGCTCTTCTGGATACGCCAAATTGAATTTTGTTTAATTTTTAGATTAGTGGAATGGAGCAGACAAGTTTCTTATTTCAGCAAGCTTCAAAGGTTGGATTCTCTCATTCGAACATCTTGAGGAGCATCGTTCACCATGCATGCTCAAGGTTTCCCAATCTTGAATCATACGTCGATATTTCCAGTCATTTGCCAAGAAGATCAAATTCCAAACTGCTCACTGAAGACTCGGACCAAAACAAAGGCATTCGTAAAGTTTTTGTCATTTTTGGAGGAAATTCATCAGAGCGTCAAGTGTCTGTAATAAGTGGAACAAACGTTTGGCTTAACTTGCAAGGCTTTGATGATGTTAGTTCCAATAAATGATGGCTATAAATTGGGTACTCTTTGTGCTAGTTGACCAATGTCTAACATTTTTCAGATTTTCTTCCCCACTACAGCTTGAAGTTATTCCTTGCCTGCTTGCACCCTCAGATGGCCGGTCTTCTAATGCTGGATCACGGACAGTTTGGTCATTGCCGTGAGTAGAGATCTTAAAAGCACTTGGTGTCTTGTTTTGGAAAGATGTTGCTAGTACTATGCATATGAACTTACAACACACCTCTTTTTGCTACAGTTATTCTCTTGTCCTCAGACACACCGTAGAAGAAGTTCTTCATGCTTGCACTGAAGCAACTGACCCATCTAGGGCTTCATTAACATCTCAGTTGCGCAAGCAAGTGATGGGTGATTTGACGGAAGGACTTGAGAAGCACCGCTGGTTTAATGGGTTTGATATTACTGATGAAAAACCTGTAAAGTTCTCGCTTCAGGATTGGATTAAGCATGCCAAAGAAGTGCAAGCAACGGTATTCCTTACAGGTCCGTGTTTTCTGGGCCATGTATACTGGGTTTTTTTTTGCTTGAAAATGTTCCTGAAGCTTGTAATGCACAATTCCTAGTTCACGGAGACATTGGTGAAGATGGTACACTTCAATCCTTGCTGCAAGCAGAAGGAGTTCCATATACAGGTATACCCTTATTAACCTGGACCAGCAAATTACATTTCTTATGATAGTAAGTAATTCATTGACATTTCCTTTGGCTACATGAATTAAGGTCCTGGGATACTGGCATCAAAGATTTGTATGGATAAAGTGGCTACATCTTTGGCTGTTAGTCATGTATGGTAACAAACCAAGTTTTGTAAGTTGCTTCGAAACACTTCTATGCTTATTCTGGAGTCTCATATGCTCTACAACTTAATAGCTTTCCGATGTTGGAGTTCTCACCATAAACAAAGACGTGAGAACAAAAGAAGAATTACTGAAGAATCCCTCACTGAAGATTTGGAATGAGCTGACCTCAAAGCTTCAGTGTGGAACATTGTGTGTCAAACCAGCAAGAGATGGATGCTCAACTGGCGTGGCAAGAATCCGGTGCATTTCTCAACCACTTATCATTGTTTCTATTTGTATTTTCGATGCTTCAAATAAGTATACGACGGTTCATTTATTTTCTTCTGCAGTTGTTCTGAGGACCTTGCAGTTTATGTAGCAGCATTGGAAGAATGTCTCCCACGGATCCCACCCAACAGTTTTTCAAATGTAATATACCGAACAACTGCAACTTATTTTACTTCCATTTTTTCACTAATAAGTAATATTTTTTGCTTACATATGGAACGTTTTAGGCACACGGACCGATTGAAATGCCAAATCCTCCTCCAGAGAAGTTGATCTTTGAGCCATTTATCGAGACGGATGAAATCATTGTCTCTTCTAAGTCCGCAGACGGGCTATTGTGGGAGGGAGAGAGCCGATGGGTGGAAATAACAGTTGGTGTAGTGGGGAAACGTGGTTGCATGCAGTCACTTTCTCCGAGCATTACTGTCAAGGAAGGTGGTGATATTTTATCACTGGAAGAGAAGTTTCAGGGTACGGATTTGGTTTGCCGGAGAAGTTTACTGATGAGGACATCAACAAGGCTCGACTTATATCATTTACCATGTGTTCATTCTCCTGAGGTAGCTTATAACATTATGATTTGTCTCTGTAGGTGGAACCGGCATTAATCTTACTCCTCCACCACCATCGATTGTCAGGTATGTTAGTTGTTGAAACATCGTCAAGTTCTTGTGCGAGCTCTGTCTGTGGCGTAGCTTTTCATAAACCCTTGTGTCTCTCTGCGTGCTGTTTGCTTTAGTGAGGAAGCATTGGAGAAATGTAAGCAGCGCATTGAGCTGGTAGCAAACACACTGGAGTTGGAGGGGTTTTCCAGAATTGATGCCTTTCTTAACGTTGACAGTGGAGAGGTACCCATTTCTAAACTGTGAAAAAAATAAAACAAATGATAAAGGAGCGAACTTTCATGACTGGTTGATATGAATTGATTGCAGGTGTTGGTTATAGAGGTGAACACTGTGCCTGGAATGACTCCTTCCACTGTATTGATTCATCAGGTAAGTTTATGATGAACATACCAAATTGACAATTTCTACACATCTGTATTTTTTCCTATGTAAATGCAAGTTGCAGAACCCTTCAAGATGCTCTGCTAACATTCGGCGTTGTGCTGTATCATATACGCATTTGCGTGGCAGGCATTGGCAGAGCAGCCTCCGGTGTACCCTCATCTGTTCTTCCGTAGGTTGCTCGATTTGGCATCCGATAGAACCATTTAGGTGCATTCAAATAGCTTCCTGGTGGACTTGGTTGGCCTACGGATGACAAAAGAGAAGGGACATTCGTGCGTGCCTTTTGTAGCCTAGTCGTGGCGATTTGTTGGATGTTTGTTGCATTTGGACCATCGTGATTTCCTGCAATAAAGTGTTGTTCATTTGTCAAAGCTTTTTTTTCCTTACCTCATTAAGAGGTCGTTTGCTTGTTGGATATGAAAAGTGAGGGTTTTGGCTCAAAAAAACCTTTGGATTTATGAAGGATTTGTACTATCGTGGATTTGAAGAGTCTATTGTTTGCATGATAGATTTGATGATATAATTATGATGGATTTGCTATAAATATAACTAGCCATCAAGGATTTACAAATCCCACCCCAATATGTGGGATTTAAAAGTCAGTGGGGTCCACGGATTTGGATCCAAAAAAAGGGAACAAATTAGTGAACCCCACGGATTTAACACCTGACAGCAAACAATGGACTTGGCTAAAATCCATCATGCTTGGGATTTGAGTCCCAAATCCATGACCCAAAGCCATCAAGCAAACGACCCATATGTCCTGCCTATTTGAGAGTTTATTGATTGGTAGCATTAGCATGCAATAGCAGAAATGTTTAGTTACCAATATTTTTTGGTTGCCTAAATAACAAGGGGGGAAAACGTTGATGAGTGAGCATGGGCTGGGCCGAGATGTATCCGGGTTGTGTCTTGCTATTTGCTCATCTGTCAAGTATGGGCCTGATTCAGATTAAGAAAAGTTGGACTAGGCTTATTGGAACTGATCCCCAGATTTGTTTATTCGAGTTGATTTGGCAGGCACCCACGAGACAAAAGGGTAAAACTGAAAGGCGCAAAAAGAAAGAAAGTGACTCCTGCCAATCAAGAGTCTAAAGCAAGATCTAGAAGGTGTTAAAATTTGAATGAACTATCGCCGACGATACGGTCTGACCCTTGTTCTTCTCGACCCTCCAACATTGCGAAGAAACAACCAAAAGGCTAGCCATGGTCCTGGTCACGCCGCCTGACTCACTCCTACTGTCACTCCAGAAATTGGCCAAGTGTAACCACTTCCTAAAGCGTAGTATAGCGGGTTTGGGTTTTAATGTCAACCCGGGTCCTAGATTTGATGACTACTCAATGAATTCTTGTTATCTAGCAGTGAAACTTTAGTGCAAGTCCAAATTAACAAACAAACAAAGCAAGTTAAACGGTTCTTTTCAAGTCGAGAGAGGTCACCCGGATATGGTTCCCCCTAGACTGCAGTTAAGCCGGATTGCAATTTACCAAGTTCAGTTTTCATGAAAGTTATACTGCGGAAGGTTCTTAAACAGTCTGAAGTCTCGACTAAAGGTCTCCAGACCCTCTCAATCTGAGTCTCTAGCAGGCGACTAACCTCCACCGGAGTAAACAGATTGAGGCCCTAACGAACCAAACCTCCACTACCGAAGTAAATTCGGTACAGAATAATGAATTGGCTCCTCGACTAAAGTCGCCAATTCACTACCTTCAATTAAGGGTGCTCTATCAACCTAGGCAGATATTCTCTTTCTAGGTTAAAGCAGAAACAACAGGAATTTGATCAGGATTCAAGTCATTCAATCATTCAAGCCTCAATCGAATATAATCAAATCATAAAATCTGTACTTGGGTTCATACAATCAGACCTAACATACAAATCTAGGGTTCTCCATACCCAGATGAATGGGGAAACTACTCCATGGAGAGAGAAGCAAAAACAGATTCAGATGCGGAAATCATACTGTGAAGAATGAGTTTATGCTCCTGGTCATCGATCGGCACTTCTCCAAGCTCAAGCCAGGCTCCAATGGTGATGAAGATCAAGCTATGGCACTTGAGAACTCTGGTTCGTCGCTTTCTCTCTCTAGGAATCGCTCTGTCTCTCTAAAACTCGGAACCCCTTCTCTTTTGGCTCAAATCTGCCTAAAAAGGCTGACCCTGGGCAAAACACGGCCGAGGGCACGGCCGTGCTTTAATTTGGCCCGCCCGTGTTTTGCCCCGTGTTAAAAACACGCCTGCGTGCTTCGGCCAAAACACGGTCGTGCCTAAATATGGGCACGGCCGTGTTTTGATTTAGGCGCGCCCGTGTTTTTACTGCCGAAAGTGTGCCCCTATATTCAATGCTTTGTTTCTCCCTCGTCTGGACTCCGAATTAGTCGACGTTTGATCCCAGACGCTCGTAGTCTCGTCCTCTTTCTTTTCATGACAAGCTTGCATGATTTTTTGTCCATAAAGTTAGGTCGAAATCCATTCTTCTTTAGGTCATGCCCAAGTTTCTTCTCCCGAATCACCAATTGATCTCTGATTGACTTGAAACTTGCGCCTACGCTTCACTTTATGTGCTAGGGCCTGAAATGTGACAAAGGAACACAACCTAGCATAAAATAGGCCAAATAAGCGATAATGCAAGCTTAAACGATCAACAAACAAAGGGGAAAACATGTGCAAATATCGAGTCATCAAATCCCCCCACACTTAACTGTTTGCTTGGGTCAGACACAAGGTAGGCTCAAAACGTTTCAACCAAGCAGGCTTTAGGGCATATCATATCGGCACAAAACACGTGGATCATACTGGCTTTTGGTCATTAACACATGGACAACCTCAACGACAACCTAGACAACCACCACAGATGACATTCGAATTGCAGCAAAGTCGAGCAAAGGAAAAGTCTCCCTTCTGTTCCCCAACCAACATAGACTCGACTCAACCACTTATTCCAGACAGTCACTTCATGCATAAAACTCAAGATATCAGAATTAAGACCGAGCAATCTAGGTCCTCACCGGGATAAGGAGTATAAAGAATATGAGAAAATGAATCACTCACTCTCGACCAGTGGGGTCAGGACAATTTGATGCGAAAAATGCGCATGCTTATTCTCTCAATCCCTAACGTCTCTTCACCATGAATGCAGCCTCTAAATGCTAGAGTTCACATATGGGGTGTCACCACTAACTAAGCCGGAGGTCTTAGACACGGGTTCAAATGACTGGCTAGGGTCTTGGACATGGGGAAAAGGCCTTTTAGGTGGTGGAAGTATTCATAGCACAAGGTTCCACAATTCCAAACCCAACACAACTACAACCAATCAACCACTCACTTGCTTTCTGCCATTCCGCATTATTCAAATTATTTAGAGCACAAGATCGAAGGAGGTTACAACGACGTTAGTATTTCTAAGCCAGACTGCTAAGAAACACTACTTACCGGGCACTATTCAGATTTTTGGTGGTGGCTCTCTTTTGCTTTCATTCATTCACTTTTTCTTCTTTTTCTTTGTTTTTTTCATTTCTTGAGAGGACCACCACCTATTCACATTTTTCAAACACATGCCCACCTTTTTAAGAACTACCTCCAACCCTCACATTACATTTAGCAGAACGGCAGAGAACATGTAAAAACCACTCTGTGGAACCTTCTAAGAGATCCAAAAGGGTGATTTTTTTCATTGTAGACCGAAAGAAAGGATAACACACGGCTCAAAGGGGCTGACTAGGGGGTATGACACACCAGGACAGTCAATTTGGTCGTGGGCTAATCCTATGCCTCCATCATCTTAGCTATAGCTAATGACAACGTGAATGCTGCACATCATGGAAGAGGGAACTATCGCACAAGAAAGAAACGAGCAGGCTCAAATCTCACATGGCTACCTATATGCTCTATCTCTCATTCTGATTCCCTGAACTAGATGCATAAACGACTGTCAAGAGGCAGGACCGGCCTAGAGGGTGTGCTGGCCCGCCCTCCGGCACAGGGCCTCCGAATATTAGGGGCCTCCACTTAGATCCGTTAGTTACCGATCGAACATTGTAGATTGTATTTTTAGTATATGATTGATTGATTATGAGTATGATGACGATTTTAATAGATAATTTTAGCTATAATAACAATTAAAAATGATATCATGAAGACTACTAAAATAAGAATGATAATAGATAATTTTATGGGTAACGTCTATTTTTTATCCAGACCTTTTTCAGATTCTTTTATAATATCCAAACCTGTCGAAATACTAAAAATTAGCCGAATGTTAACTTTCGGTTAGCATTTTTGTTAGTAATATTGACTTGACAACATGATACTGACTTGGAAGAGACACATGAAGGTCAAGATTCCAAAATTTTAGTATTTTAACTAAGAAAAGAGTTACAGAATTATTAACAATAACGTAAAAATGACTAATATTTTGGTGCATTATGAAAGATTTGGCTAATTAATAAATTTTTAATAGGTTTGGATAATATAAAAGAATCTGAAAAAGGTTTGGATAAAAAATAGACATAAATGTATTTTAAACTATGTAGAAAGATATTACAGTCATTTTAGTTTTATTATAGTTAAAAGTCAATTTAGACCACGTCTCAATTTTGGAACAAGGCCCCCACGAAGCATTAGACAGCCCTGGGAATTTGGTTTTGGTTTCTTCGTCAAACTAGAAACGTGACCATTTATTTCTTTTGTAATCATTTTCTGAGACTATGCATTTTTTTTATAATTATTTAATAATTTTTATTTTTAATAAATTTGTGGAGAAAATTTTTAGGGCCACATTTTAAATTTTCGAACAGGGCCTCCGAATATCATGGGACGGCCCTGTCAAGAGGAAGTGATCAATTCAAGTCACAGTTGGTAAGCAAACAGTTGAAAAACTGAACCCCTACACAACTCTACTGCACATCTCAGTCATCATAATAGGCTGTCTTAGTTATACTCAAGTTGTCATGCATCAAGTCAAAAGCCATTCCATTCACCAATCACATCCATAGTGCCAATACGATCACACATCAAGCAAACAGCAGTACTTGGAGCCCTCAAATCTTGAAATTTGGACAGTGGACTAGGCTCCAAGCACACAAACAGCCAAACATTCACACGCATTCATAATCGAACATCCCCCCCACACTTAAGCACGACATTGTCCTCAATGGAGGAAAGATAAGAAGGGTAGAACGAAGTTACCGGTGTGCACGGACTGCATGAGACTGGACGGGGACCAGTCTGAGTGAAGCGGACTGGAGAGAGGACCAGTCAGGGACACAGGCACAGCTAAAGGGAACAGAAGAACTCCAACACAATACGTTAGGTCCAATGGTCAGCCCAATATTACATTATCCAAAACAAAAGAAAACAAACCAAAAACAAACCAGTTCGCAATCCGACCGAAACAAAAGAACTAAACGAAAACCGTGGTGGGGTTGCCTCCCCACAAGCGCTTCTTTACCGTCATTTAGCTGGACGCCCATGGTGGATACTCAGCGGGGTGCAGGAACAGGTGCCTCCAAGAGCGAATCCACATCGCTCTTGAGGTACAGCTTCAGATGGTGGCCATGCACCCGACGGGTACAACCACCAGCATTGGTCAGCTCGACCTGGCCATTCGGCAAAATGAAGGCGAGTGAGTACGCGAATGGTCAGGGTGATTGTGATGCAGGAGGTGGGACCAGCTCATAGAGGTCTCCACCTTTCTTCCGAGTGGGCTTAGGCACCTGCTGCTTCGGCCGCCACTCCTCCTTGATCGTTTTGTTCGGAGGTGAGGCTGGATGGAGTGGCGGCGAAGGAGTGAGAGGAGGGTCCTGCAAAATGAGAGATGCAGAAGGATACACGACAGGCTCGTGTACCTGGTCAGAAATAGCATGCACAGGTGTGACAGCAATCATAGCACAGTGATCAAACTCAGTCACAGAAAAAGTAGCATGTTCATTCCCAGCACGCAGGATCAGTTTACCATCATGCACATCAATAAGTGACTTGGCGGTGGCAAGAAATGGTCTACCCAGAATCAAAGGCACATCCACATCCTCATTTATGTCCAGAATAACAAAGTCAACAGGATATGTGAATGCACCCACATTAACAAGCAGATCCTCTATGATACCCCTAGGATGCACAACGGAACGATCGGCTAGCTGAATGCTCATCCTAGTAGGGCTAAGGTCACCTAGGTCTAGCTTTTTAAACAACTTGTATGGCATGACATTAATGTTAGCGCCTAGGTCCGCCAAGGACTTGCCTACATGCATGCTGCCAATAGTAAGAGGGATAGTAAAACTCCCTGGGTCCTTGCACTTTTTGGGCAGCTTGTTCTGCAGGATAGCAGAACACTCCTTGCTCAGCAGCACTGTCGAGAGATCCCCAAGTTTCTTCTTGTTGGTGAGGAGATCTTTCATGAACTTTGCGTACTTGGGCATCTTCGACAGTGCCTCCACAAATGGTATGCTGATGTTGAGCTGCTTCAGCATTTCCATAAACTTGGCAAACTCAGTCTCCAGCTTGTCTTTATGTAGGCGAGTGGGGAAGGGAAGCTGGGGTACATGCTCCTTAACCACTGGTTGTGGCTTGGGAGCAGGGGCTTCCTTCTCCACCCGCACTTCTGCATCGTCGGCTGGAAGTGCTGAAGCAGGTAGTGGTTCCTCCTGCCTGGTCGGGACAGGATCAGCGGATATGGTCTTACCGCTCCTGGTAAAAATGGCATCCAGCTGCTGGTGTGGCTCCCGTGGATTGGGGATGGTAGTGGCTGACAGAGTTCCCGGGGCCCAGGTATTAATTTGGCGAGCCATGCTACCCATCTGGTTCTGCAAATCTTGCAAAATGCCACCTTGGTTCCTCTGACCTGCCTCCAGTGAGGCTACGCTCTGGTCCAGCCTCTTGACAGCTGCCTGGGTGGTAGTCATGAATGTCGCTATAATGGTTTTCAGCTCCGTCATATGATTATCTGGAGCCGGAGCTCCTGCTGGCTCGGCAAACTGACGCTGGGGCTGCTGGAATGGTTACCCCTGCCAAGGCTGGTAGGGCTGCTGCTGTGGGGCTTGCCCCTGTCGAGCCTGGAAAGGCTGTCTCTGCTGAAAACCACCAGCTGGTGCTGGGAAACCAGGTGGTTTAGTGGTGTTGCTACTCCAAGAGAAATTGGGATGCTGGCGCCACCCCTCATTATATGTATGGCTGTACGGGTCGAGGCGCCGAGCATTGGCGATGAAGTCCAACTGCTCTTGGGGAGTAGAAGACTCCCTCATAGCCTGGCAGTCTTCCACTAGGTGATTTGAGCTCTCACACCACTGACATTGAGCTACTGGAGGTGTAGCCAAACCTCTGCCCGGAATAAGACTATTGGTCTGCTTCAATGTCTGCACTAACTCGGCTACCTGCTGCTCGAGCCCGGATCTGGCCTCCATGGCGTGCACACCACGGTCCCAGGAATTTCTGCCTCTGCTGCTCTGCCCCCAGGAATGATCTCTGGCAGCCAGGGTACTGATCATCTGGTTCAGTTCAGGTGGAGTCTTAGTAAGAATATCCCCTCCTGGGCATAGAGACTCAATCACCCTCTGGCTGTCCGGAGAGAGAGCACTATAGAAGTTCCCCTCTGTGAATGCATCACTGAAGCCATGATGGGGACACTGCCAGAAATATCCCATGTACCGCTCCCATGCATCACGAAGTGACTCGTCTGGCTCTTGGCGGAAGTGGGTAATCTCCCGCTGGATCTCTGTGGTCTTCGATGTTGGGTAGTACCTGTGCATGAACTTGTCTGCCAGATCGTCCCAAGAAGTGATGGACAATGGGGGCTGGGTCTCCAACCACCTCTTAGCATTCCCCGCCAGAGAATGGGGGAAGAGGTAAAGGCGGATTGCGTCATCAGGGACACCGTTTAGCTTGAACCCGTTCGTCAGCTGCAGAAAACGGGAAAGATGCACCCTTGCCTCCTCATCCTTCAAGCCATGGAACTGGATAGAGGATGTAATGAGTTGAATCCAACATGGCTTGATCTCGAAGTTGTTTGCTGGAATGGGCGGATAGAGGATGACCGGGCGGATGTCAGCAATCCGTAGAGTGTAGTAGTACTCCAAGGTGGGACCCGGCGGTGGCGGATGATGATGAACCCCATCTGCCTGGGGTATGGGGTTGTTCCCCAAGAACTGATTCACTGAGGGAACTTGAAGAGGATTCCCCGGGGGTGGGTTGTGTTCGCCCTCCATCTCGTACTCTTCCTCAGAATCGCTGCTCAAGTGGCCGTCTATGCGCTCTTCCGTAGCCAGTCTAGCTCGCTATTGTCTCCTAAGTTGGCGGCATGTGCGTTCAAGCTCTGGATCCAACGGCAGTAAACCTCCCGACTGGCTACGGGTCATGCACTATCTGCACACACTCAAGCAATGCAAACCCGTAAAGGCACAAGTGGGAAAGAACAAACAATCAATGCGAAAATGAAAATGCTAAAGTAACAGAAATCACTTTTCTTCAACAACCTAGCCGTCCCCGGCAACGGCGCCAAAAACTTGACTCACTCCTACTGTCACTCTAGAAATTGGCCAAGTGTAACCACTTCCTAAAGCGTAGTATAGCGGGTTTGGGTTTTAATGTCAACCCGGGTCCTAGATTTGATGACTACTCAATGAATTCTTGTTATCTAGCAGTGAAACTTTAGTGCAAGTCCAAATTAACAAACAAACAAAGCAAGTTAAACAGTTGTTTTCAAGTCGAGAGAGGCCACCCTGATATGGTTCCCCCTAGACTGCAGTTAAGCCGGATTGCAATTTACCAAGTTCAGTTTTCATGAAAGTTATACTGCGGAAGGTTCTTAAACCGTCTGAAGTCTCGACTAAAGGTCTCCAGACCCTCTCAATCTGAGTCTCTAGCGGGCGACTAACCTTCACCGGAGTAAACAGATTGAGGCCCTAACGAACCAAACCTCCACTACCGAAGTAAATTCGGTACAGAATAATGAATTGGCTCCTCGACTAAAGTCGCCAATTCACTACCTTCAATTAAGGGTGCTCTATCAACCTAGGCAGATATTCTCTTTCTAGGTTAAAGCAGAAACAACAGGAATTTGATCAGGATTCAAGTCATTCAATCATTCAAGCCTCAATCGAATATAATCAAATCATAAAATCTGTACTTGGGTTCATACAATCAGACCTAACATACAAATCTAGGGTTCTCCATACCCAGATGAATGGGGAAACTACTCCATGGAGAGAGAAGCAAAAGCAGATTCAGATGCGGAAATCATACTGTGAAGAATGAGTTTATGCTCCTGGTCGTCGATCGGCACTTCTCCAAACTCAAGCCGGGCTCCAATGGTGATGAAGATCAAGCTATGGCACTTGAGAACTCTGGTTCGTCGCTTTCTCTCTTTAGGAATCGCTCTGTCTCTCTAAAACTCGGAACCCCTTCTCTTTTGGCTCAAATCTGCCTAAAAAGGCTGACCCTGGGCAAAACTCGGCCGAGGGCACGGCCGTGCTTTGATTTGGCCCGCCCGTGTTTTGCCCCGTGTTAAAAACACGCCCGCGCGCGTCGGCCAAATCAAAGCACGCGGTCATGCCTAAATATGGGCACGGCCGTGTTTTGATTTAGGCGCGCCCGTGTTTTTACTGCCGAACCTGTTCCCCTATATTCAATGCTTCGTTTCTCCCTCGTCCGGACTCCGAATCAGTCGCCGTTTGATCCCAGACGCTCGTAGTCTCGTCCTCTTTCTTTTCTGACAAGCTTGCATGATTTTTTGTCCATAAAGTGATGTAGAAATCCATTCTTCTTCAGGTCATGCCCGAGTTTCTTCTCCCTAATCGCCAATTGATCTCTGATTGACTTGAAACTTGCGCCTACGCTTCACTTTATGTGCTAGGGCCTGAAATGTGACAAAGGAACACAACCTAGCGTAAAATAGGCCAAAGAAGCGACAATGCAAGCTTAAACGATCAAGAAACAAAGGGGAAAACATGTGCAAATATCGAGTCATCACCGCCTCCAGCAGCGACATATATGTTTGACTATTTTTCTTGGCTATTTTCATAGGTTTGAAAATTACAGAGAGACGAGTTTCAAGAAGAGGAATATCATTCCCCTTCCCTCTCTGCGGGCAGAAGTAATTAAAATTGTTTTATTTTGGAAGATAGGAGGGTGGCGTGCTGCTGAATAGCGACAGACACAAGCTCAGACGGCAACGGTCAGGTTAGAAGTTTTGAACTCCTGGCTTGGGGCCAGCTAAATTTGTTGCATATTGTGTTTCTTGACGCCGACCAAAGTCCCCGCCCCTTCCAAGTGCCAACCAACGACCTCTGCCACTCCAAGGTACTTGTTTTTTAGCTGCTGGGTTCCATTTTTCATTACGCCTTTCAAGCTTGGGTTCGGAATTTAGCTTAATGATTCTCTTATTTGGATCAAAATATGCGTGTTTTGAAGTTCTTTGCTTTTTGGACCTAGGATTAGCTAGGGCTGTCATTTCGGTTGCCGGTTAGCGGCTAACCGGCCGGTCTAACCGTTAACTTCCGGTTAGAGGCTAACCGGAAACCGAAAAAAACTGGGCATGGTTGGTTGTCGGAGGCGCTCCGTGGTTAGGCGGTTAGCCGAAAAACCGATGCCGGTTAAACCGGCGGCTGGGGATTTAACCGGCATCCTCCTGCTCCCTCCCCTGAGATCGTCTCCCCGCAACTTCGCCTCGCTGCCCGCCTCCAATCGTCGTCGCCGCCTCCCTCCAATCGTGCTACCCCTCCACACCGAGCGAAAACAACTTTCTCCCACTCCGAATTCAATTTACCCTCCTCCCACCATCTTCTCCTCACTTTGCCTTCTTCCTTCCTCTCTCTCTCTCGCTCGCTAGCAAGCAAGCAACCCATTCCTCTGAAACAATGGCAGCTAGCAGAACCCGTACCCTATTTCTCCTCCTCCTCTTGCTCGCCGGATCTTTCAATTTGATCGCATCGGCGGCGAGCAGCGAGGGACTGATGACCGCTGTTGCTTTCGAGGAATGGCCCATCGCGATGTCCATCTACGGCGGCTGCGAGGCGGAGCCGGATGGCGATGTGGATTTGAAGGACGGAGTTTCGGTCGATTGGGACGGAGAAGAAGAAGTGAGAGGGCGGTCGCTACTCTGGAAAGGAAGAAGAAGAATCGAGAAGTGAGAGGGGTTAGAGTGAGTGGTGCAAAATTTTTGTTTATTTAATTTTTTTTTGTTGTTGTAGAAAAGGTAGTTTTCCGGTTGGCCGGCTAACCGAGCCTAAAACCGAAAATGACCGGTCGGTTGGCCGGCTAACCGTGACCAATCTCACGGTCGGTGGTCGGCAGCTATATGGGGTGGCTCGGTTTAACTGAAACCGACCGACTGCCACCCCTGGGATTAGCCAGACCTTCTCAACCCACCTTCTATGTTTAGCTCGAGGAAGCGCCTGCTGCTCTAATTCTGTGTTTGTCCCGTTCAAACATTTCCTCTCTAGAGAAGCATATCTTGATTTCTGGTCTGGTAGCTGTCCAAAATTTTAGGCTTTATGCAGAATATTGTCCATAAGTTTGGCCACCTGTCTTCATTACGGAGTTCTTTGCGCTTGTTCGGAACAGAATTGACTACTTGTACTTCTACTTGTACATGGATATTCGGTTGTGCTAGCTTCAACCTGAATTCAGTTCTACTGGAAACCATTTAGCTATTATTTATGTTCACTCTTGAGCTTGCTTTTGATCCCTGAACCTAACACGTGTTGCGGTTGCTATTCGGAACAATAGGTCTTTGGATAGCTGATGCTGGTTCCTGAGCCATCATCCAAGTCTGAATTCCCTGCAAAAATGGCAGAGAAAATGACCCATTTCAGCTTCATTTAGTATTGTTGGCCATCACCAAAGGGCAAGCAAAATTCCATCACATAGTCTAACTAGAATCACCTCCTGATCGAAGCTTCTCCACCTGAAATGGTGGCCCACGATGATGGAGAAGACTTGTGTGGATTCGAGCAACAACCATCAACAAATCTGGCAGACAATAACTCCAGCAGTCAAATTGCTGCTGGTCTCGACATATCAACTTCCAGAAAAACACTTCTCAACGGGGCTGGCACCTCTTCCAGCACAGGAGAAGGCAAACTACGCATATCGAAAGTCGTCCCCAGCAGGCTACAGATACTGAAACTCTCTTCCCCTAATGGGTTAAGCTCTCCATCGGCCAAATTCAAGCAGATCGTAGAGGGAAGAGACGAAATGTCCCGTACAGTCCCTTCATCAACCACATCGTTTGTTTGAAACCATTTCACAACTCAATCTACTTATAAAAGGTTGGTCGGAGGTTGATGCACAATGAGTATGGGTGAGTCCAATACATTTATGCCTAGTTATAAATAATGGGCTTAAAATTGTTGGTTTGTCCAAAGCCCAAGAGTTTGGTGTTTGTTGAACTCAAAAGTAATAGTCGGATGCTCGTTGAGCTAGTTTAGTTGGGCTCGTTGAGCTTGATTACGAGCTATTGTCTAGCTGATCTTGAGCCGAGCTCGAGTTGGCACTATCTAAGCTCGATCTCGACTTGAGCTATGATGTTTTATGTCAAGAGCTGGCTTTAGCTCGTGAGTTGGGATGGCTCAGATATAATTTAAGTGTATGACTAATTTGAGTACATGTAATTGTTTTGCCAAATGCATATTATTTTAGTAACCATGTTAGAATATGATGGTTTAATAGTTTAACATGTAGTGATTAAGATATTATTTATGGTAAATTTTATTATGAGTTATTTTATCTCAATAAAGTCACTCAATTATTTCAAATGCAAATTATTTTATATTATTTACCATATACTTATTTACTAATTCGATTATCACAATCTTTACCGATTATGAATTAAGAGTTTAACATTTAGTAACTACGAAATTATTTAATAGTAAATATTGGTATAGTCTTATAAGACATTGACTAATTGACAATAATATATTTGAAAACCCCTCGTCATCTTATAATAAATCAATCAATTTTTTTTTTTTTTGATGAATAAGCCCGGTTTATTCCATCAAAGTACTGTCTGTACATGGATCCTACCTAACAACAAACCTACTTACAGCCTAATACAATTCACAAACTGTCAACTAAAACAATGTACAAACCATACTAGATCACATAAACCAAAGTTTCCTTTTGTCAACAGCCAGGCCAAATTGCATATGGCCTTGCATCAGTGCCTCCATTGTCTGCTGCAGATTGGCAATCAGAACTTCAGCCTCCTTAGACTTCTTCCCATAAACCCTACTGCACCTCTCCCTCCAGATCGCACTCACCATCGCGTTCCACAGCACACGTCCCACGCAGAAGTCTTGGAGCTTCGCCATAGCCTCCTGCAACCCAGCATCCCATCCTCCTCTAGGGTGGTACCCCCAGCATGGCGGGAAGACAACACCTAACACCACCTGCACATAAGAGCATGCAAAAAAGAGATGATCTCTAGACTCCTCCTGCCCCAAACACAGAGGGCACTTGTTCTCAATCTCAGGCTGCCACCTTTGTATCTTGTCGAAAGTAGAAACTCGATCTAGTGTAATAAGCCACGTGATCAGAGAATTTTTAGGGATTAGGATAGGTTTCCAGATCAACTTGTACCAGGGTTTCACCCCCTGTGCAGGCCTAAAATGGTCCCATACCACCTTGACTTTATATTTCTCCATCGGCTTCCCTTTCCAGCTCACCCCTGTGCGTGTCTTCGTTAGATGCCCCTGAACCTGACTTCTCAACTTCATGATTTTATTCCACAACCAAGCCCCTGGAGTGCTCGTCTCCCAAATACTCACATTCCTCAGTCTGTATTCTTTTAGCCACGCAATCCACATAGTTTCCTGATCAGCAAGAATATTCCACAGATGCCTCACAAGGCAAGCTTTGTTCCAGCTATGGAGATCCTTAAAGCCTAGTCCCCCTCCTTCTTTGGGAGAGCCACTACTTTCCATGTCACCTTAGCTCTTTTTGATTCAGAGCCCCACAAGAAAGCTGAGCACTTCTTCTCTATCTCAGTAATGACTTTTTTTGGCAGCTGGAAAATCATCATCCAGTATTGAGTAATGCTAGCTAAGACTGACATAGTCAATTGTAGCTTCCCTGCATAGGAGAGTGTCCGAGCCTGCCACCCATTTATTCTCTTCAAAATCCTGTCAACTAGGGCCTGACAGTCACTAGCTTTCAGCTTCCCTGCAATCAGAGGAACCCCCAGGTACCTGACTGGCAGCTTGCCCTCCTGAAAACCTGACTGCAATATTAGTTCCGCTTTGAGCCCTTCATCTACACCAGCACAAAACAACTCACTCTTCTGCGGATTACACTTGAGCCCTGAAATCCAGTAGAAGTGCCTTAAGATTTCAGCCACCCCCTGTACCCCCTCCACTGATCCCTTTGTAAATATCAAGAGATCGTCCGCAAAACATAGATGGGACAATCCTATGCGCTTGCAAAGTGGATGATAAGGCAGTATTTTCCTTTCAGATGCCCTTGCTAGCATGCAACTCAAAACCTCCATCGAAATAACAAACAGATAGGGAGACAAGGGGTCTCCCTGTCTTAACCCCTTTTTAGCTTTGAAAAAACCGGTAAGCCCCCCATTCACACATACTGTAAAGGTAGCAGACCTTAAACATGTTCTGATCCAACCTATAAACTGCAGAGGGAATCCCATCGCTTCCAAGACAATGAACAGAAAGCCCCAATCAACACTGTCAAAGGCTTTCATAATATCGACTTTTATGGCACATCTTGGAGAAACATTCTGCCTCCTATACCCCTTAACCAATTCGTGTGCTAAAATTATGTTATCACTAATCATTCTGCCCTTGATAAATGCATATTGGTTTTTACTTATCACCTGGGGAAGAACTTCTCTAAGCCTATTGGCCAATATTTTCGAAACACATTTATATAAGAAGTTGCAGCAAGATATAGGCCTATACTGCTTAAGAGAGCTAGCATTTGGAACTTTAGGTATGAGAGTTAGGATAGTACCATTCACCTCTGTCAGCAATTTCCCTGTAACAAAGAAGTCCTTGATTGCTTCAGTTACCAGATCACCCACCAGAGACCAGTTGTGCTGAAAAAACTCAGCTGTAAACCCATCAGGGCCAGGGGCTTTGTCCCTTGGCATTCCAAACACTACTGCTCTCACTTCCTCATATGTAACTGGATCACACAGACCTGATGTCTCATGGGGGAGATGGTGAATCAGCAACTTCTTTACCATACTTAAATGAAATCTGCGTACTTCTGCATCCTCCACCCCCAACAACCCTTTATAGAAAGTAACTGCCTCCTTTCCAATCTCTTCCACATCTGTCACTGACACCCCTGCCTCAGTAACTAGCTGTCTAATGCAATTCCGATTATTCCTTATCCTTACTGAATCATGAAAAAACTTAGAATTCGAGTCCCCTTCAACCAACCACGACTGCCTGGACTTTTGCCTCAGAAAGCTCTCCTCATCCCGTTGTAGCTGTAGAAGCTGGACCTTGCACTCCTGCTCTGCAGCAAAAGAGTTAGGAGTAGGACGCTCCAAGGCTTCTACTTGAGCTGCTGCTAAAGATGCTCTAGCTAGTAGAACTCTCTCGTGCAAATCCGAGTAATGGACTCTATTCAGCTTTTTCAGTCTATTCTTAACTTGCTTCAGCTTCTGATATAGCCTGAACATAGCACACCCCGTGGCTGGAGAATCCCACCCGTCCTTCACCAATTCCTCATACTCAGGATGAGATTGCCAAAAACTAAAATATTTGAATGGTCTTGGTAAGATTTTAGTCTGGACATCAGTGTGGATGAGAATACCACAATGATCAGAGAACCCTGGAGGCAGTATTTTAACAGCACTCCTAGGGAATTTACTCATCCATTCTATGTTCATCATTGCTCTATCCAACCTTTTAGCTAACAGATTATCTACCTGCTTGTTGGACCAGGTAAACCAGGGCCCATCCACTCTATGATCTTCAAGTTGCATTTCTGTCAGCCAGCTTCCAAAATCAGTGGCACTGTCACCTAACTCAACCTCTCTTGACGCCTCCTGACTATGTACTATGGCATTAAAATCCCCTGTTATCATCCATGGTTTTCCTTTATCTACCACTGTGCTCAGCTTCCTATATAATCCCAATCTCTCCCTTGCTTCATTTGAACAGTAAACTACAGTAATCAGCATACTCTCCTCCCCTTGTAACTCACCATGAACAAACTGATCCCCACTCTCTATTATGGTGAAATTCAACTCAGGCCTCCAAAGAACCCAGAATCTACCTACTAATGCTGCAGAGTAAACATCTATAATCTTCCAATCAGGAAACCACCTCTCTTTAATAGCTTGCATTTTGTCTTTCTTAATTCTTGTTTCAAGGACAGCTACCAACTCAACCTTATACTTCTTAACCACCTCTACTAAGTCTTTCTGCTTCTCAGGACTGTTGAAGCCCCTCACATTCCATGATAGTACTATCATTTACCTACCTTGCTTTGTTTTGAAGGTCTTCCAACCTTCTTTTTACCGCCCTTCTGCTGCACCATACTCTCCTGCAGGACAGGAAAATCCGCACCACCCTTGATGGGGGAAACAACCAACAGAGAACCAACCTCAAACTGCTCCAGAGATGACAAAGTTCCAAGAGACTTGGAGGCAAGACCCCTTGGTGAGTGACTTGCAACAGCAGCCTGGAAATCTATCTCAGATGGGAGAATCACACTAGAAGAATTCCACTGCTCAGCCCCAGTACCCAGACTAGAGACCAAATTATCCACTGCCAACTGTAGACCACACCCCTCTACTGATACTGGCACTTCCCCTGGCTGTTTGCCCACCTCCGCTATAGACTCATCCTCTGAAACACCCCCCGAGACCATTTCCTGACCAGCCTGAGAACCCGCAGAGACCTCAACCCTTGGAGCCGAGCCCTGCACCTGCCCTTCCTGATCACTACCAATCTGCTGATTAGCAAGGACCTCCTGAGCTTCAGTTACCTCTTCTTCACAGCAATGCCCAAATGTCTGACATTTTGTGCAAGCCACAGGTTTGTTACAATATTCCAGCTGAACATGGAAGGCCGGCCGACGATCCGGCACCAGCTTCAATGAATCCGGCAGAGCATCGCCGAGACCTACCTCCACGCACACCTTAGGATAACCCAAACACTGACCTAGACGAGAGGATTTATCAAACCACAGAGGTCTCCCAATCATGCTGGCCAGACGAGTTAAAATCCGACCCGTGACATTCTCCAGCGGCAGATCAATGAACTTGACCCATAGAGGAATCGTAGGCTTGGCACTCTCTGCCCTAATCCCTGGCTCCCACTTGCGCAAGTAACACATATCATTGTGCAGATGCCACGGACCACTCGTGAAGACCCAATGCGCTACCTGCTCGTAAATCAATCAATTTTGTTATAGACTTATAGTACACATAACCCACTTTTATCTTTTCTTGATATATATTGCCGCCCAATTTCTTCTTTCCCGCTCCAAAAGGCCCTCCAATTTTCGTTTGTATTGATCTATATGGCGCTCAAATTTTGTTTGGGTTAATCTACATTGTTGCACAAAAATGTTGAGATAGCAAAAGTGTTTTTCTTCTTTGCTTTTAGAGTAGTGTTTTGTTTACTGAATGTATGGTTTGTTAATAATGTATTGATTACAAATGTTGATATTACCATTAATATTAGCTAGTGAACTTTACCAGTTATGATTAATTACATGACAAGTTTGCAAGTCATACAAATTGATTCAACATTTTGACTAATTTTTTTTTAATTAAGTATATATACGAGGTAGAAAGAAATTGGTTAAAAATTGTGAAAATATTTTAAATTAGTGTAATAAAATGTGTAAGTTGGTAACGAGTACGTAACTTGATGCGTTGACCCGAACAACTCGCAACCCAATCCGCCCTGTCCGAAATCCGATAAACCCGAACCCGATTTGCCCACAACCCGATTGAACCCGAACCCGATCAACCCGCAACCTGACTAACCCGCAACCCGATTGAACTCGAACCCGATTAAACCCGACTCGACAAACCCACAAACCAATGAACCCGCAACCCGACTAACCCGCAACCCGATTGAACCCAGCCCGAACCCGCCCGATTGACACATATAGACTAATCACCGTGGTTATTGAGGGGAAATTGGGTATGATAAAAAAAATGATTAATTACCTTTTTTAACAAATTACATTTTAGTAAGTTACAAAAATATATTGATTACAATTTTCTCTCTCTTTCTCTCACTTCCACAATCTTCGGTGAGATCTCTTTTACTCAATCTTTTCCTTGTTTTCATTTAGCCGAACTAATACCGCTGCAAAAATATTCTTCGGAAGCAAACAAACGGGCGGGATTGGGAACATTAAACTGACACCTACATTTTTTTCTTTTTTCAATTAATAATTAAGAGTAATGTCTATTTTTATTCAAATCTTTTTCAGATTCTTTTATATTATCCAAACCTATTAAGATGCTATTAATTAGTCAAATCTTTCGAAATGCATCAAAATATTAGTCATTTTTACGTCATCGTTAATAATTTTGTAACTCTTTTGTTAATTAAAATACTAAAAATTTTGCAAAGTTGACATTCATGTGTCTCTTTCAAGTCAGTATCATGTTGTCAAGTCAATATTATTAACAAAATTGCTAACTGAAAGTTACCATTTGGCTAAGTCTTAGTATATCAATAGGTTTGGATAATATAAAAGAATCTGAAAAATGTTTAGATAAAAAATAGACATTACCCAATTATTAGAATATATAAAGGGTGAGTGTTGTATTAGGGGTCTGGTACGGTTAAGACAGGTATATCGTAACTACTGTGCACCTCCCCCTAATTATCCATGTCGTTTCCCCCTACGTAGATGGCTTGGCTGCTGGCCAAGTTTGGCTCTCGCACTGCCGACAACTTATACATACCGGCAGCCACTTTCATTTGTGGCTACCCTCTTTTCTTTTGAGTTTCTTCTCCGCTCTACCCTCATTGTTGCCCTCCCCTTAGGGGTGGGCATCCGGTTCGGTAAACCCGAACCGAGCCGAATCGAGCCTGAACCGAAACGAAACCGAACTATTGCTATTCGGATCGGAATTCGGAACCAGAATGTGGGTATTTCGGAAACCAGGGTGGTCATACCGAACCCGAAATTCCGAAACCCGAACCGAGAATCCGAAATATATGCCCAGCCCAGTTCCCACAGCCTGGCCCATTCCCTAAGAGGCCCAGTCTTCTCCCCAAGCCCACTTCCCAGTTCCCCCACAACACATATACCCTATCCCAGCAACCCTAATACCCTATCCCAGCAGCCAGAAAAAGAAGGAGGAGAATCGCCGCCAACAGCCCACCCGGCTCTGATCCTCACCCGTCACCACCATTGGCCATCCACTTCCGATTGCTTCCTCGCCGCCAGCCAGCCTCCGACCACCCACTCTCTCTCACTGCTTCCAGGCGGCTGTAACTATCACTCCAGCCATCTATTGTCGCTCGGAGCTTTACCGTCATCAGATCCAGTGGCGGCCTGAACAGTGGCGGGACCATCGCCGACGTGAGCATCCCGCCTTTCTACTGCCGCTACATCGAGCTCTGCGTCGACTGATTTGAAGGCCGACAGCCACAACCCACATGCAAGCATCGAGGCGTGAGGATTGGAACGGTCGCGATTGGAGAGGGAGACCCGGCGAGTGGAACGGTCGCGACAGTGATAGTTGATTGCAAGCTCAGCGGCGACGGGGGTAGTTCAACAGAGGAAGTTGGGCGAACGGTCTCTGTATTTATGTTGGGTTTACTGGAGAAGATACCACTCAGCGGCGAGCTCAGCGGCGGAGGAAGTTGGGCGACGGCGGTGGTAGATAATTGTGGCGAGAGAGTCAATTTTTTTTTCCGAATATTTTGGAGAGGGGAAAAGCGGATGGGGCAAGTGAGAGAGAGGGGAATGGGAAAATGAGAGTAAGAGAGAGAGAGAGATGGGGTATGTCCAGCACTACCAGGAAAAAGAGAGGGAGATAAAGGAGAAGTCTCATAAATTCGGGTTTGACAGAAAATCCGAACCGAGTTATATTTCGGTTTGGGCAAACCGAACCGAAATATAGCTCAGTTCGAATTCGGTTGGAGTATTGATAATTTCGAAAAATCGGCATATACTAGTTCGGTTCGGTTTGAACCGAACTGACCGAACGCCCACCCCCTACCTCCCCTCCACCCATCGATTTCTCTTCCTCGCTCTCGCCTAGAATATATAAAGGGCGAGTGTTGTATTAGGTTTCTGGTACAGTGTAGACAGGTATATCGTAACTACTGTGCACCTCCCCCTAATTATCCATGTCGTTTCCCCCTACGTAGATGGCTTGGCCGCTTGCACAGTTTGACTCTGTTGGGGGTATTACCCAGCAAGCTAGGAGATTGGGCTCCCAAAGAAGGAGTTGGGGGGCAAGGCCCAAAAGGTAAGAACCAATATCCACTAGTGGCCCTTGGGCCCAAACAAAGAGAAGGGACCTCAAGAATAAAGCACCGAAAGCCAGGTGGCGGCCAACCGGCTGGTGGACCACGGCCTGCGGGCGCCTGTCGTGTGTTAGGTGTCAGGAGTCTGACAGGGCGGTTAGCTGTCTCACAGAGCACCAAAAGCCAGGTGGCGGCCAACTGGCTGGTGGACCACGGCCTGCGGGCGCCTGTCGTGTGTCAGGAGCCTGGCAGAGCTGTGGAATGCCAGTCAGGTGTCAGGAGTCTGGCAGGGCGGTTAGCTGTCTGGGGGCGCAGAGCATTAAATGAGGATGGTGACGTGGCGGAGATCAACCTCGGGCTCGGTGAGTATAAATAGGGGCAGTCGATAGCATTTATGCAGGTTGGCTTCTCACACTGAAACCCGACTTTATACTTCTCTCTCTAGACTTAGTTCTGACTTGGGCGTCGGAGTGCTAACGGGCATTACCAAGCCCTTTAGGCGCTTGTCCTTGCAGGATCCAGGCGCCTGTAGTGAGTTCGAAGGGGCTGAGATCGAGAGAGGTGGGACCGGAGGAACTTGGCACAAACAATTGGCGCGCCAGGAAGGGGGCGAGGCAAATGGAAAGCTTGAACGTTGCGAACGACGGGGAGGACGTTTCGAGGTTGGACAATTCGAGCCATGAGGAAGGCGAGCGGCAACCGAGCCGAGAGTTGAGCATGGAGGCAGAAGGGGAAGCGAGCCCTGGGCGCCTATCGGCGGAGGAAGGGGAATCTTTGACGAAGAGAGAGCTGTTTCGAATTATAGCCGACCAAGACCGGGCCATTGCGGCGCTCAGAAGGGAGTTAGATGGGGAGCGAAGTGAGGACGTAATGATGTATAGCCCAAGAGTTAGGAAACGAGAAAGGATGGGGGAAGATTTGGAGTCTTTGCAACACGGGCACCCGTACCAAGCTGACCAAGGACATGACGCACCAAGGCGTTCACGCGCCTGGAAAATGCCTGCTGAGCATACCCAGGTGGAGCCAGAAGACTTGTGGGAGCCTAGAAGAATCGCCAAGCGGTTCGGGGTCCGGCAACCATTGGCGCGAAGCATCCTAGTGGAACCGGCGGGAACCACAATTCCCCCGTTACCCAGTTACGACGGGGTGGCGGACCCAGAATATCATTTAAACAGCTACTTTACGAAGATGCAACTGTACAACAGCTCAGACGCCACCTTATGCAAGGTGTTCCCATCCACATTTGCGGGCGTAGTGTTGGATTGGTACCATCAAATCGAAGAGGGGCGCATCGAATGCTTTGAGCAGTTTGCGGAGTTATTCTTGTCCAAATTCGCAAGTAGGAAGCGCCGGACATTAACCATAGGCGCATTGTTCAAGGTAAAGCAGAGGGAGGGGGAGGCGCTTAGAGAATTTTACGACCGGTGGATCTCTATAGCCATGGCGGTCAAGGACGTCCAACCGGCGGTACTGGGGGTTTGCTTAGACGCTTGTACCTCGAGCGAAGAACTCTGTCGAGTCCTTTCCAAGCGGGATGTGGTGTCCACAGAAGACCTGGACCGAAGGGTGCAGAAGGTAATCATGTTGGAGGAGACGTTGGCGGCACGGAGAGCTGAGAAGAGGCGCCTGAGGGGAGATGAATTGGAGGCAAGGCAGGCGCCCCGGGTGCCCTCTGGGAATTTTGGTCCGCAAAGAAGGTCTGAGGCGCCTCGCCCTACGCCGAGAAGCTCAGCCAATTTTACGGAATACAATGATACACTAAAGAATGTACTACAGTACGTGAAGGATAGGGGCTACCACATACGGTGGCCGGGGCCCATGCGCGGCCAACCGAACGAGAAGAACCTTGATAGGTATTGTGACTTTCATCGCGACAAGGGGCACTACACGGCCGACTGCTACCAGCTTAAAGCCGAACTACAGGCGTTAGCCGACAAAGGCATGCTCAATGACTTTGTTAGGAGGGCGGAAGACAGGACTCACCGGACGTACGTGGCGAGACAGGCGCTAGAAGCCACGAGGAACTCAAAGGCGCATGAAGCCCCAGGGACCCAAGAGGCGCCAGAAAGGCCAAAAACCCCACAGGAGCCGATGATACCACCCCCCCCCATTTGAAGTGGACCAGGAGGGAAAGCCGAGTCGCATCAGGCTCACGGTCGAATCCATAACCGGCACTGTAGACTTGAGGGAGAAGTTGGAAAGGTCTAGGCGCCTGAGATCCGCTTCAATTGAAGCAAGGGAAGCAGTGCAAATCAACTTCAATCAAGAGCCGGACGAGGCATGCCAGATCCCGTCAGAGGAAGCTTTGGAGATACATGGGGTGATCGCAGGATGTAAAGTGAAAAGGATGTTAGTTGATACTGGCAGCTCAATGGATGTCCTCTTCAAGAGCACGTTTGAGCGCATGCAACTGGCGCCTGAGTTGGTACGCCCCTCGAGTTCGGTGTTAATTGGGTTTTCCGGTGCGCCAGCCCAGGTCATCGGGCGCGTACGCCTACCAGTGACCCTTGGAGATGAGACACATTGTGTGACGCATGCAGTGGAATTTGGGATTGTAGACTGCCCATCGCCCTACAATGTGATACTTGGTCGTCCGCTACTAGCACAATTCAATGGCGTGGCGTCCACTTGTCACCAGACGCTGAAGTTCGTAGCACCCCAGGGCATAGGCATTTCCAGGGGAAGAAATGTTCCACGGTACGCCCGAGAAGAAGACCCAAGGAGCCGCGTTCGCAAACATAGGGTCAACACTATCGACGTCCGCCTTGAGGAGGCGCCTAGGGCGGAAGCCTTGGACGACGAGATTGTAGTAGCCTTGGACGAAAGGTACCCGGAGAGACAAGTGCGAATTTCGGCACAGGCCCCTGAAGTAATGAAGGCGCCTCTGATCGAGCTACTGAGGGAGTTTGGGGAGTTATTCGCGTGGGGCGCCCAAGATATGCCAGGCGTTTCTCCAGACGTGGCAGTGCACAGGCTGGCGGTGGAAGTAGGGAAAAAACCCGTACAACAGAAACGCAGAAACTTGTCTCAAGAAAAGGAGGAGGCGCTCCGCCGAGAGGTTGACAGATTGCTCAAAGCGGGATTTGTAGAAGAAGCAAGATACATCACATGGCTTTCCAATGTGGTATTCGTCCCAAAGCCGTCGGGGGATTGGAGGATGTGCGTGGACTTCACTAACCTTAATCGAGCGTGCCCCACGGATGCATACCCCATGCCACGCATTGACCTGCTTGTGGATGCCACCGCATATCACGAAGCACTTAGTTTCCTGGACATGTTCTCGGGCTACCATCAAATCCCTATGGCCAAGGAGGATATGGCCAAGACAGCGTTCATGACCCCCTTTGGGAACTTCTGCTACAGAGTGATGGCGTTTGGCTTGAAGAACGCCGGGGCAACATATCAACGTATGGTGAATCAGATTTTCTGCAAGCAAATAGGAAGAAACGTGGAGGCATATGTGGATGATTTGATTGTGAAGAGCAAGAGGCGCCAGGACCACATCATGGACTTGCGAGAAACATTCGAAACAATGCGACACTTCCGGTTGCGACTTAATCCCAAGAAGTGTGTGTTCTTGGCCGAAGCAGGAAAGTTCTTGGGATTCATGATAACAAGACGGGGAATCAAAGCTAATCCTAAGCAAGTTGAGGAGATCATGAGTCTGGGCCACCCCCGAACGCCTAAAGAGGTGCAAGTCCTTACGGGGAGATTGGCGGCGCTTGGGCGCTTCATCCCAAGAGCCTCTGACCGAGGCGCTCCGTTCTTCAAGATATTGAAGAAAGCTTCCAAGTTCAAGTGGACCAACGAATGTGATGAAGCTTTTGAGGAGTTGAAAAGATTGCTCACAGCGCCCACGGTGATGACGGCGCCCAAGGCCAATGAAGTGTTGTACCTATACATAGCCGTGTCTGTAATTGCAGTGAGTGCAGTCCTCATATCCAAGGACCCCCTGACGAACGAGGAGAAACCAGTGTATTACGTGAGCCGAACCATGGTGGGTCATGAGACGCGCTATGCGCCTATAGAGAAGGCGGCCTTGGCGTTCGTGATGGCGGCCAACAAACTCCGACCTTACTTCCAGGCTCATCGCATTGTGGTGCTCACAAATCTTCCCCTTAAGACGGTACTAGGATCAATGGATGTGTCCGGGCGCCTGGTAAAGTGGGCCGTGCAACTCAGCGAGTTTGACATAACCTATGCGCCCCGTCCCGCCATCAAGGCTCAGGCGTTGGCAGATTTCTTGGCTGAAGGGGTGATTGACGGGGGAGCAAGCGGGGAGGAGTGTTGGCAAGTGCATGTCGACGGAGCTGCAAGTAGGGTAGGCGCTGGGGCCGGGGTGGTACTCATCAGTCCACTGGGCGCCCTACACGAAGTGGCGTTACGATTTGCGACCTTAAAGACAAACAACGCTGGTGAGTATGAGGCCGTGCTTGCGGGACTTCACATCGCGAGAGAGCTGGGCGCCCAAAAAGTGAGTGTAAAAACCGATTCGGCGTTGGTGGTTAATCAACTGAACGAGGTGTATGAGGTGAAGGAAGAAACATTGGGAGCTTACGTGGAGGCCATCCGCAAAAAGTGCGCTTGGTTCCGAGGCGTAACATTCACACATGTTCCAAGAGAGGAGAATGCTCATGCAGATGCCTTGTCGAAGTTGGCAACGGCCCTGGATTTTGAGGAGAATCGAACGGTGATTGTGACGAAGGAGGTGCCACACGAGGAAATGGTGATGGCCTCTATCACGACAAGAGAAAGGGAGGGATGGATGGCTCCAATATGGCTCTTTCTCACCCAAGGAAAGGTGCCTGATGACCCGAAAGAAGCATGGCGCCTACGACGAAAAGCAGCACGATGTGCCATAGTCGAGGGGGTGTTGTATAAGAGGTCGCATTCGGGCGCCAATCTGAGGTGTCTTACTGAAAGCGAAGGATTAGAGGCAATCAAAGAGGTGCATCAAGGGACGTGCGGCATGCACGCAGGAGCCCGGAGTCTCGAGAAGGTCATTCTCCGACAGGGATATTATTGGCCGACGATACGGGCAGACGCAAAGAAGCACGTAGCAGCTTGTCACCAATGCCAAATTCACGCCAATGATGTGCACATCCCAGCGGCGCCTATGCAAGGGAACGTGGGCGCATGGCCCTTCGTACAGTGGGGCATGGACCTTCTGGGACCCTTCCCCAAAGCTCCTGGGCAGTTCAAGTATTTGATTGTGGCGGTTGATTACTTCACTAAATGGATCGAAGCGGAGCCCCTAGCATCGATCACCGAGTCACAGGTACGAAAGTTCACAAGGAAGAACATTTTCACAAGGTTCGGACTCCCGGAGTCCATCATCACTGATCATGGGAAACAATTTGATTGCAAAAAGTTTATCGAGTTTTGTGATGAGAATGGAGTGGTCTTGAGGTTCTCTTCCGTAGCCTACCCACAAGCCAATGGGCAGGCGGAGGCGGCCAACAAAAGCATCCTACATGGGTTGCACACCAGGTTGACGGAGGCCAAAGGCAAATGGGTTGAGGAATTGCCAAGCGTGTTGTGGGCGCACAGGACTACATTTAAAGTGGCTACGGGCGAGACACCCTTTGCTCTGACGTACGGAAGCGAAGCGGTTTTGCCTGTCGAGATGCGAGTCCCGACCTTCAGGTTGACCCACCGGGATGAGTCGATGGGCGCCCAAGCGCGTGTCGATGAGTTAGATGTATTGGATGAGCGTCGAGAAGTGGCGGCTTTACGTTTGGAGGCAATGAAAGGTCAGGTTGCGAGGTACTACAACAAAAAGATGCGGGCACATAACATTACGGAAGGCACCTTGGTGCTGAAAAGAGACTTTCGCCCCAGTGCCGTGGAGGGAAAATTGGCACCCAAATGGAAAGGACCATATCGAATTCGGGAAGTCGTGGGCCCGGGTACTTTCAAGCTGGAGCACATGTCAGGCAAGGGAGTGAAAAGAACTTGGAATGCTCAAAACCTACGAAGGTATGAGGCAACCATGGATACAGGCGCCCAGGTGCAGGCTCCTTCTTGCGAGTAGAGGTAAAGGGCAGGGTGCTCTTGGGGAAGACGTGTCTTGGTTAGGTGAGTATAGTAAAGTTTCCAAAAGCGCCCTATATGCGCCCGTAATTTTGTAAAGCGCCCCATTAGCGCCCGGTCCATGTAAAGCGCCCAAACTTTGCGCCCTCATTTTTCAGAAGCGGATTAATTATATTATCTACAAAACTGTCTGTTAAGGAAACACAGCAAAGCGCCCTTTCTATAGCGCCCTAATTTCGCTGTGTTCAGATAAAGAATTCCATGTGACACAAAAGCGCCCCAAAACAGCGCCCGGCACAACTAAGTATAGTAAAGCGCCATGTTCCGCGCCCACCTTTTGCAAAAGCGCCCTAACATTGCGCCCTCACAAGAAACGCGCCCCATTTCGCGCCCAAAAACACAAGTTGGCAATAAAAGGAAAGTTAAAGTGGAAGCGAAGGCGATTGGCAAGGAAACATAAATTCTTATATTATAATGAAAACACAAGGAAAGTCATTACAAAATAAGAAAGTTAAAACTCGAGGACCGCTAATCTAGTCAGCGCCTGAATTCGCATCCCCAGCACTAGGCGCCCTTGGAGAAGGAGATGTAGGAGCAGATGGCTCGGGCGCCCCGCTTGTCCCGCGAGGCGTCTCCATCCCACCGATCACATACTCAGCCATCTCCGAGAGATCCCAAGTAAGGTCGGGGTGGTCCCTCTGCAACTTCCCCCGCAGGATTTCAATGCCGGTCAGAATGGCATTGGCGCACATGGACTTCCCAGTCTCTGACTCCATCAAGTTGTCCAAAGATTGCCGCAATCCGGAAATTTCTTTCCGGGCCCTCTTCAAGGATTTCTCGCTCTCCTTGTGGGCGTCCTGCAGCCTCTTCTTCTCCTCCTTGAGGATGTCAATTTCACTGGCCTGGGCGCCGGCTTCCTGCGCCAACGCCTCCTTCTCAGCTTGCAGGTCGGCCAGCTTCCTGCGCTCCTCGTCCAGGGCGCCCTGCAGACGCGACACCTCCATGGTCGCCGTCATCTGGGCGTCCTCGCACTCCTTCGCAAACTGCTCACGGCGTGCAGTTGCGTTCTCCAAGTCCAACTTCAGCTGAGAAGCTGAAGAGGAAGCCTCGACGCCTCCCGTTTAGTCTCGTTGAGGCGTCGGGCGCCTCTTTCAGCAAAAAGAAGGATCTGCAACCATTGGAAAAGGGTCAGCAAGTCGTGCAAAATAACAAGTAAGAAGGATCTGAAAAATACAAGTACGAAGGTGCATACCTTAGCGCCCACTTGGGCCAATTCAGCAAAAAGGTGATCCCCGTTCACCTCGGACGGCACCTGCCAGGACTTGGCGGCCGCGATCGCCAAGCCCATGGCGCACCCTCGGTCAACGGCGACCAAGGGGGAGCAGTTCATATTGACCCGTCCCACCTCGGCACGCCGTGGCCGGAAGATGGGGGGGCGCCCATCGGGGCCAACATAGCGCCCCTCTTCATTTAGGTGAAGGCGGGCGTCCTCCACCGCCTCCGTCTCCACTTCCACCTCGTCGCAGGCGTCCTCCTCGCCCACCTTCTTCTTTCCTTTGTCGGCCCTCTTGCTGGCCGAGGTTAAGGGGGAGCCCGCCCCCTTCCCCTTTCGGAGCAAAGGCTCCTCTTCTTCTTCCTCTTCAGCGGAGTTAACCTCCTTCTCCGCGGGGTCGACATTAGGCGCCCCCTCGCCTTCTTCCGGTGCGGACGACGCCACGCTTGCCGTGTGCGCCCGAGTGGTGCCACCCTTTACCGCCCTCTTCTTCCTCTTCTTGGGGCCAGCTGTTGGCGCCCGTGATTGGGTGGCAGGTGCCTCTTGTTGAATGGGCGCCTCTTGGTGAGCAGGCGCCTCTTGTTGGGAAGCCGCTGCCGCGGCCGCCTCCGCCGCCATAGTCGCCAGCCTGCTCTTCATAAGCTTGGCGATACTCGAGTAGTTCGCCCCTGCATATGACGAAAGTAAGTTAGTACATAACACAAACAATGGGGTAAGGAAGCAGAACACCTAGACGCCTACACACCATCGTTATAGTAAGCTTCAATAATAGGCGGACGGTTATCTGCGGGGTGTAAGTCAACAGGCTCCCCCTCGCAAATCAAGGGGGTGCCAGCCTTCTCAGACGCCGTCAAAACCACCGGCTTGTTGAAGTCATCGACCTGACCCAACTCCCACTTCCTCACAAAGGCGCCTCCACTCGCAAAGAAGGAGTCTCGATAGGCCTTCACGAAGAAAAATCCGTTGAACCAGCTTCGGTTCAACTTAGGACATTTCTTCACAAAGTGATAGGGGCAGCTTTTCTTCTTGCGTTTCTGGAGGGATAAGCAGTTGTCGAGAGGCACCATCTTGAAGAAATATCTGAACAAGTTGAAGGTGGGCTCCACGTTGTGCTCTCGGCACCTCAACTTGAACAGGATGACAACCGTGATGACTGAGGGGGATAGGCGCCCGAGGGGGCAGGCGCACGTCGTCAGGATTCCCTCCATAATCGAGTCTAGGGGAAACTGTAGCCCGAAGCGAAAGTATTCCTGGTAAATCCCGATCCACTTCGGGCCACAGACGCCTACCCGGGACTGAGGCGATGGAGGCGCATACCACCAGTCTCTAGGAAGCTGGAGACTGGTCACCAATTCATGAACCCGGTCCAAGGTGACTGTCGACGTGTGCTTTGGCCCAGCCACCTCGAACGATAAGTGAGACGTCTCGGTGGGCAGATGATCGGGTGGGAAACACTTCTCCCACGATGTGATCTTGTAGGACCCATCGGCGGGCAAGAAGCCAGGCGCCAAAGAACTTGACGGCCCAGCTGATGAGGAAGCAGACGCCCGCTCTAAACCAACAAACGACCCAGACGCAACGCGGACAAGGGGTAAGTGACGCCCCTACCCTAGGTGACTAGAATAAACTCAACGAAATCGACGAAGGGAAAAGGACCACTTACCACGTTGAACTGGGCGCCTTGCCTCACCACCATCGCCGGAGGCGCCCGCGCCCGAGGCGCCGGGGGCAGAGGTCTTGTCTTGTTGTGGAGACGACATCTTGGACGAGAATGATGCGTTGGAAGCGAAGAACAAACAAGAAAGAGGACAGAGGTCAGAGCGAAAGCTAGAGAGAAGTCAGAGCAAAAGTCTAGAGAGAGGTCAAATGGAAGAAAGTGACAGCATCACAAGGGAGGAGGGGTATTTAAAGAAAAACGAAAACTCACCCGCCGCATGACACGTGTCAGTCATGCTGAAGGAACCCTTCCGCTCCCCCCACCTTTTGGTCTTTTCGCGAGCCACAAAACCACAGGCGGACCTTTGAGCTTCCCCCACGCTTTCCTTTTCGGGGAAATTTCTCAACTCCCAAATTTCGAATTTCGAATTTTCTTTTCTCCAAATTTCCCCGACAAGCAAAGCGTGGGTGAGGGGGGCATAAGGGATAAGGACACACGTCAAGAACGACACCATGAAGCGCCCGAAAGGGAGGGTTAGTTAGAAAAGGCGCCCCATTTGGCAAGAGGAGCCTCAGCAGGCAAGAGGCACAGAAGCACATGGAAGAGCATTCGACAAGGGGCACAACCAAAGGCGGGACGCCTGCCCGCGGAAGAGGAGAGGCAAACGCACCTCGTAGGACCAAGAAAGAAGTGAGAACACAATGCATGCGCCAAGTGACAAGCGCCCTGTGACTAAGAGAAGGCCGGGTTACAACTAGAGGTTCAGTCAGGCGCTCGAAGGCGAAGCCACGAGCACCTAACTGGGGGGGCAATTGTTGGGGGTATTACCCAGCAAGCTAGGAGATTGGGCTCCCAAAGAAGGAGTTGGGGGGCAAGGCCCAAAAGGTAAGAACCAATATCCACTAGTGGCCCTTGGGCCCAAACAAAGAGAAGGGACCTCAAGAATAAAGCACCGAAAGCCAGGTGGCGGCCAACCGGCTGGTGGACCACGGCCTGCGGGCGCCTGTCGTGTGTCAGGTGTCAGGAGTCTGACAGGGCGGTTAGCTGTCTCACAGAGCACCAAAAGCCAGGTGGCGGCCAACTGGCTGGTGGACCACGACCTGCGGGCGCCTGTCGTGTGTCAGGAGCCTGGCAGAGCTGTGGAATGCCAGTCAGGTGTCAGGAGTCTGGCAGGGCGGTTAGCTGTCTGGGGGCGCAGAGCATTAAATGAGGATGGTGACGTGGCGGAGATCAACCTCGGGCTCGATGAGTATAAATAGGGGCAGTCGATAGCATTTATGCAGGTTGGCTTCTCACACTGAAACCCGACTTTATACTTCTCTCTCTAGACTTAGTTCTGACTTGGGCGTCGGAGTGCTAACGGGCATTACCAAGCCCTTTAGGCGCTTGTCCTTGCAGGATCCAGGCGCCTGTAGTGAGTTCGAAGGGGCTGAGATCGAGAGAGGTGGGACCGGAGGAACTTGGCACAAACAGACTCTCCCACTGCTGACAATTTAGACATATCGGCAGTCACTTTCACTTGTGGCTACCCTCTTTTCTTTTGAGTTTCTTCTCCACTCTACCCTCATTGTTGCCCTCCCCTCCACCCATCGATTTCTCTTCCTCGCTCTCGCCTTTACGCCTAGATGCAGGGTAAGTAGGCTTCTTCTTGCTGCTCAATTGATCAGCCGATAGGACGAGAGCAAGAGATAAATCCCATAGCTTAATTTTCTCACCCAATCATAAGAACTCTTACGTTTTAGAACTATGAATGATTACTTCCTTCTTTCACCCATTGCTTGAGTCCGCATAGCTTAACTCCGGGACAGGTTACGGTGATTACTATTTTATAGTAATCACCGTGGTTACTAAGGGTAAATTGGGTATGACAAAAAATTATTAATTATTTTTTTTAACAAATTACATTTTAGTGAGTGACAGAAATATATTAATTATAATTTTCTCTCTCTTTCTCTCACTTTCACAATCTTCGGCGAGATCTCTTTTCCTTCTTTTACTCAATCTTTTTCTTGTTTCCATTTAGCCGAACACTAATACCGCTGCAAAAATAAAACAATACCAATCCATTAAAAAAACACTACCAATACCATTCGAATAAAAACACCACTATTTCACAAAACACTAATACCATTGCAGATTTAATCAGTATCAATATATACAAATCAATACCATTACATGATAATCAATACCAATGAAAAAAGAGAAAATAATACCAATGCGAAAAACACTACCATTTTACAAAATAATAATACGCTTACATGATAATCAATATCAATGCGGAAAAAACAATACCAATGCGGAAAAAACAATACCAATGCGGAAAAAACAATACCAATGAGAAAAAAACACTACAACTACGAAAAAATCACTACCAGTGCGGAAAAAACAATATCAATGCGAAAAAAGACTACCACTACGAAAAAATCACTACCAATTGCGAAAAACACTACCACTACGAAAAAAATCACTACCAATGCGAAAAAATCAGATCTAGAGTTTTTATTTATCCCACCTTTTCCCGTCACAGCCGTCCACCACGGCCGTCTCCCTGAGTCGTGCAAGGGGAGGGAGGGTTCATCACCCATCTTAACCTTCCCAGAGAGAGAGAGAGAGAGAGAGGCCGATATTGGTGGGAGAGGGTGGTCAGCCGGCAGCGAGAGGAAGGGAATTGATGGAGGTGTTACGGGCTTACAACGATAGAGAATGGGTTGTGGTAGGGTTTGAATATAATATATAGATATCAATTTTTTAATGGATAGAAATTAGGTGTAATATCTTTTTTATTTTCAAAATTACCCTTACTCTATCTTCACCATTAATTTTAAAAAAAACTGAAATAAAGTTAATCAATGGTGTAGATTTTGGTATCCACGGTGATTACTTACAAATAAATAATCATCCTAACACATTCCCTTGACTCCTCATTTCCTAAGTCTGTGTCACCCAGTTACTGTACGCATATGCTTCCCATATTGAATTCTATGAGTTTGGTTATATGCCTCAAGTCTATGTGAAACCAATTAATCCAATACTTGATGCTCTACTGATGGTAATTCAAAATTCTGCTACTTGCTTATGTTTCTTTCCCTTCTACACTTTACACGTTGTTCCAACCCTTTCTAAGCCATATGTTGTCATGTACTTCAATCCATATCCCATCATCTATTTAGATCCATTATACAGTTCATGGATCTTGCTTACTGAGAGATAAGGACATGGGTTATTCTTCATGTTTTGCTGCGGATGCAGTGAAATTAATAGGACATCAATATAATTGATAGAACCACTCAAATAAAATTGATAACTAAATATTTTTGATAGACAAGAGAACAGTCCTTTCTCTCTCTAGACGGTTAGCTTCACAACAGTTTCTCCGCTGATCGCGGCCCCTGCGTCGGCGTAGTGCCACTGTTTCTACTGGAATTAAGTTGATCTACAGAAGGAAGGAATGGAATCGAGTTTGCACACATCAGGAAGATCTTGGGCAGACCTCTTCGGAGTTGCAGAAGAGAATCGCTTGGTGTACGTCGAACCGGAGATTGTAGACGAAGGTCTCCGCATTTCCGCTGAACTTGAAGACGAAGGAATCGCGCGCTGGCAACATTGTTTGGTAGGGAAGTTTCTATCTACCTCTCCTCACATCCTTCAAGTCCAATCTTGGGCGAATCGTCTTTGGGGCAAGAAAGGCTTAGTTAGGGTTTCTTGGCTGGGCGAACGTCTACTTCTATTTCAGTTCTCCACTGCGGAAACTGCACACTTGGTGTTCTTGAGCGGTCGTTGGCATCTGAGGAACAATATGTGTTGCTTGAGTAAATGTGAACCAGGAATCAGAGCCGAGGAGCCTCGCCCAACGATTCCTATCTAGGTACATATTCTGGATTTACCTCTTGAGCATGTAACGGGGCGAATTTTGACGCGTCTGGCAAGTATGCTAGGGCGCCCTCTCTGGTTCGATAAGTCTAGTCGACTTGGCAGGAGGCTTGGTTACCCTAGAGTATGTGTTGAGATGGGTGTTGATTCGGCATTCCCAGATTCTTTGCGTCTTGTCCCAGATCGTAGGCCTGCTTACACTGTCAATACTGAATACTGTAATAAGCCAGAGATGTGTGGGAAATGCAGTAGGTTTGGCCATTTCTGTGAGGAGGAAGTTTAGGAGATTCAGAGGGAGAAGCTCCTGTGTTGATTCAGGAGGAGATTACTACGGCTAGTGAAGTGGAGATAATAGCTCCTGAAATGGTTCAAGGAAGGGTTAACGAAGCAAGTGTGGTGATGAACTCTGATGATAATGCAATAACTGCTCAAGTGGTAGCTGAAGAAGTGGCTAGTGGTAGGTCTCTTTCAGAAACTGATGCTGGTATCCTGGGTGAAAGTGGATTGAAAACAGCAATGGAGAATTTGGTAGCATCCTTATCTGTGGGACCTGTTTGGCAAGGCTGCAACCTACCTTCTGATAGTGAATTCCAGCAAGCGGTTGGTACTAAACAATCCAATTCGTTTGAGATCCTTGCTCTCCTGGCACAATTTGAAGTAGGGGAGATTGCAGTATCTCCTTTAAAAGATCATGTTCACTTCCCAGAACTAGGGAAGGAAGGTCAGCAGAAGAAGAAAGGGAAACCTGGTCGGCCCCCAAAGGGGCAAAAAATATCAAATAAATCATGAATGTTCTGGTATGGAATATGAGAGGGTTTAATAGCCCTGATAAGCAGGAGAGTATATTGGAGTCTGTTAGAAGGTATAAGGTGGAGATAGTTGCAATTATGGAAACTAGAGTTAGTATAGAAAAAGTTCAGAAAATTATAGCGAAGCATTTCATGGATTGGGAATATAAAGATACTTATTCCCTGGCTGGTGTAAGAAGGATTTGGGTTCTATGGAAGAAGGGTTTAAAATTCACAGTACTAGAGAGCAATGGGTTCTATGTTCATGGTCTTCTACAGGAGGCAGAGCCTACTCAAATAACATTCATGTATGGGTCCAACGAGGTCCTTGACATACAACAAATTTATCAGGAGTTGAAGACAAAGGTGGATACATTAGTACCTTGGATGGTAGTTATTGGATAGAGACACTGAGCGGCCCAGGTCCAAGTCACCGCTCGAGGCCCAATCCAAGTCAGCCTGTCCAGTTGAGGCGTCCTTTACGTGAATGGCAAGGAGTGCTTACGGGGAGATTTCCTAGTATTCATTCTTCTACATGTAAAGCCCTAAGTACAGAAAGTTCTAGCCTATATAAGTCTTGTATAGGCCATGCGACCACTGTAACACAATCATCTAATTAATAAGATCAAAGCTGGAGAGGCTGAACTCTCCCGTGGATTAGTCTCGGTCACTCAATCGACCGAGGATACCACGTAAAACTCGTGTGTCTTCTTGATTCGTTTGCGATTTATCATGGTATCAGAGCATCGGTTTGCATAAGCTTTCTACGTACTTCTTGATTTGTCATCGTCATGGGTGATACTGATGAGACCAAGAAGCCAGAAGGCGACGGATGTGGTGGGAATGACAACATGAAGTTCGGGACTGTCAAATCCGAACTTACAGGTCAGATTGATTCAATGTCAGTTTATTTTTAGCATCCTTCGGACTGCGGAGGACAGCTCAATGTTGGTGATGTTCTCACCTCGACCAATTACGATGAATGGGTGGTTGATATGACCGACGCACTCATCGTGAAAAATAAATTTGGGTTCGTTGATGGCACAATAACACAGCCCAAGAACGACCCGGAATTACGTGCTTGGAACAGGTGTGATGCTGTAGTCAAGGGGTGGCTTCATATGTCAATGGATAAAGAGATATGGAGTAGTGTTCGATATGCTAAAACGACACATGAAATTTGGATTGATCTTAAGGAGTGGTTTGGCCAAGGTAGCATGACCATAGGGTATGAGTTGCGTCGTCTTGTTAGCGCGCTTTAGCAAGAGAAGCATTATGTTTCCTCGTTTTATACTCACATCAAGGATTTATGGAAGGAGGCACAGTCTTTATCTCCTCCAGAAGCGTGTGTGTGTGTGGGCAATGCAAGTGTAACTTGGAGCAAAGAACTCGAGCAAGGTAGGAACGTTCGCGGTTGTATGATTTTTTGATGGGATTGGATGAGAGCTTTGCTGCTGTCCGCAGTCAGATCTTAGCCATGAGCAGCAGCGGCTACTAGCTCAAAAGCGAAGGGCTCCTGTCGAGGCAGCTGCGTTTGCGACACAGAATGATGGTGATCGTGCAAGTGGAAGTCGAACGTCGGATAGCCGACCAAAATGCTCCCATTGCGGCAAAATTGGTCACCTTAAGGAGGTATGTTATGACCTAATAGGATGGCCACCTCGCAACAAAGGAAATCAAAGTGATAAAAATGAAAAGGGAGATAGAAGGCGTCGCACCTCGTCCGAGGGAGCTCCCAAAGCAGCGCAAGTAGAAGTTGATACAAGCCCTGTCCCGGGCTTCACCAAGACCCAACTTGAGCAACTAAAGAAGTTTTTCGGGTCCACTACACCAGCCAGTGATCCTTCGGCACATATGGCAGGTATTTCTCTTAGTGATTCTGAGTGGTTGATCGATTCTGGTTGCAAAGAACATATCACTAAAGATGCACAGTGGTTGAATAGTGAGGGTATTAGTCAGACTAGCCAACCTGTTAGAATTCCTAATGGTGATAGCATTCCTGTCAAGAATGTTGGGTCAGTCACTTTGTCTACGGGCTTAAAGCTAGATCGCGTTCTACATGTTCCAGAGTTTCGTTGCAACTTAGTGTCTGTCAACAGGTTAACAAAGGACAATGATGTGGCATTAACCTTTATGCGTGACTTATGTATACTTCAGGACTTACGCTCCGGGAGCGTGATTGGGAAGGGGATTCTCCGTGAAGGTCTTTACTACTTGAAGCTATTTGGAGGTAACGAGAATTTGGTTTTTGCGTCTGATGGCAAGCAGCAGGTGTCGGTGGAAACGTGGCACAACTGACTTGGCCATCCTTCGCCGGCAAAGATGTCCCAGCTTAGTAGTTTGGTTTCTATTTCTAGTAGCAAAGTACAACAGCCTTATCACTCTTGTTCTCGTGCCAAGCAAACCAGATTACCTTTTCCCTCTAGTCACATCAAAACTTCGGATTGTTTTCAGTTAGTTCACATGGATATATGGGGTGGATATCAAATGGCTTCTCTCAGTGGAGCACATTATTTTTTGACGATAGTTGATGATTTCAGTCGCAGTGTTTGGGTTTATCTAATCAAGTTTAAATCTGAGGTTGCTCGTCATATTGTTTTGTTCTGTGAGATGGTGCGAACACAGTTTGGTAAATAGGTTTGGCGCATAGAGGCAGATAACGGTCCTGAATTTTTGATTAATGTCTTGCGCGACTATTATGAAAAATCGGGCATCGTTCTTCAAACCAGTTGTACTGACACTCCTCAGCAGAATGGAGTTGCTAAACGAAAACATCGCCATATCTTGGAGACGGCGCAAGCACTGCGATTTCAGGCTAGCCTCCCACTACGGTTTTGGGGCGAGTGTGTTCTCACTGCCACGTACTTGATCAACAGACTACCTACCACTGCGACGGGGAAAACACCTTTTGAGGTGTTGTTTAGTCGTCCTGCTTCATACACCCATCTTCGAGTATTTGGCTTTCTTGTCTACGCCAAGGATAACCATGGTGATCTCCATAAATTTGCTGATCGAGGGTGAGCTGGAGTCTTTCTTGGTTATGCGGCTGCACAGAAGGGTTATAAGATATATGATCTTCTTGCAAGTAAGGTAATAATCTCTCGTGACGTGATTTTCCATGAGAATTACTTCTCTTTTCATGTGCAGGACCCTCGGGATTTCTATTGGGTCCCTACAGACGCGTTCATTGATGAGGTTCCTGTCAGCTCGGGGGATTCTAGCATGCCTAGTCCCCTCGAGCATGCTACTCCCAGTCCCTCATCACCGGCTGCGGAGGCTACCTCCCCACGCACACTAGCTGTAGATGTCAACTCCCCAGTGGACAGGGCGTCACCCAGTCCCAGTCCTTGTCATTCACTTTAGTCCATATCGGACAATCCAGGCGCTATCTCTTCGTCCACGCCTGCCGATGTGTTCTTCCCTCCTGCCGACGTGCCTGTCCCTTTACGTCGCAGTGATAGGGATCGTCGTCCTCCTAAGCATCTTGTGGATATCTACGAGACGGCTCTTCAATCTGCCTCACATGTCCGATATCCGTTGTCGCATCATGTCTCGTATGATAGACTAACGCCTTCCTACCGTACTTTTTTGGCTGCTGTTGATACCATTCCAGAGCCGAAGTCTTTCAAGGAGGCGGTCAAGTATGCTGTTTGGCGCGAGGCTATGTCTAAAGAAATTGCAGCTTTAGTTGCAAATGGTACGTGGAGTTTGGTTACACTACCTCCTGGGAAACGTTGCATTGACGCAAAGTGGGTCTTCAAGATCAAGTACTACCCAGATGGCACTGTTGAAAGGTACAAAGCTCGGTTAGTGGCAAAAGGTTATACTCATATTGAGGGTGTCGATTTTCAGAATACCTTCGCACCTGTAGCTAAGCTGGTCACTGTACGCTGCCTCCTTGTTTTTGTTGTAGTTAGTCGGGGGTGGTTCATACATCAACTTGATGTAAATAATGCATTTCTTCACGGAGATTTGACTGAGGAGGTTTACATGAAGGTTTCTCTGGGTTTTGCTGCTGTTGGGGATTCTCGAGTGTGTCGTCTGCATAAGTCTATCTATGGTCTGCGTTAGGCTTCGAGGAATTGGTACCAAAAGTTCACATCGTCCCTAAATGATCTTGGGTTCCGCTCTCCTCCCGCTGACCATTCACTATTCATCTATCGCAAAGGCGATGTCTTTGTTGTGGCCTTAATTTACATTGATGATGTCATATTGGCAGGTAACAACATGGATTTTATTAACCATGTTAAGCAGTTCCTTGATCAGAAGTTCAGCATCAAGGATTTGGGTGTGCTCCGTTATTTCCTCAGCTTGGAAGTGGCATGGTCTCGTCATAAGTCAAAGAAAATATGTGTTGGATATACTGGCCGAAGCAGGTGTCCTTGCTTCACGTCCCAGCTCTTTCCCTGTTGAGCAGAATCATCAGTTGACTAAGTCGTCGACTGCTGTTCTTCCGGATGGTTCAGCTTATCGTCGTCTGATCGGGCGACTTCTTTATCTCACAGTGTCGCGTCCCGACATAACCTATGGTGTTAACATTTTGAGTCGTTTTGTCCATGCTCCTACACAGGCAGACATGGATGAGGCGATGCGGATTCTTCGTTATTTGTAGAATGCACCTGGTCAGGGCCTCTATTTTCCTACTGCCAATTCGCTTGAGCTGGTTGCTCACTATGATGCGGATTGGGGGGATGCCAGTCTAGTCGTCGGTCTACCAGTGGCTTCTTCATCTCTCTTTGTACAACACCCATCTCATGGTGTACCAAGCGTCAGAAGGTTGTAGCTCGTTTGTCAACCGACCCTGAGTATCGAGTTATGGCTAGTACGGTCAGTGAAGTACTCTGGCTGCGTTGGTTACTTTCCGAGTTAGGCGTTCCTCAGTCCAAGCCTACACCTCTTTACTGTGATAACCAAGCAGCGTTACACATTGCGTCGAATCCGGTCTTTCATGAGCGCACCAAGCATGTTGAGATGGACTGTTATTTCGTTCGTGAACGTGTTGTTTCGGGTGAAATCCTTCCCCTCAAGGTGAGCTCGCATCTCCAGCTAGCGGATCTATTTACCAAAGGGCTAGGCGCGGATCGTTTCCGTTTTCTACCATCCAAGCTGAACGTTCGTGACCTCCACCGTTCAGCTTGCGGGGGCGTATTGGATAGAGACACCGAGCGGCTCGGGTCCAAGTCACCACGCGAGGCCCAATCCAAGTCAGCCTGTCCAGTTGAGGCGTCCTTTACGTGCATGGCAAGGAGTGCTTGCGGGAGATTTCCTAGTATTCCTTCTTCTACATGTAAAGCCCTAAGTACAAAAATCTCTAGCCTATATAAGTCTTGTATAGGCCATGCGGCCACTGCAACACAATCATCTAATTAATAAGATCAAAGTTGGAGAGGCTGAACTCTACCGTGGATTAGTCTCGGTCACTCAATCGACCGAGGATACCACGTAAAACTCGTGTGTCTTCTTGATTCATTTGCGATTTATCAATAGAAGGTGATTTCAATGCAATTTTGAATAATACTGAGTCCTCCAACTCAGGAGGTCAAGGGGAGAGTACCCAACATTTATCCTTATGGATAAATGACATGAAGTTGACTGATCATAGAGTAATAGGGTCGTGGTATACTTGGTCTAATAAGCAAGAAGGCAACCCTATTGCGAAGAGATTAGATCGTGCACTTGTCTCAGATAGTTAGATGGAGAGTTATCCTAGTAGTACTGTCAAAATTCTGCTGCCTGGGCTTTCATACCACTGTGGAATTCTGGTTTGTCTGGACTCAGGTATTAAAACTCTGACACGTCCTTTCAAATACTTCAATTTCTGGAAACTCCACCCAGAGTACGAGAATTTGGTTATAGAGGGATGGCTTTGTTCTACAACAGGCTCTGCCATGGCACAGTTGTATCAAAGGCTACGAAACATCAAGATTCGTCTGAAGTGATTGAATAGAGAGAGTTATTCATATATTCATGAAAGAGTAAGATTGGCACAGAAGGAATTAGCTAGAGCTCAAATAGAAGTGTTGGAGTGCCCTGTCTCCTCAGCTTTCCAAGCTGAAAAGATGTGTTTGGTCCAGCTTCTAGAGCTTCAAAAAGCAGAGGAATCTTATAACAAGCAGAAGTCGAGACAACAATGGGTGAAAGGTGGAGACTCTAACTCCAATTTCTTTCACAACATGGTTAAAACTAGACAAGCGAAGAATACCATAAGGCAATTAGTCACTGAATCTGGAACTGCCTTAGAAGATATTGAGGAGATTGGTCATAAAGCTATTCAGTTTTATCGATCATTGCTAGGTATGAGGAATCCACATCTGAAACGAGTCACGGTGGAAACATTTCGACAGTTGCTAGTATTTCATTTGGAAGAAGATGGTGAAGAAATGTGCTCAATGGTTACAGCTGAAGAGGTATAGCGAGTAGTAAAAAGCATGAAGAAGGACAAAGCACCTGGGCTAGATGGCTTTACAACATAATTCTTTCAAGAGCATTGGGGGCTAGTGGGAACGGAAGTCATTAAGGCAATTTAGGAGTTCTTCCTTACTGGGAGAATAAGGAGGGAAGTAAATTGCACAATCCTGGCTCTCATTCCAAAGGTACCAAATGCTAATTCCATGAAGAATTTTCGCCCCATTTCCTGCTGCAACTTTGTCTATAAGTGCATCTCTAAAATACAAGCTAATAGATTGAAGCAAGTATTACCAAAAGTGATTAGTCCAAACCAATCTGCATTCATTAAGGGCAGACTAATAACCGACAATATAGTTTTGGCAAATGATCCGGTGAAGTGGTATCGAAGGAAAAATGTATCTCCTAGCTGTGCTCTTAAGATAGACATAATGAAATCTTTTGACAGTGTGGATTGGGACTTCGGACTTCCAATACTGTGTGCTACTTGCAATGGGGATCCCAGAAAGATTTGTCAATTGGATTAAGGGTTGTCTAGAATCTACTAGCTTTACTGTTTGCATAAATGGGGGGCTTACTGGCCATTTTAAAGCACAGAAAGGGTTGAGGCAGGGGTATCCCCTCTCTCCCTACTTATTTGCAGCAAGTATGGAGATCCTCGGCTGTATGTTGAATAGACGAAAGCGACATATACTGCGTGTTAGCATTCGCAAAAGCACTGTCCCCTTTTATGATCATTTCTTCGCATGTACCCGAGCCTGATCGACTGGATTCTTTTCCTTGCCCCGGCCTCTCACTTCGTTTCGTTCTTCTTCTGTATTGTGAGGGCAATAGCTAGATCAATGCTATTCCACCCACAATGCAGTCAAATAGGTCTCACCCATCTATGTTTTGAAGACGACCTGTTGGTATTTACTAAAGGGTCTGTAGAAGGAGTAACAGTGCTTGCTGAAATCCTTCAAAAGTTCTACTTAGTATCTGGTTTGCAGTGTAATCCTAGAAAAAGTGAAATTTTCAGTGCTGGAGTGACAGAGCATTTAAAAGGGGAACTGGTGCGACATTCTGGGTTCAGGGAAGGGGAATTGCTAGTCAGGTATCTAGGGTTGCCATTGAATGCTGGGAACTGATTGCTGAAGATTGCAAGTCCTTGATTAGCAGGATAGCAGGGAGGATTCTAGGCTGGCAACCAAAGCTACTATATTATGTAGGGAAGCTCGAGCTTGTGGTCTCTGTGCTATCCAGTATGTCCCAGTATTGGATGAATGTTATCCTGCTGCCTAAGAAGGTCATAAAGGAAATAGAGAATCTGTGTTCACAGTTTCTTTGGAGTGAGTTTGAGGAGAAGAAGCGAGCCAAGGTTACCTGGAAAACATTGGCTCTCCCTCGAACATAAGGTGGTATTGGGTTTAAAGACTTACACTCCTGGAACAAAGCTTGTCTAGTTCGACATTTCTAAGGGATCCTATCTGACCAGGAGACCTTATGGATAGCTTAAATGAGTATCGACTTCGTCACCATAGCATCTGGGAAGTTCAAACGTGGGGATCTTGGATGTGGAACAAGATACTCAAAATTAGAGGTTTGGTAGAAGGCAGGTTATGCAAAACTGATCGTGAAGTGGATGGGATGGGGAGCTAATGCAGAAGTTCCAAATCAGAAAAGTATGGCATTGTTTTTTACCAAGAGGAGATCCAGTGCAATGGTCTGGACTAGGGGTGGTCATCGGTTCGGTTCGATCGAAACCGAACCAAAAATTAATATATCGGGTCCTCCGAACTCTCTACAAATGAAACCAATTTCGAACCGAGTTATATTCTGGTTCGGTTCGGGATCGCGACAAACCCAAAATTTCCCACACCCTTCCCCTGCATTCTTCTTTTCTTCCTCTGCGTTCCGCTTTTTCTGTACGCTACTTCCTCTCTCTACCCAAAAAAACACGCTTTCTCTTCTTCTCTTCCACCTCTCTATCTCTCTCCATCTCTGCTATTCTTCTTCCACCTTTTACCACCACCAGCGTCCAACGCCTCCACCAAACCCTCTCAATCTCTCTCTGCAGGGGACAAAACGCCGTCGTTCCGTCCTCTCCGAGTAATTGGTCGCTCAGCTAGGTCGAGCTCCCCGCCGTCGATGCCGCACTGAGCTCCCTCCGCCGCCGAGTTTGCCTTCTCCCTAGGTCCGGCTCGCCAAGTCCGCTGCTCACCCATTTTGAGAAGAGGAAGCGATGGCAAAAGACAAGGCAGGGGAGAGCATGCAGGGGCTCGTGAGGTCGAGCATGTCGCCCCGGATCCCGCTGCCGCTCCTACGGATCCCGCCTCCGTTCCTTGCCGATCCCCCGTCGCAGAGATGCCCGCCCCAGTCTGTTTCCCTGCCGAGGAGCACCGAGATGTGCCATGGATCTAAATCATGGTGGATCTGAAATTGGCTGCTTGCAGGGACAGACAAGAGATGAGAATTGACAATGGTGGCTGCTTGCCGTCTCTTTAGGTTAGAGATGTGAATTTTTGTGGTGGTGGAAGGTGACAGGTGAGTGTCGAGAGAGGATTTGGGCTTAGGGTTGTGACTATGTGGGTGGGGTGGGGGGAATTGGGCTCTGGGCTTAGGGTTTTGACTTTATGTGGGGAATTGGGCTCTGGGAAAGTGGATTTTTTTGGGCTCTGCGGGTTTGGGCTGGGTAGTGTACTGGGCTCAGGTAGCATTCAACCCATGTTTCGGTTTTGTCGGTTCGAAAATCAGAAAATTGGTTCGGTGGAGAGAACCTTGGTTTCCGAAGTAGCCAGTTTTCTGTTCCGAATTCCGAACCAATAATAATAGTTTGGTTTCGGTTCGGTTATAATTGGTTTCGGTTCGGGTTCACCGAACCGGATGCCCACCCCTAGTCTGGACTGGTTTGGAAAGGAGGTATCCCTAAAAACTTAGTATTAACCTGGCTTGTTCTTCTTGATAAAGTCAATAAACTAGATAAAATTAGACGATGGAATCCTGATGTGTGTACTACCTGTCCTCTATGTGGTTGTGTAGAAGAAACAAGAGAACATAGATTTTTCTTGTGTGAGTATGTACAGGAAGTATGGAATACAGTTTTCCCCATTTCTTGGCAGCTCCCTTTGCTGAATTCACTGCATCAAGCAGTGTTGCAGGCAAATCAGAAGCTGGGAAAGTGCAGAGTTGGCAGGGTTTTGTGGTGTTTGGTAGTCAGTGAAGTATGGAGAAAACGTTGTCGCGGGTTATATGGCCAGAAGCGGTTAACAGTAGAAGCTTTGGCTCGAAGATGCAGGGGGTCATGGAGGCAAAAACTCAGGGGGATCAAAGTATAGCCAGTTCTCTTGCTGCTCAAATTCGGTGGTATATACTATATAGGGAGTAGATCGACATAGTTGTAGTATGGATTGCTAGAGTTGCTAACTGTACAGTCTGATATGTACAAAATCACTGCTTGTATTCCTAATCGTATTTGATGAATAAAACCACCCATTCATCGGGGAAATATTGATAACTAGACTTTTCCTTTATATTCATTAATCGCGCCCTAATTTATGTTTTCATGCCTTAGTTTCTGAAACATAACTTTTTAGTGGGTACATTTTTAGCACCATCTGCACTTCATATTGAGAGTAATTCAACTATTTTTAGATGATTGATAGTAATTATCATCACAAGTTTACTTAAGGGGTCTGGTGAAAGACGAAAGAGTACACAACCATTTAAGATATGTCCTTTTAAACATTTACAGTTAGTTGGTTGATAAAAGCTCTGATAACGAAGTCCCGTTGTAGAGCAGAATTTCGAGATGATTAACTGGTTTATAATTAAAAATATGATAATTGTGGTACATTTTATATTATAAGAAGCTACCGTGTAAACATTATGATCATTTTTTAAAAGTTTCACTTTATTTTCTTTTTAGCGTATAAATTCATTCGTTTTAACTTACTTCAGTTACTGACTATGCATCAAACAAAATACACAGATGATAAATCCTTTTAAAAATCTCAAAGTCCTCCATGAAGAGAAATCACATTTGTTTCTTAAGAAAATTTATAAATAAAAAATACTAACTTTGACCGTCGAAATCAACTTGTAATAAAAAAATTAATTTATTCTAATTCAATCCAATATGACCCAATTAGTTCACCATTATCCTTTTTTTTCTGAGTGATATCAATGAGAAATAATAGTTAATCTTACAATTCTACCCAGGACCCCTAAGAGACTCTAAAGAAGCCACCCCAAGAAATCAAAAGATTCTAGCTCTACAAGAGACAAAAGCAGTGCTTTACGCGCCACTCTATGGGCAGCACTGTTGACGGATCTAGGTACCGCCCTAAACTCTATACAAGCAGACAAAGAGCTAAGGATCTGAAGACACTCTCGAAGCACCGGACCACCAATCGAGTCTTCTGAGACACTTGACGGACTTGCTTGACGACTACTTCGGAATCACCTTCGACTATCACATGGGTCAAGGATCTTGAGGCCACAAAGGAAATAGCATCCCTGAGCGCTAGCAGCTCAGCCAGATAAGGGTTGACTATACCTTGATGCTGCAACCCGATCGCCAACAACACATGCCCGTCTGACCCGCGGCTAACAAGCCCAGACGAACACCCGGAGGCACTGACGGCTGCGTCGACGTTGATCTTCAAAAAACCTTCTGGAGGAGGGACCCAAGTGGTGGCAGGCATGATTGGTGGTAGAGAGCTGCGGGGAGGAAGGGGGGAAGCAGGCTGGAGAATTCGAGGACCTGGTTGTAGAACTGTCTGGCTAGGGAACGGACATGAGGTTGGGTAAATTCAAAGGTCACTTCATTTCTAGACTTCCAGATCTCCAAAGTAAACAAACGCATTGGAGAATGTGGAATGGGGAGGTCTCGGAGACCATGACATGTCGCCACCATAGACTAAAGTTAACAATCTGGGCGGTTTCAATAAAGTTCCTCAATCCCACTAAAGTCCACAATCTGATAGCTAGGGGACATCTGAAGAATAAATGTTCAATACTTTCTCTATGTCTCCAGCAGACAGGGCATCGTTTAAGGCAGTTTACTCCACGAGATTGAAGGGCCACTACTGTTGGTAGTATGACTTTGAGGCATTGCCATATGAAGAACTTGAGTTTAGGCGGAACTTGGATATTCCAAGTCTTTTTCCAAATTGGAGGATCGATGATATGCACTATCGGTTTTCGACTTGATGCCAATGTTATTTCCAGAGCTAAGTGATAACCCGAATTTACTGTGTATTTTCCATTTTTGGAATAGTGCCACACTCTAATGTCCTGCTGTGAGTATCGAGGAAGAGGAATTTTCCTTATGAGATCAACCGATTGAGGTTCAAAGCAATTCTCGAGTTTTGAAACGTCTCATTCCCCTAGACCTTCTTTTATGAAATAAGATACCATAGGTGATCCATTTTGAATATGGGGCCGAGTATTTGGGGTTAAGGGTTTATCTTCCGGAACCCATTTATCAATGAATGCTCGGGTAATTAATAAAAAGGTAAGAAGGTAACGGAAAAAGGAAAAAATTCCAAAGTACACTAGTTGTTAAAAAAAATTCTCAAAATACATAAGTTATAAAAAGTTTTCCAAAACTACACATGTTTGGCATTCACCGTTTTTGACAAACGCAGTGAATAAAATCACCGCGTTTGACAAAGACGGTGAAACATTCACCGTTATGAAGAGAAACGGTGACGTGTTCACCGTTTTTGTCGAAAGCGGTGAATTGTTCACCGCGTTGAACAAAAACGGTGAAGTATTCACCGCATTAAACAGGAACGGTGAACACGTCACCGTTTCAATCAAAAGCAGTGAAATAGCGGGGAACATATTCACCGCCTCAGGCTAAGGCGGTGATTATTTCCCACGTTTCCCGAACCTGGTAGGTGAAAATTAGGTCACAACTACCTAATGTTCACCGTTTTTGACAAAGGCGGTGAGGTTGTTCACCGTGGGACACAAAGGCGGTGAATGCTGGCCGATTTTCCTATAAAAACACATCCCACCTGCAGTTCTAAAAAAATAATCCCTCCCCCTCTTCAAATTTCAGCAGCCAAAACCGAGCAACATACACAGAACAGAAATTTTCGGTATGATTTAATTTTCGTATTAATTCCTAATGGTTGTTTTTAGTAGTTATATTGTTATGTTATGAATTACTTATCGTAGCAAATATGGCCGATGTTATGAATTACTGGAATTATGCTAATAGTTACTTATTGTAAATTGTAGATATGGGTAAATTCAAGAAGTTTCTGCTTATTATTCGGTGGAATGGAAGGGTTACAAACTCTGACATAGGGATTGATTATGAGGACGGTGTATCCACTAAGCTGAAAAATAAGTCGCGATCCACATAGGGAAGAAAACCACGATCCGCGCCTCACCGCATCCAACGGCCACGGTGAACGCGTCAGCGACGCGGATCGCTGACGCAAACAAACACGGGCTATTCACCGTGTTTGTCTAACGCGGTGAATACCCCGCGTTTGTCCACGTCAGCGATCCGCTTCGCTTCATCGTGGCCAATCAAAGCGGTTTAAATGTCACCGCTTTTCATTAAAACGGTGACTTACTCCCCGTGTCGGTCTAAAACGGTGATTGCCTCGTTGGTTGTTCACCGTTTTAGATGAAGACGGTGAATACGTCACCGTTTTTATTTTAAACGGTGAAATATTCACCGTCTTTGTCAAACGCGGTGATATTCTTCACTGCGTTTGTCAAAAACGGTGATGCTCAAACATGTGTATTTTGGGAAAAATTTTTATAACTTATGTATTTTGGGAATTTTTTTAATAACTAGGGGTTAATTGCAAGGATGGTCACTGGGTTTACTAAAACCGTTCATGTTTGGTCACTGCAAATATTTAATTCCATTAATAGTCACTAAGATTAGTTCAATAGTTCAAGTTTGCTCACTCTCCGTTAGTCTCCGTTAGTTTTTGCTGATGTGGCAGTCAACTATTATAGTTGACCGTTAAATGAGTGACGTGGCCAATAATAAAATAATAAAATTTAAATATTTACAATTTCCACCTCATTTTACAACTATTAAAAAATAAAAATAAAAATAAAACTTAGACTCCTATTCCATCAGCCGCAGCAGCAAGACGCGAATCGTGGCGCTGAAGAAGAGGTTCACCTACCTGAACCCTAAGAACCCGGAGGAGCACAAGTAGGGGTGGCAGTCGGTCGGTTTCGGTTTAACCGAAAACCGAAAACCCGGTTATCGGTTAAACCGAAACACCTCCTAGAGCTGCCGACCACCGACCGAAGAGGAGGGCACGGTTAGCCGGCCAACCGACCGACCGGTTTCGGTTTTAGGCTCGGTTAGCCGGCCAACAAAAAAAATACATTTTCAAAAAAAAAAAAAAAAAAAATTAAAAACAAAACCAAAAACTCTCCACCACTCCTTCCTTATCTCCTCCTCTCTCCTTCCTTTCTCCACCAAACCTCTTCTCTCTCCTTCCTTTTCTTCTCTCACCTTCTTTCTCATGGAAACAGATCTGCCGTCGCCGAAGGAGCTCGGGTTGACGTTGCCGACGGAGGTGAATCTCGTGGAGAATGAAGCGGCGGACGGCGGAGCGGATTCCGGGTCGGAGAAGGCAATCGGGTCGTTGTAGATGACGGTGCCGGCGCTCGAGGTCGGGACGGTGACGTCGCGGGTGAGGCCGACGACTCCGTTGCGGAGGTAGGAGTCTCCAAGGAGGGTGAAATTTCGGATGGCGAAGGCAGGGAAGTCGAATTCGAGGTGGAGGAGGAAGGAATCATCGAGTTGAGAATCTTGATCGGAGATTGAATTGGGGTTTGCTTTCTTTCTTCTGGGTAGGCAGGGGAGGGCGGAGAAGGCAGAGGAGGGCGGCCGGAGTCGTCGCCGGCTCGCCGCTGCTGTGTTGGGGCCTTTGTGGGAGTGGAGTGGGGCGGCTGTGTGAAACGAGAGGAGGGAGGATGGGGGAGGGCTGCTAGGGTTTAGGGAGAGGTGGGTAGTTTTATTTAGGCCAAAACGGGGTCGTTTAGCATCGGTCGGTTAGCGTCGGTTAGCCGGTTAACCGGGCTCGGTTTTTCGGCTAACCGCCTAACCACTGAATGCCTCCGACAACCGACCGCTACCCATTTTTTTCGGTTTTCGGTTAGCCGCTAACCGGCGGTTATCGGTTAGACCAGCCGGTTAGCCGCTAACCGGCAACCGAACTGACAGCCCTAAGCACAAGCGCTGGATCCTTCACGAGTACAGCTGCACAAGCGTCGTCAACCCATTAAACCTAAGAAAGCCACCACACACTTGTTTCGTCATTACAGCAGCTAAAGCAAATCAAAATCGAAGCACATTTACTATGCGAGAATTGGTAGTACCTGGGGAGATTGCAAGCGAAGGGCTGCCATCTGTACTTGACGTAATTCTTCTCGGGTCGGCCGAATTTGAGGCAGTCGAACTTTGGATCTAGGAATGGACATTTGGCAGGGTCGTAGAGAGGGTATGAAGAATCGTAGACCCATTTCCCTTGGAACCAATTGCATTTGCTCACACCTAATGCTTCTCTTCTCCCGCTGCTGCTGCTGTTTCTGGGAAATGTACCCTCACTGTCACTCGTCAAGAAGCTCCCACTTGTTTCTGTTGCTAATAGTAGCAGAACAGCGACCAATGTCAAGAAACCCATATGGGAGACAGGGATGATAGAGTTAGTTACGAGAGAAATAGATAAAAGGAGGTTTTCTTCCCTTTTTCTGCTGTGGTTGTTCTACTAAGAAAGGACGATCGAGAAAGAGAAAGAGGGAAAGTGAGGTGTTTGAAGCTAAAGTTGAAGTAAGCCCCCTATTTATATACACAAAACTACAAAAGTGACAGAGACAGAGGGGCGACTGGATCCGGGGAGAACAGAGCTTTGGAGCTTCTTTTGCTCGTTAATTTTTTCAAATATGGGTGGGGTGGGCGGTCTGTGTTTTGTTTTCACATGGAAATGTGGGCACCGCCTCTTGATAATCGGTGGCTGCTGCTCCGGGTTCGGCGCCCTCCACGTGGCCGACGACGCTTGTCGGGGACCGAATCAGCGCCCTCCACGTGGGCGACGACGCTTGTGCAGCTGTACTCGTGAAGGATTCAGCGCTTGTGCTCCTCCGGGTTCTTAGGGTTCAGGTAGCTGAACCTCTTCTTCAGCGCCACGATTCGCGTCTTGCTACTGCGACTGATGGAATAGGAGTCTAAGTTTTATTTTTATTTTTTAATAGTTGTAAAATGAGGTGGAAATTGTAAATATTTAAATTTTATAATTTTATTATTTTTTATTGGCCACGTCACTCATTTAACGGTCAACTATAATAGTTGACTGCCACATCAGCAAAAACTAACGGAGACTAACGGAGAGTGACCAAACTTGAACTATTGAATTAATCTTAGTGACCATGAATGGAATTAAATATTTGCAGTGACCAAACATGAACCGTTTTAGTAAACCCAGTGACCATCCTTGCAATTACCCCTAATAACTAGTGTACTTTGGGATTTTTTCCACCGAAAAAAGTGGCCCTCCCCCTACCGCTAATTACTCATTATTATTATTATTATTATTTACATTCTTATTCTCTATTTCTTTTTCTTATTTGAACCAAACACCTGATTATAACTGGTTTTTAATACCGGTTAAACAACGATTATCCGATAAATCTTGAACTCTCTACTAATCCGGATCGGTGTATGGTTTGGTTTTCACAACAAAAAAGACTCTTTTATCCACCGTGTCATTGATGCCGGATGAGATGACCGGGAAAATGAAGGAAAACATTTCCATTTTCCAGTTTGTATGGCTACCGTTCCAGGTTTCATAATTTCTACCATCTCTGGACTTCTTCTATAGCGACTGGTAAACATTTCCACTTTCCACCGCCGGTCGCCATCTCTGCTCTCCTTCCAGTTACAGCTCCATCTCTCTATCCCACTTCACCGCCGCCCGCCGGGTCATGGCTTCTCCGTCACTCGTTCGGCAACCGCCGCAAATCTCTTCCGCCTCCACCTACTGCGCTCCCACCATCTTCTCCGCTTGCTCGCCGACGAGCCGCTCAGTTCCATCTCCTTACAGAGATCGCCGACATCTGCATCATCGCCCTTTCTACTGTAAAGCTTCATGGCAAGAGGTTTTCCCTCTCTCTATCTCTCTCCCCCCGCCTTAATTGCAGGAACCCTTGTTTCCTAAACCCCTAATTCATCTTCGCAATTGAAAAAAGGTTGCCGGAGTGGTGGTGTTCTCGGCGATTCCGTTCACCGCCGTCAAAGCCATCGCCAATAGCTCGCTGGGGGAGACGCTTCGGTCACGTATGGAGGAGAAGAAGAAAGCCGCGATCCAACAATCCTCCAAATTCCGTGATCTAACGGAAAAGGCCCGACGAGATAGCATTTGGTATGGAGAAGACCGTCCTCGCTGGCTGGGTACAATTCCCTACGACTATCCTGCTCATCTCGCCGGAGACCTGCCGGGCGATTATGGCTATGACGTTGCTAATCTCAGTAGAGACCCTACGGCTCTCCAGAGATACTTCAAGTAAGTGAAGTTATTATAACTCAGAACTTTGTTTGCCCTTTAGAAAACCCATGAAAAATTGAGGCTCTAAAAGCTCTGCAGCTTCGAGATACTGCATGCTCGATGGGCAATGTTAGGAGCTTTGGGCGCTGTTATCCCTGAAGTATTGGATTTAGGTGGCGCATTCCATTTTACAGAACCTGTCTGGTGGAAAGTTGGATATTCCAAGCTGCAGGTCTGCTATTGACCATTGTCATTCCTACCTTGAATGCTTTCATGATCATTCATTACAATGCTTCGTTTAACCAGAGTATGCATCTGACCTTTATAGTGATAATGGAACTTGAAATCAGGGAGATACGTTGGATTATCTGGGTATCCCAGGTCTCCACTTTGCTGGAAGCCAAGGAATACTTGTCATTGCTATCTGCCAAGTCCTCCTGATGGTGAATGAATGAACTCTTTTACGTCATTTCGAATTGATCTCATTTCCTTTCCCCCGGTAATTATCAGTACTAGTAACATGCTTGATCGAAAAGCGAGCAGGTTGGACCTGAGTATGCGAGATACTGCGGGATCGAGGCGTTGGAGCCCTTGGGAATCTACTTGCCGGGTGATGAGAACTACCCAGGAGGCTCATTGTTCGATCCACTGAACTTCGCAGGGGAGCCAGTGGCATTTGAAGAGCTGAAGGTGAAAGAGATCAAGAATGGACGACTGGCGATGGTTGCCTGGTTAGGGTTCTATGTTCAAGCGGCCGTGACAGGTAAAGGCCCTATTCAGAACCTCGTGGAGCATGTCTCCGATCCGTTTCACAACAATGTGCTTTCAGTTCTGAAAATTATGTAAGCGGTAGGGATATTAGCACCCTTAGCTTCCATGTTGTGCATAAAAGGAAGCAGGGTTGTTTTGCTCTGTCGTTCAAAATTGTACAGCCTACATTTCCTAAAAGCTTTGATTATGCATTTTATTCAAGGATGAAATTTGTAGACAAGAGGCTAAATTGGGTAACCTAACCAAATGGAATTTGTGGTGGGAGAAATAAAAAATTGGATTACAATTTACATTAACGTTACTATTAAGAAGAAATGAAACCAAATTTGTAGTTCTAGGTGGGTGATCTGGGTTTACTGGAGAGACATTTTCCACAGCTGATCAACTTCAGCAATGACTGCGGTCGTCTTCCCCTGACCTTCAAACGAGATAGCTGCAGTGCATTGTGTAAACATCAGTCAGCATCATTCACCAGCCAAAATCTTTTGTCGAACCTAAATTTAGAAGCCAGGATGCATTACCTTCCTACGCGTCACTTTCGTTGCTTTCCAGCAGAGCATGCTTCTCGATCGGGCCTCCAGCCTCCTGCCAAAATACCATGGTGAATTCAAAACCTGGCAAAATTCAGGGTCCTGAAAACAAATATGATGTTTTAGTTAAGAGGCACTTACAAATTTTCTTGTTCAAGTTTTTCAGCTATAGAAACTGCTTTGCGTCTCGACCATGCATTCGGCTGATTACATCCTTCCACCTGCTGCTGAATCACATGAGCCAAGGAGACCTTGCTTCTCACAAGGCTTCTACTCTGACTTAGTTCCCCTACTCTACGTGGAACAGCTGGCTTATGCTGTTGTAAATCTGCATGTTTAGGGGAAGGTAGCACTTCAACGATCTCGTCGTCTCTCCCTGCATTGCTAAACTGTTCTTCTGGCCTCGAAGCCGTTCTCCTGCCATCTCTAGCTACTACCACCTGTGAAGTTGACGAACCATTCTTGGTGGTGGGTAACACGAGTGGCGTGTGGGGCCTACCGCTTTTGCATGGTTCTGTTCTGATTTCGATCGTCACTGGTGAACCGAGAACCGATTCAAATGCTTGTAGAATGTATGTGCTGAACTTCTCTGCCTTTGATTTTGTCAGCTGTGAGCTGAACACCAGCTGCACGGTTGGAGCTGCAAATGCAAAAAAACAGTGGAGTTGGGATGGTTAGCTGCTGCAGGAAACAAACATAAAGCAGCAGATTTGGTCGAGATAGTGGAAAATCACATTCTGGTAGCGATCTTTTCAATATCAAGTAACCCTTCAAATCCCTTCCCAGCCTATTGCACATCTACATGATGTTCTGCTGAGGTTATGACTTATGACACAAGAACATGATTTCCAATAATCATTGTAGTAGCAAAACAGACAAATGTAAAGTGGATGAGCATAGATATGAAATTGATCCAACACTGTTCCACTCCTATGGTAAATCAGAGAGCAGTATATTCCAACGTAATATACTAATGAAGTAGTAGTACCTGCACCGAAGCTTACAGAAATCAGTGTCCCTTCATGGTACAAGAAGTCCCTTATACCCTTGATCTGAATGTTCTCAAGCACCTCAATCCAAATTTCTTCATATCCCACGTGACTTTTCCCTGGGATCTGCCTTCTCATATCCATGTTGGCGCCATTTTTCAATCTGTTCCCGTGCTGATCAATGGAAGTTCTACCAGGGAGATCTTTTTCTAATCTAGTAGGATGTTGTGAAGGCAGGTTTCTCGCATTGTGGGGCACCGCCCCTGCGTGCTGTCCAACAACCGTTCTGGTGGTCGTATCCCTTCCGTCGGGCAGAGGGCTGTGATTGAAACTGGGCTCTGTTGAAGAACTAGGCAACAGGTATTGCTGATCAGGTGCAAGTTGAAGCAGTGCTGCTGTTAGCCATGTCAGTTTGTCATTAGACATCCTAAGTTGCTTTTCAGCCTCGGATAATGTTTTCAATGCTTGTCGAAGTTTCTCCATTTCTTCCTTCGACACTGGGAATCAGAATACAAGTTTTCACTCAATCAACTTTTGAAGTGAGAACCATATTTGACTATAGCAAGCAAGTTGCAGAAGTTAAAACAAACACAACCCAAGTATTTGGCCAATCCTAGGTAAGTCTCATTTGTTAAGGAGACGGATGAATCAAACAAGAGGCAGAAAATTTAGTAGCAACACAACACATGATTGGAACTTACTTGGTTGTCGCTTGAAAAACTTCCGCCTGTGCCTCTCTCTTGTGAAATCATATGTTCCTGCTAATATATCAGTGATAACAGTAGCAAGCTGCGACATTAAAGCTAAAGGCTCTACGCCTGTCTCCATTATGACCCTTAAGTTCTTCACAGTGTTTACTGTGTCAGCAGATAATGCCAGGTCAAGAAGATCCACCAATTTTTCATCCGATATTAGCCCAACCTGTCAAGAAACAATTGAATTCTTAGAATACATACAAATGTCAGCAGGCTGCAGAATGACTATTGCGTGCTACAAAAATTTGGTTAAAGCACTTACCAGCTCCTGAACTAGAGGCACAGAGACCTTCTGCCCGAGCAGACTAAGTTGCTCGAGGGTCATCTCAGCATCTCTCAGCGATCCATCGGACCGGGAGGCAATCAGTTTCAAAGCATCCTTATCAATGTCTATATCTTCTCTGGAAGCGATCCATTGTAAAGAATGGATAATGTCTGCATCCTTCAACTTTGGGAAGAAGAACTTCTGGCACCTCGATATAATGATATGAGGCAAAACATCAAGACTCGAACTAACAAGGATGAAAACCACACGCCTCGGAGCTCGATCGACAACCTTTGATATCGCACTCCAGCACTCGGGTGACAAAGTATCACAATCATCAAAGATGAAAACCCTGTACTGAGATGGCAACTGGGAAATTATCATATTCTCAAGAAGATCGACGAAGCTTTCAAAGTCAAAATTAGGACCAACTTCTCTAATATTCTTGTTCTTGCCCATGTCATGTGCAGCGCAAGAGTTACAGTGTCCACAAGGCTTGGGGCGTTCCATCGACTGACAATTTAGAGCCCTAGCAAAGATTCGGGCACAAGAAGTCTTGCCAGTGCCATGAGGTCCATAAAATACATATAGAAGTCCAACCTTCCTTTTCAAGACTGCATTAGCAAGAGCCTGCGAGACCAGATTTTGTCCTACAAGGTCTCTAAAGCTTCTAGGTGTGTACTTCTGGGTCAGATTCTGATGCCTTCGGTTGTGATTCCGACCCTGATGATTGCCTTGACGATCACCCGATCTAGCTTCAGAGGCAAGATCAGAATCAAGATCATTTCTCAGCAAATTATCAGCATATAGACCAAGCTCACCAGAATAGTCATGTATCCAACCAGCATTGTTGTCACTCGAACCAGCAGAGGGTTCGGCCAATAGAGGCAGTGCCTCGGAACCTGACCTAGAAGCCGCTGAACTTGATTGACCAGATGCCATTGGCATATCCCTCTCTTGAGAGCCTTGCCTCAACCTTGACTCGGACCGACCACAAGCCAGACTCTTTCCAGCCCTGTCGAGAAATGTTTTTCCCCTATCATGAATCCTTGACCAATTCCATGGAATACCACATCCATTTCTTGGACCATGTGTGACATTCTGATCTCCATATTCTTCTCTTTCTTGAGCTTGTAGTGAATTAGAAGCAGCAGCAGACATTTCTTTTTGATGATGACCTCCTACAGTGTCTCTAGACGGTGGACCACGACTTCCTCTTCCCCTGGCAGCCCTAAACTTACGCCGCTTTACCCGATTAGCTCCACTAAGTCTGCCATTATGATGAATGTTGGAAGAAGATGCTGCTACATCACTATCAATAGCAGCAACCTCCTTCAGCTGCTGAGAAAGAGTCTTGATATGTTCATCATCCACACTATTTTTGGACTTCTGCTGCCTACTTCCCCCATCTCTAGATCCTGAACTAACAGGAACCGTATCATGAAACAATAAACCATTCACAGCATCAGCTCTACTACCACTCTTTCTAGTACTAGATTCTTCCCTCCTAACTCTCCCACTACCCTCCATCATCCCGCTCTTACTACAACGATCACTTACAGGAACAACCTTCGACGGTTGATGACTGGAAAATTGAGGTGAGCCACCAGACAGCCTCCTGCTGCTGCTCTCTCTTCTACCAACAGAAGACCTTCTGCCCTCTTGTATATGGAGATTACTATCCTCCTCGTCATGATCACCTTTCTTGGGCAGCAGATCGACAACCGAGGGCGACTGCCACGACAAAGGAGGGCTAGCAGAAGGGTCGCGAAGCGAACGGGACCTCTGGAGCGCAATGAGGTCTCTCATTAGGGACCTGTCGTTGAGTATGGGGCTCTGCTTGTGCATGTGGTTCTTGAGGTGGATGCAGTTGGTCAAGTGGATGTGGTTGCGGAGATGGTCGCTGATGTCGCCATTTGCATCCTTGAGAATCCTCCTGCTACTACTACTTGGGACGGGTTTGGTCATGATCAAAACATCAATGCATATATAATAACAACAAAATCTCTTCAACTAAACCAATCAAGTTGTTGAGCATCTTCTTCCTTTTCCCCGCCCAGAACTTTCCACGGTAAGGACCCGCTAACTAATCGGCGGAATCGCAGTGGATTGGCCGGAATTCAAGAAATCAAAGATCCTCCTTTCCCGTCAATAGAAAACGAGGCATGTCATCAATCAATCAATTAATAGTTTCCTTTGATAGCATACCCAAATTCTCAGGGAGTATTTGCTCAGAAGAGTAACTACGGCAAGCTAAGAAAGACGCCTTTCATTTATGGCAACAGAGGAAAGAAAGAACAAAATCCCCTTCCCCTCGTACCTTGAAACCGTAGAGAACCCAGCTCTTTCATTTCTGGGTCAGCAGCTGAGCTCCAATGCATGAGTTCAGAAAAGGTCAGTTAGCTCGAACCAGCTTCAGTTCTACACAGGCGAAACCTTGGATCTTGTTTAGAAGAAAGGCCAAAGCTATCGACAAAATTGAAATGGCGAGAGAGTGAAGCGGGAGGATTGGGCAGAAAGTGGGATAGAAAAAGGAGCGAACTTTACATGAAAATGTGGGACTAAGAAACAGAGGAAGGAAGAAGAAGAAAGGGTGACCTCGCGTCCCACCTGAAAGATCCCCCTCGAGAAAGGGAGAAAGAAGGAAGCTTGAACTGGCGGCCCCGTTTCATTCATTAAGACCACCAAAGATTAGGAGAGATCTCTACTGCTAGTTCTCATCCTCCCCTGCTGTCGGCCTCTGAGACCACAATTTAAAGGCCACAGACTTAAAACCATCCAACCAGCCAGCTTAACTTTCTCACATGCAATTCACGAGCAGTTTCTTTCCACGGAAAATGATGGCTAGCAGTAGCACCATCCCACCTCTACCTAAACCCTCAACCCCAAAAAACCAGTCGCTGTTACAGTAGGTGATAGAGAGGAATAATCAATCGAAAAGTGACTAGAACCTTAGCCCACATAGCGAAACAGAGTGTGGTTTTCAGAGTGTGGAAAAAGAAACAGAGTAAGCTCAAGCTGAGATCTAAATGAGAGAGAGAGAGAGAGAGAGAGAGAGAGAGAGAGAGAGAGAGGCTGCTGTGGAAACAGGACACAGGCCAATAAAGCGGTGTGTCCGTTTGCTTGAACGTGCATTTGCAGGGAAGAAATTATTTATAAATAAAGGGATTTTATGGTTTTTTTGTTTTTAAAATTTGGTCCAATTGAACTCCTTTCTCCATCCTTGCAATATTTTTCAAAGAAGTGAGATATTGGGGGGAGAAAAATGGGACCAGAGCTGAAAATGAAAGGGGGAAGAAGAAATAGTTCCGTTCGTCACCTCCTCTGTTTTTCCTCTGTTTGCCAGAGCTAGCCGTTTTGCTGTATATAGTGGGGGGAAGGGGAATGGAGGGACCCTTTGCTTTCTCTGCTTACTTCATTCTCCAAACCCAGGTGGTGAAATACTGAAATGGCCAAACCAGAAGAAACAAGAGTGGTTTCATGTTTATGGATAGAGTTCCTCCCTCTGCCTTCATAAATTGTAGCTCAAGCTTCATTTCCTTTTGCTAAAATTGTTTGAAAACACTGAACAGAATAGATCCAAATCTCTGGGGGGATTTCAAAAAAAAAAAAGATCAACCACCAGAGAGTCCGGACTGGTGGCGAGTAAGAAAAGTGGGAAAGAAGGAATCTCTGGCGAAGTTTTTCAGCTTTTGTTGGTAAATAAAATTTGTCCTCACGCTGTGTCCATATGCGGACAAAAAAAGCATCAATTGTCTTCACAGTGGTTGGAGGCTGCCGGAGGGAGAAAGGGTTACCGCCACCGGGGTTTCCGCGGTAAAAGTACACTACTTGCTCGCCGGGAAATGGGGGGTGAAAGTGTGAAGGTAAAAAGAAATACAAAACAATGGTGACGACGGGGGGAAAGGAGAGAAGTAACAGTGAGTCACGTGCGAGGATCAGAGGGAGAGATGATGATGATGATGATAATGAAATGAAGCGACACCCACGCCGGCCCGGCCGTGACGTACTTCCATTGTTTCGCTACCTTTTCTCGATCCGATTCTGAATCTGATGATGACGATTTCTCTGTTTAATTATTCTATAGGTGTTTCATTATCATCGTGATTATATCAATTTGGTAATAACGCCACCCGATTTGAGAGGCTAATTGTAAATAGGTTTTTGTTTGTCGTTATTATGAAATTTGGTAGAGCAACGAGAACAGGGAAACCAGTCAATGTCTGAAGAAGGAAGTGGGGGGGAAAAGAAGAAATAGGAAAGTAATTATGATAATTAATGATGATTTCACCCCAGAAAAGGGATAATTAAATCTAATAGGGTTTTACTTTAATAAGGGGAGAGTCAGAAAGCAGTCATATTTTAGGACAGCTGAGCAGTCAGAGTATCCTAGGACTGTAAAAAGAAATAGAATAATGTTAGAAAAGTGAAGGGTGTGAAATGAAGTGATTGATTCAATGGATTGGATTGGATTGGATGGGATGGGACAGCTTGGCTGTCTCTTATCGTTTAACTAATACCTGGATAATTAACTTATTTGATAATCTCCTAGCTAGGAACATACAATTTCTTTCTTTGGACCAAGTAAGTAGTAACTGATGTAAGCAATTTGTGGAAATGCTGGAATAGCATGCACCAGCCCTCTTCATTGCCCTAGAATGAAGGGGAGATTGTGGAGTTCTTGATTTGTGATCATAAATTTTTTAGTTATGATTCTGATGCGATAGAAACTCAAATACTCAATTCACACATCAAGGGGATAGGTTAGGGTGGTTACTCAATTTTGAGTAATCACGGTGGCTACCAACATCTCTACCATTCATTATCTTTATTTTATTATATTTTTAAATTAACGAAGAGATTAGCTAAGGGTAATTTAGGAAATGAAAAACATACCACACCTGATTACTGTATATATTATACTCAAGCCCTAATACAACCTATCTACCTAGCAGCCGTCTCTCCCTTCTCCCAACCCGTCGGCGTCACTCCGCCGGCCAGAACCTTCGCCCCGACGTCTGTCCCGATCCGCTCCCTTATCTGTAAACCGTTATCCTTCTTCGTCTTTCTCCAGTTTCTCCTTTTCCCCGTCACTGATCCACAGCGGTTTTCTTCAGCCTCTGCTTCAGTCCAAAGCCATAGTTCACAGCTTTGCTTCAGCCCATCCCTTTTCCCTCGTCTCACTGCTTGCTTTACTAGGCGTTTGGTGTTCTGGAATAGTTAGAATTCCGCCTCTCTTCACTTCTTCCCGAAAACGCAACCCATGCTTCATTCAAATCACATTCCAAACCTGAAAACGACCCATGCCTAGGGTTGTCGTGCAGACCTCCAGCAATCTTTAAGGATTGGTATGTTTTTTTTTTTAAATGGTAGTCATTTTTTTCCGTAGTGATTTTTTTTAAATGGTAGTGATTTTTTTCCCGTAGTGGTAGTGTTATTGTCGCATTGGTATTATTTTTGTCGCATTGGTATTATTTTTGTCGCATTGGTATTGATTTTGTCGCATTGGTATTGATTTTGTTACATTGGTATTGATTTTGTCGCATTGGTAGTGATTAAATCTGCAATGGTATTGATATTTTCGTGAAATGGTAGTGTTTTTATTTCTTGAATGGTATTTATGTTTTGTACAATGGTAGTATTTTTTTAATGGATTGGTATTGATTTATTGTTTTGTTGTTGCAGCGGTATTAGTTTGGATGAACGGAATCAAGGAAAGATTGAGAAAAAAAAGGAAGAGAGATCTGGCTGAAAAATTGTGGAAGTGAGAGAAAGAGAGAGAGAGAAATTGTATTTAATATATTTATGTAATTTCCTAAAATGTAATTTATTAAAAAAGATATGATGGTGTCTCATCTATTAACTCATGATCTTACCATCCTTTGAAGTAGAAACGAGATTTCGTAGAAGCGAGAAGAAGAGACTAGCAAGTTGTGTTTGTCAAAGACCATAGCAACTCCTTACCTCCCTTTCTTCGCCCCCTCTGTTTGGGTCTCACGGACAACTTACAGTTTGATACCTAACCTTAATAGATGTTACGATTTAGTATCTAAAATTATTTTTTATATAATTTCTAAAAATATTTATAAAGAAAATTATATTTATGTTTCCCCGAGAAAACCAAATGCCACCGCCGGTGCCGAATTCGTTTCCGGCGATGTTGATTTAATATTTCACGGTGGAAACTCTTGCGGTGCCGATTGAACGGATGCACCACTATCTTCTGACCAAATACCACCGCCGGCGTGCCAAACGACGATGTTGATTTGATCGAATTGATGCGCCACTGACTTCTAATCAAGACGACTGTGACTAAGGTTCACACCTCTCCAAACTACGTTCGAACAAGGGTGTTTGAGTTTTTGAGGAATCTACGTTACGACTACTCCTATGGAGATTCCTGTGGAGAGCTCCGCGACTACGCTACGACTATGACTATGGAGATCCTTCCTGGAAGGAGAGCTCCGCTAAGGAGTTACAGAGAAAAAGATAAGTTTGACAGAGTTGATCTGTGTTGATTTCGGTTGTCCTTTCTCTCTCCTTGCTCCACTGCTTTTATTCGAGAAACTGCTTCGTAGCCTTCACGCTCGGTGGAACCGCTTCCTCAACTGCTCCGTTGTGAAATCCCACGTATCTCAACCGCTTCGCTCCTCAAACTGCTTCGCGTGAACTTTACGTGAGTTGCTTTCATGATCCCGCGATGTCGTTTCCTTTCCCAAGCAGCTCCGCTTGATTCTACCCGCGACATCGTTTTAATATTAAACGACTCCGCTTCCAACCTTGCGGTGTCGTTTTCTTTCTCAACCAACTCCGTTTGTTTTTTTTCTTCTTCCGCGACACTGTTTATTATTAAACACGGTCGTTTGCTAGTATAGCGGTACCGTTGGGCTTCCTCGCGGTACCGTTTTTAATTCCGCGGCACCGTTTTAGCTCTGCGGTACCGCTTGTCTCCGTGCGGTACCGATTTTCCTCCTCCAACAAGGAATAATAAAAATATTAATTAATTATGAACAAAACTCCTTCTCCAACAAGAACCCGCACGCGCGGCCCTTTTTATTATCGTTTCCAGTACCGCGGTACCGTTGAGCCTCCTTGCGGTACCGTTGTTTCGCGGTATCGTTTTAACTTCTTGCGATACCGCTCAACTCCAAACGACACCGTTTTTTACCAGCGGTATCGAATTAAATGCCGAGACTAATTAATGCGGCATTTAATTCATGCCAAATTAATTTTAGGTGTCAACAAATGCCCCCCACAATTTGGTTTATAAGAATTATAAACCAAATTGTTGACACAATATATACCACCTAAAATTTCATCAACATGGCTGGCCTTTCACTCGTGAAATTTTCTTGGCCACATTTAGCTAATCAAACCAGCAAGTAGCTAACAAATATTTACATCCTTGTCTTTACCAACGGTGCTTTTTTCTTCTTGCAATTGCAATGTTGTTTGGTCTGTAGTGTTGTTACACGACCATTTTTTTTTTTTGTTTTACATATATTCCGCCAGAGCTGCGTGGAACCAGCGGCAGAGCTGCAAAATTTTTTTTTTTTTTTTTTTATTATTCTCTTCTGCCAGAGCTGTTGCGGCAGAACTGGAAAAAAAAAATTTATTCTTTTTTTTTTTAATCAGGGCTGTTAGGCGGCCCTCTTTCTATATTTATTAAATTTTTTTTTTCCGCCCCGAGCTGTTTGCGGCAGAACTGATTTTTTTTTTTTTATATCAGAGCCCTCCATCAGCGCTGCAGCAATTTTTTTTCTCTTCAGGGCTGTTAGCGGGCAGCGTTGAGAACCTTTTATTTTTTTTTTATTTTTTTTTTTCCACCAGCGCTGCCTCTATTAATTTTTTCTCATGGCTGTTAGAAACAGCGGCTCGGCAGCGCTGAGAACCCTTTAAATTTTTTTTCTTTTTTTTATATATTTCCGCCAGGGCTGTTGGGAAACAGCGGCAGAGCCGAATTATTTTTTTTTTCTTTTCGCGGCTGCTTTGGCCGGAACTGAGGAAATATTTTTTTTTTTTATTTATTTTATTTTTATCAGCGCTGCTAGCACCAGCCCTGCAAAATTTTTTTTTTTTTTTTTATATTATTCTCCGCCAGGGCTGTTTGCAACAGCGGCAGAGCTAATTTTTTTTTTTTCTCGCAAAGCTACGATAAACTTCACAAAGCTGTTTGCACTTTCTCTCTCTTCCGCAACATTGCGGAGTTTGGCTCGCAAGTCTTTTTTTCCATGGTGGCTCGCAAGCCACTCTTTCAGCAATGCTATTTGCCAAACAATTTTTTTTCAGCCGTACTGTCTTGGCAACATTTATTATTATTATTATTTTTTAAATAAAACACTTTTGTTACAACAGTGTTATGCATCCCTCCAACACTATTGGGAAAAGAGAAAACAACACTGCTGACCATCTTGAACTACCGCCAACAACGTAGTGGCTTCTTCTTAACAATGCCGCTTGATTATATATATATTTTTTTTTAACATATTGTGTGGCTTAATTTAGCCACATTATTTTTTAATAGCTAAATAATAAAATAAAAAAACTAGACTTTGGCATAAACCATCACGCCAAAGGTCCAGACCCACTGCCAACTCCATGGATCGAACCAAACAAGCCATCCGTGAACGCCATTACTCTTCACAACTGGCTTTACACACGACCGAGAAGTTTTGAAGTCGGTGCTGGATTGAAACTTTTTAGCTCGTCTATCTCGAACATCCTTGTTTGAGATCCTAGAAGCTTGACTTGGCTTTACTTCAGCCATAAGTTTTGATCGTTGACATGAAGAATCATCGGTATTTTTCGCTCTTGGCAAGACATTCACATTTTTTGGCATCTTCGTCTTGCCAAGTCGACCATGCTGCATTGCCTGCTCAGACTGGTCCGGTTTTGTCAGTTGTACACTCTCACAATGTTGTTGGGATTTTGAGCATCGAGATTTACTAGCTCCATCGACACGTGTGTTGGTATTTTGTTTACCACGACCATGATCTTTGCACTTATCACACAACAACTTTGCATCTTTTGAACTTCCACGTGAGTTTGGAGTTTGTTTGGCATTGGCCTTGCCCCCCAGACCACCACTCATGGATTTGTTCCCAGCCAGCACTGGTGTGGCAACCCTATGTCGGGCTCGATTAAACTTGCCCCCCTTTCCACTCAGTGGAGCCTTTGGTGACAATTTACACGAAGGAATCGGTTGAGCAATACCAACTTTCGCAGCATGGAGTTTTTTCACGTGATCACCACCTCCATCTTGAGTAGTGTCTGTGGTGACCCTAGTTTGACTTTTCCTAGAACAAGGTGGATGTGGCAAACTTATTTGCCACTTACGGTGTTGTTTCTCCTTCAATCTACCACGAGATGGGATGGCATGCCCCCCGAGCGGCTTAGGTTGAACAACATTGTAAAATTTGTCATCTTTCAAGATATCACAGTTGTTCTTCCTAATTTTATGAAACTTATTATAAACACGTTTAAATTTTGTTCTTTGTTGTGGCTTTCGCAAGACCGCTCTAACTTTCCAGTCCTTCAAAACAATAGTGTTCACAGGAGAACCAACATGAGAATTGCTGGCCCCTAGCGCCACTGTTTTAGCCACAAGTTTAAGTGAATCCTTATTGGCAATACCGGAAACATGTTCATCTATCATCTCAAAAAATTTATCCATATGTCTTCCAAGAGGATCACAAGGCTTATTTAAAGAGATAAAATAGAGATGTACCTGCCGGTAATACTCTTCTACAGATCGACGAAGAGACAGGAGTGCAACATGCCCATCGATGCTCGACATGGATTGGGGTCGCTCCTTCATCCAACCGATATGTCTATCTGCCTCCTCTGCTTGGTCAACTTCAATGCCGACCACACGCTCCACCTTCACAGATTCTTGTGGAAGATCAACATTGCTTTTTCCATGCCGCAGAGCCATATTTCACTTCAAACACACGTGTCCCATCGGGCGTGCCAAAATGTTTCCCCGAGAAAACCAAATGCCACCGCCGGTGCCGAATTCGTTCCCGGCGATGTTGATTTGATGTTTCACGGTGGAAACTCTTGCGGTGCCGCTGATCGGATGCACCGCTGATAGATGAAATCGAGACGACCGTCAAATATCCGCCGCCGAATGTCGGCGCCGTTGATTTGATCGATGCACCTCTGACTTCTAACCAAGAACGACCGTTACTACGGTTCGCACCTCTCCAAACTACGTTCGAACGAGGGTGTTTGAGTTTTGGGGAATCTATGTTACCGCTACTCCTATGGAGATTCCTGTGGAGAGCTCCGCGACTACGACTACTTCTACCAACTATGGAGATCCTTCCTGGAAGGAGAGCTCCGCGAAGGAGTTACAGAGAAAAAAGGTAAAGTTGACAGATGTGTTTCTGTGTTGATTTCGGTTGTCCTTTCTCTCTCCTTGCTCCACTGCTTTTATTCGAGAAACTGCTTCGTAGCCTTCACGCTCGGTGGAACCGCTTCCTCAACTGCTCCGTTGTGAAATCCCACGTATCTCAACCGCTTCGCTCCTCAAACTGCTTCGCGTGAACTTTACGTGAGTTGCTTTCATGATCCCGCGATGTCGTTTCCTTTCCCAAGCAGCTCCGCTTGATTCTACCCGCGACATCGTTTTAATATTAAACGACTCCGCTTCCAACCTTGCGGTGTCGTTTTCTTTCTCAACCAACTCCGTTTGTTTTTTTTTTCTTCCGCGACACTGTTTATTATTAAACACGGTCGTTTGCTAGTATAGCGGTACCGTTGGGCTTCCTCGCGGTACCGTTTTTAATTCCGCGGCACCGTTTTAGCTCTGCGGTACCGCTTGTCTCCGTGCGGTACCGATTTTCCTCCTCCAACAAGGAATAATAAAAATATTAATTAATTATGAACAAAACTCCTTCTCCAACAAGAACCCGCACGCGCGGCCCTTTTTATTATCGTTTCCAGTACCGCGGTACCGTTGAGCCTCCTTGCGGTACCGTTGTTTCGCGGTATCGTTTTAACTTCTTGCGATACCGCTCAACTCCAAACGACACCGTTTTTTACCAGCGGTATCGAATTAAATGCCGAGACTAATTAATGCGGCATTTAATTCATGCCAAATTAATTTTAGGTGTCAACAATTTAGTATCGAAAAGTCTTTTGCTTTACATTTTGATACCTAAACTTTTTAAAATTTACAAACATGTCCAAGCTTATAAGATTTATGGTCTGCTTTAAGAAATTTGTAGTATGCTTTAATAATTTTATGGTATGATTTATGAATTTTTTGGTGTGGTGAGGTTTTGATATGCTTTATAAGCTTTCAGGTATGTTTTATGGTATTTGTGGTGTGGTTTATGAATTTTGTGGTTTGGCGAGGTTCGTGTATGCTTTATAAGCTTTCTGGTATGATATACGAGTTTTATGGTATTTATGGAAAAGTATATTTTAGTTCTAAAATTTTATGATTTATGAGTTTTTTGGAATATTTTAGAGAATTTGGGGTTTGCTTTAAGAACTTTGTGGTTCCATATGCAAATTACAAGTTGATACCTAAACTTAAAAGATTTAAAGATTTAGTACCTAACAGTAAGGGCTGCAAAAGGAGCCGTGAAAAACTCGTTTGAATCTCGACTCGTTTACTAACGAGCCGAGCTTGAGTTAAGCCTTTTGCAGCTCGCGAGCTAGCTCGACTCGGTGGCTTGTTGAGTTGAACTCGTGAGCTAGCTCGTTTAGAGCTTATGATATGTCTCAATTCTCAATATTGTGGCTAGAGAGTCAACTCGATAACCGACTTATGAGCGAATCGATTTATATGAATTTGATTTTTTTAAACATATATGAATTTGATTTTGATAATTCATGGGATTATTAAATTATATATCTCGCCCTATATGAAGTATATAACACGAGATTAGTTAATATTAAACACTTGACTATTATTATTATTATTATTTTCAATCTTGACATTAATGATTAATCACATGTATCATACATAATATACAAAATGAATATATCACATACGAGTCAAGATTTTACTAACCAAACTAGCTCGAACTCGACTCGGCTCGTTAATTAAAAATTCGAGCTCAACCTCGGGTAAAACTCGGCTCGACTCGGCTCATTTGCAGCCTTACTAACTGTAAATATTTTGCACATGTATCCTAAAAATATTGTTGAAAATTATATTTTAGTACCTAAAAATTTTATAACTTACATTTTGATACCTTAACTTTTTAAAAATTTACAAAGAGGTTCACAATCATGTGTCCTATAATTTCTTATAATGAAAAATATGCTCCTCCTTTTATAATTGTGGTTAACCCCTTGGAATAAAAAAAAGTCATCTAAATAAAATGTTCTTATTGAATGAAATTAGTATTAAAATGGTGCTAACAAAAAAAATGTATTTACGCCCTAACTTCTACCACAATCTCATCTTCACAAATTAGATCTAATCGTTCACAACCGATTCGATTTACATACATATACATATATGTATATATGTTCAACTCAAATTCTAGTACCACCACCTATATTATACAAAGTTAACCGGACTTGTAATAACCATAGTGAAGGCACTAGCTAGTACTGAACCAGCCATGTGTTGAAAGTGAGCCTAGTGGGTATGTAATGTAGGGGGAAAGAATAAGGATAGGGAGTGTTGCTGGGTTGCCAGGGTTGGTATCAATCAGTCAAATGGAATGGCATTCTGCCCATATATAATTGTCCCATCCCAACTCCAATGTCGCCGCCTCCCTCCATCGACTCTATTCGCTCACAATAATAATGCATCATCTGGACGTTGTTTGCTTGTCTCCCTCCCAGCTAGCTAGACCCATTTGTTCTTGTCGGGCAGGTGGTATTAACTACATACACATTAACGCTTCTCCAGAGTTTTTGAGTACAGTTTCGCATAAAATGAAAGAAGCCTGCTGGAATCAATCCAAACACGGGATTCCCCTTTGAAAACTTCTAATCATTAGTTAGTACGGCGGTCCGACGATTAATTACTAATTAGAATGTTGGTGAGGCGCCACCGGCAGAGTCGTTGATTTCATCACACTTTCGACCGACGACGACGGTGGATGCAGGTGCGGCGGGCAGGTAACGTTAATGGATGCAGCGTTACAACAACCCAAAATTAAAGGACCACCACCATTACAAGTATACGCATGCCAATGCATTCATTTCAGGATGCCAATTTCATGTGACTCTCTGATCTGTGAGTTGTTCCTTTAATTTCCAGACATTGGCAGATAGAACAAAGTCAGGTAGCTGTAGCTATACGAACACTAGGCAAATGATGGATGTAAATATGGTGGGTGGACGCAAATTGCTCATGAATATGGTTCATTGCGGGGAAGAATTATAAGTAGCAGTGGTGGGAATGGAGATCATGATTAGGGTTCATTGGGAACTTCAGTTAGTGTCTAGTTCTCAAGGGACACCCTGTATGTTTAATATGAGTTCAGCCTTCTTTAATTAAGTGATTAATTAATTGATTTCACACTTCGCCCAATAATCCTTGTCAAAAGTGGATCAATGCATGCAAAGTGCAAACCTTTATTGGATATGGAGACTAGTGGAGTTGTTGAGCTAAATCTTGAGATCACATGCTTAGCTTTGGCTTAGCTTAATTAGCTAGGGGGGGACTTTGCGGGCGCCGGGCAAAGGCGGCTATTAATTTGTTCCTTCTTCCACACAGCCCATATAGGGACTAGGGTTTGGTGGCTAGGCTGTGCAGCCTAGCTAGCTACAGTGCTCTTTTGCTAACCTTGTTAAACAAATTTGGTTGCGTTGTTGGAATGGGTAGCCCTAACCACTAAGCTCTTGTTCTTCCATAGCCATAAGATCGATTGGAGCACGCATACGATACAAAGATCGGATTGAAGGAAATTGCAAACAACCGCCTATGTGCATACGATATAAAGATTGGATTGAAGGAAATCATGAACAAAGAAGGAGATCGAACAACTCAAATGAAACTGCACCCCCCCCCCCCCCCCCCAATTTGACATATACGGCCATCTCCAATTTGAAATTTTGACATACAAAGTCAAAATGCTAGAAAATTGGGTGTCGCGTGCTATATTTAGCACGATACACGATATATGGAGCCAAACCAACTAAGGGTGGAAGTTTGGTTTGTGGATAATTCGCAAACTGCATATATTGTGGGTTGTGGGTAGTGAGTTGGGTTTGGTTTGGTTAGCAAAATCTTAAATTTTGTGGATAGAGGCTAACCATTAACCATCGACGGATAATCCACAAAACCCATTATAACCACATTAATTATAAGGGCTAATTCCACTAGAAAGCCCAAACTATTCAAAAAAATGTCATTTGTGTACTAAACTATTCAATATGACAAATCTGGCACTAACTATTTTTTCGATAATGTTTACTGGCGTTGACCGTTACTATTTAACAGAAAATCTAGTTAGTATATATGTGGTTTGTCAACAAAGATGAATTATAGTTTAATAAGTGAATTGTGGATTCATTATTGGCGGACGCAGCTCCATGCCAACAAAGATGAAATTTTTTCGGGTAACCACAACCAACCCACACCAAACCGCAGTGGTAGTGGTTACCCACTAACAGCGTTGTAGTTTGTGATTAGCGTCAATCATAACTTTGTGGATGAGGTTAAACACAAAATGTGGGGCGGGTAACCCAACCCCCCCCCCCCCCACCACCAATTTTCCACTGCTACAACCAACCGGACATTACGTTTCACATTGTCAGACCCGCACCAACACAGACCCGCCAAACACCAACGCTTACACCGCACGCGCAAGTGTTGATCTTCCCTTCCCGCGTTTGTGCTGCATGCAGGGAGGGGTGTCCGCTATATTTATCCCCTTCCCACGTCTCTGCAATCCACCTACTTTATTATGGGGTCGTTTGGAAGTTGTGATTGTTAAATATATTTATTATTGTGAATGCATGTATTGTCGAATTTGATGCATTGCAGAATACAACATTTGGTATGTGTGATTGTGTATGTCACATCAGCTAAAATCTGAGACAAAACAATCTCAACTCAATTATCTCACCAATTACAACTAAAAGTTTAGATATAACAATGATAGTTTCTGTCATATCACAAAAACAATCCATGTATTGTTTCTACTAAAAATAAAATAAAAAATGATGCATTCTAAACAATATATGTATGGTAACAATCTCAACAAAACAATCTCAACTTCCAAACATGTTTATATATTTAATTATCGTTAATTTAGTTGGTAAAATTAGCTAGGTAGGTAGAGTTAATGAATAATAGGATTAGTGAGTGATTGTTATATCTCAGGGGTCGTTTGGTTTTGGTGATACTTAAATCAATAGATTGTGCTCAATGCATGCATTGTAATATACATGCAATTAAGAAAAATGACGTAATGTACTTTGCATTGTTTGGTTTTGGTGATAGTTCTTTTAGTATTCACCCGTGAAAAACCCGCTTTGAAGGATTGCGGGCCGGGTTCGGGTTTAAACCCGCTATACTTTTTGCGAGTTGGATTGGGTTTGGTTTTAGCCATATCCAACCCATGGATACCCGTAGGGGTGATAAACGGTTAGTCGGTTATCGGTTTTAACCGATAACCGAACCGATAAAGTCGGTTAGTGGTTAACCATAACCGTTACTTCCTTATTAATTTCGGTTTCGGTTAGTAGTATTTTGGTTAGTGGTTAACCGCTAACCGATTAATCGGTTAGCGGTTAACCGATAAGAAAACCGATAACCGCCTACTAGTGTAACTACATGGTTTTTTACTTTGGTTAAGGGAAAAAGTTGTAAGATTCAAAACCAATCAAAATTGCAATTCCAAACATCCCAATTCTCACCTATTGCAAACAACCCTCCATCAAGAGTCTCAAATGTTTTTAAGAGTTAGAACTCGAAAGTCACCCCTCTCTAAATCCCCTTTGCACTCGATAGAGTGAACCTTAGGTTGATGACTATGGGTTAGATGAAGATCTTGGAGTAAATGATGACTATGGGCTAGATGAATTGGAGCGAGATCCTCGGATCATTTAGGTTGATGATTTGGAGATAATGAATTTGTTATTTGTGTCTTGTTGTGATTGTGACTTGTGGTTGAATTGTGGGCATGTAGACTTTATGTTATGGAGTTGTGGAGTTGTGGTTGAATTGTGTGGTTGCTTTAGGCTTTATGTTCAATTGATTTAGATGACTTTATGGTGTGTGATTATAGAGGCTGAAACAAAAGCAGGTCACTCAAAATTGAGGGTGAATCATTAAAAAAGGTGATTGAAATTCGGTTTTGGGTGGTCGGTTTCTGAACGAAAACCGAGAAAGTGAACCAGAAACTGCGGTTTCGGTTAACCGCAAGGGAAAACCGAAACCGATGTTTGCGGTTTTCGGTTAACCAAAGTCTCTGTCGGTTTCGGTTTCGGTTAGTGATCTTGGGACAATGTCAGTTGCGGTTAACCGATATTTCGGTGCGGTTAAACCGAAACCGCACCGACTAACACCCCTAGATACTCGTACCCAAGTCCATACCCCCCACGAACCACGGAACCCTTAACTAATTAACTATAATTTTTAAATCTCACACATTCAATTAATCATATTGTTTGTGGATGTTTATCTTCAATATTGAACAATTAGTATGAATGATTTGTGAGTTAGTGTGTATGTAGTAGACAATAGTAGTAGTATAATGGCATCTTTATACATGAACCCATGGGTACCCATGAACCCGCGGATACCCAGCGGCTTGGGTTTGAGTTTTCTGAATTCAGTGGGTTTTACCCTGGGTTTTTTAGGTGGATAAACCCATGGGTTTGGGTTTGGCATAACCTTCCCCAACCCGATCCATTGCCATCCCTGATTGTAACTATCCAAACCAAACAATCACCAAAACCAAATGACCCCTCAACTTTTAGTTGTGATTGTTGAGATTGTTTTGTCTAAACTTTTAACACTTGTGACATGCACAATCACACATACCAAATATTATATTTTACAATATATTAAATTCGACAATACATGTATAATATTATACTTGTATTTACAACGATACATCTATTTAATAATAGAGCTTCCAAACGAGTTGTTATTATTCTAGCAAAGTAGCACTTTCACACTACTTTATTGGAGATGGTTATGACTCATGATTGTTGTATTCTCTTTCTGACATTGGGCTCACCGAACCCAAACCCATTACCAGATTAGTAAATTACACTCACCGAGTCACTGGGCATACCTTAGCATTTTTCCTGCCTGCTGCCTTTCCAATTCTAGATCCAATAAGGAAAGTTAGTTGGAGTTAACCTGCAAGTTGACTCGCTGATTGACACATTTTGAGTATGGTTTGGTAAAAAAATGGGTCACACACCCCAGTTCGACCCGCTAGTCCGCTACAAAGTTATCGGGTTGGAGGTTACACAATATTTTTTTTCTTTGGCTTGAAATGTGCCTATTTTTTTGTTTTCTTTTCGTCTAACCATATATTTGAAATTCTAGTATGTTATTACTCATATATTGGATGAGATTTGATGAAATTTATAAACATATGAACAATATAATGAGTATTTTCATATATTCAAGCTAAACCAGTCTAACATGGTCGAACCTGTTTTCCCCGGCGAGAAAAACTAGATGAACAAAATTGGATTTTGCACCTTTGACTTCCAAACAAATGATTGAACAACACGGTTCACACCTCTTTGAACAAAGTTCAAACAAGGGTGTTCGATGTTCTTGATGGTGTACGAGGCAAACTAAATTACATTAACTCTACTCCTATGGAGGTTCAGTGAGAGCTCCGAAACTACAACTATGGCTATGACTACATTTGCAGAGGAAAAGGTAAAGATAAAAGGATAAAATTTGACAATAGGTTGTCTGGTGTGATTTTGGCGAACCCCTTCTCCGTCATCTTCACCTCCTATTTATAGCCACCAGAAGTAACTGCCTCGAGAAACTGCTCTGCTGACGTGGAGTGGCGGTTACCCTCTCAATTGCTTCGACGGTTACCGTGACGTTGGATGTGCCACCTTCTTCAGTCCTGATCCCCTCCTCTTGAGATCTCACTCCCTGCTCTTGGTATCTCCTCCATAGCTTCGCTTATCGTTAGGAGAGTAAAGAGACCATGTGCCCACATGACCCCCTTGCCCCCCTTTGCCATATCATGGGGCGTGTGTTGTGACTCCCTCCCCATAACATTGGAGGCATCATCATTCTCCATACTTAGCCATATTTCACTCCATGATATTGTACCCCATGGGTTTCATATGGATCACTCCCACCACTCTATCATCCTTACGGGAGCCAGCATTGGTGACCCCCTACCCCCTGATCATACCATGGGGGTGGTATGTTGGTGGTCCCCAGATCACCTCATGGGGGTGCTCCTCGCCACCCACATCATCTTCCATACTTAACCACATTTTACATCTTCTCGTCTCACCAGGGCTATGGGGGAGTTGGTATGGTACCCACCCCCCTCGGTACCTCTTGAGGGTGGCGACATGATGGTCACCCCCCTCGGCATGTCTTGGGGGTGGTGGCATGGTCCCCACCCCCCTTACCACGTTCACGCCATGGGGTTGGCGGTATGATGCCCACCCCCCTTACCACGTCCTGGGGGTGGCTCCCATACTTAGCCAAATTTGGAGATACATGGCGCGCGTGGTAGTACGGAGTAATGGGCCCAAAAACACAATCTTCATGGCCCACTCAACTGATTTGAACTAATATGATTAAGTTGGCCTTATAAAGCCATTTAATTCCTTGTTTTTAACCGATGTGGTACAAGGTTAATTTTTGGTGTAAACAATTGCCCCCCAACTACTTAGTGCATAAGAATTATGGACTAAGTAGTTTCACACCAACTAGGCTATCAAACTCAAATACTTGGCCTTACAATTTAAATGACCAAAACAATCCCAATTTCTTCTCCTTTGCTGCCGTGTGGGAGGAAGGAAGGGAGTCAAACATAATTATTCCATAGTCCTTCCATCTTGACACAACCGTGCCCCCCCATGCCACTGTGACCACCACCACTTATGGTCACTCTTAAATCACACGGGCGGTATTTTTTGAAGTTATTGGGCTAGAACAACAGCATGCCCCCCTAGTTAATCCAAACTACTACTAACCATACCCCATGCCATTCACCATCACCTCCATGTCTTGTCATGAAGGGTGTGGTTCACACCTTAGCAAAATTATAAGATTTGGCATGATTAGGCCACCTTAATGGTCTTAGTAGTATGAGTAATGATTGAGGTTTACCAGTCGTGGCAAGATTCTCACATCAAAACCTACTAACTTCTTCAGAAACTTGCCACTTTCGGATTTTATATATATATATATAGCCATGATTGGCTTTTCTATATTAATTAATTTTTTTTACTTTTTTTTTATTGTACATAATAAGTAGTTACAAGCATCATTGATCTCCATACCCTTTGGCAATAACCAATGTGCCAAAGGTATACATCCATTGCCAAGTCCATGTATTAAACCAAACCAGCCAACCATACACCATTTGTCCATGGTTGTTCAAAGGAGATGATTCTTCACAAGCTGGCTTTGAATCACCACCTTCACCATTTTTTCCTTTCTGACCCTTACCATCACTTTGGACTTGGACATGCGTGCCCTTGTCAGACACTATTACTTTGGGACCCGTGGCCATAGAGTTGTCCACCTCAATAGTAGCATGACCATCCTCATTTTGTTGTGATGGCCTCACTATCTCACCAGGTACTACTGGGTATTGCCCCTTTCGTGCTTTAGCATTCTTACGTAGGAATCTCCTCCTTTGAGTCCTTGTCATCCCCCCAATAGCTGCTGGTTGACTATGCATATCATAAGTATGCCCCCCTCCTTGTGGCACATTGGGCATCTTGGAAGTCCTTCTCATGGGAAGAGGGCCATGTGCCACCCATTGCCTTCTTTGCCCCCATGTCGGTTGAACGACCCCCTCTACTTGTCTTTGATAGGATGGGTATCTCGGCCTATGGGGTGGGCCAATTCTTTGTTGGACTGGTCGATTCGGTTTCACTTCATCAAGTCTAAGATTCCTTTTGCATTGGGAACATAGCTTCTCCACCTCACTAGACACCTTAGACGCGGCCGAGTTGACCTGCTTGCCCTTTGATGACTTTCCCTGCTCAACCACTACCTTGGGGATCCCTTGTTGCGGTGTTGTATCTAACACCAGTTTGAAACGAGGAAGCTCAATCTTGGAGAAGTCTGGATTAACCATGTTAACACCAAGCACGTTGGGAAACGGGTTGGTATCCACCATCATGGCATCTTTCTTTGGCTCGGGGAGCTTGATGCGACCCTTCTCAATAGCATCCTGCAATATATTGTGAAAAACCACACATGAGTCAGTGGCATGTGACATGCTGTTATGCCACTTACAATACTTCTTTCCTTTTAATTTCTCGGGTGGTGGGATGTTATGCCCCCTGTCAACTTGATTTGACCATCCTTGTAGAGTTGGTCAAAAATCAAGTCAGCTTTGGAGATATCGAAGGAATACCTCCGTGGCTGGATAGGGGCACGATTTGGTCTACCCCCTTGTGGTTCATTGGCCATCTTAGCCAAAGGAGCACATACATATGGCTTCCCTGGAGTTAACTCAGCCAGGTCTACCTCCACCTCATTGGCCTCTTGGCCAATATGGTTAACAGGGTAGCCGATGTTGGGGAAGCATTGCCCCCTTGAGGCACTCCTCCTATTCTCCTCTTCTTGAAGAAGAGATTCATATCTCACCGCACAAGACATGAGTTGGAACAAGTCAGAGAATTCTCTATCTTGGAATTTCTTCCTTAACTCAAAACTCAGCCCCCCTTGTGCTAACTTGACAAACTCTCTCTCTGTCAAGTTGACAAAACAACGGTTACGAGCATTCTTGAAGTTTGTCAAGAAGTGCTCTACTGACTCCCCTGGCTCTTGGCGCATTCGTGCCAAATCAGCCATGGAAACCTCACGCTCAGATCTATAGAACTGAGCATGGAAGCTTTGCTCCATTTGCTGCCATGTTTGGATGGAATTGGATGGCAAATTGACATACCAGGCAAAAGCAGGTCCTGTCAATGAGTTTCCAAATACTCTTAACTTAATAAAATCTCCCACATCCCCACACTGGACAGTAAAACGTCCAATGTGCTCCACAGTAGACTGGTCCCCTGTCCCAGTGAATGTGGCAAACTCGGGCACCCTAAACCCCCTTGGGAATGGGTAGAGTCTATCCACCCACTCAGGGTATGGTTTTCGATAAACAGGTGGCATGGTGGGTCTCACTCCCATGCCAAATTGCTCGGCAAGAAGTTGAGCCACCTGATCCCTTAGAGTGTTGGGATCATGCCCCCCTGGTTGCCCGCCTTGGGGTACGAAACCCATGGGGTCCATGCCATGCCCATTGAAATGGGGTGGCATGGGTGTTGGGTATGCTCTGGGAGGAACTTGATCTCCCCCACCTAAGCCTACTCCCCCTCCCATGTGAGCAGGCACCGTATAGGGCCTTGCCATTGGTATGGGTATGGGTGGCGGTTCCACTGGAGTAGAATGTGCAACTCCCAAATTCTCACCACGTGGGGGAATTTCTCCAACTCCCACATTGGGTATCCCTTCCACTTGGGTAGTGGCAGGAATCTCGCCGCGATTCATGCGGTGAGGAGTTGGTTGGTTTGTCATCGGCGGAAAGAGGTTATCTTGCCGTGGCTGACCATTTCCGCCGCCGACGGGAGATGAACTTAAATTTCCTGAATTGCTATTGAGGTTTGAATTCCCGCCATCTAATGGCAGAGCTCTAGATTGGATTATTGGCGTGGTCAAAAATCTTCTAAACTCATCAAAATCACTTTTGTTCTTATTAACCACTTCAAATAATTGACTTAGACGTCTATCAACTCTAGAATTAAGACAGTCCATTTGAGAATTTACCTGATGAGAAGCAGCTCTAGCCTCCTCCATCATGCGGCGGTTCTCCACCATCATTTGGCGGTTCTCCTCTGTGGCTTGACGGTTCTCTGCCACCAGTTTGCGGTTCTCCTCCATCATTTGACGAAGGACCCCCACTGCTTCACCAATATCTCCACTTGGCGTCGCCGTTGGTAGGATCTCCGCCCCACCATTGTTTCCGGCCACCGCCTCTGACACTTGGCCATGTTCAATGTTGGCCACCTGCTCCTCCACAAAACCAGTCGGAGCGTCACCTTCTTGATTCCTCCGCCTCGGAGCCATCAAATCGAACACACGGGTCCCACCAGGTGTGCCAATTTGTTTTCCCCGGCGAGAAAAACTAGATGATCAGAATTGGATTTTGCACCTTTGACTTCCAAACAAATGATTGAACAACACGGTTCACACCTCTTTGAACAAAGTTCAAACAAGGGTGTTCGATGTTCTTGATGGTGTACGAGGCAAACTAAATTACATTAACTCTACTCCTATGGAGGTTCAATGAGAGCTCCGAAACTACAACTATGGCTATGACTACATTTGCAGAGGAAAAGGTAAAGATAAAAGGATAAAATTTGACAATAGGTTGTCTGGTGTGATTTTGGCGAACCCCTTCTCCGTCATCTTCACCTCCTATTTATAGCCACCAGAAGTAACTGCCTCGAGAAACTGCTCTGCTGACGTGGAGTGGCGGTTACCCTCTCAATTGCTTCGACGGTTACCGTGACGTTGGATGTGCCACCTTCTTCAGTCCTGATCCCCTCCTCTTGAGATCTCACTCCCTGCTCTTGGTATCTCCTCCATAGCTTCGCTTATCATTAGGAGAGTAAAGAGACCATGTGCCCACATGACCCCCTTGCCCCCCTTTGCCATATCATGGGGCGTGTGTTGTGACTCCCTCCCCATAACATTGGAGGCATCATCATTCTCCATACTTAGCCATATTTCACTCCATGATATTGTACCCCATGGGTTTCATATGGATCACTCCCACCACTCTATCATCCTTACGGGAGCCAGCATTGGTGACCCCCTACCCCCTGATCATACCATGGGGGTGGTATGTTGGTGGTCCCCAGATCACCTCATGGGGGTGCTCCTCGCCACCCACATCATCTTCCATACTTAACCACATTTTACATCTTCTCGTCTCACCAGGGCTATGGGGGAGTTGGTATGGTACCCACCCCCCTCGGTACCTCTTGAGGGTGGCGACATGATGGTCACCCCCCTCGGCATGTCTTGGGGGTGGTGGCATGGTCCCCACCCCCCTTACCACGTTCACGCCATGGGGTTGGCGGTATGATGCCCACCCCCCTTACCACGTCCTGGGGGTGGCTCCCATACTTAGCCAAATTTGGAGATACATGGCGCGCGTGGTAGCACGGAGTAATGGGCCCAAAAACACAATCTTCATGGCCCACTCAACTGATTTGAACTAATATGATTAAGTTGGCCTTATAAAGCCATTTAATTCCTTGTTTTTAACCGATGTGGTACAAGGTTAATTTTTGGTGTAAACAGAACCATGAACCCTCAACCCACTTGCTCGACAGGCCAATGCGCTAAACATGATTAACAACCTTATTAAGGACTAAGGAGTCGATCGTATCTGTAACTCTCTCTTGTGGTTCTCTTTCTTTTTGTTTAATCTATTTCACCATTATAAAAAAAAAGAGCCTATCGTATCTGAGCCGGTGTACAAACTCAGGTTATAACCGGTTGGATTCGAGGGGATTTGGTCAAATCGGCCAAATATTGACCAACAAAGAACCCCAGAATTTGTCCATCTGCGTGGAATGAGGAGCCGTTTCTAGGTGCTGCCTCAACGTTCTCGCTTATCGCACACTCTACTTCACCAGCAGAGGAGTCGACGAAGTGTCTTTCTCTCTCTCTCTATTCCCCACCCCTCGAATTTCAACACAATTTCTGCCCGCCGTCGCACTGCTCCTCCTACGCTCACTCCTCCTAGTTACCGCATTTCCCCCGCCCCGCCACCATGAATATCTTCAGATTCCTCGGCGACATGACTCACCTGATCAGTATTCTAATTCTGCTTCTCAAAATCTACGCCACCAAATCCTGCTCAGGTAAAGTCCTCCCCCGCCGCCGTCGCCTAGGGTTTTGCTGCTCCTTTGGCCGTTATCGAACAAATTGATGCTGAAATTATCCGGCAGCTGAGTCCAATGCTGAAAAACTGATTGTTTTTTATTTATTAGGGATTTCTATGAAGACGCAGGAGCTGTACGCTTTGGTATTTCTCGCGAGGTACTTGGATCTGTTCACGAACTTTGTCTCCGTTTACAACCTTATTATGAAGCTGGTCTTCATAGCCAGCAGTCTCGCCATTGTGTGGTGCATGCGGAGGCATCCTCTGGTCCGGCGTTCTTACGATAAGGACCTCGATACCTGCCGTCACTATTTTCTCATCGGCGGAAGCTTTGTGTTGGCCTTGCTTTGGCACGAGAAGTTCACAATTGAGGAGGTGACTACTGGCTGCTATTTTGTTAATCTTATGTCCTTGTTGATCCGGTGTGATTTTGGAATGATCATAGGTTGCCTTTTACCTCACTATAACTGGTTGAAGCATGTGATTGTGCTGTGACTTGGTCCTGCACCATTCTTTGCGAGTAGCGAAATTTGCTCTGAAATTCGACTGACAAGCTCCCAGAGATTCAACGCTGCTCTAGTTTTGTTAAGCTTTAGTACTCTCTATATATGCGGTGCAGGCCATGCTTTATAAGTATGGTTTTGATTCTGGGACGGGACCATGGGAGGGTGGAAACAAGGAAAGGGGTTATATGCTTCGACCTGGGAAGAGAAGCACAAGAAATAGACACTGCTTCTTAATCTTTAGGGCTCTTCTATATCTTCTTTATGATCTTTATGAATAAATTATCATTGGGAACTTGGAAGTACTTGATTAACTCAAGAGTTACATAGATTGAATCTAATGGTCAGTTGTCTGTGCTCACAAGCTGTTTCTGCTTCATATTCATTAATTCATATAGTCATGGTTTGCTGTAGATCTTCTGGGCCTTCTCAATATATTTGGAAGCAGTTGCAATTTTTCCTCAGTTGGTGATGCTCCAGAGGAGCGGCAATGTGGATAATTTAACAGGGCAATATGTCTTATTTCTCGGGTACGTAAATGCTCTCTTCTTAGCTCGAAGCAGTTCAATTTGTAGCTCTACTGTTTTGTAGGATAGTTATTGTTGTTGATGTTCTATAGCATATTGGCATGTTTAAGAGTTTGGTTTATCTAGAATCACTTTTTTGTTGCACCACTTTGGGTCATGCAGTACTTTATCTAGATGGTCACTATCATTTAGAGCTCTGGGCAACATTGGGTTCAAAGAGCCCCCTTGAAACTTTTGTAGGCTCAAAGCTTTTGCTTTATGCATTGTGCGTGATGAATTCTATTTGGACTTCTGAACTTTTTGGGAGATCTGCTTTTGCCTTCTTTTGATAATCCTGCCCTGTTGCCTGTTGGTGTCTTCTTGATGATGTAACGGATAACTGTTAGTACAGTGTACGATGATGGTGGAGAGCTTTTCTGAGCTGATCTAACTTATTCTCTTAGCATCATAGACTTAAGAGTTCGATCTTAATTCTCAGTTTAATTAATGTTTAACCATTGGTGTTCTTTTATCATATTCTCGTCACGTTTGAGAACTCATAATAGTTGCCGACTTGAGAAATGGGTGGATTGGTCCAGGATTTCTTGATTTGATAATCTAACTTGCACTGCTATGTGATCCTTATCTAGGATGTCCGAGTTTAGGGCTATCGATTAGAAGAAAACACAATACCAATTCACTGGTTAGGTTGTTTTGAACATTATACTGGCATAGTTAAATTGCTGGTATATTAGTTTTGCACAACGAGCAAGTTCTCTGCCACCCAGTTTCAGCTTTCAGCTCATTCCCGTCAAATGTGCGGAGATACGGGGATCTGCAATATAATAAAGTTTATGAACAAAGTTGAAATGGAAGTTATGTTTAATGTTTTGAACCTCAATGGTGAGCAATTATATGTAGCTCACCTTCTGAGTTTTGGTTGCAAAGTACCAAATCAATTAGCTTTTTTACTTGTTGGAAAATCAAACCAGTGGTGACAGCCTTTCCTTGTTATCGATTAAAATGTTTGGTGCTAGATGGTTCCTAGAGATCATTGTAGATATCCAGTTTCTAAACACAGCACTGTGATGTGCTGAAGGCATGCAACCCAACGTCGGTAAATTTTAGGAATGACCCATTCGTTTCTTTCGACTTGCAGGGCCTACCGTGGACTCTACATCTTGAACTGGATATACCGTTATGTGACTGAGAAGCATTTCGGACGTTGGATAGGTAAAACAGAAACAATCACTATCTCCCCACCGATTGTCCTTCGTATTCTTCTTCCTTTTTTAGAGAAAATGTTGCACTTTGATATAACTCTTGCCCTGGTTTTTCTTCAGCTGTTATCTCTGGTGTCGTACAAACAGCCTTATATGCAGACTTCTTCTACTACTACTTTTTGAGGTATGCAAGTCGTTTGTGTTTGTGCTGGTCCAAACACCCTGATAACCTGTTCTTTTCTCTTAAATCTCAATTGTCACTCTTCTTCTTCAGTTGGAAGAACAACGGAAAGCTTCAGCTACCAGCTTGAAAGCCGGGACATAGGTTCATCATGAGGTGCTTACTGTGGGGTGAAAGTTCTAACAAGGGTTTTATGTCGTCAGCAGCTAGAGAGTTTACAGAGAAAACAGGGGTTTGCATATCCTAAATGATTTTACTTTTTGGATTACATGAGATAAGATATTTGCTCGTCGTTTTGAAATGGTCCTCGGTGGGTTTTCTGAGTAGCAGCAGCAGCCTCCATTTACTTCCATAGATGTAAAGGCGGATGGATGGATGGATACAAGGGTAGGAGTAGGGGCTTTACCACCATTCACCGTTGACTGGTGATGTCAACTGATTTACCATTAACCCTTGTTCAAGTCATATCATACACGTTTGCTGAACCGTGACAAACATTGGTTTCATTTCTTTGTTCAAATTTGCAACTTGGATTCTTTGTTTCGTTTTCTTCCTCGTTTCTGTGTTGCTTTATCCGATGCGAAACAGAAAGCGGCCGGGAAGGGGAGAGCTGAACTCTTGCCATATTGGACAAGGACGAAACTGCTAATTGCATTTGCCAGGCTCTTGCTCTCACCTTTGGCCGCTTGTGCCGGATATATTTGGCTCTTGGTTCATAAATTCTATATTTATCTTAGAGATTCCTCTTCCGTTCTCTTGTATGAAATGGGTGGCTTGGTTTCGGAGTTTCATTTATGGGTTCATCAAGTGTGTGGATTCAGACAGGATTCAATTGGAATAGCTAGTTTGTTATTGTAGAATCAGATTGAGAGCTCAACACGTCTTGATTTAGAGGTATATCTATGGTCACATTATTTCACCGTCTACCCAATAATTAATTCTAGCTGATCATGTTGTATAGGGATCATCCAATCAAAATCAACATCTATGATTTGGAGATCCTCACATTCTAAATGCATCAAATATGCTCTAATTAGCTGATCATCTCTTGTATATAGATCATCGATAGCAATAACTACGATTCAAAGATGCTCACATACCAAATATGGAAAAAAAAAACTTAACCAATTATAGAAGCTGAAGTCTCAGGCTCTCAGCTCAGTCATACGAGGCAAACAATGGATAAATTATTTATAAGAATTATGGATAAAACCAAGTGAATTCACTTGGGGAAAAAAATTCAAACCAATTACACTCGAGTTTATCCATAAAAAAAGAAAATAAAAACAATACCTAAGAAGAGGCCGTAGGAAAAGAAGAAGAAAAAAAATCTAAAGAGGAACGGGCCCGCCGCGGAAACTGAAATTGGACTAATCCAACAGAAGAGTCCAATAGCCCAAGTGGAGAGTCATTTTAACACATCAACCCGCTTTGATCCGCCCCGCGGTGCAAATATGGTTGGTCGTATCTTACGTGTCGCAATATAATTGGTCTTATCTCGTGGCGACCTGCCCACCCTCTTTTATGTAAACTGTTGCTTGCGACCTCTTACCCACATCGTCATTTCTCGGAGCGGGTCAAATAACGAGCCGCGTCCTGCTCTACTTCTCTGCGAGCTCCATCTCCCCTCATCTCGACAGATCGCGTCTGAAAGTAAGGCTCTATCCTTACGAATTGCTGAATCTGTTTATGGCTAGGGTTTAGTGACTCGATTGCTTAACGCATTTCTCTCCACTTGCGCATTGGCAATCGAGCTAGATCGGTGCAGTTCCTGTGTATTGATTTCAAATATCCACTTGCATGTTCTGATAATTAGGGTTTCGATTTAGGCCTTACCGATCAGTCTGCTCGGTTTCATTCAATTTACTCCAATTTCATATCCCGATTTGCCGTCTTATTTCTGGATCTGTGTTCTCATCATCAATTTTGGCTGCTGTGTGAAGGTTATTGTGCCCTCTTGAGTTGTGAGAAAAATGGGAGGGGGATTCAGGGTTCTGCATCTGGTCAGACCTTTCCTTTCGTTTCTGCCCGAGGTGCAGAGCGCAGACAGGAAGATCCCATTCAGAGAGAAGGTCATCTACACTGTTATCGCGCTCTTCATCTTCCTGGTGTGCAGTCAGCTCCCGCTCTACGGCATCCACTCTACCACCGGCGCCGATCCATTCTATTGGATGCGTGTCATTCTCGCCTCCAACAGAGGTACCGTTATGGAGCTTGGAATTACCCCCATCGTTACTTCTGGATTGGTGATGCAGCTCTTGGCTGGATCCAAGATCATCGAAGTTGACAACAGCGTTCGTGAGGATCGGGCTTTGCTGTAAGTCATTACTACAATCGTGTCTTTCATCTGCTTAGCATGTGGAGTTGTTGGTGATGCGGAGCGGTTGTTAAATGCTGAGCTTTAATTCTCTGAGATTGGACAGCTTTATGCTTTTTTTCATACTCTATGCCTGTTGATGGTTTTTGCCTGTTTGGCAATCTGTTGTGCAGTGTTTGGTGTTGTTTCTTCTGACATCTTGTATTTATCATTGGCGGTGACTAGGAATGGCGCACAAAAGCTGTTGGGTATCCTGATTGCTGTTGGTGAAGCTGTTGCGTATGTGCTATCTGGGATGTACGGCAGTGTTGGTCAGTTGGGTGTTGGGAACGCGATTCTCATCATTCTTCAGTTGTGCTTCGCTGGCATCATTGTTATATGTCTGGATGAGCTGCTCCAGAAAGGATATGGTCTCGGCTCTGGGATTTCTCTCTTCATTGCCACCAACATCTGGTAGGGACGCATTCATAAGTTTCTGCTTTCGTCGTTGGTTTAATTGTGGCTGCTTGGTTTCACGGACTGTAGCAATTCATGAAAAGTATAATGCATGGAATGTGTTGGGAATGGATTTGGATATTCCATCATTTGGATGCATTTTTAGTAATGCCGGAAAACGACTCATGGAATTCAACTAGGACAACAGTTCATTTACCATTGTTGGCGACTAAGAAACTTATAACAACGACAACAGTTTATTTACCTGTCCTCGACAAATTTAGATTCCATCTCTACCACTTTTTGTCTCCTTGACATACTACACCAAATGAATTCACTTTTCATCGCATTATGGAATTTAACTCTACAATGCATGAACACATTTCATAAACCAGACTACTCATTAATTTATCTATGCTGGGTTCTGATTTTTGTTTGCTCAAATGTTAATTCAATGCAGTGAAAACATCATCTGGAAAGCATTCAGCCCCACTACCATCAACAGTGGTCGCGGTGCTGAGTTCGAGGGTGCTGTCATTGCCTTGTTCCATCTCCTCATCACTAGGACGGACAAAGTTCGGGCTCTTCGAGAAGCTTTCTACCGGCAGAATCTTCCCAATGTTACTAATTTGCTTGCCACAGTCTTGATCTTCCTCATCGTTATCTACTTCCAAGGTTTCCGTGTTGTGTTACCTGTGAGGTCTAAGAATGCTCGTGGACAGCAGGGTTCATACCCTATCAAGCTTTTCTACACCTCCAACATGCCAATCATTCTCCAATCTGCACTTGTTTCCAACCTCTACTTCATCTCTCAGCTGCTCTACAGGAAGTACAGTGGCAATTTCTTTGTCAATTTGTTGGGAAAGTGGAAGGAGTCTGAATACTCTGGTGGTCAGTTCATCCCTGTTGGTGGCCTTGCATACTATGTCACTGCCCCAGCTAGGTAAAGGAAGCAGCACATCTATTTGTCTCTTTCGTCTCCCTCCATGCCTGTTGTATCAAATTGCTAAATGTTGTGTATTTTGTGTTGCGTTCTTCCACTGATGTGTGTGTTCTGGTTTGGTGTGTCTATGAACTTCATCTATTGCAGCTTGGCAGATATGGCGGCCAACCCGTTCCATGCATTGTTTTACCTGGTATTTATGCTTGGTGCCTGCGCACTCTTCTCAAAAACCTGGATTGAGGTTTCTGGGTCTTCTGCCCGTGATGTTGCCAAGCAATTGAAGGTAGGATTTGGCAATCACCTGCGATTATTTGCTTCTACTCTCTCCAGTTTCTTTCTAATCAGTGCTCTGTAGTTTGATCTTCTGGTCGTGGTACCTGATGATGTGTGCTCTTCCATTTTGCAGGAGCAACAAATGGTTATGCCAGGACACCGTGACTCAAACCTGCAGAAGGAGCTGAACCGCTACATCCCTACAGCAGCTGCTTTTGGTGGGATCTGCATTGGTGCATTGACGGTGTTGGCTGATTTCATGGGAGCAATAGGTTCGGGAACTGGTATCCTGCTGGCAGTCACCATCATTTACCAGTACTTTGAGACCTTTGAGAAGGAGAAGGCCAGTGAACTCGGCTTCTTCGGGTTTTAAGAGCCCATGTTAGTGTTACTCCTGTAGTTTTTTCCCCCCTTCCCTGTATCCTTTTGTTACTTAATTACATGTTAGGAAGAGAAGAAGATACGAAAGTTGGTCAAAGTGACAGTTTTTTGGGTGAGAAGCTTGTTCTTTTTCATTTAACTGTTTTAGCTACATTTAGTGTAGACTTTAAAAGTCGGAAGTTTAGTGCTTCATGTTAAAACTGGTTGATAGAGTCTGTGGTTGGTAAGTTCAACTGATGACAAACTTGGGGAGATGCCTCTTTTTTTTCTTCTACTCGTTCAAAGATAAGATAATTTTACTGTTGAGGTTCCCAGTTTCACCTCTTCAAGGACAAGAACATAGGGTTGGAGACAAAAAAAAAAAAAAAAGTGAGCTTGTTGTGGGCCTGTGGAGGAGGTTGGGCTTCGTTGATTTGATTATCTGCTGGAATGGACTCCACAGAATCCGTAGTCTGAGCCGTTGGTGATCACTTGCTTCATTGGGCTCTGATTGTTCCCCAGAAAGAAGTTAGAATGAAGCCCAAAGAAGCCTTAACGGCGTCCGCAGGCAGGATGAACCATCTGTCTTGTACTCTTGTTCCATAATCCATCATCCATCCATGGTCCATGAGTGATGAGATCATAGCACCGGGAAAGTCAGCGGTAAGATATTTTAGTATACAACTGTAGTTTAAACGTAGTTCAATCGTTAGATCGTTAAATATCGCTTACCAATTTAGCTTTCAATATTGATATTTCGTGGTTGAAATAACATGTCTTTTGTTTGCCAACCTTGAACTGAATAGTTAGTTGATTATGACATGTTTAAATTCAGAGCTCGCAACTTTGAATCATCTAAAGAATATAATGAGTTTCCCAAAAATGGCTTCTTAGATTCAAATTTCTCCTTCCCTGACGCATCCACGTCAGCACAGCCCTTACCCAATCAAATTATTTCAAGAAAAAAAATTCAACCAACAAAAAAATCTATCCCTCGGTGAATGCATCCTATATTTTTCGGATTTTTTTTCCTTTTGCAATTTTAGTGTACTTTTATGTTTTTTCCTTTACATGTTTTATTTTATCTTAAATAAAATATATGTATACCTTTTAGATATAAGTTATATTCCTTACCGTATAAAAATATTATTACTACCATATATTATATATTTAAACTATATATATGTTTGTCACCGTGTTTATAACAAAAAATAAAAAAAAAAGTTATATTTCATATGCACTAGCAAGTTGTAGAGTAGCATAGCATAATCATTTGACTATGTTAGGTGAGGTTCAGTCCCAATATTTTAAACATTAACTACACGTTATTTGAAATTTCGAAAATTATGAAATGACATGTATTGTCTAGATATTTATTTTTAGTGTTTCATGTATCGAGATTTCATAAACCACCATTTAAAAATAAAATGATTTTAAAAACTTTATCTCCACCTAATTCAAGATTGGATAAATGAACTATTATGAGTTTGATGATAAAAAAATTGAAATATTATAACATGATCATGTTATACATTTAGCCAAAAGTTAATATATCTCAATTAAGAGTTGTATGTTTTCACTTATATATCAACTTATATCGTATCAAATATCGTAGGTGTCCCTGGAGGGACTAAATTAGCTATCTATATTTACAAGTCAAATTTTCAAACCATACATTCGGGTCATACACAAAGAATAACAAATTTTTTATGTGAAAAATGATTCAAGTATGACAACAAATTATTTGATATAAATGTAGTGTATGCACGAAATTAATGAGAGTTTCAAGAATATGAACAAAAAGTTTCAAAATTAATGTTTAAATGAACCTCACCCGGCCACTGGTCGGGATCAAAGCTAGTAGTAATATGATAAATTTACACATAACACTGTTTTTTGGTGTTAACTGGATTAGTTGTGTGCTGGTTGCTGGGGTTAATCGATCCACAGGTTGGCAAACCAGGGCTTTCGTTTGCACATGTCCTGAACACGAGAATACATGTGCTTCACAAATGAGGTCACTAAAATTCGAACACAAGACCTCCCGACCACAACAAGCCCTGATAACATGTCAAGAACCAGTTGATCCCAATAACTCGAGTTGTTGAGAGAGGCTCCATAATAAATCTTATACCATTCTCTAACAATGCTATACTGTGTTATCTCGAGTCGAATTTTCATACCATTTGTGAACCTCCGAATTCAAAGGATGTTGTTTCTACTCTCAGATATAAGAGTTTAAAGATTAAGAGGAGGTTGCTGAACATCCGCCTAAGTTTAGCAGGACCGACCTCTAAATGGTTAGAGGGTGAGGTTAAATGATCAACCCATTATAACTTCCAATACAGCTCGTGCCTGCCTAGCTAGCTCATTGATAAAAAGTTCCACCAATTATTTGACCTTACATAATTACATTCTGTTTCTAAACACCTTTTTCCCCGATAATGCACAGCCTAAATTTCCTTTGTAGAAATATTAATCAAGCTTCAAACACAGACAGACACACAGAGCTTTTTCAGCAACAAACCTAAATTGTTGTTCGCCACTTACTCTTGCCTACGTATTATCTATCTATCTATCGCCGCCGTTAACGAACAAAAAATCGCTATGACAAAAAAAAAAAAAAACGAACAAAAAATCGCCGCTGCTATACCTTGGATAAGACGTAGCAATAGCATAGAGCCCCCCAGCCATAATAAAACCAAACAAAAGCTGCTCCCTTTGCACCGAAAAGAGCAACGAGAAAAAAAACTGGGTTTTGACAAGACCTCTGGAAATATAGTGGTATAGCACTGCCAAAGAACAGAAAATAAAGAGGAATGACCCTAAAAATTAATGGATTCCAGCTCCTTCCCTCCCTCAATTTAAGGGGCCACTGATGAATCTGGAGACTCTATACCAAAATGATATGCCTTCACTGTTTCAAGATGCAGCTGCACTGTAGAAAGAGTATAGAGAAACTTGATGATATAAATATAATGGTGGTGTTGTAATGGGGAAGTAATGATAATACGAGCAATGTAATGATACGTTGTAATAATCTGCTTCCCCAACTCCTCTACATCATTATTTCCCTCCTCCACCAACTGCCCTCCTCCTTGCTTCCATCTATAATAATAATAATAATAATAATAATAATAATAATAATAATAATAATAATAGCTCTCACTAATCATTATTATTATACTGTATACACCTTCTTCATCAATATCTCGAAATCCTTTTTTTTTTTTGTTTATTTGGAAGGGAGGGAGAAGGACAGGATGAGGATTGAGGAGGGAATTATTTTTGCAATTTGTTTAATTTAAATGGGTGCTTGCGAGGAAAGCAAAAACCAAGTCTGTGATTAGGCATGTGTGGGGAGTATAATTATGATTTTGTTAGGAATTAAAAAAAGAACATCATTAGCTATGTGTGTATCTTTGTTTCTATTGTACAAACGTATTACCGGGAAGCAACGTTGAACAACCACACAATATGTTTGATGGGTTACTCAACATGTTGTCATTCATTGGGGGAAATGATGTTTTTGTATGACTACTTGTGCAAAGAAGATTCGACATTGATACAGCGTTAGTGAGAGTGTATGTGACACAAGATCTAATGATCAATGGAGGTCAAGGTCATTGCACCAAGATTGTCAATAGTGGTGGAGGCAGGATTTGATACTAACTCTGTACGTTTTTCATAATATAAATATTTAATTAATAATAATTTAACAAATATATTTAAAACTAATTATATCAAAACAATTCATTCATAGATAAAAAATAATTGACTATTACTGACATATCCAATGTAAAAACATTTTTACAGCACCAACTCACCATCTGCTCAAATAGTGCATTATTGCACCTGGGCCGACAATCGTGCTCAGCCCACGACTCTCCCCGGTGAAGTGTTGGGTCAGGCCCATCCAGCTCCAATTAGTACCCAACTGTGCCATGGCCCGCCAACACTAAATCATACAGTGTTTCGCGATTGCCCCAAGATTAGGGTTCCTCCCTCCGAGTCCGGCACTCGGGCTCACCGTTGCCCCGGCTCCCGGCGACGAGCCTTCACCTCTTGTCCGGTTCCAGATGACCGGGCCCGTTATTGTTCCTGGACCCCGGCTCCCGGGCTCTGCCTTCCTCACTGCACCCGGGGCCACCATTGCCCCGGCTCCTGGCGGCGGACCTTCACCTCTCGTCCGGTGTCAGGGCCCGGGCCCGTTATCGTTCACGGACCCCGACCTCGGCACCCAGGCTCACCATTGCCTCGGCTCCCGGCGGCGGACCTTCACCTCTCGTCCGGTTCTCGGTGCCCGACCCCGTTATCGTTCTTGGACCCCGGCAACCTAGCCCACCATTGCCCCGGCTCCCGGCGGCTGGCATTCATCTCTCTCCCAGTTCACGACGCCTGGGCCCATTATCGTTCTCGGACCCCGGCTCCCAGCACCCGGGCCCAACATTGCCCCAGCTCCCGGCGACAGACCTTCACCTCTCGTCCGGTTCCCGGCGCCCAGACCCATTATCGTTCCCGGACCCCGGCTTCCGGCAACCGGGCCCACCATTGCCCCGGCTCCCGGCGACGGGCCTTCACCTCTCATCCGATTCCCGGCGCCCGGACCCGTTATCATTCCCGGACCCCCGGCTCCCGGACCCACCATTGCCCCGGCTTCCGGCGTCGGGCCTTCGCCTCTCCTCCGGTGCTCGGCGCCCACGCCCGATACTGCTTCCGAGCTCCGCCCCCCTCCTGGTGCCCGTGCCCGCTGTCACCCCCTCCTCCCAGTGCCCGGGCTCGCTGTCGCCCCCTGCTCCCTGTACCCGGATCCGCATCTATTCTCCCCACCTGTATCCATTGCATGTTTATTACCTGCACATGTGTCATGCCCTCTATTCAATTAGTTTGCATGTGGCAAAAGTGTTCCCCTTAGGCAGAAATATGGTTGACATGTGTACAACCACGTGGCGGGAGCAGATGGGCCTAAACGACACATGTTCAGTGACGTGTCTTTCCTTCATCTCCGGCGCCGACGCCTGTCCTCCCGTTCCCCCCCCTGGTAGTTACTATATAACTAGCCCATTCTCTCCAATGAAAGATAAGGCAAGAGATCGGGGGAAGTATCTGGAGAGCGCCCACTGCAATCAGTGACTCTCACCCCCCAAGCTCACCTCCTACAAACACCTTGTAAACTACTCAATCCCCCACACTAGGGACTAACTTGAGCGTCGGAGCGTGCCCCCGCCGAGATCGGTCGGCCGACCCTTTTTTGCAGGAAGCGATCGGAGGCAACGTCACGAAAGAAGGTTAACCGTAAAGGGGCACTTCAAATTGTTTCGGGGCCCAAGATCGAGGAAGTCGACATCGGTTACAACCTCGACATCAACAAATACAATCATGATTTTCATAAACAACCACGATGGGATTTCATGTTGAAAAAGAAACACAAAAAATTCGTTGTCTACACTCTTGAGTAAGTCTCTTTTAATGTATCTCACTAAACAATCATTAGCAAATTGGTCTACAATTGGACTTCGAAACTTGTTCTTAATATAACTCAAACCTAAAATGACCTTTCTACACTTGCAGTTGCAATTGGTTGAATAAAAACTAGTGGAACTGCAGTTGTTGATGAACAATTTCATGATTGTTGGGGGAAAATCAAATAGGCATAGAGAGAAAAGAGATCCGATGAGATCTTTACGGCAATTGAAATTTCATTTATAATGTAATAATTAATTTTATGTCAGTTTATAAACAAGTAGTGAGTTGTGCTATAAACCTATATGTATTATATTTCATCATCAATAAATGTATATATGGAATATTGTTTTCCCTCCAAAATTTACCCTTGTTCCATGAGTGACAAGGGCAAATAGCCCTGCCTCTGCCTATGATTGTCAAATAAGATTAAATAGTAGATTGTAGACTCCATCACACAAGTAGTTTAAGAATTAAGATCGAAATATAATTTTTTGACCATTTTTATATATGTTCCAAATATATAACGTAGTGTTTTAAATTTTAATGACAAAAATGAAATTTGATTTATAGATATTATTTAGTAATTTAACACCAATATATATTCCAATACAAATTTTCGGTCTCTCCCTTCCTTCCACTTTCTCTTTTCAAAGTGGAAATGAAATTGTTGGGTAATGTCTATTTTTTATCCAAATATTTTTCAGATTCTTTTATTTTATCCAAACCTGTAAAATGCTATTAATTATCCAAATCTTTCGTAATGAATCAAAATATTAACCATTTTTACATTATTGTTAATATTTTTGTAACGCTTTTCTTAGTTAAAATACTAAAATTTTGTAATGTTGACATTTATGTGTCTCTTCCAAATCAGTATCATGTTGTCAAGTCAATATTACTCACAAAATTGCTAACTGAAAGTTAACATTTGGTTAATTTTTAGTATTTTGATAGGTTTGGCTAATAAAAAAGAATTCGAAAAAGATTTGGATAAAAAATAGACATTGCCTTTTTTTTTGTTTTAGTCACTCTATCAACCCAGTTAGACATGTCGATTGTTTCAATTTTATCTGATGTTTAAAAGGCATGATTATTAGAAATTCGACTGTTTCAAATACGAACGGTAATCAATTGTTCTGCTAGAGTTGTGACCGATAACCGAATAAGAATAAGAATTAGTGATTAATAGTTACATATTTATAACCAAAAGTTAAACGATCAACCAACTACGTACGATCATCCTCATAGCTTGGACTGAAAATAATAGGGTTCGAGCGATAGACATAGGCCGAAAATAATAAAATGTTTAAAAGCTTACAAGATTCATTAACAATAGAGTGATGTTATCATGTATTTGTGTTGGATTGATATGATTATTTTAAATGACAACCATGGACAAAACGTATAAAAAACAACTAGACCCTAATACCATGGGACAATTTAGAAACTTGAACTCGACATTGGGTAAGAACGGTTTTGTTGTAGAAGTCATTTATTCCACCTTTCCTAATTGGGTTTTAGAATAAAACCCTCACTTTGTGTGTCTAATTATCTCTCCATGGAAGAGTAATGAAAGGAGACAAAAGAATTAATTAGGAATTGACAATTTGGAAACAATCAAACAAGAAATGGAGCTACCTACCACCACCGTATAAACTAAATGCATAACCCACGTAAGCAAGTATTTAGTATTAAGCAAACTATACGAAAAGTATTAGCACGCAGAAATACACGAAAAAAAAGGGGAGAAAATAATTAAACAGAAGTGAAATATCGGCGTCCCTTCTTTTTCCCGCGCTTTAAACTCAAGGACTTTTTCTTTTATTTTGTCTTTTCCTTTTTTCCCTTATCATATTATATAGATTAATTTAATTTTTCCTCTCGCCCCTCCTCTCCTTAAAAATCTATTAGTCAAAGTTTGTGTCTTCTCCACTTTTCCTTTTCACATCTCAATTCATAATCACAGAGTCACTTTCCCATTCGTTTCTATCTCTCTCTCCCTTACCTTATTCTCCCCCCTCTGTTTCTCAGATTTTCCCCAGGCCACCACGATCACAAAAAGCAAAAGAGGAAAAAAGAAAATCTATCTCAGAGATCACCTCCGTCGCCGGGATCCATGGAAACGGCCAAATGTCGATCGTCCATCCCCACCGGCCACAAGAGCAAGATCGCCAGAACATTCCAGAAGGTCATGAATCTCAAGTCCGCCACCAAAGTCGCCTCCAACAACGGCGGCGGCGGCATCGGAATCTGCATCCTCACCAATCCCAACAGCAAGTTCTCCGACGACATCCACGCCGACTCCGGCGCCAAGGAACAACAACACAAGCACAAGGACTCCACCAACAACAACAACGCCACCGCCAAGGCCAGGGCCAAGCGCAGCTCCGTCCTCGAGGCGCTCCTCGCCAAGCTCTTCGCCGAGGTCACCTCAATCAAAGCCGCCTACGCCGAGCTTCAGATCGCTCAGAATCCGTACTCCACCGAGGCTATCCAGGCCGCCGATCAGTCCGTCGTCGATGAGCTCAAAACGCTCTCCGAGCTCAAGCGGAGCTTCCTCCGAAACGAGCTCGACCTGATCTCGCCTCAGGTCACCGTGATGCTCGCCGAGATTCAGGAGCAGCAGAGCCTGATGAAGACCTACGAGATCACGATCAAGAAGATGGAGTCGGAGGCCGATGCCAAGACCTCGGAGGTCGCGTCGATGAGGAAGCTTCTGGACGAGTACGCGGCTTTCAATCGGTCTCTGGAGAAGAAATTGAACGCCAGCGGGCCGTTGCCGATGTTCGACAACATCCAGCTCTCCGTTCTCAATCCCTCGCATTTCGTCCAGTGCCTTCACTACTCTCTGAGATCTATGCGGAGCTTCGTGAAATTGATGATTCGAGAAATGGAGTCGGCGCGCTGGGACATGGACGCCGCCGCTAGGGCGGTGGAGCCGGCGGAATTAGGAATTCCATCGAAGTCGCCGGCAGCGGCGCAGCAGTACCGCTGCTTCGTTTTCGAGTCGTTCGTGGCGAAGACGATGTTCGAAGGCTTCAATCATCCCAATTTCACGGTTCCGAACGCTTCTCCGCCGCCCAATTTCACGGTTCCGGACGAATCTCCGCCGGAGGGGAAGGAAGAAGGGAAGGAGGAATACCGCCAGCGGGAGAGCCACTTCAACAAGTTCAAGAAGCTGAAGGCGGTGAACCTGCGGCACTACTTGACGCAGAATCCGAACTCGTCGCTGGCCAGGTTCACGAGGGGAAAGTATCTGCTGCTTGTTCACGCGAAAATGGAGTGCTCGCTGTTTGGGAATTTGAGCCAGAGGAAAGCCGTAACGTCCGGCGCTTTCCCCGATTCCCCCTTCTTCAACGCGTTCGCCGAGATGGCGCGGCGCGTGTGGGTGTTGAACCTTCTGGCACTGTCCTTCGGCCAGCAGCTTCACATTTTCCAGGTCAGGAAGAACTGCCGATTCTCCGAGGTTTACATGGAGAGCGTGAGCGATGACGCAATGGCCGAAATTCCCGGCGCCGGCGTCGATCTACGGGTGGGGTTCACTGTCATTCCAGGGTTTAAGATTGGGAAAACTGTAATACAGAGTCAGGTGTATTTGACGCCGGCGGGTAAATCGCCGGTGAGGCGTTGATTTTGTAGGGAATTTTCGTTTCTGTATAAATTCTTTTTGTAATGTAAGTATGCTGCTAAATATGTCAATGAGAATGAAGCGCAACGTTGACGCCATTTGAGATGATGGAGCTTGGGAATTTGGTTACAAGGAGAAAATATGGGAACGTCTGCGGCGGCGCGTTGAAGAAACGCGCTTATAGGTAGTAGTTAGATTAAAATAATAATACTAATTCCACCAAACAATGTAATGATAATAATCGAAAGGTGTTAATAAAGCAGCTCGTTGGAATGTATGAGGAGCACAGCTGGCATTCTGGTCCCACCAGCTGAAGGCAACCTGAACGGTATTATTCGGGCAAGTAGTATTATTATTTTAAGTTGATTATGCAACAAATTAATTATTGTCCTTTTAATGGAGTCTAATGACCTTAAGCTCCCATATGAATCATAACTTTTCTCCTCTTTCGCCAAAACTAAGCTATATTAATTTATAACACAACACCAAAGGCATATGGGGATTATTGTGATTGATTGTCGGTTTTAATTATAGATACGTAAAATTACAACATGTTACAATTAATTTTAAATGCGGTGTTCTTCGTTAGTGAATGTGAAAGTTGAACTAGATATCTTTATATACAAAATCAATATCCATTGGACGACGCCCATAATGAATTTTGACATGGTTGCAAATCCTAGTGTAAAAGAGGAAATAGCCAAACAGAGAAAGAAATCCAGAGCACTAGGGTGGGCTAAATATTTAATTTTGGGTGCCTAATTCTTGTGCTTTAACAACGTACTTAATGGTTATATCGGGGGGTCGCTTTCACTTTGGGGGAGATTTACATTACCATATTAAAAATTGTAACAGAATATAGTGAATTAATTAGTCAAAGATCTGATTTAAGGGGCCATGGCCATGCGAGCGGAGGAAGGAAGAAAATAACAAAGGAAAAGGAGAATTGGGACCAAAGCAGCAGAGTACTATGTCTTGAAATAGATCCTGTCTTATTTCGATGTCCACCACTCCACTAGTGACAAGACGACAAATAAACTAGGTGGTAGTAAATAAATATGAATCAATGTTCCTGATTAGCGAGCCAAGTGGTGGGTTTTATATTAAGTTGTCTTTGTGTATTCTTTTTCTCTTTCCTTTTGGGATCTCATTCTTTTTGCCCTTTGGGAAAACAGTCATAGGAATGATCAAAATGAACGGTGTGTATTCAACAATGGACAATTTGAGTGTTTTAACGGTTGAGTCCGGTCTAAATGCAAAGAAAATTCCGGTATCGTAACTAAATTAAAGTGAGTTTGGTTTGGTTCAGATATTTGATTCTAATACAACTATACACGGTGTTCGCAATTATATTTGAGACCAAATTTCTACTAGATCTAAATGTTGAACCAATACAAGTATAAAACCGACTCCAATGTTGTATACGATGCAAAAAACAGGTACTAATGTTGCCAGAGTACAATCCATGAATTTTTTATCATAAAAAATGTCATAATATTTGATTTAACGATAAAAGAATATACAAAAAAAACGAGTTAACAAAGCCGATATACACCCCAACATCGGTATATTAGTCCGATTTAGGGCTGTACTCTATCCTAAAACGGGTGCTATCATGGCACTATTATTTGTTTTTACTAACATGGTAGATGACTTTTGGTGATGTTGAATCGTCAATCCTTGTGTCATACTTTTATTTGTAAGGGTCATCGGGATTAGCCAAAAGCATTATGGAAGTTTACCCTATGGATGGTTACGTTGGGATGGGGAACTACCTTTGTTTTCTTGTTTATGTTCTTTTTTGGTTCTTGAGAAGAAAATGACTTGCTTTTCTTTTCTTTTCTTTTCTTTTCTTCTCTTCTCTTCTCTTCTCTTCTCCCGGCCATTTCTTATCAATATATCTAGTCTTTTTCTACTTTCTAGTAGTCGAGGCGGTGGTGGTGCGTGACAGTAAGGTCCAAAATATACAATTGAGTAATTAAGAGGAGGCAAAAAAGATGCCATAATTACCATTGCAAAATGGTGGGCTTATTAGTCCGTTGGATTGGATTGGATTGGATTGGACCCTTATTTCAGCAAGTCCAGTCCAGTTGGCTGAGCATCATTCACGAGTCCATCTTTTCACTGACAGTAAACTTTGAACACAGTCGCTCGCTTGCTAGCTCGCATGTGAATAATCTGCGGATTTTGCAGCTCTTCTCAGCAGTGACTTCCTCCTTCCTCTGTTTCTTTCAGTCCACTTTTTGTTTTGAACTGTTTGCACTTTGCAGCACAGTCGCTCTCTTTTCTTTTGTAAGTTGTAGCCCCACTTTGGCAGACCTTTTTTGCCCACCACCACCACCCATGGCCTCTGTCTTCTGTGTTTTGGGTCCCCCTGCTTCAGAACATTTGTGTGTACGTGGTTGAGCCGATACAGTGAGCAAATCATTTCAGTTGTTCCGTAACAGTTAGATCAACTGTACGTTGGTAAAATCATTTGAGCTGTTGACTCGCTATGACACAACTCCTAACAATGGCCAAGTGTAACCAATGAAAGGGACTGCAGTATAGTGGCTCAAGTAATAAATATCGAATCCACGGGTCTCTAGAGTTACTATTACTCAGCTTCAGTTCGTTATCTAGCAAAACAGCTTAAGTTGAAAGAACTAAAACTACTCTAGCAAACTACAGTTAAAATTAATCTAATTACAGGTTGGGAACTCACTTAGGTATGATTCCCCCTAGCCACTAGCCAGATTAACGACTGATGATCTCTAACTAGTTTCACTTTCATTCACAATGCGGAGAATCCTTGACTAGACCTTGAGTCTCGACTAAAGGAACAAGGCCCTCTTGAGTCAATTGCCTAGAGGGACGTATCCTTCTCTAGAACAACCGATCAAGGCGTTCTGAACTAGATTCCCTCTATCGAATGAGGTTCTCAATCGATACAAAGCAGTGAATCAACCCTCGACTAAAGCAATCGATCCACTACTATCAATCTATGGTGCTCTATTGACCTAATCAGGTATTCGCTCTCATAGGATCAAAGCAGAATCAATAATCTCGACTAAAGCAGAATTGAATCGTGAAAACATGCATAGATTGAATATGAACTCAAGATTATCAAGTAAGAGTACTCATACAATCATCCAATCGAACAACCATAGCTAGGGTTCCTCAAAACCTAAGTGAAGGGAAGTTACTCCATAGAGAAGAGAGAGACTGCAGTAAGAATCTTCAGATGATCAGTCTTCAAGTCTGGGCTTGTTCCTCGAGCTTCCAAGGCGAAGAAATCCTCCAATTCCACTCCGCGAATGCCCTCAAATCGCCCCCTCTCTCTTTGGTTCGTCCCTTGGGTGTTTGGGATCCAAAACCCAGCTCCCTTTTGCAAAAACGCACAAAACCGGCTTTTATCCTCTGCCTGGTCGCGATACCCGGTCAGAATACCCGGTCGGGTATTCTGGGTCTCGACCGGGTATAATTGAAGCGCACCGTTTCGTCATCAGGGAAAATCCCCGATCTACCACCAAAATCCCCGACCGGGGATTTAACTGATGTGCCCGGGCCCCTCTCTGTTTCTCGGGCGCCCAACCTTGGTTAATACCCGGTCGGGTATATGGCCACCTGACCGGGTATTTTCCTCCTGCAGCCCCCTTAGTCCCAACTCGGCTCCTTTCGACCCAGAACTCGTCTCTCCGCCTCGATTCCAACGCCGGGACCTGAAATATGACATAAACACACAACCTAGCGTGAAATCGGCTTAAAACACGAGATTCCACATCACAAACGGCTTCAGAATAGGGGTGAAAACATGTGTAATTATCGGTCTATCAAACTCCCCCACACTTAACCGTTTGCTTGTCCCCAAGCAAACCTAACTCAAACCAATGCAGCTCTCCAGACCTCTATAGCAACAAACAACCTCGATCGTAGGTAGAGGACTTTCTAGATCATAAAGCAGCTTACGAGGTCAACTGGTCTTCTAAGACGTCCCCTATCTTTCTCAATGCGAGTACTAGACTCAAGCCAGGATCATGAGAAAAAGTAGAAGTAAGACAGTCAGTTCATGGATAAAGGGACTCACACCATTCACAACCAAGGACTCGTTGTACCGGGGTGCTCTTTCACTTCTTTCACCGTTGGAACCCCTTTTTCACTTTCATTTTACTTATTTTTTTTTCTTTTTATTCACTTGGCGGGGGTTCCAACTGCAGTCTTTTGCACAGTCGACCCTTATTAGTCGAGCAAGAGCAATTTCTGTACATCTGGCGCTCGCCAGAGTACTTCTTTTAACTCCTTTTCCTCAACTCGTGTGGAGGGTCAATGAAATTAAGGGGGGTCGGAAGCTCTATCCGTGCCCTTAAAAACACATCCTCGAGTAGGCAAAACGTTCAACGGGTGGAAGTTTTACTTGTACTAGAGACAGCTTAGCTTCACCTTGTAGGAGTACCCCACTAAGGATCACTAAAATCTCTTCCAAAACCCGATTTTTGTGCAATGAACGGTGCCACACACGTTGGGCTTACCCCATGTTTAAGATTTTTGATGATTTCGACATGGAGGACCAACTGCTTTTCATTTGCCACATGAGCACCCTGTTCAATACACGAGTCCATAACACAATTCAAACAGAGTCCACATTACCACATGAATCCAACGGTCTTAGCTCCACTAATTCACAAAATCAACTGACACAGCAGAGAGCTAGATAGGAAAAATCTTATACTTCAACATCCTCCATAGTGCTACACTACCTCCCTAGGTTGCACATTACTATAGAGACTGTCAATTCAAAGCATACTGAGCAGGCAATTTGCATGGAAACACGTACTTGGAGCCCTCAAATTTAAAATTTGGACAGTGGACTAGGCTCCAAGCACACAAACAGCCAAACATTCACCCGCATACATAATCGAACACCCCCCCACACTTAAGCACGACATTGTCCTCAATGGAGGAAAGATAAGGAGGGTAGAACGAAGTTACCAGATCAAGGGTGAATGATGATGGACGGGGCAGGCGGTGCATTCCAGGAAGAGAGAGTAATCAGAACACAAACACCACACAAAAAATCTCACAAAGGTTGAGTTATTGACTCTAACATCAAAGAACAAAACTGACTCAACCGAGGATAAATAGAGAAAGAAATGCAAACCGACTGGTTGGGTTGCCTCCCAACAAGCGCTTCTTTCACGTCGTGAGCCGGACGATGGCTCCTAAGTTTCGGTCCATGCTAGAACCTCCTTGAAGTTGAGGTTCTCGTCGATGAGGTGGAGTCTCAAGTTACGAGCATGTGGTGTGGCAGGTGATGAAGGCTCGTGTACTTGATGCAGACGAAGTCTCCACCCTCGAGACCTCTTCTTCTCTTCTCTCGTCTCATTGCCCCAAACCAGATAAGACAGCATCGATTGGCCACCACCGCGTCCACCAAGAGGGACCGATGTCGATGTGGCCTTGGTCTGGCAAAGAGACACTGCAAATGGGTCCTTGCTGAGCAATTCCTCGAAGTTTGGTGGAGATATCACATGTAACTCATGGCCGGTGCAAGCCTCTTCCACCTCAACTTCGTCCTCAGCTTGGACACCAATTGCTTCTTCAACCTCCCTTTCTTCTTCATGTGGTATCACCCCTGGGAAATGATCAAGAACTCCTCCTGCTTCGCTTTCGTCATCCTCCACAACCTCTTTCTGCACCCTTTCTTGCTCTTCTTCTTCTAGCACGGATTGGAGAGCAAGTTGCCAAGCAATTTCTTTCATGAGATCTTCTTGCATCTCCTCACTCATGCCCACCTCTTCAAAGCTCAGTGTAGGATGTGGAAAGGGGTAGTCGGCTACGACAGGACATTCCTGATCATGATCATCACGGGAGCTCTCCGTGACAACTTCTGTGTGCTCCACAATGTCCTTGTAGCCTTCTTCTTCCTCGTCCTCTTCTTGTATGGTAGCAGAAGGGTGATCTTGAGCAAGTTGTGCACAAACTTGCTCAACCCACTCTGTTTGCTTCGCTGAGCGTTGAACAGCCTCCTCCATATCACGGAGATATGAGGGATCGGAAGAGGGGAGGGCTTGGATGTGAAGATCCATTCTGCGATTGCGTCTCTCGGAGTCCCGAACAAACTGCTCCAGGAGAAGCTTCAGTTCATAGTTTGGATCTGGCTGTGGAGTGTAGCATGGCTCTGCAGAATGGCCCGTGAAGGCCGCCATGGGTAACTCCAACGCTGATGGCCCTTCTGGTTGTGGGAGAAAGTCTTCTTGGTAATGAGATTGTTCTTGATATGCCCAGGGGTCAGATTGTTCTCCATAGAAAGTGGGTTGGTACTGGAACCTGGATCCATAGGCTTCTCCTCCTTGATTGCTCCAGGGCGTCTTGGGGTAATACCACTCGGATGGTGGTGGATACCCCCAATGGTTGGAGAAGCCATGAGGATCCATGATTCAGATCTGCACCAACAAAAACAAAAAACACCCAAGTGAAAAGCAAGGGTGGAAAACAAAAGAAAAAACGCTAAAGTAACAAACTTCTGCCTTTCCTAATACTCTAGAAAGTTCCCCGGCAACGGCGCCAAAAACTTGACTCGCTATGACACAACTCCTAACAATGGCCAAGTGTAACCAATGAAAGGGACTGCAGTATAGTGGCTCAAGTAATAAATATCGAATCCACGGGTCTCTAGAGTTACTATTACTCAGCTTCAGTTCGTTATCTAGCAAAACAGCTTAAGTTGAAAGAACTAAAACTACTCTAGCAAACTACAGTTAAAATTAATCTAATTACAGGTTGGGAACTCACTTAGGTATGATTCCCCCTAGCCACTAGCCAGATTAACGACTGATGATCTCTAACTAGTTTCACTTTCATTCACAATGCGGAGAATCCTTGACTAGACCTTGAGTCTCGACTAAAGGAACAAGGCCCTCTTGAGTCAATTGCCTAGAGGGACGTATCCTTCTCTAGAACAACCGATCAAGGCATTCTGAACTAGATTCCCTCTATCGAATGAGGTTTCTCAATCGATACAAAGCAGTGAATCAACCCTCGACTAAAGCAATCGATCCACTACTATCAATCTATGGTGCTCTATTGACCTAATCAGGTATTCGCTCTCATAGGATCAAAGCAGAATCAATAATCTCGACTAAAGCAGAATTGAATCGTGAAAACATGCATAGATTGAATATGAACTCAAGATTATCAAGTAAGAGTACTCATACAATCAGCCAATCGAACAACCATAGCTATGGTTCCTCAAAACCTAAGTGAAGGGAAGTTTACTCCATAGAGAAGAGAGAGACTGCAGTAAGAATCTTCAGATGATCAGTCTTCAAGTCCGGGCTTGTTCCTCGAGCTTCCAAGGCGAAGAAATCCTCCAATTCCACTCCGCGAATGCCCTCAAATCGCCCCCTCTCTCTTTGGTTCGTCCCTTGGGTGTTTGGGATCCAAACCCAGCTCCCCTTTTGCAAAAACGCACAAAACCGGCTTTTATCCTCTGCCTGGTCGCGATACCCGGTCAGAATACCCGGTCGGGTATTCTGGGTTCTCGACCGGGTATAATTGAAGCGCACCGTTTCGTCATCAGGGAAAATCCCCGATCTACCACCAAAATCCCCGACCGGGGATTTAACTGATGTGCCCGGGCCCCTCTCTGTTTCTCGGGCGCCCAACCTTGGTTAATACCCGGTCGGGTATATGGCCACCTGACCGGGTATTTTCCTCCTGCAGCCCCCTTAGTCCCAACTCGGCTCCTTTCGACCCAGAACTCGTCTCTCCGCCTCGATTCCAACGCCGGGACCTGAAATATGACATAAACACACAACCTAGCGTGAAATCGGCTTAAAACACGAGATTCCACATCACAAACGGCTTCAGAATAGGGGTGAAAACATGTGTAATTATCGGTCTATCAGCTGTTCCGTAACGGTTACATCCACTCTACGTGGTAAATCATCATTTCAGATATTGTCATTCATTATGCACACACGCGGTTAGTTCGATTTGAATCGCATCAAATTGCAAAATCACGAATTCGCACTCGTACTTATATCCCTCATTGTCGGTCCCGCATCATGGACCGTTCGGTTTGACTCAAATCACACGGCTAAGGTCACGAAATACAAGTGCATTTGTCGAAATCACGGTTCACCGAATGTGCCTTGCAGTTGTCAAGAACCAGCTGATACCAATAATTCCAGTTGTTAGGACTTGAAGCTTGCACAGACCCACCATACCTTGTGCTTTTAATCAACTTGTTAATAACTCGAGAATCACTTGATCCCAGTAACTCGAGTTTGTGAGAGGTTCATATATGGTATTTAACTACTTCCTAACAGTAGTTACGGACTGACCTAGGGTTTGAAGAAGGTGAACTGTCGATGTTAACAAACCAACAAGTTAACATGGGGAGGCATCGCATCGCAGTACAGAGGAAGGGTCATTAATCAATCCATGGGTCTTTATCTTCTTATCTCTATGGGAGAGGAGAGGAGAGGAGAGGGCCAGTTGATAATCAAACATTGACAGGTTATTGAATAAGGATGGTTGGGTTACAGAGTTGCAGTTGCACTTGTTTCTGCCACATGACCAAATTGGCCAACTTAAATGTGGCTAGCTGATCCGTGCAGGAATTGGTTCCCAGTCATGATCCTGAAGTTAATAGCTAGATGCGCCATATATCTATAAAATTATAGCAAGTGTTGGGATATGGATAGCTTATTTCCACGCTTTTGTTTTTGTTATTGTTTCTGTTTTATGATTAGAGAAGTGGGCCGAGGATGAATGTCGAGCTTTGATAGGAGAATAGTAATTTAGAACTCGGGAGACTAGTTTGGAGTGTCTCAATCATTTCAACTACTTCATTTGGAGTTTGATACGGTGGCTTCGTTAAACTCTAAGTGAACATTGATTTGGAGTCTAGCGAGTTAATCTCTATCATTGGTTAATAATACTGTTGGAATCATGGTTAGACTGGAAAGACGGTCGATACCAATCGCTCGACCAATTTGTCATAATAATATGTGTGTCGGAGTAGGATTCCAACACTGTAAAGGTTCCAATATCATACAAGGACATGATAATTATTTACGTAATATTAATATCAACACAAACCCTATAAATAATCATTTATGTTATGGTTTATGGGTACTACACCAGTCGTTCCCCAAAATCGGTTGATCTACACATCATGATGGTCGACAAAACAAGTGAAAATTATGTTGGGTTAGCGTCTTCCCTTGAAAACGGTCGACCTATATTATATGGCGGTCGACTGATGTAACAAAAAGTTGTTGGTGTAGGCATTGCGCTTTCACATCAATTTACATGTTAACGAAATGGTCTACCATTTGGTGTTTCAATCGACCTCTATATGTCATATTATACAAAGCTACGAATTTCAGTTGATGTACGCATGCATCTACACTTGAATTGGATCGACATCTAAAGAATTCGGTTGATCGCTATAAACCACATGAAGCATATACAAACACAATATATTCCTTACACTAATCACTCGGGCAGATCCCGATATCATTCAACCATTGTTGTCCGCCGGATTTCAAGTCACCATAGATATATTCCTTCATGTTTGTTTTTTTATTTATTTCCAACTAGTTGGTTCAAATAATTTCAATTTGTTGCCGATGATCAATTATGGATATGATGTCATTTACTAATATGCCTTCTTAACCAAAGCACATTTGGGTTATTGACGATTATAATGTTATATCAAGAATCAAATTGCCATAATAACTCGAGTTGTTGTGAGATGATCAATTTTGTAGCTCATACAATGTTGAGACCGGATAGCTCATTAGTATGATATTGTTCGCTTTGGACCAAGTCTACACAGATTTACTTTTGGATATCCTCCCCAAAAGGCCTTATATTAATGGGACACTAATATACAAGAGTCTCTTCTCTTGTACTTCTGATGTGTACTTGGATTGTTGATGAGTGCACGTTTTCTGACCGTCTGGGTCATTAAACTAATTTCGATTATTATTATTATTGTTGTTTATTTGGATATTTGTTTTTGTTTTTTTTTTTTTTGTGTTATTATTATTTCTTGTTAAGGAAGTAATCGGTTAGGAGTTGGTCTTGGATTGTGTTTCCTTGTTAGAGAGGATGGGACTTGTCCTATAAAGATGTACTTTACCTCTACGTTTTATTCACCAGGAAATATAAACCAGTTCTTTCAGTTTTTCTTAGTTTCTCGTCTACGAAATCCCGACGCGTGAAACGTTCACGCGTCAATTGGTATCAGAGCCTGGTTTCAAAAGAACCCAGGAGCCGATACCATGCCGCCAAAGAAGAACAACACGAGTTCTTCTTCAACGGAAGCCGTCGCCGCCGCCATAGGGTCGCAGATCCAGGAGGTCCTGGATCTTCTTGCCGAGCACGATCAGCAGCTTCGTACCATTGGGGATGACCACAGCGTGATCCTAGCGAATATTGGCCAACTCAAGAATTCGCAGAACCTGCTCTAGATCGAGGTTCGCCAGGGGCGACAGGAGTTGCAGCAGAAGGTCGAGCACGAATCGGAATTCGTGGCAAGGAAGCTTGCGCAGGAATCTGAGTCCATACGTGGGGGAGATGAAGCGCGAGATGGAGAGATTCATGGACATCATGCGCCGGGAATTCAGGGATGTTGCGAGAAGCGGAGGAGGAGAAAAGACCGACGCCGATGGTACTTATCGGGAGAAGCCAGGAAATCGAAGGACGATTGATTAAATATCCCCGGAAGAGAAGTTGAAGGGCACGACAGGGTAGCCGGACTCTTCGAAGGGAGGAGGTCACGGTGGGACCCCGAGTGTGCCGTCGTCGCACGGGTCGAGCACTGCGAAGGGACGATCAGGACCCCGTGGGCCTGATGAGGCCATTGTTCTGAGCGGGATGGCATGGGGAAACTTGGCTTTTAGAGATGATGAGGGAAAGCCAGTGGGGCGGTTCGATGAACGCCGCAGCCGTGCAAGAGGAGAGGACATCATGGGGCACAACGGGTTCCAGGAGATGCAGGCCAAGTCGGGACGAACGCCAGGCGAGGAACGAGGAGGATCGGTGCGGGCGAGGGGCAATCTGGGGAGCAAGGGAGGACCAGTCAGCCGCCTGGACCTGGAGCGCGAGGCTCGAGAGGAGGGTTGGAGGTGGTCGAGGAGTGGTGGCGGGGACTCCGGCAGGATTGAGCCGAACCGACCGATTGGAGCCACCAACGGATCGAGTGGGTCGAATCCTGGGTTTGACGAGCGGGGAAGGACCCGCGCAGGGGATGATACTCTTTCGGGGCCGACCTCCGACTCTGGAGTTTTCCAAGTTCAGCGGGCAGGAAGATCCTTCCGGGTGGCTAGCTCGGGTGGAGAAATACTTCAAATACCAGGCAATTCCCGAGGAGCAGAAGGTTGCGCTGGCTTCGTTCCACATGGAGGGTGATGCCAATCAGTGGATCATGTGGATTGAGGAGGAGTTCTGGCAAGAATGGACGGAAATGAACTGGGAGGATTTTCAAGCCGAATTTTGGAAGCGCTATGGAGCATCAGAGAAGGCCGCTGGGCACGAAGCTTTAGCCAAGATCAAACAGAATGGTACGGTAGAGGACTATCAGTAGGCGTTCGAAAAGCTGCGTAACCATTATCGTTGGGTGGAGTAAGGAAGCCGTAATCGGAAACCTACATGGGCGGGCTCAAACCAGAAATTTCGGCTTATATTCGTGCATTTGAGCCTCGAAATACTGGCGAAGCCTATCGTCTCGTGAAGATCCGTGAGGAAGAGATCCGACTTGAGCGTGGGGCATCGAGGGGACCACGCGTGCCTATCACGGTGCCACACGAGGTAGTCGCCACCCCAGGTCCTGGGCCTCTGCACCCTCCTGCGCCGCAAAATCGAGCTCCGCCGCCAGCTGGGAGGCGAGTCTTTAGTCATTTGACTCCAGAGGAAGCTGCTAAACGTCGCCGTGATGGTTTCTACTACAATTGCGATGAGCAATTTGCCATTGGCCATCGTTGTGCTAACAACCAGGTGTTTGCTCTGATCGGGGATTTCGGTGGTGGAATGGAGGAATGGGTCGAGGAGGCTGCGTGACCTCCGGACGAGATCGCTTGAAGGGGGGAGGATTGATGAGTGCACGTTTTCTGTCCGTCTGGGTCATTAAACTAATTTCGGTTATTATTATTATTGTTTATTTGGATATTCTTTTGGTTATTTTGTGTTATTATTATTTCTTGTTAAGGAAGAAATCGGTTAGGAGTTCGTCTAGGATTGGTTTTCCTTGTTTGAGAGGGGAGGGGTTTATAGACTTGTCCTATAAATATGTACTTTACGTCACATTTTATTCACCAGAAAATAATAAACCAGGTTCTTTTAGTTTTTCTTAGTTTCTCGTCTTCGAAATCCCGACGCGTGAAACGTTCACGCGTCAATTGTACCGTAACAATTCTTGTTCTCTCCTCATGAATTGTCTTAATATGCCAAATACCCTGTTTTTGACCGGCTCTTCGACACAAGGATTTTCCAGATACAGATCTTCTTTGTTGTACCAGAACAACGCGGACCTTCTTTATATGCTAAACAAATACGGATCTCAAATTCCGAGGTTACCGAATGAGGGTGCACGCCTCTTCTTAGCGATTATTTTGACCAACCAGGCACCTTGTTTCGATAGCTCCGCCAGAAAAACACGGATTTCAATCCCCACGATCATCGACTGAGTGTCCACCACCCCGAATCAAAACCAAAACCAAGTTATGGTAACAAGATCGAAGGATAGCTCATTAGTATGATTTGTGCGATCTATTGTTGTTGGATTGCACCGTTGTGTGTAATTCAGTGATTGGATATACTGCAAAGAACAACTTTATAAGCAAACATCCACACATACATTTGATTGCTGAGATCCTACGAAATCCAATTTAGGAGCCATATGGGGTGTATACTTGACCCTAAAAACCGCCCCGACCTTGAGGGACGGGCTGGATCAGTTTAGGTCGGGTTATCTTTTAACCTGTAAGGGTCGGGTCACTTTTGACCCTATGACCTTTTAGATATGAAATTCCAACATACCAACAAAATGGACCTATTTGCAAAATATAAAATGTTAGGTACTGAATTGTAAAAAATTTGAATACCAAAACGTAATCTACCTTCAAATTTAAGGACTGATTTGTTAAAAAAAATAGATACTAAATTATAAGGAAAAATAATTTTGGTACCAAAATGTAATTTGTAAAAAATCGGTTTGCTGATAAGAGTCGACCCACTGACCCGCCCCGACCCTAAAGGGCCAGACAGGATCACGAAGTAGAACAAGGGCGGATCGGGTCAATTATACATATTGACCCTTCAAGAGCGAGTTAGACGGGATTAAGGATGAATCAAAGTAAGTTTCAGTCCTAAGCCATACCGTACCTTCGTGGGCATGGTAGCAAAATCAAATGAAATGGGGGCAGAAAGTGCTTTTAACATAATTGATGGTTCCTTGTAGCATAAATTGGCCAATCCTTATTGAGTCAATTTGATAAAGAAGTGATCAATTAGCCGGGTGGCCAGGACATGGCATATGTAAAAAGGAGGGAAGGTGATGGGGTTTTCACTTTCAGTTCGTGGCACTGTGGCAGTCTGGCTGGCATTGCAATTTGCATCTGGAGATGAGATCGAGGGGATACTACTTTCACTTTAACATCCCCTTTTTTTCCTGCTGCATGGTGAGGTGCCATGGCGGGCCCGTAAGCCAAGCCCAAAAAGGCGATTGATGATAATATAAACCTCAAAGGTTTCCCGATTTAGTGTTCCTCATCAGACAATCCCACTCATGGCCTCACTCTGTTTTCTCCAAAATCCATTGTGCCAAACAGAACAAGAAACAGAGTGAGTGAGTAACAGAGGAAGTCATTTGTCACAATATGTTTGGTCAAACAAGGGAAACAAAGAAAAGTATTGATCTAAAAGTCACCCAAGAACCGGCATGTTTCTTATCGGCATGGTTCTTGATTGCTTGGAAATAGCTTCCAAAAGAATGACATGTCTTTTATGCAGTGGCGGAGGTAGAGTATAGGAGGATGACTCCAAGCTCGGATGAAAAATTGTTAAATTCGGTACAATAGTCAATCGATACAAAAAATTAGAGGGTGTTTTATTGAGAATAGTTTATCGAAAGGTATTGTGTTCGAATCTTTGCGACCTCATTTTTTAAGCACATGATATTTCGATTTGTGCAACTCCAACAACTCGAATTATTGATATTAAACGATTCTTAACAAAGAAGATCATTTGAAAACGGAGGACTAACAAAATCATGAATTATTATATTGTGTAAGATTCATTATTAAACTTCTCTCAACAACTCGAGTTGTTGATATTAAACAGTTTCTTGACAAAGAACGCCATTCGAAGAGGACGGCTAATTAAATCATTAATAATTGTTTGGTATACAGGGTGACAAATATGATAGTTTCGATTACTAATGTATTTTACTTTACTAAAATTTCAATATTAAATTATATCATGAATTTTTAGCAAAGTTAACAAAAACTATTTTTTCAAGTGTATTTTTCTTTTAAGTGGATCCACTTTAGACCAAATCCTGGTGGCGTATTCAGTGCACCCACTTTTTCGGGTGCAGTGCATAATTGTCATTCTGACCATGCGATTCATCAAAACGGTATCAATTGTTGCTTATGATATTATGAACAAGAAGCACATGAATTTTAAAAAAATTCATTCAAAATTTACTTTAATTTGAAGGATTTAGGATTTAGGGATTTAGGGTTAGGGTTTAGGTTTACAATGTGGGGTTTTGGGTTGGGATTCAAAATTGAAGGTTAAGGGGTTAGGGTAATGGATTGATTTGTCATGATTCTATGTCATATCATCATATTATATTGAGGGTACTAATTAAAGTTCAAAATTTAATGTATTATGGACGCTTTTAGAGTTGGGTGCACTGAGTGCACCAAAAAAAGTGAGTGCACCGAAGTAGCCACCATATATATATATATATATATATGGTGATGACTGGTGTACGTCAGGTGTATACTATACGTCAGGTGATCTAGCCGTTAGATGTGGTTAGATGAGCTCCGGCCGATCTCAACGGTCAATTTTTGCTTTTCATTAAATCAAACTTCGGTTTAGGGTTTAGAAAATCGGTGCCTGGGGTTTATCCATTAGAGGATAACAAATATGAAAGCAAATCGTATATCATACATCAGACTACTTACACTACCATTTTTACGTGGGACGAAATATATTTAATTTATATATTTTTCAGATTGAAAAGTATATATGGATGGAATCGGTTATATTACAATAGGAGACAAGGCATATGCATTATGCTTTGAATGGAAGTATATGGGAATGGGATAGTGGTCGGTGGGTACAGTAATAGCAGTAGTATTAGATTACGCTTCCATTCCCCCCGCCCGCCATCACCTACTCAATCACTCACCACCACAGTTTGGAATTGGATGGTCGATCCATCTCTGGTGCCGGTGGGTGTCTCTCTTTATGGAATATTCAAAGTTTCTTCCATTCATTAAAAATAACAAAACAAACTGTTGTCTATATCTGCACAGTATATATATTGGCGCGAGGAAGAATGTTGAGGCAGAGAGGCTAACCAACCAGCTGGCGCCACCCTCTGCAAGCAGCCAATTGTCTTACGCGCAAACACAAGTTTGAAGCTACAAACTTCCACCCATTGCCATATATATAAATGAAATCAGCATTCGGGGATTTTGGTCTAGCAATTACGCGCGAATTGACAGAGCAGAGGCAACCCATTTATATTCTTCCTTGCTACTTGTAGGGCTGGCAGTCGGTCGGTTTTGGTTTAACCGAAAACCGGAATCTCTATTTTCGGTTTAACCAAACGTATCCTTTTAATATCACAATAAAACAAAAATGTCCTTCCGTTGAAAAATGTTTACTCGCAGTTAACTAGGGTGGGAATTGACTCAATTACCCAAGTGTATCATGACTATATATTCTACCATCCTTCCCTCCCCCTTCGTTTGTCGAGAAAAACCCCACCCCTCATCAGATATGAGAATCAAATATGAGAACAAAACGGGAGAGGCAATGAGAGAGCGGCGCGCTAGTAGGTGAGCGCCGGAAGGGAAAAATAGAAGTGTATTTTTGTTACGTTATGATATTACAAGGGTACATTTGTGCAAAATAATAATACAAGGATACGTTTGTTAATTGACAATAATAGAGGGAAAAAAATCTATTAACCCTATTTTTTTATTTGATAACTCAGGAACATCAGCAACCCACATGACACATGAGTGACAGTGGGGCATACTAAACTTGAGGGTACCTGCATACTAACCATCAAGGTCTTTGTCCCGACGCAGTGACCGTCGTTGTGCTACCATCATCCGGCCTTCGGGAACACCAAGAAGGCGGTACGGGGATTCGAACCTCGGACCTTGTCACATCCCAAGCCCGAACCTCAGCCCTTTACCAACTAGGTTGTCTTACCATCAGCGCTATTAACCCTATTATATAATCTAGAATTGCAATTTCTGCCTTTTGAAATTTTTGTAAGGGTCCCTCTATTGTGAAATGTCGTTGTTATTTGCATCGAGCAAATGATGTTTGTTTAGAGGTGACAAATAGATTGCATTTATGGATTGGTAGATTGGATTGTATTTGGTGGATTCATGAATTTGGATCAAATGGATTGATGGATTGGTGGATTGTACCAAAGGGATTGGTGGATTGGATTGATGGATCTAAGTGACATTTAAACATTTGACCAATATGAAAAATTTAAAATTTAAGGGACTAAAATATCATGATAAAAAATTTTAGGTAACAAAATTTAATTTCCAATTATATTTTTCGTTCAAAAATACATTTAAGTATGAAATTATAAAAAATAAATAAAATTATAGGTACTAAACTTTAATTTGTCAACAATCCATGAATCCACCAATCTAATTCAATCCAGATTAATTAAATATTTCGGGAGATGAATTAGATGGGTGGATTTGATACAAAATTGTCACTGCTATGTTTGTTGCCTATTTATGGAGTATTTATGTCAAATTTGTGCATGTTTGCTTGATAGAGTTCGAAACGATGCCATACATAGACGATATGTATTGTACAATCAAGCAATTAAGGAGTTATGGGTGGCTTGCAAGTAATAATGACTTGGGCAAAATGGTCGATAGGTAAGTGGTAGCGTTTGACCGATTTCATTAACGTGGTCATTCTAACGAAAGATTTTGGCCGACCATAAACTTGGACTGGTAGACGTGCATAAAAGACTCATAATTAAAAAAAGTCGATCTTTCCAGCAAAGTGGTCTACCGTATCAATAAGAGGTTGACCATTCCTAATAAGAGGTTGACCACACGAAAGAGTGCTAGACCCTCAAACTTAACAAACAATCCTCTTGGTAGATTAAAATGATTGGTTTTACGATTGACCTTCTACAAAAACAACAACCATGAGTTGTTGCTTATTCAGAACGACCTTTGTAATAGTCCAGTCGACCTCATAAGACCCAGAATGAAATGCACCTTCTGAAATCTAACAAACTACAATAGGAATTTTAAACATCAATTGACAATCATAGTAGCAAAAAACCATTTCTTCTTAAAACCTTAATCATTATCACCAAAACACAATAAACACACCTCACAATAGTTCACACATATCTCAAATCCAAAACCACAACAAATCAATCTCAATCCACAATCATAGTTGCTTTAAATAAGTCATGCAATCGCATATTGCGTTGAGGGTGATTGGTGGAGTTGAATCATCTGCATACGCCATTGGCTTGTCCTCACGCTCTTCATCTACCTCGTAATCATAGTCATTAGTTGCTTCGTCATGCCCAGTTTCTTCATCGTTCCCTCTATGCATGTCATCTTCATCGTCCATGTTTGTTTCTTCATGCTTAACCTTCTGAGTACCATCATCCATGTTTGTTTCTTTATGCTCGACATTTTGAGTACCATCTTCCATGTTTGTTTCTTCATTATCCATATTGTAAAATCGAAATCAAAATCATATATCAATATGCAAAAGAAAGGTAAGCAATTACACACAAAATGGATTATATACAAAAAAAAACTGACATGAGATCAACCACTTGAGTCATTAAGTCGACCTGTGAGCCATTAGGTAGACCCCTTGTTGAATGTAACAAAATGGAGAATAGTGTATTCGGTTGACCATATATATTTATTGATCGATTATTTTGTCCAAATCACGGTAACTTACAAGGTAGTTGTGAAATGGCTAAGGACTCTGTTTTGTTTCAAGGGATTGAAATGAATGAAGACGGAAAAGGAAAGCGGATAACAGAATTCAGATTAAAACGAAAAGTCAACAGAAACTGGTGACTCTTTAATCTGACTTAGTCAAGTTGGGCCGACTAAGACAAAAGCCCACAAACAACTAAAAGGTAATGTATGGGTTAAAGTTTAATTGGCCCAAGGCTTGAATTGAGAGAAGAGAGAAGACTTTCTTCTTCTTCCCTGATGCAAGCTCAACTGGAAAACAGAGGATCACGATGCGACTGGAAGAAGCATAGCAGAAAATAAAAGAATACAACAATATTTTTAACGAGGTTCACCACAGGGTTACTCCTCGTCACAGGGCAGTACCACTATCCCGAGAGACACTTTTGAATTTTTTTTTACTCAAGAAAGATAAAAGGAACAAGCTTACAAACGATGGTGAGAAAATCAAAAGGCACAATGACAAACCCAAATCCATGTAGGGATTTGTTACACCCTTTGATATGCTGAACCTCTACCTCATTACAGATCAAAACCACTGAACAAACCCAGCCATTTGGCCTCTGCCACAAAGAATCCTTATTCCGTTTCAGGCTTTCAATACATACTTCATCTAATCTTTTGTTTAAATAGCCTTCAACAAGGTAGTGTTTCGTTGGCGAAACTCGCGTGTTCAATGCGCACGGTTTTCAACAAAACACAAAGTCAATCACAACCGTCAAATATCCGCCGCCGAATGTCGGCGTCGTTGATTTGATCGATCGAATAGAAACAAAGACGACCGTCAAATATCCACCGCCGGCGTAGGCGATGTTGATTTGATCGATGCACCTTTGACTTCTAATCAAACAACCGTTATTCGGTTCACCACCTCTCCAAACTACGTTCGAACGAGGGTGTTCGGCGAATAACCAGAAAATCGAACCGGAATTGTTCTAAGTTACGTTACCTCTACTCCTATGGAGGTTCCTCTAGAGAGCTCCGCAACTACGACTACGATCTACGACTACTACGACTCTGCAAAGGAGGTCTTTGACAGAGCGGTTCTACGAACTAGAGAGAAAAAGATAGATTCTGCGACGGTGCAGTTTGTGATTTGATTTTGCCCTCTGGAGATTCTCTCTCTTCCCAATCTTTATACTTCGCTCTTCTCCCCGCATTCGTAGTAACTGCCTTCGCGCCTTTGTCTCCCACATCTTCATTCCTGTCAACCGTGTAGGTAACCTCCTCCCTGTTGCGTAACTCCCACGATTGCGAAACCGCTCTGCTACGCAGCAACTTGGCGAAACAACATTGAGCCACCCTTGTATTCATCCACACGGGTTCGATAATCCATCCCGACTCCTCAAGCCAAACTACATTCATCCTTGTTCATAAAACGGAGGCGTATCACAAACAACACCGCAACGCTGAGCTCCCATCCTTGCAACCTCGATGCACTCACAATTTCAATGCCACTTTCGATGGTGACTCATGGCTTACAACATTGCTCTCTAAACAACGTAGCTCTTAGTGCCCCGACATCGTCGAATTCCCACCATTGATGCCCAACTTTATTGAATTCACGGTGTTGTTGAGTTTCTCAACACTGAACTAAAGCTCATCAACGTCGTCGAGCTCGCGACCTTGTTTTGGGCAAGACAGCATCACTTTCACGGCATTGTTAAACTCTTGCAACATTGTCTTTGACTAAACAATGTCGTTTCTTTCCTAGTACCGCAGGGTTTTTTTTACCTTCTGCGGTGTCGTATTCAACTAAACGACACCGTCTAAAACAATTATACAATACTAATTAATTAAACCAACCCTCATTGTTAACTCGTCGTCAAACTCTGACCCCTCGGCGCCGTTCTTAGTTAAAAAAAACATCATTTTCTAGTCCCGCGATGTCGTTGAGCTTTGAGCTTCGCGACACTGTTTTAAATTTAACACTGTCATTTTAACTATTGCAACATCGTTGGGCCTACTCGTCGTTTCTTTCCTCTTGCGACATCGTTTTCAACTAAACGACACTGTCTTAAATAATCATTAAGAATGTTAATTAATTAATCCGGCCACTAGTCAAACTCGTGTGTTGACCAACATCATTAGCGCCAAAATGGCTCTGTTTGCTCTTCCTTTCGCGACATTGTTTTTTATTAAACACCGTCGTTTGCTAGTAAAGCGGTACCGTTGGGCTTACTCGCGGTACCATTTTTAATTAAACGGCACTACTAACATAGCCAAAAAATACCAATTCATGGAACCGTTGTGAGTTTGCACTTGCATTGGGCTGGGCGGATTCTGGTCACTTATCCGATATGGTTTTTAATTAATCGGTACTGCTTATCAAGGCTCTCGCGACATCGTTTTTAAATTTGCGGTACCGTTTTAACTCCCCGCAATGCCGCTTGTTCCCATGCGGTACCGCTTCTCCCCTTCCAACAAGGAATAATAATAATAATAATAATAATAATAACTCATTTTCCACACCGATACTAAGCGCGCCCCCATCCTGTTTTCTGGCAAACAGTGTCGTTTCTAGTGCCGCGGTACCGTTGAGCTTCCTTGCGGTACCGTTTTTTATTTCGCGGTATCATTTTGACTCTCCGCGATGCCGCTCAACTCCAAACGACACCGTTTTTTATCCGCGGTATCGAATTAAATGTCGAAACTAATTAATGCAGCATTTAATTCCGGCCAAATTAATTTTAGATGTCAACAGATAGTCATTGGAATTTGATTGTCCCCAGAAATGGAAGGCTTTGCTGGTGAGGCTTGATTCCCTTGAATCACTCGATTTGCACCCCTTGATTTGTGCTCCGCTTCGTCCATTATCAATTCAATCTTTAACTTGATCATGACTGATTTCATCAATCCAACAGTAGCAAAATCCTAAATTATATATTACTATATGCAAACATAAAGCACCACTACTGTTGCCGAAGATTTTTATAATTTGTTTATTTGTTTTGCTTAAACAATTACGGCCTACATCACACAAAGGGGGAAAGAAGGATAGAGCTAGCCACTTAAGCAGTCGTAAATGATCATAAGACTGTTGAGTAGTATGTATGGGCTTCGGGCCTTCGGCCCACTTCCCTAGTCACGGATGATTAGTGTAAGTGACTTAGGGTTGCCGAGTAATGGTCTAGGGTTAGAGATCCAACCTTGTATATATATGTATGTAAGTGAACCTGTTGTTATAAACGCGCTGCTACGGATCGAGAAATCGCCGGAATCGACAAAGCAAGAATACGAAAGCGAGAATCGAAAACACGACACACGATTTACGTGGTTCACTAACACGATGTGTGCTAGCTACGTCCACAGGCGAGAGAGAGTCAATTTCACTATATCGAGGAGATTACAGATTACAGAGGAGTATGAGAAGTATTTATAGTACTTCTCTATGTGGGTCTAAACCTAATCCAATATGTCAAAGGAAAACGGTTACAGACCAGGCCCAGAACCAGAACCCAAATAACACAGCGAGACCCCCGATTACCAGTCGTAGCGGCTGATAGTCCGATTCAAGTCATATCAACACCTGTTAAGGTTAAGCTGAATAAGAGGAAAACTTAGCTTCGGCCGTGGACTAGTCTCGTTTATACAGAACGAGGAAACCACGTAAATCTGTGTGTCTATTTCTTTTCCTGTTTCGATTAACATGGTATCAGAGCCTGGTTTCCTCCTGAATCAAGGAGCTGAGAACCCCTTCAGCCTTCAAGTTCTCTCTATTAAGCAAGGAAGCACGGATTGGTTCAAACTCCCGATTCAGCCGCATCAAAAATTGCATCAGCCGAATCTTCTCTCTTTCGGCGCGAACCTCCGCCGAACCAGCAGTGGAGAGAAGAGAGACCATCACAAGGTCTTGCTCAATCCATAAGTTGCGGGCAACATTATAGTAAGACGTGACATCCATGCTGCCTTGATAGAGAGAAGCAAGTTCTACCTCAATTTCATACTGCCGAGAGGCAGTAGCTGTCTTGTATGTGGCCGCCAAGTATTGCCACATAGCAGCAGCAGTTGGAAGCATGCGAAGCCCAAGTATGATCGTTGCATCAACGGAATTGAGGAGAAGCATACGAACCTTAGCATCATTCAAAGACCATTGTTGTACCTGATCGGCCGAGGCAAGAGGAGAAGCCGGCCGATCCACAGTTCCATCGAGCCAACCAAGAAGGGCCTTCCCTTCAATCGACGTTCGAATCTGAAACTCCCATATGGCATAGTTCTTGGAGTTGAGACGAGCAGTAATCTGATCAGGCAGCACTTGACATCCGACCTGGCACCGGCGACGGGGCTGCTGTCTTCAGCGCCGCGAACAGCTCACCACCGCAAGGTTCTTCAGGAGTTGCAGGTGGAAGCGGCCATCTTTCCTCTACGTCGCGGGACCAGGCTGAGCAGCTAGGACATTCGGCCTATGCAGCGTATAGGCCTTCCTTTCAGCGCCGAGTTTCAGCTGCCGATGTCGAATGTTTCCATTGCCATGAAAAAGGGCATACGAAGAAGTACTGCAAGAATTTTTTTTTTGCCACTACTGCAAAAAGACTGGACATATAATTTCAGCTTGTCCAGCATTGGAAGGCCGATTCCGCGAAGACAAGGGTCGCGGGAATGGTCGATCTCGCGATGATGAAGGTCGCGGGAATGGAGCTGCGTCTCGGGGAGGCTCTTCTGCACCGCGTCCTGCATATGTTGCGCAGGTTAGTGGTGACTCCCAAGGCATACTGGTGACTCCCGCAGCTCTTGAGCAAATGGTTAACAAGGCGATTTCCACCGCCTTTGCTAGTCTTCAAGTTTCCGGTAAGATTCCTCACTGGATACTTGATTCTGCTTGTTTCAATCATATGACTGGTGATAGTTCTACGCTTAAGCAATTACAGCCTGTGAATGATTTATCTCTTCAAGTTGCTAATGGTGAGAAGTTAAGTGTAGCAGGCATGGGCACAGTTCATAATTCTAATGTTGTTTTACCATCTACGTATAATGTGCCGAAGTTGGTGCCTAGTTTGGTTTCTGTAGGTCAGCTTACTGACCAGGGCTATTGTGTTACTTTTGCACCCTCTGGCTGTGTTATTCAGGATCAGAAGACAGGGAGGGAGATCGGTAGGGGCAGCAAGACGGGGCGCTTATTTGTTCTTGACCAGCTGCGCCCCCCATCGTCATTGTCATCATCAGCCACCTTCTTTCCTACTGTGTTTTCGAGTCTTCCTGATAAAAACTTTCAATTATGGCATGCTCGGTTAGGCCATCCAAACTCTAGTAGACTTATGACAATGTTTAAACAGCAGTTATTTGGGGATAACACCCACGGTCAGTGTTCGTCGGATTTTTCATGTACTAGTTGCATTGAGGCTAAGACTACGAGAATCTCTTTTCCTTCTAGTCTTACCATTATTTCTGAGCCTTTTGATTTGATACACACTGATCTCTGGGGGCCTAGCCCTACGACTTCTCGACTGGTTTATAAATATTTTGCTCTGTTCATTGATCATGCTACTAGGTATACATGGGTGTACTTTCTTCGCCTAAAGTCTGATCTCTTGACTGTTGCCACCGAGTTTCTTGCTATGATTAAAACCCAGTTTGGTAGAACTGTTCGTGTAGTCCGTTCTGATCAGGGAGGGGAGTTTAGTTCTGGTCCTTTGTTACAACTTTATCGTGATATGGGGATTTTGTCTAAAAAATCTTGTCCTGGGGTGTCTCAACAAAATGGGGTCGTTGAAAGGAAAAATCGTCATGTGTTAGAAGTCACTCGCGCTCTTCTGCTTTCCTCCTTTGTCCCATCGTCTTTTTGGCCTGAAACTGTTGCTACTGCTGTGCGTCTTATCAATTATCAGATTACACCAGTTCTCGACCAAACTAGCCCTTACTTCCGCCTGTTTTCCAAACCTCCACCATATTCCCGCCTTCGTGTCTTTGGGTGTGTCTGTTTTGTTCTTCTCCCTCGATCTGAACGCACTAAGCTTACTTCTAAAACTGCCCGTTGCTGTTTCCTTGGCTATAGTGACATTCATAAAGGCTACCTTTGTTATGATCCCTCTTCCCGTCGTGTTCGTATTGCATGTCATGTTGTGTTTCTTGAGAATTTGATGTACCATTCTTCTTCCTCTGTGTCCGACCCTCCCTTGTTCGACCTATCCACCGCTCCGCCTTCTTTTGGTGATGATGACGATGGATATCTTGATGATGAAACTCCCGAGCTGCCCCCGACTCCCCTCCTTCGCCCGCGCCTTCAGCTTCCAGCTCGTCCGACGAGTCATCGTCTGCCTCGCCTTCGCCTTCTCCACCTCCAGTGGAACCACTTCGCCGCTCACTTCGCAGCACCCGAGGTGTTCCACCGGTACATCATATGGATTATTTGGCTTTCAGTGTTGATCTCATTCCTGTTCCTACTCGATACTCACAGGCTAAAGGGAATCCGGATTGGGATAATTCTATGACGGATGAAATTGATGCTCTCCATGCCAATCATACATGGGATAAGGTCCCTCGGCCCCCTCCTTCTGTTCCAGTTATTGGCTCTCGGTGGGTCTACACCATTAATGTCCGAACTTATGGCTCCATTGAGCGGTTCAAATCTAGGGTGGTGGCTCAAGGTTTTTGTCAGGAATATGGCATTGATTTTGAGGAGACCTTTGCCCCGGTTGCAAAGATGGTCACAGTTCGTGCTCTCTTGGCTGTGGCGTCTATTCGAGGTTGGCCATTGTTTCAGCTTGATGTTAAGAATGCATTTCTGCATGGGGAGCTTAAGGAGACTATCTATATGGAACCACCTCCTGGTTATACCTACGACGAGCCAGGCCAGGTGTGCTTACTTCGTCGTTCTCTCTATGGTCTGAAACAGGCTCCTCGGGTGTGGTTTGATAAGTTTCATTCCACTATTCTCGCTCTCAGCTTCGAGCAGAGTCTTAATGACCCTTCTATGTTCACACGCAGCTCTTCTCGTGGGCTTGTGGTGCTCTTATTGTATGTCGATGACATGATCGTTAATGGTGATGATGACTTGGGGATTACTACTCTTACCAAAGGACTCCATGCTTCATTTAGTCTTAAGGAGCTTGGGTACGTTTCCTACTTTCTGGGACTTGAGGTTAAGCGCAGTAGCGCCGGGATTCTCTTATGTCAAAGCAAGTACATTGATGACTTACTGGCCTCCTCTCGGTTTGGTGAGTGCTCCGCTGTTTCTACTCCCATGGAGCTCGGTTTGAAGCTTGGACGCGAGTCTGGTGATCTTTTGCCCGATGGTGGTAAGCATTATCGTAGTGTGGTTGGGAGCCTTATATATTTAACGTCGACTCGTCGTGATATTGCCTATGCAGTTCAGATTGTGAGTCAATTTATGTCTGCTCCTCGTACAGATCATCTTGTTGCTGTACATCGTATTTTGCGGTACCTACAGGGCACTCGCGAGGTGGGGTTGTTTCTCCCCTCGTCTGGTTCACTTGATCTTCAAGGTTTCTCTGACTCTGACTATGCTGGCTGTATAGATAAAGCACCGCTACTGTTGCCTAAGATTTTTATAATTTGTTTATTTGTTTTCCTTAAACAATTACCGCCTACATCACACAAAGGGGGAAAGAAGGATAGAGCTAGCCACTTAAGCAGTCGTAAATGATCATCAGACTGTTTAGTAGTATGTATGGGCTTCGGCCCACTTCCCTAGTCACGGATGATTAGTGTAAGTGACTTAGGGTTGCCGAGTAATGGTCTAGGGTTAGAGACCCTAGCTTGTATATATATGTATGTAAGTGAACCTGTTAAGGTTAAGCTGAATAAGAGGAAAACCAAGCTTCGGCCGTGGACTAGTCTCGTTCATACAGAACGAGGAAACCACGTAAATCTGTGTGCCTATTTCTTTTTCTGTTTCGATTAACACAGACAACAATATAAAAAAGAATCAATGGAATATGTAATTAAAATCGAGCTTGATTAGTAAAATTGTGAACCAATAAAAATATAAAATCGGTTCGTGGATGAGTTCGGTCATATGTGGACCGGTCGGTTATTTACAACTGGACGTTAAACAACAAAGCTCACTTCAATCTAAATGGTTCACTGATTTGATTTAATGTTGTTTCCCAAATAGACTTAACCATTAAAAAATATTATATCGAACTTAAACAGGCTTATTAATTACCATAATGTCTTCCACATTTCATCTTTTGTTTCATTCTTTCGTTTCCCTCCATCTCCATTACTTTATTCCACAAGCTTTTTTTATCTAACACTATTTAGTATAATATTTATATATATAATAATTTACAAATATGAACCATTCCATAAACGACACACCAACAGGTTTATGACAATTAATAACTGAATCGTGAACCACTAACTTTTCTAGATTAATGTCTAGTTTAATTAAAAAAGTATAGGTTCTTTATCAATATTTAATTAGAAACCGAACCCAATCAATAAAATTGTGAACCGCTTACAAGATCAAATTGGATCTTGGATTGGATCGATTATCTATGGACTGACCGATTGTTTGCAATTGGTCGTTGAATGACAAGAGTGGCTTTGATTTAAATTGTTCGGTGGTATAATGTTGTTGCCAAAACAAACTCAACCATCAAAAACATTATGGGAGGCAGAACATGAAAAGCTTATTGACACCATTTATTCCTACTTCTTCGTCTCATTCTTCAATCGTCATTCATCTCCCTTTCTTTATTTCCACCCTAATTAGTATAATAGTTATATGTATCCTAATATATGGTTCCATAAGATACTCGCCAACGAATCTATAAAGATCAACAATCGAATCATGAACCAATAAATTTTCTAACAAAATGTTCAGTTCAATTAGAAAAAATAGTTTTTTTCTTATTAGATGATCATCGTTTTCTTCCCGAGATTAGGTATGGAATTTTTAGTCGAGTTCCACTTTGTATTCCCTTTATTTCTTTCTCTAGAACTTTTAATTACTATTTGTGCAAGATTTTTTGTTAATTGTATGTGAAATGTTTGGGTATGTGTATGCATATAAAATAAAGAATTGTCAAGAAACAATTACCATTTTCTATAAAAAAGAAACTACCATTGTTATTATATCACCGTAAGAAAAATCAAATATCAACAAGCAACCATAACAACACAATGGTTGACTAGTTCGCTGCAAAGCGAGATATGAACCTAGTTTATATAGGGTAAATGACACATTTGGTCACTGGGATTACTAAATCGTTACATGTTTAATCACTAGAAAAAATTAATATCAATTTTGGTCACTCAAATTACTGAAATAGGTCACATTTAGTCACTATCTGTTAGTCTCCATCCAACTCTGTTAATAAAATCCGTTATGTGCTGACATGGCTAACGGAAACGCCTAGCAGCGCCATTTTGGACCAAAAATGGTCAAACCCATCCCGCCACGTCACTAAACCTGTCATGTCATACATCCAACCCAACCCAACCCATAACCAAACCCACTTAACAAAAAGCAAACCCGCCACCTCATCCTCCACCCTCATCTCCCAATTCCGCACCCCAACAACCGCCGCCGTCGGTTCATTGCTTCATCGTCAAATAATTCCATATATCCCAAATAATTTCATCGCTTCATCGTTGTCGTCAAGGACGGGTAGATCCAGTGGCACAAGACCCGGTCGAACCTTCTCTCCGGCAACCACGAATGCTCTGCCGCAACGAGCTCCAGCTGCCAGATCTGAAATCATCCAGCTCTGCATCCCTAGCTGCCGTCAAGCACAGGAAAATGTGACGAAGCAGCCGGAGACAAAGGCGCCGCCCTAGTCAACTCCGGCGACCATTAATGATCTAGGTTCCCAGATCTAGAAAACCCTCTCCACGACGACAATCTTGTCGAGAAAATCCAGATCGAAAATAACGAAAAAGTTCACTGCCGAGCATCTGCAGCCGGCAGATATGAAATTGTCAAGAACAGCCGCCAACGTCAATTTCATTTACGCACAGAGTCGGGCCTGGAGTAGTCTCCCTCTGTGATAGTCGCAAGTACCAATACGTCCAGTCGAGGAGAATCCACCATCGGAGATGGAGTTTGACGAGGAAGTAGCCACAAAGCTCCTGGAACAGGACAAACAACAAAAGACAGTCCTGCAATTATTCAACATCACCTTGGGTTCCAGTCTAAAGCAAAGGGTCAAAAGAATCTTGAGATTGAAGGTGAGTTCTTTGAGCCTGAGATTGAAATGAAACTCTTGAATGATCAAAAGAATGTTCACGAGCAAAGAGTTGAAAATTATGTTGAGATGAAGTGAGGCGGCGGCGGCGGCGGGAGAGGAATTGGGAGATGAGGGTGGAGGATGAGATGACAAGTTTGCTTTTTTAATTGGGTTTGGTTTGGTTCTGGGTTGGGTTGGGTCTATGGGTTGGGTTTAGTGACGTGCCGGGTTGAGTTTGACCATTTTTGGTCCAAAATGGCGCTGATTAGGCGCTCCCGTTAGCCATGTCAACATATAACGGACTTTGTTAACGGAGTTGGACGGAGACTAACGGGAATTAACGGAGAGTGACTAAATGTGACCTATTTTAGTAATTTGAGTGACCAAAATTGATATTAATTTTTTTTAGTGACTAAACATGTCACGATTTAGTAATCTCAGTGACCAAATGTGTTATTTACCCAGTTTATATATATATAATTGAAGTGAAGTTACTGTTGACTAAATTATTACATTTTGATACCCAAAATTAATTAAATTACAACTTAGTTACTATAATATACATTTTACATTTTGATACCCTAAATTTAATTTTAATGTAAAATCATTGAACAATTATGTTTTGGTATCATAATTTTATGAGATTTTCGTACCTATAATTTTTTACATTTACATATTGATTCAATGTTTAGATTTCACTTAAATTTATGAATCCAATCCACCAATCCTTTTGAACAAATTCATGAATCAACTCCACTGTAACATAAAAGTATAAATTTAGTTTGTACCATACAAGATGTTGTATCACTCAACTGTAGGAGAAGATTCGACCATTTTATATTTGCTCATTACGTGAAACATTAAAAAATGATAATAGAGAGATGATTCTAAAATATTGCAAGAGCGAATTTATAAACTCATTTAGTACATTTACGAGGTACTAAACAAACTTCTACTAACTATATGTAACAAAATATGTGACATCTACATAAGCAAGTGTCAATAAATTGCTACAGTGAAAAGGGTTGAATGTTGTATTGACGGCCAACTAAAAGAATTGATCAAAACATTTCCATCATCTAGTTCCTCTTTGTTTCATTTTTCACTCGCCTTCCATAACCCTTTCTTTATTTTTTACTTTGCCTTCTTCGTATAACCCTAATTAGTATACTATTTGTATATATTTTAATCACAAGTATGAAAAATTAATAATTGAACCATGAATCACTAACTTTTTTAGCTCAATATCGAGTCCAATTAAAAACAAATATATATGATTATTACTTATTAGAAAGTTGTCAATTTCCACTATGAGATTTGAAGGCGTGAAATTTTAAGTGAGTTCTATTTTGTATTCCTTTTGCTTCTCAAAAGAGTTTTTCTTTTTCTCCCGGTCTAGAATTTTCAACAATTATACATGGAATTTTTAACAATTATAAATATCAAATAAATAGTTTCCTATTTTCTATAAAAGGTAAATAATTATTATCTTAAATACATCACCATGCAAGGAATTAAGCTTCAACTATGCAAATTACAGTTGGGTACATAAAATCAATAGATCTTTAGATTTATAACCTAATTTTATTTTTTTGGCATATAAGTCCTCAAAATATTGATGGAACATTATATTTTAGTACCTAAATTTTTTTTGTATTATATTTTAGTACCTGAACTTTTGAAGATCTACAAATAGGTCTAATTTTTGTATGTGCGATTAAAATGCACTCGAATAAATTGGTATTCATACCCAACTCATACACATTTAGATTATGAAAGTAAATATCCATACCCTACCCAAACACATATAAAAACTTCCAAACCCATATATACGTCAACCATACCCTACCCAAAATCAATGGGACTACTTGGATTTAGGTAAATATTATTTATTAACCAAAATTTTCAAAGAAATTAAATTGGATATTGACCGCAATATATCTCTTTTCAGCCAATAGTACTAACAAAACTGCTAACAAAAATTTAATTTTAGACAAATAATACTAATAAAACACTATAACGAACCACATAATACATACTAATAGGCCATCTCCGCCCGCGACAAGGCGCGACATCGCCACCCAATACTGAATATAAATAGATAAATATGGAAACGTGTAAAGTAGCAAATGAACAAACCATTACCCAGAAACGTGTTCAAATAAAGCCCAGGGCCAAAACCCTATTTAACAAATTCCGAAATCCCATTGTGGTTTCAGAGGAAGCCCTTTTGCCATTACTCTGCTCTTCGGTATACGGCACAGACTACTGGGCCTGAAACGTCAGCGTTGTGTTCTTTATACTTTATAGCCGATAGCTCAAAGGCCCATCTGCCTTACCGTCCATAGTGGTAGGGCTGGCTATTTGGTCCGGGATTGTTTGGTTTTACCCGAAACCGGCGGTATAACTCGGATCGGTACCGGATAGCAAACAATCCAATCTCATATTCGGGTTAAGATTTTAGGTAAAAAAACCGGATAAGAGACCCCCAACACCTAAAATCAAAATCAAATTAGGACCGGACCGGGTCAAAACCGGACCGGATCAAGACGGATTGTATCCAATCCAATCTTTGGTCCTTATATTCCCGAAAAGACCGGACTGGGACCGGATCAATTTGGTCCAATTTAACCGGACCGGACCGTATAACCACCCCTACATAGTGGTAGCCCATACATTAGGCAGAGCACACATCGTTTGCCTATGGAGATTCACCCTGCCAATGAGAAGGGTTACTACAAGGTTAATATATTTGTATGGTCTGAACTTTGACCAAAATAAACATTCTGGTCAATTTTTTCGATCTATAACATCCTGGCCCAAACTATACATCAAAATAACTGAATTGGCCAAACCCGACATTTGACCGTTAACTTGGACGGTCAAACTTGTTAACTAACGGTCAACGAACCACATCACCGCCCAGTCAACATAAGAAATGTTGAAAAAAAAGACACATAATCTAATTATTTTAATTAAGTTAAAAATAAATATAAAAAGAAAAGAAAAAACAACAAAAGATATAAATGATAATAGGTAGAAAAAATCAAATTTTTAAGTGTTCTGTGCTGACTGGGCGATGATGTGGCGCGTTGACCGTTAGTCAACACGTTTGACCGTCCAAGTTAACGGTCAAACGCCGGGTTTGGCCAATTTAGTTATTTTGCTGTATAGTTTGGGCCAGGATGTTATAGATCGAAAAGATTGGCCAGGATGTTTATTTTGGTCAAATTTTAGGCCATACAAATATATTAACCCTACTAGAAGAGTACAAACAAGTGGTGCCATGAGATATGTATTTAAACTTGGTTGCACCCTAGATGTCGCGCAAATAGCCAAAAGCATCATTAGCTTATGCTCTGACTCGAGTAATATAGGGCTTGTGGACTCTCGTGTGAATTAGAAAGGAATTTTAAAAACCTCTTCCGTAAAAAAAGCACCATCAGAGGTACTCGGTTGATAGGTTTATTATATGTCAGTGCGAAAAACGGATGGAATTTATCATATATGAGCTCGAAGGTTTAGATCTCTTTAGTCCATGCAATGACGAAACTAGCGACTCCCCCTAAAACTCAACATCAGCAATAGCAGGGGGAAAACTACTGATGTGATCTGCTTCGACTACGGATAGGGTTTGGAAAGACGGGTATAGCAACTGAATTCTTGGACTTGTGATGTGAAAAAGAATCAGCTATGAAGCTTCAGTTATATCACCCATGCTTTAGCACACACCATAATGCCTCCTGATGCAACAAGCACCAGTTTGACTTTGATACCTATTCAATTAGGATAGGCAGATTTTTGTCTACCAAATTCAAGCACTTAAGATTTGCCCACAACTCTTATTAGAATATGCAAAGATAAAACAAACCTCGATTTTCACATTTCTGATAAAACAAATTGGAGTTGGGAATTGAAGTCACACTGCAACCTGTTCAACTCGAACGTTACTAGCCGATCATCCCAAAGAATCAACCTTTACGCAGAGAATACAATAAACTCATTGCCAGTTTTCACTATAACATTTACACATTTGACGGGGCAATTGAATTTTACCAAAACAATAGTTGACGGAAACGCGGGGAATAGAAATAAATCACTCACTCGGCTGCTCTTTCGGTAGACTGAGCGAAAAGGAAAAGTATATAAGAACACCACCATTGCTGTCTCCGTTAACAATGGTGGGAACATTCAAACTACAGCAAAGTACAGACCCACCTTTCTTTTCCGTCGTATCATACTCACTGCCACAGCACTGTAAGTCTGTAATGCTCTACTTCCTGCCATCCATCCATCCATCCTCTTCTGTCAAAGCAATAACCTTTCAATTTTATGTTAATAAGATGAGATCCCATCCCTCTTCCCCAATGCATCCATCCAACCAACACCAGCTTAACAAAACCAAACATTCGTTTCCAGATCAACCACTTCACTGTTTCATTCGAAACAGCCATCTTTCCACCTTCCTTTGCCAAGTCAACAGGCTTTTACTGGGCCCCGTCCCGTGCCTCAGCCATGGCAATGGGGCCACTAACAAACCATGTCTCTTTGTTCAACTAACTGGAGCCCAGGGCTTTGCTATGGTGTATTCTTGATGAATTCGACCAACAAATGACCCACGGGAAAAAGCCGAGGAAGAAATGGATAGGACGTTAGGGTGATCTGCTGCTATCTTCATCTTCTTCTTCATCAGATAAAGGGTCTGAATCTTCAGCAAGAGCTCTGAGCATGTGCAAAACATCACTTGTGTCATCCAAATAATACTTGGCTTTGCTTGGTTTCTGGCCCACGGTGCATGCAAATACATAAGTGCTCGATGAGAGTACTCCGCTTGTCGAGGCATTATCGATCCTCTCAAACATGTCTTCATCAGACCTGTCATCACCAATGCACAACACAAAATCGGCCAGTCTTCCCTTCTCGGCCATTGATGTAAATATCTTCTCTGCTACTACACCTTTGCTAACCCCCTGAATAAGATAAGATAAACCAAAGATCAGAACTTGCATACTGGATATACTACGAGTCCTAAGAGATCAACCATTACCCCTGCTCGTGCTGCAAGGGTAATGATCATCCATCACCGAAGAGGATACGAATATACTAGAGTTCTAAGAGATCAGCCATACCCTTGCACATGCTGTAAGTGTAATCATAATCAATCACGGAAGAGGATAAGCACTATTAGCATCTAATAACACGGCAGCTAGTAACCAGTTCAAATAACATAAGCATGTCCTACAAATTTGTTATCTTCCAACCATATAAACGCATTTAACTTCAGCAGTGGGCGCTGACCAACTTTCATCAAATACATTCCAACTTTTGACTTCTACCTTTAAATTCCGAGTTTAACAAGATGTTAAACCTATACTTCACTTTTGCATTCTACCCCTCTTTAACAAAATTATTACGACTGTTTATGGGGTCCTTTAGGCATTTCAAGGACGAAGATGTCTCTAGAATTCCATCTATATTCTAAAACCTGTAGGATCACCTAATAATTTGACAATCATTCACTTATTCTAAAAAAAAATTCACACACTCCACTTCTACTAATTGACAGGTTCTCCAATTGGCATTCAATTGGTTAAATCAAATGAGCCAGCAGGGAACAGCAATTCAGACATCAATTAGGTTCCTGCCTAGTAGAATATGACTTCAATTTGAAAATAATAGCTAGAGAAACTTGGCATGGTTCACCTATGCCGAGATAGTAACTAGCAAAATGTATCAGATTTGGAATTTGCCTGGAAATCAAAGAACAATCATATGAGAGTGAGGAGAGATGCTCACCTGCGGCTTTACTTCCACAATATATTGACCACTTTTAACAGTTACGGGTTCATTTGCAAGCACACTTTCAAGATGGTCCAACATCTCCTTAGCCTGGCTTGCACCAAAACCTGGATCGGCATCTCTATGGTGCCAGACCAAGGCACTCTCCTTAGTCTCAATGTAAGAACCATCTGTTGATTCTGTATACAACTTCATTACGGGCTCAGCTATCTGAAACCATCCAAAATCACAGTTTTGCCCACAGATTTCCCAGTCCTTATCAGCAGACCACCTGTCACAGCATGAAACGTTCAGAAACGGGAACCAAGTTCAAAAGATTAAACAATCATCAAAGACTCGAGTACCACACTACTTACCTCAAGTAGTACCCATGTTCGGCAGCAATTCCAAGTTTCTTGCAAGGAGAGAACCACTGGCCTAAACTATCCCTCCCTCTTCCACTAACAAGAAAAACTGTGTTCTTTGCATCACTGCTGAGGGTATTGATAATTGAAAGAACTTCTTGACTGGGCGACTTATTGATAGATGTTTGAGGCATTACTGTTCCATCATAATCAAGCAAGATGGCCCTCTTTTTGGACCTCAAATATGCACTTACAATTGCATCAATTGACAGCTTTCGGAAATTAGGATCCAGCGCGACAACTCTGAAGCCAAAGCTCAACCCAATGCCCCAACAACGCCTTCTGAAGTGGTCTTTGCATGCCCTCTCCAGATCTTGGAAAAAGCTTCTCGACCAGTATGCCACATCATGCGAACTGACATATCTATAGTGCTTCTCATGCCGCAACTGCTTTTCATTGTCAGACATAGAAATAGCCTCATTCATAGCCTCGGCTGTCGATTCAATGTTCCATGGATTGACCCGAATAGCACCACTAAGTGAAGGGGAACACCCAATGAACTCCGAAACAACTAGCATGCTCTTCTTGGGGACACTGGAGTCTGAACTAGAACTTGAATCAGAGACGCCCTGCCTACACACAATATACTCATAAGGAGTAAGATTCATCCCATCTCTGACAGCTGCCACCACCACACACTCAGCAACATTGTAGTATGCTGTCCTTTCACTAAGGGATACCGGTCTATCGATGAACACAACCGGTTCATAGCCTGGTCTGCCGAAAGTCTCGTTAATCCTCTTGCAGCTTTCTTCAATCTCCGCCTGCACTTCTTCGAGGTCTTTCCCTCTTCCCCTGGCAGGATTAGCAATCTGGACCAGAACTGCCCTTCCTTGCCACTTCGGGTGCTGTTTCAGCATCGCCTCCATTGCCAGAAGCTTCAAGTTGAGACCTTTGAAGATGTCCATATCATCAACACCGAGTAAAACAGTCTTTCCTTCAAACTGTTGTTTCAGCTCTTTGACTCTCCACTCATTATCAGCATGCATCAATACTGTCTCAATCTGTCCCATGTGGATGCCAACTGGCATGATCTTGATTCCAATTGTCCTACCATAGTATTCCAATCCGATATAACCTCGTTTGGACTGATACTCCAAGCCCAACATGCGACTACAGCAAGACAGAAAATGACGAGCATAATCAAATGTATGAAATCCAATGAGGTCAGAATTCAGAAGTGCCTTGAGAATCTCTTCCCTCACAGGCAACGTTCTGTATATCTCCGACGATGGGAATGGACTATGAAGAAAGAAACCCATTCTCAATCTGTTGAACCTTCTCCTCAAGAAGGTTGGTAGCACCATCAAATGGTAGTCATGAATCCAGACATAATCATCCTCCGGATTTATAACCTCAATTACCCTCTGGGAAAATATTTTATTCGCCGCAACGTACGCCTCCCACAAGGATCTATCGAATCGCCCGCCATGACTGGCAGAGAAGGGAAGCATGTAATGGAAAAGAGGCCACAAATGCTGCTTACAGAACCCATGATAGAACTTGGTCAAGATATCAGGAGGCAGAAACGCAGGAACACAATTAAACTTGTCCAATAAAAGCTGGGACACGTCGTCTTGCTCGTTGGGATCAACTTCAACCCTTAAAGAACCAACATATATAACTTCCATATCTTCATGGAAACCATCTTTACACTGTAACAATAAAGAATCATCATCCCAGCTAAAACTCCAACCTTTATTATCGGGCCTCCGCTTGGCCTTCACCGGCAGCTGATTGGCCACGATTATTATCCGGTCCTGGATTAACGAAGACTGCACGTCCGATGCGACGCTGTTAGCCTGATCATCATCAAGCTCGGAGATGACCCCGGGAACAGTCATAACCCGAGGCAGCCTCTTCTTCTCCCGTGGTTGACTCATTATGGGGAAGTTGCCGGAAGCTAGATCCAAGAGATTGGTATACGATTTGGACATCATCTTGACACCCTTTTTCAACTACTTACAAGCCCTCAGCTACCAGGGAACAGAGATTGCAACCCCAAGATCTCAACAAAACCCCAACCCAGCCCACGATTGATATCAGCGGAAACTTAGCAGGATCTGCGCAATGGGCACCCCTGAAAGGAGATAAGGATCAATCCAGGAGAAGACAACCCTAAAACCCAATCAAAAGAGGGTATCAGTAAAACTAGTAGAAAGGTGGATGAGATCCAAATATAGCAAATTAGACCGTGTTAAAAAAAAAAAAAACAGAGGCGAGGACAAAACTAGATAGCATACAGATTGGGAACTTCGGAAGTGACGAATCCAAAGGTTTAAGTAGGTAGAGACGGATAGTAGTAATCGGGAGAGAAAACAAGAGATAAAATCGACGGAAGAGCAAACAAATTGGAGATGGGAAGAACCATCATACACACTAAAAACAACTAACCTCGGGTTCGTTCGAGATTGTGAATGTTTGTAATGGGATTCGAAGAATCAAAGAAATTGGGAAGGAGAAGGAAGCACTGTGTGAGGGGTTTTGGGGAAGGAATTTTGTTGTTTTAATTTGGCAAGGAAGGAAGGTAATCTAGGGTTTGGGTTGGTCCTCTCTACAATCTTTCAAAGGGCTCCTCCCTGCATTTTACATATCTTTTCCTTTCTTTCTCTCTATCTATCTGTACCTGTACAAATTTTCTTTTAACATCCTTTTTCTCGTTTCTTTTTTTTTAATTTGTGGGGGAAAATTCCAAATAAAAAAGATATTCATAATAAAAAAAAAAGGCGGAAAAGGAAAGAGGATAAGGTCGGCCAGGCAGGCAGTAGGCAATTGTTATGCACAGTGATGCCAGCTGGCAAGGACTTTCGCTCTCCGTCACGCGCTCTCGTGGTAACTCCCTCGGCCTTGGCGCGGTCTGACGTGTCGGGACACGTGTCGTGAGGGCACGTCCCTGTGGAATCCCCCGCCATCCGATTCCATTTTTCCAGTGAAGGAAACAAAAAAAAAGAAAAGGGAAATTGCTGGGAGGGTTCATTGGGCAACTGGGCATTGATTGGGAAGCAATTATGTGTACATTACACAACCTCAAAAAAACCCATCTGCCGTCGTCTCCCTTTTCCCTCACTGGTAACAGTACTACGGCTCTTATCTTCTTCCCAACGAGACTTCCTTTTCTGGCTCTTTTTTCCCCTTCACAAAAGGAATTGGAATTCGAATCGAACTAGTAATAATGTAGAGGTTGTGGTGGTGAAAGTAGTTGTGGTAATAATGATGAAAACCAGCTCGGATGTGGTAAAGAATCAGGACGAATTTTGGACCAGGTTTTGTTTAGTTTTGGTGATATTTAAATTAATGCATTGTAATATACATATAATTATTGAAGATGATGTAATTTATTTTGTATTTTTTTATTTTGATGATAGTTCTTTTAGTATTTAACAAGTTATATTACGTTTTGTGAGAAAGATCTCTTTTGTGACCTTACTGAGTTACTGTTATTAGAACATAAAGATATAAATGGGGTATAATTGAAACAAAAAAGGAACCCAACAATTTCATCAAAACTATCTCAACAATCTCAAGTCTTAGTAGAGATATTACTATCACTCATTTTGAGTGATAGTTTCCATCACATCAAGCAAACAATGCATGTATTGTTTGTGCAGAAAATTCAAAAAAACAATGTATCGTAGACAATGCATGCATTGTAACTATTCCGACCAAACAATCACCAAAATCAAACGAACCCTAAACACCAATAGGGATAGTTTTGGATGCGTAAATTTGATACTAGAGATTTGGATATAAAATTCTCACTTAAAACTATATGGATGGCTTAAATGAGTGATTTATTGTGTGGATATATGTGTACAAATAATGTATTTATTCAACATTTGTTATTTCAAAGTTATTTGGAATTGGAATAATTTCAATTATCTTGTTTAACTGGAGGGTTATTTTGTATGTGTTATTTACTTATTTCTGTTAAAAAACCGCAGTATTATCCTCAACACATCCCCATTCCAGCAACCTTCATTGTCCTCGTCAACCTTCTTCCACTTCCACCATTCTATTTACCATAAACAATCAAAACCATGAAAGGAATAAAAGAACTGAACTACAACATAGCTCAATTGAAGACCCGGGAAAGTCCATTCTTCATATTCTCTTAAGTTATCATTGTAGTTAAGTAGGTAGGTAATTTTCTAGATTTGTGCAACTTTCACTGATTTGTAGATATATAAACGTCATGGGGCACAAAGAGCCCTTTGCGTGTTTTTCTCACAAATATGATCCTCTTATATCTTTCTTACGAAGAAATTGGTATCACCTAACGCAATCTCGAATCCTAACAGTCTATTCACAATATGGCCGCATATAGGATTAAAGTTACTGTTGATGACACTATCGATTGTGTTACTTGATCGTGCACGGTGAAAATTTTGTGATCATTTTGTAAAAAAACCTAACCCCTGCACAGTTTATGCTAATTGCCGATTAGTAGCTGCATGTAGCTGTTTAGCATTAGCGCTTGGATTCTACTCATTCCGAAGTAGCTAAGCTAATACAATTAGTCAATTTACCGTTCAAACGTCTTGGTTTGACCTGACCTTCTCCCTTCCTCATTACGCGGAATTCATGGTACGATCACTGCTTAATTATCTGGAATTAATAAATTAATTAAGGAGGGAAGGTCGTACGTACGTACTTAATTAACCCAACCCAACCCAACTCAAAGACAGAGAGACAGCCAGCCGGAGGCCAATTAGGATTTGATTCCTTTTGTTTATTATCCCTCAACTAGCTAGCCTACCTAGCTGGGCTTTAATTAATTGATTAATCCTGGCGATAATCCTAACCCATTTCCAATCTACACAATAAATAAAAGCCAAATGAGAAAACTTGAAGCCCCATTTCAAATTTCCTGCATCCAGAGTGAAAGTAGGAAGGGTAGATTCGTCTTCACAGTCATTTATTATTTTCTTATTTACAGAAAAAAATACATCAGTAATGAGATTTGAACCGTGGTCTCTTCGAACAAAGATAAGAAACATAACCACTTACAATAAACACATTTGTGAGATATTTTTCAAATAAAACATACAGAAGCTTACATCTGAAAAATATAAGACTTTTCCACCACGGTTAGCAACCGAAATGTCATTGATTCAAATATTTCATATATTGAATTGCACTCTTGAATGTGTAGAAGCGATGTAGAATTCTTAACATAGACTTAATTGTTATAACTATCATAAAGTAACGATATTTTTAAACACAGAACTTTTGAGTGAATATGGGGCACATGTGTCTTTAAGAGAGGGGTAAATATGGAAAGGTTGAGTGATGTTGGTTTGCCAAACGCGGATGGAAAAGACACTACTAATGTAAACGGGTCCAAATAGTGCTCCGACCCACTAAACGCTCAACCATCGCCGTCTCTCCAAACTTCTCATCAGACTCAACAACCGGCTAACCTCCTCAACCTCTATTGTTAAGCCAGAGCAGTTTTTGGAGGGGTAAATATGGAAAGATTGAGTGTTGTTGGTTTGCCCAAAGCAAATGGAAAATGTGCTACTAATGTAAATAGACCCAAATAGTTTTCGACCCACTAAACACTCAACACCAGGTTACTTTCGCTACACCTAATATAAGAGTGAAATGGGAAATGTGCTTCCCCCATTACAAAATCCCTGCATCCATAGCAAAAGTAGGAAGGGTAGATTCATCTTCACTTTCATTTATTATTTTCTTATTCACATGATATATAAGTGACCGGATTTGAATTTTGTCTCTTTGAGAAAAGACAAGAAACATAATCAATTACACAAAACAAATTTGTTTAAACTTTTTAAATTAAAAACATATAAGAAGCTTAAATCAGAAAAATCATTGGAATTTTACATCACAGTTAGCTAAGCCACTAACTCTCCCCTAAATATTTTTTTGGTATTTGATACTTTTATTTTCATACTTTGATTATTTTAATTCGAGTTTAACAATTAATTCTGTTTCTCTTTATCTTATAAAAGGAGAATAATTTTAAAATCGCAAGCCTAATGTCATTGGTGCAAATATTGCACATTAGACTTAAATAATATAACTACCAAAAAGCAACAATATTTTTGAACATATAAGTTTTGAGTGAATATGTGGCACATGTGTCTTTAAGAGGGGTAAATATGGAAAGGTTAAGTGATGTGGGTTTGTCGAATGCGGATTGAAAAGCCGCAACTAATGTAAATAGGTCTAATGGTGTCCCGACCTACGTACTGAACGATCAACCATCGTCGTCTCTCCAAACCTTCCCATCGGACTCGACAACCGCCTAGCCTCCTCCACCTATATTGTTAAGCAAAGCAATTTTTGGAGGGGTATATATGGAAAGATTGAGTGTTCTTGCTTGGAGAGCTGACTGGTGGGTTATTTAGTTTCTTTGACAGTAATGTGTGATCTCTTAACATCAGTTCATTTGGTTGATCTTCTAGGCTGACTTTTGAGTTTATTAAAGATAAACAGTGTCCCAGGCTCCCGTCCTACTAAAGGATCAACCATCATCGTCTCTCCAAACCTTCCCATCGGACTCGACAACCGCTATCCTCCTCCACCTATATTGTTACACAAAGCAATTTTCAGAGGGATATATATGTAAAGGTTGAGTGTTCTTGCTTGGAGAGCTGACCGATGGGTTATTTAGTTTCTTTGATAGTAATGTATGATCTCTTAACAGCTGTTCATTTGTTTGATCTTCTAGGTTGACTTTTTAGTTGATTTAAGATAAATAACTATACTTTTTGTTGCTTTTGTTATGATACTCCTTTTCAGTATCATCATTTTTCTGATTTGAAATGATTTGGTGGTTAGTTTCCAGTAAACAAAGAATATTCTTATTAGTGTTAACATAGGGAATAGCTTCAATCATACCACTTTTACACAAAATTTATATGTAAGAGTTGAGATCATTGCCGAATTGAACTATTCAAGCTATAATACTGATCTTCAACATATAAAACATAGTTTATTTTGAGTGAAACAACCTCATGACTGCAGATAAGTTTTTACAATATGATGTTTTGTGATAGTGTTTACTTGCTTCCAGATTTAAAAGTGGGGTTCTAATTACTACAATCTACACATAATATAATAGCATGAAGGAAAAAATTCTTCCCCCATTTCAAATTTCCTGCTCCATGAGCGTTTGTAGGAAGAGTATAATAGGAAGTGTCAATTGTTTTCTCTTTCCTCTGTGGAACGAGCCAACTTACCGTACACGTGCGGACTTGAATGGGCCCAGAGATTGTTGTGGCCCACAAAAAAAGAACAGGTTCCAGCCATGGCCGCATCTATTTCATGCCTCCATAGCGATCACCGTAACCGAGTCTTGGTGGCTCCGATGCTGGATCTGGACTCCACCAACACCGAGAATAAATGAGATAATTAGAGAAAGAGAGCTTCATAATTGTCTACAAAATAATTTCCCCAATCCTTCTTCCGTGTGCTAATCGCCTTATCTCTTCCCTATGAAAAGAAATCCAAGCATACTAAAAAGATCCAGTCATGCTCATGAAGAAGGGTGATAAATTGCATGCAAGTAAAATTTAAAGATTGAGTCATTTAATCAAATCATAATCAACCACCCCTTTTTCCATCATCTGTAAGCTCTAACAGATAAGTGACAAAGAAATCCACAATATCGCTTCACTGTAACAATACAGTATTATTGAAGATTGGTGGCTTTCTCTTCTTCTTCGTTAAACTAGCGTCGAAGATATACAAAGAGGGGAGTTTAAACAAGTGATAAGAGAATAGAAGATTAAGAAATGAAACACAGAGACCGAGAGGGGGTGGAAATTGACGTTCGGGGGGAGGATGACATGCAAGAAAAAGGTTTGCAAAGCTAAAATTAAGGACAAGAAAACAGGGATGGGGAGAAGTGGCTACCTGCGGCGATATAATTGAGATAGAGAGAGAGAAGTGAACCATGAGCCGGTGAGCACTGAGCAGCTTTTTCTATGGGATATAGGATTTTCTTTAAGCCCTTTGATTTCTCAGTGTTGGTAAGATATATATGAAAGGGCAAAACAATACTCATTTTTTATTGCTAAAAAGAAAAAATTTAACAATAAACTAATGCATGGATTCTAATGGGCTAACCGCTAACCATAGAATAAAGGAATTGACTAGGCCTGACTCATACGAGATTTGACCATCAAGTTTCAAGTAAAACAAATGAACATCGAGGTTTTGCCATCCTAAAACATGCTATTTTCTCTAGCATAACATATATTATTCTATTATTTTATATCTTAGTGGCTAAAATATAATGTATTTTAAAGTTATTAAATGGTTCGACCTCGACCAACCTGATTGGTCCAATTTTTATAATTTCAAATATATATTATGTAATTATTTGATATCCTAATGATTAAATTATAGTGTATTTTATAGGGGATTTTTTATTCGGTTTTCTGGAATTCGATTCTATAAAATGTACTACACCTCATCATATTACCAGAAATAATACTATTTCACAAGGTAACAGGTACTCGAACTTGGTTCATAAGGCTGATTTTTTGATTCGTTGCATCATCCATGCCTCTTTCCTGCTAAAATTCACTATCTTTATCACGTGTTTCCCAAAAAAAAAAAAACTACACTATAATAAGCTATACACCCCCATTACATTCTCAAATTTCATATCTCACCTTCCTTCGGCCAACTGGCCGGGCCCCACGCTAGTTTTTATTAATTTAGAAATGATGAATAGGGAAAACCCCAAAGCAAATGAAGCCAGCTTTAAAGTAATCGTAATTAAACAAGCTTTGTTTAGGCCGCCCCAAAACTGCAAAATACCAACTAAGAACAACAAGAACAACGCCCCCGAAAAAGAAATCACAAAATTTAGATTAATAAAGGATAAGGAAAAATGGGAGAGAGAATGTGCGGGATGGAGGTTTGGCATATTCCGTCTATGGATCGGACTTTTGGGGTGTCCGCTTCCCACCGTATATGAGGAATAGGATGATAATTTTGACTTGTTTCGTTTTATCCGAACACTTGATTTGAGTGGGTAGTATCCGTCTGGTAAGTTAAGCGAATATGAGTACTTTTCTCGACTTGATTTGTTATATCCACTGGTATGAAAACCGGACCGGACCGTTCGGTCAGACCGGTAAAAAATCGGACCAGAGCACAAATCCGGCCCCGGCAGTCAAAAAACAGGCGAGCTGCTAAATTTAACTTGTGCCTGCCATTTTGCTATCTGTTAATTAATTAATAATGAAAAGTAAGAAAAAAAACAAATGTGACCCTACCCTTACTCCCCTACAGCCCACTACTTCTAGCGTTTTGACTTTTTAAATGTTCTTACTCTATATTTTCATTCTTTTTGAAGCCAAGTACCGGTTTATAACCAGTTAATTAACGGTTATTCGATAAATCTCTCATTAATCCGGATCGATGTCCGGTTCGATTTTGATAACACTGGTTATATCGATCCGGCCCGGCTATTCCTACCATATATCCCGCATGCAAATGCAAAATACATACGCCTGGCTGGCTGGATGGGTGGGTAATTACTTAGTAATTATTATTGTTGTTGGTTATAAGTTATAAAGCCTTAATTAATTTATTAATATGGGGTGGTCCATCGCCTCGTATCGCGTTGGAGAAGCTGCTGAATATACGTCTCAGGTAAGGGCAGCACAGACGACATGTGCTTTCGACACGTGGACGATCCGAGATGCTTGGGGGTAAAAAAGGTTCTCTTCTTCGGATAAGGTGGCAATTTGGCATGCATGCATATGGTCCCCCGACCCGACCCAAATGGACGCGCGTTGACGTCATCTGTGACGCCTGACCGGCCGGGAGTTAGGATGCTGGACGCCGCCGATTGCATGCCGGGGACGGAGAGGACGGAGGATAGCTGATCACCCAAAACGTGGTAAGTAATAAAGACTCCCAACAACAAGACTCGGGTGATCTATTCATATTAATTATATGGAAATTATATATGTGTGGACAAAGGTAAACATACGCCTAGGCCTAGCATATGATATACGTATGCATTTATATTTATTAAATGTAATTTGATATGTTTCTATAAATTAAATTTTTTGGTTTATTGATAGATTAAACAAATATTGTAATTTGAACTAGCGAATTAGATAATGTTGTTCCACCTATTAGAAATTATAATATTTTGAATAGTCAAATTAGATAAAGATGCGTGTATATTATACCTAAAATTTGCAAGAATTCCAAGGTTACAGCTGCTAACTTTTTCAATGTCTTTTGTTTTTGGCTTTGGATGATTTGTTGCTTTTAGTTACTTACGTAACAAGTAAAAGCAAAATGAAAGTGGATGCGGTGGCACGGGATAAAACTATCGCATGAAAGACTATTTAATTTGACATGTCATATAGTATATTTTTATTGATGTTTGTGGAATGACATTAGAGATCAAACTCATACTTTTTAAACGCTAAAGATGTAATAGCAAAGTTTTTACGTGCATGAATCGTATTAGAATTGCAATAATCATTTCTTTTCTTTCAACATGATGATAACTAAAATTTTCAATTTATGACACATATTTATTTATAAAAACAATAAATACTCACAATAATCTCGAAAATAGGGATAAATTTACTATGAAGGCAATGAAATATAGAAAATAGAGGCAATATGGGACTGTACGTAGTCGACGGGTTTAATTGGCGATTTATCGCACATTCTTGTATCATTTTATTGATATCTAAAAATACGTGAATACGATGATAAAAATGCAAAAAATCCTATACTGTACACAAGATTTAACATATAGACATAGTACATGAATAAATTGGAAAAACGATTAAGTATTGAACTCTCGTCAATCGTTGATGGATAACATTCACTATACATACCTCGAGTTCCAAGTCTCTCGAGACCATAAAAAGGTACGGATAAGCGGGTATATATTATATGGCCATGGGCCGATGGCCTAGCTAAGAGTAGAAGATATGACAACTTAATACAGTTTCTTCTTTAATCCATCATTAATTAATTATTCTAGTTGATTTGGTTGTTTTATTGTTTATTTCTCTCAACTTTTGTATTTGTGGTTGTTAGGTATTGAACTAGTTAGTAGTGGTGGTGGTGGGTTTGTCTTTTTTGTTTTAATTTCCGTTCTTTCTTTCTTTCTTTCTTTCTTTCTTTCTTGCGTGGGGTTCGCGTCTTGTGTAGTGTAGTCCCTAGTTGGTGGCATGTGTGTCATATGCTAATTAATATATTAATTTGTTAGCTGCTTGGTTTCTTCCTGGCTGCGAAATCACATTGCCGTCCTCATCACTGCTTTAGAGCTTAGCCGTCGTGGAGTTGTTAGTTGAGGGCAATGGTGGAAGAGAAGAAACCGGGGGAACAAGGCAATTAGAACGAGACGAGATATATCTAACTGTATGTGGATTTAATAATAATAATAATAATAATAATAATATTAATTTATTATCACATTATAAAATGTGCGTTTCGGTTGGAGGGGTTTGACCAGTCCGCTCCGCCGGGCGCTGGCTGTCGTCGTGTACCTAATTTTATTATGCATATATTGTTATAAACGCGCTGCTACGGATCGGGAAATCGCCGGAATCGACTGTTGAAGCGACGACATAGTTTATTTAGGTAGTTTTGTAATGTTTCCCTAATTGCAGAGTTACCTAAATAGACTAGGAGGGTTTAACTTGTACCCTAGCCGACGTATATATATTTGTATCACAGTTGTACAGAAACCTAAGCTGAATAATATTGACTCCGGAGGGTTCTATCTCTCCCGTGGACTAGTCCTGATTCTCAGGGAAACCACGTAAATCCTTCGTGTTGTGCTTGCGTTTATTTCGAGTTCTTATCATGGTATCAGAGCCTCTCTTCTGAGGTTTCGGCTGCTGTGTGTTGTCGGCTGCTTCTCCTTGGTCTCGGCTGCTTGTTATTGTCTTCAGGTTTGGGATTTCTCGGCTGCTTTGGTTTTGAGCTCTCCTCTGCTGCGTGTTTGGGTTTCTTCTTGGTCAGGTTTGGAATTCTCGGCTGTCTTTTATTTCATCTCATTGCTGCATTGGGGTTTCTTCTCTTCTTGTCGGCTGCTCAAGGTGGACTTTATAGCTGGTGGGGTTTTTGTTGGCTGCTCAAGGTGTGCTTTGTGATCTGCTTTACTGCCTGTCGTCCATTTTCATTCACTGGGTATATTGGCTGTTGGTTGGTTTTCGCTCGTGTTTCGTTTATTATCTTGTGGGTTGCTGGATCATTCGTTCTGGACTGTTCTTGTTTCGTGATGGAGTCGGGTAAACCAGATGCGTTGATTGCTCGTTTTGACGGAAAGAATTTTCCCCTTTGGGAATTCCAGTTCCGTACTTTTGTTCAGGGTAAGCGACTTCTTCCCTTGCTGTTGGGAACTCGTCCGAAGCCTGCTGAATCGGAGACTAAGGCCTTTGCTGATTGGGAGGCGGAGAACGCCCAGGTGATCACATGGCTTGTGGCGTGCGTTGATATTCCCACAGGTTTGAGCTTGCGTCGTTTTACGACGGCAAGTGAGATGTGGACACATCTGTGTACCACTAACTGCCAAGCAAATGCTTCACGTCAATTTGAATTGGAAACTGCGATTGCTAGGTTATCTCAAGGCACTATGGATATCCGTTCGTATTATCAAGAGGCTATGCATCTCTGGACTGAGAGTGATCTTCTCTCGGCTTCTATCTCGGCCACTCCCACGCCTGCCGCCACTATTGCCGAAAGAACTAGGGGTCGTACAATGCACTTTCTGATGAAGCTTCGCCCAGAATTTGAATCAATTCGTGCCTCTCTTCTCCATCGAAATGTGACCGAGTTGGATATGATTTTGGCTGAGTTGTACCGTGAGGAGGTTAGGCTCAAGAGCCAGGCTAAAATTGATTCTTCTTCTGCTCGCTCACTTGACAATGCTGCAGCGTTTGCTGCTGCTTCCTTCAAACCGAGGTTTCAGTCCTCAACGTTGGCTCCGGGAGCTTCTAGTGGTCAAGGTCAAGGATCCTCTCAGGTTCGGTTCTGTCATTATTGCCGGGATCCGAGTCATATTCAACCTTTCTGTCGGAAGCGAAATTGGTGCAATTTTTGTCGTCAAGCTGGCCACATTCTGAGCGAGTGTCCTAAGAGAGGACGTCGTCCTCATCCTCGAACAGCTGGTCCTTCATCGGCTCCAGCTGTGTATGCTGCCACCGAAGTTCATCCTCCGCCTGCTCCTGCTGCTCCATCTTCTTCAGCTGCTGGGGTCTCTAAGGAGGAGCTGACCAAACTTATTCATGCAGCTCTCCAGGAGGTGATGCATTCCGCCTTTTCTGCTGGTAATAGTTCAGGTATTTCTCCCCGTTGGCTACTCGACTCTGGTGCTTTCAATCATATGACGAACCGTGTCGATTCCTTTAAGTCTCTTCGTCCTGTTACTCAATGGTTACAAGTGGCTGACGGTACGATATTGCCGGTTACAGGCATGGGTAAAATTGTGGAGTCAAAACTTCAGCTGGATAATGCTCTTCATGTCCCTCACTTGGTTCCCAGTTTGATTTCCGTGGGTCAGCTTGCCGAGGAGGGGTGTGATATTAAGTTTAATAATTATGGGTGTGTGGTGCAGGACTCGAGGACGGGGATGGAACTCGGCCGGGGGCATAAGCAAGGACGAGTATTTGTCATGGATTCTCTTCGACTGCAAGGGGAGCCTAGATGTGGACGGGATTTGGGTGCGGCGTCCAGTGATGGTGATCAAGCTGTTGTTTCCCTTGATAGTCGTAGGATGAACTCCTCTTCATTTCCTGTTGTTTCTGTTCAGAATTCCTTAAGTTCAGATGTACGGAATACAGTTTGGGATCTTTGGCACTGCCGTTTGGGGCATCCTCATTCTGCTCGTTTATTACAAATGTTTAATCTACGGTTGTTACCTGGCACATTTCGAGCTACTTCCTTTACTCCTCCATCATGTATTAGCTGCATTGAGGCTAAAACGACCCAACGTTCTTTTTCCTTGAGTACTACAGTTTATGATGCTCCGTTCGATCTGGTGCATACTGATCTTTGGGGTCCGTCACAGGTTCCGTCACGTAATGGCTTTCTGTACTTTGCTCTGTTTATCGATCATCATACGCGGTATACTTGGATTTATTTTTTGAAGCATAAATCTGAGCTCATTACTCATGCTCAGGACTTTGTTCGTATGATACAGACACAGTTTCAGAAGACTATTAAAATCATTCGTTCTGATCCTGGTGGCGAGTTTAGCTCAAATGACCTTCTGGCCTTTTATCGTTCTCAGGGTATTCTCAGTCAGCAATCGTGTCCAGGTGTGTCTCAACAGAATGGTGTGGTTGAGCGTAAAAACCGTCATGTTCTCGAGCTTACACGGGCTCTCTTATTTCGATCTGGGGTTCCTGCACGTTTTTGGGTGGAAGCCGCCAATACTGTGATTCATCTGATTAATCGTCAGATTACTCCTGTGTTAGATAATCTCTCTCCCTATCAGAAGTTGTACTCCAAGCTGCCCGACTATAGTGCCTTGCGAGTCTTTGGCTGCTTATGTTTTGTACTTCTTCCTCGCAAGGAGCGTCAAAAATTAGATCCAAAAACGGCTCGATGTGTGTTTTTGGGGTACAGTGATCGTCACAAAGGTTATCTTTGTTATGATCCTGAAGGCCAGAGGTTACGCATTGCTTATCATGTACTCTTTATGGAGAATGTGATGTATTATGCGACGAAGAAGGACACCTCTCGTGAAGATTTTGCCCGGAGCCTGTCCTTTCTTGAGACTCTCGTTGTTGCCGATGCGTTGGGGACACGTCCTGGTGCGCCTGACGTTGATCCTACTCCTTCTCTTTCGTTGCATGGAGAGGCTGCTACAGGAAATGACTCCACGTCAAGTTCGTCCATGTCAAGTTCAAGTGATAATAGTGGGCCGGGTGATTTTGCTTCTAATTCACCTTCCTCGGGTACACATGTGGGTTCCTCTTCTTCACACAACGTGTCTTCCCTATCAACTCAGTCCGCCAGTAGTTCGGGTAGTCAAGGGAGAAATGTGGGTAGTGATGAAAGTGATGCCAGCAACTCGCCGCCGACATCATCAGATAGTCCCGCTCCTGCTGGACCTCGTCGATCCGATCGGGCAAACAAAGGTCAGCCCCCACCTCGTCATAATGATTATCTTGTATTTGCGGTTGATCCAGTCACTTTTGCTGTTGAGCCTATTCACGTACCATCCCATTATAGATATGCTCGTGGAATTCCTGTGTGGGATAATGCAATGATAGAAGAGCTTAATGCTCTGGATGAGAATGAGACATGGGATGTTATTCCCAGAACTCCTGAAATGTCTATTGTGGGATGTAAATGGGTATTTACTGTAAAGCTTAAGCCCGATGGATCGCTTGATCGCTATAAGGCCAGGTTGGTAGCTCAGGGTTTTAGCCAGGAATACGGGATCGACTATGATGAGACATTCACTCCTGTGGCGAAGATGCAGACTGTCAGGTGTGTCTTATCAGTTGCGGCAATGCGAAATTGGCCTCTGGTGCAGCTAGATGTCAAAAACGCATTTCTGCACGGTGATCTGAAAGAGACCATCTATATGGCATGTCCGGCAGGGTATTCGAAAGGCGGTCCGAACATGGTTTGTCGACTGAAGAAGTCTCTGTATGGACTGAAACAGGCTCCGCGCACATGGTTCGAGAAGTTTCATGGTACTGTCATGCAGGCTGGTTTTACTCAAAGTCAAAATGATCCGTCTTTATTTCTACGAAATACAGTGAATGGTATTACTGTCTTATTATTATATGTTGATGATATGATCATCTCTGGGAGTGATCAGGCTGGTATACAGGAACTCAAGGAAATCTTACATCAGGCTTTTAAGCTCAAGGAGCTCGGTGATGTTTCATACTTCTTAGGGCTGGAAATTGAACGTACAGCTAATGGGATATTCGTTGGTCAGCGGAAGTATATTCGTGATTTGTTGGTTGAGTATCAGTTCAATGATTGCAAACCCAGTCCCACACCAATGGAGCAGAACTTAAAACTAAGTCGGGCAAGTGGTGAGTTGCTCGATGATCAGACCAACTATAGAACGATAGTTGGTAGTCTTCGCTATCTCAGTTCTACTCTGCCTGATATTGCCTACGCAGTCCAGGTGGTGAGTCAGTACATGGGTATGGCCAGGACCCTTCATCTTGATGCTGTTCATAGGATCCTGCGGTATCTTCAAGGTACGCAGGACGTGGGACTCTTCTTTCCTAGCAATGGCCAGCCAACTTTAGAAGCATTTGCTGACGCTGATTTTGCCGGATGCGTGGATACCCGTCGATCCACTTCTGGGTGGTGTATTCGGTTTGGTTCTTCTCTCATTTCTTGGCGCTGTAAGAAGCATGATAGGGTCTCAAAATCCTCAACGGAAGCCGAGTATAGATCCATGTCTGACGTCAGCTCTGAATTGGTATGGTTGCAGCGATTACTACAAGATCTTGGAGTGGTTTGCACAATGCCTATGAGGTTGTTTGGAGATAACACGAGTGCCATTCGGATTGCTACCAATCCTGTTCTACATGACCGGACTAAGCACATTGAGACTCATGTGCATTACATCCGGCAACTCGTTCAAGAAGGAGCCATTCAGCTTAGCTATTTGTCAACAGAAGATCAGGCTGCAGACTTGTTGACAAAGGCCGTTGGCACTAGTCGTCACTGGTTTTTATCACACAAACTGATGTTACGCACGCATCATCAGTTTGAGGGAGGGTGTTGAAGTGACGACATAGTTTATTTAGGTAGTTTTGTAATGTTTCCCTAATTGCAGAGTTACCTAAATAGACTAGGAGGGTTTAATTTGTACCCTAGCCGACGTATATATATTTGTATCACAGTTGTACAGAAACCTAAGCTGAATAATATTGACTCCGGAGGGTTCTATCTCTCCCGTGGACTAGTCCTGATTCTCAGGGAAACCACGTAAATCTTCGTGTTGTGCTTGCGTTTATTTCGAGTTCTTATCATCGACAAAGCAAGAATACGAAAGCGAGAATCGAAAAACACAGACACACGATTTACGTGGTTCACTAACACGATGTGTGTTAGCTAGTCCACGGGCGAGAGAGAGCCAGTTTCACTATATCGAGGAGATTACAGATTACAGAGGAGTATGAGAAGTATTTATAGTACTTCTCCATGTGGGTCTAAACCTAATCCAATCTGCCAAAGGAAACGGTTACAGACCAGACCCAGAACCCGAACCCAAATAACATTGAGCCCAGACACCGTGGGCCGGGGGCGTTGCCCCTGGACCCCACTCGCTAACCGGTCAGCGAGACCCCCGATTACCAATCGTAGCGGCTGATAGTCCGATTCAAGTCACGCCAACATATATATATTAGTTAAAGTTTAGTTTTGTGGTTGGGGTCGTGTGGCCTGCTTTGCCTTTGGTAGCCGATGTGGAAATAACTATTCACTTTGCGTAGAATGATAGCATAAACCATACCTCTCATATCATAATCAATTAGATCAAAGATATATAGTTAGCTTATAACTATGGATTAAATGTTCCCCTAATTAATCATTATTCCAGTTCCAGTAAAAAACACTATCTTCTAATCTACAGGAGGGGAGCGTTCGAGACGCGTTACCAGTTTTAAAAAATTTTGCCCTATCAACTTGTTGAGGTTGTCAATTTTCTGCTATCTTTCTATGCAGATGAGATCTTTGAATATAATCTCTTTATTCATAAGAAAAAGAAGAATATCACTCCATGAAGATTAAAATGTTATATTGTTATTGTAAACTCACCAATACTTAAAGTCTTTTACCTTCATGCAAATGTCGTTGTATTTTGTGTACATGCATGTATTTACATGCAAACTTACACAAAAAATTAGTCAAATACACAAGGGGTATTTTATGTACATGCATGTATTTTGTATTTACATACAAAATGTCACAAGGGGTTTAGGTAGTCCAGCAATACACAAATGAGTCAAATACTATACAATATTTCCTTTTTAGGAATTTAGATTCTCTTTTGGTATCCAAGGTTTATGAAACTTACTCCTTCGATAATAGAACAGATATCAAGGCTATTGTTGAGTTTTAATCCTTTGCTTTCATGTTCACGTATCTGCCACTAGGGGTGTACATGGGTCGGGTGGTCCGGGTTTAGCCATTTTAATCACCCGACCCATGCTCTACGGTTTGGGAAATATTAAACCCAAACCCACCCAAAAAAATTAAAACCCTACGGTTTGTCTCTAATTGGGTTGGGTCGGGTTGACGATATTTTTAAGTAAAAACCCAACCCAACACAAAATATGTAATTAGTCTACACCATAAAAATATTTTATAACTAATTAAAATTTCAAACGAATAAACGGAGGTGAAATGTATCAAAATTCACAAATGTTGTTTAAATTTTAATAAAATGTGATTTACTTCAACATATATCTATTTTTTTCATGACATTTGTTGAAATAGGCTAAAAATGTTATAAACGAACGCATCCATAATATGTTATTCTATTAAAATTGTATATAAGAAAAAGGATTACGTGAATCATAGCTATATTAAATCTATGTCTAAACTTTAACCCAAAAATGCATTAGATTAGAGAGACCATGTGAGAAAAACATAGTGAAATATCTTAATTTTCTCATAAGTATTACTATATACGACATAAATATTTTTTGGATACGAACTCATATCAATAGTTGGAACACGGGTTGGGTCGGGTTCTATGGGTTGTGTAATCCAAAATCCAAACCCAACCCAAAAGAGGCGGGTTGTACAAAAGAAAACCCTCACCCAACCCAAAATCTTAGTTATAGCGATAAATACGGGTGAGTTGGGTCGGGTTGGACGGGTGGGTCGGTTTGCGGGTGTATTTGTTCACCCCTATCTGCCACGTCAGTACAAAATCATTTAACCAAATTTTATTTATTCATTCATATCCCAAAACTGTTCACGTATCTTTCCATTTCTACAACAGGGAAGCTTTGTCTTCCTCTTTTTCAAAATCCCCCCCTCCCTTCCCCCTTCACGCTGCCACCACGAACCTCCATTAGATGAAAAGTGGCACGCACCATCTCCGTCGCTTCCTCTTCCTTTCGGATTATTTCCCTAAATACAGTGAAAATTAAAAGTAATTCCCACAATACATCACTTTTATAAATATTTCCCAAAATACCAAAGTTTGAACCGGTTCGAGTTTAACAAACTCGAACTAGTAAACAGATCGATTATCAAGGGATCGATCCACGTGCATCGAGTGAAACAGCCGTGATTGGCTGGAACAGGACGACGCGGATCGAGTGTGGTAAACTCGTTTTGCGTGGATCGAGTACAGTACACTCGAACTGGTTGACATGGATCGCTGACATAAGCAGCGCTCCACCCTAGATCGAGGTAAGGAGAATCAAACTCCACCGTTCGATGGCCAAGTCCGCGATTTAGTGGTGACGCGGATCGAGTGGGGAAAAATCGATGCACATGGATCGAGCTACCTAGAATCGATCTAATTGACGCGGATCGATGACGTCAGACCCGCTCCACCGTAGATCGAGTTTGCCAGACTCGATCTGGTCATTCGATTTGCCTGCACTCGAACTGTTTTTGACGCGGATCGAAGGCCGAAAAATCGAGGCAGTGGTTCGAGTCCCCTAAACTCGATCCACCTCAACCACCTGCACCTATAAATTCCCCCTCCCATTCCACCAAATCCCACACCACTCCATTCTTCTTCCTCTATTCCTCCCACCACTCTTGAAGAAAAAAATATGCTCTGTGGTTGCGGCTAAGCCCGATCTTCCGCATCATATTTTTTTTCTTTAGTTTGGTACTTCTATCACTCAAAATTGCCGAGATGGATCCGAGTATTTACGATCCTAGATTATACATTCAAGGCGGACCGCGAGAAACCGATTTGTTGGATGAGCAACCTTACCATCGGTCTGAAAGTGTTTGGGCGGCAGATCCGGTAAGCACTTCCTCATTTACTTTTCTTTTTTTAAATGTGATAGTATTCTTCTAATTTTTTTATGTATAATAATTAATATTTTTTTCTACAGGAACAACTTGACGTAATCACCCATCGGTCGCTATCTCGCTTGCCTAAATGGGATGATCGTATCGAGCCCTTCATTGAAAGAGCGCGATTGCTGAGGGTGCGAAAGTTTGTGGGGATGGAGATGGACAACAATCTTCTTACGGCAATGGTGGAAAGATGGAGAAAAGAAACGCACACATTCCACCTTCTAGAGGGAGAGATGACGATTACGTTGAAGGACGTAGCCATGCTGATAGAGCTTCCAATCAATAGTGATGCAATAATAGAAAGTTCACAGAAACCATTGAATGGTTGGGGCCAATTTATAAGCGAGCGTTTAGGTATCAACATCCCCGAGGAAGCACAAGAAGGTCGTCGTGTACCACCTCTACACAAGTCTATGTTATTGATACCTTGGCTAGTGAGGACTGTTGGGGAATTACCGGAGGATGCCACGGATGCTCAGATAGAGAGGTATGCTCGCATCTACCTTATTTGTTTGGTTGGAGGATTTTTGTTTCCGAACAAGTCTGGTGGAAATATGCATTGTATGTGGCTTCGAGTTCTTTTGGAAGATTGGGACGAGATTGGGAGAAAAAGTTGGGGATCTGCTTGTTTGGCCATGATATATTCGGAGTTGTGCAAGTGTACGGATCCGAAAACAAAGCAAGCGGGTGGTCCCATGTTCATCCTCCAACTATGGGTTTGGGAGCACCTTCCTACTTTCGCTCCGATCTGCCCTGCCAACAGTTGGGGTCCCGATGAGCCACTACGACAAGGGCTTATGGTGCTAGATGGATTGGAGCTATCACGAGTGGCACCTCTCTAGACGGGTACCGCCAACATCTTGACCGTATATAATTCAACGAGGTAACATTCTAGCTTATGATTATTTATTTCTAATTTATTTGTTGAAGTTATTTGTCTTAGCCCATGATTTATTTTTACGAAAGTGAATAAGTTTTTATTTGTTGAAATTATTTGTCTTAGTGTTAGCCTATGATTTATTTTTATGATTACGAATTCTATTTTATTTGTTGAAATTATTTTTCTTAGCCCATTATTTATTTTTATAATTATGAATCCTATTTTATTTGTTGAAATTATTTGTCTTAGCCCATTATTTATTTTTATAATTATGAATCCTATTTTATTTGTTGAAATTATTTGTCTTAGCCCATTATTTATTTTTATAATTATGAATCCTATTTTATTTGTTGAAATTATTTGTCTTAGCCCATTATTTATTTTTATGATTATGAATCCTATTTTATTTGTTGAAATTATTTGCTTCGATTTTAATTTATATGTTGTGTTGAAACTTAGGTGGAGTGGGATCCGTATCCGAACGGAGCAAATGATTTGTACGAGTTGCGATACCCTGAGGATCGCCGACTCTGGTCGTGCAAGTTGCCTGTGATTTGCCACAACATTGTCGAGTGGCACCTCCCAGATAGATGTGTCCGACAATATAATTGGGCGCAACCGATTCCTCTCACACCACCGGCCGTACATAAGTCACTCCACAAGTACAACAAGGATCTGCGGGGTACAATAAGTGATTGGCCAACCAAGCACCATAGATGGATCGAAATGTGGGAGTCTCGTCAGACGTATGCAATTGATGGGATCCCAATGACGAGGCCAATGGGGTACCAAGATGAATACATGGTTTGGTACCGCAAGTTCACAAAAAGATGGGAAACCAAACGTGGCGCCGTGATCTGTTCATTGGTAAGCACAATATCTATTTACTATAATCACTTTAGCTACACAAATAGTGTTTACTAACATGTTTATTATTTAGGTTGATGGGTTGGAACTTGCATCAATGACGTTGGAGAATGAACCAGAAGATGTTGTGCCAGGGGAGAAAATTTCATTCTTGAAGAAGCTCTTCAAGAATCTCTTGTCATGTTCGCGGGAAATCCGAAGGGATGTCATTGCATATCCTCCTGCTCCTGCACCGCCACGTCCTTCCTCCCACGCCATTGAAGTTGAATCTCTCCCGCCATCACCACCAAAGAGGAGTAAACGTCGGCAAGAGCCAGTTACAGTCCCTGTGCATGTACGAGAAGATGTGGCACTTCCTGACCCATACGAGTATGGATTCCCTCCCGCCAGAAGGGAATTCGGAGAGGGATCATCAGGTTCTGCTCAAGGAGGGGGAGGAGGAGCCTACTATTCATCGTATGGTCATCAATTTCAAACCCCGCATCAAAGCTTCCAGACTCCCATTCCAAATGTTTATTATGGTCCTCCAGCCACTGCAACCCCACCTCCATTGCCACGAAATACTGGAATTGGATATGGAGTTCGTTCAAGGAATAGACGTCGAAGGGAGGGACGCCACGTTTTTATTTCTAATGACGTTGTTCCGTTGTTCTATTTCTTTAGAGTTGTTTAGGTGTTCTATTTCTAATGAGGTTGTTAATTTTTTCTATTTCTCATGCATTGTTAAGTTGTTCTATTCCACAACATAAAGTTCTTAAATCACACCATAAAATTCAAATTACAACATATAAATCACACAATAAAATTCAAATTACAACATAAAGTTCTTAAATCACACCATAAAATTCAAATTACAACATAAAGTTTCAATTATCAGTCGATGGCCCTGGACACTGGCGCCTATCATGCCCTTCAACTCGACATGCAGAGCACTTCTTCGGGCGACGTCGCTGTGTCCTTGATCTATCCATTTCATTTGCAATTCGGTTAACTCTAGGTCGACCTCTAGTACGCTTCATGTGCTCGGGAGGGTACACTACAGGTCCATCATACTGGGGCCAATATGCTTCATGAGCCAAGGGAAAGAACGACCCTTCCCAAACTCTGACCACGTATTGAGTCTTGTAGTATGGACTAACAAATATCAAAGGGTCCAAATTAACGCTTCTCGCAGCTGCATATGCATGAGAGCAAGGCAGGTGTCTCCCTTGAAACTTCCCACAAGTACATTCTCCAATTCCATTCTTTGCATCCAGTATAACTGTTTGAGCATTACCACCCTTTGAACTATCTGGTCCACTTCCTGTTACTACTGAAAAGCGGGAATCTCTTCGACTAAATAAAGTCACCTTATGCCATTTTGCCCTTTCTGACCATGGTTTCATATCATCCGTAATCTTCTTTGGGATGTAGATTCCAGCATTCAACATCTGATATGCTGCTTGGTAGCGTTCAACGAACCATGTCACCGTACGAAAGAAGGTATGCAAGACTATAGATGAGATAGGCATTGCACGAAGACCAACATACAAACCATTGAGGCACTCACCCATGTTCGTTGTTGTTATTCCATACCTATACCCTTCGTCTTGATGTAACGTCCACCTCTCATAAGGATGAGTTTCTAGCCAATCTGCACCTTCAGAGTGGACCTCCCTTATGCTCTTCATTTTGTCTACAAACTTTCGAGTCTGAAAAGCAATAGCTACAATAAAGCAAAATAAGGTTAGTGAAGGAGTATACGCATTCAACCAATTGATATAATCACAACATCTTATTTGTTCTTACCAGCGTGCCAAACTGCACGTTGTCCATAAGTTCTACCAAAGTGCTTCCCGTAATTGCTTTTGAAATGTTGTATGCACCAGCGCCACTTCCACCCTAGCTCCTCGGGCAGGTCGTAGAAAGCATGTCTAATTCCATGGTGTCGATCAGAAAGTATGGCAATGTCCTTCCGTTGAGTGACACGAGTGTATAGTTGGGAAAAAAACCATGCCCAACTTAAGTTGTTCTCCGATTTGACTATAGCAAAAGCAAGGGGGAAAAGTTGCATACTGCCATCAACACTAGTGGCAACGAGTAGAGTGCCCTTGTATTTGCCGGTCAGAAAGGTGCCATCAACTTGGATTATTGGCAGACAATGGGTGAAACCATCAATGCATGGTTTGAATGCCCAAAATAGTCTCTTAAACACGCGTTTAGCACCTCCATAGAAATCTTCGTAACTAGGCACAAAAACAGACACAGGATTCTTGTCCTCCATTGCAAGAATCAAACGAGGCATGTTAGCAAACGACTCTTCCCAATCACCATACACCTCTGCCATAGCTTTTTGCTTCCCATGCCATGCTTTCTTGTATCTGATGGTATAGCCATGTCGATTCTTCACTTCAGCGATGACACTCTTCACGGTGATCCCAGGTTGTGCCTCAATCAGATGTTTGATTGTTTGTGCAACCTTCCTTGCACTCAATTGTCGGTGATCTAGAGAAATCAGTGACGACCTACAAGTGTGGTTGTTGTCTGTCTTACGAATGAGCCAAGCCCCATTTCTTTTAACATATGCCGCCCGAACATGCCACATGCATCCGTCGCCATGGTTCTCGCAACGAACATGAATTTGTTTAGTGTCAAAAGTGATGACACGATATTGAAAGCTTCTTCGCATAGCAGTTTCTTTCAATGCATCGACCACCTGTGGCTTTCCTGCAAATGTTTGGCCAACCACGAATCCAGAGTCAGGAGTCCAGATTGGTATAGGAGGGAGGTCAGGATCGTCGTTGTGAGCATAGAGAGGATGTTGTGGCACCATCGTGTAGTGAGGTGTGGGGGGCTCAAATTCCCCCTCGTCAACTTCCAGATCTTCACCATCTGAACTACTCATTGATTCTAACTCTTCATCTTCCACGTCGCTTGCCTCGCTAGTGTACGGAGGACTTGGTTTATCCACATATGGATCATTGTTGATGCCAGATGCTGGTGTAGATGCTTGTCTGGGTGACTGTCTGGGTGCCCTTATGTAATCCCATTCTTCACCCCATACTGGCCACTCCTGTCCGTCATGTTCCACCAATGGACCAGTTGCAGTTCGATCCTCGTATGTTGGCCATGGTGCATCATGCCGCACTCTGAAATCTCCTGAACCGGAAAAACCTCCCGATCCTTCACCTTGTTCGGTAGAACCGCCCCCACCATATTGGCCAACAACTTCTGTCTCGACATACTCCTCAGCAGTTGGAAATTTATTCTCTGCAATAAATCTCACCATCATATTAACATCATCATCGTCAAACAAAACTGATCCTTCATATACAAGTGCATAATCCTTGTAAACCGGCATACGGTAAGTCATCTTGCATACTCTTCTCCCTCCTATGCAACATCGTTCCGCACAAATATGGCTGAGTTCTTGCCAAGTAAATATGCTCTTAATCGGGACAGTACTTGATTCACCATCTTCGTAGTCAATACTATCATGAAAATGTGTAATTCGACCATTCCACCGAATCAATAAGTCGAATTTTCGAAAATTTCTACCCATTTCTGCAGTTTATAGAAGCAGCTCATTACATACAGTACAAACAATTCTAAATTAATCCAAAATTCTAATATGCTCATTCAAACAACGTAAGCAGAACTTACCTCCAAAAATTTTCTTCTTTGCTGAGCTATGGTGCTCCAGCTGCTGCAGTTTGTGTTTGGAAGAAAGAAGATAGAAAGTAAAAGAGCTGCCAGAATGTGCTAAGTGATGGCTTTTTATCCTCGTAAACTGATGCAGTGGTTCGAGTCCAAAACACTCGAACTACACTAGTTCGAGTTCATTAAACTCGATCTACGCCATCCAATAATTTCCCCCCTGTACCCTATTCTGGAGCATGTCGGACCGAAAGCGACTAGACAGAATGATTGAGCAAGTAGTTCGAGTTTAGGTAATCGAACTACACTAGTTCGAGTCCCTAAAACTCGATCTATGATAACAAAGAATCTTATCCCTGCAACCCTATCCTGAAGCATGTCGGTGGGCCAGTGGTTCGAGCCTTTTGGAATCGATTTACGTAGTTCGAGTCATAGGGCATCGATCTAGTGCAGATAAAGATCGGGTGCATTAAAGTCGTTGCACTACATCGAGGTTTTAGGCGTCGATCTAACTAAATCGAGTTGTCCATACTCGATCTACTGAGATCGAGTCCTTTGTCATCGATCTACTGAGATCGAGTCTTTTGTCATCGATCTATGTTGTTCGAGTTTTTCATCGTCGATCTAGTTGGTAGTTCGAGTCCCATAAACTCGAACTCTTTGAAACTTGGGTAGTTTGGGAAAATTTTATAAAACTTATGTATTCTGGGAATTATGTATAATTTTTACTGTATTCTGGGAATTCTTCCCTTCCTTTCCCGGGTGTACTTGTTGAACTTGAAACACCTTAATTACCGGGAAAAAAGAACTTGAAACACCTTATTAAATTAGATTTCTCTTCTTTCTTCCTCCCTTTTGCCATTGACCTGATTGCTTCACAAATTGATTTTGAAAGGGAGGAAGACAAAGAAGCTTCTTTGCAATGGAAGGGCAGATGTTAGAGTGCTAACGGCATAGGATACGGTATAAACCTTGGTTACCAACCAATGAGTAACTAAATTTCAGCCATCGGATTTAAGTGTGGAGAATTAAATACATTTTATTTTTCATAGTTTTCTTAGTCGGCCATTATCTTCTTCGTTCTAACTCAAATTTCATTTTTTTTCACAGATGGAACGAGTTCGTTGTGCTATACAAAATGAGATCAATTTTCAATATATTTGGAGATTTTTTTTCATACCTCTCGTTACCAACTCCATACCATATGGTAACTTCTTCGTTTTTAAGTCGTTTTTTAAAGCGTTTGATCAGAAGGAATGAGTTCATCATGATCTATTTGGATTTACAATTTTCAGGGTGAAAAAAATACAGGACAAAAAATTACCATATTTTACCACCCTGGTATGGGCGTGGCAACTTGTGGTAAACAATAATGAAATCGTAATGACAGTTAATATAATTCTAGTATCATGTATTCAACCTTCCTACAGTCTTGATATGTTCATACCATCATGGTACGCTTTCTTACCATATGATATGCTCCTATTTAATACCATATGGTATTGACTGGTAAAAAAATGCTTCAATTTTTTTGTACTAAAAATATATCAAAGTGGATATCAATTTAAAGAGCATAATTAATCTGATATATCTGTGCAAAAAAAATTAAACTTCGATTTAAAACGTGACATATTTCGTCCGTTAAAAATTAGGGGGGGGGGGGGGGAAAGAGAAAAGTCTTTCCATGAGAGAGAAGAATGTTGATGTCACGCTGATGTGCACGAGTTACTCATGGTTACTGATCCTATGTAGGGATGACAATGGGGCAGGTTTGTCTAAACCATCCTCATTCTCGTTTTCTAATGCCTGCACCATACCCATGCGAGATAATATTTTGCAAACCCATTCCCATACCCGTGGGTTTTGGGTACCCACGGGTACTGCCCACCCCATACATCCAACATTATTATACCTAAAAATTTACAAGAAAGTTTTTAATTATAACACTAAACGTAACTACTATATCATGACGTCAAGGGGGAAAGTGAAAGAATGAAGGGAGAATTGAGAGAAATGAATTAGGTTTTGATTATGATGGTCACTCAATTGCATTATCATTGATAAGTTACAATTTGATTGCAAATATTTTTTTTAAATGTGACGAAGTTCTCTTGGTGGGGCGGGTTTTACCCATACCCATCAAATTTTTTGTGGGTTTTACCCATACCCAGGCAAAGCGAGGATTCCCCGCATTGATTGGGTCGGGGCCGGTCGAAAACCCGCACCATGGGTTTGATTGCTATCCCTAACCCTATGGTTACTGACCTGATCCACTCCCGGTGCTAACACTAGTTAGCTATAATTAATATAAACATTTCATTTTGATAATTTTTTCATACCAATGGGTTGACCACAATTAATCAGATTTGTAAAAGGAGGGGCCCTTGTCATTATTAAAATTTAGGGGGACACACACGTGTAACACCGAACCTTTTCCCGACAAGATACTGTCCGCTTTGGGCCTCTACACCCGCACGGATTTCGACTTGGGGTGCAATTCAAGGTGACTCCCATAAGGTCACCCATCCTTGTTGTACTCCACACTAAGCACGTTTAACTTCGGAGTTCTCACAAGAACTCCTCCATTAGTCATTACACCCCAAAACACGTCTTGTCAGTTAAGGCCGGTTTCTTACTTATGAACCATGGATCTCTCCCGCGCTTTGTCGATGTGGGATTCGCCTAAAGTGTTACACACGTGAGGCGCTGGTCATTAATTCTGCATCTCACGCCTCACCTCAAAAGCAAACTATAAAACACAGACAAAAAACACATCAAACCACACCACAAATAACATAAAGCATGTCAGAAAGCTAATAAAACATGCCAGAACCTCACTATAGAATTCATAAAGCTAATAATAAAATTAAAGTTGACCACAAGTTCTCTGAAATAGACCACTATTATCCTAGAGTTAAAGTATACTATAAATTTTTTGAAACAAATTACAAATCTTCTAAAACAGACTACAAATTTCCTAAAACAGACAAGAAACCTAATAAAAAATACCACAAGTTTCATAAGTTTTTTTTTTGTCATAGAAATCCTCCCGGATTAACCAGATAAGCGTGTGGGGTCACAGCAATTACAACCCCTACACGGACTCAAGACAGACCATATAAGAATAATCAAATAATACATTACAAATACCAGGATAGCGAAGGGCATTACGTGCCACAATATGGGCAGCCCGGTTCACTTCTCGAGGTGTGAAGGCCAAAGTAACCAAAGGTAGACTGTGGAGAAGAGATAACACTTCACGATATATTGCGCCGCACCGAACATCACGAGGATTATTATTCTGTAACCGCTCTAACACCGCTTGTGCATCCCCAGTAATCTGAACAGGTTGATCATACCATCCCCAACGGGAAAGGAGTAGTAAAGCATACCGGATCGCCAATAATTCCGCAGTTGAAGCATCAATTATCCCTGGTAGAGCACACCCAAATCCAAACGTAGCCTGACCGCCATGAAAGCCAACAATACCAACCGCACCATGAGTGGGAGATGATGTCGCACCGTCCACAGCAATCCGAAATCCGGAACTCAATTGTGGAGCACGTAGTCGGCGAGGTGGTGGTGCCTGGGCGAGAATTGGAGACTGGATGGCAATTTGATGATCAGCCTGGTGTGACAGTAATTGACGCTGAAGGCAGGCGATGGAAAACTGGGCGTGGGGGAGGAAGACAACATTGTTACGACTTTTCCATAGTCGCCAAAATAATAGTACCCAAGAACTAATAGAGGTGATATCCGCATTGAATATGAGATGTCGCCAAAACAATGAAAGATTAGTGGTGAGAAGGAGACCAGGAGGCAAATCGAGCCCTACCAAATTACGCAAAGCAACTGCCACCGGACAGCGAAGAAATAAATGCTCGACTGATTCACCTTCTGTGGACTCACAAATTGGGCATAATTCTTCAACTTGTACTCCATGGCGATTCAGGTCTTCCCTGACAGGCAGAATGCGCAAAATAATACGCCAGAGAAAAAATTTGAGCTTAGGGGAAAGGGGAAGTCCCCATAACTTCGGCCATAATTTTTGATCGACTGGTGAGGCCGAAGAAACTGTTGCCGCTTTTGGAGGCGGTCGCGCAGCCATAGCCAGGCGGTAAGCAGATTTGACGGAGAACAGGCCATCGGATTGATAATGCCAAACGTAACGGTCAAGACCCGGGGTCAGAGGAATCGGAATATTTAGAATCGCAGAAACTGATTCATTAGTAAAAAATTGACGCAAACGGTGAATATTCCAAGTCCCTGAAAGAGGAGAAATAAAGTAAGAGACAAAACGAGAGGAATCAATTGATGATGATAACAAACATGGTTTGAAAGCCGCCAAAGAGGGGACCCAAGGATCTGTCATCGCATCAATGGAGGTGCCAGAACTAACTTCCCACCGCAAGCCTTTAACAAGCAAGTCTCGACCATGTAGCAAGGATTGCCATGCCCAAGAAGAATTAGAACCAGGTTGAGCACTGAGAAAAGAAGTCTGGTGGAAATGACGACCTTTAAGCACCCTAGCAACCAAAGAATCCGGCTCCGTCAGAATACGCCAACACTGTTTTGCAAGCAGAGCCTAATTAAAAGCTTCAAAATCCCGGAAGCCCAGTCCCCCTTCAGACTTAGGCATACACAGATTTCGCCACGAGACCCAAGATAGAAGGCGTTCAGTACCCTGTTGACCCCACCAAAACCGCGCAATCATGCGATTGAGAGACCTACATAACCCTTTCGGTAGCCAAAAGCAGGACATAGCATATACCGGCAAAGCAGAGATCACAGACTTGATCAATGTCTCAAGACCAGCGGGAGACAAGCAGCGTCGTTTCCATCCTTGTAACTTTTTGGACACAGCATCCTCAATGAAACGAAAAGTACTTCTTTTAGACCGATGAATTAAGGATGGGAGTCCGAGGTATTTATCCTTAGCCCCAATCGCACCAACCCTCAACAAAGCGCCATAATGAGAAGCCTCCGCAGGAAGAGTGTTCTTAGAGAAGACCACCGCAGACTTTGATAGATTTACACGCTGACCACTCATATTCTCATAACGCCGCAAGACATCCAGTAAGAAATGACAATCCCGGTCAGAAACTCGAAGAAAAAGGAACGCATCATCAGCGAAAAATAAGTGCGAGAGAACTGGGCAATGATGATTAAATCGAATTCCTTTTAAGTCATTTCGCTGAAGCGATTGAGTCAATAAAGCCGAGAATCCCTCAGTACAGATAGCAAATAGCAATGGTGATAATGGATCACCTTGCCGGAGACCACGAGTAGGGTGGAAATAACCATAAGAACTGCCGTTTAGGAGAACAGAAAATGACGTTGTAGAAAGACAGGTACGGACCAAAGCAATGAGTCGAGGATCAAAACCCAATTTCTCCATTAACCGAAAGAGGTAAGGCCATTCAATGCGATCATACGCCTTTTCCATGTCCAGTTTGAGCGCCATAAAACGCTCCTTACCACCACGTTTATTAGTGAGATAATTCATAACCTCCTGACTAATGATCACGTTATCTACAATCGAACGATCCTTGATGAAACCATTCTGGTATGTAGATATAACCTTTGGTAAAATTTCGCCAAGTCGGGTGGCCAAGATTTTAGAAACAATCTTATAAAAAACCTGACAAAGACCAATAGGGCGAAGTTGAGCACACGACTCCACATTCGGAACTTTAGGGATGAGTGTCAACCAGGTATGATTGAACGCTCGAAGTAGGTGACCAGATCGAAAAAACGATTGCACTGCAACACAAACATCGTGACCAACGAAATCCCAATAGTGTTGAAAGAAAAGGGCGGTGAACCCATCTGATCCTGGAGCTTTGGAGGAACCGATTTGAAACACCATATCTTTAATAAGAGAGGAAGTAACCGGTGCTAGGAGAGATGAATTCATAGAAGGCGTGACCCTCCCATCGAACTGTAACGAATCCACAGCTGCCGCTATGTCAGATGGCGTGCCCTCTGAAGTGAATAAAGAGGAGAAATGTGATACAGACTCCAATCCCTTGTCAACCTCATCGGTGACAACCTGCCCCGTGGCTCGGCGTAAGGAGGAAACAAAATTCTTTGATCGACGAGTTTGAACAACCCGATGGAAATAGGCAGAGTTACGGTCGCCCAATCGTAACCAGGTATTGCGAGATCTCTCGCGCCAGAAAGCTTCCTCCTGATTCCAAGCATGGGTAAGTTCCTTTTGCAAAGAATGGATATAAACCCAATCACGAACCGGCAAAGCATGTTGCTGCCGGAGTGCGTGAGTTAAATCATTTATCCGTCGCCGCGAGTTAGAGAAACCCCCCATCGACCATAGAAAAAGAGCATGCCGAGTACGTTTGAGCTTAACATGCAAACGATACATAGGTGAGCCGAGCACAGGCAAATCCCAGTAATATTGAATGATTAATCTAACCTCCGGATTAGAAACCCATCATAAGTTAGTAATGCGACAAGGATGAAAAATTACCGAACACTTGTGATCTCATCTAACTTATTGAATTCTAAAACCGCTTGACACTTTAATTCTTTTTCCTAAGCTTTTTGATAAATAAAATGAAAAGACAAACACTTGATTTTCTTTTGGTTGATCACCCACCCCGTTCTTGTTCGATTAACCAAACAAACCGTTCGCTTGATCGATTAACCCAAATTCATTGAGAAAATACAGTTTTTATTTATTCTGTTTGGCCTTTTGAGAATAACAGATAAAAGCGCAGATAAAGGTCTCGACTTTAGGCCCACTCATTTGGAAAGATGACCTTTATTGAGTTTGGGCTTAGACCAATTACGAACATTTTATTTTCTAGCTTTGCCCAGCCCTGCAAACAGCTATCGTATGTGTTTGGCTTAGTAGCATGGGCAGTTGTTAAAAAATGGAATAGAAGAAAAACTTATAGATCCATCTTTTCTATTGAGATTGCTAAATATCATACTAATTTCATTTATATGCTCTAATGTAAGATTATCTTTGTATCCTTATTATTTTTTTTACTAGCTTATAACCCGGCCCATTGGCCGGAATGCTCATATTAGATTATTTATATTTTTATGTTACGTTTAAGCCAATCAATCGATTTAATTTTATTGACAATCTTTCGATCGAGATTATACATAAAGAAAGAATATATAGGTCTAACATTCTGAGAAATACCATCATCATTTAAGAATATAAAATATAAAATGTATCATTCATTCCATTTTCATAATGATAATTAAGTCCTCGTTAAAATGCTATTGGTTAGTTGATTGTCAGGAAAAAGGGTATAAAAGCTCAGTGAAATTCCACACGACTCATAGATAGTTTGAAACTAAATCTTAAACATCACAATCCTACATAAGGGTTTAATGCGCTCCTTTTATGAACAATATGCCACTAATCAAAAAGAAATATAGAGTTGTTGATTCAAGTAAACTATATGCTAACAACTCAGCTAAGAGGGGACCATCAAAACTTGAGAGCAAACGACAAAATCACGGTTATCTCCAACAAACTAATAGACTCAATCAAAGTAATAAAGCACAAAATTAGACACTCCTTGTCTATCAGTTCCAGTAGGTTGAATAAAAAATTGACATACTTCAATAAATCAATCAATGATTCCTCGTTGTAAGATAGAAATAGGTTGTGATAGATGTAAAAACCATAAACATAAAGATCCAATAGCCACCACTCTTCGTTGTACAACCAAATTTTTATCTCCAGAGACATATGTTTCAACCAAAAATTCAATTTCTAATCCTCCTTGTACAACTCCATTATTTATTAAACTCTTTTACTTGTCCAACTTAAATCCCCAACAATAAAACCGACGTGACAAGAGATATCAGATGATTGATTTTCAAAGGCGGCCTTGTACTAGGAAGTGAAAGGGGCGCAAACTATTGTACAATGGAGGGAATTTCCGAGGAAGTTAGAAAGATATAAGAACAAAGATAAAAACCACAAAATTTAAATTGAAAAATGCAAGGACACAACACGTAGACCATTGTGACAAAATTAGTTTTTTTCCATGTTAGCCAATTACCAATTTACCTTTAGCAAAAATTAAGGAGAGAGAATGAATTTAAAGTTGAGAAAATTACATGAAACTCTACTATGAAAACTAGCACCGGGCCCGGCCCCTTGGCCGGGAAAGTCTAGACAAAAAATATGTTCATATAACATGCTTACAATATAATAGGAAGATACGACATATCACTGAAAAAAGAAATATAATTGTTCAAAGAAGAAAAGAAAAACATACAAAATAATAGGTTTTCAATACTTAAAAATGGCAAATAGTTCAAGATTAGAGTTGTTTTTCCTAAAACATACATAATGAACCCTCAGAAGGAAAGAAAAAGATTGGTCTCTAACAGATTTTAGGAATGAGATCATTTGTAACCCTAATTAATGTCTAACAGATACACCCATATTATTCCTCTTCATAGAAAGTAGAATAAAGATCAGCTGGTTTGGAAGCATGCTAGTCGTAGTCCCCGAAGATGCCTAGAAAATAGTCCGGGTTCTCAAGAGAGCTTCAAACTTAAGGCTGAGTGCAACTAATTTTGAATTACATATGTTTGTCTTTGTCAGTGTTGCTGATACTTTCACTGACTACTTTGATTGGTAAGTTGACCATAAATAATAGGGATATACCTTATTTTGACCTTGAAGTTTGTCGTAAAAGCCAAACTTGACATGAACTTGCAAATAAGACAGTTTTCAAAATTTTGAAAGAAATGGACAAATTTGGACTGAAATTTATGTTGTTCGTTAATATTAAAAGTTAAAAATTTCTTCATCCATTCAACATACAATGCTCAGGTGGTTGCGATTGCGATGTGGCTTCCATGTCATAGGGATGATACCTTATTTTGGCATGAACTTGATGTAAAAGACAATTTTGGCTCGAATTTTCAAATAAGATAGGTTTGTTTGCACTTTGAAAGAAATGAACAAATTTGGTCCGAAATTTGGGTTGACCTTTAATATTGACAGTTGTGATATAGAGGTTTCGGTTGCGATGTGGCTTCCAAGTCATTTATTTATAAAGTCTAAAAAAGTGAATTTTTCAGAAGAAAAAAATACCACAAAATAGGACCCTTAGTATATCCTAATATTTTCATATTTACTTGCATAAATCATATTAAAAGGAAAAAGAAATTGATTCAGGCCCCCAAAAATCCCAAAGCACGAAACTATCTCTCTTTGTACCCCTCTCATCAATATTAACGGCAACCTAAATTTTGGGTCAAAGTTATTCATTTCTTTGAAAATTCGTACAAAACTGTCTTATTTGAAAGTGTAGGGCAAAATAGCATATTATACCTATGACGTGAAAGTCACACCACAGTCACCTTAACATTGTATGTTGAGTCATAAAAAAAATAAATGTTTGACCCTCAATATTAATAACCGACCCAAATTTCGGGTCAAATTTGTTAATTTCTTTCAAATTCGGACAAAACTATCTTATTTGAATGTTCATGCCAAAATTGTTATTTACATCAAAGTTCAACACAAAATAGGATATTATCCCTAAATAATATAGGAGTACTAAAAATAATGGACTAATGAAGTTCAAAATGTTTCAAACAACATACAACCCTGATAAAACTGCAGTCCAACCAACTAACATTTAGAACAAATGACTTTCCAGCAGGATAACACAACTATAAGTATGGGTGGTTCTATCATATTTTGATTAAGAAAATTACATAAGGAAATGATATATAGACCTTGAATGATATACTCTGAGTATGAAAATGATGTCTAGTGGCCGGAGCTAGGGACATGGTACTATACCTTAAGCCCTTACAGATTAAAATCTAGGTCTTAATTCTATGAAGCTCATATACTAAGATCAATTTTATTAGAAACAATAATCGAAGGTCGTGTTTCATCAAAATACATCAAAAAAATTATGTGCATAATCTTAGTGTTTAGGGCAAGGATTGAAAACCCTTAACGTACCGGGGGTTCGACTAAACCAGTAGGCACTATGTAGTGTTGTGAAACGACTGAATCACGGTTAACCACAGTTTTCGCATAAAATACCCTCCTGCCGACTTTTTCGGTACAACCTCTGATGAGGTTTTATAATCCTTGGTTTAGGATCTATGATTTAAATAGTTAAGACCTAGAGTTCACTCGTCAAGGGTTAGAATATAGTGTCTCGTCTCGAAATCAGGTTAATTCAAAGTCTAGATTGCCATTTCTTACCAAGGGTATGAGTTACCTTTTGATTTTACTCAAAATATGATAGAAAACACTACACACACACATACTGGTATACTACAGGAGTATAGTATACTGGTATACTCCAAGAGTATAGTATACTCCACATGATCTAGACATTAGATGTACTTTGTTGAGCTCCAATCAATCTCAATGGTCAATTATAATTTTCCATTAAATTAAACTTTGGGTTTGAGTTTAGAGAATCGGGGCCTGGGGTTTATCCATTAGAGGTTAGGGTAGAGTATCATACCCCAAACTCGGTTAAAAATCATGGTCTAGATAGAGATATCTCACGAAGAGTACCTGAAGTATAATATACTCCAGGAGTACACCAGTCTGGCCCATATATATGTGGTTGTGTGTGCACATATATATTTAATATTGTAATTTGATATGCAATATTCGAATAAATGATATTTGGATTGCGGTTTTAAGATTATCCTCCATTTATAAGATAGACTACCATTATTATTGAAGTCAAAATAAAATAATAATAAATGATAATCAAAGATCCAACACTAAAAATGCTTAAGAAAGACTTAGTGGGGTAGCTAACTGTGCTGGAAAAGTCATTTGATTTTCAGAATTTTGCCTCTTGTATGTTTTTTTTATAAATAAATGCAACAAATTTGTTTAGTCTTATTGGTTATGACTCTTGTCCTTGTTAGAAGAGACCCGGGTTCAAATCTTGACACTGATATTTTTTTCAAATAAAAAAATAAACAATTGCAATGACGAAAGTACCTTCCTACTTTCACTCTCGTTGCAGAAAATTTGAAATGGAAGAAAGTTGAGTCATGAATCTCCATCATATATCTTATAGATTGAAGTATCTGATGACGTGTACCATGTTCCATATAATTCTCTCCTTCTGTTAGTAGCTGTTGTAGCTGTTGGTAGGCTGTTGCAACCCGTTGTGGCAACCCCTGGTTCCACTCCTTTCTGTTCCTCATATTCAGCTGCACGTTCAGCTGTCATGTACTTTAAATACACTCAAAGAATAATAGAATGGCACTGCTTCAAGCTCATTCATGGTATCAGAGCTTTCATCCCTCTAACGAGTTCTTCCCTTTCTTTTTCATTCTGCTTCTTTCTCCCCTGTTAAAATGACGACTGAATCTGCAACCATTTCTTCTACCCCTTCATCTGGTGATTCTACTTCTGCACCTATGCCTTCCATCTCTCTCCCAGCAAATCCACAATTAACAATCAAGCTTTCACCCACAAATTACCTGCTCTGGCATGCTCAGATTACCCCACTGCTTCGCTGTCATCAGCTTATGGGTCACGTTGATGGCTCAACTCCGGCGCCTCCGGCATCGATTGATGGCCGCCCCAATCCTCACTACTCTAATTGGTATATTCTCGATCAGTATGTGCTCACGTGGATCAATCTCTCGCTCTCGGAGTCGGTGCTTCCGCTTGTCATCAACAAGCCCACCGCCTATGATGCCTGGTCGGCTTTGACCACCATTTTTGCCTCTGGATCTAAACTCCAAGTTCGCCACTTGGTCAAGGAGCTGCAGAATCTCAAACGTGGTGATTCCTCTATTCATTCGTACCTTCAAACTGCCAAAGGGAAGGCCGACCAGCTGGCTGCCCTTGGTTCTCCTGTCAACAATGATGATTTCATCGCCTGGATCCTTGATGGGCTTGGTGAGGATTATCGCCCGTTCGTCCGCCACATTGAGGCTCGCCTGGAGCCGATTCGTTTTGAGGATTTGCACTCCCTTCTGTTGAGCGAAGAAAGCCAGATTCTTCGCTTCTCGTTGCGGTCCGATTCCCCTGCGCCGACTGCCTTATACTCCAGCGCCGGTGTCTTTCGCGGGCGCAGCAGCCGCGGCCGTGGGCGGGGCTCGCCTCGTGGTAGGTTTCCCAATACCCCCACTTTGTTTCCCAGCAGGCCTAATCCGACAGGTGGTGTGCTTGGTCCCAGGCCCAATACGACGGTAATTGTGTGTCACAACTGCGGTGGGCGGGGGCATATCAAGCCCAATTGTCCTAGCCCACCCATTTCTTCTCAGCCCACTCCTCATTATTCTACCCACCACGCCGGAAGGCACCATCAATCGCGGCCTAGTGTTCTCCCAGTCATCCTCTCTTCACATTCATGGATACTCCGATGCTTCCTGGGCCTCGTGTCCCAAGGACAGGAAGTCTATCACTGGCTTCGCCGTTTTTTGTGGTGCTAATTTGGTGTCCTGGTCTACACGCAAACAGAAATCGGTGGCTCGCTCCTCTACCGAATGCGAGTATCGCGCTCTAGCAACCCTAGCTTCTGAAGTTCTCTGGCTACGGTCTCTTCTGCACGAACTTGGTCAGGTTGTTCCTTCTGCCCCTGCTCTGTGGTGCGACAATCTAGGCGCCACTTTTCTTGCTCATAATCCGGTGTTCCACACTCGTTCCAAGCATATGGAGATAGAATTCCATTTTGTTCGTGATCAAGTCAGCAAACGACACCTTCATGTTCACTACTTGCCCGCTGCGGATCAGATTGCTGACGTGCTCACCAAACCTCTGCCACGCATCTCCTTCAACCGGTTCTGCTCCAAGTTTCGCCTCACGGAGCCTCAACTTGCGGGGGCGTGATGACGTGTACCATGTTCCATATAATTCTCTCCTTCTGTTAGTAGCTGTTGTAGCTGTTGGTAGGCTGTTGCAACCCGTTGTGGCAACCCCTGGTTCCACTCCTTTCTGTTCCTCATATTCAGCTGCACGTTCAGCTGTCATGTACTTTAAATACACTCAAAGAATAATAGAATGGCACTGCTTCAAGCTCATTCAGTATCAAGCACAATAAAATACATACGGTATACTTAGTGGGCTTGCTAATCATGATGGAAAATCCTACGATTTTAAGAGAGTTGAACTTCATGTATATTTTGTATTAAAAAAGACACAATAAATTTGTTCAATGTAAATGGTTGTGATTGTTGTTTTTGTTTGAAGAGACCCGGGTTCAAATCCTGATGTTGATATTTTTTATGTGAGATAAATAATTAATTGTAAAGACAAAAATGTCCTTCCTACTTTCACTCTCGTTGCAGAAAATTTGAAATGGAGAAAAGTGCACGAAAGTGTACTATATATTATTGGGGGATTTTTAAAAAATACAAATACAAAAAATAACACTAAAAAGAACACTCTCTTTGTCACTGCCGCCATCCGTCACCACTGGTTGTCGGCATCCGACACCACTGGTTGTCGACATCCGACTGTTAATGTCTGCTGTAAGATTTATCATGGAAGTTCGTCCAACAAGTCGAGTTATTGAGATCAACTGGTTTTTTATATGGTATCAAAGTCTTATGTGACTGAGAGGTCTTGTGTTCCATTCCCCACGACCCCGATTTGTCAAGCACATGGTATCCATATATGTGCAAGATGAGACATGTTAGTGTCTGGTATAAGATCCATTATGAAACCTCTCCCAACAACTCGAGTTATTGGGATCAACTGATTCTTAACACCAACCAACCATCAGCAAGAGCGAATTTACAGTGATGGAGATGAAGAGAAAGGGGAAAGAGAAGTAACGACGATAGAGGGAAACAAAGGAAAGAAGACTTTGCTACATCGGTTTTGCATGCAATCTCTTAAAAGATGTGGTTGGAATGCCACTGATATATACTCGGGGCTTTAAAACTCGATACTGATAATTCGATATATTGGACTAGTCAAGTGACAAACAGTTGGGTAAAGCATCGCTTTTGATAATTATGTTAAGAACGAATTAACGAATATAAGCTAGACTCTTTAATAGGTGATATTACAATCCTAGGAGTCCCATAGAATTTTGACTTTAGCACCACATACAAAGTTGTTTTTATTTGCAAAGTGTGCTCTTTTTATCTCTTATTTCGATCTTCCATTTGCCTTGTTTTTTTTACTTCACCATTCTTTTAGGTTATTACTCATTAGGATCTTGAGCATATCACATCCATTGTTTGCCAATTCATTATGTAGTATAAAAAAAAAACTCGAATAAAAGGATGCCGCCATGGTAGCAAACAAACAATCAGATAAGTAAAGCAGGAGGAATGGAGAAAGGCGCTTGTTTCAGAAAACAGAGGAGTTCAGGCTCCAACCCCCTCCGCCGATCCTCTTCAAGACAGCATCACAACAAACTACATGACGATGCGTCTCTCCCTAATTCTTAACACCCTTTTCTAGTTTTCTTCAATGGACAGCTTTCTTCGGATTATTCAATAAATCTCCAAAACCCCCCACGGTGGCAGAATTTAGATATCCATCTCCATCATCTTCTCAAAGAAAAAGGTAATTAACAATGGGAATTTTGTTTTGTGGCAACAGCCAACTAAACGTCGAAAACAATGACCCCCTCCAGCTGCCCATTGTCCTGCCTTGTTCGCACACAGAACAAGGAAGTAATAATCAAAGGAATAGAAAATGGCCGAATAGTTATTTGATGTTGAGAGCTTGAACAAAATTCTCGATTTAGTTTCCTTTCCCTTGTTGCCCATTTTCCTCCATGGCGCGATTTTGAAGATCTGGTTTTTTCGCTTTATTTACGGTCATGCTTGATTGATGCCTTCGAGAGAGAAAGTAACGGTTGATTTGGCGGCGAGGGTGGTCGGGAATTGGAAGGAGACCTACGTATGGATTCCCATACTGGGGGCTTTCGCCGTCGTCGCTCTCGCTTTCTCCACCGGCGCCAACAACATCCCAGCTCCGGTCTGTACCCTTCTTGTCCCCTGTTTTTCTCTTTCGAAACAGGGGAGGTCTCTGTTTTTTTCAACGGCGTAAAAGAGCTCTGATTTTTTTTTTCCGTGGCTAATTTCATGCAGCTTTCTACGGCGGTGGGATCGGGAGCGCTGCCTCTTTTCAAGGCGACCATCGCCGCTTTCTTTATCTATCTCCCTGGAGCCGCCTTGTCTGGCAGCAACCCAATTAACTCTCTGTTTTCCCAAGTACGGAACTTGCCATAAACAGAAAACAAAACTACAAGCACTTTCAGTCAACAGTTAAAACTAGTGATCGTCACAATTAATCTTATAAATGACTGATCATGGATCACCCATTAATGATGTAATTATTGTCGATGTGGAAACAGCAATTTGTGCAAGACAATCAGCCAAACGAGGCCTTCTTGATGTGGAGCATGACAGTCGTCCTCATCACAGCAGGTAACTTAATTTACCAGAAAGTGTGCTACTCTGCAGATAGAGAGACGAGTCTGTTTGCATATGCATATCAATTCATGAACCTCATCCGGAAATCAATCAAACCCCCATAACTGATCACGAATTACAACTCAATGGATTGAAAAAACAGCAATTTGGATGGCGATGGCGACGTACTTCGAGCTGCCAGTGTCGTCGCAGCAATCGATGCAGGATGCTCTATTCGGAACCATTATCGGGGTGCAGGGCTTTCGATACATACCTATATGGCACAAGGTAAACGGAACACGATCATACTCTTCTTTCTCTGGTCTTCGTTCTTTCTTTCTTTCTTTCTTTCTTTCCTGGGTTGGTTTCGGTTTAGTTCCCCTGTCTCTCTTATTGTGGCGTGATAGCTTGATGCAGAACGAATACCACAGGTTCAATGTTGTGGGAATGGCGTGGATGGTTGTGCAATGGACCGTCGCCCCTGTCGTCGCCTGCGTTTGTGCCTTCTGCCTCTTTACCCTGTTGAAGAAATTGGTGCTTAGACATGAGAAAGGAGACGAGAGGATTTTGGTTTTCCTCCCAATTGGGTATGGAATTGCTGCAGGATTACTCTGCCAATTCGTCGTCTTTGAGGTATGTGTATTTGCCATTGGTTTTGTTACACAGAGCTTGAAATTTGCTAAGTAATGGTTAATTTTAGGGTGAAAATTTACTGCAGGTACTCAGAGACCATCTTCTGCTCAACAAATGGGTCGCCATAGGTGTTGTAGCACTTGCCACACTCATAGGAGTTCTATTGTCACTTGTAAGTTCCATTGAAATTTGAATAGATACCAATTGAATAGATCAACCTATGTCATATCGACACATTAGTTTTTAACTTTCAGTACGATTCCAGTTTTCAACAAATACATATGGCATCGTACTAGACTACTAGATTGTGTTATTAGTTATACACTTGTTAGTTTATTATTAGCATGACATACTCATATTTAGTCAAACAATGTTGTTTTACATTTATCGATATTATTTTCACCTTCAATTGGGTCTAATCAAACATAAAATGATGGGTCGTAAACTCGTAATAGAAAACCAAAGAGAAGGGTGAGTCGAAGAGAGGGAGGGAGTACAAATATTTTCGTACACATAATTTCTGAATAATCAATAACGTGCTACACCATTTCAAGAGAATTAAAACCAAATACACGAAACACATAATACATGGCTTAGTTTATTCAAAACTACAAACAACTTGGAGTGTGCGTGTACCATGCCAATCATACATTTTTTTAGTCCTCACAACCCTTGCTAGTCACTCATTCCTCTATGAAGATATTGTGGTACTTAGTACTTACTATCATATTGTTACAACGAAAACTAGGTATTGGCGGTACCTTTGGCTAGAAGAAGGTTGCAGATAATCAAGGACACTCGTGGTGAATTCGACGTAAAAGACAAGACGTTGAATCTCAATGAACTTCATAAAATTGAAATCCACAACCTACCGACATCAACAGAAGCAGGTGAAGCGAAAGAGGACGACGAGAAGCAAGAAGTGGACGTGGAAGACATGTTAAAGGACTTCATGCAGATGAGGACTCTCGAGACCGTGTACGAGGAGGAAGAACGAAGCATTGCTTTCTCCGTCGATTCGACCCAACAAGATCATGACAACCCAAGCCAACAATCTGCAGTCTCCCAACAGTCCACTCAGCTCATCACTTCCTTCAAACAATTGTTGGAATGCAAGTCCGAGCAGTTCGAACGCAAGACGAGTTTTCAGATCATAAAAGAGACGGCGTTGAATAACAGTGGGTGGAGGCTGATTAAGGAGAGCGCCAAATCCGTCATCTGCCCGGTAATTAATTACTTAAGTTATATGCATGGTGGTAGTAAATATGCCAATTTTGATCTAACCTGCTCGACTTAAGCACTTTTTTTTTGGACTTGTTTCGATTTCCTCCTTTTGTCCTGCTCCACCTGTTTGCCACATTTCCTACCTGATCCATTGCCATTCCTGAATATTGATCAATTAATTTGCTTGATTTCCTCCGGATTCCGGATCATGGTGGTGATGATAGTGTTCGATTTATTGATTAGCAGGCAGTGGAGTACGACAGACCGACGCTGATTCGACATGCATTGGCGGAGAAGTACGACGAACTGGAAGACTTGTTCTGGCTACTCCACCTTGTTGCTTCATGTATCTTCGCGTAGGTGTTCACTAGCTAGTAGCTAGTACCATGTCTGCAAGGCATGTTACTTTTGTGTGTGTGTATTTTTCTCTCGATCCACCTACATGCAACATGATTAGTGATTTAGGATTCATGATTAATTAAGCTCTACTATAATGAGAAATTGATTTCTGGCTTTTGATGCAATCAATCAATCAATCAGGCTGATCCAATCGTCGACGGAGATCGGGGCGCTCGCCGGTCCATACGGGGCCATCATTGACGTGTTCCATCACAGAGACAAATACTCCGGCAATGTTGCCCCTAATGATACGGTAATTACTTGTGTTGTCGGTAATTAGGAAAAAAAAGCAAAGCAGTTCATTAATTTTAAATCTGTGTTGACGTCCGTCGTAATAATGGGAAAAAAAAACGGCAGGTGGGGATGGCGAATAACATGACGTGGTGGTGCAGAGTGATGGGAGGGTTGGTGGCGTCGATGGGGTTCTTCTTCTGCGGGTGGCGGCTGACGCAAGTGCTGGGGCTGAAAGTGACCTACATGAGCAACGCCAGAGGGATGACGACGCAGCTGTCGGCGGCGGCGGCGGTGCTCATCGTGACGAGGCTGAGTTTGCCGGCGTCCTGCGTGCACGCATTCGTGGGGTCGTCGGTGGGGGTTGGGATCGCCGACAATCGCCGGGTAATTAGTACTTAGTAGTCCCTCGTATATTTTTCATCTCTGTCAATTGACGCCTCCATGACTGATTTGTTGTTCTTTTTGGGTCCTTTGCTGTAATATGTGCAGAATGTGAACTGGAGACTTGTGGGGAAGTTGGTGGGAGGATGGGCGCTGACGACGCTGTTCTGCAGTGGGTTGGGGTACGTGATCTTCTCTGCTTCAATTCACTCGCCAAGCTACGTTGTGCCGGAAACGATCATCATTAATTGATTTTGGTGGCGAAGACTGTGCAAAAGGTTACTTACTGGTTTTGGCGTTACACAACAAATCGATGCGTATGTGTTCTATTTTTTGTGTATGAAGGGGGAGTTGGATTCTTGTGGGGGGGAAAACGTAAGGTTGCAACAGTGCAGGGGGGAGGGGACAAGAACTGGAACGTTATGTGTTGTGCTTGTTTGTGGATTATCTTTTTGTTTAGTGATTGGGAAGGGTGATTATTAGATTAGAAGATAAAAGGAAGATTGATTATTGTGCAGGCCAATGGATCACGAGTTTCTGCTTCCCTTTTGACTTGCTTGCTACTTTCCCAAAGGTTTGTTGAGGTCTACCAAAATATATACAAGGAACAGAAGCAACTGAAATAAGGAGAAGAACCAAAAAATATATAAATCAACAGTTTGGCCCATGCAGGTCTCGAACCTGCGACCTTGGCGTTATTAGCACCACGCTCTAACCAACTGAGCTAATGGGCCTGTTTATTTAATAACTTCCTCCAAATATTTATCACAGGTATCGTGTTTTGAATAACTAGCCCGGCTAATGTTCTTAGCTCAGAGAACATTAACACTTAACCAATCCATACAAATGGCAGGAAAATAAGAAAAAACCCAAACCATACAAAATATAAATGTCACACTAAAAGATGGATCTAAGGAAAGGAATTGAAAGGTTGGGAAAACAAACCATGAGATCAAAGTCACTAGGCGAAACTAATAAATAGGGTGTTTTAGTTTTTTTTTTTTTTTTTTGCATTGAAGGGAGGCCGAAGCCACATAGACAAGGGAGGTTACAGAAAAGAAGAGGGTTGCGTCACAACATGACGCTCAAAAGAAATGCCCATACAATCATCAATAAGAATGGGGGCTAACGCCGGCGGTGGATCAACAAGTTCATGCATACCCAGGGGATAGACGAGACTGTGCTTCGAGAGCCAGTTCGCGGCTCTATTCCCCTCCCGATATACATGCCCGATGCTGACCAACCAATCCTGCGCCAGACTCCTCCGAATCGAAGCCAACAAAGAGGCGTAGGGATGAACGGGATCATGATGACTCTTAATTAACGAGATAGCCAACTGCAAGTCCGACTCAACAATAACACAGGCACACCCAGCTTTCCTGGCGAGTTGGAGGCCATAGTAGACAACCTAGAGCTCGGCAAGGGTCGCCGAGGCTTCAACCACTTTAGCAACGAAGCCCCAGATCCACTTACCATGCTCATCGCGGATAATACCCCCAGCTCCGGCTAGCCCTGGATTGCCCACCGAAGCACCATCAACGTTAAGTACCCACCCATTTCGAGGGAAGTTCCAGTGGATCTGCGTCTCCACCCTCTCTGGCTTGGATCCCTGGCGGCCAAAGCTCACCGTGGGGGCCTGCCAAGCCTTATGCCATAAAAGAGCCCTTTGATGGATGGAGAAAGCAAGGGAAGGTGCTGACAGCGCCTTATGCAGTCCCTGGAAACAACCTGTACACCTGTTCTTCCTTGAGAATGTTGGCACAGAACCAGTCTTCCTGGGTGTTGAGAAAGAAGCTCTGATGCTCCGCCTGCGGAATCCACATCAGCCAAAAGAAACGAGCAGGGTAGCAGTCACGCAATAGGTGGATGATGGTCTCTTCGTAGTTCCCGCATCTTTGGCACATGGGGGACTCCACACACTTACGAGAGTAGCGAAGAACATTAGTCGCAATGCGCCCTAAAGACACCAGCCACGCGAAACACCTGACTCTTTCTGCAACCGGAGCTTCCAAATGGCTCTCCGCACCTTTTCATTTGGATCATTCCTCGGAGGCAAGGCCAGACTGTAGGCCGATGAGGTTGAGAACTGACCATTCGAGGAAGCGGTCCAAAGAATAGTGTCCTCTTCCAGAGACAGGGGATCCACATGGCTTGCCGTGATTTTTTGAAGCATAACAATCTACTACTTCATGTAATTACCACCTTATCATGAACGTGATTAGTAATATGGAAAATGTTAATTTCAATAATTTTGATCATAGACAGGCCATGTTAAGTGTAGGGATGACAAAAAGGATCCAATACTCGGATATTTGCCAAATCTAATTTATTATAGACCAAATCAAGTTTGAATAATTTTATTTTAGGATCACACATCCATATCCAATTTTTAAGTTTTGGTCTAAAATTTGACTCTTAATATCAGAATTCCAAAATAAAATGGGTGCACGATTATAATGCAATTCTTGTATATTATTTTGTTATGAAACAAGTAGAAAGGTGGAAACAACTAAAATAAAGGTGTATTATTGGGTTGAACGTAGTTAATGAAATGATTGGTATTATTTTTATGTGTAATATACAATCATGAATCATGTAGACCTAATTAGACCTATTTGGGTCTAACTCACATGAAATGACTAAATTGTAAAAAAAAAAGAAACTCAAAAAAGATATAATTCAAACCCAACGTAACACAAAATTATTAGAAGTGTATGTGAGTCTATTATAATGCGATCCAATACTTATATGAGTCATGATAATTGGGTAAAAGCAACACAGATAGTAGCCAGTCTACCCTACTAGATTGAATCAATGAATTGAAAGGATGTTTGTGTAATATTAAAGACTTTTTGACAATGTGTAATATTAAAGACTTAATTAATGATAAACTTCAAAGTGAATGCACCCATTGAGACGTGCTACTGTTCAACAACGAAGACATCCATGAATAATACTAGGAATTAGCCCGCGCTCTGCCGCGAGGTATGTTGATTTAAGTTGTCAGTGTAAATGGGGATGTTAAACCGTGTGGTTTCCCAACCTACACCAATCATCATTGTTGATAAACCAAGAACAATAAGATAGCTAGATGATGCACTGTAGTTCAGCGCACATAAAACGTACTGGAGATTTAGTTTGCCAAGCAAAGAAGCCAAAGGCAGTACAAAATCATCTTGTTCAAATCCAAAAGTCTTTGCAAGCTGAATAAGCAAACGTGCACACTGTTTTGTCTCCATGGAAGTTGGAGAACAGGAACTTAGTTCTAGAATGAGGATATTAGGGGTATATCAAGTGCACCAGCAAGTTTTCCCCTCATCAATGTAGACGATCACCTGTCCATTCTTGAGGTATGCCAAAGTGTTGCAACTCTTATGTGCGGTTTGACCGGTGAAGTTCTGTTTTCTAAATCTGAGCAACCGATGTATAGCTCCCCTGCAAACATTCTGCTACACTTTCTGATCAGCAATGCTTTGGCAGATTTTGTTTCGAGTTTTTTGTACTTGCTGGGGGACATTCCAATTATCGAGAGAGCGGCCTCATGGTCCAGTATGACATCAATATCATCATCTCCATGTTCACACTTGACTTCCAGCTGATAGTGCAAGCTAGTTATAGATATAAATGAGAGTTCTGGTTAGCTTATTTGTTGATATATTAATAAGCATAAGAACTGTTCACATCGAAACAAAAAATTACTTCGGCCATTGCTCAGTTGTTCGGCAAATGCTACTTCGAAACTTCAATTGTGATATGGAAAACTTGGCACGGTAAAGTATCTAACACAAATGGCAATTTATATTTTAATATATGTGCGTATGTAAAATTTCTGTGCAAGCTGTTGGCAAGGTAGATATATTTAGTTCCCAACGTACCTTGTGGTGGCTCTCATCAGATCCAAGCACAGCTTTAATGTCAGCGAGTGATTTTTTCTCAATTCCTGGTCGAAGGTAGCCTGTTTTCACACCGGTGTCGGCATCCATGTAGTAAACCTGTTTGCGAATATGAAGGAAACTGGATTGCAGGAAAAATACAACAAACCATTAGTTTTGTTTCAATTGATTGGCAATACAAATTAATTGAGATATGAACAGCATATGTGAATAGAGAAGTGTACATGTGCATAATTTCCTTGACCGAGTGTGTGTAGGATTCCATCTTCAGAGAACTGGCAGGAGTTGATTTGAAATGGTACTTGTATTTCTGGTTGGGCAGAGGTGGCACTCGAATGACATATTTGATTGTAACTATGAGAGGCAAGTGAGCTTCAGCCGCAGGTGCATTTTCTAAGAACCTTAAGATGTCATATCCTTGATAATCAACCATTGCCTTGGCGCCGCTGTTTACGTGGACAAATATTAAGTTAGTGGATCCATAGAATTCAGAAATGAACACATTATTTTGGAAAATGTACCTCACATCCTGTACAACCATGCGAAATTCTTTGAGAATACCACGAACTGTAGTGGGAACACTCAGACGCCTGATACACACAGTGATGTCTGTTGTGAACAAAAATGTTTGTCATTTTAAAGTTTAGATTAATCTTAGTATGGTAAACAGAGATAGTCAAATGTACCTGTATGGTACTCAATGGTGTCTGTTTGAAGAGGCACTATCGAAAAGACTATCCCAATATCCCAGCCAATAGGGAAGCGCGGGTCTTCTGGGTCTTCTTCAATCCTTGAAATATTTTGTTCGGGAGTTATGTGCAACCTTAACTCTCCTGGAACAATCCTCGGATTTTCCCTCGCTGGTATCGCCAGAACTGAATTAAACTGATAAAGCTTCCCGATCTTTATTCTGCGAGATATCTCGGTGATGTCTCTTTCACCAACCATTGACTCAATCAATAGTTCCTATAAGAACAACACTTGAGCTAGTAATACTGTACAACGCATTTTGTCGAAAGTCATTAATGAAAGGACTGTGTCATTTTGTAATTGGATCGTAACAAACCTTTTTATCCATCCAAATTATGTGCATGGTCAGATCTTTAAGTTTGGGTGCTTCTCGGAATTCAAGCCATGTAAACACAGGTCTAGCAATAACTGTGCGAACGTTGGTGCCCAAACGCAATCCCCTAAATGGCATGCAGGTTTCAATCGGGTCTGTAAGACAATAAAGGGAAACAAAAATGGGTATTTTATCTGTTTTGCAGAGGATTCGAGATTCTCATGAGGATTTATTTACAGAAATGGAAGGCATGCACCTTTGTTATCGGTGGGGACCATGTGACCGCCCTCTGTGGACTGGTCTTTTTCGGGTAAGCTCTCCATGTTAGGTGGGGTCTGTGGGCAAACAGCAGAAGTACCGATGAGCAGTAATTCTCGAGATGTAAAGGCGGTGAAGAAGAGGGGGACGTGGATTTACCTTGGTTTAAAAGATTGTCTGGTAGCTTCAGTGGTGGGGCTTTACGCGGCAGAGAAGGGTTGATGAAGATGTGGACGACTGGTATGGTTGGTGAGGGATGGTAGGGTTCAAAGGGGAGGTTCGATTGGAGCGCTCATATTGGGCGGGTTTACGATGGGCCTTTATCTGTAGCCCTAAAGCACCATTTGGGCTGGGCTCAAATGCACTTGTTGTCATAAAATGCAAAAAGACATGTCAATTTAAGAAGTAGACCAGGCCCTAACACGTTTGGTCCACAGTAATTAACGCTACAACGGATTTAAGCGTCTTCCTTGTTCGAAACACGAAGGACACAGCAGTGGCACACAAAGATTACCATAGTGTGGAATGAAGCTGAACTGAAGTTGCCGAACTGTATTACACATCAAAAGCAACGGCACACAAAGATTGGCACACTGTGGAAGTTTTGAATCAAAATAGTGTTAATTTATGTGTTTAAACTTCTAGGCTTCCAATCCAGACCAAGAAGACACAACCAAACCAGTTTGAAGTTGTGGCTGCGCCAATAGTAGCAGACAAATATGTGAAAAGGGCATGAAATGTTAGCTAACACGGTTGTAGTTTTGATAGTAGATTAGATAAAGATAATCATTTGTAGTTTTGTAAACTACCTTCATGCAATGCACAGCAGGTGCACAACCCACCCTGACCTATTAGACAGTGAGGACATCACTGAATGCCTCTGCAAACACAATGTTTCTTGTATAGTTGTTTGGAAGTTCTGCTGGATTTTCTATTACCATTCGCAAACCTGTTGCTGATCGTACCCTTGAAACTCCCACGTAGAGTTGTCTATGGCTAAATACTGGTTCTGGCAAATAGATTCCGACTTTGTCAAGCGTCTGTCCTTGGCCCTTATTTATTGTCATTGCATAACATGTGCGAACTGGGAACTGACGTCTTTTGAGTATAAACGGCCACTTGGAGTTCTCAACATTGTGAATAATTTTTGGGATTATGACTTCGTCGGTGTCATAAGAACCTCCCATGATGTTTCCCTTCATGAAATTGTCACTCAACATTGTGATCATAATCCTTGTACCATTGCAAAGACCCAAAGCTGGGTTCAAGTTTCGCAGCAGCATAGCTGGAGTGTTTTTCTTCAATGTAAGTTCATGGTTTGACACTCCATTGAATGTAAGTGTGTTGAGAAACTCAGTTGGGTAGCATTCGTCGAATGTAGATGATGTGTCTGTGGATTGCAGCAATGAATCAGAACTATAATACGTCTTTGAATCACCAGGAACCCTTTGCATCATATAATCATTAATCTGAGACACGGTTGCATTCCTTGGCGCAACTATTGTCCTGTTTTTTAGATATGCTGGGCGCATATAATTGGTGTCAAATGATTCGTATATATCATCTGCAATTGCTTCAATGTGATTTCCCTCATGTTGTATAAGAAACAACTTAGGTATTTGGGCTAAATTACACATTTGATCACTCGAATTACATAAATATTTCATGTTTGCCACTCGAATTACTTTTCTTTCTTATTCACCACTAACTTTACAAATCATTTCACCGTTGGTCACCGACCTTTAGTTTCCGTTAGACACCGTTAACTCCGTCAGTTTTCTGATGATGTGGCAAACAGAAATGCTGACTGGACCGTTAACTTAGTGACATGTAATTTAAAAAAAAAAAGTTGACCGCCTGGTCAGCCTCACCCAACCCAATCAATAGTACAATTTCTAAATTCCCTTTCCTCTTTCATCCATCGCTGACCTCTGGAAATGGAGGGGCGGAGACGATCCGTCGTCGCCACTCGCCACCATCAAACTCTGTTGCCCACAACCAAAACCCATCCCCTTTCTCCGCCGCCCTCAATTTCAATCTCAACCACGATGACTCATCCCCCTCCACAGTAGACGATGAATTGGACGCGGAAAAAAGGGGTGATGGTGATAGAAAAGGAAGGGATGTTTGAGAAGTCGTCGACTCCATCCGATGTGGGGAAGCTACTCGGGATTTTGCTTGTGGGGATTTGGTCGGATAGCAAGTTGTGGCTGGGGTCGATAGACTGTACCAATGTAGGAATGGGTGATTTAGGGATGAAGATGGTTCCCGTAAGGGAATTTCGAGAGGAGCTGGAGGTTTAGAGGGTCGAAAATGAAGGAGGGATTGAGCCATCGAGGCGATTGCCGGCTAGGGAGACGGATGCTGCCTAAGCTCGGATGGATGGGGCCTGCGAGGGAAGATAGCTTAAGGCGGCAACGGCTGTGGGGGAGATGGCGGGATCCCCAACATCGGCTTCAATTGTGAGATCCACAGCTAGCGAACGCTCTCGGATCTGGCAGAGGCGAGCTTGATGTTGTTGCCCTCGATCAACACGGCGACGGAGTGGCGCTTCCTGGACGAAGAACAGAGGAAGTTTGAGAGGAGGTCTCAAGGGTTTGGGGATTTCTTTCAGATGATTCAGACGGCCGCGAGTGGAGGAGAAGAAGGAGAAGTGGAAGGGTAAGACGAAAGAGGGGATGAGAAGGATTGTGATTTAATTTTCTTTTTCTTTTTAGCTCTTAAGAAAATGTAGAAAAATTAAATATTAAGTTTTGGTCAATTGGATTGGATGTGGCCGACTAGGCGGTCAATTTGTATGACTCAGCCTTTTTGTGAGCCCACTTAATAGTTCTGTTTGCCACATCATCAAAAAGTTAACGGAGTTAACGGAATCTGACGGAGGTTAACAGCCGGTGACTAACGGTGAAACAATTCGTAAAGTTAGTGGCGAATAAGAAAGAAAAGTAATTCGGGTGGCAAACGTGAAAGATTTATATAATTTGAGTGACCAAACGTGTAATTTAGCCTAGGTATTTGTATCCAAACAAAACAAAACATTCACCTCTCTGAACTATTGAGGTACAAACATCAGGGACTTCCATATGGACTGAACAGAATAACCAGCGGCCAGTCAATGGTCGAAGTGAGTACATCAGTGAATTTCCAAAAAACCAGAGTAGTTAGGGAAAAACAATAAGTTTTTTTTACAGAAAACAGAGCAACATGTCTTGAATAGATAACATACATAATTATAAATAAGCTGCCCCGACAAACTAAGTTCCAAGTAGAACAATTTTTAATCACACGAAAGCTTTCGGGTTCCAGATTGAAGCAATTCGGATTGTAGGAGGATTTCCTGAAGTCCCAGGAGCAACATAAGCTTCAGCCATAAAAGGCACATAACACCTGTCTTGAATGCACTGATATCCTTCTTCATAGGTTAGACTGAAAAGTTCCTCAGGTGAAACCCAAACCAAGCCCAACACAGGCTCATGATCAAACACAACATCAACATATTCTCCCTCACACTCACATGTTGCTTGTAATTCATATCGTACCCTGAATTAAACAATAAAAGGAACGTTTTGATTTTACTGAAATGCAATGGACAACAGATTATTAGCAAAACATAAAGTTGAATCATACCTTGGAAAACCTGAACAGGATTTAAAGACTTCTGGACCGTATGTAAATCTTGTCATTTCCAGCATACAACGATAGAGAGCCTGAAGGAAGGAATTTGTGTTATAATAGGTAAAAGATATGACTATATATTTGGGATATGTGTTATCCAATACAATCAGAACAACAAATATGATACATATACTTGGTAGGCCTGTGCATGGAACATTATATCATCATTTAGCTGCCTTAGTGTTCTTTTGGGAGGAAGAAGACCACGGAGATAACCAATAGAGCAGCGAGAAGTGCTATTGATGTAAGTCACTGGCATTCGATCACCTATGAACCTAAAAAGCAAAAAGAATGTTCATATTGTTTTTCTAGCATCCAACAGAGCAGGGCTGTCAATATATAAACATAGAATTCGAATATAATAATACCTATTTATGATTTTCTCATAATGGTGATTGTAAGAAGCAATGATCAGACGACTTCCAGGTGAAGATTGAAATACATATGCATCTCTAGTTCCATCTGTAATTGGCAACCTTGTAACAGCAGTAATTGTGGTAATGAGAGGAAGCCGAGCTTCAGATTCGCCTGCAAACTCCAAATACTTTGTAACCTCAGTTCCAGAGTAGTACACTGTCGCCTTGTCGCCTCTACACAAATAGAAAAATATCAGTTAATCCCACATAAAGTCTAACAAAGAAAAGTCAGCACAAGAATACACAAGAAACCTGCTGTTTTCTATGATGAGCTCAAACCTAAGAACACCATTACTTGAAAATTCTGGATTTTTTAGATGAACAACGCAACCCGTAACATCTGCAATTAAATTCATAGTAGCAAATAATCATGAATACTTTTTGTGAAAACAACTTTCGAGGAAGATACCTCCATAATTCACAACTGCTTCTGCCTCTATTGGAACAGCCGAGAACGAAGTTTTCAGAAAAGCATTGACAGGAAACTTTGGATAACCCGGATTGTCAGGCACACAAAATATGATCTATTCACGCCTTATGGCAAAGCGAACTTCGGCGGGAACAACACGCCTGTTTTCCCTTGCATGAATAACATGAAAGCCATCCAGAACATGTAAATCTCCTACTTTAAACTTATGTTGCATTTCTTGAATGTCATCTTCCTCAATACAGGCCTCTAGCATATGTTCCTGTTAAATGTGATCTAGTGCATTACTACAATAAAATCAAACATAAACAATAAATATTACATCATATAGACGAATGACAGACCTCTTTGTCAAGACACAGCACATGCATTGTTCTTTTATGCCCCTGAGAGTCATCACTATACTCAATCCATATATTAAGAACTCGGACGATCATAATATCAATATAAGCACCAACGCGTAGACCACGAAACACCTTGCATGTGGAAATTGGGTCTGTGGTAAACGAAAGACAATGAAAAACCCCAAAACTTCACACCTCGGCAGTGTTCATTCATAAACCAACAAATAGAAACTTGAAACAGAAAGCAACAGAGTCGATACCTCGTGGAAGAGTTGGAAGTTTGAAATCACGCGGCATTATACAACGATGCCTGATATGGCAAGACAATAGAAGATCAAAAATTTGTTAAAGTGTCAAGAAGCAGAAACAGAATGCAAAAGGGAAAAGTATCGGCGATCATACCCCATGAATACACGACTATCTCTGATCTCGAAGTTGAGAAGTACTGTAGTTCCTGGGAAAAGAAGTTCAGAGAACAGGGGAAGTTAAAAAGGCAGAATCAGAACTGAAATGAAAAGGTGGTGGAAGTTGGTCCCTAAAACGTTTTCGCACCACCATTATAAAATCATAAATTGAATATTCAATGGGCCATCAATTGTTCCCCTAATGGACCGAACAACTATAGAATGGGCTTCCCAAAAGCTAGAGAAACTTAATATAAGCATAAAGGCATCTCCTATTCGGGCTAAATATGAGAATACTGGGCCCAATTCATATATCTACTTATATATCGTAAAAGAGGGCCCGTTACTTATATTTATCTATCCGGTCAACAAGTTTGACCGTCTGATTTAACGGTCAAACCCGCCTCCAGGCCAAATGAGGAAGTTTGCTACATAGTTCAGGCCAGAATAGCAATTTCCAATACCACGGGCCAAAGTAGAAAGTATATGGATATTTCGGGCCAAACTAGAATAAGCACTTCAACTAGCAAATAATAAATATAGTTAGAAATTTCCATACCAATCTTTGGGCTTTTATTGTGAGATGAATTAGAATAAGCACTTCAACTAGCAAATAATAAATATAGCTTTCAATTTTAAAATGAGGAGGAAAAGAGAGGGGAAAACGAAGAAAGAATGGTGAATTGGTGATATTAGTCATTATTTTATATATATATATCTAACCTTCTAGAAACATCTAACTTAAATACTAAAATAAGTTAATTAATATAATAAGATAGAACAATTTTCTATGGTTTTGACAAAATAGCTATTGAGATATAATAAAGTAGTCATTTGTTAATAATAAAAACAGTCAATTTTAGTAATGTGCCTTAGAAAATTAGATAACATATTTTCGATAATAATTCATTGCAGGATTAACCGTAAAGAGCACGTATCCTGCCTTGTTGGTTTGAGTCCACAATGTGATTTTCTCAGTCGACGATGGCGGGCTTCATAAGCTCCTTGGAATGAAGCTGAAGGACGGGAAAGGGTGTTGGACCAGAGGTGAAACATCTAAAATATTATTATTTACAATTTTAGTATGACTAGAATATGATATATAACAATACGATTTTAACAAATTTGAGTAGAATTACATATAATTTAAAACAAAATGTGTTGCGAATTGAACAATTCCGGTCGAATCAGGTCGGGAAGAATACTCATCTGGTGGATGTTACCGGCGCAAAACATATTAAACAGACCCGATGGGCGATAGGACGGGTTTGGGTCAGGTTGAAATTGGAGAGACATAGGATTATTCAAACTAGAAAAGCCCACGATGATGAAAGGGCCCAGAAGTCCAGGAGGGCGAATAGGTCACTTGGTAGCAAAGTTATACTACAGGGGCTTAGTTGCTCAATTTATTTTCTTCAACGACTTGATTGTTAATTTTCAACAGTGTAGGGGCTTGAGCTTGACTAACCATTAATCCCTTTGAGAATGGCGTCTCTGGTCTGGTTGTAGCAGCAAACGAGCAATGGGCTGCGAGAAGCCGTGAAGCTGATAGAAGGAGAAAGGAGGCTGACTGAAAGAGTGGAGACAGAGAAGTGGGTTCTGATTCCATCTTTCCCTTTGGCCAGCTCCAATCACAGAGCTGTCGTCTGATTCTTCTAGACCAAGACCTCCATTATCGGATCGGAAAAGAAGCCGTTGTGCGACTAATTGCCGCCGGCGATTTGTCCCTGCTCCTTGATCCCCTTTCGCGTCTGGTAATGATAGTAATGCAAAGGGTTATGCTTTTACTAGGAAGGGAAGGTACAAGTTACTGAATCTTCAAAAACATGGCAAGTCAAAGGCTTTTACAAGGATATAGGAGAGGCATCCACATAAGTAGAACTGGAGTATCATCAGATGAGGAAATGGCCAAAATGATTGCTGAAAAGCTGAAAAATCTTTGGGCTTTTATTGTGAGATGAATTAGAATAAGCACTTCAACTAGCAAATAATAAATATAGCTTTCAATTTTAAAATGAGGAGGAAAAGAGAGGGGAAAACGAAGAAAGAATGGTGAATTGGTGATATTAGTCATTATTTTATATATATACCTAACCTTCTAGAAACATCTAACTTAAATACTAAAATAAGTTAATTAATATAATAAGATAGAACAATTTTCTATGGTTTTGACAAAATAGCTATTGAGATATAATAAAGTAGTCATTTGTTAATAATAAAAACAGTCAATTTTAGTAATGTGCCTTAGAAAATTAGATAACATATTTTTCATAATAATTAATTGCAGGATTAACCGTAAAGAGCACGTATCCTGCCTTGTTGGTTTGAGTCCACAATGTGATTTTCTCAGTCGACGATGGCGGGCTTCATAAGCTCCTTGGAATGAAGCTGAAGGACGGGAAAGGGTGTTGGACCAGAGGTGAAACATCTAAAATATAATTATTTACAATTTTAGTATGACTAGAATATGATATATAACAATACGATTTTAACAAATTTGAGTAGAATTACATATAATTTAAAACAAAATGTGTTGCGAATTGAACAATTCCGGTCGAATCAGGTCGGGAAGAATACTCATCTGGTGGATGTTACCGGCGCAAAACATATTAAACAGACCCGATGGGCGATAGGACGGGTTTGGGTCAGGTTGAAATTGGAGAGACATAGGATTATTCAAACTAGAAAAGCCCACGATGATGAAAGGGCCCAGAAGTCTAGGAGGGCGAATAGGTCACTTGGTAGCAAAGTTATACTACAGGGGCTTAGTTGCTCAATTTATTTTCTTCAACGACTTGATTGTTAATTTTCAACAGTGTAGGGGCTTGAGCTTGACTAACCATTAATCCCTTTGAGAATGTCGTCTCTGGTCTGGTTGTGGCAGCAAACGAGCAATGGGCTGCGAGAAGCCGTGAAGCTGATAGAAGGAGAAAGGAGGCTGACTGAAAGAGTGGAGACAGAGAAGTGGGTTCTGATTCCATCTTTCCCTTTCGCCAGCTCCAATCACAGAGTTGTCGTATGCTTCTTCTAGACCAAGACCTCCATTATCGGATCGGAAAAAAAGCCGCTGTGCGACTAATTGCCGCCGGCGATTTGTCCCTGCTCCTTGATCCCCTTTCGCGTCTGGTAATGATAGTAATGCAAAGGGTTATGCTTTTACTAGGAAGGGAAGGTACAAGTTACTGAATCTTCAAAAACATGGCAAGTCAAAGGCTTTTACAAGCATATAGGAGGGGCATCCACATAAGTAGAACTGGAGTATCATCAGATGAGGAAATGGCCAAAATGATTGCTGAAAAGCTGAACAATCTTTGGGCTTTTATTGTGAGATGAATTAGAATAAGCACTTCAACTAGCAAATAATAAATATAGCTTTCAATTTTAAAATGAGGAGGAAAAGAGAGGGGAAAACGAAGAAAGAATGGTGGATTGGTGATATTAGTCATTATTTTATATATATACCTAACCTTCTAGAAACATCTAACTTAAATACTAAAATAAGTTAATTAATATAATAAGATAGAACAATTTTCTATGGTTTTGACAAAATAGCTATTGAGATATAATAAAGTAGTCATTTGTTAATAATAAAAACAGTCAATTTTAGTAATGTGCCTTAGAAAATTAGATAACATATTTTCCATAATAATTAATTGCAGGATTAACCGTAAAGAGCACGTATCCTGCCTTGTTGGTTTGAGTCCACAATGTGATTTTCTCAGTCGACGATGGCGGGCTTCATAAGCTCCATGGAATGAAGCTGAAGGACAGGAAAGGGTGTTGGACCAGAGGTGAAACATCTAAAATATAATTATTTACAATTTTAGTATGATTAGAATATGATATATAACAATACGATTTTAACTAATTTGAGTAGAATTACATATAATTTAAAACAAAATGTGTTGCGAATTGAACAATTCCGGTCGAATCAGGTCGGGAAGAATACTCATCTGGTGGATGTTACCGGCCCAAAACATATTAAACAGACCCGATGGGCGATAGGACGGGTTTGGGTCAGGTTGAAATTGGAGAGACATAGGATTATTCAAACTAGAAAAGCCCACGATGATGAAAGGGCCCAGAAGTCCAAGGAGATGAAGAAGAAATCAGTGAACACAACAGCACAATTCGAGAATCAGTTTCAGTGCCCCCACTATAGCCCTCAGGAAGGCTCTAACAAGGCAGAGCTATGATTAGGCAATCAACCACCCGAGGCCTCACATCGATTTGGATAAATGCTTCAATGCAGCAACGATCGACAAGGTTCTAAACAATGTAAGCCAGGGACCAAGGGAAAAAGGAAAATATGGCTTTCACAGAGCTGCTGAATTTGGATGTTAAGACAAGTACTACATAGTATCAGAATCGAAAGAAGGAAGTCGAAACCAAAAAAGGAAACCCTAGCAGGCCACTCCTCATCTCTCCGTTATCAAGGGCTTCTCTCTCGGCCCTCATCCAACGCATTCAACTTATACTAGCACTGGGAACAGTCTCAACACCTAGCCATCGTCTGGTTCTTTCTATTCCTAGGAGACATTCTACCGTTTCTCATTCATTTCACCATCTTGCGAACCTCACAGTCTAAATTGGGTGTGAGCAGAAGCATCTAAGCCATATGGAAAACCAAACAAGAACTGGAGACAAAAAACAAGTAGGTCGATAATCAATAATTTGAAATCCGCCTAGCTCCCATGGCAACATGAGGGGAAGAAAAACAATAGTTACCATGAAGAACCGAGCGCAGAGAAAGAAAGTCCGGACTGGAACTGCGGAAGTGCGAGAGCTTCTTTGGTACGTAGGATATGGGAACCGCGGGAGAGAAGTACAAATGGGTTACACAGAGAGAAGCAGACATGGGCCTGGAGTCCTAAATCGGAAGCAAGTTGGGCTTACTGGGTAAGCATACATTTTAGGCCCAAATTAAATCATACTGGCAGAAACGATGGCCCTTATCGGAATCCTTTTCCTCCTCGTCGTCGGGGTTTCTACCGGCAGGCAGAAGGGTTTTATTTCATTTATTTGTATCTGCAAATTCGTTCAATTGGAGAAAGTTCAGATCCTTTGCTGGCTTCCGGCAGATCTCTTCTTCCAGTTGGCGGGCGGGTGTTTCCCTTGATTTGCATTCATTCCACCGATCTGCTCGTCGGTTCCTGCAGCTTCTGCTTACTTCTTCAACTCCCTTCTTCTTCCTATTCGCCGTTTAAATGATGAGAAGGACTCCAAAAGGGCAAAAAGTTTGTGTCTTTTGATCCTCTTTCTGTCTCCTTCCAAAGGGTATAAGTCTTATTGCCTGCCGAATCCAATACCAGTGACAGGAAAGAGAAAGCTCCGCAGGTCTGGTTCCTCATGGCAACATCCCGGTGTGATGAAGTCTAAGGTTAGTTTGATTAACATCCATCTTTTCTTCAGCTTTGTTTCCCCAACTCTTTTGTTAGTTACTTTAACATTCAGCCTAGGCAAGAAGTGCAATGGACTCTCTAGATTTCTTAGTTATTATGACTTATGAGCATTATTAGTCTTAAATCTATTCATCATGTGTCATGTGCCACTGCTGCATCCTCTTGCTGCTTTCTTTTTCGTTTCCTTGCTGTGCTATGCACAAATTGAGCCTTCCATGGATTTTCGATTATCAATGCAGTAACTTTAATGTTTTGTTTTTGTTGTGGGTGTTGAAGCTAGAGAGCAGTAGAATGCCTTCCTATAACACAGATGATCGAATCAGTACGCTGCCTGATGATATCCTCCACCTAATATTGTCTTTCAGGGTTAAACCTCTCAATAGCAACTTACCATCCTCAGTGTAAAAGTCAACATATGCCGCCTCAGAGTATTCCAATGCTTTCTACTAGACACCTCTTCCATTCCTATTCAGAGTTGCTGACTGAAAGAATGGAGACAGAGAAGTGGGTTCTGATTCCATCTTTCCCTTTCGCCAGCTCCAATCACAGAGCTTCCGTCTGCTTCTTCTAGACCAAGACCTCCATTATCGGATCGAAAAAAAAGCCGTTGTGCGACTAATTGCCGCCGGCGATTTGTCCCTGCTCCGTTCTCTCCACAGTACGTTCTTCTTTTAAAGTCAGTAGCTTTTCCTTCTTCTTGATCCCCTTTCCCGTCTGGTAATGATAGTAATGCAAAGGGTTCTGCTTTTACTAGGAAGGGAAGGTACAAGTTACTGAATCTTCAAAAACATGGCAAGTCAAAGGCTTTTACAAGGATATAGGAGAGGCATCCACATAAGTAGAACTGGAGTATCATCAGATGAGGAAATGGCCAAAATGATTGCTGAAAAGCTGAACAAATCAGGGTTAAGAGATGTTCGAGCCATGATGCCATCTCTGTGTTCTAATCTGAATCATGAAGTCACCTCCTTGGTACTCTCAAACCCTGATGTTTCCCCTCGTTCTTGCTTGTCTTTCTATGACCTTTTGGCAAATGATGAGTCTTTTACTGCTCAAAAACCTGACGTTGAAGCCAGCATCGTCATTCTTTTGAGACTATTCAAGGACAGGAAGTTTGTGGACATGAAGAATGTGTTGACTAGGATTGCATCAGATGATGTTAGGTTCCCAGTTGCTAGTTGGGTATCTATGAACAGTGGAAAATTAAATGAAGATTGTTTTAGGGAGAAGCTGTATGACATGCTGTTTAGAGTCTATGCTGATGCAAGGATGTTCGAAGAGGGCCTTGAGGTTTTTGATTACATGATAAGTAACGGGTTGAAGATTGACGAGAGATCTTGTATCGTCTATCTGCTTGCTTCGAAGAGATGCGACAGAATGGAGATGTGTTCAGTACTATTCAGAAAGATGGTTAATTCTAATATGGAGGTTAGTGTTTACTCTTTGACCATTGTGGTTGATGGGTTGTGTAGAAGAGGTAGGGTTACAAGGGCTAAAGAATTAATGATTGAGATGGCTGAGGTGAAAGGAATTAAGCCGAATGTCATTACCTACAATACCATTTTGAATGGATATGTGAAAATAAGGGATTCTGCCGGCATTGAAGAGATCTTGAGATTGATGGAGACGGATGAAGTTGCTTATAATGCCGCTACATATACCATGTTGATTCATTTCTTTGGTGACAGCGGTAAGGCGGAGAAAGCTGAGAGGTTGTTCAAAGACATGAATGAAAGAAATGTCGAAGTGGATATTCATGTGTATACGTAGATTCTCAGCTGTAATTGTAAAGTTGGGAACCTGAAAAGGGCTTTTGCTTTGTTTGATGAGCTCGGCGAGAGAGGTCTTGCTCCCAGTACTCACACATATGGGGCCTTGATTGATGGTGTCTGCAAGGCTGGCCAGATGGAGGCAGCTAAGATCTTGCTATCCAGAATGCAAAGCCAAGGGTTAGACATGAATCTGCTGATCTTCAACACTCTTATTGATGGTTATTGTAAAGCAGGTATGATAGATGAGGCTTTAAGAGTAAAGGGTACAATGGAAAAGAACGGATTCAAGGCGGATAACTATACACATAACATTATTGCTAGTGGCCTGTGTAAATTGAACAAGCTTGATGATGCGAAGAACTGGTTGTTTGCAATGATCGAAAGAGGTGAAATACCAAATTCAGTGAATTTCACCACTCTGATCAACATCTACTGCAAAGAGAGGAATATCCTGGAAGCGAAGAAGCTGTTCAAGGAGATGAAGAAGAAATCAGTGAACACTACAGCACAATTCGAGAATCAGTTTCAGTACCCCCACTATAGCCCTCAGGAAGGCTCTAACAAGGCAGAGCTATGATTAGGCAATCAACCACCCGAGGCCTCACATGGATTTGGATAAATGCTTCAATGCAGCAACGATCGACAAGGTTCCAAACAATGTAAGCCAGGGACCAAGGGAAAAAGGAAAATATGGCTTTCACAGAGCTGCTGAATTTGGATGTTAAGACAAGTACTACATAGTATCAGAATCGAAAGAAGGAAGTCGAAACCAAAAAAGGAAACCCTAGCAGGCCACTCCTCATCTCTCCGTTATCAAGGGCTTCTCTCTCGGCCCTCATCCAACGCATTCAACTTATACTAGCACTGGGAACAGTCTCAACACCTAGCCATCGTCTGGTTCTTTCTATTCCTAGGAGACATTCTACCGTTTCTCATTCATTTCACCATCTTGCGAACCTCACAGTCTAAATTGGGCGTGAGCAGAAGCATCTAAGCCATATGGAAAACCAAACAAGAACTGGCGACAAAAAACAAGTAGGTCGATAATCAATAATTTGAAATCCGCCTAGCTCCCATGGCAACATGAGGGGAAGAAAAACAATAGTTACCATGAAGAACCGAGCGCAGAGAAAGAAAGTCCGGACTGGAACTGCGGAAGTGCGAGAGCTTCTTTGGTACGTAGGATATGGGAACCGCGGGAGAGAAGTACAAATGGGTTACACAGAGAGAAGCAGACATGGGCCTGGAGTCCTAAATTGGAATCAAGTTGGGCTTACTGGGTAAGCATCCATTTTAGGCCCAAATTAAATCATACTGGCAGAAACGATGGCCCTTATCGGAATCATTTTCCTCCTCGTCGTCGGGGTTTCTACCGGCAGGCAGAAGGGTTTTATTTCATTTATTTGTATCTGCAAATTCGTTCAATTGGAGAAAGTTCAGATCCTTTGCTGGCTTCCGGCAGATCTCTTCTTCCAGTTGGCGGGCGGGTGTTTCCCTTGATTTGCATTCATTCCACCGATCTGCTCGTCGGTTCCTGCAGCTTCTGCTTACTTCTTCAACTCCCTTCTTCTTCCTATTCGCCGTTTAAATGATGAGAAGGACTCCAAAAGGGCAAAAAGTTTGTGTCTTTTGATCCTCTTTCTGTCTCCTTCCAAAGGGTATAAGTCTTATTGCCTGCCGAATCCAATACCAGTGACAGGAAAGAGAAAGCTCCGCAGGTCTGGTTCCTCATGGCAACATCCCGGTGTGATGAAGTCTAAGGTTAGTTTGATTAACATCCATCTTTTCTTCAGCTTTGTTTCCCCAACTCTTTTGTTAGTTACTTTAACATTCAGCCTAGGCAAGAAGTGCAATGGACTCTCTAGATTTCTTAGTTATTATGACTTATGAGCATTATTAGTCTTAAATCTATTCATCATGTGTCATGTGCCACTGCTGCATCCTCTTGCTGCTTTCTTTTTCGTTTCCTTGCTGTGCTATGCACAAATTGAGCCTTCCATGGATTTTCGATTATCAATGCAGTAACTTTAATGTTTTGTTTTTGTTGTGGGTGTTGAAGCTAGAGAGCAGTAGAATGCCTTCCTATAACACAGATGATCGAATCAGTACGCTGCCTGATGATATCCTCCACCTAATATTGTCTTTCAGGGTTAAACCTCTCAATAGCAACTTACCATCCTCAGTGTAAAAGTCAACATATGCCGCCTCAGAGTATTCCAATGCTTTCTACTAGACACCTCTTCCATTCCTATTCAGAGTTGCTGACTGAAAGAGTGGAGACAGAGAAGTGGGTTCTGATTCCATCTTTCCCTTTCGCCAGCTCCAATCACAGAGCTGCCGTCTGCTTCTTCTAGACCAAGACCTCCATTATCGGATCGGAAAAAAAGCCGTTGTGCGACTAATTGCCGCCGGCGATTTGTCCCTGCTCCGTTCTCTCCACAGTACGTTCTTCTTTTAAAGTCAGTAGCTTTTCCTTCTTCTTGATCCCCTTTCCCGTCTGGTAATGATAGTAATGCAAAGGGTTCTGCTTTTACTAGGAAGGGAAGGTACAAGTTACTGAATTTTCAAAAACATGGCAAGTCAAAGGCTTTTACAAGGATATAGGAGAGGCATCCACATAAGTAGAACTGGAGTATCATCAGATGAGGAAATGGCCAAAATGATTGCTGAAAAGCTGAACAAATCAGGGTTAAGAGATGTTCGAGCCATGATGCCATCTCTGTGTTCTAATCTGAATCATGAAGTCACCTCCTTGGTACTCTCAAACCCTGATGTTTCCCCTCGTTCTTGCTTGTCTTTCTATGAACTTTTGGAAAATGATGAGTCTCTTACTGCTCAAAAACCTGACGTTGAAGCCAGCTTCGTCCTTCGTTTGAGACTATTCAAGGACAGGAAGTTTGTGGACATGAAGAATGTGTTGACTAGGATTGCATCAGATGATGTTAGGTTCCCAGTTGCTAGTTGGGTATCTATGAACAGTGGAAAATTAAATGAAGATTGTTTTAGGGAGAAGCTGTATGACATGCTGTTTAGAGTCTATGCTGATGCAAGGATTTTCGAAGAGGGCCTTGAGGTTTTTGATTACATGATAAGTAACGGGTTGAAGATTGACGAGAGATCTTGTATCGTCTATCTGCTTGCTTCGAAGAGATGCGACAGAATGGAGATGTGTTCAGTACTATTCAGAAAGATGGTTAATTCTAATATGGAGGTTAGTGTTTACTCTTTGACCATTGTGGTTGATGGGTTGTGTAGAAGAGGTAGGGTTACAAGGGCTAAAGAATTAATGATTGAGATGGCTGGGGTGAAAGGAATTAAGCCGAATGTCATTACCTACAATACCATTTTGAATGGATATGTGAAAATAAGGGATTCTGCCGGCATTGAAGAGATCTTGAGATTGATGGAGACGGATGAAGTTGCTTATAATGCCGCTACATATACCATGTTGATTCATTTCTTTGGTGACAGCGGTAAGGCGGAGAAAGCTGAGAGGTTGTTCAAAGACATGAATGAAAGAAATGTCGAAGTGGATATTCATGTGTATACGTAGATTATCAGCTGTAATTGTAAAGTTGTGAACCTGAAAAGGGCTTTTGCTTTGTTTGATGAGCTCGGCGAGAGAGGTCTTGCTCCCAGTACTCACACATATGGGGCCTTGATTGATGGTGTCTGCAAGGCTGGCCAGATGGAGGCAGCTAAGATCTTGCTATCCAGAATGCAAAGCCAAGGGTTAGACATGAATCTGCTGATCTTCAACACTCTTATTGATGGTTATTGTAAAGCAGGTATGATAGATGAGGCTTTAAGAGTAAAGGGTACAATGGAAAAGAACGGATTCAAGGCGGATAACTATACACATAACATTATTGCTAGTGGCCTGTGTAAATTGAACAAGCTTGATGATGCGAAGAACTGGTTGTTTGCAATGATCGAAAGAGGTGAAATACCAAATTCAGTGAATTTCACCACTCTGATCAACATCTACTGCAAAGAGAGGAATATCCTGGAAGCGAAGAAGCTGTTCAAGGAGATGAAGAAGAAATCAGTGAAACCCACTCTTGTTACTTACAATGCTCTGATTGACGGATGCTGTAAGGAAGGCAAGATCCATGAAGCTTACAAGCTAAAAGAAGAAATGGTGGCTGTGGGATTTTTACCAGACATATACACATATACCTCGCTCATACACGGGGAATGTATTTCTGGAGACGTGGATAAAGCACTGCAACTGTTGAGTGAAGCTCGTGAAAGTGGTTTGACGATCAATATGGTCACTTACACTGCAATTGTTTCGGGCCTGTCCAGGGAGGGCCGTTCTGAAGAAGCTTTTAAATTGTACGACGAGGCTATGGAGACTGGAATGACTCCTAACAACAGATTGTACGCATCACTTGTTGGCAGCCTTCACCAAGTTCCGAACTCTTAAAGCATTTGAAAGGTGAATGAATTCAGTTTTACCTACTCAGTCTTTCGTATCAAGGAGCCATTCGATCCAGCGATTCTACTTGGAAATGACATGTATCTGATCTTGTGTATGCATTCTGCAGGAATGTAAATGCGCTGCGTTAATCGACGTCACAACCATTCTCTTACTGAAGTATAATCGTAACGGTGAGTGATGTTGAACTCAAAATTAAGAAAGCAAAGATGGCTGCTTCAACGGATACCCACATTACATTACATATAGAAAGTTACATAAACAACAAACACTTAAATCTTGATTCCCTGTCCGATCTCAATAGCTATATGAAGATTCCAAGCCATGGATCACTCACTGAACCGTCTCAACTGCTGCTCAAACGCTGCTGCGAAAGCATCCATTTCACCCTTGCTCAGCGCCAACCCGAACTCAATCCCGCCTTTCTCCTTATCCCTGGCGTCCGAGAAATAAACCGAGCCAGAGAAATCGACATGAACCGGCTCCGACTTCCTCGGATTCCCCCACCCGAAATCGGTTTCGTAGACCCCAAGCTTCGGCGACCCAGCTACCGACAGGATGTTCCCCTGTTTCATTATTTCCTGCCATCCTGAAAGCGAGAAAAACTTCTCCGCGCTCCTCAACAGTCCCTCAGCTTCCATCTCCCTGATCTTCGACGCGATTACTCTGGCTGCAATTGCAAACCCGTTGCCTCCGATCAAATCGCTTCGCTTCACCAGCACCTGGATTCCCGACAGACAGTTGCCGGATTAAGTCGCCGGGAGTTTGGGTTTGAGGCGCCCCCTGCAATCCACCAGAATTACGTAGCAATCAATGTGATCCTCCCCTGAATTGAATTTGTCGCTGCTGGCAGCGACGAATTCGGGTTCTCGGGATCTCGTCAAACTGGTCCACAGAAGGGCACTCGCCACCGTAAACGCTGACGCCGGCGTCGACTGTTTGCTGCTGCCATTGTGGTTGGCCAGAGAAGCTTTCATCCTCTTAATATGCTCGCCGTCAATCCGGAACGTGGCGCGGACCTTGTTGGCGAGCATACGCCGGCGGGAATCCTCATCCCAATGCGATGCATAGTTTCCTATGGTTTTCAGAAGCGAATTCTCGAGCTCTGTATGCTCCTCGATCAGCTCTCGGTCGTGGCAAGGCGGAGACTTTGCGACCCAGCTCAAGTCCCCGCCACCGGACTTGCAAATTGAAGCCCAGGATTTCACGAAATGGTTGAAAGCCAGCCCGTCAGCCGCCACATGGCGAAACTCGAACCCGATGCAGATGCCGGAGTTCGGAAACAGAGTGACCTTCACGGCGAGAAGCGGGGACGAGGTTTCGCCCTCCGAATTCGGTCTGTCGTCGGGAGGAAGTTTGGGCAGCAGAGGGTGGAGCAGTTCGACGTCGCTTGGCAGGTCGGAGATGACACGGTCGAATTGGAGACCGGTCTCGGCGACGGTGAGCGAAACAGAGTCGCCGTCAGAGTAAAATATGCGAGCCCTCTCGTCGGAAAGCGTCGGGGTGACGAGCCGGGCGGTGAGAGGGTAGAAATGAATAAGCGCCAGGGAGAGGGAATCGGCGAGACTGGGGATGGTTGTTTGCCGGAAATGGGAACTGGAATGCGGGAAATCGTAGAAGAAGACTCTCTGAATCGGATGGCAGATTATCCACGATATGTCGAACAGGGTTAGCCGGAGGGAAGTAGCGGGAACTGAGCCCCGTGGCGGAGAGATTCGCATCTCGTCGACCGTTACGACGGAGCTGGCATGTTGTTGCGACATTTTTTTGCAGTGGAAGATACAATGCATGATCTGATTTCAGCATTGGAACTTCATATAGGTGGGGAGCAATGGTGGAAGCAGATCAAAGGATCCGGCGGAGATTTAGACGTTCTGTTTGTTTATGTTCGGATCGTAGTGCGTAAAGCTTTCGACATGGATCGTATTGCTAACAGTCAAAAGGATGTTGTTGTTGCCAGGTATCTATGCTGTCCGGATTTAGAGGTGGAATCTGGGAGGCCGTCAATTCATCCCTCAACTTCTTCTGTTCATCATGTCAATTTGTTGGTACTGTTTTGTTTTTTTTTTTTGTTCTTGACACAAGTTCAAAGGGGGAAAATTACAACGATTGTCGCACGCAAACATCGTTAATTGTGGTGACTTATTGAGGTCGACCTGAGAATCGAACGATCAACCATTTCGTTGAAGAGGCCGACCTTTCGTATTATAGGTATGCATATCTAGTCACCTCAATTTCTCCAAACAAGCATTGCCAAGGTAGAGTGAGGTTTGAACAAGTACTCATCAATCCCCCAACAGTTGAGACGGACCGGAAGCGGAGCGAGCGAGCGAACCTCCGGAAGCCGGACGAGGGATGTTACCGGTGACAACCTCTCCGGGAAGCCAATTGGCGGCCATAGCTGTAAAAGATACACCAAACGCAGAAAGGAATTGCACCAGCTGGGGAAAAGGGGTTACACACTGTAACAGTGAGTCAGCGGCTGACACTGAACGCCATGGCAAATAGTGGTGTTTGGGCTTTCGGTGGTGTTTGGGCCGGCTCACTACCGATCCATGAAAGGCCTTTTTCTTCCATTACGGGTCCATCTGGCTTTGTTTTCGGCCAGGCATAATAAAGTCAACCCTTTACCGAGAGACAAACTATAATGAAAGTCAACCCTTTGCCTCTTCAACGGATGCCTTGAAAAAATCAAAATTTTTAAGTGGTCTGTGCTGATTTGGCTGTGACATGGTGTGTTACCGTTAGTCAACGTGTTTGACCGTCCAAAATATATAACGGTCGAACATCGGATTTTGTTCAATATGCCCTATTGATTGGATTGAGATTGTCAATTAGGCCTCCAACTTCTATTAAGCTTAATTACACTTCTACTACTATGTAATGGACATATTGAACAGCTTAATGTTGGTCCGGTGGCGCGCGCCTTCTTTTTCTTTAAAAGGGGGTTTTTGCACCTGCAATTTCACGAAATTGGATATCTGGAATTTGCTAGGGTTCTTTCGAACCTGGTTAGAAGAAAATGGAAAACAAACGTTTTGATCTGAACACTTGACCTAGCACTCTCCACTTCTAGTTTTACCTCACGTGTATAGATACTCAGATGGGCTTTGGCTTAAGGACTAAAGCCCACAATCTTATTTAATTTCGGTTTCCTTACTGGCCCACTCAAACTCGTTCCTGAGCCCGTCTGTTTAATCCTAGCAGCTAAGGCCAACGCTGTCGTTTTCCCTAAACAACTATCAGAGGTTTACTTTGAGACTTAACGGATCACAGCACCTTACTTGGCCAATTTGAGTGATGAACAAAAACAGAGATGTGCAGAAATCTTAGAAACAGAGTAAACAAAGACACAGCCAATTTTTATGTGGTATCCAGTGTTGAGAGAAAAGAGTATCTCAATACTGACTAATCCACGGTCAGTGATTCACTAATCCGTGATCACTGACGTTCCACTAAGGATATGTTCTTGAAGAGCAGAGTACAAAGTACAGAGCTTCCCTGATCAACCTTCTCGGACTGATCAGATTCTAATCGTGATCAACTTCCCGTTGATGACTCAGTCTACCCAGATCAACTCCCTGTCGACCTGCTCGAGCAATCTCCCCGATCACTCAACCACTTCTCTATCAATCTGTTTACAGCAACTCTCCTGCTATTTTCACTCGATTGATCTCCGAAAAGTATATCCTCTAATCTAACCTCCTTTGCTTTATACTGATTTCAAAGCTAGCCGTTGCTGCATTCAAGTTTCCGCCTTGCTGTGAAATCTTCAGATTTGGTAACTCCTTGATTTCGAGATTTGGCTTTCCTTCTGCTTGATTTGTCTTTCCATCTTACTCGTTCTCTTCCTTTCTTGCACTGCACGTTCCCTATTGACTGGCTTGATCCCAACAGTCTCCCCCTAAGCCGGTCAATGGCCCTTATCTGATGTTCCTGTTGTTCCTACACACTTAAACACACAGATTACGTGCAGACTGTTCCAGCTTAAAATAAGTCAGACAATAGTCAGTTGAACAGAAGAGGGAGTTTTATTTATTTCATGAGTTAAAGACAAATTGAAGGGAAGTTACACCACCCTGACTCTTGCTCAGCCGACGCTAGGCTATATTGAATGGAAAGACACTGAACCTCTACTAACGAACTGACTCATGCTCAGCAGAAGCTTAAGCTTTATTGAAGGATAAGACACTGAACTCTAATCAACTGACTGACTCAACTATTAACTCCCCCTGAACCCAGGACCTACCTAGAAGAGGTAAGGTGGTGAGGGTACATAATCAGAGATATCGCCTTCGCTTCCTTCTGGTTCCTCCTGAGGATGGCCACTAGTACTAGCCTCATTGTCATGATTGTAGAATTGACGGATAAACTCTAAGGATCCAACACAACTTTCTGCTTCCCTTTGCCAGAAATATCCTCAACTAAGTCTGCAAGACTAAGCCCATCTTCTGGAGTAGGAACAACGTCATCAGCATCAACGTTGTCTCCCCCTGGGACATTGACCCGGGGTGCACGACGACCGACAGAAGCATCCACTTTGCGCAGAACAAACTGTGCGCGAAGAGAGTTAAGCATGTCCACACGAGCAACTTTGAACCTGAGATCAATCCCTAATGCCAACAAAATCTGAGTGATTTGAGGTGCAAACGGGAGCTCGGCTTCGAAGTTGTCAGCATGATAGTTCAGCATATGGTCGAACATCAAGTGTGGATAGCTAATAACCCGATTTTCCTTGGCACTAGCAAGGATCCATAAATCCGAAGGATAAATGGTATTGAGGCCAAAAGAGCGAGGTAAGAACAGCCGAGTTATATAAAAATGCAGCACCTTGAGGTCATCAGGAAGTCTTCCAGAATGAAATTCCGAAGGATAATAACGTCCTGTATCACGAGTATACAGTCGCAGGGCATCGCCTTCGTTGAACTCAACTGAATGAAAGTCAAGCTCATTCATGACTTCTGCTCCAGAGACAGGGATCCCCAGGAGCAACGAAATCAACTCCACATTCAGAGTAATCAGATAATTATACACTATGGTGGTGAAGCAGGGTGGAGAGACGTGGAGACACGGCTTCATGTTCGCATAGAACATACGAACAGCTTCTGGTCGAAACCCAAAGTTTCGATTAGGGAGTATGTCTCCCCAGCCTAAGGTATTGATCAGGCGAGGGATATTCATCCCATACCTGTTGAATTTGGATGGATCCAGGGTGATGGAAGGATGGAGAGGGCGATCTTGGTACTGAAGGAGATAGCGAGTATATCCTGCTGCGTCCTCGAATCCTTTCCCATTAAAGATGGCAGCCTGAGCCAGCTTCAAGGGTGCCACATGCTGAAGAGACGCAGCCATTGGTTTGTTTTGGGAAGGGTTAAGATATGTTGGGCGGATGCTAGAGGACTAGAGATCGTCAGCTTATATAGGGGAGGCGAGGTTCACAAGCAGAAGGGAAGGATTTTGAAAGAAGGTAACTGGAGCCTTGTTCCTAAAGTAAAGGGAGTCCTTGAATGAACAGCTCACAGTACACAGAAAAGAAATGGAATATACGATCCTAAAGATATGAAGAGATGAGACACGAAGGGAAAGTGAATATCTGCTGTGGGTGTACAAGAAAAAGGCAAGTCTTGGAGCTAAAGAGTAGCGGAAAAGACCCGAGGAAGACTGGTGAATTCAGGAAGGAGAGCATTCAATGCAGATTCTCAATCTCGATCCAGGAAAACATTGCTAGTTCTCGATGGATATGGAGAAACGGTTCAGATCCTAAGGGCTTGGTAAAAATGTCGGCCCATTGACTTGTAGAAGGAACGAACTCGAGACTGATTTGACGATCCTCAACTAACTCCCTAATGAAATGATAACGAATGTCTATGTGTTTGGTTCTGGAGTGCTGAACAGGATTTTTGGTCATGTTTATGGCACTAGTGTTGTCACAAAGTACTACTAGAGTTTTTTGACAAACACCATAGTCAAGGAGCTGATGTTTTAGCCATAGCAGCTGTGTACAACACAGACCTGCTGCCACATACTCAGCTTCTGCTGTAGACAAGGCTACGGAAGCTTGTTTCTTGCTAAACCAAGAAACAAGTGAATTTCCAAGGAACTGACATGTTCCAGTGGTGCTTTTCCTATCAACTATGCACCCAGCAAAATCTGAATCACTGAACCCTGAGAGATTTAGAGAAGATTCACGAGAATACCACAATCCAAGGTCAGGAGTGCCAGCTAGATAACGAAAAATCCTTTTGACAGCTGAAAGATGGCTTTCTTTGGGACAATGTTGAAATCTTGCACACATACACACGCTAAACTGAATGTCAGGTCGACTTGCAGTAAGATACAATAAAGACCCGATCATTCCTCTATAAAGTTTTTCACACACAGGTTTGCCAGCCTCATCTTTGTCCAACTTAGCAGAAGAGGACATTGGGGTAATGGCTGTTTTTAGATTACCAAGGTCAAAACGGTTTAGCATGGAATTCAGATATTTTGATTGACACAGAAATGTCCTAAGAGAAGACTGTCTGACTTGAAGCCCAAGAAAGTAGGTTAACTCACCCATGAGACTCATTTCAAAGGTGTTTTTCATGCACGTTTCAAACTCACGACACATTTGTTGACTTGTAGACCCAAACACTATGTCATCTACATAGACTTGCACTAGCAGAATATCTGACTGGTTTGTTTTAACGAACAATGTTTTGTCTACTGAACCTCTTTTGAACCCTTCACTTAACAAAAAGCTACTCAACTTATCATACCAAGCCCTAGGGGCTTGTTTTAAACCATACAAAGCTTTTTCAGTTTATACACATGGTTCGGAAATTTGGGATCCTCAAAACCTGGAGGTTGTTCCACAAAGACTTCTTCTTTTAAGTCCCCATTTAAGAACGCACTTTTAACGTCCATTTGAAAAAGTTTAAAACCCCTGGCACTAGCAAAAGCACACAGCAATCGAATAGCCTCTAGACGAGCTACTGGTGCAAATGTTTCGTCGAAATCAATCCCCTCTTCCTGATTATAGCCTTTGGCAACTAACCTAGCCTTATTCCTGAAAATGTCACCTTCTTCATCGGTTTTGTTCTTATAAATCCATTTGGTGCCAATAATTGTCCTATTAGCAGGTCTAGGTACTAATTCCCACACGTTTGCTCTTACAAATGGACCTAATTCTTCATGCATTGCACCATTCCAAAATTCATCTTGCAAGGCTTCTGTTATGGTTTTAGGTTCTATTAAGGACACGAATGCAACATGCACAGAATGAGTTTTGGAACGAGTTAGCATACCTTGGTCCATGTTCCCTATCACAAGAGAAGCTGGATGTCGTTTACTAATGTGTGGGGGTGGCTGAAGTACTATTTCTGTTCCAACTTTTGTACCTTCCTGGACTTCAGGGCCTGCCGCCTCCCTTTCCTTGTTGTTTGTAGAGGTTCCCTCGGTCATTTCTTGTTGTAGCACTGGTTCCGAGTCCTCTGTCGAGGCAGCCACCACCTGCTTTCTATCTAGTCCAAAATCATCATCATCAACCTGTTCTGGACACTCATCGAAAGATTCATCAAACAACACATTGATAGACTCTTCAACCTTGAGAGTTCGTTTGTTAAATACTCTATAAGCCCTGCTATGATTAGAATAGCCAAGAAAGGTTGCTTCATCAGATTTTGCATCAAACTTACCTAGAGGATCCTTGGTATTAAGGACAAAACATTTACACCCAAAGGGGTGAAAATATCCTATATTAGGTTTCTTTCCTTTCCACAGTTCATAGGGTGTTTTCTTAAGAATAGATCTTATCAAGGCTCTATTTGTAATGTAGCATGCAGTATTAATTGCTTCTGCCCAGAAATGTTTAGGCAAAGCATAATCATTAAGCATGGTTCTACCAATCTCAATTAAGGTTCTGTTCTTTCTCTCCACAACTCCGTTCTGCTGAGGAGTTCTAGGTGCAGAGAAGTTGTTAGAAATCCCAGCCTCATCACAAAACTGCTCAAAAGGTTCTGATATGAATTCCCCCCCATGATCACTTCTGACACTGCCTATCCTGAGTTGTTTTTCATTTTCAACTTTCCTAGAGTAGGTTTTAAAATTCTGAAAGGCCTCGTCCTTGGATGCCAGAAAATACACCCAAGTGAACCTGGTGTAGTCATCTACAATTACAAAAGCATAATGTTTCCCTCCGTAACTACGAATATTAGCAGGACCAAACAGATCAATATGGATCAGTTCTAGAGGTCTATTTGTAGAGATTACTGCTTTGCTCTTGAAACTAGATCGTGCGTGTTTACCCTTAGCACAAGCATCGCAAAAGAAGTCCTTTCTATCTTTCAACCCAGGCAGCCCTCTTACTAGTTCTAGGTTGGACAGTTTTGATAAAATTCCTATACTAACATGACCCAGTTTCCTATGCCAAAGAACTTGATCCCCTTTATCATGAGTTATCAAGCAAATCTCATCTGGTTTGTCATTAATGTTCAAAACATATATTTTTCCTTTTCGTTTTCCAGAGAACAGTACCTTTTTATCTTGAATTGACTCTACATAGCAGCAATCAGATTCAAATACAACCCTCTTACCTTGACCACACATCTGACTGATGGACAAGAGATTATGTTTTAATCCCTCTACCAGCATTACGTTTTTTATAGAGGGACCAGAGCCTATGTTGCCTTTTCCTAGAATGTATGCATGATTGTTATCCCCAAAGAATACCTTACCTGACTTACCTGTCGTGAACGTCGAGAAAAGTTTCTTGTTACCTGTCATGTGATGTGAGCACCCACTATCCAATACCCATTATGATGTCTCCATGCTCACTTGGAGACATTTCTGCACAAAAAGCAGTCATTTGGTTTTTGGTATCCAGACTTGCTTGGATACCCGTTTGTCTTGATGATTTGAACAAAACCTACTAATGTGGCCTTTCTTATGACATGTATAGCAGATTAGAGATAACCTCCTTTTACACATTTTAATTGTATGTCCTGTCCTGTGACAGTACTTGCATTCATTAGATCGACGAGCTCTCATCTCGTGAGGTGTTGTTACTGTTCTATTCCTATTCCTATCCTGTACTGACGTTTCATTTGACTCGTAGTTGCATCTTATAGAGTTCTTAACCTGAGTGACCAGTTTCTCATTTTGATCAGTTAAGGTAGCTAAACAAGAGGTTAACTCAGCTGACTCTTTTCTTAAGTCCTCACATTCTTTTCTAAGTCTGATATTATCACTATCTTGTTCACCCATCCTCTTCCTAAGCGTTTCATGCTCAATTGTTAGTTTGAGATAGTCCTTTTTTAATTGAGAGTATTTTATTCTGACGTTACCAAACTCTGCCTGAATCTCTTTTATGGTTGTAGTTAATTGATCATCATCACTGTAATATTCTATTTCACTATATGTGTCAGAGTTTAGAATACTTACCTCACTTGTCTGATGTCTGTTATCAGACTCAGGTTGATCATCAAGAGCCATATAACTTTCTTCATGTAGTTCCTCATCATCATCTTCCTCTTCACTTCCACTCCACGTAGCTGCCATCGCACGTTCTTTTCTTAATTGAGGACACTCTGCCTTGATGTGTCCGGATCTTCCGCATTTGAAACATCCTGCTGAGTTGATGCCTTTAGCACCTTGAATCTGCTCGTTTCGACTTCTGAAATTAGGTTTGAGCTGACCAAATCTGGTTGCACCTTCCTTTTCCAAATCACGGTTCTTTGTCACAAAATTTCCTCTTCTCTTCTCTTTTCTTATTCGAATCAGTCTGCTAATCTGCTTGCTAAGCAGAGCAAGTTCTTCATCCTCCATGTCTTCAAGCTCTTCAGAGTCATCATTTAAGGTGGCTTTGAAGGCGATTCCTCTTTTTCCTTTATCTCCAGTCATCTTCTCACCATTGTTTCTGCTAAGCTTGTCTTCATGAGTTGCAAGTGAACCTATAAGCTCATCAATGGGTAGAGCTTCCAAATTCTTGGCTTCTTCAATCGCCGTAACTTTGGGAGTCCATTTCTCGGGCAATCCCCACAAAATATTTCTTACCAGATCACCACTTTCATAAGACTTCCCTAAGTTTTCCAGGCTATTGACAATGTTGGTAAATCTCTCATACATTTGTCTGATTGTTTCGCCTTCCTCCATTTTGAAAAGCTCGAACTGTTGCTTCAGAGAATTGACGCGTGAGGTCTTCACCTGGGATGTGCCCTCATACGTGACTTGTAGTTTATCCCATATCTCCTTTGCTGTCTTGCACCCTGCTACCTTGTGATATTCTTCAGGACCAAGGGCGCAGTACATAAGATTGGTTGCCTTACAATTCTGTTGAAACCTCTCATAGTCTTCATCTGTCCATTTTTCCTGATCCGCTTTTAGCTCATACGGACCCTTCGTTACCCTTGCCCATAGCTTAGGATCCGTCGATCCGATGAACAGCTCCATGCGGTTTTTCCAGTACCCATAATTGACTCCCTCGAACCTAGGAGGCCGATTTTGCAAAAACCCATCTGCTAGGTACAGTGGGGCATTGTTTCCCGAGCCTGACGTCATTTTGGATTCCGCCGGAGGTTGCAGAACCTTCTTCTACGGCGACCTTGCTCTGATACCACTTGTTGGTCCGGTGGCGCGCGCCTTCTTTTTCTTTAAAAGGGGGTTTTTGCACCTGCAATTTCACGAAATTGGATATCTGGAATTTGCTAGGGTTCTTTCGAACCTGGTTAGAAGAAAATGGAAAACAAACGTTTTGATCTGAACACTTGACCTAGCACTCTCCACTTCTAGTTTTACCTCACGTGTATAGATACTCAGATGGGCTTTGGCTTAAGGACTAAAGCCCACAATCTTATTTAATTTCGGTTTCCTTACTGGCCCACTCAAACTCGTTCCTGAGCCCGTCTGTTTAATCCTAGCAGCTAAGGCCAACACTGCCGTTTTCCCTAAACAACTATCAGAGGTTTACTTTGAGACTTAACGGATCACAGCACCTTACTTGGCCAATTTGAGTGATGAACAAAAACAGAGATGTGCAGAAATCTTAGAAACAGAGTAAACAAAGACACAGCCAATTTTTACGTGGTATCCAGTGTTGAGAGAAAAGAGTATCTCAACACTGACTAATCCACGGTCAGTGATTCACTAATCCGTGATCACTGACGTTCCACTAAGGATATGTTCTTGAAGAGCAGAGTACAAAGTACAGAGCTTCCCTGATCAACCTTCTCGGACTGATCAGATTCTAATCGTGATCAACTTCCCGTTGATGACTCAGTCTACCCAGATCAACTCCCTGTCGACCTGCTCGAGCAATCTCCCCGATCACTCAACCACTTCTCTATCAATCTGTTTACATCAACTCTCCTGCTATTTTCACTTGATTGATCTCCGAAAAGTATATCCTCTAATCTAACCTCCTTTGCTTTATACTGATTTCAAAGCTAGCCGTTGCTGCATTCAAGTTTCCGCCTTGCTGTGAAATCTTCAGATTTGGTAACTCCTTGATTTCGAGATTTGGCTTTCCTTCTGCTTGATTTGTCTTTCCATCTTACTCGTTCTCTTCCTTTCTTGCACTGCACGTTCCCTATTGACTGGCTTGATCCCAACACTTAATCCATTATATTACTTTCCAACAAATTAACAGAACAAATGAACAATTGCATAGCATAAATCAGTTTTATTGAAGGCTGCAAGCATCCAAACACGCTTACAATTAAAAAAACACTATGAAAAAAAAAATGACACTGGATCCCATCTCAACCCTCAAGTCCTCAACCAGGTAGGTACAGTAACTAAACGGGAGGTAAAGGGTTATATTGCACAACGGGAATTAGTTCCAAGTGATTCTTCTTCCTCAGGGAGACGCCAAACTGCTCGTCCATATTCAAGCTTTCCGGCTCAGCTCCACCGGGAAGCTTCCAGTCAAAATGGAACAACAAATTCGCCAGGGGAAGTTCCACAACCGCTAACCCAAAAGTCATTCCAGGGCACATCCTCCTTCCCGCTCCAAACGGGAGGAACTCGAAATCGGTTCCTCGAAAGTTCACTTTCTCATCGAGAAACCTCTCGGGGAGGAACTTCTCGGCCTCCGCACCCCAGTAACGAGGGTCCCTCGATATGGCCCACACGTTCACCAGCACCCTCGTCTTCAGAGGGATGTCGTACCCGAAGATCCGACACTCCTCCCTGCACTCCCTGGGAAGGACCAGCGGAGTCGGGGTGTGCAGCCTCAGCGTCTTCTTGATCACCAGTTTCAAATAGGCCAGCTCGTGAATCCCGGATTCTTCCACCTTCCCTCTCTCGCCGAACACCTTTCTCACCTCGGATTTTGCCTTGTGCATCACTTCCGGATTCCTTATCATTTCCGCCATCGTCCATTCGATCAGCGTGGCAGGAGTCTCGCTTCCTGCTAGGAAAATGTTCTGTCCAGTGACGAACTCAGGATTTTTTTTTAGAAGCGTATCAGTTGATAAAAATACACTAATGAAAAAAAATAAATAAAAAAAAGCAAAAAAAAAATATTATAAGAGGTTTTGTAAAGTTTTGCAAGTCAATTAAATACCAGAAGGAAAGCGTTGATGGCATCGGTGGACAAGTGAAAACCAAGGGTGCAGTCATCCTCCTGAACTCTCAAAAGCACGTCGAGAAGATCCTCCGACGACGACGACGACGTCGTTCCCTTCTGCTTCTCCAACGCTCTCTTGGATCTGTGCTGCCCAATCATGCTCTCCATCAACCTGTCGGTGACCTTATGCACGCCGTCGAGCCACTCCGTCGTGCCAAACAGCCTCTGCACCAATCCGCACGAAGGGAACAAGAAGGATATCTTGAACCCTCCGGCGTACTCCACCAGCTCCTTCCGCCACCTTCATGAACTCCTCGGGCTCCTTCGACACGTCCCCGAACGTCGACATCGATATTATCCGGTACGTCAGGTTGAACAACATCTTCGTCGGGTCGATCGTGGAGTCGGCAGTCGCGGCTTGTTCATCAGTAATCCGCGTGACGAGACGTAGCACCTGTATTCAGATGTTACATAACTGGAGGTTGATATTCATTACGTAAAATAACCATACAGTTAAGCGAATGTTACCTATTGAACAAATATTACTCTTTGTTTTAACAAAAAAGGGTTAAGAACTAGTTGGTTTCAAGAAATCTAAATTATTGACTTCATCAACTTGAGTTGTTAACAGAGGTTCAATTATATATCATACATGCATGCTGGAAATTTGCATAGGTTCGGACACCATGTGCTTAACGAAACATATTTGGGTCACTAGGATAAGAACAAAAGATATATCACGATCACAAAAAGCTCTGATACCATGTCCAATAACTCAATTTGTTAGAAGAGTTTCAATCATATAACATTTACTAACAGCTAGAAGACGTTCAATTATTCATCTTATACCATATATTGACACACCCCCTCAAAACGAAAACTAACTCGTATGTGCTTGAAGTACTTTTCATAGATCAGAACACTATGTTCTTTAATATATAAGGAGGTGGTTCGAGATTTGATCACAAAATCTCAGCTCTTATACCATATCAAACCCAGTTGATCACATTTAACTCGATTTATTAGAAGACTTTTTTTCAACATGTATCTCATACCATTTACTAACCACACGTACCTCGGCCTCCCTGACCCGACGCAGGGAGTCGACGCGCTTGGCGATGAGGAGCTCGAGCGTGGCGATACGTCGGAGCTGGCGCCAGTAGTCGCCGTAGGGAGCGTGGATGAGGTCGATCCCGCCGTACATTACTTTGGCCAGGCTAGGGTGCGAGGGCCGCTGGGCGAACTTGATGTCGTGGGTCCTCATCACTTCCTTGGCGGCCTCCGCCGACGATACCAGAGCACGTGCTGAATCTCCCCGAGGTCCAGTCGGATCACGTCGCCGTGCTTTCGGGCCAGCTCCCGCAGCAGCCGGTGCGGGAGCTGGCGGGAGGTGAGGAAATGGTGAAGGTGGCCTATCACGGGGAGCTTCCATCCCGGAGCCGGCGCCAGCTGGCGGTGGCCGGTTTTTCCATCCTCCGCCCATATTTTACGTGAGAAAATTATGATGGTTAGGAAGAGGAAGAAGATGGGAAGAGCTTGTTGCAGGAGGAGCTCCATGTATTTTGCTGTGATGAGTCCATAACTTGTTGCGGAGTACGTACTAGTTGATTTGTTGTGTACGTACCCGAGCTGTCCAAGTGTCATTTATTTTTGTTTGAGGACTATACTAGCTATTTGTCATTCCCAGTTACGTGGAGAAAGGGATTGCCAACTAGTATATATTGTTTTGTAAGCTGCTGCCGCATCATTATTGATTCTGCAGAACCCTAATAAAACCTAAGCCGAAGACTCCTTGAGTGAGTCTTCCGTGGATTAGTCTTGCTCTCTAGAGCAAGGATACCACGTAAATCGTTGTGTTCGTGTTTTACTTTTGATATTTCTCATGGTATCAGAGCTGTGACAAGATCACGGCATCCTCTTTGGCGTTATGGGTTCCGACGAAGAGAAGATGAAGTCTCATGCTTCCGAGACGTCGACGATGGGCGCTGCCTCTGGTGGCAGCGGTGATTTCCCTCCGGCGTTCATTCTCCACAATTCGGACAGCCCTAACCAATTATTTGTTGGCGAGTTGCTCACTGATGTCAACTACGGTGAGTGGCTTGGTGATATCACTGATTCTTTTATTGCTAAGAATAAATTGGGATTCGTTGATGGTTCCATTGGTAAGCCTACGGAAGGTCCTCTTCGGGATCAGTGGAAACGGTGTGACGCAATGGTTAAAGGCTGGTTAAAGACTGCTATGAGCAAAGAGCTCCGTTCCAGTGTTCGTTTCGCCAGCACTGCTCGTGAAATCTGGGTCGATCTGGAAGCTCGGTTTGGGCATGGTGCCCCGCCCCGGTTGTATGAGTTGCGGCGAACAATTGCCATGCTTCAGCAGGAGAAGACGAGCGTCTCTAGCTTTTACACCAAGCTGTGTGGCCATTGGGACGAGATCCAGTCCATTGCGCCAGCACCAGAATGCTCTTGTGGAGGCTGTACTTGTGACGTCAAACGCCAGTATCGTGCGATCAAGAACAGTGAACAGCTCTTCGACTTCTTGATGGGGCTTGATGACGCTTTCTCTACTGTCAAAACGCAGATTCTGGCTATGCGTCCTATTCCTAGTTTGGCGGAGGCTTACCAGCTCGTGAGCAACGATGAACATCAGCGAAAGATTGCTCAGGCTCGTCGTCCAACCCCCGAAGCTGCTGCGTTCCATGTCCAGGACGCTCGCCCTTCCTCTTCGCGCGGGACTACCGACCGGCCTGCTGAGTCTACTAAGCCTCGTTATGTTTGTGATCACTGTGGCAAATCTGGCCACACAAAGGATCGATGCTTTCAGCTTATTGGCTATCCGGAGCGTGGGGCGGACAAAGGTGACAAGAGTGGTCGCCGCAAAGGGGGCGATCGCGGCAAGGGTGCTCCTCGTGCTGCTCAGGTTGGGGTTCGTGATAGTCCCATTCCTGGCCTTTCTGCTTCTCAGTTTGAACAACTGAAAACCTTGTTTGGAAGAGACCCGAAGTCCGCGCCCCGCCCAACAGACAATACCACAGGTAATGGAAATTCGACACATAATTCACTCTCTTCTGATGAATGGTTAATTGATACCGGCTGCAATGAGCACATTGTGAACAATTCGGGTCTAGTTTCCGGCTCACGGATCGAACCAGGATTGCAAGTTCGGGTCCCTGATGGGTCGTCTATTGATGTTCGTCATATTGGTTCCGTTCGGTTGTCCAACGGAATGGTCTTGCCTCGAGTGCTTTTGGTTCCGGAATTTAAATGCAACCTTCTCTCTGTTAGCCAGCTTACTCGGGACTTTTCCCTGGCTTTGATCTTTCTTCGCGACTTCTGTGTGATACAGGACTTGAACTCGAAGATGATTATTGGGACGGGGACACAGACTGATGGCCTCTACTACTTGCGACTCTTTGATGGTGTTCGCCGCGAGATGGCTCATGCTACGCAGCGGCTGGTCTCTGCAGAGCTATGGCATTCTCGCTTGGGTCATCCGTCGCCTGAGAAGCTCAATTTGTTGCATTTAATTCCAAGCACTCGTAGGACGAATAAGACCCTTTGCTCCTCTTGTTTACGAGCAAAGCAAACTCGTTTGGTTTTTCCTTCTAGTTCTATTCGCAGTACTCGACCTTTGGAATTGATTCACATTGATATTTGGGGCGGTTATAAGGTTCCTTCTTTGAGTGGTGCTCAGTACTTTCTCACTATTGTTGACGATTATACCCGTGGTGTTTGGATTTATCTTCTTAAGTTCAAGTCCGAGGCAGCCCGGTTCTTGAAATTTTTCGTGCGTCAAGCTGCTCGACAGTTTGATGCTCTTGTTAAACTCATCCAGACTGATAATGGTACTGAATTTCAGTCCAATGATTTGCTTGATTTCTATGCCAGTGAAGGGATTCAGCTCCAAACTTCTTGTGTTGATACTCCCCAGCAGAATGGGATTGTTGAGCGAAAACATCGACATATTCTGGACACTGCTCGAGCCCTGCGCTTCCATGCTAACTTACCCAAGAAGTTTTGGGGGGAGTGTGTACTTACTGCAGGTTATTTGATAAATCGACTCCCTCACAGTACTTTGGGAGATCAAACCCCCTACGAACGGCTGTTTGGGAAGAGGCCATCGTACTCTCACCTTCGCACCTTTGGTTGCCTAGCTTATGCGAAGGACACGCATCATCACTTGGACAAGTTTGGCGAGCGGGGCCGGCCGTGTGTGTTTCTCGGGTATCCGTCGTCCCAAAAGGGATATCGCGTCTATGAGCTCTCTACTCGACGCATTTTCACTTCTCGTGATGTGGCCTTCGACGAGACTGTTCTTCCTTTCCAAAAGCTTGTTAGCGAGGTGCCTGTCCCGCGGTTCCCTCCAGCTTTGCCCATTGTTTCTGATGACGACGAGGCAGTTCCCCTTGCTCCAGAATCCGAGCCTCCTACCACGGATCCTCCGGAGAATGGTGCGCTGGACTCCCCTTCGTCGTCGCCCAGCACTCCCGACGGGGGCGCCACCTCGCCCAGCTCCCCTTCGCCCTCGCCATCCGGGCTCGACACGGGTTCCCCTGCTGGGCCCTCCTCTCCTGACAGACCGGCCAGCCCTCCCACAGCTCCCGCGGCTGCTGTCAATCCTCCCCGACGTAGTAATCGGGTGCGGCAGCCTTCTGTTCGCCTGCGAGGTTATGATACCTATCTCCCTTCTTCTCATACTACCACTACTGCTAAATATCCATTGTCTGCTTACGTCACGTTTGAGCGTCTTTCTCCTAATCATCGTGTTTTTGTGGCAGCGGTGGATGCAATGGTGGAACCGACATTCTTCCATGATGCGGTTAAGCTTGCTTGTTGGCGTGAAGCCATGCAGCGCGAAATTGCTGCTTTAGAAGCCAATGGGACGTGGGATCTCCAGGACCTTCCTCCCGGTAAAAAGGCCATTTCTTCGAAATGGGTTTATAAAATCAAGTTTCGTCCGGATGGAACTGTTGAGCGCTACAAAGCGCGTTTGGTGGCTAAAGGTTTTACGCAAGTTGAGGGTGTGGACTATCATGATACGTTTGCTCCTGTTGCCAAACTTGTCACCGTTCGCACTGTGCTTGCTGTCGCGGCTCATCGTGGCTGGCATCTCCACCAGCTCGATGTTAATAATGCTTTCCTGCACGGTGATCTGCAGGAAGAAGTCTACATGAAGCTTCCACCGGGATTTGCTCGACCGGGGGACAATCGAGTCTGTCGTCTTCGCAAATCCCTTTACGGGTTGAAACAGGCATCCCGCAACTGGTACATGAAGTTCACTCAGTCGCTACAACAGTTCGGATTTCAACCATCTAAAGCTGATCATTCGTTGTTTATTTACCGGCGCAATGGAGTTTTCACATTTGCTCTTATTTATGTGGACGACATTATTCTGGGTGGTGATGATTTATCCACTATTCAGCGTGTCAAAGACTTCTTACAGGAGCAGTTCAGCATTAAAGACCTAGGTGTTCTGAAATATTTTCTGGGGATCGAGGTGGCGCGATCTCGGACTGGGATAGTACTGTCCCAAAGAAAGTATACGTTAGATATCTTGAAGGATGCTGGAGTCCTGGGTGCTAAACCGTGTGCTTTTCCTATTGAGCAAAATCATCATCTCACCCGCATAGAAGGCCCTGCTGCTAAGGATCCTTCGGGTTTTCGTCGTCTTGTTGGACGTCTGCAGTACTTGACTGTGACACGTCCCGACATTGTCTATGCCGTCAACATTTTGAGTCAGGCAGTTCATTCTCCTCGACAGGAACACGAGGATGCTGCCTATCGAGTGTTGCGCTATCTTAAGGGCGCGCCTGGTCGCGGCTTGCGGATGTCAACGACTGGAGATCTTGTGTTGACAGCTTACTGCGACGCTGACTGGGGTGGCTGCCAACGTACTCGTCGCTCTACTACTGGGTACTTCGTTCGGCTGGGAAACAGTCCTATTTCCTGGCGCACCAAGAAGCAGCCTGTTGTTGCACGTTCATCAGCTGAAGCTGAGTACAGAGCCATGGCTAGTACTGTCAGTGAACTTGTCTGGCTTCGCTGGTTACTTAGTGAGTTGGGTGTGACCAACTCATCTCCGATTCCGCTGCATTGTGATAACCAGGCAGCTCTCCATATTGCTGCCAATCCAGTGTTTCATGAGCGAACGAAGCATGTCGAGATGGACTGTCATTTCGTTCGTGAACGTGTGACTTCTGGCGAGATAGCTCCACAGAAGATATCCTCCCGTGACCAAGTTGCTGATATGTTCAACAAAGGGTTAGGTGCGGAGCAGCTCAGTTTTCTGACCTCCAAGCTTGGCCTGCATGATATACACGCCTGCGCTTGAGGGGGCGTGTTGCGGAGTACGTACTAGTTGATTTGTTGTGTACGTACCCGACCTGTCCAAGTGTCATTTATTTTTGTTTGAGGACTATACTAGCTATTTGTCATTCCCAGTTACGTGGAGAAAGGGATTGCCAACTAGTATATATTGTTTTGTAAGCTGCTGCCGCAGCATTATTGATTCTGCAGAACCCTAATAAAACCTAAGCCGAAGACTCCTTGAGTGAGTCTTCCGTGGATTAGTCTTGCTCTCTAGAGCAAGGATACCACATAAATCGTTGTGTTCGTGTTTTACTTTTGATATTTCTCATAACTGATCAAAGTAAGGGTATATATAGCTGAACGTCGGAGTTGAAGCTGAACGTCCGGCCCATATTTTTGTTATTTCGTGGCCTGGAATATTGTAGCTAGTATCCAGTCCTCTAATGTCATTCCCTTGGTCAAATTAATCTTTTTAAATTCTACTATCTTATATTTGATCTTTGTTGTCTTGGGAGTTGGGACACAAGGTGGTCCAACCGGTTGGTTTTCCAAGTGAAATGGTTTTTATAAATTAAATGAGAAAAATGGAAATAATCGATACCAAATACATTAGTTGGGAGAAGCAATTAAAATAGTTAATTCACGCAAAACAATTTATAGTTGAGAATTGATAACTAATAACAAACAATCAGATACGTAAAAATAAAAGTATACTATATTTATTTTATGATAACAGTTAACAAAATTTCTTGGTTCAAGTTCAATGATAGGTGTTTATTTTTGGACGTCATTTGTGAAAATAATGAAATTCGGTCTAACCGGTGAGTGTTTCAGATTTTGACCGAATTTCACCAAAGCCTACTACAGCTCTTTTTCCAGTTGGTTTCATGCATTTAGATCGCGTTTTACATCTTCTACTTTGGTATCAATGCAGAAGTGTTTGTACATGTATAACTTACATACGCTGTCTTTTGGCCAAAAAAGAAAGACTTATATACTCTGTCTTGGTCTTGGTTCGTTGATAGTATTCATAAGTTCATCACGGCCGGCGAGTAGTATGGGCTGGCCGGTCCTACAGCAGAGTCTTTAATAGGGATGGTGTGCAATGGTTCGGTCCCACCCGGACCGTATTAAATGGTTGAAAATCGTGGTTCAATAGTAAAACACTTTTTTGTTTAGGGATTGAACAAACAATGTATTTGGTACGTTTTGATTTTATCTATATGTCAATTCATTTCATTTTTCTGTATTTATAAATTCATGTGATCAAAATCATGAAGTGTTCCCTCAAAAAGAAAAAAAAAATCATAAAGTGTTATATTCGGTTCAGTGTGATCGGATCCAAACATCGATTTAATCCGATGTGATACGGACCAAACCGTTGCGTCTGGGCATTGGGCCGTGATATTCTGCTTTTTGGTGGCAAAGTATGGTAGATCTTTCTCTTCTTAGCACGTTCCATTTGGGCCGGGTTTTTTCGAGGGGATTTGGGCCTTTTCAATTCTTGATCTGGGCAGGGCTTTTTATTGATTAGTCTGCTCATTATTCTAAGTCGACACGTGGTGGGTTTTGTGTGGCTGGGTACTCAACGTAAGCAGTCGAAGTGTCGAACTGTCCAAGTCTTCTTCGTCGCGTCTCCGTCAAAAACCCTCAAAAGTTACCTTTTCGGTTCCCCCCGTTCCTCTGCCTGTTCTCTCTCTCTCTCTCGGCAAAAGGGAAACCGAAAATGTCCGATGACCTTCCCACCGATGTCGTCACCAACATCCTCCTCCGCCTCCCGGTGGCCGCAATTCTGCGCTGCCGCGCCGTCTGCAAGCCCTGGCGGGCCCTGATCGACACCCCAAGGTTCACGAAGCTCCAACTCGACTACACAGCTGCCACCACCAAAAACGCCGTCCTCTTCGTCCTCGAGGACGACGGCGACGACAACGGCGACCTCCGCTCCGCCGCGTACGTCAACGGCCTCCGCCGCGAAGCCCGTATCAATATCCAAACCGCCCAAGTCGGCGACGCAATTTCACGCCAGGGCGTAACCCTATTCGGGTCGTGCGACGGGTTGCTCTGCCTCGGCTACGACAGCGGGAAGGTGCTCATAATCAATCCGGCCACGAGGAAGTCGCACTCCACGATGGTTCGTGTAACCATTTCCCCGTATGATTTCAGCGCCGGCGGTGCGCATTGGTCTTACCGCGACGGTTGCGGGTTCGGGTATGATTCTGTCTCCGACGACTATAAGGTCGTCAAGATTAACCAGAAGCTCGAGTCTAGTAAAAAGCTTCTCCAATCTGAAGTGATTAGTCATGGAGTTAGGTTGAACTCTCGTGTATCCGTCAATTTCCCCTATTTCCTAGCTGGTTCGCAGAAAATAGGCGTGTTTGTGGGTGGGGCAATTCACTGGGTAGCTGGTAGGAGCGAACGATCCGGAGAACAGCAACGTGATTGTGGGTTTCGATTTAGGGCACAGTGTATGCAAGGAGATCCCACAGCCAAAGTACACCAACAGGCGATCGTTCAGCATGAGAGTTGGTGAGCTTGGGAAGTGTTTGTGCATATTTGCTAATTATTGGGGGAGGGTGGTTGATGTGTGGATGATGAAAGATTATGGAGTGAAGGAGTCATGGAGCATTCTGTTTTCGGTTCCACATCCCGGGCTGTCACACGATTATGGAATTCGATCTCTCGGATTCTCCATAACGGGCCACGATGTTCTTGTGCAGCTGGACGGCAGAAGGCTTGTTTGGTACGACCTGAAGAATTCCCAGAGGGGTGCTGGTGCTGCCCAGAAGGTCACCGTCAATGGATTGAGGACGGAGTGCATGGATGCCGTTGTTTGCTTTGGAAGCCTTGTTCCTCCTGATGGGAAGTTGCCACCCAAAGAAGTGAAAGTTGAGAAGCAATATCAGAAACCAAGACCCCAAAGGAAGAAGAGGTTTGGTGTTACTAGCTAGTGGCTACCTGTGTTTGTTACCATGTACTACTGCTTGTTTAAAACTGTGTTATTCTCGTTGCAGAGATGATTTCTTGGCTACTGGGTTCAAGCTGAAGCTTTAGTACTCCTCCACTAAGGTAATTTCTTGGTTATTGACTACATTACTATAGCTGATTGGTTCTTGTAACGTTAGTAGCGAACTCTATACTGAATCGCTTGGCAATCTGTTTCGCAGATGCATATTATGACATATAGAATAGAGTAGTAGTAGTAGAAGAAGAAGTCAGCTGGTTGGATGATGCATTGGAGGCTTGGAGCAGTGATGGACTGATGATGGGTAATAAGTGGTTGTTTTCAGCTTGTTCCCCACTCTCCATCATGAACCTATTTTGGCCATTTTGTAAATGCTGTGTGTGGGGAACTTAGGAAAGGGCTTCCCTGTTTTTGGCAACTTTTGGAAGCTCCAAATAGCATCAGAAGGATTGTCACTAAGTACTGGTGCAAGTAGTTAGTATGTAATGAACGTTGTAGTTTCTAAGCAACTGATATCAACCTTCCTTGCTTCATTTTGAGTACCATGCCTGATCAATGCTGTGGTGGAAACCTGTTTCGGCTTATCTGCTTCGTTCATTGCTTCTGATTTGTGAATGATTCGTTTCCTTTCTCATTGATAATGGTTTGTTCGCGATGCTCCTACGACCTAACTCATAGATTATATGTGTTCATGAGTTGGGAGAGAATGCTTCGTGAAGTATAGTAGGGTAGCTCTTGACTAATGTTTTGTTTACATATGAGACTATTATTTATAGTCGTTATACCGTGACAATTTGACAAAAAGATTTTCGTACCAAGATTTCTAACATATACGTTTTTGTGTTATGCTTCTTATTCGTTTTTAGTTTATTGGCTAAAGATCAACCAAATAACTCGGTTGTTAGGTTGAAATCATGATTGGTAAGTATGCTATGGATGACTCACACGTCGTGCGTATTGACATTTCAAGGCTCAAACTTTGACGTGTTTTGTATATATATCGTACACAATTTCGAAACTAACACACTTGAAGTAAGTAACGGAGTTGGATTAAACAGGAATAATGTGATTATGACTTGTAGAGTACGTGCTCAATATATATATATTTTTTTTTTGGTTGAACGTGCTCAACAAATTTTGGACTAATACCTAGGATTTTTTTTTTTTTTTTTTTGACAAGTAATACCTAGAAATTTGATTGAATGTTTAACATATGGATTAGGAAGAAATAAAGGCTTAGCAAAGACTTAATTAATTTGGGAAAATTCTAAATTCTCGTGATGACCAAAACTCCATAAGCCACATAAACTTTCATAGGCCGACACGAAAGTTGTGGGTAAAAGACCAGGAAATCAGTCCAATTAAAATTCGTGCCTAACGACTTGTTTCATCTTGGGCCATCGCCAGGCCCGCCACCGCTCAGGTCCAAATGCGTAAGCAGCCTAGCTGGCGAACCCATCCATTCTAGAGTCTTCTTCTCGTCTTGTCTCCGTCGAGAAACTCAAATTTTTTGTATTTCCCCTTTCCCGGCAGTTACTGAGGCAAGCAGAAGAAATATGTCCGATCACGTTCCCTTTGATCTCGTCACCAAGATTCTCCTCGGGCCAAACTAGAAGACGTTCAATTATTCATCTTATATCATATTTAATTAAAAGAACGAAAAAGGGTCCATTTTTCGCAAATGACAAGAAAAAAAATTAGAAAAAAAATTATGTCCTCAAAGCTGACGTGGCAGGTGAGGTGGGCATTGACTAACGGTCAACAAGTTTGACCGTCTGATTTAACGGTCAAACCCGCCTCCAGGCCAAATGAGGAAGTTTGCTACATAGTTCAGGCCAGAATAGCAATTTCCAATACCACGGGCCAAAGTAGAAAGTATATGGATATTTCGGGCCAAACTAGAATAAGCACTTCAACTAGCAAATAATAAATAGGAGAATACTGGGCCCAAACTAGAATAAGCACTTCAGCTGCTTCCCTTTTGACTTGCTTGCTACTTCCCAAAGGTCTGTTGAGGTCTACCAAAATATATACAAGGAACAGAAGCAACTGAAATAAGGAGAAGAACCAAAAAATATAAAAAATAAAGTTTGGCCCATGCAAGTCTCGAACCTGCGACCTTTGCGTTATTAGCAACACGCTCTAACCAACCGAGCTAATGGGCCTGTTTATTTAATAACTTCCTCCAAATATTTATCACAGGTATCGTGTTTTGAATAACTAGTCCGGAAAATGTTCTTAGCTCAGAGAACATTAACACTTAACCAGTCCATACAAATGGCAGGAAAATAAGAAAAAACCCAAACCATACAAAATATAAAATGTCACACTAAAAGATGGATCTAAGGAAAGAAATTGAATGGTTGGGAAAACAAACCATGAGATCAAAGTCACTTGGCGAAACTAATAAATAGGGTGTTTTAGTTTGTTTTTTTTTTTGCATTGAAGGGAGGCCGAAGCCGCATAGACAAGGGAGGTTACAGAAAAGAAGAGGGTTGCGTCACAACATGACGCTCAAAAGAAATGCCCATACAATCATCAATAAGAATGGGGGCTAACGCCGGCGGTGGATCAACAAGTTCATGCATACCCAGGGGATAGACGAGACTGTGCTTCGAGAGCCAATTCGCGGCTCTATTCCCCTCCCGATATACATGCCCGATGCTGACCAACCAATCTTGCGCCAGACTCCTCCGAATCGAAGCCAACAAAGAGGCGTAGGGATGAACGGGATCATGACGACTCTTAATTAACGAGATAGCCAACTGCAAGTCCGACTCAACAATAACACAGGCACACCCAGCTTTCCTGGCGAGTTGGAGGCCATAGTAGACAACCTAGAGCTCGGCAAGGGTCGCCGAGGCTTCACCCACTTTAGCAACGAAGTCCCAGATCCACTTACCATGCTCATCGCGGATAATACCCCCAGCTCCGGCTAGCCCTGGATTGCCCACCGAAGCACCATCAACGTTAAGTACCCACCCATTTCGAGGGAAGTTCCAGTGGATCTGCGTCTCCACCCTCTCTGGCTTGGATCCCTGGCGGCCAAAGCTCACCGTGGGGGCCTGCCAAGCCTTATGCCATAAAAGAGCCCTTTGATGGATGGAGAAAGCAAGGGAAGGTGCTGACAGCGCCTTATGCAGTCCCTGGAAACAACCTGTACACCTGTTCTTCCTTGAGAATGTTGGCACAGAACCAGTCTTCCTGGGTGTTGAGAAAGAAGCTCTGATGCTCCGCCTGCGGAATCCACATCAGCCAAAAGAAACGAGCAGGGTAGCAGTCACGCAATAGGTGGATGATGGTCTCTTCGTAGTTCCCGCATCTTTGGCACATGGGGGACTCCACACACTTACGAGAGTAGCGAAGAACATTAGTCGCAATGCGCCCTAAAGACACCAGCCACGCGAAACACCTGACTCTTTCTGCAACCGGAGCTTCCAAATGGCTCTTCGCACCTTTTCATTTGGATCATTCCTCGGAGGCAACGCCAGACTGTAGGCCGATGAGGTTGAGAACTGACCATTCGAGGAAGCGGTCCAAAGAATAGTGTCCTCTTCCAGAGACAGGGGATCCACATGGCTTGCCGTGATTTTTTGAAGCATAACAATCTACTACTTCATGTAATTACCACCTTATCATGAACGTGATTAGTAATATGGAAAATGTTAATTTCAATAATTTTGATCATAGACAGGCCATGTTAAGTGTAGGGATGACAAAAAGGATCCAATACTCGGATATTTGCCAAATCTAATTTATTATAGACCAAATCAAGTTTGAATAATTTTATTTTAGGATCACACATCCATATCCAATTTTTAAGTTTTGGTCTAAAATTTGACTCTTAATATCGGAAGTCCAAAATAAAATGGGTGCACGATTATAATGCAATTCTTGTATATTATTTTGTTATGAAACAAGTAGAAAGGTGGAAACAACTAAAATAAAGGTGTATTATTGGGTTGAACGTAGTTAATGAAATGACCGCCCTCTGTGGACTGGTCTTTTTCGGGTAAGCTCTCCATGTTAGGTGGGGTCTGTGGGCAAACAGCAGAAGTACCGATGAGCAGTAATTCTCGAGATGTAAAGGCGGTGAAGAAGAGGGGGACGTGGATTTACCTTGGTTTAAAAGATTGTCTGGTAGCTTCAGTGGTGGGGCTTTACGCGGCGGAGAAGGGTTGATGAAGATGTGGACGACTGGTATGGTTGGTGAGGGATGGTAGGGTTCAAAGGGGAGGTTCGATTGGAGCGCTCATATTGGGCGGGTTTACGATGGGCCTTTATCTGTAGCCCTAAAGCACCATTTGGGCTGGGCTCAAATGCACTTGTTGTCATAAAATGCAAAAAGACATGTCAATTTAAGAAGTAGACCAGGCCTAAACACGTTTGGTCCACAGTAATTAACGCTACAACGGATTTAAGCGTCTGCCTTGTTCGAAACACGAAGGACACAGCAGTGGCACACAAAGATTACCATAGTGTGGAATGAAGCTGAACTGAAGTTGCCGAACTGTATTACACATCAAAAGCAACGGCACACAAAGATTGGCACACTGTGGAAGTTTTGAATCACAATAGTGTTAATTTATGTGTTTAAACTTCTAGGCTTCCAATCCAGACCAAGAAGACACAACCAAACCAGTTTGAAGTTGTGGCTGCGCCAATAGTAGCAGACAAATCTGTGAAAAGGGCATGAAATGTTAGCTAACACGGTTGTAGTTTTGATAGTAGATTAGATAAAGATAATCATTTGTAGTTTTGTAAACTACCTTCATGCAATGCACAGCAGGTGCACAACCCACCCTGACCTATTAGACAGTGAGGACATCACTGAATGCCTCTGCAAACACAATGTTTCTTGTATAGTTGTTTGGAAGTTCTGCTGGATTTTCTATTACCATTCGCAAACCTGTTGCTGATCGTACCCTTGAAACTCCCACGTAGAGCTGTCCATGGCTAAATACTGGTTCTGGGAAATAGATTCCGACTTTGTCAAGCGTCTGTCCTTGGCTCTTATTTATTGTCATTGCATAACGTGTGCGAACTGGGAACTGACGTCTTTTGAGTATAAACGGCCACTTGGAGTTCTCAACATTGTGAATAATTTTTGGGATTATGACTTCGTCGGTGTCATAAGAACCTCCCATGATGTTGCCCTTCATGAAATTGTCACTCAACATTGTGATCATAATCCTTGTACCATTGCAAAGACCCAAAGCTGGGTTCAAGTTTCGCAGCAGCATAGCTGGAGTGTTTTTCTTCAATGTAAGTTCATGGTTTGACACTCCATTGAATGTAAGTGTGTTGAGAAACTCAGTTGGGTAGCATTCGTCGAATGTAGATGATGTGTCTGTGGATTGCAGCAATGAATCAGAACTATAATACGTCTTTGAATCACCAGGAACCCTTTGCATCATATAATCATTAATCTGAGACACGGTTGCATTCCTTGGCGCAACTATTGTCCTATTTTTTAGATATGCTGGGCGCATATAATTGGTGTCAAATGATTCGTATATATCATCTGCAATTGCTTCAATGTGATTTCCCTCATGTTGTATAAGAAACAACTTAGGTATTTGGGCTAAATTACACATTTGATCACTCGGATTACATAAATATTTCATGTTTGCCACTCGAATTACTTTTCTTTCTTATTCACCACTAACTTTACAAATCGTTTCACCGTTGGTCACCGACCGTTAGTTTCCGTTAGACACCGTTAACTCCGTCAGTTTTCTGATGATGTGGCAAACAGAAATGCTGACTGGACCGTTAACTTAGTGACATGTAATTTAAAAAAAAAAAGTTGACCGACTGGTCAGCCTCACCCAACCCAATCAATAGTACAATTTCTAAATTCCCTTTCCTCTTTCATCCATCGCTGACCTCTGGAAATGGAGGGGCGGAGACGATCCGTCGTCGCCACTCGCCACCATCAAACTCTGTTGCCCACAACCAAAACCCATCCCCTTTCTCCGCCGCCCTCAATTTCAATCTCAACCACGATGACTCATCCCCCTCCACAGTAGACGATGAATTGGACGCGGAAAAAAGGGGTGATGGTGATAGAAAAGGAAGGGATGTTTGAGAAGTCGTCGACTCCATCCGATGTGGGGAAGCTACTCGGGATTTTGCTTGTGGGGATTTGGTCGGATAGCAAGTTGTGGCTGGGGTCGATAGACTGTACCAATGTAGGAATGGGTGATTTAGGGATGAAGATGGTTCCGGTAAGGGAATTTCGAGAGGAGCTGGAGGTTTGGAGGGTCGAAAATGAAGGAGGGATTGAGCCATCGAGGCGATTGCCGGCTAGGGAGACGGATGCTGCCTAAGCTCGGATGGATGGGGCCTGCGAGGGAAGATAGCTTAAGGCGGCAACGACTGTGGGAGAGATGGCGGGATCCCCAACACCGGCTTCAATTGTGAGATCCACAGCTAGCGAACGCTCTCGGATCTGGCAGAGGCGAGCTTGATGTTGTTGCCCTCGATCAACACGGCGACGGAGTGGCGCTTCCTGGACGAAGAACAGAGGAAGGTTGAGAGGAGGTCTCAAGGGTTTGGGGATTTCTTTCAGATGATTCAGACGGCCGCGAGTGGAGGAGAAGAAGGAGAAGTGGAAGGGTAAGACGAAAGAGGGGATGAGAAGGATTGTGATTTAATTTTCTTTTTCTTTTTAGCTCTTAAGAAAATGTAGAAAAATTAAATATTAAGTTTTGGTCAATTGGATTGGATGTGGCCGACTAGGCGGTCAATTTGTATGACTCAGCCTTTTTGTGAGCCCACTTAATAGTTCTGTTTGCCACATCATCAAAAAGTTAACGGAGTTAACGGAATCTGACGGAGGTTAACGGCCGGTGACTAACGGTGTAATTTAGCCTAGGTATTTGTATCCAAACAAAACAAAACATTCACCTCTCTGAACTATTGAGGTACAAACATCAGGGACTTCCATATGGACTGAACAGAATAACCAGCGGCCAGTCAATGGTCGAAGTGAGTACATCAGTGAATTTCCAAAAAACCAGAGTAGTTAGGGAAAAACAATAAGTTTTTTTACAGAAAACAGAGCAACATGTCTTGAATAGATAACATACATAATTATAAATAAGCTGTCCCGACAAACTAAGTTCCAAGTAGAACAATTTTCAATCACACGAAAGCTTTAGGGTTCCAGATTGAAGCAATTCGGATTGTAGGAGGATTTCCTGAAGTCCCAGGAGCAACATAAGCTTCAGCCATAAAAGGCACATAACACCAGTCTTGAATGCACTGATATCCTTCTTCATAGGTTAGACTGAAAAGTTCCCCAGGTGAAACCCAAACCAAGCCCAACACAGGCTCATGATCAAACACAACATCAACATATTCTCCCTCACACTCACATGTTGCTTGTAATTCATATCGTACCCTGAATTAAACAATAAAAGGAACGTTTTGATTTTACTGAAATGCAATGGACAACAGATTATTAGCAAAACATAAAGTTGAATCATACCTTGGAAAACCTGAACAGGATTTAAAGACTTCTGGACCGTATGTAAATCTTGTCATTTCCAGCATACAACGATAGAGAGCCTGAAGGAAGGAATTTGTGTTATAATAGGTAAAAGATATGACTATATATTTGGGATATGTGTTATCCAATACAATCAGAACAACAAATATGATACATATACTTGGTAGGCCTGTGCATGGAACATTATATCACCCTTTAGCTGCCTTAGTGTTCTTTTGGGAGGAAGAAGACCACGGAGATAACCAATAGAGCAGCGAGAAGTGCTATTGATGTAAGTCACTGGCATTCGATCACCTATGAACCTAAAAAGCAAAAAGAATGTTCATATTGTTTTTCTAGCATCCAACAGAGCAGGGCTGTCAATATATAAACATAGAATTCGAATATAATAATACCTATTTATGATTTTCTCATAATGGTGATTGTAAGAAGCAATGATCAGACGACTTCCAGGTGAAGATTGAAATACATATGCAACTCCATTTCCATCTGTAATTGGCAACCTTGTAACAGCAGTAATTGTGGTAATGAGAGGAAGCCGAGCTTCAGATTCGCCTGCAAACTCCAAATACTTTGTAACCTCAGTTCCAGAGTAGTACACTGTCGCCTTGTCGCCTCTACACAAATAGCAAAAGATCAGTTAATCCCACATAAAGTCTAACAAACAAAAGTCAGCACAAGAATACACAAGAAACCTGCTGTTTTCTATGATGAGCTCAAACCTAAGAACACCATTACTTGAAAATTCTGGAATTTTTAGATGAACAACGCAACCCGTAACATCTGCAATTAAATTCATAGTTAGCAAATAATCATGAATACTTTTTGTGAAAACAACTTTCGAGGAAGATACCTCCATAATTCACAACTGCTTCTGCCTCTATTGGAACAGCCGAGAACGAAGTTTTCAGAAAAGCATTGACAGGAAACTTTGGATAACCCGGATTGTCAGGCACACAAAATATGATCTGTTCACGCCTTATGGCAAAGCGAACTTCGGCGGGAACAACACGCCTGTTTTCCCTTGCAGGAATAACATGAAAGCCATCCAGAACATGTAAATCTCCTACTTTAAACTTATGTTGCATTTCTTGAATGTCATCTTCCTCAATACAGGCCTCTAGCATATGTTCCTGTTAAATGTGATCTAGTGCATTACTACAATAAAATCAAACATAAACAATAAATATTACATCATATAGACGAATGACAGACCTCTTTGTCAAGACACAGCACATGCATTGTTCTTTTATGCCCCTGAGAGTCATCACTATACTCAATCCATATATTAAGAACTCGGACGATCATAATATCAATATAAGCACCAACGCGTAGACCACGAAACACCTTGCATGTGGAAATTGGGTCTGTGGTAAACGAAAGACAATGAAAAACCACAAAACTTCACACCTCGGCAGTGTTCATTCATAAACCAACAAATAGAAACTTGAAACAGAAAGCAACAGAGTCGATACCTCGTGGAAGAGTTGGAAGTTTGAAATCACGCGGCATTATACAACGATGCCTGATATGGCAAGACAATAGAAGATCAAAAATTTGTTAAAGTGTCAAGAAGCAGAAACAGAATGCAAAAGGGAAAAGTATCGGCGATCATACCCCATGAATACACGACTATCTCTGATCTCGAAGTTGCGAAGTACTGTAGTTCCTGGGAAAAGAAGTTCAGAGAACAGGGGAAGTTAAAAAGGCAGAATCAGAACTGAAATGAAAAGGTGGTGGAAGTTGGTCCCTAAAACGTTTTCGCACCACCATTATAAAATCATAAATTGAATATTCAATGGGCCATCAATTGTTCCCCTAATGGACCGAACAACTATAGAATGGGCTTCCCAAAAGCTAGAGAAACTTAATATAAGCATAAAGGCATCTCCTATTCGGGCTAAATATGAGAATACTGGGCTCAATTCATATATCTACTTATATATCGTAAAAGAGGGCCCGTTACTTATATTTATCTATCCGGTCAACAAGTTTGACCGTCTGATTTAACGATCAAACCCGCCTCCAGGCCAAATGAGGAAGTTTGCTACATAGTTCAGGCCAGAATAGCAATTTCCAATACCACGGGCCAAAGTAGAAAGTATATGGATATTTTGGGCCAAACTAGAATAAGCATTTCAACTAGCAAATAATAAATATAGTTAGAAATTTCCATACCAATCTTTGGGCTTTTATTGTGAGATGAATTAGAATAAGCACTTCAACTAGCAAATAATAAATATAGCTTTCAATTTTAAAATGAGGAGGAAAAGAGAGGGGAAAACGAAGAAAGAATGGTGAATTGATGATATTAGTCATTATTTTATATATATATCTAACCTTCTAGAAACATCTAACTTAAATACTAAAATAAGTTAATTAATATAATAATATAGAACAATTTTCTATGGTTTTGACAAAATAGCTATTGAGATATAATAAAGTAGTCATTTGTTAATAATAAAAACAGTCAATTTTAGTAATGTGCCTTAGAAAATTAGATAACATATTTTCCATAATAATTAATTGCAGGATTAACCGTAAAGAGCACGTATCCTGCCTTGTTGGTTTGAGTCCACAATGTGATTTTCTCAGTCGACGATGGCGGGCTTCATAAGCTCCTTGGAATGAAGCTGAAGGACGGGAAAGGGTGTTGGACCAGAGGTGAAACATCTAAAATATAATTATTTACAATTTTAGTATGACTAGAATATGATATATAACAATACGATTTTAACTAATTTGAGTAGAATTACATATAATTTAAAACAAAATGTGTTGCGAATTGAACAATTCCGGTCGAATCAGGTCGGGAAGAATACTCATCTGGTGGATGTTACCGGCCCAAAACATATTAAACAGACCCGATGGGCGATAGGACGGGTTTGGGTCAGGTTGAAATTGGAGAGACACAGGATTATTCAAACTAGAAAAGCCCACGATGATGAAAGGGCCCAGAAGTCCAGGAGGGCGAATAGGTCACTTGGTAGCAAAGTTATACTACAGGGGCTTAGTTGCTCAATTTATTTTCTTCAAGGACTTGATTGTTAATTTTCAACAGTGTAGGGGCTTGAGCTTGACTAACCATTAATCCCTTTGAGAATGGCGTCTCTGGTCTGGTTGTGGCAGCAAACGAGCAATGGGCTGCGAGAAGCCGTGAAGCTGATAGAAGGAGAAAGGAGGCTGACTGAAAGAGTGGAGACAGAGAAGTGGGTTCTGATTCCATCTTTCCCTTTCGCCAGCTCCAATCACAGAGCTGTCGTCTGCTTCTTCTAGACCAAGACCTCCATTATCGGATCAGAAAAAAAGCCGCTGTGCGACTAATTGCCGTCGGCGATTTGTCCCTGCTCCTTGATCCCCTTTCGCGTCTGGTAATGATAGTAATGCAAAGGGTTATGCTTTTACTAGGAAGGGAAGGTACAAGTTACTGAATCTTCAAAAACATGGCAAGTCAAAGGCTTTTACAAGGATATAGGAGAGGCATCCACATAAGTAGAACTGGAGTATCATCAGATGAGGAAATGGCCAAAATGATTGCTGAAAAGCTGAACAATCTTTGGGCTTTTATTGTGAGATGAATTAGAATAAGCACTTCAACTAGCAAATAATAAATATAGCTTTCAATTTTAAAATGAGGAGGAAAAGAGAGGGGAAAACGAAGAAAGAATGGTGAATTGGTGATATTAGTCATTATTTTATATATATATCTAACCTTCTAGAAACATCTAACTTAAATACTAAAATAAGTTAATTAATATAATAAGATAGAACAATTTTCTATGGTTTTGACAAAATAGCTATTGAGATATAATAAAGTAGTCATTTGTTAATAATAAAAACAGTCAATTTTAGTAATGTGCCTTAGAAAATTAGATAACATATTTTCCATAATAATTAATTGCAGGATTAACCGTAAAGAGCACGTATCCTGCCTTGTTGGTTTGAGTCCACAATGTGATTTTCTCAGTCGACGATGGCGGGCTTCATAAGCTCCTTGGAATGAAGCTGAAGGACAGGAAAGGGTGTTGGACCAGAGGTGAAACATCTAAAATATAATTATTTACAATTTTAGTATGACTAGAATATGATATATAACAATACGATTTTAACTAATTTGAGTAGAATTACATATAATTTAAAACAAAATGTGTTGCGAATTGAACAATTCCGGTCGAATCAGGTCGGGAAGAATACTCATCTGGTGGATGTTACCGGCCCAAAAAATATTAAACAGACCCGATGGGCGATAGGACGGGTTTGGGTCAGGTTGAAATTGGAGAGACATAGGATTATTCAAACTAGAAAAGCCCACGATGATGAAAGGGCCCAGAAGTCCAGGAGGGCGAATAGGTCACTTGGTAGCAAAGTTATACTACAGGGGCTTAGTTGCTCAATTTATTTTCTTCAAGGACTTGATTGTTAATTTTCAACAGTGTAGGGGCTTGAGCTTGACTAACCATTAATCCCTTTGAGAATGGCGTCTCTGGTCTGGTTGTGGCAGCAAACGAGCAATGGGCTGCGAGAAGCCGTGAAGCTGATAGAAGGAGAAAGGAGGCTGACTAAAAGAGTGGAGACAGAGAAGTGGGTTCTGATTCCATCTTTCCCTTTCGCCAGCTCCAATCACAGAGCTGTCGTCTGCTTCTTCTAGACCAAGACCTCCATTATCGGATCGGAAAAAAAGCCGCTGTGCGACTAATTGCCGCCGGCGATTTGTCCCTGCTCCTTGATCCCCTTTCGCGTCTGGTAATGATAGTAATGCAAAGGGTTATGCTTTTACTAGGAAGGGAAGGTACAAGTTACTGAATCTTCAAAAACATGGCAAGTCAAAGGCTTTTACAAGGATATAGGAGAGGCATCCACATAAGTAGAACTGGAGTATCATCAGATGAGGAAATGGCCAAAATGATTGCTGAAAAGCTGAACAATCTTTGGGCTTTTATTGTGAGATGAATTAGAATAAGCACTTCAACTAGCAAATAATAAATATAGCTTTCAATTTTAAAATGAGGAGGAAAAGAGAGGGGAAAACGAAGAAAGAATGGTGAATTGGTGATATTAGTCATTATTTTATATATATATCTAACCTTCTAGAAACATCTAACTTAAATACTAAAATAAGTTAATTAATATAATAAGATAGAACAATTTTCTATGGTTTTGACAAAATAGCTATTGAGATATAATAAAGTAGTCATTTGTTAATAATAAAAACAGTCAATTTTAGTAATGTGCCTTAGAAAATTAGATAACATATTTTCCATAATAATTAATTGCAGGATTAACCGTAAAGAGCACGTATCCTGCCTTGTTGGTTTGAGTCCACAATGTGATTTTCTCAGTCGACGATGGCGGGCTTCATAAGCTCCTTGGAATGAAGCTGAAGGACAGGAAAGGGTGTTGGACCAGAGGTGAAACATCTAAAATATAATTATTTACAATTTTAGTATGACTAGAATATGATATATAACAATACGATTTTAACTAATTTGAGTAGAATTACATATAATTTAAAACAAAATGTGTTGCGAATTGAACAATTCCGGTCGAATCAGGTCGGGAAGAATACTCATCTGGGGGATGTTACCGGCCCAAAACATATTAAACAGACCCGATGGGCGCTAGGACGGGTTTGGGTCAGGTTGAAATTGGAGAGACATAGGATTATTCAAACTAGAAAAGCCAACGATGATGAAAGGGCCCAGAAGTCCAGGAGGGCGAATAGGTCACTTGGTAGCAAAGTTATACTACAGGGGCTTAGTTGCTCAATTTATGTTCTTCAATGACTTGATTGTTAATTTTCAACAGTGTAGGGGCTTGTGCTTGACTAACCATTAATCCCTTTGAGAATGGCGTCTCTGGTCTGGTTGTGGCAGCAAACGAGCAATGGGCTGCGAGAAGCCGTGATGCTGATAGAAGGAGAAAGGAGGCTGACTGAAAGAGTGGAGACAGAGAAGTGGGTTCTGATTCCATCTTTCCCTTTCGCCAGCTCCAATCACAGAGCTGTCGTCTGCTTCTTCTAGACCAAGACCTCCATTATCGGATCGGAAAAAAAGCCGCTGTGCGACTAATTGCCGCCGGCGATTTGTCCCTGCTCCTTGATCCCCTTTCGCGTCTGGTAATGATAGTAATGCAAAGGGTTATGCTTTTACTAGGAAGGGAAGGTACAAGTTACTGAATCTTCAAAAACATGGCAAGTCAAAGGCTTTTACAAGGATATAGGAGAGGCATCCACATAAGTAGAACTGGAGTATCATCAGATGAGGAAATGGCCAAAATGATTGCTGAAAAGCTGAACAATCTTTGGGCTTTTATTGTGAGATGAATTAGAATAAGCACTTCAACTAGCAAATAATAAATATAGCTTTCAATTTTAAAATGAGGAGGAAAAGAGAGGGGAAAACGAAGAAAGAATGGTGAATTGGTGATATTAGTCATTATTTTATATATATATCTAACCTTCTAGAAACATCTAACTTAATTACTAAAATAAGTTAATTAATATAATAAGATAGAACAATTTTCTATGATTTTGACAAAATAGCTATTGAGATATAATAAAGTAGTCATTTGTTAATAATAAAAACAGTCAATTTTAGTAATGTGCCTTAGAAAATTAGATAACATATTTTCCATAATAATTAATTGCAGGATTAACCGTAAAGAGCACGTATCCTGCCTTGTTGGTTTGAGTCCACAATGTGATTTTCTCAGTCGACGATGGCGGGCTTCATAAGCTCCTTGGAATGAAGCTGAAGGACGGGAAAGGGTGTTGGACCAGAGGTGAAACATCTAAAATATAATTATTTACAATTTTAGTATGACTAGAATATGATATATAACAATACGATTTTGACTAATTTGAGTAGAATTACATATAATTTAAAACAAAATGTGTTGCGAATTGAACAATTCCGGTCGAATTAGGTCGGGAAGAATACTCATCTGGTGGATGTTACCGGCCCAAAACATATTAAACAGACCCGATGGGTGATAGGACGGGTTTGGGTCAAGTTGAAATTGGAGAGACATAGGATTATTCAAACTAGAAAAGCCCACGATGATGAAAGGGCCCAGAAGTCCAGGAGGGAGAATAGGTCACTTGGTAGCAAAGTTATACTACAGGGGCTTAGTTGCTCAATTTATTTTCTTCAAGGACTTGATTGTTAATTTTCAACAGTGTAGGGGCTTGAGCTTGACTAACCATTAATCCCTTTGAGAATGGCGTCTCTGGTCTGGTTGTGGCAGCAAACGAGCAATGGGCTGTGAGAAGCCGTGAAGCTGATAGAAGGAGAAAGGAGGCTGACTGAAAGAGTGGAGACAGAGAAGTGGGTTCTGATTCCATCTTTCCCTTTCGCCAGCTCCAATCACAGAGCTGTCATCTGCTTCTTCTAGACCAAGACCTCCATTATCGGATCGGAAAAAAAGCCGCTGTGCGACTAATTGCCGCCGACGATTTGTCCCTGCTCCTTGATCCCCTTTCGCGTCTGGTAATGATAGTAATGCAAAGGGTTATGCTTTTACTAGGAAGGGAAGGTACAAGTTACTGAATCTTCAAAAACATGGCAAGTCAAAGGCTTTTACAAGGATATAGGAGAGGCATCCACATAAGTAGAACTGGAGTATCATCAGATGAGGAAATGGCCAAAATGATTGCTGAAAAGCTGAACAATCAGGGTTAAGAGATGTTCGAGCCATGATGCCATCTCTGTGTTCTAATCTGAATCATGAAGTCACCTCCTTGGTACTCTCAAACCCAACAAGACGTCCGAAAGTCTCCGTATCACCAACCTTGCGGGACGTCTTCGGTGTGGTAGAGGCTCTTGTGGATGTCCATGGCGTAATCGACCATGTTGGTCTTGTTGAGGAGCTCGATTTTGGCCTTCAAGATCTCTTCATCGGGGTACATCTGTTGCTCCTGGAGAAACTCCAGAAGAGGGAAAACCAAGTGCCTGTCGAGATTGGGAGCTATGCGGGGAGTCAGATCGTAGGTCGCCATGGTTGCTGCCGTTGGAGTTGGAGTCACCGTCGCCGCCGCCGTCGTGGTTTGTAGAGCAAACGGAAAAAAGGCAGAGAAACTGACCACTAGGGTTTAGAGTGAATGGAGAAAATGGGGGGGGGGGGGATTGGATTCGCTGCTGTAATCTCTCTGCTTTCCTGGAAAAGCAAAAACGACGGCGTATCGGAATTTCAGAAATTGTTTTTCTAAGTTCCAGCCCGCTAAGGAAAAGTCCAGCCTAACCAAAAAACCCAAATTCTAAACTCCCGCGTCCTCGAATAAGGGTTTAGGAGCCAGCCGCCGGTGGAATCCGATCTAGTGAAGCGCAGTAGTTCAAAATTTTGAGTTGCGATTCTTTGTTCGGAGAAGAAGAAAATCTCGCCGGTTTCTGCAATGCCCTGGGTTTTGCTCGGCAAGGAAAAGTGTCTGTTCTTCTGTAACAAGGAGGTCTTTCGGTAAAGTAGGAGGGAGAATGGGAAAACGGCCAGAAGCCGTTGTGTTCCCGGGAGAGAGAGATTGAGAGAGGGAGAGGGAGAGAGAGAGAGAAGGGAGAGTTTATTGGTGTTCTTTTCTCATGCCGCTATACACTTGCCTTCCTACTATTTATAGTCCTGTCTAGTTACAATATCAGTCTCTCCACTTCTGATTCCTACTGCTACGCCCTCCCCTGAACTTCTGAATTATTACAATTTAGTCCCATTCGTTACAACTCCCCATCCCTTCAGCCAAGACTTGTCCTCAAGTCTGAAAGTGAGGGAAACGTCGACGGAATTCCTCCAAAAATTCCCAAGTTGCGTCTTCGACCTGCTGATGAGTCCACTGCACCAGCAACTGAGTAGCTGCTTTATTCTGCCGCTCCACAAATCGCCTAGCCAAAATGGCGAAAGGCTCCACCTTCAAAGCACCTGTATCATCCAAGACTGGCAGCTCAGGTTGCACCTCAACCACAGCCCCCTTAGCTTGCTTCAAGAGGGACACGTGAAACACTGGATGAATGACAGAGGAACTTGGTAACTGAAGTTTATATGCTACAGCTCCCACCTTCTTTATTATAGGAAACGGACCATAGAATTTTGGAGCTAACTTCTGAGTAGCACGCTGTTGCACTGAAAGTTGTCGATAGGGCCGAAGCTTCAAGTAAACTGTGTCACCCACTTGGAATTCCCTCTCTGTACGATGCCGGTCAGCCATTTGTTTTTGGCGATTTTGGGCCATTGCCAAGTTATCTCGCAGCAGGCTCACAAATTGTTGTTGGTGGTGCAAACGATCAGATACAGCTGCTACTGATGTGGAGAGGGGATGACGCAATGCAAACTGAGTAGGGGAGTAACCGTATAGAGCTTCAAACGGAGTTAACTGTAAGCTGGAGTGAAAATTAGTGTTATACCACCATTCTGCCAAAGCCAGCCAGGCAGACCACTGCTGCGGCGAATGATGGATCATGGCCCTGAGATAATCCTCCAAACAGCGATTGAGTCTCTCTGTTTGTCCATCCGTTTGAGGATGGTAAGCAGTGGAATAGTGCAACTGAACTCCTTGCAACTCAAATAGCTTTGTCCAGAAGGCACTAGTAAACACAGTATCTCTGTCAGATACGATGGTATGAGGAAGTCCATGAAGCTTAAATACCCCATCAAAGAAAACTTGTGCCACTGTAGCTGCTGAAAAAGGATGAGGAAGACTGAAAAAATGGCCATACTTCGAAAAACGATCAATCACCACAAAGATCACCTCTTTGCCACCAGATTTGGGAAGCCCTGTCACAAAATCCATTGATATATGTTGCCACGCACAATCTGGAACAGGTAAAGGTTGCAGCAACCCTGGATATGGTAAATGTTCCACCTTACAACGTTGACAAACATCACAACCATCCACGAACTCCCTGACCTGCCTTTTAAGTCCAGACCACCAAAAGTAGCGCTTGATCCTTTGATATGTTGCTTGAATCCCAGAATGTCCACCCACATGAGAGGAATGGAAGAGCTGCAACAATTGATGTCGCATAGTACCCTGACTTCCCACATACAGAGCCGACTTATGATACAAAAGACCTTGTTGCACCGAGTTCACTCGAGGTCCAGTGAAAGGTAATACTGCTTCAGTCATCATATCCTGGACAGTGGGGTCCCCTGCATTAGTAAGCTCCACATCTGCAATCCAAGAAGGAAGGACAGCTGAAATAGCTTGACACTCCCCAGCATTAGAAAAACTAGGATGTCTTGACAAGGCATCAGCTACCTTGTTAAACTTGCCTTGCCTATAACGGATTTCAAAATCCAATCCCAAAAGCTTAACCAAACCTTTCTTTTGAATCTGTGTATGTACTTTCTGACCCAACAGATACTTAAGACTTTCATGATCTGTTAGAATAACAAAAGGTCGTCCCTCCAGGTAATGCCTCCACTTGGTCACTGCCATAATCACTGCCAAATACTCCTTTTCATAGGCTGAGAGGCCTTGTTTCCTAGCACACAAAGCTTGGCTATGATAAGCCAGAGGTCTGCCATCTTGAGACAGTACAGCCCCTATTCCCACGTCGCTTGCATCTGTTTCCAGTGTAAAGGGTTTCGAAAAATCTGGGAGAGACAGTACAGGAGCTTGGATCATGGCTGCCTTGAGTACCTCAAAGGCTCCCTGAGTTGCAGCATTCCAGTGGAAAGCCCCTTTCTTGAGCAGCTCTGTTAGAGGTCTTGCAATCAATCCATAGTCTTTAACAAATTTTCGATAGTAGCCAGTTAGGCCCAAGAATCCCCTTAACTCCTTGACAGTCTTTGGAACAGGCCAATTTGTCATTGCTTTAATCTTTTCAGGATCAGTGGAGACCCCTTCCTGGCTGATCACATGACCCAAGTTACCCACCTCAGTAACACCAAACTCACACTTTGAAGGCTTCGCATACAGAGTATTGGTCCGGAAAATAGCTAATGTCCTTCTCAGATGCTCTATATGAGACTCTTGCGTAGGGCTGTATACCAGAATATCGTCGAAGAAAACCAATATGAACTTGCCCAAGTGATCTGCAAATATAGAGTTCATTAAGGCTTGAAAGGTAGCAGGCGCATTAGTTAACCCAAATGGCATTACCACAAATTCATAATGGCCATTGTGAGTCCTAAAGGCAGTCTTGAATTGATCAGAGGGATTCATCCGAATCTGATGGTAACCAGACAGCAAGTCCAACTTAGTAAAATACCTGGCACCCTTCAGTTCATCCAATAAATCATCAATAACAGGTATAGGGAACTTGTCTTTAATCGTGAGAGCATTCAACTGTCTGTAATCAACACAAAATCTCCAAGTACCATCCTTTTTGAGAACCAATAGGACAGGAGAAGCAAAAGGACTCTTACTTGTCTGAACGTAATGAGAAGCTAACATCTCTTTGACCAGTTTATCCATTTCTGCCTTCTGTTGGGGAGAGTACCTGTAAGGGCGCAAATTAACAGGCTGTGCATTGGCCATAAGTGGGTGGAGTGATCACAGTCTCGAGCAGGAGGTAAGGTTGTAGGCTTCCCAAATACATCTGCATAAGCTTCCACAGTAGACTGTAGGAAGGGTGGAATTTTAGGAGCTCCTGCTGGTTCTGCTGTAATACTGAACAAATGGCCAATCCAAGTTGGCATATTCTGCTTAACCAATTTTTGAAAGCTTTTCCCTGTCATAGATTTACAACTGCCCCAATCTTGAATACCTTGTAAGGCTACCTCTTCCCCATTAATGTCAAAAAATAACTTCAGTCCCACAAAATCAAATTTCACAGGACTTACAGTCCTTAGCCAGTCCAAACCCAAAACCATATCATTAGTACCCAGGCTGATAATTCTTGCATCATAGGTAAAAGAATGAGTCTGCATTTCCCACTTAAAGTTCCTATAGACTTGAGTGCTCAACAACACTGTACCATCAGCAAGCTTAACTCTAAGAGGGGCAGCATTTTCCAACACACAGTTCAACTCAGCTGCTTTTCTAACATTTAAGAATGTATGGGTACTTCCTGTATCAATTAGAATGAAGAGTCTAACCTTTTTGACCTTTCCTTTCACCACCAATGAACTGGCCATGCCACCACTACTCAAAGCCTGCATTAGGACTTCCTCAGGTTCTGGCAGTTCTTCTCCTGTGATGTCTTCTTCAGATACTTCCTCTTCAGTCTCACTCCAATCAATAGGAGCTACCACTCCTTCTCCGTCACTCAGTAGAGCATTCAATTGTTTCTTCGCTTCACATACATGTCCATAGAAATAACGCTCCCCGCACTTATAACAAGACCCTTTGGTATAGTTGTTCTTAGCACCTGGTCCAGATCCCACCGCCTTGGGGGGTACACCTGTCTTCAGATTTTCCCATTTCTTAGGACCTGTAGGAACAGCACTGCTAGTTCCCACTACTGGTGGTCGAAAAGCACTTCCCTTCCACTTCCTCCTCTTAGCTTCAATAGAAGCCTCTTCCAGCTTAGCAATCTGAAAGGCTGCTGCAAGTGTTTGGGGTTGGAACATCATAAAAATGGGTTTCAATTCTTCATCTAATCCACTGATGAAACTTGAAATGAAATAATCTTCGTCAAGTGCCGCATTGTAACGCAACATTTGCGATTTCAGGTCCTCAAACTTTTCCTGGTAATCTGCCAATGAATTACCCTGCTTGAGCTTATTAAACTCACCAACCACACCTCCAATGGACCAATCACTGAACCTGCTACAGAGTGCTACGACGAACTCTTCCCAATTCCATTCCCGCCGACCTGTTTTCCACCCCTCAAACCATATGTCTGGCCTTTTCTCAAAGTAAATCACCGCCATACTCACCTTCTGTTCCGGCGGAATTGCATATATCTCAAAGAGTTTTTCGCACTTCCGCGTCCATTCCCGAGGATTACTACCCGAGAAAACGGGAAAATCAAGTCGCGGCAGTTGGGGTTGTGGATTGTTACCTCGATTCTGTGGAATTTCTAGATCTCGTCCTCTGTTTCCTGGTAATGGAGCTCTCTGCAACAGGGGATTGGGGTCCGCTGCTACTCCTCTGAGATCCGGCAACGGAAGTATGCCTCGGTCGGTGTTCCGGTCCACCAGCGAACCCGCCGCACCGGCAACAACCACCGCTGGCTGCCGATGACCTAGCTGATCCAGCCTCCTTAGAATTTCTTCGAACTGTCTATCATTGGTATCCATTCGCTGATTGAGATTCGCAAATTGTTGGGAATGGCCCTCAGCTCTGGTAGTCAGTGCTTGCATCTGCACCTCATTGCTGCGAAATTGTTCACGATTAGCTTCCATTTGTCCTTCGACGATGCCGATGTGTTGGTGAAGCTGTGTACCGAACTCCTGAATCTTCGTCTCCAGCTCCGCCGTCCGTACGGTATAGGACTGAACCTTATCTTCCAAAATGGATTGACGCGTTGCTGCCGCCATGGTTGCCGAGAGCCGCTCTGATACCAAATTTGCAATGCCCTGGGTTTTGCTCGGCAAGGAAAAGTGTCTGTTCTTCTGTAACAAGGAGGTATTTCGGTAAAGTAGGAGGGAGAATGGGAAAACGGCCAGAAGCCGTTGTGTTCCCGGGAGAGAGAGATTGAGAGAGGGAGAGGGAGAGAGAGAGAGAAGGGAGAGTTTATTGGTGTTCTTTTCTCATGCCGCTATACACTTGCCTTCCTACTATTTATAGTCCTGTCTAGTTACCAAGGTTGTTAACCCGCGGGTCGACCCGCGGGTCGACCCGGATTAACCCGGACCCGGTCAAAAAAACGGGCCATACTAACCCATTTTACTATCAGCCCGGAAATGGTCAAACCCGGATAAACCCGGTCAAACCCGGGTTGGCCCGGCCGGTTGGCCCGTTGGAACGGGTCAGCGGGCTGATCTTCCTGAGCCCCGTTTGGCCGTTACCGCGCCGTTTTGGCTTGGACGGTCCACTTCTTCTTCTCCCTGCAGCGAAACCCTAGACTCTAGAGACTCCATTAGCCGCCCATTTCGATTTCCATCAGGCTGCAGCGCAGCCGTGTCCTGCTCTCGCCATCTCCAGGGTTCTTTGGCGGCGTGGTCGCGGTCGCCGGCGGAAGATCAGGTCGGCCTTCACGGCTCCGTCTCTCCTCCCTTCAGCTCCGCCTCTGCTCGGCCCTGCTCGCGCCTCTGCTCGGCCTCCTCTGCCTGGCCACCTCTGCTCGCGAGTCGATCAGCGGAGATTCTGCAGCCATGGCGAGCACTAAGGTTCAGAGGATTATGACCCAGCCCATTTTAAGTTCACTGTTGTTCGTTTCCGGTTATCCTCATTTTTTACTCGATTTTTTTCTCCGGCTGTTAACTGCTTTTGTTCCATGTTGCTGCTATCGCCGTGGGATGCTTGTGCGCTGTAGAACCTGATCTTCAGGTTTCTTCAAAGCGTAAGTCACCGTATATTCTCCTCAGTCATTTTTTTGGTTTGTAATCTGCCATATACTATTGTTCGTTAATGGAGACTAATTTTGGGGCTTTCTTTCGTTGGTGGGTGTTTCAGAAAGCTCGGATTCAGATTTGGCTGTTTGAGCAGAAGGATTTGAGAATTGAAGGCCGAATCATTGTGAGTGGCTTCCCAACTACTGATTACTGACTGCTTAGATTCTTGTCTCTACAGTATTGAATTGTTATGTTCTTGTTTTAGTTAGTTTATTGGATAGCTTGAATACCACCTTGCTACCAGTTTGTAAGGCGAATTTCTGTGATTAGCTAGAAGTTTTGAACTTTAGTTTGTGGAACAAGGGCAAGTATGGTGGCTGAGTTTGCATTCTTTGGCTTTATGCTTTAGGCAAGTTGCAAGCCAGTTTGGTACTTGTGTTAGTTCATGGGGGCAGCAGAAACTCAGACAAGTTTGTTTTCATGACTCAATTATCAGCCACCAAGTTTTCCAGACAAGCTCATTCTAGCCAGTTGCCATATATAATATTTATGTTTTCCCCTTGACCCTTTCATGGTGAGATCCCATTTTAGATCGGGCCCAAGTCCTGGTTAGTGTTCTAGCAAATTACCAGCTGTAAGTGAAACTGTTTCGAAGCTTTTAGGGCTGCAAAAAAATCACATACCTTAAGGATAAGTATGCCTGTTCGATGTTTCCATGTCCCCTTCTGCTCTGCCTCTTGAGCGACATGGACCATCCATGATGCAGCTCTTTGATGTCTCTTTGTATGGAAGCACTGAATTGACTTTTGAGCTGTAGCTGGCAGCTTCTCTGTTGGCCATATAAGAATGTATTTCAGTAGTGTTATGAAACTTCCCAAAAATTCAGTTGGAAAATTGCTTTCACTTTCTCCTCTTAGTTTATGATTAAAAGGAATGCCTTGTATTCAATTGCACTAATTCCTAAGCACTCATTTGCTTCCATATAACTGCTGGCATGAAACTACTTTTTGTTGGGACTTGGAAGGATGGTAATTGAAATGTAACTCATTCTGTTTTCGGTTTAATGTAACAGGGATTCGATGAGTACATGAACTTGGTGTTGGAGGATGCTGAGGAGGTCAATGTCAAGAAGAAGAGCAGAAAGTCTCTTGGTAATCTGAATACCAACTCCACTGCTGATGCTTTTTTGTTCATCTTGTTCTTGCTAGCAGTTTCTAACTCGCAGTTTCGTTGTTTTACAGGGAGGATTCTTCTTTTGAGACTATTCAAGGACAGGAAGTTTGTGGACATGAAGAATGTGTTGACTAGGATTGCATCAGATGATGTTAGGTTCCCAGTTGCTAGTTGGGTATCTATGAACAGTGGAAAATTAAATGAAGATTGTTTTAGGGAGAAGCTGTATGACATGCTGTTTAGAGTCTATGCTGATGCAAGGATGTTCGAAGAGGGCCTTGAGGTTTTTGATTACATGATAAGTAACGGGTTGAAGATTGACGAGAGATCTTGTATCGTCTATCTGCTTGCTTCGAAGAGATGCGACAGAATGGAGATGTGTTCAGTACTATTCAGAAAGATGGTTAATTCTAATATGGAGGTTAGTGTTTACTCTTTGACCATTGTGGTTGATGGGTTGTGTAGAAGAGGTAGGGTTACAAGGGCTAAAGAATTAATGATTGAGATGGCTGGGGTGAAAGGAATTAAGCCGAATGTCATTACCTACAATACCATTTTGAATGGATATGTGAAAATAAGGGATTCTGCCGGCGTTGAAGAGATCTTGAGATTGATGGAGACGGATGAAGTTGCTTATAATGCCGCTACATATACCATGTTGATTCATTTCTTTGGTGACAGCGGTAAGGCGGAGAAAGCTGAGAGGTTGTTCAAAGACATGAATGAAAGAAATGTCGAAGTGGATATTCATGTGTATACGTCGATTATCAGCTGTAATTGTAAAGTTGGGAACCTGAAAAGGGCTTTTGCTTTGTTTGATGAGCTCAGCGAGAGAGGTCTTGCTCCCAGTACTCACACATATGGGGCCTTGATTGATGGTGTCTGCAAGGCTGGCCAGATGGAGGCAGCTAAGATCTTGCTATCCAGAATGCAAAGCCAAGGGTTAGACATGAATCTGCTGATCTTCAACACTCTTATTGATGGTTATTGTAAAGCAGGTATGATAGATGAGGCTTTAAGAGTAAAGGGTACAATGGAAAAGAACGGATTCAAGGCGGATAACTATACACATAACATTATTGCTAGTGGCCTGTGTAAATTGAACAAGCTTGATGATGCGAAGAACTGGTTGTTTGCAATGATCGAAAGAGGTGAAATACCAAATTCAGTGAATTTCACCACTCTGATCAACATCTACTGCAAAGAGAGGAATATCCTGGAAGCGAAGAAGCTGTTCAAGGAGATGAAGAAGAAATCAGTGAAACCCACTCTTGTTACTTACAATGCTCTGATTGACGGATGCTGTAAGGAAGGCAAGATCCATGAAGCTTACAAGCTAAAAGAAGAAATGGTGGCTGTGGGATTTTTACCAGACATATACACATATACCTCGCTCATACACGGGGAATGTATTTCCGGAGACGTGGATAAAGCACTGCAACTGTTGAGTGAAGCTCGTGAAAGTGGTTTGACGATCAATATGGTCACTTACACTGCAATTGTTTCGGGCCTGTCCAGGGAGGGCCGTTCTGAAGAAGCTTTTAAATTGTACGACGAGGCTATGGAGACAGGAATGACTCCTGACAAAAGATTGTACGCATCACTTGTTGGCAGCCTTCACCAAGTTCCGAACTCTTAAAGCATTTGAAAGGTGAATGAATTCAGTTTTACCTACTCAGTCTTTCGTATCAAGGAGCCATTCGATCCAGCGATTCTACTTGGAAATGACATGTATCTAATCTTGTGTATGCATTCTGCAGGAATGTAAATGCGCTGCGTTAATCGACGTCACAACCATTCTCTTACTGAAGTATAATCGTAACGGTGAGTGATGTTGAACTCAACATTAAGAAAGCAAAGATGGCTGCTTCAACGGAAGATGGGGGGAGATAAACCCACATTGGCAAGCCTGCAAAAATGGAAGCATGCAGTCTCCAATTGACCTTATAGACACAAGGGTCCAAGTCCTTTCACATCTGGGAAGGCTCAACAGAGACTACAAACCAGCTCCTGCCACTGTCAAAAATAAAGGCCATGATATTACTGTGAGTAGTTCTAATTCATTCACTCATCCGTCTCAATTTCTGCATCGCGAGATTCATGGCATGGGGATCAGATCACTGGAGAACAACTCATGTATGATTTTCTTTATGATGAACAGGTGAGGTGGAAAGGAGATGCTGGGGAGATCAAGATCAATGGTACAAAATATAAGCTGCTGCAGTTTCATTGGCATTCCCCCTCTGAGCACACTATCAATGGTTCAAGGTACGAACTTTTTTTCGGTTTTTCGATTCATTTCATCCGCGAATTCTACAACCCGAATCACCCTTCCCTCATGATCGATCGATGTGCAAAACGATGCAGGTACGAGCTGGAGCTGCACTTGGTGCACAAATGCTCTCAAGGGAATTTGGCAGTGGTTGCAATAGTCTACAAATATGGCCGCCCTGATCGAATGCTCACCAAGGTTAGCAGGCAAATTTGTGGGTTGATCTACTGCAAGACATTGATCCATCTTGTTTAATGTGGCTTGCTTTGTGGTTTAATTGATGAACAGTTGTTCCACCACATAAGGTCAGTGGATCCAAATCATGACAAGGAATTGGGGATAGTAAATCCAGGGGATATAAAGTTTGGGAGGAGCAGGAAGTACTACAGGTACATTGGCTCCCTCACTGTTCCTCCTTGCACAGAAGGCGTTATATGGACCATCGTTAAGAAGGTTTCTCTATCTTTTCGACTCTGTATATAATTCGGTTTCTTCGGTTGGGTTCGGTTCAATTTGATTACATTGTGTTTTGCAAATCTAATTAAACCGAAATGGTTTGCGGGTTGCTGGTTTTATAGGTGAGGACAGTGTCAAGGGAACAAGTTAGAGCCCTGAGGGAAGCCGTCCATGATGTGAGTGTAGCATTTTCTTGATTTGTCTTTCTTTTACTCATAAGAAGTTGCAGAATAGCTAGCTTACTGTATAGTAGGACTGTATTTCGGTTCTGTATTTCTATATTAACGTTGATATGTTTCAATTGCATTGGACTAATACCTTGTTACATTACGTTTATTAGGGATTTAAGAGAAATGCAAGACCGACTCAGCCATTAGATGGAAGACCAGTGTATGAGTACAGTCCATGAAACATAAAACAAAGTAAGGAGAAGAAGCAAGGAGAATCAATGAAGTGATTAGGAAAAAAAGTTGGGTTGAAAGTGGCTATCCCAACCTTGTTTTGCTTCTTTCTTGACATCTCTTCTTAATGATAAGGAAAAGAAATACACTTGTTTTCTTTTCCACCGAATAAAAGAGGTTAAAGATAAATAAGAAGATAGTGTTCATGTGGCAGATACCTCCACCCCGGCTATCTTCATATGAAACTTCAAATATCTAGCAGCAACTAAAACCAAAACACTCAGTACACCAACTTTAGTCAAATTTGTAAGAGAACTGAAAGGTCCCTTCATTTTCCCAATGCTGTTGTCAACAACAGCCGCAGCTGATCCAGTCCCGCCCAGAGGTGATGACATGCTCTGCTGCATCTTCATGAACGATGAATACTCCTCTATATCAGCTCTTGTCAGAGCTGGTTTTAAGGAACTCAGCGCCGTCTGAAAATGATGGTTGCAGACAACAGCAGTGGATATACTTCCCCGCAGAGCTACGATCCCAGCTTCTCGACATAGGCCTTCCAGTTTGGCACTTGTGAAGAGCTCGGTTTTCTCTGCTATTGTTCTGAGGTCGACATCGTCATCGATGCTCATGTTTCGTGTGTGAACATGGAGGATCTCGAGTCGAGCCTCCTTATCAGGTGGCGGCACATACAACACCTGGACATGGAATACAGAATACACATAATGTTACCGAACTTCTGAAAATCTATGACCACATTGCAGTGCAGATCAAGTCATGGTGTTCATTGACGTACCAAATCAAAGCGTCCGGGGCGCATCAGTGCAGCATCTATGGCATGCGGACGATTGGTGGCCGCCAATACAAGGATGCCCTGGTAGCAGAATCAAGGGAGTAGATTATCGTGAGACAATATATGGTGTCTTGGCTTGGAAATCCTTCGAATGGTGAAGTCAATGCTTAATGTCGTTGGTACTTACTTCTGCTTGCTGCAGACCGTCCATTTCAGTCAGTAGAGTAGATAAAAGCCTCTCCCCTACAGTGGACGAGTTACTTGAACTGTCACCTCTGCAAAAATTTGGCCATATGGATATCAACCATGCAACACTGACATAATCCAACTCATGGTTTTTTCTTTCTTTTTTTGACAAAGAACTCATGGAAACTTCGAAGAACTTTCAATTGCTTCCACTGACAATATATGTTGAAACATGAGCTTTCAATGAAAGTGCACTTACCGTTTACCAGCCACAACATCAGCCTCATCAAAGAATATTATGCTCGGAGCTGCCACACGAGCTCTTTGGAATGTACTGCGCAACAATGCTTCGCCCTCTCCAACATACATGGAAAATAAATCTGCACCACTGAATACAAAGTTTTAAATTCCAAGTAGAAACACCAATCAGATTGTAGCATTACATACAAAGTGTAGGACCAAGTAGAAATCTGGTTCTACAGTTTGCGATTAACTAAGAGCAACCTGTTTTACCAAGAACTGCAACTCATAAAAATGTGACACGAGACTGACTCAAATTTATAGACTAGATAAAGTGGTTGGGAAAACTCCAATTGGAGTCCTAGACTAGATGCTCATACCTCAAGGAGAAAAAAGAAGCTTGAGCAGCATTAGCTGCAGCTTTAGCAAGAGTAGTTTTGGAGCATCCAGGAGGTCCGTGCAAAAGAACCCCACGTATGGGTGAAATTCCCATTCTTGAAAATGCAGACCGGTGTTTAATCGGCCACTCAACAGCTTGTTGGAGTTTTTTCTGAAAATACGACGGCCATATGTAGACTTAGAATGTTAACATTTACCTTCACCATGGGTGAGGTCACCAGTTTTGGATAATATTGAGAGTGATTATATTTTTGCAGGTTAAGGTAAGTCCAAAATTAACAAAGTTATTACCAGACCTTCAAATCCTTTAGTCCACCAATATCTTCCCATGACACTTTTGGGATTTCAACTGCAACACCTCTTGTTAAGCTAGGACCAACAATGGACATAGCAAGCTTCCAGTCCTCTGAGGTTAAGCAAAGAACCCCAGCACCACTGGCATTTGCCGACTTAATAGCAGATATGGCAGCTTCACGGCACAATGCTTCCAGGTCAGCCCCAACGTATCCACTACAAGAAGCAGCAACAGCTTGCAAATCAACGTCCTTATCCACCACCAACTTCTTTGTGTATAGCTGGATGCCAAAGAGAGAAATAATGAGCTATCTTTGTCACATGTTACTATTCGTCGCATATGCACTTGGTTTACACGGGTAACAGCTAGCGTGAATGTGATGAGGCTTCACTAGACAACGCATTTCTATAATATACCTGGAGGATTTCTAAGCGTTCCTCTTCTGTAGGTGCCATAACTTCTACTTCATTATCAAAACGCCCATATCTTCTGAGTGCAGGATCCACTGCATCAACTCTTAGCAAAAGCAAACAACATATTGGACTCAGATTTCAACAGTGAAATACAGAACTCGGGTTGCTTTATTTTACATCAATTTATTTGATAGTAAATATCAACATTCAACAAGCAAGCAAGTAACCTGTTAGTTGATGCAACCACGGCCACATGCACTGAAGATGCGGAAGAGGGCTTGATTGCATCCATTAGTGCGCAAAGTTGAGAGACTAAACGAACATCTTGCTCTCGCCTGCAAATAAAGGAAACTTGAATATCTAGACAAAGAGAAGTGCCACTTGGCAATAAATCAAATACAGCTTATAACTAATTATTTCTGCTGCCAAGCATGTTGATGTGCCTAATATTCACTTCTTAGGCTAACTTTAACTGACTCTTGCAAGCTACAAGCAATCGGTGAGCTACAAGCAATTGGTGAAGGTGCTACTAACAGCGGCTCTGAGAATAAGGGAGAAGGTTGACTAAAAATCCCTCATTTTTTCTGATGAACACCACTTCTGCTGAACTACATAATTCTGACCAAAACTCAATCCTCCCAAAAAACTAACAATAGAAGCACAATAGTCAAGAAAGGACAGAACTTTAGTTACAGAATCATATTGCAACATTCACGTGTCCTCAAACAAGGAGGAACAGTAATGAATGCAGCAGACCCATCCAGGATTATGAGATAGTATACACCGAGAGATGATACTTCTTCTAACTATCATCCTTTCTCAACTCACCTAGAATCACGACGAGGGCAGAGTGCGTCCATTTCGTCTATAAACACGACTGAAGGCTTGCCTGCTTCCAAATGTGACGATGCATCTCCAAAAGCCTCTCTCAAAATTCTTTCACTTTCCCCGGCATGTGCTCGGTGGACAGAATGTGGGCTACAAGACCCACAATAATTGCAGCTTTCTCAGAACTACATCCCAAAACAATACAGCATCTATCAATCAAAGCAAACAACTTGACGAAAGGGGGAAAGCAAACACTACCTAATAACAACTAGATGGGCACCAGATTCCTGAACCACTGCACGAACAATGCTCGTCTAGTAGCATTTGACAGAGAAACAAGAGAATGCACACCATTAGACATATTACAGTTCAGCTTCCCAAAACAAAACGCCAATTACTGAAAACCTCTAGCAGAAGAATACCTTTCCAGTTCCAGGAGGACCGTACAAAAGCAACCCTGCTGGCCACTGTTCGCCAAAACTACGAGCAATTAGCTTGAAATTCATTCATAGTGAGAACGATGAAGCACATAAAGACTGGGAATTTTCTTTGGGTTAACCTTATGGCCGAGCTTTCGAGCTTCACGAGAGTAGAGCAGGGGAAATACAATGAGCTCCCTCAGAGACTCAAGTGCCGCTCGATTTCCGGCTATTGCGTCTTCCGATCTCCATCGCTTCTTCTCTTCGAATTCGGAGGCGTCAGTTTTACTATTGCAGCAGCTGCTGCTTCTGCTTTCATCTTCCATGGAAGACGAAGATTCTCCTTCCACAAAGATCACAGGCCTCCGCTGCTTCGGCGGCAGCGACGACTGAAATCAAACAAGCAATAACCGAGAGAAAACAAGCAACACAAAGACGATCACTCGCTTCCGGTCGGTCGGGTTGGCGCGATTTTACTTGGGCTTGATCATTATAGTTGGGCCATAGTCAACATCTGTAGTTGGGCCTATGGGCCTGCTGGGGGAATGGACATTTACAGTACCTTTCCCAGCTGGTGTGCAAGTGCAACCATTCGGACGGCATCAGACCAAACTCATGAGAATCTCGGTTTAATAGTAAAGGATGTTTTAGAATTAATTATATAACAATTATTGCATTTGGTTCGATTTGGTTTAGTTTGGTATGGTCTATATGTCAACTCTTTCATTTTCATTAGTATTTATAAAATTTACGAGAGCAAGAACTGATACAAAATATATATCGATTCGGTATGACACAATTCAAACGTATTATCATGATAAATAGCGGTTGATGAATGAATACGCATAAATGTAGAGTACAACACACCACTAAAAAAAGGTAAGGTTGTATATCTACAACTTTGTTCCACGAGTACAATGCCATGGCGCATGTTCAAGAACTCAACACGACTTCACTATGCACTTTGCCATCCTCCATTCTTATCCACGACTTGAGAGAGAAGTCTTGCTCTCCAATTGCCTCCACCATTCTGGCTCCTCTGGCCCAGTTCCCATACCCGCCATAGCCGGTATGCCTGGCGTAGCACAGCCAGAGCTTCTCATAAGGGCAGCACCAGTCCAATCCATGGTTGTGCCCTACTACAAATATCGCCTGCAGCAAAACTAGGGGTGGCTATACGGTCCGGTCCGGTTAAATTGGCCCGAATTCATCCGGTCCAGTCCGGTCTTTTTGAAAATATAGGGACCAAAGCTTGGATTGGGTACAGTCCGGTTTTGACCCGGTCCGGTTTTGACCCAGTCCGGTCCCAATCCGGTTTTGACCTGTTTTGACCCATTTTCACTATGTTGGAGAAAATTCAGCATCATATACCCATTTTCTTGGAATATAGACAACCTGTTTGTAGCAAAAATCCTAATTAATGACTATGAAAACAAAAGAATCGAAATAACAACTATGAACCATCAGATAAAGTGATTAGTTAATTACTACAACCATTTAAAAAAAATCTTTCAAATTGCATAGCGTTACCGAGCAATGGACTTGTGGTATATACTAGAAGTTAAGTTATGCGCTTGGATGGCTATATGTTCCTTCCACAAGTGAAGAACAACACAGAGAAACTCTGCATTGACTGCGTTTGGACAACCAGTTGCATTTCACAATCGTCACAAAAACCACACCGCAACTAGTCACACACTGATCACTTGAAACAAACTACAAAGCAAAAAACAAACTACAACGCCAGCTGGTTAAGAACAACGATCGAAATCATAATAGCTCATATATATAGAACATAGTTAATGAACCTGTTGAGGGGTCTGATGGGGCCGCAACAAGCGCTGATCGTAAGAGAATACAACCTCGTACATGCCAATCCGACGACAGTATGCTGCCATCAGCTTCCACAACGGGGTGCTCTCCTTGATTCTAAAGAGCACATCTAGCTCCCCTCCTAAACTCGAATACTGCCCCACCACTTTGACTTGTACGAACTTGTGCGTCGGCTCTTGATCCATTGCTAATTATCAGGGCTCTGCAAATCGTCTACTACAAGCAAAAATAACAAGGTGAAGAAAGAAGAAGAAAAAAGAAAGGACTCCCCTGCAAATTGACGAGGAGTCGACTGTCGAGGACGATGGATTGGAGGCTGGAGCGGGCGAGCGGCTGCTGCTTTGCAAATTGCAAACTCTAGGGCATAGGCTGCTGCTTTGACACTTGACTCGGCTGGGCCTGGGAGGGAGGGGAAAATGGGCCTGAGTTGCAGACTTGTAGTGGGTGGGCTTGGCCTGCCTCTAGGCTTATTTTAGTTATCTGGTCTTCCGGTTTTAACACGGTTTTGACCCGGATTGGATTGGTCCGGTTTTTTGCTATTTCTAAGACCAAAGACGGGATTGGATTGTTTTAAATCCGGTCCCGGTCTTAAACGGTCCGGGTTATACGGTCCGGTTTCCGGTTTTTAATCCGGTCCCGGTCCAAATAGCCACCCCTAAGCAAAACCCTAACGCTTAGAGACTGGAAAATGTAACGTAACTGAGATTTTTTTTTTCGTGGTAAAAGCTCCCAACCTTGACAGAAGGTCTTTTGGCTAACATGTCCATGATACCAAACTCGGCTTCCTGAGCAGCTACGCTCTCCTTGTTGATGGAGCCGACGCAAGGCTTGCGAATTCCAAACCATGGCGCCACCTCCTTGTAGGCTTTGCTTGGAATGTGCCAGAATATAATCTCAGGTACCCTGTATCAAGAAACGTAAAAGAAAGCCTCACCATTGATTAAGGCAATGAAACTCAAATGTCATGGTCTGTAGATTGAATGTGTCTTTCGTACTTCGATTCAGGGTTTATCTCTCTCGATTTTCGCTCGAACCACTTCGCTTGGGCGCTCGATATGACCTCTGGATACGACCCTCCACCAGAATCCAGGAAGTACATGAACAGAACTGGCGATTTCGGATCGTCGGGTGACGAGAGTTGAAGGACGTAGTTGGATATGCTAGGCCACAGCTCCTTAGGTCCGAATTTGGAGCGTGACAGTGGTGCATTCTGCTCAACCTCATTTTTCATCAGCACCAGACGTTGAGTGCCCTTGAAGCTACACGAGTACTGCACTTCCCCTGGCATCACACACAATCACAGCAACCTTGTAGGACAAGCAACACATAGCCAAAGAACCAGCACAAAAATGTTGTGTTCCTCCCCCGAATTTACCTGAACACGACGAGTTGGTTTCGTCAGGGCAACGAACCTCGGGAATCCCAGGACCCGAAAACCACTCGATTGGCCACTCGAACGGCATATCATCGTGGTTGCCGAAAACGCTAGCCCACGGTATGCCCCTCTGGCGTGCTGGAGATGTCGCCTGGCCCCAGTACGAGCTCGCGTTCGCGATGGGGACGTTGTTCGCCGTTACGAGATCTCCGAGATACACCACGAAATCTACAGAAAACTCAACCATCTCAGTCATCTACTTTCCACCACAAAGCTCAAACAAAATGTTGATTCCACTCAATCATTGTCCTTCCTTTGGCCCCTGTTTTGCAGTACCACATCGCTAGGCTGGAACATGATGGGAACAAAGAGTTGCATTATAAGTAAAATTGGGCCTTGTGGGTTAAACTTAAAAGGGCCGGTTGGCTAATTATGCCACGCTCATCCTAGTTCGATGAGTGCCGTATGGCGTATGGATATCAAGACATATGGCCGACAAAATTTCTGGAACCTTAATGGGTTGGCTCGCTCGGCCGACCCTCCAATATCCATATGTTCAAATCTTAGGTCCGATGGGCTTTGGTTTACCCGAACCCAGCCCAAACTCTAGTTAGCGTAATCAAAAATCAATGACGTCACCTGGTTTTTCAGCGTCGAGGAATGTCGGACATGACCCGGACGGAATTGGCGTCTTGGGCCGGGCCCCAGTCGGTCCAGGCAGCCTCGCCGAAGTGCAAGTCGGCGAAGATCGCGATCTTGAAAGGCGCGCCCCGTCGAATCCGGAGAACGCTGCCGCCGTGGAGTCGCTGGTGGGTCTGCGCTGCCGGAGACAAAGAGCAACCAAGCGAGCGCGATCGAGAGATGAACTGGCGGCGGCCGTCGTAGCTCCATTGGAGAAGGAGAAAGTTGCTTAGAGTAGGAAATTTCGGGAGGTGTAAATCGATGGGTATTTGATTGAAGAGTCGAATGGATTGAAGGTTATTTTGTAGTTTGCAGCCGGAAGGTATATTCGATTTCGTGTTCCGATGCCGGGAAGTTGAGCTATCAACGTCACTCCCATTCCAGCTGCAATCTGCAGTCGTGACACTGACACGTGTTATGACCAGACTACTTTTTTATCTTTTCCTCCCAAAAGTTTAATATAGATAATAAAATTAAACGACTGGAAAAATGTTCTAACCTGGTTCCCCGGTGTGTGATTGTTAGCATTCATCTCACCGGTGACAATTGCGATTAGTCATTGTTATCGTCTTACCGAGGATGGAGGAAAATGAACAGAAGATTTTGAACGGTCTGGAGTGTGTTGTCTTCACAGAATCAGTCAATCAGAGCTCAAAACAAAGACTATATGAGTTCAAGGATGTGTCAAGTTCATGTGGAGACGATTAACGTCATTGGATCACATGGCGATTTCTAAGGAACAAAGGAGATACAGAAGAAGAATGAACAACAATGGGGCCATCACAGGCATTAGCATCCACTCCTGCAGCATCAAATTCTGACAGTGTGAGCCATTCTCTCAAGTGTGGTAGATGCGAAAGCATCCTCGAGTTCTTTCTCTGATAGAAGCCTGGTGGAGGGAATGAATTCAGTCGTCGTCGTCGTCGTCTGAGGGTCACCATTAACTGCTGCTTCGGAGCTCATAGGTTGCACCAAGAAGTAGGCTTCGAGAGCTTTGATGGTTCTATCGACGAAAGCTGGCCTCTGCATATACTCACGCATTCTGCACACGAATTCTGTATGGTCTCTTGCCTGCAACGCATGCCAGCAAACGAACAACGATTATATACCCTTTCAAGATCGCGAAAAAAGCCATATTCATACTACAATCTGCATGAATTAGACCAGAAGGCAATGGCATTGATGGATGGAAAAACAAAGCATTACCGATCTGTACTCAGGGGCGCGAGAAGGTAGCTTCAAGTAGTCCATATTCCGATCCTCGTAGTCCCATAGAAAGGAAGTGTGGTGTATCCATCGGTTCTTCGTTATAGATTGAGCATTCCCACCGAACTTGCGGTTGCCAAATACATAATCTGGCGACAAGAACGAATCAACCATCACAAATCGTAACAGTATCAAAGATGCCTAAGCCCCTAGATATGAACCTTACTGCATCAGCTATGTAATGAGGTTCCTTTGAATCTAAGGAGATTCATCAGCGGCAGACCCAGTTTTCTGCCGGACTGGCGAAGCACGGTCATTGACTTGGGATCAAGAAGAACTGCCGACCGAAGAACTGGGGGATGGAACTTGGAAGTGGGAAACTACAAGGTCAGCGTCAACATCAATCCCAATTCTGCTCCAGCGACAACGAAGAGAAGAGCTTGGATAGATTAGAAAAAGAGTCAGAATCGTACCTGAACGAACCGGCAAGACGACGGAGGAAGGCGGCGGCCGGAGGACGAAGGGGAGAGTCGACGTGAAGGAATGACAGGAAGGGAGTGATGAAGGTAATAATTGGACTTCAGCTGGGCAATACAAGTGAACGCCATGGGCAGATGTGCTCATTTATATACCGTTGCGAATGCTTTGTAATAAGTTTGCTTATCTGAGAAGTTTCAATCAGGCTTAGGGTTAAGATACATGGTTCAAAGCTGGCGTTTTGCGTTCGATCTGTTGATACGAATCGGGTAAGTGATGAGGTGAATGTGGATGCCAAGAAGACGAGTTTCGTGACATTGCATCACGAATCAGAGAGCGTAAGTGACCACTTTGTTACGCTTTTGAGGTTCGATAACGATTTTGTTACGTTCTGCTTAGAAGTGATAGTGGACATTTGCAGCAGCAATGTTCATAATAAGAAGCTATTAGTGAAACACAATGAAAGAAGAATTTTAGGATTAGTTACACTGATGTGTTGCTGCATTTATCTATTTCCCCTTTCTCGCTGCTCTAATACACATGACGTTGACCGGCCCAAAATTGAAGAAGGGAGAGAGGTTGCTCTGGTTTTTCCTTCGGACTCTTGCATAACTGCTTCCTTCCGAGTTTCGTTTCGGAGAGTGCAAACACAATGAGGATGCTTTAACGTCGTTTATCCTTTGCTCGCTTGAAAGACTGCTTCCCCTTGATTTTCCACTTGTCCTTCCCGCCAGGGCGGTTCTGTTCCTCGATCTCTCTCACCTTACGCTTCCTGCATTGAGCCATGGCCGGATAGTTCTTGTAAGCTTTCTAGGCACACCCAACCATTGGCTTTATTCCACACGACTCCACATGCAATAGATTTGTTACAGCTAGTCTAAGGAAACCATGCCGATCCCTATTATCACGTATACTAAGCTTATTTACATAAGACTAAAGGGTTCAGACGAGTGGGAATATCGTACCTGTAAGCCTTGAAGTTCTGATCAGAAAGTAGCTCATCAGCAATGGTAGCTTTCCTCTCCTTCTTTGTCAGCCTGCCGGAGAAGAACTCCATTGGTGACTCGATGACTGTACCCACCTGAATGACATACGAAGAGGAAAACATGTTTCAGCTTCTTGTACCGAAGGATGTTAAACAAAGATAAGAATTGAAATGCACTAGGTTTAGCTTAAAGCTTAAATTACCTGGAAGTATTTGGGAAGAACTTTTAACTTTGAATCACCTTTCTTATAGTGCCTCTTAGGGTCGATAGCACCCCTCAGCTGCATCAAAATGATTGAATAACTCACTTTTAGTTTATCAGAACAAACACTGCATGGTAACTATTCTTATCTATACAGTCAGAAATCATGCCTTTTGATACTTAGCCGATTTATAGATCAAAGTAATTCTGAAAGACACTCGTTGATTCACCATGGCAGTTTATATATAGGAGAACAATCAAGGGTCTGTCCTAATCCAATCATCCATATCACATGATGATACTTACTTGGGCACATAGTTCTTGGCTAAGAACATTAGTTTTCCCAAACGACTACAACAGAAGATGACATCTCAACCAAAAATGAAAATAGATGGTGGAACCTTCCTTTCATGTTCGGGGAGATAAGAGACAGAGGGAAAGACAGCCATATGAGAGCTGCAAGCTGGAGTTCGATGCATCTTAGAAGACTCATGATTTACAAACTTATAACCAAGTACCCCTAGAAGGTAAAGAAGTTCCAAGATTTTGGAGAAGAGTAGCAACAGGTTGTCAATACTTCATTGAACACAAACTGGCAAGCATCAGCAGCTGCCAACAATGAGGTACCACAAACTAAAGTGACTGCCATGAATTGACATTGATAGATTTGTCCTAGTTTGTAGGAAATGTAACACAGAAGATAGAAAGAAAGCTCAATGATGGCTGGAGCCATTCACAGGTAGCAGAGCAGGCAAACAGTATGAGAAAAGAACACTGCACTTCTATTAAAAAAAAAAAGAACACTGCATAAAATTGAGGAAGAAGGTTACCTTTAGTATCTGGAGATCTTTCTTCAATTCCTGAGTCATAGTTGGAGCTGGCATATCAAACCTATAGTAAAGTTTAGGCAGCAATGGTATCAATCAAGCTATTACAAGCAAGGAACAATCCAGGGATGAAGTGAACGCGGAGCAGAACAGAAGAACCAAAACATAAGGAAGAAGAGGGACAACTGCTTGATACCAGCCTTTGCCGAGAGTGTCCTTGACTTGCTTCCTCTGCAAATTTTTCAATTGAGATGGGTTATTGGGTGGCAAAAACAGACCATCAACAAGCTTCTCAGTGGGCTGCAAAAGAGAATCCCCAGCGTGATTCTGAGGTTTTCGAGCCGACGAAGCAAGGGATGCAGTAAGCAGCTTGGGCTGCCATGTCAGTCCTATCACTGCCTTTCCCTCACCTTCCTTCATTCTCGTATATTCGTCAGAAGTAGCAAACACTACAGCACAATTCGAGAATCAGTTTCAGTACCCCCACTATAGCCCTCAGGAAGGCTCTAACAAGGCAGAGCTATGATTAGGCAATCAACCACCCGAGGCCTCACATGGGTTTGGATAAATGCTTCAATGCAGCAACGATCGACAAGGTTCCAAACAATGTAAGCCAGGGACCAAGGGAAAAAGGAAAATATGGCTTTCACAGAGCTGCTGAATTTGGATGTTAAGACAAGTACTACATAGTATCAGAATCGAAAGAAGGAAGTCGAAACCAAAAAAGGAAACCCTAGCAGGCCACTCCTCATCTCTCCGTTATCAAGGGCTTCTCTCTCGGCCCTCATCCAACGCATTCAACTTATACTAGCACTGGGAACAGTCTCAACACCTAGCCATCGTCTGGTTCTTTCTATTCCTAGGAGACATTCTACCGTTTCTCATTCATTTCACCATCTTGCGAACCTCACAGTCTAAATTGGGCGTGAGCAGAAGCATCTAAGCCATATGGAAAACCAAACAAGAACTGGCGACAAAAAACAAGTAGGTCGATAATCAATAATTTGAAATCCGCCTAGCTCCCATGGCAACATGAGGGGAAGAAAAACAATAGTTACCATGAAGAACCGAGCGCAGAGAAAGAAAGTCCGGACTGGAACTGCGGAAGTGCGAGAGCTTCTTTGGTACGTAGGATATGGGAACCGCGGGAGAGAAGTACAAATGGGTTACACAGAGAGAAGCAGACATGGGCCCGGAGTCCTAAATTGGAATCAAGTTGGGCTTACTGGGTAAGCATCCATTTTAGGCCCAAGTTAAATCATACTGGCAGAAACGATGGCCCTTATCGGAATCCTTTTCCTCCTCGTCGTCGGGGTTTCTACCGGCAGGCAGAAGGGTTTTATTTCATTTATTTGTATCTGCAAATTCGTTCAATTGGAGAAAGTTCAGATCCTTTGCTGGCTTCCGGCAGATCTCTTCTTCCAGTTGGCGGGCGGGTGTTTCCCTTGATTTGCATTCATTCCACCGATCTGCTCGTCGGTTCCTGCAGCTTCTGCTTACTTCTTCAACTCCCTTCTTCTTCCTATTCGCCGTTTAAATGATGAGAAGGACTCCAAAAGGGCAAAAAGTTTGTGTCTTTTGATCCTCTTTCTGTCTCCTTCCAAAGGGTATAAGTCTTATTGCCTGCCGAATCCAATACCAGTGACAGGAAAGAGAAAGCTCCGCAGGTCTGGTTCCTCATGGCAACATCCCGGTGTGATGAAGTCTAAGGTTAGTTTGATTAACATCCATCTTTTCTTCAGCTTTGTTTCCCCAACTCTCTTGTTAGTTACTTTAACATTCAGCCTAGGCAAGAAGTGCAATGGACTCTCTAGATTTCTTAGTTATTATGACTTATGAGCATTATTAGTCTTAAATCTATTCATCATGTGTCATGTGCCACTGCTGCATCCTCTTGCTGCTTTCTTTTTCGTTTCCTTGCTGTGCTATGCACAAATTGAGCCTTCCATGGATTTTCGATTATCAATGCAGTAACTTTAATGTTTTGTTTTTGCTGTGGGTGTTGAAGCTAGAGAGCAGTAGAATGCCTTCCTATAACACAGTTGATCGAATCAGTACGCTGCCTGATGATATCCTCCACCTAATATTGTCTTTCAGGGTTAAACCTTTCAATAGCAACTTACCATCCTCAGTGTAAAAGTCAACATATGCCGCCTCAGAGTATTCCAATGCTTTCTACTAGACACCTCTTCCATTCCTATTCAGAGTTGCTGACTGAAAGAGTGGAGACAGAGAAGTGGGTTCTGATTCCATCTTTCCCTTTCGCCAGCTCCAATCACAGAGCTGCCGTCTGCTTCTTCTAGACCAAGACCTCCATTATCGGATCGGAAAAAAATCCGTTGTGCGACTAATTGCCGCCGGCGATTTGTCCCAAGCCATGGATCACTCACTGAACCGTCTCAACTGCTGCTCAAACGCTGCTGCGAAAGCATCCATTTCACCCTTGCTCAGCGCCAACCCGAACTCAATCCCGCCTTTCTCCTTATCCCTGGCGTCCGAGAAATAAACCGAGCCATAGAAATCGACATGAACCGGCTCCGACTTCCTCGGATTCCCCCACCCGAAATCGGTTTCGTAGACCCCAAGCTTCGGCGACCCAGCTACCGACAGGATGTTCCCCTGTTTCATTATTTCCTGCCATCCTGAAAGCGAGAAAAACTTCTCCGCGCTCCTCAACAGTCCCTCAGCTTCCATCTCCCTGATCTTCGACGCGATTACTCTGGCTGCAATTGCAAACCCGTTGCCTCCGATCAAATCGCTTCGCTTCACCAGCACCTGGATTCCTGACAGACAGTTGCCGGAGTAAGTCGCCGGGAGTTTGGGTTTGAGGCGCCCCATGCAATCCACCAGAATTACGTAGCAATCAATGTGATCCTCCCCTGAATTGAATTTATTGCTGCTGGCAGCGACGAATTCGGGTTCTCGGGATCTCGTCAAACTGGTGCATAGAAGGGCACTCGCCACCGTAAACGCTGACGCCGGCGTCGACTGTTTGCTGCTGCCATTGTGGTTGGCCAGAGAAGCTTTCATCCTCTTAATATGCTCGCCGTCAATCCGGAACGTGGCGCGGACCTTGTTGGCGAGCATACGCCGGCGGGAATCCTCATCCCAATGCGATGCATAGTTTCCTATGGTTTTCAGAAGCGAATTCTCGAGCTCTGTATGCTCCTCGATCAGCTCTCGGTCGTGGCAAGGCGGAGACTTTGCGACCCAGCTCAAGTCCCCGCCACCGGATTTGCAAATTGAAGCCCAGGATTTCACGAAATGGTTGAAAGCCAGCCCGTCAGCCGCCACATGGCGAAACTCGAACCCGATGCAGATGCCGGAGTTCGGAAACAGAGTGACCTTCACGGCGAGAAGCGGGGACGAGGTTTCGCCCTCCGAATTCGGTCTGTCGTCGGGAGGAAGTTTGGGCAGCAGAGGGTGGAGCAGTTCGACGTCGCTTGGCAGGTCGGAGATGACACGGTCGAATTGGAGACCGGTCTCGGCGACGGTGAGCGAAACAGAGTCGCCGTCAGAGTAAAATATGCGAGCCCTCTCGTCGGAAAGCATCGGGGTGACGAGCCGGGCGGCGAGAGGGTAGAAATGAATAAGCGCCAGGGAGAGGGAATCGGCGAGACTGGGGATGGTTGTTTGCCGGAAATGGGAACTGGAATGCGGGAAATCGTAGAAGAAGACTCTCTAAATCGGATGGCAGATTATCCACGATATGTCGAACAGGGTTAGCCGGAGGGAAGTAGCGGGAACTGAGCCCCGTGGCGGAGAGATTCGCAGCTCGTCGACCGTTACGACGGAGCTGGCATGTTGTTGCGACATTTTTTTGCAGTGGAAGATACAATGCATGATCTGATTTCAGCATTGGAACTTCATATAGGTGGGGAGCAATGGTGGAAGCAGATCAAAGGATCCGGCGGAGATTTAGACGTTCTGTTTGTTTATGTTCGGATCGTAGTGCGTAAAGCTTTCGACATGGATCGTATTGCTAACAGTCAAAAGGATGCTGTTGTTGCCAGGTATCTATGCTGTCCGGATTTAGAGGTGGAATCTGGGAGGCCGTCAATTCATCCCTCAACTTCTTCTGTTCATCATGTCAATTTGTTGGTACTGTTTCGTTTTTTTTTTTGTTTTGTTCTTGACACAAGTTCAAAGGGGGAAAATTACAACGATTGTCGCACGCAAACATCGTTAATTGTGGTGACTTATTGAGGTCGTTCTGAGAATCGAACGATCAACCATTTCGTTGAAGAGGCCGACCTTTCGTATTATAGGTATGCATATCTAGTCACCTCAATTTCTCCAAACAAGCATTGCCAAGGCAGAGTGAGGTTTGAACAAGTACTCATCAATCCCCCAACAGTTGAGACGGACCGGAAGCGGAGCGAGCGAGCGAACCTCCGGAAGCCGGACGAGGGATGTTACCGGTGACAACCTCTCCGGGAAGCCAATTGGCGGCCATAGCTGTAAAAGATACACCAAACGCAGAAAGGAATTGCACCAGCTGGGGAAAAGGGGTTACACACTGTAACAGTGAGTCAGCGGCTGACACTGAACGCCATGGCAAATAGTCGTATTTGGGCTTTCGGTGGTGTTTGGGCCGGCTCACTACCGATCCATGAAAGGCCTTTTTCTTCCATTACGGGTCCATCTGGCTTTGTTTTCGGCCAGGCATAATAAAGTCAACCCTTTACCGAGAGACAAACTATAATGAAAGTCAACCCTTTGCCTCTTCAACGGATGCCTTGAAAAAATCAAAATTTTTAAGTGGTCTGTGCTGATTTGGCTGTGACATGGTGTGTTACCGTTAGTCAACGTGTTTGACCGTCCAAAATATATAACGGTCGAACATCGGATTTTGTTCAATATGCCCTATTGATTGGATTGAGATTGTCAATTAGGCCTCCAACTTCTATTAAGCTTAATTACACTTCTACTACTATGTAATGGACATATTGAACAGCTTAATGTTGGTCCGGTGGCGCGCGCCTTCTTTTTCTTTAAAAGGGGGTTTTTGCACCTGCAATTTCACGAAATTGGATATCTGGAATTTGCTAGGGTTCTTTCGAACCTGGTTAGAAGAAAATGGAAAACAAACGTTTTGATCTGAACACTTGACCTAGCACTCTCCACTTCTAGTTTTACCTCACGTGTATAGATACTCAGATGGGCTTTGGCTTAAGGACTAAAGCCCACAATCTTATTTAATTTCGGTTTCCTTACTGGCCCACTCAAACTCGTTCCTGAGCCTGTCTGTTTAATCCTAGCAGCTAAGGCCAACGCTGTCGTTTTCCCTAAACAACTATCAGAGGTTTACTTTGAGACTTAACGGATCACAGCACCTTACTTGGCCAATTTGAGTGATGAACAAAAACAGAGATGTGCAGAAATCTTAGAAACAGAGTAAACAAAGACACAGCCAATTTTTATGTGGTATCCAGTGTTGAGAGAAAAGAGTATCGCAATACTGACTAATCCACGGTCAGTGATTCACTAATCCGTGATCACTGACGTTCCACTAAGGATATGTTCTTGAAGAGCAGAGTACAAAGTACAGAGCTTCCCTGATCAACCTTCTCGGACTGATCAGATTCTAATCGTGATCAACTTCCCGTTGATGACTCAGTCTACCCAGATCAACTCCCTGTCGACCTGCTCGAGCAATCTTCCCGATCACTCAACCACTTCTCTATCAATCTGTTTACAGCAACTCTCCTGCTATTTTCACTCGATTGATCTCCGAAAAGTATATCCTCTAATCTAACCTCCTTTGCTTTATACAGATTTCAAAGCTAGCCGTTGCTGCATTCAAGTTTCCGCCTTGCTGTGAAATCTTCAGATTTGGTAACTCCTTGATTTCGAGATTTGGCTTTCCTTCTGCTTGATTTGTCTTTCCATCTTACTCGTTCTCTTCCTTTCTTGCACTGCACGTTCCCTATTGACTGGCTTGATCCCAACAGTCTCCCCCTAAGCCGGTCAATGGCCCTTATCTGATGTTCCTGTTGTTCCTACACACTTAAACACACAGATTACGTGCAGACTGTTCCAGCTTAAAATAAGTCAGACAATAGTCAGTTGAACAGAAGAGGGAGTTTTATTTATTTCATGAGTTAAAGACAAATTGAAGGGAAGTTACACCACCCTGACTCTTGCTCAGCCGACGCTAGGCTATATTGAATGGAAAGACACTGAACCTCTACTAACGAACTGACTCATGCTCAGCAGAAGCTTAAGCTTTATTGAAGGATAAGACACTGAACTCTAATCAACTGACTGAATCAACTATTAACTCCCCCTGAACCCAGGACCTACCTAGAAGAGGTAAGGTGGTGAGGGTACATAATCAGAGATATCGCCTTCGCTTCCTTCTGGTTCCTCCTGAGGATGGCCACTAGTACTAGCCTCATTGTCATGATTGTAGAATTGACGGATAAACTCTAAAGGATCCAACACAACTTTCTGCTTCCCTTTGCCAGAAATATCCTCAACTAAGTCTGCAAGACTAAGCCCATCTTCTGGAGTAGGAACAACGTCATCAGCATCAACGTTGTCTCCCCTTGGGACATTGACCCGGGGTGCACGACGACCGACAGAAGCATCCACTTTGCGCAGAACAAACTGTGCGCGAAGAGAGTTAAGCATGTCCACACGAGCAACTTTGAACCTGAGATCAATCCCTAATGCCAACAAAATCTGAGTGATTTGAGGTGCAAACGGGAGCTCGGCTTCGAAGTTGTCAGCATGATAGTTCAGCATATGGTCGAACATCAAGTGTGGATAGCTAATAACCCGATTTTCCTTGGCACTAGCAAGGATCCATAAATCCGAAGGATAAATGGTATTGAGGCCAAAAGAGCGAGGTAAGAACAGCCGAGTTATATAAAAATGCAGCACCTTGAGGTCATCAGGAAATCTTCCAGAATGAAATTCCGAAGGATAATAACGTCCTGTATCACGAGTATACAGTCGCAGGGCATCGCCTTCGTTGAACTCAACTGAATGAAAGTCAAGCTCATTCATGACTTCTGCTCCAGAGACAGGGATCCCCAGGAGCAACGAAATCAACTCCACATTCAGAGTAATCAGATAATTATACACTATGGTGGTGAAGCAGGGTGAAGAGACGTGGAGACACGGCTTCATGTTCGCATAGAACATACGAACAGCTTCTGGTCGAAACCCAAAGTTTCGATTAGGGAGTATGTCTCCCCAGCCTAAGGTATTGATCAGGCGAGGGATATTCATCCCATACCTGTTGAATTTGGATGGATCCAGGGTGATGGAAGGATGGAGAGGGCGATCTTGGTACTGAAGGAGATAGCGAGTATATCCTGCTGCGTCCTCGAATCCTTTCCCATTAAAGATGGCAGCCTGAGCCAGCTTCAAGGGTGCCACATGCTGAAGAGACGCAGCCATTGGTTTGTTTTGGGAAGGGTTAAGATATGTTGGGCGGATGCTAGAGGACTAGAGATCGTCAGCTTATATAGGGGAGGCGAGGTTCACAAGCAGAAGGGACTAAAGTACAGGGAGTCCTTGAATGAACAGCTCACAGTACACAGGAAAGAAATGGAATATACGATCCTAAAGATATGAAGAGATGAGACACGAAGGGAAAGTGAATATCTGCTGTGGGTGTACAAGAAAAAGGCAAGTCTTGGAGCTAAAGAGTAGCGGAAAAGACCCGAGGAAGACTGGTGAATTCAGGAAGGAGAGCATTCAATGCAGATTCTCAATCTCGATCCAGGAAAACATTCCTAGTTCTCGACGGATATGGAGAAACGGTTCAGATCCTAAGGGCTTGGTAAAAATGTCGGCCCATTGACTTGTAGAAGGAACGAACTCGAGACTGATTTGACGATCCTCAACTAACTCCCTAATGAAATGATAACGAATGTCTATGTGTTTGGTTCTGGAGTGCTGAACAGGATTTTTGGTCATGTTTATGGCACTAGTGTTGTCACAAAGTACTACTAGAGTTTTTTGACAAACACCATAGTCAAGGAGCTGATGTTTTAGCCATAGCAGCTGTGTACAACACAGACCTGCTGCCACATGCTCAGCTTCTGCTGTAGACAAGGCTACGGAAGCTTGTTTCTTGCTAAACCAAGAAACAAGTGAATTTCCAAGGAACTGACATGTTCCAGTGGTGCTTTTCCTATCAACTATGCACCCAGCAAAATCTGAATCACTGAACCCTGAGAGATTTAGAGAAGATTCACGAGAATACCACAATCCAAGGTCAGGAGTGCCAGCTAGATAACGAAAAATCCTTTTGACAGCTGAAAGATGGCTTTCTTTGGGACAATGTTGAAATCTTGCACACATACACACGCTAAACTGAATGTCAGGTCGACTTGCAGTAAGATACAATAAATACCCGATCATTCCTCTATAAAGTTTTTCACACACAGGTTTGCCAGCCTCATCTTTGTCCAACTTAGCAGAAGAGGACATTGGGGTAATGGCTGTTTTTAGATTACCAAGGTCAAAACGGTTTAGCATGGAATTCAGATATTTTGATTGACACAGAAATGTCCTAAGAGAAGACTGTCTGACTTGAAGCCCAAGAAAGTAGGTTAACTCACCCATGAGACTCATTTCAAAGGTGTTTTTCATGCACGTTTCAAACTCACGACACATTTGTTGACTTGTAGACCCAAACACTATGTCATCTACATAGACTTGCACTAGCAGAATATCTGACTGGTTTGTTTTAACGAACAATGTTTTGTCTACTGAACCTCTTTTGAACCCTTCACTTAACAAAAAGCTACTCAACTTATCATACCAAGCCCTAGGGGCTTGTTTTAAACCATACAAAGCTTTTTCAGTTTATACACATGGTTCGGAAATTTGGGATCCTCAAAACCTGGAGGTTGTTCCACAAAGACTTCTTCTTTTAAGTCCCCATTTAAGAACGCACTTTTAACGTCCATTTGAAAAAGTTTAAAACCCCTGGCACTAGCAAAAGCACACAGCAATCGAATAGCCTCTAGACGAGCTACTGGTGCAAATGTTTCGTCGAAATCAATCCCCTCTTCCTGATTATAGCCTTTGGCAACTAACCTAGCCTTATTCCTGAAAATGTCACCTTCTTCGTCGGTTTTGTTCTTATAAATCCATTTGGTGCCAATAATTGTCCTATTAGCAGGTCTAGGTACTAATTCCCACACGTTAGCTCTTACAAATTGACCTAATTCTTCATGCATTGCACCATTCCAAAATTCATCTTGCAAGGCTTCTGTTATGGTTTTAGGTTCTATTAAGGACACGAATGCAACATGCACAGAATGAGTTTTTGATAGACCGTCATTTACACATGTTTTTACCCTCATACTAACACCGTTTGAGGTGTTGATTCTCGTGTTTTAGGCCGATTTCACGCTAGGTTGTGCTTGGTTGTGTTATTTCAGGTCCTAGTACGTGAATGAAGGCTTAGGAGCGAGTCTGGGGTCGATTGGACGAAGAACGGACGAAGGGCGAGCTTTTGGAGGAGTGCACGGGCAGACCAGGAGGCTGCACGGCCGTGCACTAGGGCCATTTGGCCGTGCGCCTCACGACGAGGCCATGCACGGGCACAATCCAGGCTTGCACGGCCGTGCGCCTGGCCGTGCAAGATGGCTGAGATCGGTTAAGTGAAACGGTGCGTTTTGATGGTGCACGGCCAGAATGGTGATGTGCACGGCCGTGCACCTGCCCGTGCAACTCGGGAAAACCGGTTTTAATGCCTAATCCGAGCCAAAAGTGGGAGAATCGCGTTTTGAGAGCAAAAACAGAGCCCTAGAGAGAGAAAGTGCGAAGAACTCATCCTAGAAGCCGTCTTGGAGCTGGATTTCATCGAATCGAGCTTGGAGATCGTCATAGGAGTGAAAATCATCGTCCCGGAGCAGATTATCCTCATCGTTATGAGTATGACTAATCCGATTCTTGTTTTCTCTTCTCTCTCTATGGAGTAGAACCCTTCTCTCACTTGGGTATGAAGAACCCTAGTTCCTTGTGTTAGGGATTTGATTGTAATGACTTGGGATGATATTACTGTTTGATTTTAATCGAATGATGCATGTTTCATGAATTGATTTGAGTCTGATCAGCTTGTTTCAATTTCTGCTTCAACCTGAGATAGATAGAATCTGATTAGGTTGTTAGAGCCTCTTCATTCGATAGTAGGAGATTGGCTTTACGAGAGTTAGCCAGTTTACTGCTTTGTACTGGTGTTCTCGACGCCAGTAGTGGAGTTCTGTGTTTATAGCCTCAGCTTTCTATCCCGGTGAAGACTAGTCGTCTGCCGGGTAGTTAGACGGAGAGGGCTTGGTCAGCTTAAGAGATTCCAAGCTACTGTCGGATCTTCCGCAGTCTAATCAACAGTAAATCAACCCAGGGAATTGCAATTGAACCTAACTAAGGGGCTAGGGGGACTCAATCCCGAGTGACTCTTAACTGCTTTTGAAAACCGAACCATTTCCTGCTTTCTTACTGCTTTTGCTTTAAACAACAATCACTCGAACTAGTTTGCTAGATAATAGAGAATCACGGAGTAAGCAGTAGATCTAGACCCCGGGTTGATAATATAACTTGCCTGTTACTGCATTCCCGGACTGCGATTACACTTGGTCGCAGTTTGGTGTTGTGTTTTGGCGTGTCAAGTGTTTGGCGCCGTTGCCGGGGAACCTCTAGGTTATTGGGGAAACGTGATAATTTGTTACTCTAGCTTTTATTTACTGCATTTTATCTCTTCCACCTGTGTGCCTTCACGGGTTGCTTCTACTGATTGTGTGCAGGTAGTGCATGACCCGTAGCCAGTCGGGAGATCTACTACCATTAGACCAGGAGCTTGAACGAACTTGTAGGAACTTCAAGCGGGCTCTAAAGGCGCGACTGGCTGCGGAGGAGGCGCTGTCACAGCTGCAGTTAGGAGAAGAAGAAGAAGAAGGCGAGATGGGGGATCCGCAGAACAACGATCTGATCCCCGGGGAGCAGACCATGGGATCCTACTGGACCGCTAGGGCTGCGGACATGAGGTCACCTATTCAACACCCTCAGGTCCCAGCCAACAACTTTGAGGTGAGCACCTCTGTGATCACCATGCTGCGCGGTTCAGTAGTGTTCCGTGGTAAGGAGGGAGAGTGCCCTCGATCACATCTCAGGCGATTCCACGAGCTCATCGATGGAATCAAGATCAATGGGGTACCAGCAGATGCCATCCAGCTGAGGTACTTCCCATTCACTCTGGAGGGGCAGGCCAAGGAGTGGCTAGACACTCGACCTCCGGGCTCCATCACCACGTTCGCCAACCTGGCGGACAAGTTCCTCACCCGCTACCATCCTCCATCCAAGACAGCTGATCTCCAGAAGCAGATTACACACTTTTCTCAGGATGAGGATGAGACCATTAGGGATGCTTGGGAGAGGTACACCAGCCTCTTTCTCAGGTGTCCCAACCATGGTTTCAATGATGCGTTTAAGGTGGGCACTTTCTATCACGCCCTCTTCCCGGAGGACAAGCAGCTGATCGATTCGGTTTGTGGCGGGAACATGCTGACCAAAACCCCGCCACAGCTGAATCAACTCTTTGAGGAGATGGCGGAGAATGGTTATGACTGGGGCACTGCCAGGAGATCGAGACGAGCACCTGGAAGGGGTGTGCATGCTGTGGGCACCCAGTCATCTGATTTGGTGCAGGTGGTATCGAAGCTGGTTTCAGCTATCGATCGTTCTGGTTTGATTGCAGGTACCGGACAGCCGCAGGCGATGCACTGCCAGTGGTGTGAGAGCTCTCATCACACCGTGGAGGACTGTCAGGCGATGAGGGAGTCGTCCACTCCCCAGGAGCAGGTGGATTTCATCGGGAATGCCAGGCGCTTTGACCCCTACAGCAACACCTATAATGAGGGGTGGCGCCAGCATCCTAACTTTTCTTGGGCTGGGCCGAATCCCAGACCACCAGCTCCTCAGGGACCTCCCGGTTTCCAGAGGCCTCCATACCAGCCCAGACAGGGGCAATTTCAGCAGCAGCAGCAGCCACTCTACCAGCCCAGACAGGGGCCAGTTCCACCTCAGTCGCAGGCACGACCATTTCCACAGGCAGGGGCAGCCCCATCACAGGTTGACCCGATGGCGGAACTGAGAGATCTGGTGGGTTCTCTGGCCTCCTCCAGTGCGAGTAAGTTCACTAACATTGAGCAGTTCATGGAGAAAGCTTCTGGCAAGTTCTTGGAGCTAGAAGCTGGTCAGAGAAACACACAGGCTGTGCTGCGGGATATACAGACCCAGCTTGGTGGTGTTGCCCAGGCTGTTGCTCGGAGGACTCCAGGTACCTTGCCTGGTCAGACTATCCCTCACCCGCAGAACCAGGATGAAAACTTGAGTGCCATCACGACCAGGAGTGGCAAGGTGACTGCCGATCCACCTGTTCGGGCAGAGGAGAAAGAGACCCCTGCTTCAGCACTTCCAGCTAATCAGGAAGAAATGGAGAAGGAGGTTGAGGTGCCTGCTCCTACACCGCAACCAGTGGTGAAGGAGTATGTACCACAGCTTCCCTTTCCTACTCGGTTGCACAAAGACCGACTGGAGACTGAGTTTGCCAAATTCATGGCAATGCTGAAGCAGGTGAATATTAGCATGCCCTTCGTGGAGGCATTATCGAAGATGCCCAAGTATGCCAAGTTCATGAAGGATCTCCTCACCAACAAGAGGAAGCTTGGGGAGCTGTCTACGGTGATGCTAAACGAGGAGTGTTCTGCCATCCTGCAGAACAAACTACCAGAGAAGCGAAAAGATCCAGGGAGTTTCACTATCCCTTGCATGATTGGTAGTTTGCATGTAGGGAAGTCCTTGGCGGATTTAGGCGCTAGCATTAATGTCATGCCATATTCATTGTTTAAGAAGCTAGGCCTAGGTGAACCCAGTAATACTAGGATGAGCATCCAGCTTGCTGATAGATCTATTGTGCATCCTAGGGGTATAGCAGAGGACTTGATAGTCGCAGTAGGGCCATTTTCATATCCTGTTGATTTTGTGATTTTGGACATAAATGAGGATGTTGATGTGCCATTGATACTGGGTAGACCTTTTCTCGCCACCGCCAAGGCACTGATTGATGTTAATGATGGAAAGCTGATTTTGAGAGCTGGGGGTGAACAAATCACCTTCTCTGTTTCTGATAATATGAAACACCCCCAGCTCCATGATGATCTTGATTACTGTGATGTTGTTGCTGATTTTGAGACCGCACTCGCCATCACGAGTGCGGGTACTGATGATTTCCTTGAGCGTTGTCTTTTGCTAGGGGAACAGGCATCACAGGATATGCAGCTGGCGGAGCAGCTGGCGGAGCTGGACGAGGCTGCGAGCGAGGGGCGAGAGATGCCATTCAAGCCGATTCCCATCTCGCCCCGGCTCGCTACATCATTGGAGGAGCCACCAGAGTTGGAGCTTAAACCCCTCCCATCTCATCTGGAGTATGCATTTCTCCGGGAGGGGAATAAGCTCCCGGTTATTATTAGCTCGGATCTGACCCCCGAGCAGAAGAGCAGGCTGGTGGCTCTGTTGCAGAAGTATGCCCGGGCCATGGCATGGAAGATCACTGACATCAGAGGCATTAGCCCATCCTTCTGCTCTCACAGAATCTTGATGGAGGATGAGGTTAAGCCAGTCAGGCAGCCGCAGAGGAGATTGTCTCCTAACTTGGAGGCAGTGGTCCGGGCAGAGATCGTGAAGCTCATGGATGCAGGGATCATCTTTGCTATATCTGATAGCAAGTGGGTCAGCCCCACTCAGGTGGTCCCGAAGAAAGGCGGGATGACTGTGGTCCCGAACGAGAAGAAGGAGTTGATCCCGATGCGGACCGTGACCGGCTGGAGAGTCTGCATCGATTACCGGCGCCTGAACGACGCCACCAGGAAAGATCATTTTCCCCTACCTTTCATTGACCAGATGCTGGAGAGGTTGGCGGGCCATGAGTTCTATTGCTTCCTGGATGGCATGTCTGGGTACTTCCAGATTCCTATTGCACCGGAGGATCAGGAGAAGACCACATTCACTTGCCCCTTCGGCACTTTTGCTTACCGGAGGATTCCATTTGGGCTGTGTAACGCACCGGCGACCTTCCAGAGATGCATGCTGGCTATCTTTGACCGACTGGTTGGAGAGATCATGGAAGTCTTCATGGATGATTTCTCGGTATATGGAGACTCCTTCACTCACTGTCTCCATAACCTGGAACTCGTTCTGAAGAGGTGCGAGGAGACGAATCTGGCACTCAGCTGGGAGAAGTGCCATTTCATGGTTCGTGAGGGTATCGTGCTTGGGCACAAGATCTCCAAGAAGGGGATTGAGGTAGATCGCGCGAAGATTGAGACGATCAGTCAGCTACCTCCTCCCGTTTCTGTGAAGGGGATTCGCAGCTTTCTGGGTCATGCAGGCTTTTACCGGCGCTTCATCAAAGACTTCTCGAAGATTGCCCTGCCGTTGACCAAGCTGTTGGAGAAGGATGCGCCATTCCAGTTCACTCCAGAGTGCACAGCTGCATTTGAGACTCTGAAGGAGAAGCTTACCCATGCCCCTATCATGGTGACTCCTGACTGGTCTCTTCCTTTTGAGCTGATGTGCGATGCGAGTGACTTATGCAGTCGGAGCAGTTCTGGGTCAGAGACGCGAGAAACACTTCCAGCCCATCTACTACGCGTCGAAGACCTTGAACGATGCACAGGAGAACTACACCACCACAGAGAAGGAGCTCCTTGCTGTGGTGTATGCATTTGACAAGTTCCGACCCTATCTGGTGCTTTCTCACGTGGTGGTTTACACTGACCACTCGGCGATTCGTTATCTGATGAGCAAGGCTGATGCAAAGCCTAGGCTCATCCGCTGGATCTTGCTGCTGCAGGAGTTCGATATCGAGATCCGGGACAAGAAGGGAGCCGAGAATGTTGCTGCAGATCATCTTTCTCGGTTGGAAGCCCCTCCGGTGGACAACTTCGAGGAAGAGATCGACGACTCCTTCCCGGGTGAGCGACTGCTGGCGATGACCCTGGTGGACAGCGTGACCCCTTGGTATTCTGACTTTGCCAACTATCTGGTGGGCAAGCAGTTACCCAAGGGGATGGCTACTCATGCGAAGCGCAAGTTCTTCTCCGATCTGAAGCACTACTTCTGGGAGGATCCTTACCTCTTCAGAATCGGAGCAGATGGCGTGATCCGGCGCTGTGTCATGGAGCATGAGATGGGAGACATCCTGTCTCAATGTCACGAAGGACCCACTGGCGGTCATCATGGAGGAACCCGCACGGCGCGGAAGGTGCTACAATCGGGCTTCTATTGGCCCTCGCTCTTCAAGGATGCAGACACCTTCGCACGCCAGTGCGACCGCTGCCAAAGGTCAGGTAACATTTCTGCCCGGGATGAGATGCCCCAACATATATCTGTTATTTGTGAAATTTTTGATGTTTGGGGTATCGATTTCATGGGCCCATTCCCTCCATCTTTTGGCAATCTGTACATTTTGGTTGCAGTGGACTACGTCTCGAGGTGGGCAGAAGCTCAAGCCATGCCCACCAATGATGCAAGACGGGTCTGCTCATTTCTGAAGCAGCTGTTCTCCCGGTTCGGGACACCTCGCGCCATTATTAGTGATAGAGGAACCCATTTTCAGGGGCAATTCACTAAACTCCTCTCTCGCTATGGCGTTAAGCATCAGGTGTCGGTGGCCTATCATCCCCAGTCAAATGGGCAGGCCGAGCTGACGAACCGGGAGTTAAAACGTATAATTGAAAAGACGGTGGATCAGTCCCGCAAGGATTGGTCCACCAAGCTCGATGATGCTCTCTGGGCGTATAGGACTGCCTATAAGAACCCGATTGGCACTTCTCCCTATAGGCTTGTCTATGGGAAGGCGTGCCATTTGCCGGTAGAGCTAGAGCACAAGGCCTTCTGGGCCATTAAGCTGCTAAACATGGATTTGAGTGTTGCAGGTACAGAACGTAAGTTGCAGCTGCTGGAGTTGGAGGAGTGGCGTTACCACGCCTACGAGAACACCCTGCTCTACAAAGAGCGCACCAAGCGTCTTCACGACGCTAGGTTGAGGGGCCCGAAGGAGTTTCAGGTAGGTGATCGTGTTCTGCTCTTTAATGCACGCCTGAAACTCTTTCCGGGCAAGCTCCGTTCTAGGTGGTCGGGTCCTTTCACGGTGACCCAAGTTTTCCCGCATGGTGCGGTGGAGATCAGCAATGCTCAAACCGAGCCATTCAAGGTGAATGGCCACCTCCTAAAGTTGTACTTGGGAGGTGCTGTCGAGCGCGCAGAGCTGCTGATCAAGCTCGAGGACCCTTAGTTCCTCTACTGGCGTCCAGCTAAAAGACGGTAAAGAAGCGCTTGTGGGGAGGCAACCCCACCGAGGTTTGCATTTTCTTACTCTTTTTCCTTTGATTTTGTGTGTTTTTGAGTCTTGAGACGTTGGATCTGGAGTTACGTGTCGTTTTTGAGTGAAAACAGGTTGATTTCGGGACCCCAGCAAGGTGCACGGCCAGAAAATCAACTTGCACGGCCGTGCGCCTAGCCTGGCCTGGCCGTGCGCGCTCTCGGCGCAAGTTGCACGGCCAAAAGTGCATTGTGCACGGCCGTGCACATCCTCGGCCAGGCCGTGCACCTTGCACGGCCAACATTTCGCCTCGCACGGCCGTGCAGCACCCTCGGCCAGGCCGTGCGAGCTCTCGTCGCAAGTTGCACGGCCAAATGTGCATTGCGCACGGCCGTGCAACACCCTCGGCCAGGCCGTGTCGGCCTGCACGGCCAAAAAACCCAGGTGCACGGCCGTGCGCCTCTACCCGTGCAGCCGAGGCACGGGCTCTATAAATGGCCGTGCACGGCCATTGTGGTCAGAATCCCAATTTTTATCGCCGGAAACCTCTCCCCCTCGCCGGAAAACCGCGCCAAACCTACCTATTTTGATTTTTCCGGCCACTTTGGGTCCGTTTTTCACCAAACCAACACAAAACCCATTCTTTCCACACCCAAGGCGGCCTATCCCCCGAGTTTGAGCGAGTTTGGGCGACATTTTTGTCGCCGGAGGCGATTTCCGGCGAGAATCCGGCGAGGCTCCGACGAGCATTTCCGGCCAGATTTTTGGCATTTCGTCGCTTCCATCGTCTTCCCCTCATCTTCCCCTACACCTCTACTTGAGTCTCCAGGTTTGATTTTGCCCCTAACTTTGTTAATTTTGGAGAATTGAGTGTGTAGGGTGTATGTTAGAGAACTTTTTTGAATCATGCGATTTGTGTGAAATTGATTGAGGGGAATGCATGGGATGTGATTGAATTATGTTGGGCAATGTCCCGTTTGTTTGATTGAGCCCTTGTGTGCAAGAATTTGGCCAATTTCATGCTTCACTTAATAGTGCACACAAGGTGTTCGATGAAATGCCTGTTTTCCATGCCATGTTGTGGCCACCGGTTGGGGCCCTTAATGATGTCGTTTGTGGGTGTTTTTGCTATGGATGTGAACCTTGAGTTGCCTACTTTATTGTGAATGTGCACCCCCACCCGGTTTATGCTTGATTTATCGAGTTTTTGACCCCCGAACTATGGATGAACCCATGGTTCGGCTGCTTCCTGTTCTTAAGTGTGGGGGTGGACTTGACCTTTTCTTTGGCTCTTTTGGTTCCACTTTGGGTTGTTGTTTTGCAGGGCAATGGCACAACCTAATTTCCAGCACCCGTTCATCCGGGATCTCAGGAAGGGTCACACCGCAGCGCGCTTCAAGCAGGTCGTGGAAACCCCGTTTGGCGCCCACCATTGCTTGTCCAAACGGGAGTTTCGGCGATTGCACTGCTACGACCAGATTTCCGCCGTGCTCGCCAACCCTGCATGGCGCCGTCTGTTCCAGATCTGCGAGACGGTCTACAACGAGCCGGTGTGGGAGTTCTACACCACTTTCAAGCACAACTCCACGACCAGGTACCATGATCGTACAGCCGTTCAATTCAGGCTGGGTGGGGTCCCCCGATCCTTGAGCTATCACGAGCTGGCTGAGGCTCTCGACCTCGACCTCGACGACGATCAGGAGTACGTCACCGAGCTTGATGAGCCGGAGGTGGATTTCAAGAGGCTGTACACCAGCCTGGCTCAGCCTGGCCAGACGCGTCCTTTCAAGTCTGGGAGGACGAAGGCATCTACCCTGCGGATCGAGTACCGACTTCTCCACCACCTGCTGGGGAAGTCTTACACTCCTGCATATGATAGCGCCGGCCACATCACGAAGAGGCCCCTGTACTTCCTCGATTCGATCCGAGAGCGCGACCACCCTCTCCACCTGGGTTCGGTGGTGGCCAGGACATTCGCGAAGACGGCCAAGGAGCTGAAGAGCCTCCACTGCGCCCCCCTCATCACCCGCCTGGTTACCTTCTTCGGCCTCTCACTGCAGGGGTGCACCAAGGAGGGGGAGACCCCCATCTTTGGCGCTGCGACGATCGGGAAGATGCTGTTGTTGCGGGAGAGGAACGGTGTTCAGTGGGTCGAGGGATTTCCGGAGCCTCCTATCCCCGCGGAGCCCGAGGAGGAGGCTGACGATGAGGTGGACACCGATGAGGTGGATGCTGCTGTGGATGCTGCTGCGGATGCTGCTGATGATCCCCCACAGACTGACTTCCATTTTGGGGATAGCAGCTCCACTTTCCAGGGCCAGGACTACTTCACCCAGCAGTTCGAGCAGCTGAGGATCCAGAACCAGCTGCTCCTCGACCAGCAGATGCAGTTCCAGCAGCAGTACGCGGCAGATCAGGCCGAGTACCGCCACAGGCTGGACGCGATCCAGGCTCAGCAGGGCGTGACTCTCGCCCATATCGAGCGGGAGAAGCGCCGTTCCCGGCGCATGCAGGAGGTTCAGCAGCACCTGCTTCAGCTGGTTCCGGGCGATCCACCGGTCTGGAGGACTCCCTGGGATGACTCCCCTCCACATGATGGCGCGGCTGGCGCTGCTGGTGATGATGCATTCATGGATGACATCGACTTCACCGATCTTGGCGACGAGTAGGCTGTACTCGTTGCCCGTCTCAGTGTGTTTGTTTTCGTTTTCTTTTTAGACTTTTGAGTGTTTGCTCCATGTGTGCGGAGCTTGAACTTAGTGTCAGTTGTTTTTGTTTTTGGTTTTTCCTTTGTGGTTTGATGTAGCCGTCTGGGCTAACACTTATCCCTAACGCCAGTGTGCTAGTGTTTCTGATGTTCGATTTGTGCAGCATTGACCACTCCCCCGTTCGTTTCTCGCTGACTGGTCCACTTCCAGTCCCCCAGCAGTGTTCTTACCCGGTAACATCGTTCCCCTTATCTTTCCCTCTACTCCATTGAGGGCAATGTCGTGCTTAAGTGTGGGGGGATGTTTTGTATCGGTTGGAATATTTTAGATGGTGCTTGGAGCCTAGTCCACTGTCCGAATCTTACGATTTGAGGGCTCCAAGTACTGCTGTTTGATCATATTGGCACTGTGTTTTGATGGATGAATTGATTGGTTTTCAGATTAATGCATGACAACTTGTTTGCGACTAGGACAACCTATGATGAGGACTGAAATGTGCAGTAGAACGATGTAGGGGTTCAGTTTTTCAACTGTTTGCTTGCCAACTGTGACTTGATCTGACTTGATCTGATTACTTGTTCTTGACAGTCGTTTATGCATCTAGTTCAGGGTATCAGAATGTGAGATAGAGCATATAGGTAGCCATGTGAGATTTGAGCCTGCTCGTTTCTTTCTTGTGCGATAGATCCCTCTTCCATGATGTGTAGCATTCACGTTGTCACTAGCTAAGATGATGGGGGCATAGGATTAGCCCACGCCCAAAACTGACTGTCCTGATGTGTCATATCCCCTAGTCAGCCCCTTTGAGCCGTGTGTTATCCTTTCTTTTGGTCTATAATGAGAAAATCACCCTTGTTGCATCTTTTAGAAGGTTCCACAGAGTGGTTTTATATATATTTTGCTGTTTCTGCTAAAGTCTATGTGAGTGCTGGAGGTAGTGCTTAAAGGTTGGGCAGATGTTTGAAATTTATGCAGAAGTGGTGGCTCTCTTAAGAAATGAAAAGAAAAATAAAAGAAAAACAAAGAAAAAAATTGAAAGCAAAAGAGAGCCACTACCAAAAATCTGAATAATGCCCAGTAAGTAGTGTTTCTTAGCAGTCTGGCTTGGAAATGCTGATGTTTATGCCTCCTTCGCTCTTGTGCTCGTAAGATGTTGAGTAATGCAGGATAGCAGATAGAAAATACCGGTTTGTTTGACTGTGTTTGTGTGTTTGGGAAATGTGGAACCTTTTGCTATGAATACTTCCACCACCTAAAAGGCCTTTTCCCCATGTCCAAGACCCTAGCCAGTCATTTGAACCTGTGTCTAAGACCTCCTGATTAGTTAGTGGTGACACCCCATATGTGAACTCTAGCATTTAGAGGCTGCCATCATGGTGAAGAGATGATAGGGATTGAGAGAAATAGCATGCGCATCTTTCGCATCAAATTGTCCTGACCCCACTGGTCGAGAGTGAGTGATTCATTTTCATTTTCTATATGCTCTTGTACCCCGGTGAGGACCTAGATTGCTCGGTCTCTATTCTGATGTCTTGAGTTGGATGCATGAGTTGACTGTTTTGAGTAAGTGGTTGAATCAAGTCTAGGTTGGCCAGTGAACAGAAGGGAGACTCTTCCTTTACTCGATTTGCTGCACTCGAATGTCCTTTGTGGTGGTTGTCCAGGTTGTTATTGAGGTTGTGCATGTATTGATGTTTGAAAACCAGTGCGATTCACGTGTTCTGTGCCTTTATGATTTGTCCCCAAATGTCGGATGATGGAAATATGTAAGCTTACCTAGTGTCTGACTTGGTTTGCTTGGGGACAAGCAAACGGTTAAGTGTGGGGGAGTTTGATAGACCGTCATTTACACATGTTTTTACCCTCATACTAACACCGTTTGAGGTGTTGATTCTCGTGTTTTAGGCCGATTTCACGCTAGGTTGTACTTGGTTGTGTTATTTCAGGTCCTAGTACGTGAATGAAGGCTTAGGAGCGAGTCTGGGGTCGATTGGACGAAGAACGGACGAAGGGCGAGCTTTTGGAGGAGTGCACGGGCAGACCAGGAGGCTGCACGGCCGTGCACTAGGGCCATTTGGCCGTGCGCCTCACGACGAGGCCATGCACGGGCACAATCCAGGCTTGCACGGCCGTGCGCCTGGCCGTGCAAGATGGCTGAGATCGGTTAAGTGAAACGGTGCGTTTTGATGGTGCACGGCCAGAATGGTGATGTGCACGGCCGTGCACCTGCCCGTGCAACTCGGGAAAACCGGTTTTAATGCCTAATCCGAGCCAAAAGTGGGAGAATCGCGTTTTGAGAGCAAAAACAGAGCCCTAGAGAGAGAAAGTGCGAAGAACTCATCCTAGAAGCCGTCTTGGAGCTGGATTTCATCGAATCGAGCTTGGAGATCGTCATAGGAGTGAAAATCATCGTCCCGGAGCAGATTATCCTCATCGTTATGAGTATGACTAATCCGATTCTTGTTTTCTCTTCTCTCTCTATGGAGTAGAACCCTTCTCTCACTTGGGTATGAAGAACCCTAGTTCCTTGTGTTAGGGATTTGATTGTAATGACTTGGGATGATATTACTGTTTGATTTTAATCGAATGATGCATGTTTCATGAATTGATTTGAGTCTGATCAGCTTGTTTCAATTTCTGCTTCAACCTGAGATAGATAGAATCTGATTAGGTTGTTAGAGCCTCTTCATTCGATAGTAGGAGATTGGCTATACGAGAGTTAGCCAGTTTACTGCTTTGTACTGGTGTTCTCGACGCCAGTAGTGGAGTTCTGTGTTTATAGCCTCAGCTTTCTATCCCGGTGAAGACTAGTCGTCTGCCGGGTAGTTAGACTGAGAGGGCTTGGTCAGCTTAAGAGATTCCAAGCTACTGTCGGATCTTCCGCAGTCTAATCAATAGTAAATCAACCCAGGGAATTGCAATTGAACCTAACTAAGGGGCTAGGGGGACTCAATCCCGAGTGACTCTTAACTGCTTTTGAAAACCGAACCATTTCCTGCTTTCTTACTGCTTTGCTTTAAACAACAATCACTCGAACTAGTTTGCTAGATAATAGAGAATCACGGAGTAAGCAGTAGATCTAGACCCCGGGTTGATAATATAACTTGCCTGTTACTGCATTCCCGGACTGCGATTACACTTGGTCGCAGTTTGGTGTTGTGTTTTGGCGTGTCAGTTTTGGAACGAGTTAGCATACCTTGGTCCATGTTCCCTATCACAAGAGAAGCTGGATGTCGTTTACTAATGTGTGGGGGTGGCTGAAGTACTGTTTCTGTTCCAACTTTTGTACCTTCCTGGACTTCAGGGCCTGCCGCCTCCCTTTCCTTGTTGTTTGTAGAGGTCCCTCGGTCATTTCTTGCTGTAGCACTGGTTCCGAGTCCTCTGTCGAGGCAGCCACCACCTGCTTTCTATCTAGTCCAAAATCATCATCATCAACCTGTTCTGGACACTCATCGAAAGATTCATCAAACAACACATTGATAGACTCTTCAACCTTGAGAGTTCGTTTGTTAAATACTCTATAAGCCCTGCTATGATTAGAATAGCCAAGAAAGGTTGCTTCATCAGATTTTGCATCAAACTTACCTAGAGGATCCTTGGTATTAAGGACAAAACATTTACACCCAAAGGGGTGAAAATATCCTATATTAGGTTGCTTTCCTTTCCACAGTTCATAGGGTGTTTTCTTAAGAACAGATCTTATCAAGGCTCTATTTGTAATGTAGCATGCAGTATTAATTGCTTCTGCCCAGAAATGTTTAGGCAAAGCATAATCATTAAGCATGGTTCTACCAATCTCAATTAAGGTTCTGTTCTTTCTCTCCACAACTCCGTTCTGCTGAGGAGTTCTAGGTGCAGAGAAGTTGTGAGAAATCCCAGCCTCATCACAAAACTGCTCAAAAGGTTCTGATATGAATTCCCCCCCATGATCACTTCTGACACTGCCTATCATGAGTTGTTTTTCATTTTCAACTTTCCTAGAGTAGGTTTTAAAATTCTGAAAGGCCTCGTCCTTGGATGCCAGAAAATACACCCAAGTGAACCTGGTGTAGTCATCTACAATTACAAAAGCATAATGTTTCCCTCCGTAACTACGAATATTAGCAGGACCAAACAGATCAATATGGATAAGTTTAGAGGTCTATTTGTAGAGATTACTGCTTTGCTCTTGAAACTAGATCGTGCGTGTTTACCCTTAGCACAAGCATCGCAAAAGAAGTCCTTTCTATCTTTCAACCCAGGCAGCCCTCTTACTAGTTCTAGGTTGGACAGTTTTGATAAAATTCCTATACTAACATGACCCAGTTTCCTATGCCAAAGAACTTGATCCCCTTTATCATGAGTTATCAAGCAAATCTCATCTGGTTTGTCATTAATGTTCAAAACATATATTTTTCCTTTTCGTTTTCCAGAGAACAGTACCTTTTTATCTTGAATTGACTCTACATAGCAGCAATCAGATTCAAATACAACCCTCTTACCTTGACCACACATCTGACTGATGGACAAGAGATTATGTTTTAATCCCTCTACCAGCATTACGTTTTTTATAGAGGGACCAGAGCCTATGTTGCCTTTTCCTAGAATGTATGCATGATTGTTATCCCCAAAGAATACCTTACCTGACTTACCTGTCGTGAAGGTCGAGAAAAGTTTCTTGTTACCTGTCATGTGATGTGAGCACCCACTATCCAATACCCATTCTGATGTCTCCATGCTCACTTGGAGACATTTCTGCACAAAAAGCAGTCATTTGGTTTTTGGTATCCAGACTTGCTTGGATACCCGTTTGTCTTGATGATTTGAACAAAACCTACTAATGTGGCCTTTCTTATGACATGTATAGCAGATTAGAGATAACCTCCTTTTACACATTTTAATTGTATGTCCTGTCCTGTGACAGTACTTGCATTCATTAGATCGACGAGCTCTCATCTCGTGAGGTGTTGTTACTGTTCTATTCCTGTTCCTATCCTGTACTGACGTTTCATTTGACTCGTAGTTGCATCTTATAGAGTTCTTAACCAGAGTGACCAGTTTCTCATTTTGATCAGTTAAGGTAGCTAAACAAGAGGTTAACTCAGCTGACTCTTTTCTTAAGTCCTCACATTCTTTTCTAAGTCTGATATTATCACTATCTTGTTCACCCATCCTCTTCCTAAGCGTTTCATGCTCAATTGTTAGTTTGAGATAGTCCTTTTTTAATTGAGAGTATTTTATTCTGACGTTACCAAACTCTGCCTGAATCTCTTTTATGGTTGTAGTTAATTGATCATCATCACTGTAATATTCTATTTCACTATATGTGTCAGAGTTTAGAATACTTACCTCACTTGTCTGATGTCTGTTATCAGACTCAGGTTGATCATCAAGAGCCATATAACTTTCTTCATGTAGTTCCTCATCATCATCTTCCTCTTCACTTCCACTCCACGTAGCTGCCATCGCACGTTCTTTTCTTAATTGAGGACACTCTGCCTTGATGTGTCCGGATCTTCCGCATTTGAAACATCCTGCTGAGTTGATGCCTTTAGCACCTTGAATCTGCTCGTTTCGACTTCTGAAATTAGGTTTGAGCTGACCAAATCTGATTGCACCTTCCTTTTCCAAATCACGGTTCTTTGTCACAAAATTTCCTCTTCTCTTCTCTTTTCTTTTCTTATTCGAAGCAGTCTGCTAATCTGCTTGCTAAGCAGAGCAAGTTCTTCATCCTCCATGTCTACAAGCTCTTCAGAGTCATCATTTAAGGTGGCTTTGAAGGCGATTCCTCTTTTTCCTTTATCTCCAGTCATCTTCTCACCATTGTTTCTGCTAAGCTTGTCTTCATGAGTTGCAAGTGAACCTATAAGCTCATCAATGGGTAGAGCTTCCAAATTCTTGGCTTCTTCAATCGCCGTAACTTTGGGAGTCCATTTCTCGGGCAATCCCCACAAAATATTTCTTACCAGATCACCACTTTCATAAGACTTCCCTAAGTTTTCCAGGCTATTGACAATGTTGGTAAATCTCTCATACATTTGTCTGATTGTTTCGCCTTCCTCCATTTTGAAAAGCTCGAACTGTTGCTTCAGAGAATTGACGCGTGAGGTCTTCACCTGGGATGTGCCCTCATACGTGACTTGTAGTTTATCCCATATCTCCTTTGCTGTCTTGCACCCTGCTACCTTGTGATATTCTTCAGGACCAAGGGCGCAGTACATAAGATTGGTTGCCTTACAATTCTGTTGAAACCTCTCATAGTCTTCATCTGTCCATTTTTCCTGATCCGCTTTTAGCTCATACGGACCCTTCGTTACCCTTGCCCATAGCTTAGGATCCGTCGATCCGATGAACAGCTCCATGCGGTTTTTCCAGTACCCATAATTGACTCCCTCGAACCTAGGAGGCCGATTTTGCGAAAACCCATCTGCTAGGTAGAGTGGGGCATTGTTTCCCGAGCCTGACGCCATTTTGGATTCCGCCGGAGGTTGCAGAACCTTCTTCTACGGCGACCTTGCTCTGATACCACTTGTTGGTCCGGTGGCGCGCGCCTTCTTTTTCTTTAAAAGGGGGTTTTTGCACCTGCAATTTCACGAAATTGGATATCTGGAATTTGCTAGGGTTCTTTCGAACCTGGTTAGAAGAAAATGGAAAACAAACGTTTTGATCTGAACACTTGACCTAGCACTCTCCACTTCTAGTTTTACCTCACGTGTATAGATACTCAGATGGGCTTTGGCTTAAGGACTAAAGCCCACAATCTTATTTAATTTCGGTTTCCTTACTGGCCCACTCAAACTCGTTCCTGAGCCCGTCTGTTTAATCCTAGCAGCTAAGGCCAACGCTGCCGTTTTCCCTAAACAACTATCAGAGGTTTACTTTGAGACTTAACGGATCACAGCACCTTACTTGGCCAATTTGAGAGATGAACAAAAACAGAGATGTGCAGAAATCTTAGAAACAGAGTAAACAAAGACACAGCCAATTTTTACGTGGTATCCAGTGTTGAGAGAAAAGAGTATCTCAACACTGACTAATCCACGGTCAGTGATTCACTAATCCGTGATCACTGACGTTCCACTAAGGATATGTTCTTGAAGAGCAGAGTACAAAGTACAGAGCTTCCCTGATCAACCTTCTCGGACTGATCAGATTCTAATCGTGATCAACTTCCCGTTGATGACTCAGTCTACCCAGATCAACTCCCTGTCGACCTGCTCGAGCAATCTCCCCGATCACTCAACCACTTCTCTATCAATCTGTTTACATCAACTCTCCTGCTATTTTCACTCGATTGATCTCCGAAAAGTATATCCTCTAATCTAACCTCCTTTGCTTTATACTGATTTCAAAGCTAGCCGTTGCTGCATTCAAGTTTCCGCCTTGCTGTGAAATCTTCAGATTTGGTAACTCCTTGATTTCGAGATTTGGCTTTCCTTCTGCTTGATTTGTCTTTCCATCTTACTCGTTCTCTTCCTTTCTTGCACTGCACGTTCCCTATTGACTGGCTTGATCCCAACACTTAATCCATTATATTACTTTCCAACAAATTAACAGAACAAATAAACAATTGCATAGCATAAATCAGTTTTATTGAAGGCTGCAAGCATCCAAACACGCTTACAATTAAAAAAACACTATGAAAAAAAAATGACACTGGATCCCATCTCAACCCTCAAGTCCTCAACCAGGTAGGTACAGTAACTAAACGGGAGGTAAAGGGTTATATTGCACAACGGGAATTAGTTCCAAGTGATTCTTCTTCCTCAGGGAGACGCCAAACTGCTCGTCCATATTCAAGCTTTCCGGCTCAGCTCCACCGGGAAGCTTCCAGTCAAAATGGAACAACAGATTCGCCAGGGGAAGTTCCACAACCGCTAACCCAAAAGTCATTCCAGGGCACATCCTCCTTCCCGCTCCAAACGGGAGGAACTCGAAATCGGTTCCTCGAAAGTTCACTTTCTCATCGAGAAACCTCTCGGGGAGGAACTTCTCGGCCTCCGCACCCCAGTAACGAGGGTCCCTCGATATGGCCCACACGTTCACCAGCACCCTCGTCTTCAGAGGGATGTCGTACCCGAAGATCCGACACTCCTCCCTGCACTCCCTGGGAAGGACCAGCGGAGTCGGGGTGTGCAGCCTCAGCGTCTCCTTGATCACCAGTTTCAAATAGGCCAGCTCGTGAATCCCGGATTCTTCCACCTTCCCTCTCTCGCCGAACACCTTTCTCACCTCGGATTTTGCCTTGTGCATCACTTCCGGATTCCTTATCATTTCCGCCATCGTCCATTCGATCAGCGTGGCAGGAGTCTCGCTTCCTGCTAGGAAAATGTTCTGTCCAGTGACGAACTCAGGATTTTTTTTTTAGAAGCGTATCAGTTGATAAAAATACACTAATGAAAACAAATAAATAAATAAAAAGCAAAAAAAAAAATATTATAAGAGGTTTTGTAAAGTTTTGCAAGTCAATTAAATACCAGAAGGAAAGCGTTGATGGCATCTGTGGACAAGTGAAAACCAAGGGTGCAGTCATCCTCCTGAACTCTCAAAAGCACGTCGAGAAGATCCTCCGACGACGACGACGACGTCGTTCCCTTCTGCTTCTCCAACGCTCTCTTGGATCTGTGCTGCCCAATCATGCTCTCCATCAACCTATCGGTGACCTTATGCACGCCGTCGAGCCACTCCGTCGTGCCAAACAGCCTCTGCACCAATCCGCACGAAGGGAACAAGAAGGATATCTTGAACCCTCCGGCGTACTCCACCAGCTCCTTCCGCCACCTTCATGAACTCCTCGGGCTCCTTCGACACGTCCCCGAACGTCGACATCGATATTATCCGGTACGTCAGGTTGAACAACATCTTCGTCGGGTCGATCGTGGAGTCGGCAGTCGCGGCTTGTTCATCAGTAATCCGCGTGACGAGACGTAGCACCTGTATTCAGATGTTACATAACTGGAGGTTGATATTCATTACGTAAAATAACCATACAGTTAAGCGAATGTTACCTATTGAACAAATATTACTCTTTGTTTTAACAAAAAAGGGTTAAGAACTAGTTGGTTTCAAGAAATCTAAATTATTGACTTCATCAACTTGAGTTGTTAACAGAGGTTCAATTATATATCATACATGCATGCTGGAAATTTGCATAGGTTCGGACACCATGTGCTTAACGAAACATATTTGGGTCACTAGGATAAGAACAAAAGATATATCACGATCACAAAAAGCTCTGATACCATGTCCAATAACTCAATTTGTTAGAAGAGTTTCAATCATATAACATTTACTAACAGCTAGAAGACGTTCAATTATTCATCTTATACCATATATTGACACACCCCCTCAAAACGAAAACTAACTCGTATGTGCTTGAGCCTTGAAGTACTTTTCATAGATCAGAACACTATGTTCTTTAATATATAAGGAGGTGGTTCGAGATTTGATCACAAAATCTCAGCTCTTATACCATATCAAACCCAGTTGATCACATTTAACTCGAGTTATTAGAAGACTTTTTTTTTTCAACATGTATCTCATACCATTTACTAACCACACGTACCTCGGCCTCCCTGACCCAACGCAGGGAGTCGACGCGCTTGGCGATGAGGAGCTCGAGCGTGGCGAAACGTCGGAGCTGGCGCCAGTAGTCGCCGTAGGGAGCGTGGATGAGGTCGATCCCGCCGTACATGACTTTGGCCAGGCTAGGGTGCGAGGGCCGCTGGGCGAACTTGATGTCGTGGGTCCTCATCACTTCCTTGGCGGCCTCCGCCGACGATACCAGAGCACGTGCTGAATCTCCCCGAGGTCCAGTCGGATCACGTCGCCGTGCTTTCGGGCCAGCTCCCGCAGCAGCCGGTGCGGGAGCTGGCGGGAGGTGAGGAAATGGTGGAGGTGGCCTATCACGGGGAGCTTCCATCCCGGAGCCGGCGCCAGCTGGCGGTGGCCGGTTTTTCCATCCTCCGCCCATATTTTACGTGAGAAAATTATGATGGTTAGGAAGAGGAAGAAGATGGGAAGAGCTTGTTGCAGGAGGAGCTCCATGTGTTTTGGTGTGATGAGTCCATAACTGATCAAAGTAAGGGTATATATAGCTGAACGTCTGAGTTGAAGCTGAACGTCCGGCCCATATTTTTGTTATTTCGTGGCCTGGAATATTGTAGCTAGTATCCAGTCCTCTAATGTCATTCCCTTGGTCAAATTAATCTTTTTAAATTCTACTATCTTATATTTGATCTTTGTTGTCTTGGGAGTTGGGAAGTGATGCCAGGCGTTTCTAGGTATGGCAAGGGTTTAAACATGCCAGGCGTTTCTAGGTATGGCAAGATTGATCTCCATAACTCGCTTTCTCTCGCCGGAGTTGCATATTCTGGTGAGGTCGATTTTTACAAAGATCTATGTCGCCATCCAAGCAAGCGGCAGGGGATTCGAGCTTCTAGAGATTGTGTTGGACGACGGTCTTCTGGTGGAAGGGGTAGCGCACTTGATTTCCCTCGATAATGGGGCTGATTAGGGTGTGATAGGACTGGAGGCTTGAGGACTCACGAGAAGAACTACGGAAGCCTTTGGTGACGGCCAGGCTGCTCTTGGGACAGCTGATATCGATGCAGCAGCAGGAGGGCCGATCTTGTGTTGGATGATCATTGTCGCTGACGCTTCCCATCTGAGCTACTGTTAAGAGCCCTAAAGGTAATTTGATCTAATGATCGATCATCCTTGTTTTCCTATGTATGTATGTATGTATGTGCATCTGTTCTTACACATTTGACCAGTTAGCTAGCTAGCTAGCTAGTTGTAATTGATCTAGTGAATGTGCATTTTTTTTCTCTATTTCATATTGGATTTGACTTGAAAAAGTCTTGTTGCTTTGATGAGCCATAAGGTAGTGGAGAGTATTTCCAATGCTTGATGAAACATTCGACAAAGCTATTGAGCCCGAGCGGTTAGCTGAGCAAGTATTTAACCTCTGTTTTAAACTTTTATTGCTGATATTCACAAACAAATTTGCCTATATTTCCACTTGCTCTTTGTTTTGGAATGTTCTGCTTTCATAATGGTTTTCTCTTGTAGTTGTTCATACTCGAGGACTGTGAAGATAAGTATGGTTCGCTCGTCATAATGGTGGATTGGTCTTGATGATTTTCTCATTGTCTGAGTCCTTACAACTTTTTCATTGTTCATCTTCACGATACTGAATGTGTGGAATTTTGCTTCTTATATTAATTTGTTCTTGTTTTTGTTTCTTCTCTTGTCACTTTCACAGCTAAACCATGAAATTAACCATGTGAAAGTTGCATTTGAATCACTTTGATAGTGAAGCTGGAACCCCTGTGGCTAGTACTCCTATTAAGCTATTCTCATGAGGTTAGTCGAAAGCATTCTTTGCTCCATTGATTTGTCTGTATACTTGACCCCTTCTGTAAGTGTATTATTGCATGATATCGTATGATTGATAAAAGAGATAAATAGTTGTGGTTCCCTTTTCCCTGCTTAAGAATTGAGCTTCACATTTGGGATACAGCAGGTACTTTTAGAGTTAAGTGTCCTGAACATTCGGACATGAGACCAGTTAATCACGAGGTCTCTCATTCAACATCATTACAAGTTGAAGGTGGTAAAGTGAACAGGCTTTCTTCCACTCCTCTGCTTTCCCCCCCCTGCAAGATGCAAATGCTTCATCTGTTCCTATTTTAACACTTGCTTGCATCTGGGATTGATAGGTTTCATGATTTCGTTGATGGTAGACAAGATCCTTTTATCTCAGTGTAAGCTTTTTATGTTAACTTTTCAACTTAATTGCTTCATTCAAAGAGGTCCCCATGTGTACCTGATAATGTTAGTTAAGGCTTAATCCCATTTCTTTTATCTTTCTATCTCGAGTGAAGTAGAGAAGAGGAGCCTCATCAGTTGCATAAGCCCTGCCACTCCTGGAAGCAATGGTAAACCATTTTGATCGAGGCTAAAAATAATTGAGCTGCAGATTTGGGATACAGCAACGGACGATTCAATGGTACTTTCTGCTGAAGTTTTGCCATAACTCTAATTAATCTGTGTTTTTGTTGGTAGTTTCTCAGTAGTTTGTTGATTGATTACATTCTTGGAAAGTTTAAGACTGCAATTGAATCAACGAACGAACACTATCTTTCTAGCCCTCATGCTACAAGGATTTGCTAAAATTACAGCTATCCTCTTATCACTAATTGATTTAACATGCTTGCAGGTTATTTAACAGCCAAAAACCAGGTCACCTTCTACACATCAAACAAGAATACATCCTGCTCCTAGGTAACACTATGCAACTTTTCAGCTTATTTTTTCTTGCCTTCACTATTTACTCATGCACTTGATTGGATTTACCCCATATAAATTTCTGAAGACAATGATTGTTGGGTACGTAGAATGCTCAAACCATGGGACAATTCAATTTATGGGTATTAGTTGCTCTCATACCGCTCACTTTTTTTTTTTTTTTTTTTTTGTGTTTCCATAAAATTTTCTTTTGGTGGTAAATTACTGATGGGAAGCAACCTGATTAATTAAGTAGGCAAGTCAGCCGAATCCCGTACAACAGCATGCTCAAGAGGAGGCTAAGAGGTTCGCTATGTCTTTCTCTAGATAGCATCCATTAACTGCTTACTTCAACTGTGATTACTCGTGTTTCAATATATATATATACACACACAAATCTTGGGTTGTGAATGTCATTTGAATTGTTCATTTGCTGATTTAGGGAAACTGAGGAGCCTAGGCAGATGGTGTGGAGTTAGACATTGTCTGCTCAAGCTTGAGAAAGATGTAAGTGATGCCGGTTGCAACTTGTGAATTTTTCAACCTGTTAAATTCATATATCCAGGTATAGGCAAATTGAATAAAGGGAGAGCATCTCATCGCCTTCCAGGAAGCGGAGGGGGGTTTTGCAGCTGGCCAATTTTTCGAAGAAAAGCATAGCCATGGCCTCCTCCGACTCTGGCTTCACAGAACACAGAGTGAGCATGCCATTCATCTTCCTCATCTTGTTAATCAATCGGTTTTTGTAGGAATTGGTTTTAGAAAGTTCCATTCTTTGCCCGTAGTGTTTATTTATATATTCCTCTCTTTAGGAAGCCGGCCCTGTGAAGATGCCCCCCCCCGGCTCCGTTGCTACAACACTTGAGGTGAGTTTGTTTCGTCTCTTGTCAACACACACTAGTTTAGTTAAGGGAAAGAGTATAAAGTTGCAAGCTTTGATTCGATTGCTCGTCTTTCTTTTCGCTAGAACAAAGAAGAAGATAACGGTGGTGTGGATCGGATTACTGAACTACCAGAGGGAATCCTTGTGAGCATTCTGTTCTTCTTGACATTCAAGTGATGAAGCGCATAGAGCTTCTGTCTAGAGTAGTGCTTGTAGAAGAGGGGAGATATCTCATGGGTATTTTCCTTTAGCTTTGAAGAATAGATCATTCGGTTCTCTTACTGCTACTATGTTTCTTTGGATGATGCTTGGATATTTATGGTAATTAACATTTAGCCATGTAAATAATATTATATTGAATCATGAATCATTGTATGAATGATGGAATATATATGCAAAAATTGGCCAGAAACAAGTTTGGTTATGGGTTTTCCTCTTGTAACCAGGGTATTTGTAAGCTAGCTTACAGAAACCAATGATCCCATTAGCGGCAGATTTCTCTTTAGTGACCATACTGAGTTGGTTGCCAATTAATTAGTCACGATTTAAGCAAGGGTTTTAACCCTTGCTAGTTTTAGCAACAATTTTTTTATTTCTTACTAGTCTCTTTAGTGACCATAATAAGTTGGTTGCAAAAATTAATTAGTCACGAATTAAGCAAGGGTTTTAACCCTTGCTAGTTTTAGCAACTAATTTTCCAAGGGTTTAAACCCATGATACAGACATATCTCTATTAGATTTTACATTGCAGTGTAGCAGGGGTTGTAACCCTTGCTATATGTAGCAGGAGTTAAAACCCCAGCTACAACCCTTGGAGGGGACTTCCACCGTGGGTTGCAAAAAACCCTTGCTACATGTAGCAGGGGCAGCATTGGCGAGGGTTCGTCCAGGGGTTGGGATAACCCTTGCTACAAACTGTAGCAGGGGTTATAACCCTTGCTATAGGTCAAAAAAACCCTTGCCATAGACCTCTTTTTTTGTAGTGACAAGGTGGTCCAACCGGTTGGTTTTCCAAGTGAAATGGTTTTTATAAATTAAATGAGAAAAATGGAAATAATCGATACCAAATACATTAGTTGGGAGAAGCAATTAAAATAGTTAATTCACGCAAAACAATTTATAGTTGAGAATTGATAACTAATAACAAACAATCAGATACGTAAAAATAAAAGTATACTATATTTATTTTATGATAACAGTTAACAAAATTTCTTGGTTCAAGTTCAATGATAGGTGTTTATTTTTGGACGTCATTTGTGAAAATAATGAAATTCGGTCTAACCGGTGAGTGTTTCAGATTTTGACCGAATTTCACCAAAGCCTATTACAGCTCTTTTTCCAGTTGGTTTCATGCATTTAGATCGCGTTTTACATCTTCTACTTTGGTATCAATGCAGAAGTGTTTGTACATGTATAACTTACATACGCTGTCTTTTGGCCAAAAAAGAAAAACTTATATACTCTGTCTTGGTCTTGGTTCGTTGATAGTATTCATAAGTTCATCACGGCCGGCGAGTAGTATGGGCTGGCCGGTCCTACAGCAGAGTCTTTAATAGGGATGGTGTGCAATGGTTCGGTCCCACCCGGACCGTATTAAATGGTTGAAAATCGTGGTTCAATAGTAAAACACTTTTTTGTTTAGGGATTGAACAAACAATGTATTTGGTACCTTTTGATTTTATCTATATGTCAATTCATTTCATTTTTCTGTATTTATAAATTCATGTGATCAAAATCATGAAGTGTTCCCTCAAAAAGAAAAAAAAAATCATAAAGTGTTATATTCGGTTCAGTGTGATCGGATCCAAACATCGATTTAATCCGATGTGATACGGACCAAACCGTTGCGTCTGGGCATTGGGCCGTGATATTCTGCTTTTTGGTGGCAAAGTATGGTAGATCTTTCTCTTCTTAGCACGTTCCATTTGGGCCGGGTTTTTTCGAGCGGATTTGGGCCTTTTCAATTCTTGATCTGGGCAGGGCTTTTTATTGATTAGTCTGCTCATTATTCTAAGTCGACACGTGGTGGGTTTTGTGTGGCTGGGTACTCAACGTAAGCAGTCGAAGTGTCGAACTGTCCAAGTCTTCTTCGTCGCGTCTCCGTCAAAAACCCTCAAAAGTTACCTTTTCGGTTCCCCCCCGTTCCTCTGCCTGTTCTCTCTCTCTCTCTCGGCAAAAGGGAAACCGAAAATGTCCGATGACCTTCCCACCGATGTCGTCACCAACATCCTCCTCCGCCTCCCGGTGGCCGCAATTCTGCGCTGCCGCGCCGTCTACAAGCCCTGGCGGGCCCTGATCGACACCCCAAGGTTCACGAAGCTCCAACTCGACTACACAGCTGCCACCACCAAAAACGCCGTCCTCTTCGTCCTCGAGGACGACGGCGACGACAACGGCGACCTCCGCTCCGCCGCGTACGTCAACGGCCTCCGCCGCGAAGCCCGTATCAATATCCAAACCGCCCAAGTCGGCGACGCAATTTCACGCCAGGGCGTAACCCTATTCGGGTCGTGCGACGGGTTGCTCTGCCTCGGCTACGACAGCGGGAAGGTGCTCATAATCAATCCGGCCACGAGGAAGTCGCACTCCACGATGGTTCGTGTAACCATTTCCCCGTATGATTTCAGCGCCGGCGGTGCGCATTGGTCTTACCGCGACGGTTGCGGGTTCGGGTATGATTCTGTCTCCGACGACTATAAGGTCGTCAAGATTAACCAGAAGCTCGAGTCTAGTAAAAAGCTTCTCCAATCTGAAGTGATTAGTCATGGAGTTAGGTTGAACTCTCGTGTATCCGTCAATTTCCCCTATTTCCTAGCTGGTTCGCAGAAAATAGGCGTGTTTGTGGGTGGGGCAATTCACTGGGTAGCTGGTAGGAGCGAACGATCCGGAGAACAGCAACGTGATTGTGGGTTTCGATTTAGGGCACAGTGTATGCAAGGAGATCCCACAGCCAAAGTACACCAACAGGCGATCGTTCAGCATGAGAGTTGGTGAGCTTGGGAAGTGTTTGTGCATATTTGCTAATTATTGGGGGAGGGTGGTTGATGTGTGGATGATGAAAGATTATGGAGTGAAGGAGTCATGGAGCATTCTGTTTTCGGTTCCACATCCCGGGCTGTCACACGATTATGGAATTCGATCTCTCGGATTCTCCATAACGGGCCACGATGTTCTTGTGCAGCTGGACGGCAGAAGGCTTGTTTGGTACGACCTGAAGAATTCCCAGAGGGGTGCTGGTGCTGCCCAGAAGGTCACCGTCAATGGATTGAGGACGGAGTGCATGGATGCCGTTGTTTGCTTTGGAAGCCTTGTTCCTCCTGATGGGAAGTTGCCACCCAAAGAAGTGAAAGTTGAGAAGCAATATCAGAAACCAAGACCCCAAAGGAAGAAGAGGTTTGGTGTTACTAGCTAGTGGCTACCTGTGTTTGTTACCATGTACTACTGCTTGTTTAAAACTGTGTTATTCTCGTTGCAGAGATGATTTCTTGGCTACTGGGTTCAAGCTGAAGCTTTAGTACTCCTCCACTAAGGTAATTTCTTGGTTATTGACTACATTACTATAGCTGATTGGTTCTTGTAACGTTAGTAGCGAACTCTATACTGAATCGCTTGGCAATCTGTTTCGCAGATGCATATTATGACATATAGAATAGAGTAGTAGTAGTAGAAGAAGAAGTCAGCTGGTTGGATGATGCATTGGAGGCTTGGAGCAGTGATGGACTGATGATGGGTAATAAGTGGTTGTTTTCAGCTTGTTCCCCACTCTCCATCATGAACCTATTTTGGCCATTTTGTAAATGCTGTGTGTGGGGAACTTAGGAAAGGGCTTCCCTGTTTTTGGCAACTTTTGGAAGCTCCAAATAGCATCAGAAGGATTGTCACTAAGTACTGGTGCAAGTAGTTAGTATGTAATGAACGTTGTAGTTTCTAAGCAACTGATATCAACCTTCCTTGCTTCATTTTGAGTACCATGCCTGATCAATGCTGTGGTGGAAACCTGTTTCGGCTTATCTGCTTCGTTCATTGCTTCTGATTTGTGAATGATTCGTTTCCTTTCTCATTGATAATGGTTTGTTCGCGATGCTCCTACGACCTAACTCATAGATTATATGTGTTCATGAGTTGGGAGAGAATGCTTCGTGAAGTATAGTAGGGTAGCTCTTGACTAATGTTTTGTTTACATATGAGACTATTATTTATAGTCGTTATACCGTGACAATTTGACAAAAAGATTTTCGTACCAAGATTTCTAACATATACGTTTTTGTGTTATGCTTCTTATTCGTTTTTAGTTTATTGGCTAAAGATCAACCAAATAACTCGGTTGTTAGGTTGAAATCATGATTGGTAAGTATGCTATGGATGACTCACACGTCGTGCGTATTGACATTTCAAGGCTCAAACTTTGACGTGTTTTGTATATATATCGTACACAATTTCGAAACTAACACACTTGAAGTAAGTAACGGAGTTGGATTAAACAGGAATAATGTGATTATGACTTGTAGAGTACGTGCTCAATATATATATATTTTATTTTTGGTTGAACGTGCTCAACAAATTTTGGACTAATACCTAGGATTTTTTTTTTTTTTTTTTTTTGACAAGTAATACCTAGAAATTTGATTGAATGTTTAACATATGGATTAGGAAGAAATAAAGGCTTAGCAAAGACTTAATTAATTTGGGAAAATTCTAAATTCTCGTGATGACCAAAACTCCATAAGCCACATAAACTTTCATAGGCCGACACGAAAGTTGTGGGTAAAAGACCAGGAAATCAGTCCAATTAAAATTCGTGCCTAACGACTTGTTTCATCTTGGGCCATCGCCAGGCCCGCCACCGCTCAGGTCCAAATGCGTAAGCAGCCTAGCTGGCGAACCCATCCATTCTAGAGTCTTCTTCTCGTCTTGTCTCCGTCGAGAAACTCAAATTTTTTGTATTTCCCCTTTCCCGGCAGTTACTGAGGCAAGCAGAAGAAATATGTCCGATCACGTTCCCTTTGATCTCGTCACCAAGATTCTCCTCGGGCCAAACTAGAAGACGTTCAATTATTCATCTTATATCATATTTAATTAAAGGGTTAAAGACACATTTGGTCACTGAAATTACAAAATCGGGACATGTTTAGTCACTAGAAAAAGTTAATATCAAATTTGGTCACTACAATTACTAAAACTGGACGCATTTAGTCACTCGCCGTTAGTCTCCGTCCAACTCCGTTAATGAAGTCCGTTAAGTGCTGATGTGGCAAATAGAATTGCCTAATCAGCCAGATATAACCCAACAAAAATAAAACCCGACCCGCCACGTCATTATAACCCGCCACCTCATTAAAACCAACCCAACCCATGACCCAACCCTACCCAACCCTTCTTCCTCCTTCCTCCCCAACCCAATTTAGGGTTTTCCCCATCCCATCCAAATTCGCTGGGCGGGGAGAAGATCTCTCCGCCATTAATCTACCGCACTCAAGAAACCCCACAATCAGTTACAGCAGAAAAAAACCTAATTCCCCAATTCGAAACCGACCAAAATTCAGGATCGTACCGAAACCCAGAACTCGAATGCGGCCCACCAGCCACTAAAACCCCCCCAAAACTAACTCGAAGCCGGAAGTCAAAGCAGAATCAACAGCAGCAGCCGCAATCAGCAATCGAAAGCACAACTTACCTATGAATCATGGAACTGAGAGAGCGGAAGGAGATGAAGAACCCAAAACCGGAGCCACTCCGCAGACAAAAAGTGAAGCGGTGGCCCTATGCCCTATGGTGGTGCGATGCCTGAGATCTCCTAAAATGGCAGCCTTTGAGAAATGGCAATTCTCACGCCACCAACACCTCCCGGAAAAGGGCAAACAAAACAGGCCAGCAAGTTTCCCCCGGGTGACGTACTGCGGCCGCTGCGTGCGGTTCCTGGCGTCCAGAAAAGAAAAGAAGAATAAGAGTTGAAATAAGATTTTTTAGAAATTTGGAATGACAGAGGAAGAAGATGAAGGAAGGGCGGCAGATTAATGGCGGAGAGATCTTCTCCCCACCCAGCGAATTTGGATGGGATGGGGAAAACCCTAAATTGGGTTGGGGAGGAAGGAGGAAGAAGGGTTGGGTAGGGTTGGGTCATGGGTTGGGTTGGTTTTAATGAGGTGGCGGGTTATAATGACGTGGCGGGTCGGGTTTTATTTTTGTTGGGTTATATCCGGCTGATTAGGCAATACTGTTTGCCACATCAGCACTTAACGGACTTCATTAACGGAGTTGGACGGAGACTAACGGCGAGTGACTAAATGCGTCCAGTTTTAGTAATTGTAGTGACCAAATTTGATATTAATTTTTTCTAGTGACTAAACATGTCCCGATTTTGTAATCTCAGTGACCAAATGTGTCTTTAACCCTTTAATTAAAAGAACGAAAAAGGGTCCATTTTTCGCAAATGACAAGAAAAAAAATTAGAAAAAAAATTATGTCCTCAAAGCTGACGTGGCAGGTGAGGTGGGCATTGACTAACGGTCAACAAGTTTGACCGTCTGATTTAACGGTCAAACCCGCCTCCAGGCCAAATGAGGAAGTTTGCTACATAGTTCAGGCCAGAATAGCAATTTCCAATACCACGGGCCAAAGTAGAAAGTATATGGATATTTCGGGCCAAACTAGAATAAGCACTTCAACTAGCAAATAATAAATAGGAGAATACTGGGCCCAAACTAGAATAAGCACTTCAACTGCTTCCCTTTTGACTTGCTTGCTACTTCCCAAAGGTCTGTTGAGGTCTACCAAAATATATACAAGGAACAGAAGCAACTGAAATAAGGAGAAGAACCAAAAAATATAAAAAATAAAGTTTGACCGTCTGATTTAACGGTCAAACCCGCCTCCAGGCCAAATGAGGAAGTTTGCTACATAGTTCAGGCCAGAATAGCAATTTCCAATACCACGGGCCAAAGTAGAAAGTATATGGATATTTCGGGCCAAACTAGAATAAGCACTTCAACTAGCAAATAATAAATAGGAGAATACTGGGCCCAAACTAGAATAAGCACTTCAGCTGCTTCCCTTTTGACTTGCTTGCTACTTCCCAAAGGTCTGTTGAGGTCTACCAAAATATATACAAGGAACAGAAGCAACTGAAATAAGGAGAAGAACCAAAAAATATAAAAAATAAAGTTTGGCCCATGCAAGTCTCGAACCTGCGACCTTTGCGTTATTAGCATCACGCTCTAACCAACTGAGCTAATGGGCCTGTTTATTTAATAACTTCCTCCAAATATTTATCACAGGTATCGTGTTTTGAATAACTAGTCCGGAAAATGTTCTTAGCTCAGAGAACATTAACACTTAACCAGTCCATACAAATGGCAGGAAAATAAGAAAAAACCCAAACCATACAAAATATAAAATGTCACACTAAAAGATGGATCTAAGGAAAGAAATTGAATGGTTGGGAAAACAAACCATGAGATCAAAGTCACTTGGCGAAACTAATAAATAGGGTGTTTTAGTTTGTTTTTTTTTTTTTTGCATTGAAGGGAGGCCGAAGCCGCATAGACAAGGGAGGTTACAGAAAAGAAGAGGGTTGCGTCACAACATGACGCTCAAAAGAAATGCCCATACAATCATCAATAAGAATGGGGGCTAACGCCGGCGGTGGATCAAAAAGTTCATGCATACCCAGGGGATAGACGAGACTGTGCTTCGAGAGCCAATTCGCGGCTCTATTCCCCTCCCGATATACATGCCCGATGCTGACCAACCAATCCTGCGCCAGACTCCTCCGAATCGAAGCCAACAAAGAGGCGTAGGGATGAACGGGATCATGACGACTCTTAATTAACGAGATAGCCAACTGCAAGTCCGACTCAACAATAACACAGGCACACCCAGCTTTCCTGGCGAGTTGGAGGCCATAGTAGACAACCTAGAGCTCGGCAAGGGTCGCCGAGGCTTCACCCACTTTAGCAACGAAGTCCCAGATCCACTTACCATGCTCATCGCGGATAATACCCCCAGCTCCGGCTAGCCCTGGATTGCCCACCGAAGCACCATCAACGTTAAGTACCCACCCATTTCGAGGGAAGTTCCAGTGGATCTGCGTCTCCACCCTCTCTGGCTTGGATCCCTGGCGGCCAAAGCTCACCGTGGGGGCCTGCCAAGCCTTATGCCATAAAAGAGCCCTTTGATGGATGGAGAAAGCAAGGGAAGGTGCTGACAGCGCCTTATGCAGTCCCTGGAAACAACCTGTACACCTGTTCTTCCTTGAGAATGTTGGCACAGAACCAGTCTTCCTGGGTGTTGAGAAAGAAGCTCTGATGCTCCGCCTGCGGAATCCACATCAGCCAAAAGAAACGAGCAGGGTAGCAGTCACGCAATAGGTGGATGATGGTCTCTTCGTAGTTCCCGCATCTTTGGCACATGGGGGACTCCACACACTTACGAGAGTAGCGAAGAACATTAGTCGCAATGCGCCCTAAAGACACCAGCCACGCGAAACACCTGACTCTTTCTGCAACCGGAGCTTCCAAATGGCTCTCCGCACCTTTTCATTTGGATCATTGCTCGGAGGCAAGGCCAGACTGTAGGCCGATGAGGTTGAGAACTGACCATTCGAGGAAGCGGTCCAAAGAATAGTGTCCTCTTCCAGAGACAGGGGATCCACATGGCTTGCCGTGATTTTTTGAAGCATAACAATCTACTACTTCATGTAATTACCACCTTATCATGAACGTGATTAGTAATATGGAAAATGTTAATTTCAATAATTTTGATCATAGACAGGCCATGTTAAGTGTAGGGATGACAAAAAGGATCCAATACTCGGATATTTGCCAAATCTAATTTATTATAGACCAAATCAAGTTTGAATAATTTTATTTTAGGATCACACATCCATATCCAATTTTTAAGTTTTGGTCTAAAATTTGACTCTTAATATCGGAAGTCCAAAATAAAATGGGTGCACGATTATAATGCAATTCTTGTATATTATTTTGTTATGAAACAAGTAGAAAGGTGGAAACAACTAAAATAAAGGTGTATTATTGGGTTGAACGTAGTTAATGAAATGATTGGTATTATTTTTATGTGTAATATACAATCATGAATCATGTAGACCTAATTAGACCTATTTGGGTCTAACTCACATGAAATGACTAAATTGTAAAAAAAAAAAGAAACTCAAAAAAGATATAATTCAAACCCAACGTAACACAAAATTATTAGAAGTGTATGTGAGTCTATTATAATGCGATCCAATACTTATATGAGTCATGATAATTGGGTAAAAGCAACACAGATAGTAGCCAGTCTACCCTACTAGATTGAATCAATGAATTGAAAGGATGTTTGTGTAATATTAAAGACTTTTTGACAATGTGTAATATTAAAGACTTAATTCATGATAAACTTCAAAGTGAATGCACCCATTGAGACGTGCTACTGTTCAACAACGAAGACATCCATGAATAATACTAGGAATTAGCCCGTGCTCTGCCGCGAGGTATGTTGATTTAAGTTGTCAGTGTAAATGGGGATTTTAAACCGTGTGGTTTCCCAACCTACACCAATCATCATTGTTGATAAACCAAGAACAATAAGATAGCTAGATGATGCACTGTAGTTCAGCGCACATAAAACGTACTGGAGATTTAGTTTGCCAAGCAAAGAAGCCAAAGGCAGTACAAAATCATCTTGTTCAAATCCAAAAGTCTTTGCAAGCTGAATAAGCAAACATGCACACTGTTTTGTCTCCATGGAAGTTGGAGAACAGGAACTTAGTTCTAGAATGAGGATATTAGGGGTATATCAAGTGCACCAGCAAGTTTTTCCCTCATCAATGTAGACGATCACCTGTCCATTCTTGAGGTATGCCAAAGTGTTGCAACTCTTATGTGCGGTTTGACCGGTGAAGTTCTGTTTTCTAAATCTGAGCAACCGATGTATAGCTCCCCTGCAAACATTCTGCTACACTTTCTGATCAGCAATGCTTTGGCAGATTCTGTTTCGAGTTTTTTGTACTTGCTGGGGGACATTCCAATTATCGAGAGAGCGGCCTCATGGTCCAGTATGACATCAATATCATCATCTCCATGTTCACACTTGACTTCCAGCTGATAGTGCAAGCTAGTTATAGATATAAATGAGAGTTCTGGTTAGCTTATTTGTTGATATATTAATAAGCATAAGAACTGTTCACATCGAAACAAAAAATTACTTCGGCCATTGCTCAGTTGTTCGGCAAATGCTACTTCGAAACTTCAATTGTGATATGGAAAACTTGGCACGGTAAAGTATCTAACACAAATGGCAATTTATGTTTTAATATATGTGCATATGTAAAATTTCTGTGCAAGCTGTTGGCAAGGTAGATATATTTAGTTCCCAACGTACCTTGTGGTGGCTCTCATCAGATCCAAGCACAGCTTTGATGTCAGCGAGTGATTTCTTCTCAATTCCTGGTCGAAGATAGCCTGTTTTCACACCGGTGTCGGCATCCATGTAGTAAACCTGTTTGCGACTATGAAGGAAACTGGATTGCAGGAAAAATACAACAAACCATTAGTTTTGTTTCAATTGATTGGCAATACAAATTAATTGAGATATGAACAGCATATGTGAATAGAGAAGTGTACATGTGCATAATTTCCTTGACCGAGTGTGTGTAGGATTCCATCTTCAGAGAACTGGCAGGAGTTGATTTGAAATGGTACTTGTATTTCTGGTTGGGCAGAGGTGGCACTCGAATGACATATTTGATTGTAACTATGAGAGGCAAGTGAGCTTCAGCCGCAGGTGCATTTTCTAAGAACCTTAAGATGTCATATCCTTGATAATCAACCATTGCCTTGGCGCCGCTGTTTACGTGGACAAATATTAAGTTAGTGGATCCATAGAATTCAGAAATGAACACATTATTTTGGAAAATGTACCTCACATCCTGTACAACCATGCGAAATTCTTTGAGAATACCACAAACTGTAGTGGGAACACTCAGACGCCTGATGCACACAGTGATGTCTGTTGTGAACAAAAATGTTTGTCATTTTAAAGTTTAGATTAATCTTAGTATGGTAAACAGAGATAGTCAAATGTACCTGTATGGTACTCAATGGTGTCTGTTTGAAGAGGCACTATCGAAAATACTATCCCAATATCCCAGCCAATAGGGAAGCGCGGGTCTTCTGGGTCTTCTTCAATCCTTGAAATATTTTGTTCGGAAGTTATGTGCAACCTTAACTCTCCTGGAACAATCCTCGGATTTTCCCTCGCTGGTATCGCCAGAACCGAATTAAACTGATAAAGCTTCCCGATCTTTATTCTGCGAGATATCTCGGTGATGTCTCTTTCACCAACCATTGACTCAATCAATCGTTCCTATAAGAACAACACTTGAGCTAGTAATACTGTACAACGCATTTTGTCGAAAGTCATTAATGAAAGGACTGTGTCATTTTGTAATTGGATCGTAACAAACCTTTTTATCCATCCAAATTATGTGCATGGTCAGATCTTTAAGTTTGGGTGCTTCTCGGAATTCAAGCCATGTAAACACAGGTCTAGCAATAACTGTGCGAACGTTGGTGCCCAAACGCAATCCCCTAAATGGCATGCAGGTTTCAATCGGGTCTGTAAGACAATAAAGGGAAACAAAAATGGGTATTTTATCTGTTTTTGCAGAGGATTCGAGATTCTCATGAGGATTTATTTACAGAAATGGAAGGCATGCACCTTTGTTATCGGTGGGGACCACGTGACCGCCCTCTGTGGACTGGTCTTTTTCGGGTAAGCTCTCCATGTTAGGTGGGGTCTGTGGGCAAACAGCAGAAGTACCGATGAGCAGTAATTCTCGAGATGTAAAGGCGGTGAAGAAGAGGGGGACGTGGATTTACCTTGGTTTAAAAGATTGTCTGGTAGCTTCAGTGGTGGGGCTTTACGCGACGGAGAAGGATTGATGAAGATGTGGACGACTGGTATGGTTGGTGAGGGATGGTAGGGTTCAAAGGGGAGGTTCGATTGGAGCGCTCATATTGGGCGGGTTTACGATGGGCCTTTATCTGTAGCTCTAAAGCACCATTTGGGCTGGGCTCAAATGCACTTGTTGTCATAAAATGCAAAAAGACATGTCAATTTAAGAAGTAGACCAGGCCCAAACACGTTTGGTCCACAGTAATTAACGCTACAACGGATTTAAGCGTCTGCCTTGTTCGAAACACGAAGGACACAGCAGTGGCACACAAAGATTACCATAGTGTGGAATGAAGCTGAACTGAAGTTGCCGAACTGTATTACACATCAAAAGCAACGGCACACAAAGATTGGCACACTGTGGAAGTTTTGAATCACAATAGTGTTAATTTATGTGTTTAAACTTCTAGGCTTCCAATCTAGACCAAGAAGACACAACCAAACCAGTTTGAAGTTGTGGCTGCGCCAATAGTAGCAGACAAATCTGTGAAAAGGGCATGAAATGTTAGCTAACACGGTTGTAGTTTTGATAGTAGATTAGATAAAGATAATCATTTGTAGTTTTGTAAACTACCTTCATGCAATGCACAGCAGGTGCACAACCCACCCTGACCTATTAGACAGTGAGGACATCACTGAATGCCTCTGCAAACACAATGTTTCTTGTATAGTTGTTTGGAAGTTCTGCTGGATTTTCTATTACCATTCGCAAACCTGTTGCTGATCGTACCCTTGAAACTCCCACGTAGAGCTGTCCATGGCTAAATACTGGTTCTGGCAAATAGATTCCGACTTTGTCAAGCGTCTGTCCTTGGCTCTTATTTATTGTCATTGCATAACATGTGCGAACTGGGAACTGACGTCTTTTGAGTATAAACGGCCACTTGGAGTTCTCAACATTGTGAATAATTTTTGGGATTATGACTTCGTCGGTGTCATAAGAACCTCCCATGATGTTGCCCTTCATGAAATTGTCACTCAACATTGTGATCATAATCCTTGTACCATTGCAAAGACCCAAAGCTGGGTTCAAGTTTCGCAGCAGCATAGCTGGAGTGTTTTTCTTCAATGTAAGTTCATGGTTTGACACTCCATTGAATGTAAGTGTGTTGAGAAACTCAGTTGGGTAGCATTCGTCGAATGTAGATGATGTGTCTGTGGATTGCAGCAATGAATCAGAACTATAATACGTCTTTGAATCACCAGGAACCCTTTGCATCATATAATCATTAATCTGAGACACGGTTGCATTCCTTGGCGCAACTATTGTCCTATTTTTTAGATATGCTGGGCGCATATAATTGGTGTCAAATGATTCGTATATATCATCTGCAATTGCTTCAATGTGATTTCCCTCATGTTGTATAAGAAACAACTTAGGTATTTGGGCTAAATTGCACATTTGATCACTCGAATTACATAAATATTTCATGTTTGCCACTCGAATTACTTTTCTTTCTTATTCACCACTAACTTTACAAATCGTTTCACCGTTGGTCACCGACCGTTAGTTTCCGTTAGACACCGTTAACTCCGTCAGTTTTCTGATGATGTGGCAAACAGAAATGCTGACTGGACCGTTAACTTAGTGACATGTAATTTAAAAAAAAAAGTTGACCGCCTGGTCAGCCTCACCCAACCCAATCAATAGTACAATTTCTAAATTCCCTTTCCTCTTTCATCCATCGCTGACCTCTGGAAATGGAGGGGCGGAGACGATCCGTCGTCGCCACTCGCCACCATCAAACTCTGTTGCCCACAACCAAAACCCATCCCCTTTCTCCGCCGCCCTCAATTTCAATCTCAACCACGATGACTCATCCCCCTCCACAGTAGACGATGAATTGGACGCGGAAAAAGGGGTGATGGTGATAGAAAAGGAAGGGATGTTTGAGAAGTCGTCGACTCCATCCGATGTGGGGAAGCTACTCGGGATTTTGCTTGTGGGGATTTGGTCGGATAGCAAGTTGTGGCTGGGGTCGATAGACTGTACCAATGTAGGAATGGGTGATTTAGGGATGAAGATGGTTCCGGTAAGGGAATTTCGAGAGGAGCTGGAGGTTTGGAGGGTCGAAAATGAAGGAGGGATTGAGCCATCGAGGCGATTGCCGGCTAGGGAGACGGATGCTGCCTAAGCTCGGATGGATGGGGCCTGCGAGGGAAGATAGCTTAAGGCGGCAACGGCTGTGGGAGAGATGGCGGGATCCCCAACACCGGCTTCAATTGTGAGATCCACAGCTAGCGAACGCTCTCGGATCTGGCAGAGGCGAGCTTGATGTTGTTGCCCTCGATCAACACGGCGACGGAGTGGCGCTTCCTGGACGAAGAACAGAGGAAGGTTGAGAGGAGGTCTCAAGGGTTTGGGGATTTCTTTCAGATGATTCAGACGGCCGCGAGTGGAGGAGAAGAAGGAGAAGTGGAAGGGTAAGACGAAAGAGGGGATGAGAAGGATTGTGATTTAATTTTCTTTTTCTTTTTAGCTCTTAAGAAAATGTAGAAAAATTAAATATTAAGTTTTGGTCAATTGGATTGGATGTGGCCGACTAGGCGGTCAATTTGTATGACTCAGCCTTTTTGTGAGCCCACTTAATAGTTCTGTTTGCCACATCATCAAAAAGTTAACGGAGTTAACGGAATCTGACAGAGGTTAACGGCCGGTGACTAACGGTGTAATTTAGCCTAGGTATTTGTATCCAAACAAAACAAAACATTCACCTCTCTGAACTATTGAGGTACAAACATCAGGGACTTCCATATGGACTGAACAGAATAACCAGCGGTCAGTCAATGGTCGAAGTGAGTACATCAGTGAATTTCCAAAAAACCAGAGTAGTTAGGGAAAAACAATAAGTTTTTTTACAGAAAACAGAGCAACATGTCTTGAATAGATAACATACATAATTATAAATAAGCTGTCCCGACAAACTAAGTTCCAAGTAGAACAATTTTCAATCACACGAAAGCTTTAGGGTTCCAGATTGAAGCAATTCGGATTGTAGGAGGATTTCCTGAAGTCCCAGGAGCAACATAAGCTTCAGCCATAAAAGGCACATAACACCTGTCTTGAATGCACTGATATCCTTCTTCATAGGTTAGACTGAAAAGTTCCTCAGGTGAAACCCAAACCAAGCCCAACACAGGCTCATGATCAAACACAACATCAACATATTCTCCCTCATACTCACATGTTGCTTGTAATTCATATCGTACCCTGAATTAAACAATAAAAGGAACGTTTTGATTTTACTGAAATGCAATGGACAACAGATTATTAGCAAAACATAAAGTTGAATCATACCTTGGAAAACCTGAACAGGATTTAAAGACTTCTGGACCGTATGTAAATCTTGTCATTTCCAGCATACAATGATAGAGAGCCTGAAGGAAGGAATTTGTGTTATAATAGGTAAAAGATATGACTATATATTTGGGATATGTGTTATCCAATACAATCAGAACAACAAATATGATACATATACTTGGTAGGCCTGTGCATGGAACATTATATCATCCTTTAGCTTCCTTAGTGTTCTTTTGGGAGGAAGAAGACCACGGAGATAACCAATAGAGCAGCGAGAAGTGCTATTGATGTAAGTCACTGGCATTCGATCACCTATGAACCTAAAAAGCAAAAAGAATGTTCATATTGTTTTTCTAGCATCCAACAGAGCAGGGCTGTCAATATATAAACATAGAATTCGAATATAATAATACCTATTTATGATTTTCTCATAATGGTGATTGTAAGAAGCAATGATCAGACGACTTTCAGGTGAAGATTGAAATACATATGCATCTCCAGTTCCATCTGTAATTGGCAACCTTGTAACAGCAGTAATTGTGGTAATGAGAGGAAGCCGAGCTTCAGATTCGCCTGCAAACTCCAAATACTTTGTAACCTCAGTTCCAGAGTAGTACACTGTCGCCTTGTCGCCTCTACACAAATAGCAAAAGATCAGTTAATCCCACATAAAGTCTAACAAACAAAAGTCAGCACAAGAATACACAAGAAGCCTGCTGTTTTCTATGATGAGCTCAAACCTAAGAACACCATTACTTGAAAATTATGGAATTTTTAGATGAACAACGCAACCCGTAACATCTGCAATTAAATTCATAGTTAGCAAATAATCATGAATACTTTTTGTGAAAACAACTTTCGAGGAAGATACCTCCATAATTCACAACTGCTTCTGCCTCTATTGGAACAACCGAGAACGAAGTTTTCAGAAAAGCATTGACAGGAAACTTTGGATAACCCGGATTGTCAGGCACACAAAATATGATCTGTTCACGCCTTATGGCAAAGCGAACTTCGGCGGGAACAACACGCCTGTTTTCCCTTGCAGGAATAACATGAAAGCCATCCAGAACATGTAAATCTCCTACTTTAAACTTATGTTGCATTTCTTGAATGTCATCTTCCTCAATACAGGCCTCTAGCATATGTTCCTGTTAAATGTGATCTAGTGCATTACTACAATAAAATCAAACATAAACAATAAATATTACATCATATAGACGAATGACAGACCTCTTTGTCAAGACACAGCACATGCATTGTTCTTTTATGCCCCTGAGAGTCATCACTATACTCAATCCATATATTAAGAACTCGGACGATCATAATATCAATATAAGCACCAACGCGTAGACCACGAAACACCTTGCATGTGGAAATTGGGTCTGTGGTAAACGAAAGACAATGAAAACCCCCAAAACTTCACACCTCGGCAGTGTTCATTCATAAACCAACAAATAGAAACTTGAAACAGAAAGCAACAGAGTCGATACCTCGTGGAAGAGTTGGAAGTTTGAAATCACGCGGCATTATACAACGATGCCTGATATGGCAAGACAATAGAAGATCAAAAATTTGTTAAAGTGTCAAGAAGCAGAAACAGAATGCAAAAGGGAAAAGTATCGGCGATCATACCCCATGAATACACGACTATCTCTGATCTCGAAGTTGCGAAGTACTGTAGTTCCTGGGAAAAGAAGTTCAGAGAACAGGGGAAGTTAAAAAGGCAGAATCAGAACTGAAATGAAAAGGTGGTGGAAGTTGGTCCCTAAAACGTTTTCGCACCACCATTATAAAATCATAAATTGAATATTCAATGGGCCATCAATTGTTCCCCTAATGGACCGAACAACTATAGAATGGGCTTCCCAAAAGCTAGAGAAACTTAATATAAGCATAAAGGCATCTCCTATTCGGGCTAAATATGAGAATACTGGGCCCAATTCATATATCTACTTATATATCGTAAAAGAGGGCCCGTTACTTATATTTATCTATCCGCGTCCGGGCTTGAAGCAAATTGAGAAAACACCAATATTTCATTCGAGAACACTCTAATCATGTAACCGCAGTTTGTTATTGTCTATTCATTTTTAACATCGTCAATGGTCTAGGTGATACCACACAATCAAACTAAAGTTTGCTCTTGCTGTATATTTAAAACATGGGTTGTACTCGGTTCCTCATCTATGGCCATGTTCAACACAGGCAAAAAATCATCAACTGGTTGCTCCTCCTTTCTTGACTACACTCTAAAACCGTTGCAACCCATAATCGGCTAGAAACCTTGGCTATTGATCCATGAACAACACTGGGAAAACTCAACACGCAAGCTACTCAATAGTGCACCTCCTGTACTTGCAAAAGCTGAACATCAAACAAAAGATAGGTGACATGGGAGAGAGATGTCCACCAAGGCAATCAACGTTATATACGACATCATAAAAAAACATAAACAACACCATTACACCACGTACAATAACCATACATAGGTCTTTTTGTTCCTTCTCGCCAGAACTTAACTATTTTCCTTGTACATAAGAGGTTCATTAGATACACTAACACTTCCTAGCCCTGTTCCTTTGCCCACAAAATGTAACCATCTCCCCTATCGTTCAAAGGACCCCATCTGCAAACATAGAAGGATCAAAGTGAAATTCTCCATACATATATTCAAAATAGTAGCAATTGCAAAGGCAACACTTGTTCTGCCACCATGCAATAATTCATGGGTCACCATTCAAATACATTACAGGGAATAAGGCCAACAAATAGTAAGAGTGGATTCTAATCCTAATCAAGATGCAATAACTCGTGGGTTCGAAACCCACCCAAAAAATTAGCAAAAATTCTTTCCTCTCAAGGAATTTGAAAGCATGAAGAACCCGTCAACAGATGGAATTCGTCGAGCGACGAACAGGGCAACATAACCCTAGGAAAAATGGTAAATTTGATAAGCATCATAAGGCAAATACTTGACACGACATACAGTCACCTCGAGACCACACTTAACAATTAACAAACAATAATTTCCTACCATTTTATGGAGAAGAGATGAAAGCCTTCAAACCTTCTTTGATCAGTATTACAGGCACCTCGAGACTACACTTTCCTACACCATTCTCAACGGCATGGTTCGCAAATCTGGTTTCCCTTTGTCATGGACTTCGTCTTCCCGGGTCGTGGGTATTGTCCAACCCCGATCAACAAAGGAATAGGTGCAGCAGATCTGGCGATTCTAGGTCTTCTCCGCGTTCTCTCCACGTCAGACATGGATTCTCGGCCATTCCTAGCTGGCCGCTTGCAACGACTGCTTGAATCCGCTGTTCAGTCTCCCACCGTGGACAACGCAGAGCTCACTCCCTTCTTGCTCCAACCAATCTTTTGAAGGTGAGAAGAAAAAGAAACCAATTAATGATGAGATAAATAATTTCTCTCTCAGCAAGAGAAAGTGCATTAAGATTTAAAGTGATGAAAGAGTAATATAAATCTCAATCAGGAAAACACAGAAAACATACTTTGGGGATCTGAGTTTCTTCCAATTCCTCTCCGACCCTCTCAAATTTGCCAGTTGATTGCTCCAAGCTCTACTGGTTTCGAAAACGAGAAGAGAGCCAAAAGTAGAGAGAGAACAAAAGATGATCAATATATATAAACCATTACGACAGAAACAAAATTTTGAGAGACAGAGGAACAATCACCTGAAATCAGTATAGAACCTGTGGTTCTGGGTGTTCTTCGAATCCTCCCTCCCTCTTCCAAATAGCTCAAAATCCACTCCAGGACACTCAAATCCCAACAGCAAATCACAAACGAAATCAGGGAACTCCGATCGATCCACTGAAACAAACGAAATACAAAGCATCCATAGAAAGACTCACCACAGGAGATTCACAGCTGAAGGATGAATCAGCTCTGATGCAAAGCTCGGATCCTTCTGTTCCTGAGAGAGGGGATGAACAAACCTGAAAAAAGAGGATCAAAGAAACCCCATTTTTATAGATAGAAAGAGAGAGAATGAAACCAATCAAGAAAAGGAAGAGAAAACGAATGCAAAGAAAAAGGAAGATATATTTCAAGAGAAGAGTGCTCCTCTGACCTCGATGAGAGAGAATATAGTACCACGGGTAGATTAGGTTAACCACACATATTTTTTCTGCCTCCCTGACCAAGCTCCTATCCCCTCATATTTTTTTTCCTTTCTCTGCTTCCTGATTAGTCCCCTCAATTACCTTTCCAGTTTCAGAAAGTATGCCCAGTCTACATCAGCAAGACATACCTCTCTTCTCCCATACCTCCCTTCTCTCTCAGCCTCCGAAACCGGCACGACTCCCACCTCTTAAACGGTCCACACCTCAAATACTCTGACCTTGCCCTAAGCCACTTGCAGAGGCACTGCAATAAACCCTTCCAGTCCCCCTATGGCCCACCATCTCTGAGTCTCCCACCCACGGATACGTCGATCGCCTGCAAAGACCCCGACACAGCTGCCAAGGAAAATAGACCGGCCGCCTTAAATCAATCCAATCAAGCAACTGGGCAGGCTCAAGCCACCGAGAGGGCCCTGGTGACCAACGCGTTCGTGGACCACAACCGATCCAGCAGACCAAAACAGGCCAACGACCAAGTTCCATCCCAACCGACCCGCCAAACACCCGTCCGATCCCAAAGAGCCCCCACCCAACGCCAGCCCACACAGCGCCAGCTTTCGGGTTATAACAGTACATCTCGGTCAGCATGAGCAGTAAAAGCAGTCTGCGTGTGCAGTACCAGGTCTTGCGGTGGGATTTATTTCTTTCAATTAAAGTTAGAAAGTGTCTACTGTTGCATAAGGGTCATTCTAATGTGACAGGTTGGTTAGTTTTGCTTTGCTCACAGCCATTTTTTTATTGGCCTGTTGCTAATTATTCTTCTTCTAGGTTTTGGCTAATCCATAATGAGAGGCGGCCTCATCAATGCTTGGCCATGTTTTAGAGTTTTATATAATGAGTTTCTAGCATTAGGTCATTTTGTGCTAAAATTTTAGTTCAACCGTGGTTATATAATTTCATACAACTAAAATTACCTATCGATTAAGATTCCGTTAGGAGTTTTTCTATTGGACCGCCAGTACGGTATAATCGTAGTTCAAGCGTCGTTAAATCAGGATAGACACATTGCTCTGACCCGAGCTTCGATTTATGTTCAGAAAAACCTAAAATTGTAAAATCATACGGAATGTTATACCAGATAAGTTAGCATTAAGGTATTTTGTGCTAAAATTGTAGTTCAACCGTGGTTAAATCCGGCTTGGCACATTGCTCCAACCCGAGCCTCGATGTACAGAAAAAATTCAAAAACGGCAAAACCAAACCGAAGGTCGTACCAAAAAAGTTAGCATTATGATATTTTGTGCTAAAATCATAGTACAATCGTGGTTAAATCAAAAATTGTAAAATCATACCAAAAGTCATTCAAGAAAAGTTTGAATAAAGACATATTGTGTTAAAATCGTAGCTCAATCGTGATTAAATCGTAACATACATTTAAAATAACCTACCAGTTTAGATTCCATCAGGAGTTTTTCTATTATAACGCTCCTAACCGCGATCAAAAATCAAATACGGGTTGGCAAACAATACTTCTAATTCTATGAGAAGCCGCGGGGACATAATCAACCTAGTTAGTAGTTGAAAGATATATATCGGAGACCCAACTCCCAATTAAGTCAATACATATACTAATCCAAACAAAAGAGTTAGCTCTGTTGAAGACTTCAACTTATATGTTCACGACGACATTTCCTTCCACCTTCCTAGCTAACAAAAGTGCTCGACGTGGACATCAATCAATCAACCTCTGTCCATCGTCCATTAATTCCCAACTTATTGGGCACGTAATTGGACTCATATCATAACCACTACTGGTATTACTTCATTTCCCATTAGTCTGGTTGTTTTAAACAGTTGCACATAAGACTCATTCTTTAGCTAATTAATTAGCCAAACAGCATTGAAACCAAAATAGAATATAATAAACATGTTGTAATCACCAACTGTCTGTATAGCCGCGCGTTCGCTGAACGAGTTCGAGCATAGTGTGGTTAAGTACTAAGAACCGTCCAACTGTTGTCGCAACTAGAGTTATCTGCAAGGGGGGCTTCATTCTCAAAATTTAATCATTTAATATTCCAATCATCAGTATTTTACTATTTTTGTTCGGTTGCAAACAAAAAGTTAATTATCTACCATATATACACAAGTTATTAATTGAATTGAAAGCAGCCCACGCACCTATTTATATATATAATGTTCAGTTCCTCGATCCCCCAGCACCCAACATCCAAGAGAGATCATCAGACGCATCCATATCTATCAGCTTCCAAAATCAAGATATGGCGGGATACAACAAAAATAATATTGTTCTGTTACGTTTTGTGATGATTCTGGTGATCATGTTGGAGACACTAGGAGCTAATTCATGTTCAGGAGCTCGAGTAATTCATGATCATGTGCAGCCATTGGCAGGAGTACTTAATGGCGCCGATGAAGCAGCATCAGCAATGAAAAAGGCGGCATCAGTAATATCGTCGGGACCGAGCCATCGGGGAAATATCGCTGAGCCGAGCATTACGAGTTTCAGTTCTTCTACTTTGATGCGTCAACATTATGATGTTGAACATCACCGGCATCATGTTCATCACGGCGGCCGGAGGAGTTTCCATCACCAGTTGAGCTATTCGGTGCCGAGTCCCGGAGTAGGCAACCGCCGGTGAAACTCAGTAGCCAGCTGCTAGCTACTACAGCATTTTGGCTGCATTTGTTATGAAGACAAGAGTCCCAGTTTTTGCCTGTTTTTGTTTGGAAAGAATATATAGACGTGGATTAAGTTGTTCAAGCGGGGCCTATGTTTTGATTTTTGTTGCTGGCCGCAGCGAGGATTTCTATACATATACAGTTATACACACACACACACACAAATACAAAGTCGATATAAATTTATGCGCTGTAGCTCATCCTTGTGATTTTCTTCTTCTAAATGTTGACAACCACACATCCAACTTTCAGATTTTATCCGCAGTTGCAAAACTTGTTGCAATGTATTTCGCTATAAATCCATGTGCTCTAACAATTTTTTTATTATTTATGATCGAATATAGACAAACACCTATTTACCTTGCAGATAAGCGGTAAAAATTGTGGCACTATACGTCTATACATCACTGTAATATATTTTAAATAAATGATTCCACATATTTATCTAGCTAGCAGATTAACTGCTATTTGTCAAAATTTCCATAGTACATGTTGCTATAAAAGGGTAAATGCACACATTTTATCATTGGAATTATTAAATCATGTCATGTTTAGTCACTAGAAAAATTAATATCAATTTTGGTCATTCAAATTACTGAAACATGTCAAATTTAGTCACTCTCCGTTAGTCTCCATCCAACTCTGTTAACAAAGTCCGTTATATGCTGATATGGCTAACGGGAGCATCTAGTCAACGTCGTTTTGGGCCAGAAATAAGACCCGCCACATCACTAAACCTGTCACGTCATACACCCAACCCGACACAGAACCAAACCCAACCCACTTAACAAAATCAAACCTGCCATCTCATCCTCCACCCTCATATCTCCCAATTCTGCTCCCCCAGCAGCCGCCACCCTCGGCGCCAACCTACTCTCACGTCCAACTTCTCCCGCGTCTACATCCTCCATGAGCTCTCCTCCCGGAAGCGCCAACCACTACCTCGCCGCCTACGGCCTCCGATCCCTCACCCATCGCTTATCCCCTGCTTCTTCCCCGCAACCGCTGCCATAGAAACCAACCAGATTGGAGAAACCCCATTCTCGATCTGAAGAACTAGAAGAAGAAGAGACAAACAACTGAATCAGCTACAGAAAGCTCATATTTTGGGGGCCGATCTTTTCTCCTCATAAAACCCCGCGCCTCTTTCTCGCCGTACACCCAATACCCTCTCTTCCCACACCTTTCCAACATCTCCGCCATGTAGCTTCTCACCGCGAAATACGCCTCCATAGAAGCGATGGTTTCCTCTCCTCCTCCACCGTCAATGGGTACCACTCTGATCGGTAGCCGCTCGTAGTGGCCGCGCGCCATGCCCTAAAGCTCGTCCAGGTGGACGGCGTACAGCTCGCCGGAGACTCGGTTGGATTCGGCTGCACTGGAGAGGATGAGGAGGAATGACACACGTTGGGCCGCAGACGACTGTGTAGGGTTCGACGGCCCGACAATTGCAGCGGAAGGACGCGTCGTCTGTGCGCACGAGGAAGGGAATTGAGAGATGAAGGTGGTGGAAAGAGATGACAGATTTTCTTTGTTAAGTGTGTCGAGTTTGGATCTGGGTCGGGTTTGGTTCATTGGTTGGGTTGAGTGTACGACATGGCGGGTTTAGTGACGTGGTGGGTCGGGTATGACCATTTCTGGCCCAAAATGGCGTTGACCAGGCGCTCCCGTTAGCCATGTCAACACATAACGGACTTTATTAACAAAGTTGGACAGAGACTAACAGAGAGTGACTAAATATGACATGTTTCATTAATTTGAGTGACCAAAATTGATAATAATTTTTTCTAGTTACTAAACATGACATGATTTATTAATCCCACTAACCAAATGTGGCATTTGCCTGCTATAAAATATGTGACCAAATGTGGCGCTCCCGTTAGCAGAGAAACCATTTCAAAGATGAAAATTAGATATTACGTGACATATATAGGCGGGTAAATGTCACATTTGGTCACTAAAATTACTAAATCGTGTCATGTTTAGTCACTAGAAAAATTTCATATCAATTTTGGTCACTCGAATAACTGAAACAGGTCACATTTATTCACTCTTCCGTTAGCCTCCTTCCAACTCCAGTCACCCGAATTACTGAAACATGTCACATTTAGTCACTCGAATTACTGAAACACGTCACATTTAGTCATTCTCCCGTTAGTTCTCGTCCAACTCCATTAACGGGAGATAAAAAGGGTTTAGTAATTTCAATGACCAAATGTGGTATTTACCCTATATAGGCGTAACAGATTCTTGGACGGCGTTTACCATGAAACACTTTAGAGCTAAAAAGGGTTCACCATTTCTTGCTCTTACGCGCCTTTACGATGGCCTGTTTGGTTTGTTTGTCTTGAAGGAGGATCTCATCAGATTTCGAGTTTTGTTGTCATGCAGGGGCTTGCTTTCTTGATTAAGGCTGCCTTCCCTCCTTAGACTTTGTTTGTTCCTCCTGGGTTTTTGTGCAGAGATCTCCCCTCTAATTTGTTTGAAACTTAATTAGCCCTTGGAGGCTAGATGTATTTCTTTCTTCTGTTGTTTGTTAATATTGCAGGGATGTTGTTATGCTTTTGGCTTACAAGCAAGATCATTTGCATTAGCTTTCTCTTGAATGCAAGGTAGTAGGATGAGGGTAACTGGGTGATAGTGTGGTCAGCATCCTCACGGGCCACCTTCTCTAGCCCCTGTTGCTTTTGACTCTTGGGCCTGCTTGGCCTTCCCCAGCTCTTCGGCCTTGCCTTGTTGGGCTATTATTTTGTTCATTTTGCAGGGAACTTCTTGGTCGGTTCGTAGCCAAGGAGAAAAGGGACATGTGACAATCTCAGTAATCTGTCAACCGGTAGCCTGAATCTTTGGAGACTAATATCTTGAGATGGAGAAGATGACTGCTCGAGATCATGGTTATTTTTGTTTGTGAAATTTTGGCTCTTTTGTAGTCTATGTGTTTGTCCATTTTGCAGGTTTAGCTGCTTATAGGGCTGCCCTTTTGTGGCACTAATGACCCTCTCATAGGTAGTTCGACAACAGTCGTACTACCTGGTTTACTTTTGTAGTTTGTATGACTCGTGACTACTACCTTTATGGATGTCTATGTTAAAAAAAAGGGTTCACCATAAGTTGCATAACAATACTTGTATCTTTTTGTCCGGTGTAAATTGATTACCTTTATGTTATGGTATAAATTGAACTTGTATCATAACATAAAAATACAAATTCCCTTATGGTACAAACTGAACTAATACCTTTAGCGTAAATTGATTACCTTCCATGCCAACAGGTCTTTAATCCTAAGTCCACCCTCCTTCCAAGGTAAAGCTACAGATTGCCATGCCACCTTAGCTCTTCCAACATCATTTCCATGCCAAAGAAAGTGAGAGCATACATGCTGAATCCGCTTCAATGCTTTCTTGGGGAGCACGAAAAGCTGCATCCAGTATTGCACCACTCCAAGCAGCACTGAGTTGATTAGCTCCAACCTTCCAGCATAGGTTAGTTTCTTGGCTCTCCATGTTTTAATCCGCTTAGTAATCTTATCTACCAGAATGTCAACCTCAGTGGAAGATAGTTTACCAGACATTAGGGGCATTCCCAAATATCTGACAGGTATCTCACCTTCCTTAAACCCAGAGAGCAACAGAGCATTACTTTTGTACTTGATGGCTTCTCCTCCAAAATAAATTTCACACTTAGAAGGATTGCTTTTGAGCACAGACAGCTGGTAGAACTTATGCAGAACTTATTTAACTTGAAGGATCGCTTGGGCCGATCCAGTAGTAAACACTAGGATGTCATCAGCAAAGCACATGTGGTTTAAAGAGATTCTCTGGCACTGAGGGTGGAAAGGAATCAATCCAGATTGACTAGCAGCCATCAGCATGGTCGATAGACCTTCCATAGTGATGGTAAATAAGTATGGTGATAATGGATCACCTTGCCTGACTCCTTTCCTAGCTCTAAAGAACCCACACAAACTGCCATTGATATTGAAACTGTAATGGGCAGTTTGAAGACAAGCCTTAATCCATTTCATAAACCTCTCTGGGAACCCCATGGTTTGCATCATACGAAACAAGTACTGCCAACTAACAGAATCACATGCCTTCATGATATCTATTTTTATTGCACATCGAGAAGACATATGAATTCTATTATACCCACTTACCAACTCCCGAGCCAATAAGATATTATCCATTATGCTTCTTCCTTTTACAAAAGCTGACCGAGTATTACTAATGATCAGAGGCATAATTTCACTAATGAGCCTTGCAAGAATCTTAGCCACTATTTTATAGAGAAGGTTCACACATGAAATAGGCATAAAATTCTTCAAGGAATCAGCATTAGAAACTTTGGGAATTAAAGAGACAGCAGTGACATTTACTCCACTAGGAAGAGTACCTGTCTGAAAGAAGAATAAGATCCCACTGATTATATCATCCCCTATAATAGACCAAGTCTTTTTTAGAATCCAGCAGAAAACCCATCTGACCCTGGAGCTTTCTGGGAATTCATGCTAAAAACCACACTCCTTATTTCTTCTGCTGTGACTTCCTTAACAAGGAGGTCACACTCAGGCCCAGGTAATTGGTGACGCACAAGCTGCTTCACCTCCTCCTTGCTAGGATTAATTTCCAAGTTAGCCTCTCCTAGTAGTTTCTTATAGAAGCCTAGAACCTCTTCAACTATCTGGGAAGATTGAAATATTTCCCCCCTGAGTCTGTGACCAATTTCCTTATAGCTCGCTTGGAGTTGCGTATTTTAACAGCCTGATGAAAGAAGTTTGAACTTTGATCCCCAACTGTTAACCAAGATACCCTGAATTTCTGCCATTAGAAGCTTTCGTAAGCTGAAGATATATGATCATAATGGTCCTTAGCAAGTGAACGGATTCAAAGTGCTCAGTAGTAGGATCTGAGAACGCCTTGGTTTGGGCTCTCATCAACTCACCCTCAGCCTCTTTAACCTGATCTTGTAGGTTACCATAGACATCTTTGTTAAACTTCTTTAAAGCCTGGTTTACCCTACACATTTTACTCTGAATAACTTGCAAGGGACTCCCTGAAACCTCAAGACTCCAAGCTTCCTTCACTATATCCATAAAAACTGGGTGCTCTGCTCAAAACTCAAAATATTTAAAAGGCTTGGGCAGAGACTTTATGGGGGATCTTGTACAAACCTGCACCCCACAATGATCCGAGAACAATGCAGGGAGAGCCTCCATAACACAATCTTTAATAGGGGTGGTAAACGGTAATCCGGTAAACGGTTTACCGTTTTACCGAACCGGTAACCGGCGGTAAACGGTAAACCGTTTACCGGCGGTATCGGTAGCCGAGCGGGAAGTTGGGGGAGTCGGTTTACCGAAAACGGTATCGGTAAATACCGACGGTAAATCGGTATTACCGATACCGAATCCCCCCTCCCTACTCCCTAGTGTTGCGCCTCAAAAATATTGTAAATAAGAGTTAATATAAAATATTACATACATGAATGTAAGTATAGGCCTCAAAAATATTGTAAATAAGAGTTAATAATAAATTATTAATTACTAAAATGATGAAAAAAACTCAAAAGAATCGAAATATTACAACATCACCCCACTTCCAGAGATTCGGTTTCGGTAAATATTCGGTAAACCGACCGAAAAAATCGCCCGAAATCGTTTCTCACGGTATTTCGGTAATACCGATTTGTTACCGTTTACCGGTAATTCGGTAATCGGTAAACCGGTTACAAACCGGTATCGATAATCGGTAACCAGTTTGGTCAACTTCGGTATACCGAAACCGGTAAATTCGGTAAACGGTAAATTGTTTACCGACCGAATCCCACCCCTAATCTTTAAAATGCTCAATCCAATCCACATTAACCAGACTTCTGTCTAGCCGTCTAGCAATAGGATGATGAGCTTGCCGGTTAGTCCATGTGAACTGAGGCCCCGTTGTTCTATAATCTACCAACTCCATCTCCTCAATCCATTGATTAAAGCCTTCCATACTTGAAGTAAAAGAACGCTGATTAGACGTCTCATGAGGAGCTCTAACAGTATTAAAGTCACCACCAACAATCCAAGGATGTCCAACAACCTTCAACCGCGCAATCTCCCTGTAGGTATGTAGCCTCTCAGCCTCATCATTAGACGCATAAACAGCCGTTAGAAAAAAGGTATCCGTGTTAATGTCCTCAACCAAGCAATGAATAAAATTCTTCCTTGGTTTGAGCACATGAAGCTTAATGGCAGGGTCCCAAAACAGCCAGACCCGCCCCAGTTTCAAATCAAAACAATTGAGACACTTCTCACATCCTGCAAAAACCTCCTCTACTGCCTCCTCAGCTTTATTAGCCTGAACCCTGGTTTCAAGAACAACAACTACATCTACTTTATTTCTACATAGGACTTGCATCAAGTCCCTCTGCTTGGAGGTTTTATTAAACCCCCTTACATTCAAGAACAGAACAGAATAATCATTATACTATAAATTCGGCTAAATTACACGTTTGGTCACTTAAATTATATAAATATTTCACGTTTGCCACCCGAATCATTTTTCTTTCTTACTCGCCACTAACTTTACAAATCGTTACATATTTGGTCACCGATCATTAGTCTCCGTTAACTTCGTTAGCTTTTTGATGATGTGGCAAACGAAACTGCTGACTGTACTGTTAACTTAATGACATGTCAATATAAAATTAAAAAAATAAAATAATTAACAGATTGGTCAGTCCACGCTCTTCTTCGCCCTTTCCTTTCCTTCACCGCCGGCTTCCAAAAATAATCCCTAACCCACAAAATTCCACTATGTTGTTGGAGAATCAAGCAATTCTCGAAGTGAATTTAAGCCTGCCAACGGTTCCGGCTCTTTATGAGCGGAGATCGGCGCTCAAGTCTGCTTGTCGAGGAGCCGCCGTATAGACCCTATTCTAAAACCTGCGTCACGGGACCTCCTCGCGCTGTCGCCGTAAGATCGTTGTCGGAAGAGGAAGATCGTTGGTGCTTCTTCGCCATCGGTTGATGAGGAAGAGAAGGGGACGCGGAAGGAAGAAGAAAATGGGTGCCCGACACCGGCGAATTCCGGATCTACTTACGAAAGGTCCGAAGGGAATTTAACTAAATCGGCGAAGAGTGATTCGGAGCAAAACGAGGCTTCTTCGGACGAACAGGAAAAACGATGCCGTCACCGGTTCCGATTTCGGAGGTTTCAACGGAGGAGGAGCTGAGGAAGAACGCTACGAATCCAAAACCAGAACAAGAAATTTCGAAATAAGGTAAGGGTGGGAATGATGGCGTTCTTGAAGAACATCATGATGATGAGAAGACATTGTCGCCTTTGATTCTCAAGGTTTTCGAAACGGAGAAAAAAATTTAGTCAGCAACCTGGGTTTGCTCACGAGTCGGCTTCCTACCAATTGATATTCAAGTCCCATCCACTTCTCTCCAGTCCACTGCCTCCGTCGTGGAATCCTTGTTAAAGCAGGTTAGAGCTCAGAGCTTGGCACTCGATTCGCGGACTTGTGGCTTCGTCGTCACTCGTCAAGACTCAAGACTTTGTTTCAGGGGAAGAAGACCCTGTAGGCGTATTGGGTCTTTGGCGAGATGATGAAATCTGGGGTTCATCTATCGATCCAAATGTAAATTATTTTTTATTATTTTATTTTTTAAATTGACATGTAATTAAGTTGACGACCCAGTCAGCAGTTCCGTTTGCCACATCATTAAAAAGTTAACGAAGTTAATGAAGACTAACGGCCGGTGACCAAATATGAAACGATTTGTAAAGTTAGTGGCAAATAAGAAAGAAAAGTGATTTGGGTGGCAAATGTGAAAATTTATGTAATTTAAGTGACCAAACGTTTAATTTAGCCCTATAAATTCAATTTGACCAAAATATAGTTACAAACAGAAATTTTACTATAATATTAATATAAATTCAATTTGACCGTAACATTTTTTCAAGTTCAACGGAAAACATGTTTTTCAAACAAAAAAATTATACGTATAAGCATAATAGCGAGCCCAAAATTTCAATGATTTCGGTCAAGGATTATTTACCAATCACATAAAATTGTCCTCCGTAAAACACGGGCCAATTAGCTAGTACGGATATAGTACAAGAGAGCATGAAATGCGAAAATGTCATAACTTAAGACTCTCGGTAAATTCCCCGTCACCGACACGATCTAATTTGACACCGAATTTTAGGGAAAGAACAAAAGAAACACATATCCGGTTCTACATAAAATCACGGGGAGCCATCAGCAGATGATAAGAAATGCAAAACAATCCAGCCGCGCGCTAGCTGTGGATCTCGATCCACACAATAATTTAGTTAATTTGGACTTGAATTCATTGTAAAATTATTTTCCGATTCTTTTTGGTAGAAATATTTTCCTATTTTTAATTTATTGATTTTTCCACGGTCATTCAATTACCACGAAGAGATAAAACATACAAGTATATATATATACTCACAAGAGATAAAACCAGAAGATCCTCCTCATACCTTAATCAAAGACACCAATTACCTTCAATACAAATAAATACATGATAATGGTGGACTCCAGTCGAGCAAACTACATTCTGCTGTGTTTTCTACTAATGAACATGGCGGTGGTCACATTGGAATTAGTAGGAGTCTCGGGAACTCATCAAATGCTGCACAGTAGTACCAGCCATGATCGTCAAAATGACCATCCACGTAGATCTCTTCGAAAAGGATTCGTAGTACCGTCGGGCCCCAGCCATAGGTCTAATGCTGAAATTTCAAACTTGAAACAAGCTGGCAGCAGTGATCTTCAAAATGATCATCCACACCGATCTCTTCGAAAAGGATTAGTAATACCGTCGGGCCCGAGCCGCCGACATAATGCTGAAATTGCTTCAAGTTTGAAACCAGATGACCGTAGTGATCTTCAAAATGATCATCCACGGAGATCTCTTCGAAAGGGATTCGTGATGCCATCGGGCCCCAGCCGTCGGCACAATGCTGAAATTTTTTCAAGTTTGAAACCAGCTGGTAGTAGTGATATATATATGTTATAAACGCGCTGCTACGGATCGGGAAATCGCCGGAATCGACAAAGCAAGAATACGAGAGCGAGAATCGAAAGACACAGACACACGATTTACGTGGTTCACTAACACGATGTGTGTTAGCTAGTCCACGGGCGAGAGAGAGCCAGTTTCACTATATCGAGGAGATTACAGATTACAGAGGAGTATGAGAAGTATTTATAGTACTTCTCCATGTGGGTCTAAACCTAATCCAATCTAGCAAAGGAAACGGTTACAGACCAGGCCCAGAACCCGAACCCAAATAACATTGAGCCCATACACCGTGGGCCGGGGGCGTTGCCCCCGCACCCCACTCGCTGACCGGGCAGCGAGACCCCCGGTTACCAGTCGTAGCGGCTGATAATCCGATTCAAGTCATATCAACAAATCTCCACCTTGACTTGAATCCTCTTCCTCTGAAATCTCTGATGTACTCTGCTCCTTCTCTCTCTCCCGCCATCAATGCCCCGTAGGGCGGAGTCACCCACTCAAGACATTCAGCAAGTCCAAGCAGTGTTGGAACTTGCCATGTGGAACCGGCTTCGTGAACATATCAGCAGGATTATCCGCGGTGCCAACCTTCTTCACCTTAATCCTCTTCTCTGTCCTCAAGAAATGATACCTCACATCGATGTGCTTAGTCCTCTCATGGTGGACTTGATCCTTGGCCAAGCATATTGCACTCAAACTGTCGCAATACACCATTGCCTGATCATGATGTAGACCAAGATCACCAACCAGTCCCTTCAACCATATTCCCTCCTTGGCAGCTTCTGTCAACGCCATATACTCTGCCTCAGTAGTAGACAATGTCACCGCTGACTGCAGAGTTGCCTTCCAGCTCACTACAGAACTCCCAAGAGTGAATACATAACCGGTCATCGATCTCCTCGTGTCAACATCTCCAGCATAGTCCGAGTCAGAATACCCAGACACCAAGCACTCTGCATCACTTCCAAAGCTAATCCCCACATCAGGTGTACCCTTAAGGTACCGGAAGATCCTCTTCACAGCCTGCCAATGCTCCTTCCCAGGTTGTATCATAAACCTGCTAACAACACTAACAGCATGTGCAAGATCAGGTCTAGTGCATACCATAGCGTACATCAAGCTACCTACTGCACTAGCATATGGGACTCTCGACATGTACTCCTTCTCAGCCTCTGACTGCGGTGCATAAGCTGAGGATAGATGAACATTTGAAGCACTAGGAGTATTTAAGGGCTTTGCTGAAGACATGCCAAACCTCGACAGTATCTTCTGGATGTAGCTCTTCTGTGACAAGAAAAGCTTCTTCTTCGACCTGTCCCTGTAAATCTCCATACCCAAGATCTTCTGAGCAGCTCCCAAATCCTTCATCTCAAACTCAGCACTGAGAAGCCCCTTTAACTTCTGGATATCAGACTTTGACCTCGCAGCTATGAGCATATCATCCACATACAGAACTAGATATATCATCGAACCATCTTCTGCCTTGCTGTGATATACACAACAATCATATGGACTTCTGTTGTAGCCCAGCTCAAGCATGTAACTGTCAAATCTCTTGTACCACTGCCTCGGAGATTGCTTAAGTCCATACAAGGACTTCTTCAGCTTACAAACATAGTCTTCTTTTCCCGGAACCTCGAATCCTTCTGGCTGAGTCATGTAAATTTCTTCCTCCAACTCTCCATGTAGGAAAGCTGTCTTCACGTCTAGCTGCTCAAGCTCCAAGTCATAATGTGCCACTATTGCTAGTAGCACTCTGATCGAAGTATGTCTGACCACTGGTGAGAAAATCTCATTGTAGTCAACTCCTTCCCTCTGCGAGAAGCCTCGTGCAACCACCCGAGCTTTAAATTTCATGCCCTCTTTGGAAGTGATTCCTTCCTTCTTCTTGTAGATCCACTTGTTTGTCACAATCTTCCTTCCCTGTGGTCGTTTGACTAGCTCCCAAGTCTGATTCCTGTCATGGGATTCCATCTCATCTCCCATTGCGGCAAGCCACTGATCAGCTTCACCGCCCGAAACTGCTTCTCTATAGGATTGTGGCTCTCCTGCATCCACTTCTTCAGCAACCTGAAATGAATACGCCACCATGTCCTCGAAGCCATACCTCTGTGGAGGTACTCCTGCAGTCGCTCTCTTTGGTCTACCGGAAGCAATAGACTGTTTAGCTCGTGCACTGGACTCTGAAGTTTCTGGCTCTGCAGAGACATCCTCATCATGTTGATCTTCTCCACCTTGGTGCTCAAACTCACTCTCATTGAGAGTTTGCAGCTCCACCTGCTTATCAACATTCCTGCTACCTTCAACAACAGTAACCTTCAACATGGGGTTAAACATAGACTTCTCATCAAATATCACATTTCTACTAAGTATAACTCGATGCTCAGAAGGTGACCAGACTCGAAATCCCTTAACTCCATCTCCGTAACCCACAAATACACCCTTCTTTGCCCTTGGGTTCAGCTTACCCTCATCCACATGATAATAAACAGGACACCCAAAAACTTTCAGTGAAGAGTAATCAGCAGGCTTACCATACCACACCTCATAAGGAGTCTTACACTCGATACCTGTGTGAGGTCCACGGTTGATCAGGAAGCACGCCATGTTTACTGCTTCTGCCCAGAATCTTCTCTCTAGTCCAGCATTAGAGAGCATGCACCGTGCTCTCTCCAACAATGTCTGGTTCATTCTTTCTGCAACGCCATTCTGCTGGGGTGTATCTCTAACAGTCCGATGACGGGCAATCCCTTCATCCTTGCAGAATTCGTTGAACTCAGAACTGCAGAACTCCAGACCATTGTCCGTTCGCAGCTTCTTGATCTTCTTCCCGGTCTGATTCTCCACCAATGTCTTCCACTGCTTGAACTTCGTGAAAGCCTCACTTTTCTGCTTCATCATGAAAATCCAAGTAAATCTCGAATAATCATCAATAATAGACAGAAAATACCTGCTGCCTCCAATGGATTCAACTCGTGAAGGACCCCAACAGTCGGAGTGGAGGTAATCCAGTATCCCCTTCGTCCGGTGGATACCCTTCTTGGGAAACTTGCTGCGATGTAGCTTCCCAAACACACAATGCTCACAGAATTCCAAATTCTGCATCTTGTGTCCGCAAAGAAGATCCCTCTTCGATAGAACTTGCATCCCTCGTTCACTCATATGCCCCAGTCTCATGTGCCAGAGAGTGGTCATATCTTCCTGTTGAACCTGAGACGATGCAACTGCAGCAGAACCAGACAACACAGACCCTTGTAATGCATACAAGGTCCCACGCTTCACGCCCTTCAGTACCTTCCTCGAACCCTTGCAGACATACACAACTCCACCTTTTCCTTTGAAACTGAAACCCTTGCTGTCGAGTAGACTCAAGGAGATCAGGTTCTTCGTCATTCGTGGAACATGTCTGACATCATTCACGGTACAGAACGAACCATCATGTGTCCGAACCTTTATGGACCCGATTCCAACAACCTTGCAGACAGCTCCATTTGCCATGACCACGTTACCACCATCTATCTGCTCGTAGGTTGTGAAGCAATCCCTGTTCGGAGACATATGATATGAGGCTGCAGTATCCAGAAACCACACATCACCACGATGTGCCTTCTCATCTACAGCCAAGGCGAGATCGTCTTCAGAACTGTTGTCCACTTCTGCCACGGCAACTGAACCTTGTTTCTTCTGTTGCCCTCTTCTCTTGGGACAGTTGTACTTCCAATGCCCCACTTCCTTACAGTTGTGACAAGCATCACCTGGCTGTGGACCGGGACCCTTGGAATTCTTGCTCGAATTCCCTTTACCAGATTTCTTCTTTCCCTTTCCACCTGTAACAGCCAAACCCGATGCCTCACCACCTGTACCAGATCCGGACGCCTTATGTCTGATCTCTCTCGTATGAAGAGCAGACCTGACATCCTCCAACGACACGCTTTCTTTACCAGCAATAAAAGAATCAACGAAATTCTCATATGAACTCGGCAAAGAAACCAGCAGGATTAGGGCAGCATCCTCGTCATCAACTTGAACATCTATATTACGCAGATCCAGCAAAATAGAGTTAAGTTGTTCGAGATGTTCCCTCAAAGGCGTACCTTCTTGCATCCTCAAGCTGAACAACCGTTGCTTGAGATGCAGCTTGTTGGTTAGAGACTTAGTCATGTACAGACTCTCTAGTTTCAACCACAAGCCCGCGGCAGTCTTCTCAGCAGCGACTTCAATGATGACGTCATCAGACAACGATAGCATGATGGTCGAGTGGGCCTTCTCCTCCAAGGTATTCCACTCATCGTCATCGACCGCTGCCTTCTTCTGTTTCGCAGACAGCGGCCCCCACAGCCCTTGCTGTTTTAGTAAAGCCTGCATCTTGATCTGCCATATAGCGAAGCTGTTCTTCCCCGTGAACTTTTCGATCTTCATGTTCACCGACGTCATTCTTCTGAATCGAAAACCCTAGCCTGATTTCCAGCCGCGGCTCTGATACCACTTGTTATAAACGCGCTGCTACGGATCGGGAAATCGCCGGAATCGACAAAGCAAGAATACGAGAGCGAGAATCGAAAGACACAGACACACGATTTACGTGGTTCACTAACACGATGTGTGTTAGCTAGTCCACGGGCGAGAGAGAGCCAGTTTCACTATATCGAGGAGATTACAGATTACAGAGGAGTATGAGAAGTATTTATAGTACTTCTCCATGTGGGTCTAAACCTAATCCAATCTAGCAAAGGAAACGGTTACAGACCAGGCCCAGAACCCGAACCCAAATAACATTGAGCCCATACACCGTGGGCCGGGGGCGTTGCCCCCGCACCCCCACCGGGGCGTTGCCCCTGGACCCCACTCGCTAACCGGTCAGCGAGACCCCCGGTTACCAGTCGTAGCGGCTGATAATCCGATTCAAGTCATATCAACAATATAGTCATCCAAAGCGGGCACATGTAGTTCGTCATCATCAACAGTTGCGCAATTCAGTGCTCAGGCTTGGAGTAGGCAACTGATCATAGGATCAATCAGCATGGGAAGAGCGTATGAGCAAATTGCATCTGCATGTTTAGTTTTCTTTTAAAGTTTTTCGCTTTGCATTTGTTTTGGCTCATGAGGCAAAGATTAGTTTGAAAATAATGAGCATTTAATTAGAGTATTTTTAGTTAGTTGACGATAATTTATTGAATTAAGCTACATAAATGCAGTTGCTTATGATTTATTAATTCAATACAAGTGTTCGTCAATTCATATTTTTAGAAAAAATAGGTTAATTTATAAATATTTCATAGTTTATTTAAACATTTCAACTATTTAGAATAAATAAGTTGAATTCAAATCGAACTCGTGATTTTGTTGATGTGATGTGACAGTCTCGAGTAGAGCCCATGAGCTCATTAATGAGTCAAGCTAAAAAAAACATAGAATAATTTATAAATTATTTTATAGTAGCAATAAAAAATAATAATGTAGATGGATTCAAAACTGAGATCTTCAGAGTAGAGATTCAAGACTATTAATATTAGTACTAAATCTAGTGCTAACTCATTATTAATATATATTTTACTATTAACATCGAAGAAAAATTTATGTAAAGTAGGGGTGGCTATACTGTCCGGTCCGGTTAAATTGACCCAAATTGATCCAGTTCAGTCTGGTTTTTTTGAAAATATAAGGACCAAAGATTGGATTGGATACAGTCCGGTCTTGATCCGGTCCGGTCCCAAATCGGTCTTGATTTTATATTGAGCTTGTGGGGATTTGAGTGGCCTAAGGCCTGAAAGGGTGAGGAGTTGGTTAAGTTTTGTACTAAGTGCAAAGGTTTGTGACCGTTTATGCAAATTATCCTTAAGTTTTGGGTGTTGAGTCTCTTATCTGGCCTTTATCCAGTTTTCGATCCGGTCCCGAACGGTTTTTTTACCTCAAATCTAAGGCCAAAGATTGGATTGGATTGTTTACTGTCTGGTCTCGGTCCGGGTTATACGGTCCGTTTTCGGGTAAAACCAAAAAATCTGGACCAAATAGCCAGCCCTAATGTAAAGTATGATCATCGATTTTGATAAATCATAAAAGTCAAATATATAAAGTAGCTGACTTGTAGCACAAGGAACACCCTACCCAACCAAACCAAACTATTGCAGAGGGATTTGTTGAAGTGACGGTCAGAATTACGTAATGCCTAAATAGCCAAACCAAAGAGCAACCAGGATATGGTGCACCACTTGAATATTGGAGAACGGTTCTCCACTCCATCCAACGACCCACAAAAGTGTTCTTTTAAATTAAATGCTCAGATATATTAGAGCAATAAATAGTGGATTATGGGGCCCACGACTTGAAAAAGTATCTGACATGTGGGCCATTTATTTTTAACAAAATAAAACTTATACATACTATTTACAAGTGGTATATGTATATTCTTGTTGAACTAATATCATATTTGTATGGAACAAAATACATATTTGTACTGAGCAAAAGTTATATTTGTACTGAACAAATATACACATTAGAATATCATATTCGTATTAAACAAAATATGATATTTGCATTGAATAGAAAACATATTCCATATATGTGATTTCTATATTCGTAATTTTCACAACTTTTATTCAAAATAATATACCACGCATTAAAAACCATATTCTTACTAAATATAAAACATACTGCTATTGATCACAAAACATATTTGTACAAAACCGAAATCATATTCAGCATTTTCAAGAACTTGCATTTTCTACTCTCTCTTGTGTCAGCTCTTTTTCAGTCAGTGGGCCCCAAAAAAGCAGCTTTTGTGAGCTCCTTTTCACTTGCTGACCTCACTCTCTCCTACTACTTTTTACCAACAAATCTTGACCCTTAATGACCCATTTTTATGGACCATTGGATGTAGGGCTGGGAAACAGTCCGGTTCGGTTTAAACCGGACCGGATTGACCCGGTTTTTTAAAACCGTATTGGACAAACCCATGACCGAAGACGGGATTGGATTGATACCCGGTTTTAACCAAACCGGATTGGATGCAATACGGTCCAATTCGGTTTCAACACAATAACCGTTTGCCCCTATTCCCCTTTCAAAAACGCCGTCGTTGAATTAAAATTGAAAAAAACAAAAAATTGGAATCCTTCTCGGCTCTCTCCCCACCCACTCAACTCAATCCCTAAATTGAGTAAATTCTGATTCTTCATCTTCCATATCCGCCGCGCTCTCTTCTTTCCCCGACCAATTTCCTCTCGATCTGCCTCTGGCGCCGGACTATTCTACGGTCGGCAGGCCGGCTTCGCCTCATCTCCAAAATCTGTCGTCGGTTCTCCCTTCTTGCATGCACAATCACCCACCGCCAGAGTCTTCGTCGTCGCCACCGCTAAGCGAACCAAGAATCATCGATGGTTGTGGCTTGTTCGGATTACTTTCTCCTCTGTTTTCCTTCTTCTCCTCTGCAATCGACGAAGTTGATGAGCGTCTAGTTTGCGGCCTCAAATCGGAGAGGCTGGAGCCGGGAGGTGAGCTGGAGAGAGCTGCAATCGATGAAGTCGATAGGGCGATTGGTGGTAGGGAGGCGACGAGGTGAGCCAGGGAAATCTGGCGACTGGCTCATCTGGCGATTGTAGTTGCGAAAAGGGTAGATCGAGCGAGAGATGGAGCATGCAAACTATGGAGAGGCAGAAAACGAGAAGAAGAGAGGGGAGATCGTCGTCGGTCGTCTCGCCGGCCGAAGGGACAGCAGAGAGAACGGGAAGAAGATTTGAGAAGAAAATGGGAAGGAGGAGGAAGCGGCGCTGAGGCTCTGTGGGTGGGTGATAGATTTTTAGGGTTTTGTGGGCTCTGTGGGCTGTGGGCTTTGGGCTTGTGGGCTGTGGGCTGTGGGCTTTTGGGCTGTTACCCGGTTTCCGGTTAAAACCGGACCAAATTGGACCGGGACCGGGCCGGTTTTTTATCCCTACCCTCTGACTGTAAACTGGATTGGGTTACATTCTATCCGGTTTCCGGTCACAACCGGGTCGGTTTAAACTGGACAGTTTCCGGTTTGACCGAAAAACCGAGACCGGATTTCCAGCCCTAATTGGATGTAAGATGGAGAACCATTGGTGCACCATATCTAAATTCACCAAAGAGGGAATAAAGATCTATTTTGTCCGAGATTTCACTCCGCACAAATTCCTAAGACTCTGCAATTCTAGTCTACGCTAGGGGTGGCAGAACGGTTTTCGGTTAGCAGTTAACCGGACGGTTTTGACCAAACCGATCGGTTTTCAGCTAACCGAAAAACCGATTCTGAATGCATCGGTCGGTTGGCGGTAGGGAAAGGAAGGGGTTCGGCTAGCCGACTAACCGGGGTTGGAAACCGGCGGTTAACCGGCTAACCGATCTCTTCCCTTTCCCAAAAAACGATCGCGCTTCAGTCCCCCACTAACCCTAATCTGTCGACTCCCTCTGCCTTCCTCCTCCCAATTCCCAAATCCATCTCCTGGCCGCTCACGATTAGACATCAGTACCCTTCCCCCTTCTCGCGCAGCGACGCAGGCGCTCCACACCTCCACCTCGTCGCTCCGCCACCTCCACCATCGTCGACGTTCCACCAGCGGACAGCAGCAGCCAGGCAACAACCCGGCACCCGCCGCCTACACGAGAGAAGAAGAAGAGGTTTGGTCTGCGTAAAAGAGAGAGGAGAGAAGAGGAAGAAGATAAGGGAAGTTCTGATTTTTTTTCTTTGTTTCTGCGTAAAAGAGAGAGGAGAGAAGAGGAAGAAGATAAGGAAAGTGTGGCTACGATTTTCTCTTTATTTCTTTCAATTTTTTTTTAATTTTTTAATCTTATCTAATAATAGGTCGGTTTTTGGCGGTTACCGGTCGGTTAGGCAGTTAAACCGAACCAACCTTCACATTTTCGGTTGCCCCGGTTAAACCACACCTAAACCAAAAACCGGCCGGTCGGTTTGTGGCTAACCGGGACTGCTGGGAGCCTGGGACGATCAGTCGACGATAGCGATTGGTCATGTCTCAGTTTAACCGAAAACTGAGATTTCGGTTTTCGGTTAAACCGAAACCGACCGGCTGCCACTCCTAGTCTACGCTATGCTCTTTCCGAGAAAGTCGTCTTTAGGTTCCCTCTTCATAGGACTACTACAGCTGCTCACATGACATGCATATATGTCCTTTGACCTGTTGTTTTTTCCCCCTCTTTTCACATTCATCCCTCCGCCGACCTTCCGCTTTACAGGCCGCTAGCAGCGTAACAGCTGGGGAGTAACAACAATAGATTTCAATATCCTTATTATTATAAATGTGGAGAGCAAGCTAGCTAGCTAGCTGCTGATCATTGTATATTCATCTTTTCTTCTTCACTTCTGATAAACCCTAAAGTAAGGGAATGCTAACAGAGAGACATAGCACCGTGGGTTTCGTCAGCTGACATTGCGACTTCCCGACCATTTATATCAAATTGAAGGCATCACGAGTTAAGGATCATTGGGCGAGCTAATTTAGCACCAACAAACAAAATGTCCCTACTTATCTTTTGTGTGTTGTTTGAAGGTAGGTTGTGCGGCCGGAGGGCGGTTTGTGGAGCCCCGTTGTGCTACGGTCCCGACAATGCATCCATCCATCCCTCCAACACAAACACAGACATATTATTATGGTCTCCCATACCCCATTTTCTTATTCATATCTTGCAAGCTCCTTTGCTCTTATACTTCACTATTATGCATGGAACCGCAAAAATATAAGATGGATGAAACCCACATTCATGCATGAAGTGATAGAGCTAGAGCCAGGGTAGCTGGCTATAGCCATAGGACGACCATGCTATCGTAATTTCTACTTGATTATTGCATTGTCCATCACCATGTTTCCCTTCAAACTAAACCATATCTATAAAATAATAGGCAACTTCACGTGTCACGACTGTTTCTCTACGAATCGGAAATAGGAGGATTCGACAATGCAAGAAAACAAAAGCGCACACACGACGCGCAATTTACGTGGTTCACTAACACAATCTGTGTTAGCTAGTCCACGGGCAGGAGTGAGCCAGTTTCACTATACTTCAAGTAGATACAGATTACAGAGGAGTATGAGAAGTATTATATAATAGTACTTCTCTTAGGTCTAACTCTAATCCAATATGTTAAAGGAAACCCGTGACTTCCAGTCGTAGCGGCTGATCATTCGATTCAAGTCACATCAACATCACAAATCATGATAGAGACTAATGTATGCTGCAAAAAATATCTGAGGCTTACTTCTATGCAGTAATCCCATTGAGACCAGGGTCAGCGACATTTTATGTTCATGTGTTTGGATGTTTTAACAAATAGGTTTATGTACCATGCGAACTTCATTTGTAAAAACAAGTTTGGGTTGAGTTGTCCGCGTGTTCAGTTAAAAACATAAACACAGAAGTTGTGTATGAGCTAGTTACTATAATGGGGTAGACCTGTGCTAACTGCTAAGTATGCATATTTTTGGTGACTCACATGTTATTCATGTGTACATGCTCGAAATTCATTTCTAAACTTGTAGTGTAGTCTATATAATCAATCTGACTCTGATAGGTCACAGATGATGTATTCGTTGTGAAGAAATGGAAGGGGATGTCAGATTTAGGAAAAAATCCCACTGTACACATGTTTTTAAAAAAAATTCTCAGAATACACATGTTATGAAAAAAATTCCCAATCTACGCATGTTTGGGCCTTCACCGCGTCTGTCTAAGGCGGTGATTGCTTCACCGCGTTAAAGAAGAGCGGTGAGTGCATCACCGCGTTAGAGAAACACGGTGATTGCATCACCGCTGTAGAGGAAGGCGGTGATTGCATCACCGTGTTAGAGGAAAACGGTGAAGGCCTGACCTGCGTCAAATCTTTAAAAAAACGTAATTTTGTGCTCGGTTATCCGATCGTGATGAAATTTTTTTTGATTCCGCATAATTTTTCGAGATCTTGCAAGCCGCAAACCGCCATTTGGACCCCCCTTCGTCCCGAAAAAACGTCGTTTGCTACCCCGAACGAGCCTTTTTTCTATTTCGTCAAACTTTGAACGATCATAACTTTGTGCTCCACAATCCGAAAATTATGAATTTTTTTTTATTTTGCATAACTTTTTGAGGACTACAATTTTTAGTAGGAGAGAATTTTCAAAAAATGAATTATTTTGGATATACGGGCCTTTGGGAATAAGTTTACCTTCTCTTTTCAGGAATCCAAGTACATTCCGAAATTATGTCTATGATAAAAATTGTAGTCCTCAAAAAGTTATGCAAAATCAAAAAAAAAATTCATGATTTTCGGATTGTGGAGCACAAAGTTATGATCGTTCAAAGTTTGACGAAATCGAAAAAGGCTCGTTCGGGGTAGCAAACGACGTTTTTTCGGGACGAAGGGGTGGCCAAACCGCCGCCAAAGTTTGCGGCTTGCAAGATCTCAAAAAATTATGCGGAATCAAAAAAAATTTCATCACGATCGGATAACCGAGCACAAAATTACGTTTTTTTAAAGATTTGACGCAGGTCAGGCCTTCACCGTTTTCCTCTAACACGGTGATGCAATCACCGCCTTCCTCTACAGCGGTGATGCAATCACCGTGTTTCTCTAACGCGGTGATGCACTCACCGCTCTTCTTCAACGCGGTGAAGCAATCACCGCGTTAGTCTGACGCGGTGAAGGCCCAAACATGCGTAGATTGGGAATTTTTTTCATAACATGTGTATTTTGAGAATTTTTTTTAAAAACATGTGTATAGTGGGATTTTTTCCTCAGATTTAAGTGTATAGATTGAAGTTTTTAATGTAAAGAAGTATCGTGCGTGATCCACAACATTAATTATAATATATAATAATAATAATATAATATATAAAAGCTTAGGTTGAGAGTTATTATTCATTAGTGACTTTCACACTCCTTCAAGTGCAAGTGGGGAACCCCAAACACATTAATTAATTAATATATAAAACCTTAGGTTGTGAGTTACTATTCATTAGTAGCTCTCACACTCATCCAAGTGCAAGTGGGGAAGTTCCAAGTTGTTTCTTTTACCCCACTTTCCATTCTACAACCTTTGTGTTTAGCTATTGTTCTCTAGGTTTACATCTATTGAACCCAAACACAAGGGTATTCTAACTTGAACCCAAGGCTGCTACCACGAGTTTTGTATCGGGACCGAGTTTCATCCACTTTAGTGTTTTTTCTTTCTCCTTTTCCTTTTTGTTGAGCATCATCACATGTTGAACCTCAAACACAAATCATAGCATTTTCGCACCATTTCGCAACATAGCTCGAGACACTATCGGTGGAATCCTGAGTTGTCCTCTTCCACCGTTTGCCATGGCCGTAATCAAAGATCCATACTAGATATGCTCTGCCCAATCCTCAACATCGCTCACCAATTCACAACTTTCTCCAAACACTGTCAGCGGAATCCTAAGTCGTCCCCTTCACCGTTTCCCAATGCCGCTACATAAAATTCATACCAGATCTGCTCAATGTTGGCGAGTTTTGTATCGGGACGGAGTTTCGCCCGCTTTATTGTTATTTTTCTTTCGCCTTTTCCTTTTTGTTGAGTATCATCACAATTGAACCCAAATCCATGGGTATCCAACCTAATTCGATTCGGTGAAAGTGACTTGAAACTGACTTTAGTATTTATGAATTTCTCCTTTTTCTTTTGGTTGGGAAGACAATTGAACCCGAATCTAAGTTATTAACGAGTGTTGTATTGTGAGCGAGTTTTATCCGCTTTTGTAGTTGGCGGGAAGGACCAAGTGTTAATTTATTAAAAAATTGGTCAAAGCGAGTGGAACACGTTGTTGACCAGTTTTAGATCGAAAGCGAGTTTTGTATGCTTTAATGTTTTTTATTTATTGATCATTTTCTATTTTGTTGAGAACAACAATTGAACTCTGACCCATTGTTGACGAGTTTCGTATCGAGAGCGAGTTTTATCCTCTTTTGTTATTGACAGGTTGGGTAAATTGTGACTATGTTAAAACTGGGTTGACCTGGTCAAAGCGAGTTGAACGCAGTGTTGAGAGTTTAGAGTCGTGGGTGAGTTTTATCCACTTAAATATTTTTTTACCTTTTATCTTTTGATTGACAATTGAGTCCAAATGCATGAGTATCCAATTTAATTCGACCCGACCAAAGCGACTTGAACCCGGTGTTTACAAGCTTTTGGCGTGAGCGAGTTTTATCTATTTTTGTAATTGGTGGGATGTGTTAGGTGTGAATTTTCTCAAATCTCAGTTCAACCAGGTCAAAGCGAGTTGAACATGGTGTTGACGAATTTTGAGTCGGTAGCGAGTTTTACCTTTAGTGTTTTTCATTTCGCCTTTTCCTTTTGTTTGAGAAAGACATTTAAACCCAAATCTATGAGCATCCAACCTAATTTGACCAGATCAATGCGAGTTGAAACTTCTCAAACCTGCAATCAGTCCCGAAATTCCATAAAGGAGAACTACGATTACCTCAAACCCAGAAAAAAAGGAGTATGCCTATGTTTGGCCCGAATTTTAGAAGTTTTATGTTTCAAAAGGTGAAGGCAAGCCAAACAGCTTTAAAGTTTCGCTTTTTAAAAAGATGAAGTTTTTCATAATTTAAAAGTAGAAGCTCCGATTTGAAAATACAAAATTGTTCTTACCATATATTATTCTTTTTCTAGAAAATAATTTTCTTTCGTTTATATCACTGTAAAAAATAAATTGATAATAGTATTTAATATGAAATAAATCTAACATGATCCATTTTAAACAATTTTTTATTTTTAGAATTTGTATTCATATTTTATGTTAGAATTATTTTTTTAATAATTTACATGACCTCTTATATTAGAAAGTAATTCTGATAGTTTTGCAACTAAACACTCAACTGTTTTTTTCAATACTTCTTGAAAAAATTCAGTGAACCTGCTTCATTCTGCAATAGTTACAGCAGGATCAACTACTAGTCATACAAATTGAAACAATAGCGTCATGAGAGAAGTTTAAACATAAATAATCTATTCAACGACCCTTCTACCTTATGCAAGTTCATCGACCATATGCTATTGTAAATAAAAAACTTATGAAAAGAATGATTAAGAATGAAATAAGATTACTTTCACTTTTGGGTCAACATTAAAAATATTACTCTTTAAAATATTTATTTTTTTATACGCGAAGCGGTAGTGAGCGGGGTTTTGCTAGTTAATTATAAATTAATATATAAAAGCCTAGATTGTGAGTTACTATTCATTAGTAGCTCTCACACTCCTCCAAGTGCAAGTGGGGAAGTTACAAGCTCTTCTTTTACCCCCCTCTCCATTCTATAACATTTGTGTTTAGTTATTGTTCGCTAGGCTTTCTTCCATGATTTTTTCCACAAATCATCGCCTTTCTGTTTTGTTATTGTTCACTAGGTTTTCATCTATAACTTTTTGTACAAATCATCGCCTTTGTGTTTAGTTATTATTCGATAGGTTTTCGTCTATGGTTTTTTGCACAAATCATCGCCTTGGCCCACCATTTTGCAGCCATCTTGAAAACTGTCGGCGGAATCCTAATGCCCCGTTTAGTATTCATTCTGTTTTTTGTTTTCTGGACAACAGAAAAGGGAATTTAAAGAAAAGGAATCTGTCATTTCCTGGGAAACAAAATCTGAAGAAAACTTGTTTAGCTGAGAATTTAGAGAGTTCTGAAAATGAAACCTGGAAATGAAAAATTGTTTAGATACAGTTATTACAAACTGATTTCTGTTTTCAATGGCAATCTTGTTTTAAACAAATAAACAAAATACTACTACATCAACCAAATATTTTAAGAAGTACAACTACAATAACAAATATAAATAAGTGAAAACATCAAATAACTCCTGCTTGAAAGTCATTCCACAACTTGTCTGCTATTTCATCACGTCGAATTTCCATTGCCCGAGTTTGAGTTGAACTGACATCATACACTTCAGTTTGTTGTACTCCCTGGACTTCTACATCACACTGTTGGTATTCGTCAAACAAGACGTCTTCATCACAATGGATCTTGATGAAGTTATGTAGCACACAAGTAGATATAACAATTTGCGCTTGCTTCTTGAATGGGAAGCAAGGCATATGTTTTAGAATTGGAAACCTAGCTTTCAAAACTCCAAAACAACGCTCAATAACGTTGCGTAGGGACGAATGGTAAAAGTTAAACAATTGTTTACGATTTTTTGGGCCACCTGCACGGTTAATCTCTTGGAAATGAGAAGATTCTCTTGTCCGGTAGGGTGCTAAAAATCCCGGCATGTTTGAATATCCAGAATCAACAACATAATATTTACCTGGAAATTTTTTAGAAGTCAATTAGTTATCCACTAAATTTGCGATCTATATAGATATTAAAAATTATTCATTACATACCTCGCGGCGGCATTGGAAATTTATTCTCTGGATTAGAAACTGTTTCCAGCAAGAATCCTAGAATCATTTGCCGTGCCCTCCCAACCTGCCATTACATAGGTGAAAAGCATGTCGAAAGAACATGCAGCCATCACATTCTGAGTAGTTGTTGTCTTTCGTCCTCGGAAAGGTATTTGCTCGCCGGTTGGAATAGATGCATCAATATGCACTCCATCTATTGCCCCAATACAGCTCTAAGTTACAAAATAGATAATGTTAGATGAACATGATATAAAATTGTTGAACCAACTATAAAGGAAAGTAACTTAATTTACCTCGAAATATGGTTCATATTTTGAACCAACTATTTTTTCAGGAACTTTATCGAAATTTGGGGGAACAATGTACTTGTTTGAAAGCTTCACCACTACTTTCAATACTTTACCGAAGTACTTAGAGATGGTGGTTGTAGAGTGCTGAAACCTTTCAGCACCATCTCGAAAGTCAATGGCATGACCTAAAGTTCGTAGGAAGATTGCCACTTGTTCTTCAACAATGACTCTCTTGGTAGATTCCAACAATCCTTGTTGTTTCAATTCATCGCATAAAGCAATAAATGTTTCTTTATCAGTTCGTAGTTCTTCATATATCCTAATCGGATGACCACGCAAAAGTTCTTGAACCCATTGATGTCCTGGCAATTTCGAGTTTCTACATGGTTCTTTAGGCAAATTCAATCTCTCATTCTCCAACAATGCCAAATATATTATCAGATTTCTATGCATCTCATCATCAGAATCTGTATCAGAACTTGCCATTCCGTTTCTGCATAGATAATATATTGGAATTAGAAAATGCACAAACAAACTTCAAATACATAATACTTGTTCAAACAAACACTTGAACAAACTTAATCCAAAATACAATCATCACATAACCCTGTTTAGTAACCATAAAATGGCCACAGATACATGAAATAAACAAAGCTCCATAAAACATACAGCAAACGTAAATACTCAAACTTGAACTCTAAAACACATCATCATCAAGTGAAGCCCTCTTTTCAAGCAAACCTTAGCAAACATCAAACCAAACTTCCTAACCACTCCATCCTTCTCTTCTCCGTCATGCGTAAGAAAAGCCCTCTTTTTAATGGCTGGTCATGTAAAATATCTAAAGCCTTCACAAAAATATCAGCATCCACATCCAAATCATCCAAAACCTTCATGCATTCAGTCATGATATCTAAATCCTTATCTGGTGAAGTTACTTCATTCACTGGACCTCTGATAGAAGAGTTGGCTTGAGAAGCCATACGCATCTCATTCTTCATTTTTGCCAAATCAGCCATGTCAACTATTGCCTTCTCTATGGTAGAAGAGAAGGTTGATCTAACTGCTTTTCTCTTTTTCCCTTTAGAATTTGCTTTGCCCTTCAATTCCTTTGCAAGTTCAGTTGTCTTATCCATATTACTTTCAGAAACTTTCTCCTTGCTATGATCTTCACTGCTGCTGTCTATAATCTCCTGTGTAGAAGGTAGTGCATCGTTTCCAGTAGCGGTAGTATCCCCATAAACAATGCAAAGTTTTGGATACTCCGGGCAACCATACTTCCTAATGCTCTTAGCCACTTTATCCAACTACAAAAAAAAAATATATTTGAATCAATTCAACGTTTAAAATAATAAACATACAAAACTTCACAATAGACAAAGAGTCAATTACCTTTTCCCATCTTTCCCAACGTTCATCAGAGCCATCGATCTTCCCTGTTGCCGTAGTGTAACTAACTCCAGTCTCACTAATGATTGTCGTGAAAACCCTATGCTTTCTCCTCATCTGATTAAACTTGTTCTTTAACTGATCTTCATTCCAAACCTTCCTAAACTTGTTTGTCAATCCATTCATTATGTTTGCCCAGCCTACCTTTGAAAAAGTAGTGGTAGTTCTATTTCCATTCTTCACTTCTTCCACCATCAAATCAATAAGATAAAACTTGACCTCATTAGGCCATACTTCCTTTCCTTCCGCCATTACATAACCATTCTTGTTTTGAGCCTCATTATTGTCCATGATAAGAACTAGTTACACAAGTCACTCATATTAGATATACAACAATAAAAGTAATTAAAAGTAATTAAACCCGCTTTAGTGTTTTTTTCTTTCACCTTTTCCTTTTTGTTGGGGTCATGAGCGAGTTTTATCCGCTTTAGTATTTTTTTTATCCTTTTCCTTTTGGTTGAGGATGAGAATTGAGTCCAAACGCATGGGTATACAACCTAATTCGACCCGACCAAAGCGATTTGAACCCGATTTTACAGGTTTTCAACGGGAGCGAGTTTTATCTGTGTTTGTAATTGGCGTGTTGTGTTAGGTGTGAATCTATCCAAAACTCGGTCAAACCAGGTCAAAGCGAGTTGAACCCGGTGTTGACGAGTTTTGAGTCGGTAGCCTGTTTTAGCTTTAGTGTTTTTCATTTTGCCTTTTATTTGAGAAAGACAATTGAACCGAAATCCATGTGTATCCAACCTAATTTGAAAAGATCCAGAGAAGCTGCTTCATTCTGCAAAAGTTATAGCAGGATCAACTCCTAGCCATACACATTGAAACATTGGCATCATGAAAGAAGTTTAAATATAAATAATCTATTCGACAACCTTTCCACCTTATGCAAGTTCATCGACCATACACTATTGTAAATTACAAACCTATGAAAAGAATGATCAAGAATGAAATAAGATTACTCACTTTTGGATCAACATTAAAACCATTACTTTTAAAAATATTTATTTTCCTGATACGCGAAGCGATAGCGAGTGGCCTTTTGCTAGTACTTACTACCAATGCATGGATAACATAATACCTGGATTGTCTTTTTGTTAAAAACCATAGTACACGGTCATATTTGTTCAAAAATAATTACCATCTAATATATTTCACCATTAATATAACAAAGTCACTTCATCCCATTTAAGAAAGACCCAACTTGAGGTGTCAAATCTTTACCAACAACTATCTTCTCAACTCAAGGATAGACAGGAAGGGAAGAGTTGTCGTAATCTTGGTTTGATATGGAGTCCCTTAGATGGGATGGGAGGGGAGGGAACATGATTAACCTATTCAATATTCACGTAGAACAGGGGAATTCATCCATTTAATCACCTCCAAGTCCAACTTGGCCTTTTGGTTACACTGTTTAAGTAGACCCAACTAATTAATTAAGTGCCCTGAATCTCTAGCCATGACTTGCATTTGATGACTTATATGGCAGAGTCAAGAATGTCCAACAAGTTGGGCTGCGTGGGTTGATCACGATCAAGATATTTAACAAGCCCTACTCAATTAATTGCACAGCCCTGATAGCTCCACTCTGTCGAAGAACATCAAGTTGGCAGACACCCATCTGAAAACAGGAAAGTATGAACTGGTGGCCGAAACCATGGCTTTTTAGGAAGGTCCCCCATGAATAATCGAGACGCATATCAAACTGAAACTCAACTACCTTTTTGAATCGGTAACTAGAACCTAATAAAGTAATTGAAGAAGCAAAGCAATATTATATGGAGATGTGTAACTAAACTCTGCCTTTCGTTCATCTGTGATCATGAATTAAAGTAATTCGAGAAAAAAAAAAAGAGAAAAAGCAGAGCTCACATCCTGCCGGCCTCTGGGGAATTCACACGACCCGCCTCCAATTGGATGGGAATACGCAACGCGCTTTTCACATCATCGCTCGCGGCTTTTTTGTTTGGTTGCTTTTTCCACTGGAGCTGGCCAAGTGGCATTCCCCATCTCTTGCTTAGACTATAGACCTCCAAAGTCTCTTTCTTTGTTCCCAGGAAAATAAGGTCTCTGTCTCTCTGAACGATTCGAATATGAAAGATTTTGTGATGTATAGTGATATTTCTCATTAGTATAAAGGGGATTGATGATAACAGATAAAATCCCCAGAGTTGATACAAGCTACTGCAATTAGTAACGCAATACATGTAGGAATTGAACATAAAAGAATGAAAACAAAAAAACCCAAGAAGGAAGAGGAGATTTGAGTGTGTCTATACAGTTTTCTGCCTATGAATTAACAAAAATTGTCAATGATCAAGTACTCTGTTTTTCTATGGTATAAGAACAAAACTAAAAAAACAGAGAGATGGAGGGAAGGAAGGCAGTTAATGTCCGACGCCGGGGCTGGGGACAGAGCGTAGGATCCGATCAATTTGGGCGAGGTGCCTCTGGAAACGCTCCACATTATCCAGCGTGGAGTGACCCTTCTTGCTCGGAGAAGAAGCTGGGACTGTGCCCTTGGGAAGGGCACTTAGAAGCAAGCTCTGGAACAGAGACGGCACGCTAATTGCTCCGTCGCCACCACCGCCGCGGCTATTCTCCAGTAGCTTTCTTGCTTCCGTGTTGGGGACAAACGTAGCTGAAACAACGACGACCAACAGGATCAACGCAACACCGGCAACACGAGCCATTTCTAAACGAGAAATTGTGTGTTGGAAAACAGGGGAAGAGCAGAGGACCTGGGTTTTTGTTCTTTGCTTTGGTGGGTGATTAAGCAGGGGAGGTTTAAGGGAGTAGGGATGAGTTTTTTCGCAGTGGATTTAATGAGTAGGGTTTGGTAAGGAGAAGGGGGATTATATAGGATTGGTGGGTTGGGGGAGGAAGTTAGGCAAGAGAGAGTGGCGGAGTCAAAATTTTGTTGAGACGGTTTGATGGGGATGGAGATTGAAAGGCAGGAGGAACATACCAAGACTAATTAAAAATTTGGCGCTTTTTTTTTTGTTTTTGTTTTTGGGGGAGTTAGTTGGATGGAGGCTGAAAAGGAGCGCATAAACAGCCGCGTGGATGCTAATTAACGATGGCTGGGGTTTGCTGGACTGAGATAGCCGGCCGAGGGAGCACCGTCAAATTTCCCAGCCTTATTGGGGAGCCGTCCACCGTCCATCTCGCGGCTCCGCTTAGCTCCTCGCAGTTTTCTTTCTTTCCGCGCTTTCTGCTCGACCGGATAATGGAACAAGTCTCAAGGTTCATAACACACCCTATTAGATAGGGTCATGAAATGATATCTAATCAAGAGCAATTGTCGGTCTTGGATATCCATCAATAGATTGAAATATTTTGGGATTTATAAAAATGTTATATATAAATAAAATTTGCTAGATATTGATATTTTTAGTGGTGTTATCACTATATTCTTTAATAATTGCAAGATCATGAGTTGAAATTAGTAACACTATCACTAATTTTGTTTAAGGGACTGTCAAGCGTTTGTTGGGTGGGGATATGCGGTTGACATGCGGAAAGCTCTATGGATTTTGCTTATGGCCAATTCTACAATGTCATAACTAACTTTTTTTCTGCAACTGGTTTTAGCCTCTTCTCTCCCCGCATGAAACATTTTTCATATCACGTCGCGCGTAGATGTAACAAAAATGTTCATCTTGTGGCAAAAGAAGTTTGCTTGTTGATAATTTGACAAACAATCAACCAATTCACGTCCCTTTCTCTTTTTTTATTTTGCGAGTAAGGCCTTCAAAACAAAAAATAATTGTGTAGGACTTCAAAACATTTTTTTTCATCTCACTTTTCCTGTTTCAGGATATCGATCTATATAAAGAATTACAAAGAATAACATACATTTCCAAAGTCAGGGGGTAAAATACGAACCTTCCTAACAGACTCATCACCCATGCAAGTTTTCTTCAGTGGAATCAACGGATCCAGAATTCAACACGGGCGGGCGTGTGGAAATTGCGTAACGGGAAATGAGGCGGCAGTCCTTATTTATTACGATGGTGAAATATGACCATTATGGTCTTTCATTTTTTGTTGATTTTCTTCTTCTTTTCTATGATCCCGACGGCCATCACAGAAAACCTGGTGGGACGGCAACCATGGCGGCGACTCAGCGGTGGAGCCGGAGCTAGCTAGATGTTGAAGCCGACGTGCGAAAGGGACATGACAGAAACGTGATGATTTCCCGTTTCCGTTTCCGTTTCCGTTTCCGTAGCTGAACTTGAAGCTAGGGCAGGTTAAAGATTCTCACTAATCATTATGGGGATTGTTTGGAATATGGGGAGTAGGAAAGGAGAAGGCTTGTTAATTAATTAATTTCAGCAAGAGTTTAAATAAAGGTACTATTTGGATTTAGCTATGCTTACCAATTACCATACCGGTTTTGCCGTTTAATAATATTGTTAACAAATTCGTTAAGTACAATAATGTTAAACTAACTTCGATTTATGAGAATTTTTTTTTTTTGTTTTGATGAGATCAGACTGCTTTCCTTTCAGAAAATAAATTAGTATCACGTAACCACTTTGATTCCACAATTATCAGCTACATTGGCAAAATGCATGTGACCACTCTAGCAAACAAAACTGCTGATAGTGATGTTACACTTAGAATTATCAACCTAATTTGTTTTTTTGTCACTCGAAATAATTACACTAATGGATTTCCATATCTTTCCACACATCATCATCTTAAATTTTTAATTATTTTCTACAATGCACCAAATCCTCTTATCGGGCTCAAGATAGAGTGCATAACCATGGGTTATGCACCCATCAATAACCAAATCTGGACCCTTCATTTAGAAAATCCAGATCTAAGGATGGAGAATTAAAGATTATTTTTATTTTTTCTAGCTTTCTTAATCGGCTCATATCTTTTTCGTTTTAACTCGGATTTTAATTTTTTTTTTTTTTGCACAGATGGAACGAGTTCATCGTGCTCTACAAAATGAGATCAATTTTCAATATTTTTTTAGAAAAAAAAATTCTGACCTCTCGGTACCAACTGCATACCATATGGTATATTCTTCGTTTTTAATTCATTTTTTAAAATGTTTGCACAGAAGGGACGAGTTCATCATGATATAGTGGATCTACAAATTTCTGGGTGAACAAATTACAGGACCAAAAAATACCACACAATACCATACAATACCACCCTGGTACGGGGTGGTATCTTGTAGTACACAATGTTAAAAGTCGTAAATGAAAGTTAATATACTTCTACTATCATGTATTCAATCATCCTACAGTCTTGGTTATTTCATACCACCATGGTACGCTTTTCAAACCATAGGTATGCTCTTATTTCAATACCATAATGGTATAGACTGGTAAAAAATAGCTCAATTTTTTTTGTTCGAAAAATATATCAAAGTGGATATCATTTTGAAGAGCACAATTAATCTGATCTAACTGTGCAAAAAAATTAAATTTCGATTTAAAATGATTGAGAAATCGTTCGTCAAAGATTAAGGAGAGAAAAATTAAAGGCTTTTCAGGAGAGAGAGGAATGCTGATGTCATGCTGATGTGGACGAGTTACTTGTTTGAACCTAACTGAGTGTAGGAGTGAGGTTCGAGTGAGTTTGGGTCAAGAAGAAACGCAAGCGTCGGGTTTGATCGGAGGGATAAGAATTAGAGGGTTGAGCGAGAGTGAGAATCAGAATTTTAGAAAGAGAAGTAGTTGCAATAGAGTGAGAATGGCGAAAAATGCGATCCCCTCACTCACCGTAGTAAATGCCATATTTATAGGCTTCATGGTGGTGGGTGAGTGGTTGACTCAAGAGGGGATACAATGATGTGACTACTGGCATACTAAGGATTTTAGGCCATCCCTCTACCCAGGACATGTCAGAGACCTGTCCATGGCCCTGATGTGACTACCCGCTGGGGGGGAAAGCTGCGCTTCTCTCATCCTCTGATTTGGCCTACGCTTGTCCTCTCTTAGCGCATGTAATTCATTCCGCGCTTAAGCTCTTTGCGCCAAGACGTGGTTAGCTATGATGAGGCGGCGCGCTCGGGGTCCTCGAGCCGCCGCGTCGGGGTCTATTTAGTTGCGCCCGGTTCCTTGGCGTGGTTAGGCCCGAGTCCTATGCCCAACAATTGCCCCCCATCAGGGGGTGTTTTGTGAACGCCCCCTGTTTGGACTTCTTCTTGACAGACTCGGGCCGTTGTGATCTTCGTGGGGCGGGTCTTTTGGGCCTATTCCGCTTGTAGCAATTGGTTGGCGCCTACGTGCGCGATAATATGGACCGGTGTCACCTTGCACTGATGGCATGCGCTGTCGCGCTCGTTGTTGGGCTTCGTTCGCTGCGCGCATCCTCCAGCGTTTGAGGATTAGTCATGATGCGCGTACGGGGTCGTTTTCTTCGCGCGCGTTACACTGACGGCATGCGCTTGCGCGCTCGTTGTTGGGCTTTGTTCGCTGTGCGTGATTCTAGCGCGCGATACTCGGCGATGCACGCATGGGGTTGTTTTCCTTTCGTGGCGCGATGCGTGTTTTTCTTTTCCTCGCGGGTATGTCATGCCCCCCAGGCGGTGCGCGGCACTTGTGGCGTCGCCGACTAAAGCCTATGATCGTAGGTATCCACGTGTCCTTGTGTGGTTAGGCTACTTGGGCGGGGATTTTTTGAATTTCGAAAAGATTTGGTGGGATCTGACGGTTACGGATCCCTATGTGGCTTTAACCTTTCGCCTTCCGCTGGCCGACTTTGGCCCTTCGCTTTCCCCCTGCTCAACTATAAATATAAGATTGTTTCGGAGAGGAGGGCTCACTTGTTTCCTCCGATTATAGCCTCACTTTCCTTTCCCTGAGATTTCCCTCTTCCTTCACTTTCCTTTCTTGAGATTCCTCTCCTCCTTCTGCAACCTCAATCCTCTTCTGCTGTTGTTCAATTTCAAGTCAATATCATGTCAAGCATCAACAACCAGGAGGCCGAGGTCGTACAAGGCGAAGAAGGTAATTTCTCCCCTCTCTCGCACACTTCTTCTGACCATTCCGGTGATGGGAATGGTGGTTCTGGGGATTGGAATGGCGGATCTGACGGCGGAGACGGCAGCGGTGACGGTGGAATTCCGGCGACGCCGACGTTCGACGCTAGGTCGGGCGATGGGGCCGGGAGCTCTTCTGATGTGGGTATATTCGCTTCCGGGAGTGGGGAGGCGATGCGGCCAGCTCGGGGGGTACTGATCATCCGGCGTAATCAGGATGGTAGACCGGTCGTCGGCGATGAAGCGGCCGACGATGAAGTCGCCGACGATGAAGTTGCCGACGATGAAGTCGGTGTCGATGATGACGTCGCCGACGAGATGGCGCAAGGGGATTTTGGTGCGCAATTCGCACCGCGCGCCGTCGAGCGTGTTACCGAGGCCATGGCCCGCTTGGGGCCGCAAGGTGTTGGCGCTACGTACCGCGTGATCGAGTGGGCCGAGATGTGGGGTGACCAGCCGGCGCCGTCTGACAACCTCAAGCGTGGACCCGAGCACTCCTCGACATATGACGTGGATGATGTGGAGGAGTTGGTTCGCGGACTGGGCTTGCCCCCCAACTGGGAGTACGCTGCTCCGTCGGTGCGCAGCATGGTGGGGAATTGCCCCCCTGGGTGGTTCGGAGTATACGCGGAATACTGGGTGATGGGGTTCAAGTTCCCCATCGACCCGTTGTTGTGTGCCATATACGACCGCCTCAAGTGCTCCGTCGGTCGGCTCTCCCCATCGGTCATCATGCACGCGAGTTGCCTCCGCCTCGCGTGCAAAAGGCTTAACATCGAGCCCACCTATGGCCTATTTAGGAAGATGTACAAAATCAAGGAAGCCAAGAAGCGGAGCGACTGCCTTTCCATCCAGCGTCGCGACAACCGCCCCGATGGCTTTGTGTACGGCTCGCCCAAGTTGAAGAAGACTTGGTTCGGGCAATTTTTCTACGTTAAACCCACTCCCGGGGAATGGGCGAGCGGGTCAATGGAGGAGCCCACCTCCTGGAAGAAGGGCAGTATAGCCGGGTTCGAGTCGGACGTCGGCCACTACGACGGGCTCAACGATGAGTATGAGGCTTGCATGCCTCATCGCATGAATTTATACAAGCGGGGTGTCCGCGAAGCCTGCTTGGAAGAGCTATTTGGGGATGGTTAGTTATATTTCCTTTCCTTTGTATTCTCTCTTATTAATCGCTCTCTTACGATTTATTGGCGCAGGTGTTGACTTCTCCACCCTTGTGAGTATGATGTCGGTGGACGATGTCGCGCCGCGTGCCGACAAGAAGAAGAAGAAGGTTGGCGCGGCGCCAAAGGCTTCAAAGCGGAAGGAGATCGAACAGCCGCAGCCGCAAGCTGTCGAGAGGCCCCGCAAGACCATTCGTATAGCGGAGCCAACTGCTGAGGTAACGAAGCAACCGCCCGCGGCGCAGCAGTTGTCTGCCGCGCAACAGCTATCCTTGGCGCTTTCGGAGCCCGAGGCGACAGTGAGCCGGCCCGCTCGTCGAGGTGGGAATGGGGCTGGCAGCTCATCCGGGACAACCGTTCAGCAAAGGTTGCCCGAGATGACTGGGTTTGGGGGGACTTCCACCACTGCTGCCCCCGCCAGTGCTGTGCCTGCCACCGCCGGCGTGCAGCAAGTCCGTGACGTGCGGATTCACACCGCGGCGGCGTGTAACTTGGTGTCTGCCAACCATGCTCTCCGGGCGATTGGGCCCGTTCTCAATGTTCCGCCGCGGGTGGAAAAGACAGACCCTCTTCATGACCTGGCGCAGATTCACTTCGCGGTAAGACTGGGTTTATTTTCCTACTCTTTTCTTTCCGTCTTCTCTTTTTGCTAAGGCTCGTGGCGTTGTAGGGTTTGTCGGCAACTTTCCGAGCTCAGCAGGAGCGCGCCTCGCTGCGCGCCAAGATGAAGGCTAACGAGGCGCAAATCGTCCAGGTGGAAGGGAAGGTGCTCGGCGCGAACAATCGTGCTGACCTGGCGACAACTAAGGCCAATGAGGCGCTGGAGTCGCTCGGCGTTTTGCAGAGCCAACTAGCCGCCGATGTGGAAGCGGCCAAAGAGCAGGTGCGGACCGAAGAGCGCTCCGCCATCCGGGAACAGGTGGAAGTCTCTTTTTCTGAGAGGTTGCGCAAAGCTCGCGAAGAATTTCAGAAGGAGAAGGACGACCTTGTTCGCCTTCATACCGTCGCGAAGGCCGAGGCCGTTCGCGTAGCTGAAGTTGCGGCCGTCCGCCAGTTCAAGTCCTCCCAATCTTTCCGGAAGATCATGGCGGATGCCATGACCAAGGCCGTGATAGCGGTCGGTAAGAAGGTTCGCCCCGAGAATCCAGGGATGCACTGGGATACTCGCGAGATGGTTCAGCATGTCAAAGTGTGGATCGGCGAGAAGCGTCCTTTGGATTCCGACTCCGAATCCGAGGAAGAGGAGGAGGAAGAGGCGGAGCGCCGGGAGGAGGTAAAGCGTCCAGCTGGGGAGGAGGTTTCGGGCGCCAGGAGGGATGGCGAAGTAGCTGATGAAGACGAGGAAGACGAGGAGGAGGAGCGTCCTTTGTTGCGTCGCAAGTCGAGCAGGGAGGACGAACAGCCCAACACTGGCTCTGCTTAAGTGTTGTTGCGATGGGGTGTTTTCCAATCGAGCCTTAGCTGTTTTGTTGGCTCCTCGTGCTCTTTTTTTTTTTGTTTTCCTGTGTGTAATTGCGAACAGCGTTATTGCTCCCTCCTTGATTATGCCAAGAGGTCCTCGATTGTGTTTGTTTTCTCTCTCTTTTTTTTTTTATCTGACTTGCTCATTGGAACTTTGTGTGCGCTAATGGGCGACGACCACCGCTCTTGTTTTGTTTTCTCGCGCCAAGGATGTGCGGACGGCTCCTCTTTTTTTTTTTTTGCGGGTCGAGTGGGCGCGAACTGGGTGAGCGCGGATAGCGTTGGGCTATCGCTAGCTTTTTGTTCTTTCGAACGAGGCGCGAATAGTGCTGGACTATTGCTAATTTTTGTTCTTTCGAACTGGGCGCGAATAGTGCTGGACTATTGCTAATTTTTTGTTCTTTCGAACTGAGCGCGAATAGTGCTGGACTATTGCTAATTTTTTGTTCTTTCGAACTAGGCGCGAATAGTGCTGGACTATTGCTAATTTTTTGTTCTTTCGAACTAGGCGCGAATAGTGCTGGACTATTGCTAATTTTTTGTTCTTTCGAACTGAGCGCGAATAGTGCTGGACTATTGCTAATTTTTTGTTCTTTCGAACTAGGCGCGAATAGTGCTAGACTATTGCTAATTTTTTGTTCTTTCGAACTAGGCGCGAATAGTGCTGGACTATTGCTAATTTTTGTTCTTTCGAACCATGTCCTTTTATTTATTGCGCTATTGCGAACGTGGTACACGCTAATCTGCCCGGTGGTATTTCCTTAGATTCTGTGCATTCCATGTTCTTGGAATCTTGTTGCCCCCAAACTCGCTGAGTTTGAATGTGTTGGCGCCGACTACTTCGCGGACCAAGTAAGGACCTTCCCATGTCGAGGCGAGCTTCCCGTGCCTGGGGTTGGGGCGGAAGTTTCGCCGTAGTACTTGGTCGCCAAGGATCAACTTGTCTGGGACCAGCTTTGCGTTGTGGTACTTGGCTACCTGTTCTTTCATTGCGGCTAGCCTGATGGCTGCCAACTCGCGCCTTTCTTGTGACAACTCGAGTTCTAATAGACGCGCCTCGTCGTTCGCTTCTTCGTTGTACTCAGTGATCCGGTAGGTCGGTATTGTTGTTTCGATGGGGATTACCGCGTCAGTGCCATACGTGAGAGCGAAAGGGGTTTCGCCCGTTGCCACCTTGTATGTGGTGCGGTGCGCCCATAGCACCGTGTTGAGCTCGTCCGCCCAATTGCCCTTGGCTTCATTCAGGCGGGTGTGGAGGCCGTGCAAGATCGCTTTATTGGAGGATTCTGCTTGGCCGTTGGCTTGGGGGTAAGCCACCGATGCGAATCTTGCGATGGTTCCTACCCCGTCGCAGAAGTCTATCACTTCCGTGCAATCGAATTGCTTCCCATGATCGAAAATGAGTGCATTTGGGACCCCGAAGCGCGACAGGATGTTGTTGCGCAAGAAACGGGTTACCTGTTGCGCCGTAATGGATGTCAGCGCTTCGGCTTCGATCCACTTGGTGAAGTAGTCTACTGCCACGATTATGTATTTGCGCTTCCCTTTCGCCGTTGGGAAGGGGCCCAAGAGATCGACACCCCACTGCGCGAAAGGCCATGGGCTCAAGTTGCCTTGAAGCTCGGTGGTTGGCAAGTGATGTTGGCGTGCGTTGACCTGGCATTTGTGGCATTGGTCAACGTAGCTCTTCGTATCCTTCTTGATTCGCGGCCAGTAGTATCCATGCAGGAGGATGGTGCGCTCCATGCTGCGTGGCCCAGCATGCATTGCACACAGCCCCTCATGTAGTTCACGTACTAAGTTGCGCGCCTCTTCTTGCCCGATGCATTTGAGGTAGACGCCCGAGTATGACCTTCGGAATAGCTCTTCTTAAATGAGTGTGCAACGAGCTGCCTTTTGCCTTAGCGTCCAAGCTTGCTTAGGGTCTTCTGGTACTGTCCCATCTTGGAGGTACTTCACAATTGGGTGTCTCCAGTCTTCGATTGACATGAGCTGGGTTGTATTGATTGCTGCCTCCGGGGAGGTATCTTCTTCTTCTTTTTGGACAGACACGAGACGCGTGGACTCAAAGTCAGTAGCCGTTGCCAGCTTGGATAATGCGTCAGCGTGCGCATTCTCCTCCCTTGGTATCTGCGCGTACGTTACTGCTTCGAATGTTGTGGCTCTCAGCTTAACGCGTTCCATATAGTGCGCCAGTGTGTCTTCCTTTGCGTCAAACGCGCCGTTCAGCTGATTGACCGCCAGGGAGGAGTCAGAGAGTACCCGTATCGTTCTTGCCCCCAAGTCGTGAGCGGCCGTCATCCCCGCCAAGATGGCCTCATACTCCGCGGCGTTGTTTGTTTTCAACGCTCGGAACCTGATTGTGATTTCGTACACCACGCCAGCAGGTGTGCGCACCACAACCCCTGCCCCGGCGCCATGTTTGCTCGCCGCTCCATCGACGTAGACTTCCCAGACGCCCTCCGGCGTTGTTTCGAGGGTTACCCCCTCTGCGATGAAGTCTGCTAGGATTTGGGCCTTTATTGCTGGCCTTGGCGCGTATTGAATATCGTATTCCGACAGCTCGACCGCCCATTTGACCATGCGCCCCGACACTTCCATCGAGGTTAGAATCTTTTTTAGTGGGAGGTTTGTCAGGACGGTGATTTGGTGCGCTTGGAAGTACGGGCGCAGCTTCTGCGAAGCGCTTACTAGTGCCAAGGCAGCCTTCTCGATCGAGGAATATCTCGTTTCCGCGCTGACAAGAGTGCGCGAAGTGTAATACACAGGTTGCTCGGTTCTGCCATCTCTTCGAGATATCAGCACTGCGCTCACGGCCCTTGTTGACACAGCGAGATACAAGAAAAGTTTTTCATTAAGCTTGGGGGCAGTTAGTACAGGGGGGATACAAGATACGCCTTTAGCTCTTGGAACGCTGCTTCGCATTCTGTAGACCATGTGAAGCGTGTCCCGTTCTTGAGTGTTTGGAAGAAGGGCGCACACTTGTCGGCGGATCGTGGCATGAATCTCCCCAGTGCCGCTATCTTGCCATTCAGAGATTGGATTTCCAATGCGTTCCGAGGCGCCCGTAGTTGTTGGACTGCGGTGATTTGCTTCGGGTCGACCTCTATGCCGCGCTTGGTTATCATGAACCCGAGGAATTTCCCCGCTTCCGCTCCAAAAACGCACTTGAGTGGGTTGAGGCGAAGGTTGTGCTGACGGAGGGCTTCGAAAGTCTCGCGCAGGTCCTCCAGGTGTGACTTGCCCGCCTTCGTCTTGACAATGAGGTCGTCTACATATGCCTCGATGTTCCGCCCGATTTGTTGCGAGAAAACCGTGTCAATCATTCTCTGATATGTCGCGCCAGCGTTTTTCAATTCGAACGGCATCCCTACGAAGCAGAAGTTCCCGAACGGTGTCATGAATGCCGTCTTTTCTTCGTCTTCCACGGACATTGGGATTTGGTGGTATCCGGAGAACATGTCGAGGAAGGACAATGTCTCATGGTCGGCGGTTGCGTCGATCAGCTGGTCGATACGTGGCAGGGGATAAGGATCTCCTGGGCACACTTTGTTGATCGTGGTGTAGTCGACGCACATTCGCCAGGCTCCTGACGATTTCTTGACCAAGACCACGTTTGCCAGCCACTTTGGATACTTTACGGGTCGGATCAATCCGGCTGCCAGTAGGCGCGCCACCTCTTCTTCTATCGCCTTCAGTTTATCGCCCGTGAAGGATATCCGCCCTTGTTGCCTTGGCTCTGCGTTAGCTGGGACTGCAAGGCTATGTTGGGCTACCACCCTGGGCACTCCTGGCATGTCTTCTGTGCACCACGCGAACAGCTCCTTGTACTCCTTCAGCAGCGTCACGAGTGGCTCGATCGCGTCGCTGCTGACGTGAGTGGAGATGCGTATCTTCCTGGTCGGCTCGGCGGGATCCAGCGCGACCTCGAAATCAGAATCCATGGACTCCGGTCGGGGTTCTTCCGCCCTTGTGTCGACGATGTTGGTTTGTCGAGCCACAACGCGGTCCTCCCATGTCGTCCCCCGTGCTTCTCCAACTCCCCTCTGTGTTGGGAACTTGAGTTTCTGGTGGCACGTCGACGGGAGGGCCATGAACTTCGCAAGGAAAGGCCGGCCAAGGATGCCGTTGTGTGCCGATTCACAATTGACGATCGTGAACTCTACTTGTTTGGAGACGTGTGGTTCCTGGTCGCCGATCACCACAGGGAGGGTGATCACTCCAATTACCGGGACTTTGGTTCCGGAGAAACCGACCAGGTTGCCTTGCGCGCGCCTGATTAGGCGCGGGTCGATGTCCATTTTGTTAATGGTGCTCTAGAAGAGGATGTCAGCCGCGCTACCCCCATCTATCAGGAGGCGGTGGGTCTTGCAGGCGGCAATTAGCGCGGTGACAATGAGTGGCTCCTCTGATGGGACTCCTTGTGGGAATTCCGCGTCATCAAAGCTCAGATTGAACTTTGTCGACGCGTCGACGGCCGCGCACTCCGTCGCGCGCTCGCGCTTGGTTTTCTTCTTGGGACGATCTCCTTCAACCGTCACCACCCCGATTTCTTTGCGCACTACATACGCGCCTGTGTCATCGTCGTAATCGGCTTGTGGTGGTGGTGGCGGCGGGTGCTGTGGGGCCTCAACTTGCTCTTTCTTTACGTGAACGAATTCGATTAGCAACCCTCGCCGTACGAGGCCCTCTATTTCGTACCTTAGCTCTCGGCAGTCTTCCGTCTGGTGCCCCGTTGCTCTGTGGAACTCACAATGCCTATTTGGATTGCGCATGTAGGGTTGGGATTTCAACGGGGCAGGCCAATTGAGCTTGTAGCCTTTCTCGCGGAGGACGTGGAACACATTCCTCACGGAGTCATTAAGGGAGTGTAGGCGTTGGGTGCGCGCCTGTCTGGCGATCGCCCGCGCTGCGCCTGCTCTGGTGGGGGGGGAGGGATGCGCTTTGGGCCACTGTGCATCTGCAGCAATTGATCTCGTGGGATTGGGGCTGGAGGCTGACGACGCGCCTGTTCTTCTCGAAGCATTTTTGCTGGTTCGAAGCGCCTGACGGATCCTGCCCCCAGGGTTTCTTCCAACGTGATTGCCTTTTCGATCTTCATCTCCAACTCTGTGGACAGCGTGACGGGCCTTTTTGCTAACGCCCGCTTGAGCGCCATATTGTTGGTGGCCTCCATGAGGTGATGGGCGGCTGTTTCGGGGGTAAGGTCGCGGACAACCATTGCTACCCTGGACCATCTGGCGTAGAAAGCTCTCAGGCTTTCTCCATCTTTTTGCCTGATATCTATCAGGGCTTTGAGGTGAAGAGGGCGCCGTTTCTGGGACGCGAACTTTGTTGTGAACAGAAGTATGAACTCCTCGAATGAGCGGATGATTCCGTTCGGGAGGCGGTTGTACCAGTCGAGGCATATGCCGGTGAACGTCGATGGGAAGGTTCTGCACAGCGCGGCGTTTGAGTTGGTTTGGAGTTGCATGCGCAAGCAGAAGGTGCTTACATGGTCTTCCGGGTCGGTCGTGCCGTTGTATGTTGGGAGGGTGGATGGCGCTCCGGTTAGGTTCTCCGCCATTATTTGCGCGCTCAATGGCTGGTGGAGGACCCTTTTAGGCGGGTTGGGTCGGTATTGCGGAGACAGGTGTTGCTCTAAGAAGCTGAGGTCCGCCCGCCCTGGTAGTCCGATTCCCGGCGCTTCGCATGCGGGGAGTTCTTTTGGCGTGTGTTGGGGTAGCTGGGCTGTCCCCGACGTTTCTCCCAAGGCTTGTTGAGGAGCAACCGCCAAGGCTTGTTGAGGCGCGGCCGCTGTCGCGTCTATCGTTGGCGCGCCCTCCCTGCTCATCATGAGCGCGATGACTTGGCTCATTTGTTTCTGCATGTCGGCTATGACGTTGTTTTGCTTCGTCAACAGCTCCTTCATTTCACTGGATGTCAGCTCGGGCTCCTCTTCTTCGATGAGCACAGCGTTGAGGTTGCTGGCTTCCGCGAAAGCCCTCGGGTCAGTCATTGCCTTGATCGGCGTGGCTTGGTCAGGTTGGTCGTGGTTGTGCTCTGCCATTGGTGGATTTTCTTTAGCGTTTCTTCTCGGCCCCACGGTGGGCGCCAATTGTTTGAACCTAACTGAGTGTAGGAGTGAGGTTCGAGTGAGTTTGGGTCAAGAAGAAACGCAAGCGTCGGGTTTGATCGGAGGGATAAGAATTAGAGGGTTGAGCGAGAGTGAGAATCAGAATTTTAGAAAGAGAAGTAGTTGCAATAGAGTGAGAATGGCGAAAAATGCGATCCCCTCACTCACCGTAGTAAATGCCATATTTATAGGCTTCATGGTGGTGGGTGAGTGGTTGACTCAAGAGGGGATACAATGATGTGACTACTGGCATACTAAGGATTTTAGGCCATCCCTCTACCCAGGACATGTCAGAGACCTGTCCATGGCCCTGATGTGACTACCTGCTGGGGGGAAAGCTGCGCTTCTCTCATCCTCTGATTTGGCCTGCGCTTGTCCTCTCTTAGCGCATGTAATTCATTCCGCGCTTAAGCTCTTTGCGCCAAGACGTGGTTAGCTATGATGAGGCGGCGCGCTCGGGGTCCTCGAGCCGCCGCGTCGGGGTCTATTTAGTTGCGCCCGGTTCCTTGGCGTGGTTAGGCCCGAGTCCTATGCCCAACATTACTCATGATTACTCACCACAAGGTTACTGACCTGATCCGTTCCCCTCTCATCGCATTTTCGTTCTCTAATGACATTTTCGTTCTCTAACCAAATAATACAGTGTAAGGCAAGCCGGCGGTCAATGAGCAATGCACTGCCGGCAGTAACGAGATTGGAGTCGCCAGATGGCGCTGTCATTTTATTTCTTGAGTCAGACTCTTTGACATTATTCCTCCATAATCAATCCGGTCGGCGGCCCAATCTGAATCTAATTAAACATGTACGGGGAATTGTAATCGTAGATTATATTACGATTATCATTAATTACCGTTCGACCGCAGGGTGTGAGGTACGGATCACACAGATCACGTATGTTCTCTCTTGAAAATGGTAAAGGAGATATGGATTATGTATAGTAGTACCTCTGGTCTTGTTTTGCGATTTGTTTTTATTTAGTTGCCGGCTTAGGAATATTTCCGCATCAACAGTATAATTTATAGCTGAAAAGTAAAACTGCAACCCCCATTCAAATTTTCCTGGGCATAGAGTGATTTTAGGAGTCTGATGTGGCAGGGTGGTTACACGGATTAAATTAAAAATCCCCGCCTGACAGGAGAGATAAGAAACCGTCGGTTCCCACTACTTTTTTTGCGGCTGAAATCATCTTCCATTTTCTCCGGGGTTATCTACGTTTTGCTTTCTCCTTCCCGCAGCACGGCAGGATATCCATTTCTCAGCGGACAATTTTGGGAACAGGGACTGACGCTTGCTGCTCAGCGGAGGAAGGCATTGACGGCCCGCTGATGTGGAGTTTACCGTGCCGAGATTCTGCAGTTTGGAACGAGCGGCGAACACCTGATTGAGCGAGGAGGACCTGCGGCTAATTAACGGTGAATTCCCCAGCCAACCGGCGAATCGAAGGTGAGTCATGATTTGTGGTATTTGTTTACCCCGCTGATTCGAACAATAAGATTTGGTAGTTATGCGATGAACGATTCTCCAGCCAACCGCCGATTTGAAGGGGAGGCGAGATTGTTTCGGTTAGTTTGCTCCTGCTGCTTCTCTCAATCCGGATTAGTTAGTTCTGCGTTGAACCCTTGCCAGCCAACCGACGATTTGAAGGGGAGTCAGTAATTTTTTCTGTTTGTTTTGCCCGGTTGCTTCGCGCTGTCAGATTTGTTAGTCTGATATTTATGCGTTTTGGGGAAGCCCGCAATTCCTCTATTCGCAATTGGATTTGGTAGTCTGATCTGCATATTACCTATTACTGTTTCCATCATTTACTTCGCTTATCTTTAGTTTTATCTGATTGAGTTTCCATGTGTACCCAGCTAAATTGATAGGCCAACCCTTCCTGTACCTCCTGTGTCCTTATCGCAGCTTAGAAGGAGACCACGTCTTCGGCGAATTCGGCGACTACAAGCCCCTCGAAGCCAAGGAAAACAGGGGAAACCAGGGGAGCCGAGTTCCAAAGAAGGCATAAATAATTGAGCTCTGGTTTAGATCCCAGCTGCAACTGGTAGGTTTCTCGCCCTCTTTCATTGATATTCCATTTCAGTCTCCTTTCTGTTCCGGATATTTAGTTCTAAATTTGGGTTTAGCCCATCGTACTTGATAGATTTGGTTCATCATCTTCTCCAATTCTTTTCTGATCGAAGAGACGACGACGAAACTAAATTATGATTACTGAGAGTGAACCATACAAGAAGAAAACGAGCTTTGTATTCGCATAAGGAGAAAAGGCGAGGGATGGGTTAGCGGCGGCGGTGGGTTTCTGACTCTCTTTCGTTAATATTCACTTTCTGACTTCTTATTTAGTGTGTTGATTTTTGGGTCTACGTTATGATTTTCCCTTACTATACTACATGGATTTGGTTCATCATTTTTGCCCGTTCTTTCAGATTGAAGGAACGACGACGGGAACTCGATGATGGCAGGAGAAAGTGGAAAATGAGCGTTGGGTTTGCAGAGGAAAGAATAAGGATGATTAAGTTAGCGGAGTAGAAAGAAGGCAAAGCCAGGTAGTTCAATTTTGGCGACTTCCTTTCAGTTTGATTGGGTGTTTGTGATAAGTCTTAGTTTGGTCAACATATGAGGACTTTCATGAATACAAAAAAGGCTAAGAGGAAGAAGAAGAAGAAGCAACAACAGAGAATTAATTTTCCCTGGTCAAATCCCCTGGTCGCAGTTTACAAAGACATAGAAGGCAAAGAGAACGACAGTGGAAGGAGGAATAAGAAGACGCACAAAATCGAAAAGGTGAAGAACTCTATTACGATTGTGAAGGAATAACGAAATCGACATTGTGGTGACCTTCTCTCTTTGCTTCTGTTTTTTTTTTTGTTTAATTTCTTGTGATTTATTCGCAGGTTAATGAGCTTATGCCAGTTTTGGGTACTTACCTTCCAAATAGCACATTAGGAAGCTTTCACTTGCCGAGTTCAACTTATTAATCAAGTTCTTGCCATCAATGGTGGTTTGGATGTGTATGGCTCCATTTTATATCTTCCAGACCTCGCGGTTTGTACCTCAAATAACTTTCGGATTATTGAGTTCTTACGTTGCTATTATGTTTACCTTCGTGATATGCATGATCACATAGAAATGGCCTTATTATCCGAGTTCTTATGCAGTGGCTGGTTACATCGATGTGGTCATTTCAGAAACGACAACTAACATGTAAGAGTAGTCACCTTCTTAATCAACAAGGTGCGCTACGAACTAAAGTAATGTGCTATGCTAATTGTTTGTATTGGTGTTCAGGGAAGAGTGCATTCGGAAGGGAAGATTACATCGTCATCAGTTCTGTCAAAATAAAGCGACCATAAACAAGACATGCCTTCTGCAGAACATAATGATGAGTGCTCCAATTTTCAACGGTTTATATATTTGTTTCCAGTTCTTTTATGTGTGTATGTCTTCTACGCCCGATGATTATGATTCGTTGATCCCTTTTTCCTTTCAAGAGGAAGAGCATATATGCAACAAAAAGGACCAACAAAAATTATATAATCAAACACGATTGGCGATTCTCATGATGATGAGATTTGTGCTCTTTATGAACGAGCTTTCTCTTGGTACTTTTTTCTCCCTTGAATCTCTCATTTTTATAGCTGATGTTGTGTTATATCATGTTACACGGTCAATCACAAATCGTGTTTGGTTTCTAAAATTAGAATGAATTCAGGTTTGTGTTGCCTAGGGACTGTAACTTGTGATTACCTTTCATATTCATCTAAAAGTTTAATTTTTATTTGTTATATTGGTATTGTTTTCAGGTATGGTTGGTATTTTAATTTGATTTTGGATACTCATAGGATAATTGTCAGTTCCAACCAGTACATGGATACTCATCTAAAATCAATTAGGTGATTCTCCCCATGTATTCGTTCCTACCCATTCACGATTCTGATTTTATAATTTTCCATTTTATAGGTTCCATTTGTTGCTATAGGTGTTTCCTACGAACTAAAGTATAGAGAAAAAAGTATATGTTCATGAATTTGAGATGCACGAGGGTGTTTGGTTTAGCCAATGCCCATGGATTTCGTAACCAAAGGTAGTATTCTGATTACTACCTTTGTTGCTTCTCTGTTTGTTGTCGCTTCAAACCTCCACTTATCATCTTACATATCATGGCAGGTTCTATGGCATAGGAATTGTGTCTCTTCATTTTACCAGTTTTTCCTTTAGATAGATGTGCTTCAGTAAGATGTTTTGTGTTCTGCACTTTTATTCAGAATTTTGTAGTAGGGTAGAATCAAGCGAAGACAAATACTTGCAGTAGGATTTATATAGAACGTCTATGTAAAAAATACAAGTATTGCACTTGAGATCTTAATTAATACAGTTGGGTCATATATTTAATCCGTTTGTTTTATCTTCTTCGACACTGTACTTTTTAAGTTGTGATGTAAAACTTGCATGAAATTGACTTGCAATGAATGTCTGGATTTAGCAAGTGGCAATCTATTAACTTTGTACTCTTGGATGTGCCCTTTTGAATTTGTTATTGTCCGGGGCCTGCTTTTTCATATGACGATATAATCAGATAGCAAACTTTTCAATTCCTTACTTTGTTGTGGTCATGCTTTGATCCTTGATTGACCCAGGCTCATGAAAATCATCCTAAATCATATTAGCTATCTTGATGATATCGGATTGCTGCTGCATCTATTGTTTTTTAAAGTAAAGATTGGATTTTTCCTATATATGTTAAACTATAATCTATAGATGTTATTATGGGAAGGAGATGATGTTTCTCTGTATATGACCAATTATCTGACGAATTTGGCTGCAGAAAAATTGCTTGAAGCAATAAGACAGGAAGATTGGTTACTCATATAGACAAAGAACATAAAAAGAGTAATTGCATACCGAGTGAAAGGGATTTGGATATCTCTACACAAAGAAAAGTCGGTATCACTTATTGGTTATTCATTTGATATTAAGTTCACTGTTTTTTTTTTGTAGTTAGAATCTTATCAGCATCGAATAGTTAATTCTTAGATATTTTGTTTTTATGGTAGTGTGCTCTAATCCATTCCATTAGGCTGAGACTGTTTTGATTCGAGTTGACCTGAAGGAATCAGTAGCGAGCTTCCAATTGGGGTTAATGATTTTGAGATACTGAGCATTATTGATTGAGTCAATGTTCATAGATGCCTTAACCTAAGGTTTTTGTGTGATTCTAGCCTATGTTCTTTAAGTTCTTACACAACACATTTAGTATTTCTAAAATGTTGATCCCAAAAAAGTTAAGAAAAAGAACACTGAAATGCTTGATAATTTGTCTTTGATGGCAGACTATAGTTTCCAAATCATCTTCTTCTTTCAACTGATTGTATAATCCCACCTTTTCCCTCTATTGCAAGAATCAACAAGGGAAACCAGAGCTACAGTATTTCCATTACATCACCCTTTGAGGCTGGGCAAGTGTTTCAACTCCTGGATTGGGGTAATTAATTGGTTCAAGGTTGCTGCTGGTTGTTTATTTAGTTCGTTCTTAAATTCATTATCAAGTTCCTTTTGGGGGCATTCACTTGCAAAATTCATTAAGCCTTGAATCAAATGATATTTAAACTCTTTTAACACAAAATTATGTTCTGGTATGTCTAAAGTTACATGTTGTTTGGAGGCAAAAATTCCTACAGATCTTTATTGTCATGGGTCTGAAGTTTTAGTATAGGTGTGGAAGTTGTAGGAACATAGATCTATGTTGTGATGGTCCTCAAAGGGAGGGGAAGGAGTTGTTGCATCTGATGTCTAAAAAATAGTTCAGCCATTGCTTTCGCTATCACTTTTTGTTTAAGGTTGAATACCATCAAATTGCGGACACTATGAAGTAAGTTTCATTTATCTACGGTAGACATCTAATATGTGGGTAGCGAATGTCTTCTGGGATTAAGAAATATGACCGTCATTTGTTGCTTCTTTAATCACGTAAGTTAAGGGGTTGCATCGAGGGGTTTATTAAGACACATGCATAGTTTTGATAGCAAGTACTTATTGTGTGATATTATCTAAACGGAGTTCCCAATAAGTAAAGGGTGCTAAGGCTATAAATGTAGTGCATTAGCTAAAGTGGTCTTTGAATTGAATAATTATTTGAGAATTAAAAAGTACCCAAATAATGAAAATATGAAATCATCTAGATAATGACATAAATGAAGGGAAGGAAATAATAACTATAAAATGAACCAACTAGAGGATAATCGCTTTGCATATATGTATGTGTTAAAATATTTTGCAATTCGTCTTCGGTGGGTGGGGTTCTTGGTTAAGTTGTCGTTTTGAGATCATGAATTGTTGTGTGTGCTCTTGATTAGTTCCCCGTCATATTTTGCTAATGCATTCTTTGGTAACGCTACTATATTTTTTAAAATTAGAAGCAAGAACAATTAGTGAAAGTTTAAACATTCCTAATGCTAGCATATACTAATTACTTGAAGCCCCCTTTCTTTTCTTCATGTAGTTGTTGTTGATGGTGAAAGCCGTTGTTTTAGTAGATGACTCGGGCTAGGATTTCATTACAAGATGGATGGGGACAAGACAATTTGTTTTCAATGCATCATCAGATAATAGTACGAAAATAGCTTACCATGCATCCTCATTCTCACACGACATTGTTTATGTTGGTGATAACATATTCTTAAAACAACAGCTACTTCGATGACTATGTTCTGTGCTAATATGGATGATTGCTAAGTGGGTTATTAATGTTTACTTCCTGATCCGTTGGACATTTAATAACTCACTTTTGTGCATATACCTTATAACTATGCCACATGCTAGCTCATTTTGTTATGGGTTGTTAATTGCAAGGACCAACATAGGCGAAAAGATAATTGTGACCAGATCACATACAGATTTCTCATATTGGGAATCGCGTTTTAATCAATAAACCATGAGATTGCCAGAGAATCTTGAAGATGGCATGTTTTTAATCAACTACTAATAATGTATTGTATGTTGGCTAATATGGCACCATGATAATTCTTCCCAGGTTTGTTGTTTGGATGATTTTACTGTTTTCTTTACTTTTATGTCTTTCCCATCTGTCTCTTTGAATGCTCGATTTACAAATCTAATTTATGGATGTCACTTATTCCAAATTAATGGGGACCAACAAATTTCAAATTCGATAGCAAAACTTTTCATCCTTGACCTTTGATTTGATTAGAGTTTTAGCACCTACTTCCAAATTTAGGAGTTAGACAAATCTCGCATGTGTTGAATTTAGATACCAAATACATAACTGAAATATATGATCCAAACGATGTTCACATTTGTTATTGAATATCAAATTGGTTTTCTTTCTTTATGAAGTCATGAATCTTTTTTCATAAAATCCCATTTTCACGACAAACGATTGTATATTTGAATCAACAAGTGTTTTATTTAATAAAATTTCAAATAAATACTTCAAATATTTGAGATTTTGGTCAATATAATAGCTTGGACTATCCTTTTACGTCATTGTCAACTCTTAAAACCACAAATATTTTTCGTGAATCATATAAAATTAATGATCCCAAATCAAGTAAATCATAAATATTGATAAAATAAATTATACGAAATAGAATGAAATTGATCCGATCAACGGGTCGGGTAAAAGCTAGTTTCAATTTATATCGTGTATGAAAAAACAATTGGTACTAGTTATAAAAAAAAATACCAACTTATTTTCATCTAGGCTTGGCAATTTTGCCCATACTCATGGGTTTATAACTATCCAATATATTTGGGTTGGGTGTGAGGGCTAAAAATAGAGTGCATAATCATGGGTTATGCACCTATTAATAACCAAATCTGGACCATTCATTTAGAAAATCCATATCTAAAGATGGAAAATTAAAGACCTTTTTTATTTTCCTTAGTTTTCTTAATCGGCTCATATCTTTTTCGTTTTAACTCGGATTTTAATTTTTTTTTTTGCACAGATGGAACGAGTTCATCGTGCTTTACAAAATGAGATCAATTTTCAATATTTTTTTAGAAAAAAAATTCTGACCTCTCGGTACCAACTGCATATCATATGGTATTTTCTTTGTTTTTAATTCGTTTTTGAAAACATTTGCAGAGAAGGGACGAGTTCATCATGATCTATTGGATCTACAAATTTCTGGGTGAACAAATTACAGGACCAAAAAATACCACACAATACCATACAATACCACCATGGTACGAGGTGGTATCTTGTGGTACACAATGATAAAAGTCGTAAATGACAATTAATATACTTCTACTATCATGTATTCAACCATCCTACAGTCTTAGTTTGCATATTAGCTTAAATACATAAACTCATCCAGGTATGGATTTTTATCCAGCAGGCTATGCTTTCTATTTGCTTTGAATTAGTCTCATCAAAATGTTAGTTGGTGAATGATTGGGTTGTTTATTGTTGTCTCTGTTTGAAGGATTTTTAATCCTTATTTGATTGAATGATTGTGCTATTGCACTAGTTTGAATGATTGTTTGTTGCTTGCTTGATTTTTCTAAGAAAACATGGCTTCAGAAACTAATGATGATAGTCTATCTATGAATCATGAGAGTAGTAATCATGGACAGCCTAGTGTGTCTTATAGTCGTATGTTATGGTCTTCTGGGAAGCAGTGGTCTGAGCCGTGGAAGGACTTTGATCGAGTTGTAATTAGTGGGTTGAGAAAAGCCGAATGCAAATACGGCCATAGAAAGATTGCTGCTGAATCCACCTCTGGAACTTCTCATTTGCGCAATTAGGGGTGGCAGTTCGATTACCGGTTAACCGGCGGGTTAAACTGATAACCGGACGATTATCCACTAACCGGTAACCGAAGTAACCGAACTTTAGTCGGTTATCAGAGGCTGGACGAAATGGTTTTTTGTGTTAAAAGTGATTCAGTTAACCGATAACCGAGAAACTGAAGCCTATTTCAGGCGGTTTTCGTTAGGGGGAGTGATTATTTTGGTTAACCGATAACCAACCGATTGATTACTGGTTATAACCAAAATAACCGAACTACCACCCCTATGCGCAATCATTTGTTTAAATGTCTAGTAAAAAATGCTAATCCAGTCATGGTGGGCGGAATTTTGGGTAGTAAGAAAAGGAAAATTGGTACTGGAAGTTCGAGTCCTTTTGTTTTTTACCAAGAAACTAGTAGAAGGGAGCTTGCCTATATGATTGTTCTTCATGAAATTCCTCTATCGGTTGTCGATTATGTTGGGTTTAGGAGGTTTGTGTATTCTCTTCAACCGTAATATCAAATGGTTTGTAGTAGACCTAGCAATCGGGTCGGGTTGGAAATCTCAGGCTACGGGTCTTCACGGGTCGAGTTATGTTGGGTTTGCTGATTCTGGGTCAAATATTGACCCAACCCATCGGGTTTCGGGTCGGGTTTTGAGTCATTTCGAGTTATGAGAGTTCTCAGAAACAATATCAAATGTGCTTCATAAATTTTTAAAGAACACAATTTTTTACATATGGGTGACAATAGTTTGCCTAACACATGTTAATTAAAAAATGCTCAACTCCTTCCATGCTAATGAAAAGAAATAAAAATTGCAGAAATCGTGAAAAAACAATGAAAAAAAATAATACTAATAAAATAAACAAATGATGTTTGATTATCTTTACACTCCCAACTTGTCTTTCACATCCATATGAATTTTTTTTGAACATCTCACCAAAGTATGAGAGATTTTATCATTTTGAGAGTGACATATACAATGGAACGGGTCTAGCGGGACGACGCAAAAATCAACCCAACCCGACCCAAAAACTATCAGTTTCGAGTCATTTCGATTTCGGGTTAAAAAATCTCAACCCATTCTCTATTTTTCGGGCGGGTTTGGGTCGGGTTAACGGGCCGGGTTCTCATTTGCCAGATCTAGTCTTTGTAGAAATACAATCAAGAGTGATATTTTAAAGATATTCAAAAAGGGAAAGATGAATGTAATGCATGAGTTAGAAAGAGTCAGTAGTAGGGTGGCAATTACCTCTGATATGTGGACTTCGAATGACAAGAAAAGAGGGTTCATGGTAGTAACTGGCCACTTTATTAATGATCTTTGGGTCCTTCAGAGTAAGATTTTGAGTTTTATTCACGTTCCTTCTCCACATACCAAGGATGCTCTATGTGCTGTATTATTGAGTTCTATGATGGAATGGAACATTGAGAGAAAAATTTCAACAGTGATCGTGGATAATTGCAGTACTAATGATGTTATGATTAGAGCTCTTTTAGGAAAATTGCAAGAAGATAAGGTGTTGCTAAATGGTTCTATATTTCATATGCGATGTGCTGCTCACATTCTCAACCTAATCGTGCAAGATGGGTTGTCTGTCATTGAGGAATCCATTGGGAGAATTCGTGATAGTGTTGTGTATTGGACTTCATCTATTAAGAGAAGACAAAAGTTCAATGATGTGTTAGGCAGACTTACAAATATTGATTGTTCGAGAGAGTTGGTGCTTGATTGTAAGACTCGTTGGAACTCTACGTATCTTATGCTATCAACTTCTTTGATATATCAGGATGTCTTTGATCGTTTGATTGTTAGAGATTCAAATTATGTATGTTTTCCAAGTGAAGAGGAATGGGATATGACATCTGAATTATGTGTGAAGCTGGAGTTGTTTCATCAAGCTACAAAGACATTTTCAGGAACTACTTACCCCACGACTAATACATTTTCCCCTAAGGTCTGTGAGATTAAAATAGCTCTAAACGAGTGGCAGTTGAGTCCAAATGTAACTATTGCAACCATGGTTGAAGAGATGTTGGATAAATTCAATAGTTATTGGGAGGTTATCCATGGAACTTTGGCTGTTGCAGCTATATTGGATCCTAGGTTCAAGATGAAGCTATTAGAGTGGGCCTTTCCCAAAATTTATGTTGGCACATCTACCTTTCATTTTAGGGTTAATATTTTCGTATGGCCTGAACTTTGACCAAAATAAACATCCTGGCCAATCTTTTCGATCTATAACATCTTGGCCCGAACTATACACCAAAATAAACAATTTGGCTAGATCCGACTTTTGACCGTTAACTTGGACGGTCAACGCGTTGGCCGTTAGTCAACGCGCCATGTCACTGCCAAGTCAGCATAAAATATTTAAAATAATTCACATTTTCCACACATTCTCTAATTTTAAATTATTATAAATTAAAAAAAATCATCTAATACCTTAGTTAAACCAAAAATAAAAAACGAAAAAAAATTAAATATTTATCAGATCTTCTGACTTGGCAGTGACGTGGCAGTGACGTGGCGCGTTGACCGTTAGTCAACACGTTTGACCGTCCAAGTTAACGGTCGAACATCGGGTTTGGCCAAATTGTTTATTTTGGTGTATAGTTCGGGCCAGGATGTTATAGATCGAAAAGATTGGCCAGGATGTTTATTTTGGTCAAAGTTCAGGCCATACGAAAATATTAACCCTTCATTTTAATAGGATTCGAGACTTTTGTTATGATCTTATGAGTGAGTACAACACTATAGAACCTAGCATGGATTCTTTTTCTTCTTCTTCACCGCCACATCAACATGGAAGTTCTGGGTTTCTTGCCAGCTTTGATTCTTATGTTGGTAGGATTAGATCTAACTGAAATGTTAAAGAAGAGTTTGACAAATACTTGCGAGATGGTGTGATCCCAAGAAGCGAAGAGTTCGACATTTTATCTTGGTGGAAGAACCATGGCCTACAATATCCGACCTTAAGGCTGATTGCTAAGGACATTCTGGCCATTCCAGCGTCAACAGATTTCTCGGAATCTGCATTTAGTACAAGTGGAAGATTATTGAACCCTCATCGTAGCCGCCTTGATGACACGACTATGGAGGCTCTTATGTGCACCCAGAACTGGCTTATGAATGAACTTCTTGGTAAGAAACAACTTGTTGTTGCTGTGTTTATATCATAACTGGATGGTTTTAAGATGCATCTGCCACTTTGGTACAGAAAGTAAACCTGCAGATCCTATGAAAATGAAAGCTCTTATGTGTTCGTAATTTGAACATGGAGAAGTGTTTCTATCATTAGTTACTAAATGTACTTAGTGATCTTTTAGTTGTGTTTGCTGCTACTGGATTGTATTTGTTGTCGTTGCTTACTTCTATGTATTATTTTGCAGGTGTAGCCATATTCTCTCCCGATGTTGGTGGTTCGACTCAAACCATCTTCTATGAGAATGATAGTGGTGATGATGAACAAGTTATGGAATGATGGACTGTCTTACTCTGTCTGAATTGTATGCTGTTATTGTTGTGTTCAATTTGTATGTGGCGAGGGAGAAAGGCGGCTTAAGCATATAAGATGCATTGTGATTGTTTTCTCAAGAGAGAGATTGAACTAGACTTGAACATCCTTGGTTTACATAACATTGGGTTGTGCTGGGATTCCATTAGCTCTGTTGCATTCTTTGTGCTCTCTGCTGTGTTATTCTAGAACCATTAATTGGAGTTTGTTACTTCATATGTTCCAATGTGTGAGAGTATGAGATTGTTAATAGTTGTAGCACTATATATGAGGTGTGATGGTTTTAAGATATTGAAATAAAGCTGAGTTCTGATGTTATATGATCTTTTTGAGTAGTAGGAGGCTTTTCACTGCTCTTGATAAGCAGTAGCTGGTTGCCTGGTTCTATTACCACTGCCCATTTTTCTCTTCTTCTTTTGTTCCCTCCTCTAGAAATATGGAAAGCTAGCTTTAAGGGAGGGGAAATATGAAAAGAACAAGAGGGATTGTTGGAAAGGGTGATTAATGATTATCAGGGAAAATCTGGGATCTTTCTTTTCTTTCTTTATTTATCTCTTAGCCAATGGACCAACTACTTGATCTTGCTTCTTCTAACTCTCTCTCTCTCTCTCTCTCTCTCTCTCTCTCTCTCTCTCTCTCTCTCTTGATAGTAAGTATTGCATTCCTGGACCGGATTGTGTAGAGATTCATTAGATATATACACCATTTGTGTTTCATATTTTCCAGCGAAGAGAACCCATCATAATCCATCTCCAGTTGTTGGCGGACAGCTCCCTACTTTCCGAAGGCAAAGCTAGGCTCGCCGTCGCCGGGCAGCGAATCCGCGTCTACGGATGGGTCAAGACAGGGAGGGTGTAACAGCCGAGAGACAGCTGGCAGGAGAGACATGTAAAGGAGGCAATTGTATAAATAGGAGAGTTGTATTCCAATTGGCTATCTTTTGACCAATCTGTATCTCAGTAGTCACTTTACCAAACTAGTAGAAAGTAATAACAGAATAGCTCTCCTTTCCCTCTCATCTTCTTCGTCTTCTTCCCTCCAAATCCCTAATTCGCCAGAATCCATTGATAAAGATCTTTACAAGTGGTATCCAGAGCCTTCATTCTGGCCATGGCGACTCACACTTCTCGCATTGTGGATTTGGAAACTCAAATGGCTGAGGTTCGGGTGCAGCTCAACTCACAGCACCAGGATCTGAAAGACGCCATTGCGGCGCTGGCCGCGTCTACCAAGGATAACATCGACGCCCTGGCGGCTTCTGTGGCTCGGGTGCGGGAGAAGTCGCCGGTTCGTTCTCCACCGCGTGCCGATCATGGCGCCTTTGCCGAGCCTCATCAGTTCCGACAGCAGCACCGACGTTCGTCGATTTTGGATCACTACCCCAAGCTTGAGTTCTCTTATTTCTCCGGCACCGATCCGCACACGTGGGTTAGCAAGTGTATGAAGCTGTTTCATCTCTACTCTATTCCTGAAGATCAGAAAGTGGAATTGGTCTCGTATTACCTGGAGGGTCGTGCTTACACATGGTATGAAGGATGGTCCTTTCGGCGTTTTCCGTTGCTGTGGGGGCATTTCGTCGAAGAACTCTTTCATCGATTCGATAAGCAGGAGCAGATGAACGTAGTGGCGACGTTCAATCATTTGCGGCAGACGAGTTCGGTGTCCTGCTATCAAGAAGAGTTCGAGGAGTTACGCTCACGAATGCTCCGTCTCAATCCGGATCTCAATGAACATTATTTCATCCTCAGTTTCTTAGGCGGGTTGGATGACGAGATTCAGCCTCGGGTACAGTTGCTTAATCCTCCGACGTTGGCCTGCGCGTTCTATCAGGCTCGACTAGAGGAGGCGGCAATTGAAGCTCGTAAAAGGAAGAATCGGCCATCTTCTTCCACACGTTGGCCGGCGGTTTCTGCTTCGGCTTCCACGAAGCCTCCGTCCCAGCCTTCTTCTATACATTCGTCGGATCGCGCCTCTGTTCCAAGGGGGCAGGGCCTTTGTTACAAATGTGGAGATAAGTATTTCCACGGCCATATTTGCGCCAAGAAGAAGCACCTCCAAGTCATGCAAGCTGAAGACTCGGCATCACCAAGTGAAGAGGAACTGGGAGAAGAAGAATTCCAGGATGCTGAGCTTGAGGTGTCTTTGCAAACGATGGGGTCTGGTTATTCTGGAAATTCCTTGTTGATTCCAGCTACTGCCGGTGACAGAGAGGTAACCGTTCTGATTGATACTGGTAGTTCCCACACATTCTTGAACTCTATTAGAGCTGAGGAGTTGAACTGTAGAACTGAATGCATTGCTCCCATGAGGGTTAAGGTGGCTAGTGGACATACGTTGCTTAGCACATCGGTTTGCAGGGGTTTTAGCTGGAAAATGCAAGGGGAGGAGTTTGGTTTTGATGTTCGAACCTTAGAACTGCCTTCTCATGATCTAGTCTTGGGTTGGGATTGGTTAGAGACGATTAGCCCTTTTCAAGTGGATCTTCGTAAGAGGCAGTTATCTTTTGCTTGGAAAGGCACTACTCTGACACTTCAGGGTCTTTCTAAGGACGGTCAGTGTGAGGTGATGAATGGCCGTAACTTTCAGCAACTCTTAAAAAAACCACATTCGTACCTCACTGGGGCCGTGTTCTCCATAGCTGCAGCTCCAGTTCCTAGCTCAACTCCCTCATTCTTAACTCCTTTGCTTGCCACTTATTCGGATGTATTTGCTGCTCCATCTTCCCTTCCTCCCCCACGGCCGTTTGACCATACCATACCCCTTTTGCCTAATGCCAAGCCTGTAAACATTCGACCCTACCATTTTCCCCATCATCAGAAAGCTGTTGCTGACAAGCTAGTTTCTGAGATGCTTGCTTCAGAGTTCATACAGCCCAGCCATAGTCCATATGCTTCTCCAGTCCTGCTTATTGGTAAAAAAGATGGAGCGTGGCGGTTTTGTGTTGATTACAGAGAGCTCAATGCAGCCACCATTAAAGATAAGTTTCCCATACCTCATATAGAAGATTTGTTGGATGAACTAGAGGGGGCAGTCATCTTCTCCAAGTTGGATTTACGTGCGGGGTATCATCAAATCAGGATGCATCCGGATGATCAGTTCAAAACAGCCTTCCGCACCCATCAAGGCCACTACGAATTCAGAGTCATGCCGTTTGGGCTTACAAACGCACCAGCAACCTTTCAAGCCCTTATGAATCACGTGTTTGGGAAGTACTTGAGGAAGTTTATACTCGTGTTTTTTGACGACATTTTGGTATACAGCAGAACTGAAGAAGACCATCTCCACCACTTGGGCATTGCGTTACAGCTGCTAAGGGATAACAAGTTGTTTGCGAAGGAATCCAAATGTGCGTTTGGACAGTCAAGGGTCGAATATCTTGGGCATGTAATCAGTAAGGAGGGGGTTGCAACTGATCCAAATAAAATCTCTACGATGCAGAGTTGGCCTCGGCCTTCGAGTGTGAAACAGTTACGTGGATACCTGGGGTTAACAGGGTATTACAGAAAGTTTATCCGCAATTATGGTTCTATTAGCAGGCCATTGACAGAGTTGCTAAAAAAGAATGGTTTCCAGTGGAATGATGCAGCTGAAGTTGCTTTCGTGGAGTTAAAGCAAGCCATGTGTACCGCCCCTGTCTTAGCCTTACCCAATTTTTCTCTGCCGTTTGTCCTCGAAACTGATGCTTGTGGCACGGGTGTTGGTGCTGTGTTGTCACAGGAAGGTCGTCCGCTGGCTTACTTTAGTAAGTCCCTGAGTTTGCGTAATCAAGGGCTAAGTACATATGAGAAGGAGTACTTAGCCGTGTTACTCGTAGTAGATCATTGGCGACATTACTTGGAAGGGCGGCCATTCACCATTCTCACGGACCATGAGAGTTTGAAGTTTTTGTTGGGGCAGAAAGTTCACACAACCATTCAAAAGAAAGGGTTGGTGAAATTGTTGGGATTGGACTTTCAAATTAAATACAGAAGGGGTCGGTTTAATGGCGCTGCAGATGCCTTGTCTAGGATCTTCGAAGAGGATGTGGAGTCTGGAAATTGTAGTGCTCTCATGTCTGTGTTGCCTGAGTGGCTGGTGAAAGTTGAAGAAACATATGCTGGTGACTCTGAGGTAGCTGATCTCATAGCTGCTGCAGCAGTTAATTCAGCTGGCCCCTCTCTTTGGTCTTTTTCTTCAGGCATTCTTCGCTACAGAGGTGCTATAGTGGTGGGGCAAACAGGGACGTTGCGCGCCAAGCTCATTCAATTGTTTCATTCCTCGCCGGTGGGAGGACATTCCGGGGCGCAGGTCACTTATCAACGGCTCAAGTCACATTTCTATTGGAAGGGGATGAAGGCTGCAGTAGTGTCTTGGGTATCTCGTTGCGATGTCTGTCAGCGCTGCAAGACGGAAACATTGGCTTCTCCAGGTCTTCTTCAACCCTTACCTGTTCCTACGCGTGCCTGGAAGGATGTGAGCATGGATTTTGTTGAGGGTCTACCCATCTCTAAGGGCAAACAGGTTCTTCTAGTCGTGGTGGATCGGTTTACAAAGGTGGATCATTTCTTCAGCCTTAAACATCCTTACACAGCAGCTGAGGTAGCTCTGATTTTCTTGGATGGTGTGTTTAAAAACCATGGCATGCCCTCCACCATAGTTTGCGACAGGGATGCTACCTTCACGAGTCAGTTTTGGACTGAGTTTTTCAGGTTGCAGAAGACTGACATCCACTATTCGACGGCTTATCACCCACAGACGGACGGGCAAACGGAGAGAGTGAACCGTTGTTTGGAAGATTACCTCCGTTGCATGACTTTTCAAAGGCCTCATGACTGGGCAGATTGGTTGGCGTTAGCAGAATGGTGTTACAATACACACTACCACCTCAGTTTGCAGATGACCCCCTTCGAAGCTCTCTATGGGTTTCCTCCTTCCCATTTCAGGTTAGCTCCATCTACTGACACTTCGGTGGGCGCTGTCGAGGACAGGGTGAGAGTACAACATCAGCTGGTGCAGTTTCTTACTGATAGTATCACAAAAGCGCAGAACAGACAGAAGCAATTTGCGGATAAACGTCGTTCTGAACGGATCTTGCAGGTTGGAGATTGGGCTTATCTATGCCTACAACCCTACCGCCAAGGTTCAGTTGTAGGGAGGCAGGGGAGTAAGCTGGGCGCGAAGTACTTTGGCCCTTATTAGGTCGTATCCAGGATTGGGGAAGTGGCTTACAAATTGGCTCTGCCAGCACATTCCAAGGTCCATCCTGTGTTTCATGTGTCGCAATTGAAGTTGTGCAAGACCATCGTTCCGCCCGCCGCCATTCATCTCCCTGCCAGTGACGATCATGGATCCCTGAAGCTTGAGCCGGCTCAAATTTTGGCAAGGCGTTTCATTAATCAAGATAACAGGGCTGTGACACAAATTCTGGTTCGTTGGGTTCATCAGCCAGAGGAGGATGCTACGTGGGAGAACTTAGCCACATTCAAAAAGCAGTTCCCTGCCTTTCCAGCTTGAGGACAAGCTGCTTTTGAAGAGGAATGGTTTGTAACAGCCGAGAGACAGCTGGCAGGAGAGACATGTAAAGGAGGCAATTGTATAAATAGGAGAGTTGTATTCCAATTGGCTATCTTTTGACCAATCTGTATCTCAGTAGTCACTTTACCAAACTAGTAGAAAGTGATAACAGAATAGCTCTCCTTTCCCTCTCATCTTCTTCGTCTTCTTCCCTCCAAATCCCTAATTCGCCAGAATCCATTGATAAAGATCCTTACAGAGGGAGCTTGGATCTCCATCGCGCAGCCACCACCATGGACGTTAACAATCCATCGCGCAGCCACCAGGCCCACCACCACTCTCTCTCGACCTACTCTTCGTCGCGCTCTCCCCAGCCTTTCTTCAAAGTCAACGACGGGTCCAGGTCCAACTCAACCCTTCTGCGACGGCGCTTGATTGTGGCTAGATTTGTCAGAAGCGGAGGCACCGACAGTCCGACGCCGTCGAAGTGAGCGGCGCAGTCGAGGTCTGAGGAAGAGCACAACAACACAATTTACCTTTTAGCACCTGAATTTTATAAAGAGACATAAACTGGTCCAACATCATGTGTGGAAAAATATATTTTAATACCTTAAAATTTTTGTTTTACAATTTAGTACCTAAAAAAACAAAACATTTACAAACAGGTCAAAAGTAATGGGTACACATACTCAACTCATACCCATTTTCAAATCCAAACCCAACTCTACCTATCCAAACACTATCCAAACCCATATAGAATAAATCCATACCCTACCAATATAGATGAGTATAATTGGGGTTGGGCAAAAATATACATGGGTGGGTAAATTGCCATCCCTACTTCCATATCCCTATGCCTAATTGTATTCCGTGCTCGCTTCACAAAGAACCTCATCATTTTCACTCAATCGCAAGCCAACTCATGACATGATCAATAATGTGCAAGATGTTTCTCGATATTTCTCAATATATCATGCAAGATGTTTCTCGGTATTTCTAAAACTAGAAAATGAATGTTCAATAATGTTATTGTTTGAAAAAATAATTAATTATATAACCAAAAGAATTCTTAGAAATACTAATTTAAAAGTTGAAGAACTTAATTGACCAACTTTGAAAGTACAAGCCTTATAAACAAATTTATGAAAACTAGATGCCTAAATTTTCTCTTTCATAAAAACAAATTAATAAGGTTAAAGGACAAAATTATTGTTTTCTGGTAGATTCAAACCAGGCACATTGAGTGAGAAGTATAATAAACTTGCATTGGATACACACAAATGTCATATATACAACAAAATTTTATACGTGATTTCAAAATTCTTTCGTCTAGTTCCGCCTTTGCATAGTCGATGCAAGGGTTGGAAAGTGGTCAACAATCACTTGTACATATTAATTTTTTTAATTGTATTTGTATATACTAATTTGTGTGTGTGAAGGGCAAGGGAAAGCAGGGTTAGTTCGGTCCCTCATCTTTGTCAAAATGCAAGTTAAACAAAGTCAATGTACGTACATGTTGACCTTATTTTGTCACCACATTTAAATGAATTTATGCAGTGCCAGTTGATGAGTTCGAAGATTTGATATAACTATATATCAAACGCGGATTAGCATGTATCTTGCTTGATTTGTTAAAACCTCCATTAAATTAAATAGTGTGCAGACCCTTGATTAATTAGTTCTGCCGCCGACTCTTTAGTCTCTAACTTCCTCCCCACCCCTGAATTTTCAGTTGTTGTAAAATTATTATATGATTAATGCGCCGATTCCACCAACGCAATAATGTTTCCCAATAACGGAAAAATGGTTTATAATCAATCTTATAAAAAAGGTTTGTAATCCTTCTCAAACGGTTTTGTTTAATACGTGTATAGTTTGGTGATTGCGCAGAAACAAAGTCAAATGAATAATGCTGAGGGGGACTTTTCGGGACTACATGCAGATGCAGGTTAGCTATAAGCTACTACCATTCATCAACTAGCAACTAAAAAATTAATTCATTCATTCCCAAAAAAAATTAAAATAAATAAATATCTAATTATATTGAAACAGTAAAATACACTCATCATCAAGAATGTTCAACAAAACGCTTTTAATATGTCTCATTAGAAAATCGCTAATGAATTTATCACCTGTTTGTGAAGAGCACAAGAGGTTACAACCTTACAGAAAGGAGAATCAAAAGAGAAACCATATGTTTTATTTACGATTTGGATGAATAATCGAGTAAAGTATGGTATATAATGTTTAAATTTACTCAACATTTTAAATATATCAGAAAAAGTTCATGGTGTACTCAATAACACTTGATATGATGCTCAGAAGATATCGAGTTTACAAATAAACTACTATACGTGGATCGATGGTAGTTTTCCCGAACTTTAAGGCATTAAAGCATATGGGAATTCATGATTTTTGAATTGTACTCCTTATGGAGAACGTGGGTTGTCACCAAATCCATCTACTGCTACTTAACAGGACAATGGAGATCAAAGACAATTTTTTGGTCATACAATGACATATCACATCTGCGTTCGTATACATGCATAAAAGCATTAATCAAATGCTTGATCCGGCAATGTACGTTTGCAAGAGATAAAACGACAGGCACTCACCATACATGGATCGACATTATTGCTGACTTTTTACCCCGTAAATAATCGAAGACACTATATTTTCAACATGAACAAGTGGGCATGTGGCTATAGCTAGGGTTAGCTATATACATAAGATCCTATGGGAACCCCAAAAAAAAAAAAAATTATCTCCTCGAAGCCGAAAGATGGCAAATGTAACTAATGTTTGACAAAACGAAACCGAAGTAACGTGGAAAGTGTCGGCACAAATTGGTGTCTAGCTGATTGGCGGTGGTGAATGGTGATAAAAAGAGAAACAAACCATTCAACGAAAGATAAAAAATAAACGAGAAAAGAAGTAGCTCTCTGCTGGTGCTACACATTGACGAATGGGGGTTATATATTAGAATCGTATTGTTTTGGAGACATGCTTGAATTGTCGACTGCTCAGGTGTCTGTCCCTCGACATATAGTGGGCGGGCGGGCCACTGCACAAAATTGCTTCCCCACATGCCACCCGTGTTTGATGTTTACATTCGATAGCTAACCGGAGGTTGATTGATTTATGCATGGAGATGGTATGTTAATTTCAATATTTGTGGTCAAAAGAGACCGGGATTGATGTATTATCTGATCTCACTAAAGGTAGGTATATGGACTATGGAGTGTCATGAATAGAGGTGGCAAATGGATTGGATTGATGGATTGGTGGATTGGATTGGTGGATCCATGGATCAAATGGATTGGATCTAATGGATTGGTGGATTCATGGATTGGATCAAGTGGATTGGTGGATTATCCATGAATCCAAATGACATCCTCAACCAAGGACCAATATGTAAAATGTAAAAAGTTTAGGTACTAAAATGTCACAATGAAAAATTTTAGGTACCAAAACGTAATTTTCCAATGATATTTTTCGTATAAAAAATAAAATTTTAGGTACCAAAATGTAAAAAATAAAAATTATAGGTACTAAATCTTAATTTGCTAATGATCCATGGATCCAATCCATGAATCCACCAATCCAATTGGATTTGGATCAAATGGATTGGATTTAAATGGATTGGATTAGATGGATATTTTTAATGGATTGATGGATTGGATTGGTGGATTGGATTGAAATTGCCACCTCTAGTCAGGAACAACTGGTGATCGGTGTTATTAGGGTTCCTTCGAAAATATTCCCGATTGTTAGCTACCTATTTGTAATTATTTTGCTATTTTATGTGTTAAAAATCCAACAGGAAAAATTAGGGGTATTGATATGGCCTCATCACGTACTAGGTTGCTCTCTTTAAAACGTACGTGACACTGTCTCGTTATACGCACAACAGACTGTAAGCCGATCGTATCTAGGATAAAACTATCACTTCTTTATTAGTTTACTCGGTGGTTTTGTGCGAAAGTCAGAGCTCTCTGAATCTCACACTGTCTCTCGTATTTCTGCTCTTCGAATTGGTGTGTTTAGAGACTCTTGAGAGTGCTCTATTTATAGGAGCAAAAACCCTAGAATATTCTCTCTTTCGTGGAGAATAAGTCACTTTTAATTAGTAAGATAATTACTCTCATAATTAAAATGCATTCTGTTGAGATAATTAACCCTAATTATCTTCATAAGATTCATTTTATTAATTATCTTTTATATTTTCGTATCTAGAAAGAACACTAGATAATTAACTCTAAATAACTTTCAAAGCAATTCATTCCCAACATGTTGCCGTAATTAAGCATTCTAGATTTATGTATGAATCTTCGATCTTCTATTTCGAGCAAGTTTTTTTTTTTTTTTTTTTTTTGGTAGATCGAGTTGCAGAGAGTTCAAAGTAATCCCTACTTTCAAGTGGCCAGAAGTGGGAACGCCTGGAGTTGTTCGACTAGGCGGAGGAGGCGAATAACCAAGTGACGTGCGTACGTAGGTTGGTGCAGTCAATATTGAACTTCCATGTCTAATGTCCGGCCACCTCATTGTCGGACACTTCAAACCAAAATTACGCATAAAAACCTGCCGCTGATCAGTGTATAGAAAAAGCAAAGAGATCCAAAGGAGCCGGCCGGGAGTGATTTCAACAGGATCACAGTAACGTGGAAAAGGAGGGCTGGCTATATATGAATCGTCAGAAACTCATAACTAACAGAATCAGGGAATAACGTCAGCGATATATGGTATTAGGTAATGACTTTTTGCTTCTTTGTATTTTGTTTGTATTTGCATTATATATGTATTGCATAACCACATGTCTCTTTTGTTTTTTAGGGTTCCAATTCAATTTTTTTCTTATACTCACCAACTTGCAGATTCCCAGTTCCAACGATAGAGAGTTATAAATGATAGTGATTCCCAAATTAACATTATTTCAAACATGTGCGGTTATTTGTATTCACTAGTTTTTTAGCCCGCATTTCGCACGGTAAGAAAATATTTTAGATTTAAAACTCCATCTACTTATTTTAGTAATTTAGTTGAAATCAAATACAGATCGTTTGTACCAGGCATAATGCGGTGGTCTTATGTTTTGAAGGATGAGCCGGATAAAGACTTCTTTGAACCGGACATAATGCGGTGGTCTTGCATTACTTGAGTGGTCGGAGTAAGATAATGGATGCCCCCAGTTTTTGTCATTCTTTGTTGGAAGCTGTGGAAGAATAGGAATGTTTGGGTATTTGAGAAAGCTGTGGAAGAATAGGAATGTCTGGCTTTCTATAAGGCTCAGAGAATTGTTGAAGGGAGCAGGCAACAAGTTACTCGGATGATCAGTTGGCAGTGTCCCCCTTCCGGATGGGTTGCGGTGAATACCGACGGTTCGGTGGCTACAGCTTTAGGGCGCTCGACGGCAAGCGGAGTGATAAGAGGAAGTGACGGGTGATTCATCAAAGCCTTCTCCATCAACTTGAGAGGAGGATTGATCACTCATGCTGAGTTAGCAGGGATTGCCCCGGGGACTGCAAATCGCGTGGGAAGCAAGAGCTCGAAGAGTCAAACTACAAACTAATTCGGCAACAACAATCTCTCTTTATCAATCGAACATAAGAACCACCCGCACTATACGATGACCTTTGCTATCCGTAGGCTTCTGGCGAGGGATTGGGAGGTTAGTATTGATCATGTGTTTAGGGAGAGTAATTATGTTGCTGATTATTTGGCATTTGTTGGCAATTCTTTACCTGTTGGAGTGCACCTGTTCGACACTCTGAGCTCACGATTGTGTTATTGGTTGTTGTACGATCTTATTGAGGTACAAATATTTTTTTTTTTATTAGAGTGAAATAGATTAATAAGGGGTCCGAAATTACAAGAAGAAACAAAAGAATCAAAAGAAACAGAAACAAAAGGGGCACGATTAGAAAAGCCGAAAGGCCGAAAGGAGACCTCCAAAAAACGAGGATCGGCCAAGAACAAAAGACAAAAAGAGCACGTGGAGAGCACACGGAGAAACCTGCAGCGATGACGCTACGGATGGCAATTACCCACCCATGGGTAATTATACCCAAACCCAAGTAGATCCATTGATAATGGGTTGGGTATGGGTGAAATGCATATGGGTTTGGGGGGTTTGTATATGGGTTTGGGTAATGTATGAATATTGCTTCCATAATCTAAATGGGTATGGGTTGGATATGGATATCCATTTACTTGAGGGTGTTTTAACAACACATGCAAAAATTGGACCTATTTGTAAAACTTGAAAATTTTAGGTACCAAAATGTAAGACCAAAAAAATTTAGGTACCAAAACATAATTTTCCATCGATATTTTGAGGACTTATATGAAAAAAATTAAATTTAGGTACTAAATATGCATATCTATTAAGTTTAGGTACCAAACTGTAATTTATATTTGGGCATGGGTACAAACCCAAATCCATTTGTTATAAACCCAACCCAAAAAGTAAATGGGTATGGGTACAAACCCATCAAATTCTACTCATATCCATCTATTTGGATTTCTTACCCAACCCAATTGAGTTGGATAGTAAGAAACCCATGTGTATGGGCAAAATTGCCATCCCTAGACGACGCCAGATCGACTCGAAACAGCAAAGACATAGCATTAATCCTGCAGCAGAAACGGGCCCGACCGGGGAAGCAGCCTATTCTTAACGTTCTAAAGCCACAAATCGGCAGCACTTCTATCGGCTTTGTTGCCCGCACAAATCCAATCCGAGACACACCTAGCAATCAAGAAAGACACCATGCGAGGCCAAGCGGACAAGTCTTTGAAGATTCTTCTGTTGCGCTCCAGCCAGATACGCCAGCAGAAAGCATGCAAAAAGACTCTGGTGCACCATTTGGAAGCGCTTTGAGACGAGTCACGAGGCCAAAGCTTAATCACCGACGAAATGTCCTAGGTGGGGATGTTAATGCTGACAAAGGCCTTCATCATAATCCAGACCTCGCGGCTGAAAGGGCAAGAAAGGAAGAGGTGGTCTATGGTTTCTTCTTAGCAGCCGCACAAAACATAGCGATTCGGGAAAGACCATCCTTTTTTCTTCAGCACATCTTGGGTGAGGATTTTGCGGTAGTAGACATTCCAAATGAAGGAGCAAACTTTAGGCGGAATGACTGGACACCAAACGGTCTTGAAAGGGAAGTCCTGGTCCGCAAGGTTGCTGTCCTTGATCAGCTCCGTATAATTAGGGATGGCAATGGGGCGGGTTTGGGGCGGGTTTGTCTAAACCATCCCCATCCCCATCTTCAAATACCCAAACCCATACCCGCCCCCTACCCATGCGGGGGAATGTTTTGCAAACCCATCCCCATACCCGTGGGTTTCGGGTACCCATGGGTAATACCGTACCCATACATCCAACATTATTATACCTAAAACTTACAAGAAAAGTTTTAATTATAACTCTAAACGAACCTATTATACCATGAAGTCAACAAAACACGGTCATTTTCTTAATACAGTTCAAAGTATATGATCCTAAAACATCAATTAATACATAATATAGAGTATAATATTTTTCAAATTATTATCTTCTAACTCTTATACATCTACTAAGTAATAATTAACTAACATAATCTTGTAGACAAGGGGAAAAGTGAAAGAGTGAAAGGAGAATTGAGGGAAATGAATTAGATTTTGATTAAAATGGTCACTCAATTGCATTTCTACTATTTATTTCCTTGAGTTATCCTCATCACCATTGTTAGATTACAATTTAATCCACATATTTTTTTATATGTGAAGAAATTCTCTTGATGGGGCGGGTATGGGTATGGGTATGGGGCGGGGGAGGTCAAAACCATACCCGCCCCATACCCATCAAACTTTTTGCGGGTTTTACCCATACCCGCCACATACCCGGTCAAAGCGGGGATTCCCCGCGTTGACTGGGTCGGGGACGGTCGGATACCCGCGGCCATGGGTTTTATTGCCATCCCTACGTATAATAAGAGTGGGAGCTGAACCTACCATTCTGCGTAAGCTCCCAAACAATTCTAGAGGGACCTGCAGCAAGGCTCGAGAATGATAAGTTATTAAGTAAGGTCAACAGACTAACTCTCTCAACCTCAGCACCTCCCCTAAGAGAATGAGAAATAGGAATGGACCAAGAAAAACTTCCCTCACTCAAGCTCCACAGGTCAGCAATGCGACAATTTGGTGAAGCGGCAACGGCGGCAACTCGGGGGAAATCCAGGGCCAAGGGCTGGGCACGCTCATTGAGCCAAACATCAAACCAGAAAGTCGTGTCATGACCAGATCCCGGATCAATGTGATTGAACTTCCAGAACTCAGAACCGAGCTTCAAGATGATAGCCCAAGGGCTGCAACCGATGCGACCCCTAAGAGTACTAGTGGACCATTGGGAATGAGGATTCGGAAACTTTTGGGCAATCATCTATCTCCACCACACATTTCTCTCCACCGCATACCTCCACCACGATTTAATAACCAGAGCCGGGTTTCTAAGTCTCAGGTCTGTGATGCCCAAACCACCTAACTGCTTGGGTAATTTGCACTTGTCCCAGGTCACGAGATGAAACTTCTTATCTTCCCCCACACCGGACCAAATAAACGACCTAAGGAGGCGCTCGAGATTGTTGATGACAGACGCAGGGGATTTGAACAAGCTGAACATGTAGTTAGACTGGGCTGCGAGCACCGAGTTACAGAGCACGACCCTTCCCGCCATGGACAGGTGCTTCCCTTTCCACCCCGCCAAACGACCCTGCACATTATCAATTATTTTATTCCAAACAGTAAAAGAAGCCGGGGCCGCTCCAAGAGGCAGGCCAAGATAATCTGTGTGAAGGAGCTTCAATTCACAGCCCAGAATCTCCGCAAGGCGGTCGATGTTGTCAACATCTCCGACTGGGAAAAGGAAGCTCTTCCTAAAATTCACCTTCAAACCAGTTACACATTGAAACCAAATAAGGGCACCGGCAAGATGAGTCACAGCATCTTTCATCGCATTACAGAAGACGATAGCATTGTCGGCATACAGAAGATGATTCACGCCATCAGTTCTGATCACGTCATCCAAGTAAAACCCCTCAATGAGACCAGAGTCGTGAGAGACTTGAAATATGAAAGAAAAGATGTCCATAACCAGGCTGAAGAGAAAAAGGAGAGAGAGAGTCTCCCTGCTTCATGAATTTGCCTGTTACGAAGTCCCAAGAACTGATGACGAGAGATGATCCGATCCATAAAAGGCTGAGACGATGGAACAAAACTTTGGAGATGATTGTATTCAAGCTCCCAACCAAACTAATGGAGCGATAATCACACACATCCTCCACCGCCGTCTTTTTTGGGATGAGACAGATGAAGGAATGAGCCACAGAATCAGGGACAAAACCCGTAATAAAGAATTCGTCCAGCGCCTTACAAATGTCGTATTTCACCACATGCCAAGCTTTCTGGAAGAAACGCAACGTGAAACCATCCGGCCCCGGGGCTTTATCCCCCCCACACAAGCGCACAGCTCTCCAAATCTCATCCTCCATAATGGGCGGGTGAGGAGGAGGTTGTCCTCGTCGGTGAGGATATTCCGTTTGAAGTCAGCAGGGAAGGGCCTGGTGGGCACCTCTTCAGAGAATCTATCCTGAAAATGATTCACGAAAATAAGCTTGATGCCCTCTTTATCCGTAATTATCTCCTTGCCCACTTTCAGAGACTGAATTGTATTTTTCCGGCGATTATTGTTGGCAGCATGATGGAAGTAACCCGAGTTCTTGTCCCCAAACTTAAGCCACAACTCGCGGAACTTCTTACGCCAAGAGATTTCCTCCATAAGAAGGATTTTATCCAAATCACATCTCCACAGACTCCTGGCAATAACCTGAGCTTCTGATAACGGCCCAGACTCTTCAAAGATATCAATCTCATTGATCTTGTTAATGAGCGACTCAATCTTAAGCTGGATTTTGCCAAACACTTCAGTATTCCAATTCTTGATGAGGAGCTTGCTTTGCTTAAGACGACGACTAGCGCGGAAGCGGAGCCCCGAGCCAGAAACCGGAATATTCCACCACCCAACGAGCTGCGTCAAAAAAGAATCCTCAAGAAGGCACATATTCTCAAACCGCCAAGGTCTTCGGACACTGTCTGACGATCCCCAATGAACACGGATGGGGTTATGATCGGATTCGAGATGCTCAAAGGCCAGGAGGGGACCCGGAGAGAAGGAATCCTCTAAACTAGAGTTCACCAGTGCTCTATCGATACGAGAAAGACAAGGAGTGAGGCCACCACTGCTTCGGGTAAAGCCGGCCCCTTGAAGGGGAAGATTAGTAAGACCATTGCGATTAATTACTGAGTTGAATTCATCCATCATCCCTCTACACCTGGGAGCACCCCCTGTAATCCTCCTCCGACCTCACCAAATTAAAGTCACCCATCAAGCACATGGTTTCATTGTATCTGCGACAAATGAAGTCGATCTCGGATAAGAAGGTCAGCTTAGCGGTCCTGTCGTGAGGGCCATAGACAAAGACAATGGCAAGGATCTTCTGAGATCGGACAACCTTGAGGCGGACGGCCAACGAGAAACTGCCTTCCCAGTAATCCAACAAACTAAACTCAGATGGTTCCCAGAAAGCAACAATACCTCCCCTCGAATCAAGAGCATTCTTTGCAACCCATTCCACCGTTCTACTGCCACTGACCGACGTAATAAGGAAATGGGAGCAATCATTCCACTTGGTTTCGATCAAGCCCACCACAGCAGCTCGACACCTACGAATAATAGGTTTGACTCTAGCTCTTTTGTCAGAGTCGCCCAATCCTCTGACATTCCACGCAAGGATAGAGCACCTCTCACCACTTTGTTTCTCACCAGAAAAAGATTCCCCCATTGGACCGGTTTAATATAAGTGGATACCCATTTGATGGGCTTTCCTTTTTTTTTTTTTTTTTGCCAATCGATCACTCTTAAAAATAGGAAAGTCCACGATCCCAGATTACAATGAACCTATCGACTATTGAACCACAAAACGTAGTCAAACCCCCTATGAAAGCGAGGTGACAACAACAGAGCATGACGAGCTACGGAATGCGCCACTCTGTTTCTAGTACGACCTACAAAATGAACTTGAATTCCAGGAGATTCTTCCAAAATAGAACAAATTTCTTGAAGGATTGATCCCGTCCTTGCATCCGACACATCACGATTACGACACTTATCAATCAATACTTTTGCATCACCGCCAATATTGATGGATTGAAACTGTCGCCGAAGACAATCACGCAGACAATCCCGGAGAGCCAAGGCTTCAACTATGAAAGGATCCCAAATCCCAGGATAATGATTGACCGAAGTTGCAAGGAGACCTCCTGAATCATCCAACAAAACAGCAGCCGCAACACCACCCGATCCAACATTAATCGCAGCATCAAACTTTGCCGAACAAAGAATTGGAGAACCTGCAGGAAAATGAAAGCTATTGGGAAGTGAAGGCTGAGGCCTAGGTTGAAGCAGAGCCTTGTCCGATTTATCAACTTGATGACGCCATTGAGAGGCTAAAATGGGAAGCTGCAACTGTTTCAGTTCAAAATGCACCAAACAGCGATTCTTCCAGAGACGCCATAGAAGACAGACAACCTGCAGGACAAGATAATCTGACCCTATATCATCAATGGAAAATAAAGAATACCTGATAAACCCATAAAAAGATCTAGTCTCCCATTGGCGAAGACGATGCTCCAAACCAACCAAACGCCAAAACTTCCTAGCAAACGAACAGGTGAAAAAAAGATGCTCGATTGTCTCTTCTTTCCGTTCACAAACAGGGCAGATAGGGAGCAGATCCACACCCCGAATAAACAAAGCTTCCCTTGTTGGCAAAATACGAAGAAGACATTGCCACAGAAAGAAATGTAACTTTGGAGGAAGAACCCTGCTCCAAACCCACATCCAAATTGATTGATCCAAAAGGGACGCACCAAGCTTTCGCACAGGAGAATCGAGTAACGAAAAAGCAAGATGATAAGCGGACTTCACAGAGAAATCCCCAGAAGTCTCGTAATGCCAAATAACTCGATCCGGGACTGAGCGAAAAGATAAAGGAATGGATTGAATATCAACAATAGATTCAGGCGAGAAAAAATGTTCCAAAGCTCGATGGTTCCACAATTTAGTGCCAGGATCAATGAGAGCAGAAACATAAATAGGAGGAGGGATACTTCCTGCTTTCGGCTTGGGGACAGTTGGTGGAGAATAAGGTATCCAAGGATCGCTGAAAGCTCTGATAGTATCCCCTGCTCCAACTTGCCACCTTAAACCCTGAAGAAGAAGATCTCTGCCGAAAAGAATGCTACGCCATCCCCAGGAAGCAGACCCCCTGGCCGAAATAGAGAGAAAATCTGAACCAAAAGAATACCGAGCACGATAAATTCGAGCAAGAAGAGAATTGGGTTCTTGGAGAATTCGCCAAGCCACTTTAGCCAGAAGTGCTTGATTAAAACATCCAAACTCTCGAAAACCAAGCCCCCCTTCAAACTTACTAGCACATAATCCTCTCCAAGCAAGCCAATGAATACGACGATGATTCTGAGAAGCCCCCCACCAAAACCTTGCCATATGGGCATTTAATCTACGAATAAGTTCAGAAGGGAGGCGAAAACAAGACATTACATAAATCGGAAGGGCCGAGGCTATTGTTTTCAGAAGTACTTCCTTCCCAGCTGCGGATAAAGCCCGCTGTTATCATAAATTTGATGGGCTTTCCTTGTTTAGGCTAGTTATCATAAATTTGAGAACACAGAGGCTTTGAGCCCGTCGAAAGAATCTAAGTCAAATAAGCCCATTTCTTTCGTCAAATGAAAGACTGCCCAGATCAGCCCAACAAGAAAACGAGCGAAAATATTCTAGGCGCGCATTCAACGGTACGGACCGAGCAGGGAAGATGCATGACACGTGTATGGTGAACACGAAGCCGCGCTGACGGTTCAAATATCAACCACTTCACAGTTTCATCAACGAAGCTCTCTCTCTAGTGTAAGCATATTTCTCTCATCACAACCTTCTTCGTTACCTGCGGCGGCGCCGGAAAATGGATTGCTGTTGCTCGCCGATACACGTTTCTCCTATCGCCAACCGTACGGTAAGTTTTTCCTGCTTTGCGAATATTGTTCGTCGTATTCTGCCACATGAAGCTCTGATGTTTTCCTTTTCCACTGAATTTTGGAACAGCAGGGTTTTAGATCAGCTCTTCCGAGCGATTCGTGCAAAATCCCTCCGCTTCCTAAACCGTTTCTTCAAATCGATCACAGACTGCTCCATAGGCGGAATTCGGCTCGTTTGACTGCGGCTACTGTTCGGAGAGGGATTGTGTTGGCGGAAGCTAAAAATCAGGGTTGGGATTTGGGGAGATTCGTGAAAACATTTTACTTCTTCAATTCCCCTCCGTCCCCAGCTAAGGTGAGCAAGTATTGAGTTAACTGTGTTAATAGGGCTTTGATCGATGGGGAATTGTCCTGGAGATTGTATGAATAATTGTTTTCAATCTTGTGGTTTTGAATAGTTCATTCAGTCTTTGATCGAGAGGATTTCCAGTCCATCGCCTTCTGAGGAAAATAAGACAATGAAGACCTCTGGGGTGGTCCTCGTGGTTGGTGCTACTGGTGGTGTCGGTAAAAGAGTGGTTGATATCTTGAAAAAGAAAGGAATCCCCGTTCGAGCTTTGGTATTCTTCACTCTCTTAATCAAGCCAAGTAGAAATTCCTCCCTTGGGTTTCAAACTGAAGATTCAATTTTTTTGTGTAATCATGCGCTTTTCAGGTCAGGAATGAAGAGAAGGCAAGGAGATTGTTAGGCCCTGATGTGGACCTGGTAAGCCCTCAACACTAGTCTCTTCTTGCACGACCTTGTTAACCGAAAAGCGAATTCCACTCGGGGGTCTTTTGTCGATGATTTGGCGTGTTAGGTAATGTTATTTCTCTGAGATTGTCAGATTGTTGGGGACATCACTAAGGAGAACACTTTGAACCCTGAGTACTTTAAGGGGGTCAGTAAAGTCATCAATGCTGCGTCTGTAATTGTCGGTCCGAAGGAGGGTGATACTCCTGACAGGGCCAAGTACAGTCAAGTATGCATTGTCAACCTTATTTACTTCAGTTGATTTTTTCCTTAGTTGGCTCTTCTTTCTCTGATTGTTATTTGTTGAATTGCAGGGAATTAAGTTCTTCGAGCCAGAGGTGTGCACAACCATGACATGTCTTTTCTTCGGACTGATTGACCTTCGATTACTTTAACAGAAGCCATCAGAGATGCTGTGCAAGTAACTAAATGTTGACATCATCAATTTATATCTGCAGATTAAAGGTGATTCACCGGAAATGGTGGAGTATCTTGGGATGCAGAATTTGATTAACGCAGTAAAGGGTACAGTCGCGCTCCGTGGTGGAAAACTACTGTTTGGATGCGAAGGTCTGCTGCCTTCTTGACCGCTCCATATATGCATTTTTGTAGGATGTAAGTCATAGCTTTAAGTTAGCAGGGAAAGTTAATTGATCATCGTTCTTCTTTTCCTTCTGCCCCTATATCTTATACCATGTCAGAAACCTGTTGGTTTTTACGCATGCCTTGGGACTCTAGAACTTCATCATTTTCATTTAGGTCCCAAATATAATGTGTTTCTCTTATGTGCCAGATATTTCAATTTGATGATGTTAATGCACGCTGCAATTTGATCTCTTTACTTGGCACATGTAGAACTTGATTGGGTTCTGATACAGACTACATTCCTTGAATCCCTTTCCACAGGTAGTGAGTTCAAAGATCTCCCTTGGGGCTCTTTAGACGATGTAGTTATGGGAGGAGTAAGCCAGAGTACTTTTCAAATTGACACTACCGGTGGGGAAGATGGCGGGGCAACTGGGGTTTTTAAAGGCAGGTTCTCCTAAAATGCAATTGATTCAGCGGTTTTCCTAGTAGATTACTGTTTCTTACATGACTCTTGTTACATTTCTGGCTTGATCAGGTGTTGTATCTACTGCCAACAATGGTGGCTTCACCAGTGTGAGAACAAAGGTAAATCTGTTAGTGGTCCGACTCCAAGTACTTGCTCCATTCCACATTTTTTTCTTTTATTTTTCAGGCCTTGTTTCTCATTGCTGTCCATGGCTTCCTTTGATTTCTTGATATGAATCACCATCCATGTATTAATGAGATACCAGATATACTAACTGGTTTTGCCACTGTTCAAAATTTATACTAATGATAGTCACACGCGGGCTGCAATAAGCCTGCCAAGTGGTATTCAGTGAAATCTAAGGCGCTCTAAATGAATAGATCTTAAATTTCTCTGATTCTCATGTCCTACCTTTTCCTGAGTGACGCTTCTGCCATTATAGGATTCTTATTTTGAAGTTGAGGATATAAAAAAAAATTCATAAAAAGCAGCAGGAAATGGATCAGCAGCAGTCCATAAACCTGCTCCTTGCACTTCTTGTGGGGGCGAATAGACAATGGATCCTATAGTTATTTATATTCTCTGTCATGATTCAAATTGAATTATCACAATGATTGGTATATAGTTAATTAAAACTTATAAGTTGTTCAGTAGAGAACCAAGTGACAGAATGTAACATATTGAGTTCTTGGCAGAATTTTCCAATACCTGAGGATCTATCTGCATATGACGGTTTTGAATTGCGCCTCAAGGGTGATGGTCGTCGATACAAGCTCATTGTTCGTACTAGCAGTGACTGGGACACCATTGGTTATACTACTGGCTTTGACACAGTAGAAGGTCAATGGCAATCTGTAAGTGATATATAATAGTCCCCTCATTGTTATATGGTCATAGTAAGTGGCACCAAATCACGTGGAAATTAACTTTTTGTGTGTGTGTGTGCAGATACGCCTTCCATTTTCTTCTTTGAAGCCTATCTTTCGAGCTCGGACTGTACCAGATGCACCTCCATTTGATCCGAGCAATATTATCTCACTTCAGGCATGCTTTCTTCGCGAAGCACTACTTGTGTCTTACTTTGCTAGATACTGTCTACTGTTTAAAGATTTTAAAAAAATTATTTCAGCTCATGTTCAGCAAGTTTGAGTATGATGGAAAACTGAATCCAACTTTCAAGGAGGGTGCATTTCAGCTTCCAGTATCAACCGTAAAAGCATTCATCAAAGAGCCTGTTACTCCCAGGTTTAAATATGGTTTCTCCATACTGCTTGCTCCTTTAAAACTTGCCAATTGAGTAAACTTGTGGATGACATGGATTCTTTTGTGATTCATGGAACATCTTAGGTTTGTTCACATCGGCTCTGCTGGAGTTACTAGACCTGAGAGGCCTGGTCTTGATCTCAGTAAACAACCTCCTGCTGTTCGCTTGAACAAGGAATTGGGTTTTATCCTCACCTTCAAGTTGAAGGTTTGCTACTGTTCATATGCCAACTAAATCAAGGAGAAGGACGTTTACATGTTTCTGTAGTCATAAAACTAGCATACTAGAGAGGCTGAACAAGTAACATTTTAGTAAAATGAAAAAGAGGAGTGATTTTTCCTCAAGAACAGAACACTTGAACCTGCTAGACCCTATCTTTTCTTCTTATTATTATTTAGGAAATGTAAAAGGGGAGTGATTTAACCTCAAGAACACCACAGTTGAACCCTGCTAGACCCAATCTTTTCTTCTTCTTCTTCTTATTATTATTATTTATAACCAGGCCCAAATTTTTTGGAAGAAAGCTAAGTAGTCATTAGTATGTGGAAGAAAATAGTTAGCATGGAAGAAGAAGAAGAAGAAGATACTGCCATTCTTAGTTTTCTGATTTCTTTTTCTGTTCATATTCTTTGCAGGGGGAAGATGTTATACGTGAGAGTGGCGTGCCATACGCAATCGTAAGACCCTGTGCTTTAACTGAGGAGCCGGCTGGAGCAGATCTAATTTTTGAGCAGGGGGACAACATAACAGTACGTTGCTTCTCGTCGTTTCTCTTGTTTTGGTGTTTGTTATTGCCAACTATTCCCAGTTGTTGCAAAACCTGAGCAATCTTGCTCTAGTGGGTGTACAAGTTGCCTTTTTTTTTTTAACTGAATAGACATCGTTTCTGCAGGGGAAAGTGTCAAGAGAAGAGGTAGCTCGGATATGCATTGCTGCTTTGGACAGCCCATATGCTTGCGACAAAACATTTGAGGTCCCCCTTCTCTTTGATCTCCATCAGTTGTGCTTATGTTATGCTCATTCAGTACATTGTAGGCCTACTGACTGTAAGTTTAACCAAGAACATCTCTGTTTGTTGTTTGATCAGGTGAAAAGTGTGATCCCATTTAGCGAGCCGTTTACAGTGGACCCGGAAAACCCACCGCCGGAGAACGATTACGACGTGTATTTCAAAAGCTTGAAGGACGGCGTCACCGGGAAAGAATTGTTAGACCGAAGTCCAGTCCCCGTGTAATCGATCGGTAGCAATGCGACTCAACGCCGTCGATAAGTATTAGTCCCGACAACATTGTAGCCGCCTCCCGTGTAGATATTGACTCTCTCAATCCAACGTCGTCAGCAAGTGCTTGTTCCTGTCTGTGAGCACGCTAGCCGAGTTGTGTTTTTGGGGAATGTATATTTTACCAGTCTTTTTGGAATCTCTTCTCCTCCTACATCTGTCATTCCTACAGGCAGATTCAGATCTGTGAGGTACGGGGAAACCATGGCGTAGGCTTACTGTCTGTCTGCCGACTGCTACGTCACCCCTATAGTTAGTTACTGCTACGACTCAGAACGTCAGTTGTGAACGTTATTTGATTGGACGGGGGCTATAACATTTGTCAGCTCTCTGTGGAGGTGGTGGAACCGTGCACGTGACGAGCACGTGAGTGGTTTTGTTAATTCTTTCATTCTGGACCATCACGTGATGGCCAACATGGCGTGATGATATCGGAACCACGTGGTGGGTGATGTGGAGGAAAGATATATATATATATATATATATATATATATATATATATATATATATATATATATATATGGCGAGTTCTACGGTACCCTGGGTAAAATTCGGGGTACCGCATACCTTGAGTATGAAAACATTATCTAGACCTTGAATTAACCGATCTTTCGGACATAATACTATACTCTAACCCTTAAAGATCAAAATCTAGGTCTTAATTCTCCCAACCTTATACTCCAAGATCAATTTATTTAGAAACAATAATCGACGGTTATGATTCGTCCAAATATAGGCACAAAAAGGAATGCACCATCTTAGAGTTTATAGATTATGATTTAGATAATTAGGACCTAGAGTTCACTCTTAAGTTAGGGTATAGTATCATACCCAAAAATCCTGCTAATTCGAGGTCTAGATACCGTTTCCATACTCAAGGTATGCGGTACCCCGGATTTCATCAGGGGTACCATAGAAGGCACTATATATATATATATATATATATATATATATATATATATATATATTTTAATACATGTATATATATTGGGTGGGATTCGAGGTAGATGCCACTTCTTTTCGCCGGTGTACGGTATTGGCCTTTGTCCAACGCAGAGATGGTGAAAAACTGAAACAATGTGACTCTCATTTACATATGCACCCATATATAGATATTCACCATCTGGTAAATATTCCCCATTGACCAATTAAGGAGAAGCGTGAACACTAGATCCTAGGAAAGCAAAGAGATAAGCCACTTGCTCGTATGGATCACGATACCTTTGTTATTCGTTATCTATCAGCATTAATCGTATCAAGGCTAAGGTAGCCTGATGTTGTTCTATCACACGTTCGCTTATTTATAGTTATTAGATTGACATTTAAGACGTTATATACAAAAGAAAAATAGTGCACTAATATGGCGACTGAACATACGTGAGTAAACGACATAACGAATCAGTTCGAGCTTCGGCATTCTATGCAATTTCCAAACAACCCCCAATTGGTCGATTTTCCACCCTTCTCTCATTGTGTGTGGGGTCAATGGGATGGGCATAGTGGATGCACCATGGTATCCCTGTCAGAAACCTTCCTTTTCGCAAGCTTATGAACCCACTGGAGCTCCTGTGATGCAACTTTTTCCCTTACGATATATTCATCTTTTCAACTCTCATAAAAAAAACAAAAAAATTGAAAATTTATGACGTAGGGTCTTCACTGTTACTCCATTATCTCCATGGGACCTCCTACAATAACTTGGGTATAATTTCAAGTTAGGTAACTTGTATAGATCTAGACCATTAAAATCAATTAAATTCATCCTAAGCCATTGATTTAAAAAAAAAAAAAAAACAAGCCGAACCGAATCACCGGCACTGCCGGTTATTACTTTCCCGTTTCACACTACCTTTTTTATTTCTTTTCTTTTTTAACTTGCCAGCTCCTTTTCTTTTTTAAGTTAGCTGCTCTAGCTTGATTTTTTTTTTTTATTGCCAAAGTGCTCCCGCTTGATCTTATCATTGCATATATATATTTTTTTATTTGATATTTTCATAATTTTGGATGATATTTTATTCAAAAAATATTGCATAAGACTTTCGTAATTATTTAAATACTTTACTATGTTAATATTCATTATGTAAAATAAAATTTCACTACGTATATTTACGTAATAATATTTTACAACTGTTATGTTGGCGTAACACAAGGTTAATATTCGTTACGTAAAAGAAGTCTCAATTACGTAAGGCTTCCGTAATGACAGTTATTTCTTACGTAACAGTTAAATCAAAAGCGTTACGTAAGGCTTCCGTAATGACTTCACACTTTACGTAACACAAGGTTAATATTCATTACGTAAAAGTACCCTCAATTACGTAAGGCTTCCGTAATGACTTCACACTTTACGTAACGCAAGGTTAATATTCATTACGTAAAAGAAGCCTCAATTACGTAAGACTTCCGTAATGACATGTTACAACTGTTACGTAAAATACACATCTATTACGTAAGGCTTCCGTAATGCCTTAACACTTTACGTAATGCAAGGTTAATATTCATTACGTAAAAGAAACCTCAATTACGTAAGGCTTCCGTAATGACATGTTACAAATGTTACGTAAAATACACATCTATTACGTAAGGCTTCCGTAATGCCTTAACACTTTACGTAATGCAAGGTTAATATTCATTACGTAAAAGAAGTCTCAATTACGTAAGGCTTTCGTAATGAAAGTTATTTCTTACGTAACAGTTAAATTAGAAGCATTACGGAAGACTTCCGTAATGACTTATCACTTTACGTAACGCGAGGTAAACATCCATTACGTAGAAGAACCCTCCATTACATAAGGCTTCCGTAATGAGATTTTACAACTGTTACGTAAGATACACATACGTTACGTAATTGTTCCGTAATGTCTATTGTGTTTTACGTAATGCAACCTGTGAAACCTGCTATAGCAGGTAAAAAAAAGCAAGTTACCTTACTTCAAGGCATTGTAGGAATTCCCTATCTCCATATATGCAATATAGACAAGTGTAATAGAACTAGTTAGTTAGTTGCCTGTTCTGCAATTTAGATGAACGACTGTAAGCAGTAAATGCAGAGAAATCAGGCAACTAGCTGTTGTTCTAACTGCAATCCCAAGATATTGGTGTGATGATAGCTAGCTGTAATGCGAAATTAAAAACATTCATCACTACGCATTAGATTTAAATCTTTGCTGCAATTGCAATGGCTTTCTGTATAACAAAGCCACTATGTATATTCACAAGATTAGCAGTACAGTACAGTACTGCACATTTACAATGTCATGATAATTCCAAAGACAGCCAAACAATGGAGCAGAAGGAAGGAAGGAAGGAAGGAATTACAACAGGAAAATGAGAGATTTCCCCATTTCTGGATAGCCAGGGAAGGGAGTTCATTCATTTTCTGTCACTCAACTCAACAGCACCAAACCACCTGCAAAATCGATGTACCCAAAAAAATGAACCAGCAACGATTTGCCCACCAAATTCAGCCGATTTACTAGGTGAAGGGATCACTCACGTTGAAACAAGCCTTGTATCTCCTGCTGCTGGAACTGCGAGCATCCATCACGCTCCTGAGCTTGTGGAGCATCTCTTCCTCATTGAATATCCTCCCACCGGGGGAATTCATGAACACACTCCTCTTCACCGGTGGAGACCACAACCCGCTCTGCTCGTAATCGAATCCGAATTCGGTCACATCGAAGAACTTGTCGAGAAGCCTGTCGGAGACCGATCTGGGCACCATCTGAATCGACTTGTGTTTGTCCCCGCCGCCATGGGCAGAGGACGAATTGTTGGAAGTGGAAGGAGTGGAAGGAGGGTAAGAAGAAGAAGAAGAAGAAGCAGAACAACAGGACAAGTCTTCTTCCATTGAAAGCAATACTGGGATAACTTAGTATCTGGCTTTGGATTGGAGGTGTGAGTGAGGTATGGAGATTTATATAATAATAATATTGTTGGAATTGTTAAAAGGGAGAAATGTGACAGAGACGTGAATGGCAGTATGCAATAATGGAGAGGGAGAGTAGTGTTGATATGGTGATGATATTTGTGTCCCAATTCCAAAGGTAGCTAAAAGGCTGGCCTCTAATTTTGGTGGTAAAGTAAAGTTTTGCATCTTCCAATCCATCCCCTGAGCTGAAATGAATGTTTAGATTCCCAGAACAGAGGGGGGTCCCCTGACTCTGAAGCTTTTGCTGTATCCATTTATGGTTGTTGGCGGATTTGATTCCAATCACACCACGTAAACTACTAGTATTTTAAAGCTTGCTTTCTTCTTTGTTTTTTTTCCCCTGCGACTATGAGAATTCGTTGGGTGGATAGATCGAAATTCACATGTTGTGTTGGTGATGAGCACTTTGGATAAAAGTTACATGTCAATCATACCGCATGGATCTTAACATATAGGAAAATATACAAGCGAAATCATTGTTCTATGTTAATGTCCATCAAACTTATTAGTACGAGACTTTTTTTTATGAGATATTCAAAAGTAAATATGTGGGGGGTCAGAAATTCCGGACCGCACAATATCGTACTAATTAATGGAGCACCCGGTCTCAACAAGCGATATCAAAGTCTGGTTTGAAGCTTGAAATCAGGGCGATGGACGTCAATCTGGTAGACACTCATTTGTTGACATCGGGATTTGTGATATGCGTCAGTCTGACGGGTCAAAGGAGATCTGCATCTGGTAAATCCTAGAGTAGGAGAGCCCATCGATACAAGGTGTCTTACGGATCAAGATGATCGCTAAGGAGAGGATATGAAGTCCGTGGTACTTGTCTTGCGGAGAAGATTGTTATGAGACAATTCAAGTACCACATCAGAGAAAAGACTCTTGTATATTAGTAGATGTCTTAATATGAGGCATTTTTGGAGGATACCAAAAGTGAATTTGTGTGCAGGGTTATGAAATTCAGAAGATTTTTTTTAATGTTTTATTACATGTATATGAATCCGAACTTGGCTCCTAATTTTGTCATATACCAATTGTTCCCAATAACTCGAGTTGTTGGAAGAAGATTATGTTGGATCTACCACTTTCTAACACGCCCCCTCAAACGAAAGCCAACTCACGAATTTGAAGTTTTGCACAGGCCCACCATACCTTGTGCTTTAATAAACTGTTAATATTGGCGGTCGTGGAGATTCGAACGCACGACCACTTGGTAAAACCAGCTCTAATACCAATTGTTTCCAATAACTCAATTGTTAATAAAAATTATCTTGGATCTACCACCCTCTAACAAATTTTGAGTACATGTGGTTTGCGGGAGAATCGGTACTGTAATCATAAAGTTGGGCTCTACCTCTACGTACGCAGGATACATTTCTATGAAATTCGATCTCTCCAAAAATCAATGCCAGCCTTCCGACCAATCAAATGGATCCAGCAAAGTGTGTTTTCCTTTTCCCGAATCCGATAAAATAGCAACAGGGGGAAAGAACAGGTACCAGATTCAGATTAGACATCTGGAGGTTGACTTTGGAGAGAAAAAAGAAGGAAAGAAAGTGATCATTTGCTCACGTTCTGGCCTTCCTCTATTCCACGATTCAGAACATTTAATTGGGCCAAGAAGCTACATTTTTCAGAAACTGTTACCGGTTCGATGTTTTAGTCGGCCGTCGGTCACGTCTCTTTTACAAGTTTTGAATTTTGATTGCCTAAAAGTAATGAAATTGAAATTTGAAAGGGCAAAAAGCCCACTTCTGGTACGTTTTTGGTCTGCATGCATGGGAGTTGGGTTTGGGAGTGGAGCAGCGATCCGGCCTGGACGGCCGCAGCAATCGTAAAACCCAAAAACAATTACTTAAAATGGTTACGATTGCAAAATCGTATCGGATATAATACTTGGAAAATTCAGTGGTACTATTTAGTAATGAAATCGCTATTTCATATCACTAAGAATCCAACCAAAAAACGAAACGATATTTTTTTGGTCAGATCACGGACACGTACGATTTCACAAACACAGGTTAAAGGTAAATTATATTAATTCTCCTTTTGACATTCGAGGCTCTATAAAGTCACTCGTAATATAAGATATTTTGTGTTTAAATTGTTTGGACGATAAATCTTTTTTTTTTTAATGTTGTATTTGTTCCTTATATTGATATAATGCAATCTTGTAAAATGATCAAAGATCTGATTAAGGAGATATGATTAAGGTTGTCAACCCGCGGGTCGGAGGTCACACGACGTCGCTTTACTCTTTGGTTTCCGAATTCCACTTTTTTCAAGTTTTCCCTTCGCCTAACTCTGTCTTTGAATTTCTAAATTGAACATTTGAAAATTGAAGTTATATGAGTGTCTTTGAATTTTTTTCTATACGTTGAATATAATTACGAATTGTTATTTGTTGAAATTTATTATATTATTTGCCCATATGTTAGATGAGATTTGATATCATACGATATTTTACGATTACGGAATTGCATTTAAAGATGAAAGGTTTTTTTTATTATGGAAACAAATGAATGTAAAGGAATGTGATAGATACTAGATAGGATACTATGGCAGAATGAGCTGTTGGGGGGCAAAATCATATGATAGGGAATGGGTTAGCAATTATATGAGCTCACATGGCGGTCGGCAGACTGATAAAATATTAAAATCATGGATGAACAGTGACTAATGATGGACTGTGGTTAGATGAATAATTGGATTGGATCCATGCTCATCTCAGCTCAGAACTGTCTAATTTTACTCTCTCCCTGGCTTCTCTGTTTCTTTTATTTCCAAAATGGGTGGATTGGGACCGAAAAGCCTGGGCCGTGAAAAAATTCAAAAGGTTGGGCCCATAACTAATAATTAGCCTTGTGGGCTTCCTCTTGTATCTGCCGGGAGTTAAGGTTGCGAACTTGCGATCTTAAAGGTTTCTACTTTCTCGATCGGCTTAATTGCAAGTTTGGTCACCCGAATTGCTTAAAAATTTCACGTTTGCCACCCGAATTGATTTATTCCATTTATAGTCACTCGAATTAGTTGAACAGTCCAAGTTCGGTCGCTCTCCGTTAACCTTCGTTAGACTCCGTTAATGACGACCGTTAAATGATAACGTGGCTAACAGAAAAACACAGTCAGCACATTTAAACATTAAAAAACGATGACCCGACCCGCCAGCTCAGCCTTACCCATCGTTCCTCCTCTCCGCTTCTCGATCGGTTTCTTTACGAGCTCAACGAGCTTGTTCATCACTAATCAGGGTGGTACCTTCGGTTTCGCGCCCAGTGATGGAGAACCCACCGGAAGTCGAGCCAGTACAGGTAGAATTCAGGGGATCTGAGCATCACCGGGAACCCCAGGGAGGAGGTCGCTTTAGGGACATGGTTGTTGAACCTTCTCCAAGCAGCAAAAGTTATGTACCTTCCCCGGCTGGCGAAATTTCCCTCCAGCAATTGCTCGATCTCTTTCTTGGTCTTCTCCTCGCCTATGTCGATGGCGGCGTACCTCAACAGAGTGGAATTGAAAACACGGGCGGTTTCAGGGTAGGGTAGTATTACATTGTACTGAAGCTCAATTGAAGCGAACAAGGTCCGGCGGAGTAGGATCCGGAAGCTGAGAGTGGCGGGGAAGAGGACGAATATGAGAATGCTGAAGACGGGACGAACTGACCTTTTCATTGCCGCTCCAACTCAATCCGTCGTCTTCCTCGTAGCAAGGTATTGCTAGCTGTCTTCATCGAATTGTGGCAATACCCATCTCAGATCCATCTTCGGCTTTCTCATCCAGAGGGCAGAGTAATCAATCGATGGCGAATTGCTACGAGTGAGATGGGTTATTCCGTTCTCCCCCCGAAATTGCACAGGGAAACTCCATATCCACCTGCCCACCCACCCGCCTGCCGACGAGAAACTCCGGGCGCAATAAGCGGAGGTGGGTAGGAGAGAGAGAGAGAGAGAGAGAGAGAGAGAGAGAGAGAGAGAGAGAGAGAGAGAGAGAGAGAGAGAGAGAGAGAGGAACAGCAGAGTGGGAGATCTAGGGACGGGGCTGCAAATCTAGTCGGGCGGGTAAGGGTGAGCTGGCGGGTAAGGCTGAGCTGGCGGGTCGGGTCGTCGTTATTTAATGTTTATATGTGCTGATTGTGTTTTTCTGTTAGCCACGTCATCACTTAACGGTCATCATTAACGGAGTCTAATGGAGATTAACGGAGAGTGATCGAACTTGGACTGTTCAACTAATTCGAGTGACTGTAAATGGAATAAATCAATTCGAGTGGCAAACGTGAAATTTTTAAGCAATTCTCGTGACCAAACTTGCAATTAAGCCTTTCTGGATCACAGGAAAGGTGGAGTTAAGGATGGCAATTTACCGACTCATGGGTATTTTTGCCCAAACCCAATTATATCAATTTATATGGGTTATGTATGGATTTATTCTATATAGGGTTCGTTTGCTTGAGGGTTTTGTTGATGGATTTGCATGCTTCATGGATTTTGACAAAACTCTATTGTTTGCTTGGAGTTAGGGAGTGTAAATCCGTGGGGCCCATGCACTTTTGAGGTCCAAATCCGTCCGTGGACCCCACGGATTTGGAAAAACTAGCTGTGGAGGTGAGAATTGGGTGATGGATTAAAATCCATGATTGTATTTTACTTATTTGTCCTCACTTTTTATATAAATGGCCAATCTACCCTCCTACTTCAATTTCTACATATATGTCATACAAGGTGTTTTGTGATGGCTACAGAGGCATGAATGATTATATTGTGAAATGGGGTGTCGAGGTGCTCCAAAAATCACCAATTGGACCCTTATGAGTCACAAATGCTTGCACGAAGAACCCCAACATCACCACCAGTGCCATCCTCCCTTTTTCTTTATCTCCTTCTACTTCCAGCAAACAACATTTTTTATGTCCTTTGAGTAATCACAACCACTTATTTATGTTATGCTTTGCTTGCTAAAAGAATGTCCTTCGAGTAATAGCCACAATTGATTTATGTTATGCTTTGCTTACTAAAATGGAGATCAATTCAAACTTGCAATTAATGTTCAGTATATATCTCCCCCGACACTTGTCCTTTCAATGCAGCCTCCGACACAACGAATGAACCATTTGCTTAATTAATGATGATATGTTGCACATTTGGAGTCTTCTTTCGTTATAAGATTATAGATAGGGGCAATAAAGTCAATTTCACTTAATATCTACAAATTTCATTAAACAAAATCCATCATGAAATCCATGAAACAAACAATGAATTTTTAAAAGTCCATAATGGATCTAAGACCTTCATAAGTCCATGGATTTCCAAAACCCATATTTTACCAAAACCTTCATTTTTCAAATCCATGAAGCAAACGAGCCCTATATGGATTTGGATAATGTTTGGGTAGGTGGAGTTGGATTTGGATTTTATTTTTGGGTATGGATTGGGCTTGGGTACCCATCTCCTTGGACCCGCCTGTATATGTTTTATTTATTACTAGAATTGGGCACGGCCCGTTGGCCGAATGAAGTTTGATAAAACACAATAAATAAAGTTTTATATTTTTTGTATTTATGATTATTTTTTAAAATCATACTCTCTACACTATATTCTCATATTAAAAAAATTAGAGAAATTATTCCCTCTTTAAATTCACTTAGCTCTGTCGCTGCTAATTAATTCTATCACCAAATCCACTATGTTATCATAAAAAACTCACTGCCTTCTTTGCCTAAGAAATAATTGAATTCGGATTTTTTAGAGAGAAAAATGAATTAATAATGCTTATATGTCATACTCAATGTTTCCTTACACATTTGAATACATTATAATCTCATATCAAACAATAAGGAGAAATTATTTCTTCTTTAACTACACTTAGCTCTGCCGCTGCTGATTAATATCAATTTCTTGTATTACCAAATCCACTATGTTACCATAAAAACATATTGTGTTCTTTGCCTAAGCAATAATTAAATTCAGGGTTTCTAATCCATGTTGGGTTGATTGCCAGCCACTTCCTCGAAACCCCACACCGAAGAATCTAGTTTATCTTTTTAGTTGTGAGATCATATGTCAATTGAGATCACATATTGACCAACCTCCAATGAAAACATCGAAACCCCACACTGAAGAATCTAGTTTATCTTTTTAGTTGTGAGATCATATGTCAATTGAGATCGCATATTGACCAACCTCCAATGAAAACATCAGTCAAACAATTATTTTTGTTTCACAATGGATATTAGTCAAACAATCTTATTATAATAATCACAATGGACTATCAATTTCTAAAATATGAATCTTAGCATATATATCTAACCATGGATATTATTTTTGTAGTAAAATTTGGTAAGTAAATTTAGAAGTAAGATCGAAGAACTGCTGCTAGGGATGACAATTACACATACATAGATAATTTTACTCAAACCCAAAGCAACCCATTGAGTTGGGTAGGGTACGTGTAAGTGAAGTCTATTTGAGTTTGGACTTTTGTAGATAGGTTTCGGTAGGGTATGAGTATTGCTTCGGGATTATAAATGAGTATGAGGTGGGCATGCCTTCCCATTTACTTGATGTTGTTTGAACTACAAATACAAAAGTGGACGGATTATAAAACTTAAAAAATTTAGGTACCAAAATATAAGTCATGAAATTTTTAAGTATTAAAATGTAAATTCCATCGATATTTTGAGGACTTATGTGGAAAAAATTATGTGTAGGTACTACATATAAAACACTTTTAAGTTTAGGTACCAAACTATAATATGCATATGGTATGGATACAAACTCAAATTCATGGATTAAAAACTCAATCCAAATAAATGAATATGAGTATAAACTCATCAAACTCCACTACTTTTTATATTACGAAAGATTTGTGAAAATTGAAATACATTCATCGCTTATTTTTCAACTCAAATATATAATCCAACAATCATGTAAATTGGTCACTAATTCTATTATGAAAATTGTTGTTGATTAACTTCATACTAAATAAAGTAATTTAACAAATTGCAGTTGCAACACATGCGTCATTACAATTTTCGAATGTATGTCAGAATGCATTCAAATACGTGTTTCTAAGTAAAAGCATTTTAGTGAACTAAACACATAAAAACGTAAGATTTTAATTTGTAAAGTACAATTTTCACTACATTGATTGTATAGTTCACCTAGGTACATTAAGTACTTTCTCTATTGTTGTGTCGCATATGTTCACTTGATTTATACTTAAAAGATTATTGATACATGTATGTAATCATCTGTAGTAAAATTGAGTTGGATCCGGTTTAAATATTTATTTTGTTTCCGATACCATCATGAAAAGTGTAAACATAAGCGAGAGTCAGGACTTAAAAAAATAACTAATTAATTAAACTCAAAATTTTGCCACCTACCTGAAATAAGTAGAGACCCATTAAAATTTAGATTATTAAGAAAAGGAGTCCGATTGCACAGTCGTTTGTGAAAATAATTAGGCCCATTTGATTATAGGAAAAAATAGGCCCATTACACAGCCGTCAGTGAAAATAATTAGCCCATCAAAATTATTGTAAAGGAGCAAAGGATCCTTCCGTCCTTTGCGCATGAGCCAAGAAAAAGGGAATTATGTGTCCTTTGCGCATGAGCCAAGAAAAAGGGAATTATGTGGGTTCTGGAATGGAATCTCCATATATGTTTTGTTAGAGGTGTTAAAATGTAAAGCGAAATTTTTAATGTACTAAAATATAATTTTTCACATATGATGCTGGACCTATTTGTATCTTCTTGAAAACTTCAGGTACTAAAATGTAACTTTGGCTGTCAACGACCATCGTGTACCAACAAGCAATCCCAGTTTACAGCATCTGAAATTCATGTTCCTCTGTTTAGTAAGACCCAGTTCACTCGGTGAAAGATGAAGCATACCTGAAGCTGGTTGGTCTCGGGTCGATTGGAGACGAAAACACTCAAGACGTCGGGCGCTTGCCGGAGTGGGTTTCTGGTTGTCTAGGTTTCAAGAAGTAGGCTTGATGCAAGGTTTCATGTATGATGAGGTTGATCTTATTAAACGAGCAAGAATGAAACAAACTGACAGTTTATTCCAATGACCAACTTCACACTTTTATACAAGACTTGAGACTCGCTGATCATAACCCCATTACACTACAAATCAGCTTCCATAATCAGCTGCTTGATTACTAAGTTACTTAACCGCTAATAGACTCGAACGTCACACAATACAAAGTTTGGTGACTAAACTGAAACAAACCAAAACAACCCAGTTTTATTATTTACAGACTCAACAAGTTTAAACTTCAAATGCTGGCACCAATACTAAAGCCATGCCTTCTGCACCAACACTTATAGGGTAAGTCAATCATATTTTAGAATCCACCATCATTTTATTTCCAAAAATCTATCTAGGGTTTCTGATCCTTGTTTAACAATGCCATGTAACACCTTTTAAGTTGCGTTTACAAGATTAGGAAATGATTAGTACACTTAATTACAAAAAGTTAATTTAGAATTTCTGTAATTACATCTCAATCGGCCGGAATTCGGGATTTCCTACAATAACTTGAAGTAAGGTAACTTGAATTTTTTTACCTGATATAGCAGGTTTCACAGGTCGCATTACGTAAAATACAACAGGTATTACGTAATGGTTACGTAACATATGGTAATCTTACGTAACAGTTGTAAAAGATCATTACGGAAGTCTTACGTAATAGAATGTGACTTTACGTTATGAGTATTAACCTCGTGTTACGTAAAATGCTAAGTCATTACGGAATCCTTACGTAACGCTACTGATTTAACTGTTACGTAAGAAATAACTGTCGTTCCGTAACCTTTACGTAATGGAAGCTCTTTTTAAGTAATGAGTATTAACCTCGCGTTACGTAAAGTGTTAAGTCATTACGGAAGCCTTAGGTAACGCTTCTGATTTAACTGTTACGTAAGGAATAACTATCGTTCCGTAACCTTTACGTAATGAATATGTATTTTACGTAACAGTTGTAAAAGATCATTACGGAAGTCTTACGTAATAGAATGTGACTTTACGTAATGAGTATTAACCTCGCGTTACGTAAAATGCTAAGTCGTTACGGAAGCCTTACGTAACGCTACTGATTTAATTGTTACGTAAGAAATAAATGTCGTTCCGTAACCTTTACGTAATGGAAGGTCTTTTTACGTAATAAGTATTAACCTCGCGTTACGTAAAGTGTTAAGTCATTACGGAAGCCTTACGTAACGCTTCCGATTTAACTGTTACGTAAGAAATAATTATCGTTCCGTAAACTTTACGTAATGAATATGTATTTTACGTAACAGTTGTAAAATGTCATTACGGAAGCCTTACGCAATGAATATTAATGTAGTGTTATGTAAAGAGTTAAGTCATTATGGAAGCTTTACGTAATGCTTCCGATTTCACTGTTACGTAAGAAATAACTTTCGTTCCGTAACCTTTATGTAATAGAAGGTCTCTTCACGTAATGAGTATTAATCTCACGTTACGTAAAGTGCTAAATCATTATGAAAGGTTTACGTAACGCTTCTAATTCAATAACAATTTAAATAAGGAAAAATAAATAAATATGAAAAAGGAAAGAAAAAAAACAAGAAAGGTAAGTTGTGAGGGTGGTGACCGGCAACATCTCCACAAACAACTTCTTTAATGGTGATTCCCTCGGCTTAGCCCGTGTAAACCTCTTAGGTGAGAACGGTCTTCTTTCTTCTCTTTTCTCTTCTTTCATGTTTTTGGCATGCCACTTACTTCCTTACAGGCACAGGGAAATACTCTTTGCTACTTTTTCCAGAGGAAGGGGAACGATCGGCCGATCGCGCTTGATCGAAGTGAAGGAAGATGGAAGAAAGAGGAACAAAAGAAGAACGAAGCCCTACATCGGTGTTTGAACCAGGGTATTGAGAATGTGGTATTGCTTCACCTTCCGGTAATAGAAGGTCTCTTCACGTAATGAGTATTAATCTCACGTTACGTAAAGTGCTAAATTATTACGAAAGGTTTACGTAACGCTTCTAATTCAATAACAATTTAAATAAGGAAAGGATAAATAAGGAAAAACAAATAAATATGAAAAAGGAAAGGAAAAAAACAAGAAAGGTAAGTTGTGAGGGTGGTGACCGGCAACATGAGTTACCATTGATTTTTTTCACTTATTTTTATATTTTTTTATTTCTTTAATCAATGATTTAAAATATGTTTGATCGATTTTAACGATTTAGATCTATGTAAATTATCTAACTTGAAATTATACCCAAATTATCGTAGGAGCTCCCGTCAGAATTCATCCAATTTGAGCATCAGCTTGGCATATTGTCATGGTCAGTTGCATCATCTTACAAACAAGTTACCCCCAGAAAACAAACTTAGAAATAAGCTGTAAACCGGCCTGTATGTGCTAATTGTGTAATTAATTATAGCGCGCGTCGTATTCCTTTCCCGTTGTCATTATAGACTGGGATTCCAATTGATAGGTTGCTTTTTTCCTTATTGTCAAGTATCTTCCCTTTCTTCATGACATTGTTTTCTTCGTCACCTCCCTGCCCTGCGTTATTAATTAACTATGGAACAATGGAGTAGGTTTTAGTTTCCCGTTTTAATAAAGGGAGAAAGAGAGATTCCTTACGAAGACAAGAATGCTCGTTTATTATTACAAGCGGAACAGCTATTATTTGTTTTCCTTAGAGAAATGACAAGCCTCTGGTCATAGTTTATCAGCTAATAATAATCATCTGATTAAAATGTCGTTGTGCAACTATCCCAAGGGCCAAGACTCTCTCTCTCTCTCTTTCTTTCGTGCTTGTCCCTCTGCCTCTGCTACGGTGTGATTAGTGGATAAGGTTGGAGGAATATATACAAAAACTAATGTGTACAATAATTATAGTGTCGTTTAGTTAATCACTGAAGTGAAGTGAAGCAAAGCAAAAGGATCACTTCTTTAATTTCATCTGACGTTACCGTGACTTTACGTGTGACGTTGTGCCATGCACGTGTTGCTCCAGTTAAAAATGGCTCAATCATAACAAGCTTGGGAGACCCCTCTCCTTCGAGATCAACCAAATTTGATTAACATGCCGTTGTGCATCGATTCAATTTCACCATGAACAGAATATATATAATTCAGTTGATAATTTGGATTTGACATGCGAAGTCCGGTTTGTCCAGATTTACTTGGAAGTTGGGCAGTGGCGGACCCAAAAAATTTTATAGGGGTGTCCTTTAAAAAAGAAAAAAATTTAATAAAAATAAAATGTAAATAAGAAAATACCTTACTCGTACAGTTTAAAAAAGTCCATTATGTGTTTTCATATTCTGAAATAATTGTAGAATACAATTGGTGTCTACAGAGTTAAAAAATTGTCTTTATATAACCTACTAGACAATCATTCACGAACTTATCGCATATTCGATTTGTAAACTTGTTCTTGATGTAACCCAAAGCTGAAAGACTCTTCAACACTTGTCGTACAACCATAAAATCAATACAAATTAAGGATAGGTTGAAATTAGTTTAATTGCTAGATTTTGAAAATAATTAGAGATAGGGAATGACATTTTACTATGATACAGTGTTCAAAATCGAACAACAAATGAGTTGTAGTTTAATGAAAATTAAGTTTATTAATAATAATAGTGCTCTAGGTTTGAATTACCCAACATACCACTTATATTCTCATACACAAATTTAAAAAATGACAGTAGAATAATCATTTTTACAAATTTCAGTGATGTCCCTCACTATCAATTATAATTTTTTTACCCATACGTAAGTTACCACCGTGGGTTGAATAATCATTTTCCTAAAATTTAGGGGTGTCCCGAGACACCCCTAAAGCCCCGTGCGCCCGCCCCTGAGTTGGGGTAATCGTAGACATAGGTAGGCTAGAGCCCGAACGGGATGGGTTCTAGGCGATTCTAAACTTATTATGTTTAAAGTGTCTACGGTACGTTTATTTTGGTTATTAGTTACATCATATTTTAACTATAATTTAATTATAATCAAGTGAGGAAGAATATTCCTATTGAAAAAATTATTTGACTTGGTTAATTATGTCATCTTCTCAAAACAGTTAAATAAAAAAAGTACTAACTACTAGTCTTGAACCTGAATTTCTTTTGATTCTCAAGTGAAGTCCTTTGTGCGTTAGAGCTAACCATGTGTACTCGAAACACAGCCACATTTGTCAATATGGATGAATTTGTCGTATAGAGAACATCGAAGTACCCCATAATGAAGAACGAAAGTTGTAGCCATTCTATATGGCAATCTTAAAATGAGTAATTAAGTAACATTTTGGACCTCGAGCCAATGTGATCTAAAAAATCTTTATGGATTAATGTGTTCCAGTTTGCTTGCTCGTCACATATCATTAGTCCATGGTTAAATAAAAACAGACAATCTCATATTAATCATACGTAGTCAGATCAGACAAAGCTAAAAAAGGAAAAAGGGTTAGAGTTTTTTTTTTTTAATGTAAAGTAGAGGGTACTCCATTAGAGCATCATTGCCACACAAAACGGAGAAGAAAAGCCCGACGCGTATTAACTTAATTAATATTATGTATTCATATAACTGAAGCCATATTAATTTGGATCTATGGATCTCAATAACCCTCTCTGCCTGTATATCATATGCAGACTGCCGCAGTAATGACTAGTGGAGGGGGTGCAAGTTGTGTTCCCATTAATGTCACGTCTTCATATGTATATTTTGATGTGATGTTCACATCTAAATACTAAACTATTCATTTATAAATAAATAAAAAGTCAAACCATTTTGGTTCCATTTTGACATTTACAAGGGCGAGGATGAGCCAATTATTATATCAATTCAAGCCAATCAGCAATCTGAATCTGAACGGGTAGGTTTGCACTACTTTGACTTGGGTGAACAAATGGCAATTATTTATATTTTCATTATATTCTACATGTGTAGTTAAGATTTTAAAAAATTCGGTATGATAAATGCAACAGATAAGAACCAAATCAAAGCAGAGGGCTGAGAAAATGGAAAAGATAGTTTGAAAAACTGTAAATCAAACTGGACTGATCGTAGACGGTTCAAAAGGATATGGTATGGTTTGTAGTCTGTCTTATAGAATGTATTGATTTTTTGGTTTGGTCTAGACCGTGTTTTATCGGACCAAACCGTGGATCCAACCCACTTCCTAATCCGTGTTAGCAGCTCATTCAACCACTCTCCTAACTTTTCAACGAGCACAAATACCAACCTTTAATTTTGCTCATCTCATTCCCTCGTTCATTCATATACCACACTCCTCCATAGAGTAGAGACAATTGTGTTTCCATATGACATTATGTTTATGACCTTATGGTGCAAGTTGGGTTGCTTGAACTTTGTATTTTTGTTATCTACATGGATTTATGGTATAAAAATTATGCATGTGTGTTAGAATTTATGTTTTAGGAGGGAATTAAAGTTTTTTTCTCTGTTATTGGTTCTACTTTTTGTGTGATTGACTAAACAAATTGTTCATTTCTCCCAATGTGGTCTACATGGTCCAGATCGTACCATATCGCACATGTGTGGTCTTGTGCAATTTTGTTTCCGCATGAGTATAGATAATTGTTTCCATTGACATTATGTTAATGTTTATACCATTATGGTGCGAGTTGAGTTGCTTGAACTTTGTGTTTATGTTATTTGTATGGATTTATGGTATCAAAATTATGCATGCATGTTGGAATTTATATTTTAGGGGGAAATAAATGTTTTATTCTCCGTTAATGATTATGTTTTCATGTGATTGACTAACAAATTGTACATTTTTTGCTCAATGTGGTCAATATGGTCCAGACCGTAATGGACTAGACCACACAGACATGGTCTAGATGGTGTAGTATTTGGTCCTAGGCCTATGCTCCAGCTTCTTGGTTTGGACCATTGACCATATGTATGGTTTAGTCTGGACCAGGCCGCACTGTTTCTCAGCCTTAACTCAAAGTTAATCACGTACATAGTTTGGAGAGGTATAGAAATATATTAGTCCTATTGTTTTAGTGTCGAGTTTGGAGAGGTCCTAAAATATTTATCCTAACATTCATTCAAAATCAGGCGGGATATAGAATACCCAGAATATTGTACAAAATCCAGTACATCAAATCAAGATTAATTGACGACATAAGGTGAAACCCAGGGTCCAAGAAGTGCCCCGGTTAGCAAGAAAATCAACACACTTATTAACTTCTCTATAGACATGGGAAACAAATACCTCTCTATCTCGACACAATAAGGAGCGAAAGTGATCAATAATAACGACATGAGTGATGATACTTTCAGAACTCTAGAGGAGCTGAATGGCGGACCTCGAGTCAAGTTCCATCTTCACACGCCGGTAGCCCATGTCCCACGACAGTTGAAGTCCTTCCACAATGCCTCTTAATTCAAGCCGAGTGATGGAGCAAATCCATAGATTATAATCGAATGCTACAACATCCTAATTGGTCTCTGATTATTCCGCCTTCCGCAGCCATGCCAGAATCCTGTCGAACGGAGCCGACCGAGTTGAGAGTAACTCACTCGGGAGGAGGCAGCTTCCATGAGATCAACTCATCCGTTCTGATGGGCGGAAAGGGATGATGAATAATCCTTTCATTGTCCAAGGAATTTCTCACTACATTTGTCCATGCCAGGACGTGTTGGGAGAGAGCTTCAACCGAAAAGATCTTGTTAGCAAAAAAACCTGGTCGTTTCTAACCCGCCACATCAACCAACAAGTGAGACCAAACTGAAGGCAAGTGTGTTCTTGCTTAAGATAAATCAATTCAGTCCTCCCAGGGGAGACTGAAGAAATGTTGGTATTCAGAAGGTTGGATAAGTTGCATCCAAGTTAACCTGGCAAACTGATAGTCCGCAACAGATGCATGACTATTCAGTTGCTGCTCTATAATGAGTCCACTCCACCTGAATGGAAATGTGACGTTGGTTACGCTAAGAGTTGATGAGAAGACTCTCCCTAGCAGCAAGCCACAAGAAGTTCTGGACTCGAGCAGGACCCCTCCATTGTCATAGTGTCTTCCAATCAAATTGTCTCTCCAACTGCTCATGGTCAAAGGCAAGGTTGTAGGCAGAGCGAACACGGGAGCACCCGTCGATCTATGAACCCCAGATCGGTACATTATCCCCGACCTTGCTCTCGACAGTTGCACCCCTATACTGCAAGATGGATGAGTTCGAGAGCAACTGACGAAGAAAGTTCAAGTAAAACTCACCTGTAGGATTTGTGAACTGCGCCACCAGGGAATACGGGTTGATAGCAGAGCCGTGCTCACAAAAAAATCAATAATTTGGTCATCATATCCACCCAAGGGGTCTATCCAAAAGGAGGTGGATTGATCTTCTTTAATGCTCATGTGCATGCATGCTGCCATTATTGGTAATGCCATGCTGATCCCTCTCCACATGGTAGAAGCTTTGTTTACATTTTTTTGCTACCAAGCTCCCCTGTATAGATTTGAAGTATTTAGTTTGTAGAATCTGCATCCAGAGCTCATCGGGGTTTTTAATAAAAGTCCAAGAAAGTTTAGAGAAATATCTCAAGTTTAATTCATGTGCATTATGTAAATCAAAACCTCCTTCATGTTGTGTATTTGTTTGTTTGGCGGGAGCGCAACCAGAGGATCTTCCAGCAAAATCATGTTTCGTCAACGGTGGTGAGACGCAAGATTATCAAAAGTGTTATGGAGTGGAACTTGGCCCATGGGAGAATTGATAAGGAGAAAGGAGCCAGGTGGCTCAGGGATACCTTCAATTTGATTCGTTCAAGCTGATTTGTTTTGTTGGTTCGTTGTGAGTGTTGAGTGGCTTTTGTGTGTTTCCTTGCTGGGAGCTTGTGGTAGCTCTGTTGTGGTTCTTTTGATCCAGCTACTTGATAGACCGTTATTTACACATGTTTTTACCCCTGCTCTTACTCCGTTTGAGGTGTTGATTCTCGTGTTTTAGGCCGATTTCACGCTAGGTTGTGCTTGTTTATGATATTTCAGGTCCTAGTACGTGAATGGAGGCTTGGGAGCGAGTTTGGGGTCGATTAGACGGGGATTGGACGCATGGCGAGGTTCTAAGGAAGCTGCACGGCCACACATAAAATCCACACGGCCGTGCAACTGACAATCCAGGCCGTGTGGAATTGTGCGAGAACAAACACGGGCAGTCCTGGGAGTCACACGGCCGTGCAAGTGGCAAAATTGGCCGTGTGATTTCCACCGAGAGCAAACACGGGCAACTCAGGAAATCCACACGGCCGTGCAACCCTGGCCGTGTGAAATGGCTGAAAATCGAATTAATGGGACGGTGCGTTTTGACTCGCACGGCCACTTGGGTGAGCCACACGACCGTGTGGCCTGCCCGTGTGAGTCGGGAAATTCTGGTTTTTAAGCAGATTTCAGCCAAAACAGAAGGTGATTGGAGTTTTAGAGAGACAGAACGATTTCTAGAGAGAGAAAGCGACAAACAAGAGTCTCCAAGTGCCCTAGCTTGATCTTCAACACCATTGGAGCTTGGCTTGAGCTTGGAGAAGTGCCGATTCAACGTCCAGGAGTAGAAATTCATCTTCACAGTATGGTTTCCGCATCTGATTCTGCTGTTGCTTCTTTCTCCATGGAGTAGTCCTCCCATTCATCTAGGTGTGGGAAACCCTAGTTCTGTATGTTAGGATTGAGTGTATGAACCCAAGTACTGTTTCTATGAATTGATTATATTCAATTGAGGTTTGAATGATTGAATGGCATGAATCCTGATCAAATTCCTGTTGTTTCTGCTTTAACCTAGAATGAGATTATCTGCCTAGGTTAATAGAGTATCCTTGATTGAAGGTGGCGAATTGGTGACTTTAGTCGAGGAGCCAATTCGCTATTTTGTACCGAATTCCATTCGGTAGTGGAGGTTTGGTTCGTTAGGGCCTCAATCTGTTTACTCCGGTGGAGGTTAGTCGCCCGCTAGAGACTCAGATTGAGAGGGTCTGAAGACCTTTAGTCGAGACTTCAGACTGTTTGAGAACCTTCCGCAGTATAACTATCATAGAAATTGAACTTGGTAATTACAATCCGGCTTAACTGCAGACTAGGGGGAACCATATCTGGGTGACCTCTCTTAACCTGAAAACAACTGTTTAGTTACTTTGCTTGCTTGTTAGTTTAGATCTTCACTAAAGTTGCATTGCTAGATAATACGAATTCACTGAGTAGTCATCACATCTAGGACCCGGGTTGACAATAAAACCCAAACCCGCTATACTACGCTTTAGGAAGTGGTTACACTTGGCCATTTTCTAGAGTGACAGTAGGAGTGAGTCAAGTTTTTGGCGCTGTTGCCGGGGACGACTAGGTTGTTGAAGAAAAGTGATTTCTGTTACTTTAGCACTTTCATTTTCGCATTGAGTGTTTCTTCTTTCCCACTTGTGCCTTCACGGGTTTGCATTGCTTGATTGTGTGCAGATAGTGCATGACCCGTAGCCAGTCGGGAGATTTACTGCCATTGGATCCAGAGATTGAACGCACCAGCCGCCAACTTAGGAGACAACAGCGAGCTAGACTGGCTACGGAAGAGCGCAGAGACGGCTAATTGAGCAGCGAGTCCGAGGACGAGTACGAGATGGAAGGCGATCACAACCCACCTCCGGAGAACCAGTTCCTGGGGAACGACCCCAATCCCCAGGCAGCTGGGGTCCATCATCATCCACCACCACCGGGTCCCACCTTGGAGTATTACTACACTCCGCGGATTGCTGACATCCGCCCGGTCATCCTCTATCCACCGATTCCAGCAAACAACTTCGAGATCAAGCCATGCTGGATTCAACTCATTACTTCCTCTATCCAGTTCCATGGCTTGAAGGATGAGGAGGCCCGGGCACATCTTTCCCGTTTTTTGCAGCTGACAAACGGGTTCAAGCTGAACGGTGTTCTGGATGACGCAATCCGCCTTCACCTCTTCCCCTATTCTCTGGCGGGGAATGCTAAGAGGTGGTTGGAGACCCAGCCCCCACTGTCCATCACTTCTTGGGACGATCTGGCTGACAAGTTCGTGCACAGGTACTATCCGGCATCGAAGACCACAGAGATTCAGCGGGAGATCACTCACTTCCGCCAAGAGCCAGATGAGTCACTTCGTGATGCATGGGAGCGGTACATGGGATACTTCTGGCAGTGTCCCCATCATGGCTTAAGCGATGCATTCACCGTGGGGAATTTCTACAGCGCCCTCACCCCAGACAGCCAGAGGGTGATCGAGTCTCTATGCCCAGGAGGGGATATTCTTACTAAGACTCCACCCGAGCTGAACCAGATGATTAGTACCTTGGCTGCCCGCGATCATTCCTGGGGGCAGAGCAGCAGAGGCAGACAGTCCCGGGACCGTGGTGTGCACGCTGTGGAGACCAGGTCCGGGTTAGAGCAGCAGGTGGCTGAGTTGGTGCAGACATTGAAGCAACCCAACAGTATCCTTCCGGGCCGAGGTGTAGCTACGCCTCCAGTCGCTCAGTGTCAGTGGTGTGAGAGCCCGAACCACCTGGTGGAGGATTGTCAGTCTATGAGGGAGTCCTCTACTCCCCAAGAACAGGTGGACTTCATCGCCAATGCTCGGCGCCTGGACCCATACAACAATACCTACAATGAGGGATGGCGCCAGCATCCTAACTTTGCCTGGAGCAGCAACACCAACAAACCACCTGGTTTTCCAGCACCAGCAGGTGGTTTTCAGCAGAGGCAGCCCTTCCAGGTTAGGCAGGGGCCCCCACCACAGCAGCAGCCCTACCAGCCTAGGCAGGGGCAGCCATTCCAGCAGCCCCAGCGCCAGTATGACCAGCCTCCAGCAGCCGCAGCTCCGGATACTCAGATGGCTGATCTGAAGAATATATTGCAGGCATTCATGACCACCAGTCAGGCGAATTTCACAAGGATGGATCAGACCATAGCCTCACTGGAGGCAGGCCAGAGAAACCTGGAGGCAGGCCAGAGAAACCAAGGTGCCATTCTGCAGGATCTCCAGCACCAGATTGGGAGCTTAGCTGGCCAGAACACTACCAGGGAACCGGGGACTCTGCCTGCCACCACTGTCCCCAATCCTCGCGACCCTCAAGAGACCGCACATGCCATCACCACCAGGAGTGGTAAGACCATATCTGCTGCTCCTGCCCAGCCCAGGCGAGACGAACCACTATCTGCTTCAACACCTCCAGCTGATACTGCAGAAGTGGGGGAAAGCAGCGCAGCACCTGCTCCCAAGCCACAACCTGTGGTTAAGGAGCATACACCCCAGCTGCCCTTCCCCACTCGACTTCATAAAGACAGGCTGGTGACAGAGTTTGCCAAGTTCATGGCAATGTTGAAGCAGGTCAACATCAGCATGCCGTTCGTGGAGGCACTATCGAAGATGCCCAAGTATGCCAAGTTTATGAAAGACCTCCTCACCAACAAGAAGAAACTTGGGGATCTTTCGACAGTGATGCTCAGCAAGGAGTGTTCTGCTATCCTGCAGAACAAGCTGCCCGAGAAGCGCAAATACCTAGGGAGTTTCACTATCCCTCTTGTTATTGGCAGCATGCATGTAGGAAAGTCCTTGGCGGACCTAGGCGCTAGCATAAATGTCATGCCCTATAAATTGTTTAAGAAGCTAGACCTAGGTGAACCTAGAGCTACTAGGATGAGCATTCAGTTAGCTGATTGTTCTATCGTGCATCCTAGGGGTATCATTGAGGACTTGCTTGTTAATGTAGGTGCATTCACATATCCTGTTGATTTTGTTATTTTGGATATAAATGAGGATGTGGATGTGCCTTTGATTTTGGGTAGACCATTTCTCGCATCCGCCAAGGCGCTTATTGATGTGCATAGTGGTAAATTGATCTTGCGTGCTGGTGATGAACAGGCTACTTTTTCTGTGTCTCACAATGGGAAACATTCTCATTTTCATGATGACATAGACTACTGTGATGTGCTTACCGATTTTGAGACCGCACTCGCCATAACGAGTGCGGGTACTGATGATGCTCTTGAGCGTTGTATTTTGCTAGGTGAGCAGGCATCGCAGGAGCCGCAGCTGGCGGAGTGCTGGCCGCATTGGAGAGTGGCCCCTTCTTGGAGGGCGACAGGTTTTTTAAGCCGATCTCATCCTCTACTCGCATCACCACTTCCTTGGAGGAACCACCAGAGCTGGAGCTTAAGCCCCTCCCTCCTCATTTGGAGTATGCATTTCTCCGGGAGGGGAATAAGCTGCCAGTCATCATCAGCTTGACCCTCACACCCGAGCAGAAGACCAGACTGGTGGCCTTGCTGAAGCAGTACGAGCGAGCTTTAGCATGGAAGATCACAGATATCCGGGGAATCAGCCCCTCCTTTTGCTCACACCGGATACTGCTGGAGGATGAGATGCGGCCAGTGAGGCAGCCACAGAGGAGATTGACACCGAACCTGGAGGCTGTGGTTCGGGCAGAGATCGTGAAGCTGATGGACGCGGGGATCATCTTTGCTATTTCTGACAGCGAGTGGATCAGTCCCACCCAGGTGGTGCCCAAAAAGGATGGGATGACTGTGGTGCCTAACGAGAAGAAGGAGCTCATTCCGATGCCCACGGTGACTGGGTACCGTGTGTGCATCGACTATCGGCGTCTTAACGACGCCACTCGGAAGGACTATTTCCCGCTGCCGTTCATTGATCAGATGCTGGAGAGACTGGCGAGGCACGAGTTCTACTGCTTCCTAGATGGGATGTCCGGGTACTTTCAGATCCCTATAGCACCGGAGGACCAGGCGAAGACCACTTTCACCTGCCCCTTCGGCACATTTGCTTACCGGAGGATTCCATTCGGGCTATGCAACGCCCCAGCCACTTTTCAGCGATGCATGCTCGCCATCTTTGACCGTCTGGTCGGCGAGATCATGGAGGTGTTTATGGACGATTTCTCGGTTTATGGAGACTCCTTCTCTCACTGTCTCCATAACCTGGAACTTGTTCTTAAACGGTGTGAAGAAACGAACCTGGCACTGAGTTGGGAGAAGTGTCATTTCATGGTTCGAGAAGGCATAGTTCTTGGGCATAAGATCTCCAAGATGGGGATTGAGGTGGAGGAGATTGACGACTCCTTCCCAGATGAGAGGTGGTGATGATGTGCTTGGTGGAGAGTGTCACCCCCTGGTATTCTGATTTTGCGAACTATTTGGTGGGCCAGCAGCTGTCCAAGGGGATGGCAACTCATGCCAAGAGGAAGTTTTTCTCCGATCTGAAGTACTACTTCTGGGATGACCCTCATCTTTTTCGGATCGGAGCCGACGGGATCATCCGTCATTGCGTCATGGAGAGTGAGATGGAGGGCATTCTATCTCACTATCATGAGGGACCTACTGGCGGTCATCACGGAGGAAACCGCACGGCGAGGAAGGTGGTCCAGTCGGGCTTTTACTGGCCCACACTGTTCAAGGATGCAGACGCCTTCGCACGCAGGTGCGACCGATGCCAGAGGTCAGGTAACATCTCTGCCCGTGATGAGATGCCCCAGAATGTCTTTATAACCTGTGAGATTTTTTATGTCTGGGGTATCGACTTCATGGGCCCCTTCCCTCCATCTTTTGGTAATACCTATATTCTGGTTGCTGTTGACTACGTCTCTAGGTGGGCTGAGGCGCAAGCTTTGCCCACTAATGATGCTAGACGTGTTTGTGATTTTTTGAAGCAGCTATTCTCCCGGTTCGGGACACCCAGAGCCATCATAAGCGATAGAGGCACCCATTTCCAGGGCCAATTTGATAAACTACTGTCTCGCTATGGTGTGACTCACAAGGTGTCCGTGGCCTATCACCCTCAGACCAGTGGCCAGGCTGAGCTGACGAACCGGGAGCTCAAGCGGATCCTGGAGAAAACGGTGGATCAGTCCCGCAAAGATTGGTCCACCAAGCTCGATGATGCTCTCTGGGCGTATCGCACTGCCTACAAGACACCCATTGGTACTTCACCGTACCGGCTTGTCTATGGAAAGGCATGCCATTTGCCCGTGGAGCTAGAGCACAAGGCCTTCTGGGCCCTTAAGTTGCTCAACTTGGATGTTCGTGTTGCAGGTATCGAGCGAAAAATGCAGATGTTGGAGCTGGAAGAGTGGCGTTACTACGCCTATGAGAACACCAAGCTGTACAAGGAGCGCACTAAGCGCCTACACGATGCACGATTGCGGGGTCCGAAAGAGTTCCAGGTTGGTGATCGAGTTCTCCTTTATAACTCTCGCCTGAAGCTCTTTCCTGGAAAACTCCGCTCTCGGTGGTCTGGACCGTTCACGGTCACACAGGTGTTCCCGTATGGCACAATCGAGATTGCCAACCCGCAAACTGAACCATTTAAAGTGAATGGCCATCGTCTCAAGCTCTACCTGGGAGACGAGGTCGAACGTGCGGAGTTGGTAGTGGAACTCGCGGACCCTTAGTTCCGCCATGGGCGTCCAGCTAAAAGACGGTAAAGAAGCGCTTGTGGGGAGGCAACCCCACCGAGGTTTGCATTTTCTTACTCTTTTTCCTTTGATTTTTTGTGTTTTTGAGTCTTGAGATGTTGATCCAGTGTCAAGTGTCGTTTTTGGTTGAAAACAGGTTGAATTCGGGGCTCCAGCACAGTGCACGGCCAGGTCACAAACTTGCATGGCCGTGTGGAATTTTTTCCCTGGCCGTGCAAGCTCTCGGCGAAAATCACACGGCCAAAGTGCACATTTGCACGGCCGTGTGACTTCGCCTGGCCTGGCCGTGTGGCCGACACGGGCAAACATGTCCTCGCACGGCCGTGTGGAATTTTTCCCCTGGCCGTGCGAGCTCTCGGCAAAATCCGCACGGCCAATTGTGCACATCGCACGACCGTGTGGATTCTCTCGGCCAGGCCGTGTTGGCCAGCACGGGCAAAATTGCCCCTTGCACGGCCGTGCGTGCCTGCCCGTGCGGCCTTGCGCGGCCTATAAATTCGGCCAGCACGGCCGAGCAGGTCCGAAAATCCATTTTCCTCGCCGGAATCCTCTGTCCTCGCCGGAAAACCGCGACAAATACCCCCTTTTTCGATTTTTTGGCCACTTTGGGTCATTTTTTCACCAAATCAACAACAAACCCACCCTTTCTACACCCAAAGCGGCCTATCCCTCCATTTTGAGCGAATTTGGACGACATTTTTGTCGCCGGAGGCGATTTCCGGCGAGACTCCGGCGAGGCTCCGACGAGCACTTCCGGCCACTTAGCTCTGTTAATTGTGGAGAATTGAGTGTGTAGGGTGCATGTTAGAGAACCTTGTTGAATCGTGTGATTTTTGTGCAATTGATTGAGGGGAATGCATGGATTGTGTTTGAATTGTGTTGGGCCAAGTCCCCCTTGCTTGTTTGAGCCCTTGTGTGCAAGAATTGTGCCAATTTCATCTTAGATTAATAGTGCACACAAGGTGTTCGATGAAATGCCTGTCTTTCATGCCATGTTGTGGCCACCGGTTGGGGCCCTTAATGATGTAGTTTGAGGGTGTATTTGCTATGGATGTGAACCTTAAGTTGCCTATTTTCTCGTGAATGTGCACACCCACTCAAATTATGCTTGATTTATCGAGTTTTTGACCCCCGAACTATGGATGAAACTATGGTTCGGCTGTTTTTCTGTTCTTAAGTGTGGGGGTGTGATTGACATTTTCTTTGGCTCTTTTGGTTCCACTTTGGGTTGTTCTCTTGCAGGAAAATGTCGAAACCTGATCTCAAGTACCCGTTCATCCGGGACCTAAGGAGGGGCCCCACCGAGGAGCGCTTCAAGGAGGTCCTGGCCACCCCGTTTGGGCAACACCATTGCTGGTCCAAACGGGAGTTTCGGAAATTGAACTGCTACGAGCAACTCTCCGCTGCCCTCGAAAACCGCACATGGCGCAGTCTTCTCACCGTCTGCGAGAAGGTCTACTACGAGCCCGTCCTGGAGTTCTACACGACCTTCAGCCACACACAGACGACCGATTGGAAAGACGGTACAGCCGTCAGATTCAAGCTAGGCGGTGCCCCCCCCCCCCGGTCGATGAGCTACCATGAGCTGGCCGAGGCTCTCGACCTCGACCTGGATGACGATGCGGACTACATCACCGAGGTCAACGACCCGTCGGAGGTGGATTTCATGAGGCTGTACACCCGCCTGGCTAAGCCAGGCCAGAGGAAACCCTTCTCGGCTGGGAGGACGAAGGCCACTACCCTGCTGCTCGACAACCGCCTTCTCCACCACCTGCTGGCGAAGTCTTACACCCCAGCGTCCGACAGTGCCATCGCCATCACCAAGAGGGCCCTGTACTTCATCGCTTCGATGCGCCAGTTCGATCACCCTCTCCACTTGGGATCGGTGGTGGCCAGGACCTTTGAGAAGACTGCCAAGGAACTGAAGAGCCTCCACTGCGCCCCTCTCATCACCCGCATTGCCACCTACTTCGGGATTTCGCTGCAGGGGTGCACACAGCAGGGAGACACCGTCGTCTTTGGCAGGAAGACGATCAGTCACATGCACCTGCTGCGAGAGAACCGCGGCGTTCTATGGGTCGAGGGGTTTCCGGAACCTCCGATCCCCGCGGAGCCCGAGCCAGAGGACCAGCCAGAGGGCCAGGAGGAGGAGGCTGCTGATGATGTAGAGCACGAGGAGGTGGATGCTGCTGCTGCTGATGCTACCCCCCGCCCCACCACCTTCGAGTACGGCGGTGGCAGCTCCGCATTCCCGGGCCAGGATTACTTCTCCTACCAGTTCGAGCAGCTGCGGATCCAGAACCAGCAGATCCTCGACCAACAGATGCAGTTCCAGCAGCAGTACGCGGAACACCAGGCCTAGTACCAGAACAGGATGGATGCTTATGATGAGCGCCTGGCCATACTCCAGACCCAGCAGGGGGTGACTCTCGCACACATCGAGCGGGAGAAGCGCCGTTCACGGCGCATGCAGGAGGTCCAGCAGCACCTGCTCCAGCTGCTCCCGGGCGAGCAGCCCGTCTGGAGGACTCCCTGGGAGGACTCTCCACTTCCTCATGCCCTAGCTGACGGTGATGATGGTGCTGATGGCGCTGCTGGTGATGACGCCTTCATGGCCGACATCGACATCGACCTGGATTATCTTGGCGACGAGTAGGCTGTACTCGTTGCCCGTCTCAGTGTGTTTTGTTTTTCGTTTTAGACTTTTGAGTGTTTGCTCCATGTGTGCGGAGCTTGAACCTAGTGTGTTTTGTTTTTGTTTTTGGTTTTATTTTGTGGTTTGTTTATGTTGTAGCCGTCTGGGCTAACACTTATCCCTAACGCACAGTGTGCTAGTGTGTTTTTGGTGTTCGATTCGTGCAGAACTGTCCATTCTCCAGTTTGTTTCTCGCTGACTGATCCCCTTCCAGTCCCCCAGCAGTGTTTCAATCCGTTAACATCGTTCCCCTTATCTTTCCCTCTACTCCATTGAGGGCAATGTCGTGCTTAAGTGTGTGGGGGGGGGGGGTGCTTTGTATCGGTTGGAATATATATTTGGGTGCTTGAAGCCTAGTCCGCTGTCCGAATCTTACGATTTGAGGGCTCCAAGTACTGCTGTTTGATCATATTGGCACTGTGTTTTGATGGATGAATTGATTGGTTTTCGGATTAATGCATGACAACTTGTTTGCGACTAGGACAACCTATGATGAGGACTGAGACGTGCAGTAGAATTGTGTAGGGGTTCAGTTTTTCACCTGTTTGCTTACCAACTGTGACCTGATTTGATCACTTGTTCTTGACAGTCGTTTATGCATCTAGTTCAGGGTATCAGAATGTGAGATAGAGCATATAGGTAGCCATGTGAGATTTGAGCCTGCTCGTTTCTTTCTTGTGCGATAGATCCCTCTTCCGTGATGTGTAGCATTCACGTTGTCACTAGCTAAGATGATGGGGGCATAGGATTAGCCCACGCCCAAAACTGACTGTCCTGATGTGTCATATCCCCTAGTCAGCCCCTTTGAGCCGTGTGTTATCCTTTCTTTTGGTCTATAACGAAAAAAATCACCCTTGTTGCATCTTTTAGAAGGTTCCACAGAGTGGTTTTTACATATTCTCTGCTGTTTCTGCTAAAGGTTATGTGAGTGTTGGAGGTAGTGCTTAAAAGTTGGGCAGGTATTTGAAATATGTGCAGAAGTGGTGGCTCTCTTAAGAAATGAAAAGAAAATGAAAGAAAAACAAAGAAAAATTGAAAGCAAAAGAGAGCCACTACCCAAAAATCATGATTAATGCCCAGTAAGTAGTGTTTCTTAGTAGTCTGGCTTGGAAATGCTGACATTTATACCTCCTTCGCTTTTGTGCTCTTGAGATGTTGAGTATGGCAGAATAGCAGAAAGGGAATACCGGGTTGTTTGACGGCGATTGTGTGGGTTTGGAAATGTGGAACCTTGTGCTATGAATACTTCCACCACCTAAAAGGCCTTTTCCCCATGTCCAAGACCTGAGCCAGTCATTTGAACCTGTGTCTAAGACCTCCTGATTAGTTAGTGGTGACACCCCATATGTGAACTCTAGCGTTTAGAGGCTGCCATCATGGTGAAGAGATGATAGGGATTGAGAGAAATAGCATGCGCATTTTTCGCATCAAATTATCCTGACCCCACTGGTCGAGAGTGAGTGATTCATTTTCATATTCTTTATACTCTTGTACCCCGGTGAGGACCTAGATTGGTCGGTCTTTGTTCTGATGTCTTGAGTTGGATGCATGAGTTGACTGTTTTGAGTGAGTGGTTGAGTCAAGTCTAGGTTGGTTGGTGAACAGAAGGGAGACTCTTCCTTTACTCGATTTGCTGCACTCGAATGTCCTTTGTGGTGGTTGTCCAGGTTGTTATTGAGGTTGTTCATGTGTTGATGTTTGAAAACCAGTACGATTCACGTGTTCTGTGCCTTTATGACTTGTCCCCAATGTTGGGTGATTGAAATATGTAAGCTTACCTGGTGTCTGACTTGGTTTGCTTGGGGACAAGCAAACGGTTAAATGTGGGGGAGTTTGATAGACCGTTATTTACACATGTTTTTACCCCTGCTCTTACTCCGTTTGAGGTGTTGATTCTCGTGTTTTAGGCCGATTTCACGCTAGGTTGTGCTTGTTTATGATATTTCAGGTCCTAGTACGTGAATGGAGGCTTGGGAGCGAGTTTGGGGTCGATTGAACGAGGATCGGACGCATGGCGAGGTTCTAAGGAAGCTGCACGGCCACACATAAAATCCACACGGCCGTGCAACTGACAATCCAGGCCGTGTGGAATTGTGCGAGAACAAACACGGGCATTCCTTGGAGTCACACGGCCGTGCAAGTTGCAAAATTGGCCGTGTGATTTCCACCGAGAGCAAACACGGGCAACTCAGGAAATCCACACGGCCGTGCAACCCTGGCCGTGTGAGATGGCTGAATATCGAATTAATGGGACGGTGCGTTTTGACTCGCACGGCCACTTGGGTGAGCCACACGGCCGTGTGGCCTGCCCGTGTGAGTCGGGAAATTCTGGTTTTTAAGCATATTTCAGCCAAAACAGAAGGTGATTGGAGTTTTAGAGAGACAGAACGATTCCTAGAGAGAGAAAGCGACGAACAAGAGTCTCCAAGTGCCCTAGCTTGATCTTCAACACCATTGGAGCTTGGCTTGAGCTTGGAGAAGTGCCGATTCAACGTCCAGGAGTAGAAATCCATCTTCACAGTATGGTTTCCGCATCTGATTCTGCTGTTGCTTCTTTCTCCATGGAGTAGTCCTCCCATTCATCTGGGTGTGGGAAACCCTAGTTCTGTATGTTAGGATTGAGTGTATGAACCCAAGTACTGTTTCTATGAATTGATTATATTCAATTGAGGTTTGAATGATTGAATGACATGAATCCTGATCAAATTCCTGTTGTTTCTGCTTTAACCTAGAATGAGAATATCTGCCTAGGTTAATAGAGTATCCTTGATTGAAGGTGGCGAATTGGTGACTTTAGTCGAGGAGCCAATTCGCTATTTTGTACTGAATTCCATTCGGTAGTGGAGGTTTGGTTCGTTAGGGCCTCAATCTGTTTACTCCGGTGGAGGTTAGTCGCCCGCTAGAGACTCAGATTGAGAGGGTCTGAAGACCTTTAGTCGAGACTTCAGACTGTTTGAGAACCTTCCGCAGTATAACTATCATAGAAATTGAACTTGGTAATTACAATCCGGCTTAACTGCAGACTAGGGGGGACCATATCCGGGTGACCTCTCTTAACCTGAAAACAACTGTTTAGTTACTTTGCTTGCTTGTTAGTTTAGATCTTCACTAAAGTTGCATTGCTAGATAATACGAATTCACTGAGTAGTCATCACATCTAGGACCCGGGTTGACAATAAAATCCAAACCCGCTATACTACGCTTTAGGAAGTGGTTACACTTGGCCATTTTCTAGAGTGACAGTAGGAGTGAGTCACTACTCGTGGCAACTTGCGATTTTTTTTATTTGCCTGAAGTTTTATTGGTAGTGATTTTGAGGAGTGGTGCTTGTTTCTACCACTAAAGTCTTTGTTTCCGTTTCTTTGCTTTTCAGACCTCTATGTTTCGCCTATGTCAGACGCTTTCTGTGGTTTTTCTGCTGCTTTTCTTGCTGGCAACCCTTTTTTTTAGTTGCGCCTCTTTTGTGTTGTGTTGTTTAGGGTTTCATAGCTTGTGATGTCCTGGAATTTTTCTTGGTTTCTTGTCTTTAATAAATTATCACCATTATAAAAAATAGTGACATATGTCATTGCTTTCATATTTTCTCTTTGTCATGTGGATAATTGTATTAGCCCTCACCGATAAAGTCCATGTTAACTTTCTCCATTACGGCAACGATTCTAATTATCCGTTCAGTCTTCACTGCTTCACCTTGCCATGGTGGCACACAAGAAAAATCTTCACAACATTTCGAAGTCGTTCCCCCGCGATAGTCGTCTTGATCAACCTGATGACTTGTTGGATAAGTAGCTCGACGACCTTTTAAATAAGGCTTGATCTTTGCAATCAAACTGATAACACTGAATTTGTACATGTTTTTACCCCCTCATTTCTTGATTGTTTAGCTTGGTGTTTATCATACTTTGGTCTATTTTAAGCTAGTTTGTGTTCCTTTATCACATTTCAGGTCCTAGCACGTAAAGTGAAGCATAGGCGCAAGTTTCAAGTCAATAGGAGATCAATTGGCTACTTGAGGGAAGAAACTCGGGCATGACCCAAAGATGAATGGATTTTTATACCTCATTTAATAGACAAAGAATCATGTAATCTAGCCATGAAAAGAAAGAGGACGAGACTATGAGCGTCTGGGATCAAATGGCAACCGATTCGGAGTTCGGATGAGGGAGAAATGATCGAAAGATAGAAGCCTCTCCAAAGTTACGGGTTGTCCTTTAAAGTTATGGTTTAGACCGTAACTTTGCCATTTTGACTGTAACTAGGTGCCACGGGAGGCAAAATACATTCCAGAAGTTACGTCCTGAACCCCAAAGGTTACGACCGTAACTTGGCTTCTGTGAGCTGTATAAATGCGTTTTTGTGGATTCTAAAAGGGGAGAGTTGGGTTTAGGATCCCAAACACTTAAGGGACGAACCCTGGATAGAGAGCATCTTGGGGTCATTCTTTGGAGCTATTTTGGAGGATTTCTTTGCCACAGGAGCTCGGGAACAAGCTTGGAGATAAATCTAAATCGGATTTATGCATTCTCTCTCTTCTCTATGGAGTAACTTCCCTTCACTTAGGTTTTGAGGAACCCTAGCCATGTTTGTTTGAATGGTTGATTGTATGAGTACTCTTACTTGATAATCTTGAGTTCATATTCAATCTATGCATGTTTTCATGATTCAACTATGCTTTAGTCGAGATTATTGATTCTGCTTTGATCCTATGAGAGCGAATAAGGTCAATGGAGCACCATATTAATAGTACTGGACCGATTGCTTTAGTCGAGGGTCGATTCAATGCTTTGTATTGATTGAGAACCTCATTCAATAGAGGGAATCTAGTTCACAAAACCTTGATCAGTTGTTCTAGAGAAGGATACGTCCCTCTATGCAACCGATTCAAGAGGGCCTTGACTTCTTTAGTCGAGATTCAAGGTCTAGTAAAGGATTCTCCGCATTGTGAATGAAATTGAAACAAGTTAGAATTGTCAATCATTAATCTGGCTAGTGGCTAGGGGGATCATACCTAAGTTAGTTCCCAACCTGTAATTAGTAGTTTTACTTAGTTTAGTTAGTAGAGTAGTTTATTTAATCAAGTCTTAATATGGTTTGCTAGATAATGAACCGAAGCTGAGTAATAGTAAATCTAGAGACCCGTGGATTAGATATTTATTACTTGTGCCACTATACTACATTCACTTTCATTGGTTACACTTGGCCATTTTTAGTAGTTGTGTTTTAGTGAGTCACAAACCCTAAGATTGAAAGCCAAATACAAATAAAATCGAGCTCAATAATTCTACCTCTCATGTGAACTAATCTTTGATCATTGAGAAAATTACTAAAATATGTTAAACGATGTTGTGTTGTGTCTCGTTGTACATAGCCCATAAGCCCATTTTCTTTTATTCCTTTGCCGAGACCTATATGTTGAGTTGGTGTATGTTGGTTTGGTTAAGCCATCAGTCATAATAATATTAGTAACCTGGAGAGCGTTCTAATCTCTCCCATGGATTAGTTCATTAAGGATACCACTTAAACCGTCTATGTTCTTGTTTGATTTCAAATTAGATTTGTTAACATGGTATCAGAGCCCGACGCGATGGACTCAGAGAGACCTAATGTTCATTTAAGCTCCACCAACTATGCTCTTTGGGAATTCCAGTTTAGAGATTTTGTTGAAGGAAAAAGGTTTGCTTGGGATACTTGATGGGACTGCGCCGAAGTCCGAACCTCAAGCAACCGCACCAGCACAAGAAATTGCATCGTGGACCCAAGACGATGCAAGAGTCCGTTCATTGCTTTTGGGATCATTCGACACATAACCATGCTTGAGTCTTCGTTTGTTTTCGACGACAAATCACATGTGGAGGCACTAGGCGTCCACTTATTCAACTGTCAACGTGGCACATCAGTTCGAGATACAGACACCCCACAAAATATGTGAATCATGTTATTGACATTTTTCGTACTTCTACACATAAGACTGTATATGTAGAAAGTCCGATTAACACAACCGAAAAACAAGAAAAAAAAAACACAAAACATTAGCATGACAATCCCTTATAATTGAGCTGTCTACAAGTCAAGTATTTACACCGGTATAAAAGTGAAGGGCAATACATAATCCGATGGAGACGGCAACCAAGTTGAAGGATGGTTAATTACAAAAACGATCGCGACACATCGGATAATTGGGCTCTTTTTCTTTTCTTCCGTCGTTTTTATTCAGTTCACTACTACAACTACACTGAAATCAAGGCAAAATATGAAAATTGCTCAAATAAAAACGATAAAAGAAAAAAGAAAGAGAATACGAAAATTACAAAAATACGAAAAAATGATAATTAATAATTGTAGTACCCCGTCCCTCAATAGAAAACTACTATTTTTATATTATTATTATTTAAAGTTTTTTTTCTCTTTTCTTATGGCGCACGATACGCACACCTTTGAATATTTTTTTAATAATCCTCCCTCCCCACCTTCCCCCGCGATTGATGACGACGATCCAATCAAACAAAATAAAAATTGAAAAAAAAAAAAGTGGCCGTCACCACGTCAGTGATTACGATCAGCAGATCTGGACCTCCATCCCCAATCCACGGTGGTGCCTGAACACCGCCGTGCACTCCGGCAACTCCCCCAGATCGGCGAACAACGACTCGTCCTCCTCCCTCATCGGCAGAAACAAATCGCCGCCCACGTCATCCGCCAGCTGTCCTCCCCTCCTACTCCCCCCCGAGAATATCGGGCTATCCAGAATCGCTGACGTCGACGTCTCCATCTCCCCAAACCACGAGAACTCGCCGTGATCCGCCGCGGACAGCATCGGCTCGTCCCCGAAACTCGTGAACCTCGTCGTCGCCGCCGCCTCCTCCTCCGGTTCGGCCTCCGGCGACTCCGGGTTCGCGGGTGGAGTCTCCGGCGTGGCAACTGCGGCGGAGGCGGATTTAGCGGCGTGGTGGTGGTGGTGGTGGTGATTGGTTCTGGAAGGAGGCGGCCAAGGGTGGTTGTGCTCGCAGGAGTAGGTGACCACTAGCATGGTGGGGTCCACACGGCTCCTCTCCACTTGTTTCCTCGCTGGGCAGCCCTTTGAACTGCTACACCTGTAGTACCCTCTGCCAAACCCCCAAAATTAAAAAAAAAAAAATCAGCAAATTGTAATGAACAATCGTAAATTCGTAATTATCTCGAAAATGAAATTAATTAAATCAGGCAGCCATAATTGGCGCCGGTCGATGATTCCTATACATATGCCCAAGTCGTAGAGAACCCGCCAAAATTGGAAATAAAGAAAAGGATGGATTGATCAAATTGAGGGAGGGTGGGGGTGGGAAACCCGAAAAGAAAAAGAAAAAAAAGGAAAATGAAGGCGACATATTTGGATTAGGACTGAATTATTTGGGGTTGCGGAATAATTAGGGATTCAATTTGAATACCTGGGGTAAGGGGAGCCCTTGATGGGCTTCTGGCCGTATTTTCGCCAGGCCCAGGAGTCGGCCGGCGGGGGAGCGGTCTCCCCCTTGAGCTTCAAACCTTCCACGTCCTTGATTGGGATCGACACCACTCGCTTATGCGCCCCGCGCTTACCACTGCACCAACCCATTAACTCAATTATTCACTAATTACAGTACAGATCACAAAAAAGGAATTGAAGGGGGGATGGGATGATGAATAATTAATTACCTGCGTTTAGGGGAAGAAGAAGTGGTAGTGGAAGAAGTGGAGGCCATCTTGATGTCGGAAGCGGAAGGAGGGGAGTCAGGAGGCCCACTTTCCGTACGGGAGTGGTCGTTTTCTTCTAGGCCTAGCTCGCTGGTGCTGCTGCTCATCATTAGTGAGCTGATGCTGTTGAACTTGCGTTCCATTTGGGCCTCTATTCTGCTACGTACTACTGACGGGCCGCCGCCGTCTGTCCAGTCCTTCCTTCCTGCAGGCAGATATATGGTTTGTCGTGAGAGAGATGCAGGCCGGCGGGAGTGGATATTGATGATGAGTTGAAGAGACAGTTTGGATTGTTCCTCGGAAACCCCGGGCAGAAAGTGGGATGATGATATAGAGAGAGAGCCAGCTGAAAGATATACAGATTAGGAGAGAGAGGAGAGGGATGGGGGAGTTGGTTAATTTGATTGGTGAGTGTGAGCGAGGCAAGAAGAAGAAGAAGAAGAAAATGAAGGGAAGGGGAGAGAGAGAAGGTGGAGAAAGAGAGAGGGTTTAGTTTTATATTATTATTCTAGTAATAATTATTTTTAATTTTATTATGATAATGAAAATGGCCGCCATATTGACAGATGAGCCTTTGCCTAGGGTAGGGTTATATATATATATTTTTATTTTATTAGGGACGTGCAAATTAATGTTGTCATTAATTATTTTCTGCTCCTTTGGTTTTCTTTATTAGTTTATTCATGCCACTATTGCAACATTAATTATTGTCATCCCTAACTAATAATTGAAAATCACTACACCCCTTCTCCCAAGGTTTATTTCAAATCTCATCACATTAATTACCTCTCTTTCTTTTCATTACACATCATAGCTTCCTCATTACATGACCTATTACCAAAAAGGAAGAAAGAACCCTATGTTCATATTATCTATTTTCTTACTTTTTTCTGCTATGTTATCTTCTTCGTGCAAGGCATGGTTGAGTCGAATTACATAAAATGATCTTGATTCCGTAAGAATAATGTATACATGAACAATTAACTAGAAATTTGATATCGTCAATGCACAAATTGATATCTCCTCCAAGTAGACTCAACCCTGCGACATATGTAATGCTAAACAAAGCACAAGATCAAGTTCAAGCTATATATTAAACCTCGTAATAAAAAACCTAGAACAACCTTAGACCTCACATCATAATTATTGAGTTAAACCGTTGAACAAGTTCCTAAATTTCTCTTCGTGCACCTAAATTCGAACCTAACTGAAACATCATAAGACTACGTACTCTTGTACACAAAGCTAGACAACAAACTATCACAATTCGTAGATACTTCATCATTCAACTTCATTCAAAGAATCACTTTGTGAAAAAACGAACAAAGAAAAGGGATTCAATGGACGTGATGAACAATATATATACAAAATTGAACCACTTCTCCAAAGAAGCCCATGGCGGGACCGTATAAGATTAACAAGACAGTCCCACCAATATATTAAAATTAAGCTCCATCTTTTTGGCTTGAAACAAAGTAATAAGACAAAAGAACAAACCTCTGTATAATATTTCTAAGTTTCGATTTTTTTTTTGGTAATATATTTCTTAGTTTCGATAAATGATCATTAGTATTATTGAATATTAATGATACTTTCAAGTGGTAATTATCCTCGAGCTTCTAACATCTCGTCGTATAAGAGATTCATACAGGGTCAGGGATCATCTGAAAACATATATCAAAACAGCATTTGGCCCCTCCTTTTGTTTTGGCTTGGTCTTTTTCCCTCAAGAGGTTCTAAATAATTTATTGATACGCATATTTTTTTTTTTTTAAAAAAAACCTAGCTAGCTAGATGCATGATTTTAAGTGTGATTGGGACAGGATAATTTTGTTTCTTGCTCTCAATATATAAATATCTATCATCAATAATAATAATAATAATATATATCCTTGGAACGAGTAAGCTGAAGGCCGGGCCGTAGTATTAAATTTGTTCAATTCATGGGTTCAATTATTAAATGGGGACAGTTGCTGTTCACACATACATCACCTTACGCTTAACAACAATAATCAAAGGTGGGGATGTTTGAATTTTTGTGCAAATGATGTTTGAATGATGATTAAGAATGGGACATTGCCTCTTCAGAAGATAAAAGGGGGGACATAGTAATGAAAGTTATCCGATTAATCTTGTATTTGTGCGAGTATATCATGCTCTATGTGATTTCGACTATTTACAACGATCAAAAGATCATATAGAAGAGCAGTGTTGTATAGGATTATTATATGCACACTGAAAAATTATTGAATCTCGGTGAAAGAAGCTTGATCTGAAGAAGGAGAATATGTTAGTGGAATTAATATGGTCTACAACAGTTTTGTGCATATAGTTAGGAGTATTTTTGGAATATAACGTGGATTGATAGTCTTTATGATTGCTTTTGTAACATCACACTTTCCATAGTCATCATTTATATTTTTTTCTAAGAACAATTGCACATTTACTTTTAGGCTTTTAGCGAATGGTTTTTCCTCGAATATTTATAAATTCTCTCTTATAGAAAAACTAACATATTTACAAAGAGAAAATATGTACAAGAGTAATAGAATATAATAAAATATTATTAGATTGACCCATAAGTGTTCGGCCAAGTGGTAATATCACTAATTTTGAATCTATAGGTCTCAAATTCAAATCTTGTTATTAAGTAGTAAACCCTAACCATATTGTCCGACTCTCCAACACGGTTTAATACTCGATTACAATTCTAAACCTAGACTAGTTTAGTCGTAATATAGAATGAAAACAATATATAAATTTTGAGTCAGCAATTGCCTAAAATAAAAATATAAAACTAGAGCACATTAATTCTAATTCGTTATCATATGAAGGCCATAAAATTTTGTCGAGAAAGTTTAGTAGCTGTGTAGATACGGCATATATAGTTAATAGCTATGCAACAAATTACTAGATATTGATCATTATTGGTTAATTTCCTGACCATTGATCTGAACAGTGACATAAGTGATTGAATAATAATGCATTTAGAGATATGCGTATATATATATATATACGCGGACTGCAGTCTGCAGACGGCATGAAAACCACCACAGACTGGGATTTGCATTTTTTTAAAGAACTGTCTTCAGAAGAAGGGTTTGATCATTGATGACCGCATCTATATTGAAATCTCCGGGTTCCAGTGAATGCATATATCGATAGAAATGAGAATTTATATGGCGGGTTAATAAAGAGAATGGAAATAGAGAAGTTAATTAGTCATTTGTGGTTGTTTAGGTTGAGAATCAAATAACAACGAGCTACTGATATTGTTAGATTTTTTTTTGTACGTATGCGTTATCATGCAACATGAGCCATTTTTCCTATACATATACAAAATAAGATACATACAACGCAGCTCCAATATGTATCTATCAACAATCTTCCCCAAATTGACGCGGCTCTCGACAAATATCAATGACGACTAGCCGAGAATGACTTCGTAAATAAGTGTACGAGTTGTTATTCATAAGAGACGTAATGTAGCTTAATGGCACTATCGCAAACCACATCACAAATGGAGAAGAGATAGCATGCCTACCCCTAAAAAGGTTGGAAAAATGACACCCTCTATTAATTATAGGTTCTTAAGGTAATTAATTTGTATTGCATTTAATAATCTGTATGAATTAAAAACACATATTAATTACTTTCCTTTTTTCAGTGCACTGGTAGTTGTATCAGTGCAGTGGTATTAGTGTACATGAGCAATGGTAGTTCCAAAAAAAGAACGTAATTAATATGAATTCAGTATACAAGTGCAATCGAAGTTGTATCAGTGCAATGGTAGTTAAAAAAGAGAAATGTAATTAAGATGAGTTTTTAATTTCCAAAGATTATTAAATGCAACACGAATTTAATACAAAAAATAACTATAATTAATAGGGGTGTTATTTTTCCAACCCCTTAGAAGGGTTAACATGCTAACCGATCCCTCACAAATGTATTACATATGTCTTTTCTGTATCCAAATCATCCTAGAGTATGTGTGTCACAAATGTATTACATATGTCTTTTCTGTATCCAAATCATCATAGAGTACGTGTGTTTAACTTTGAAAAGAACAAATAACACAAAAAGACATAAAATGAAACTAAAACACGACCTCGGTCTATTATAAGTACATTGATCAAATAATTATGATTTTCGCACGAACATAGTATTTTGTATTAAAGATGCATCAATTAGAAAGAAAAATGTGTCAAATATAGGAATAATAAAAACAATAATCTGAGTGTCATCAAATCTCCTCCTAGAGTTTTCTTAGACTTGCTTCGATTGATACATGCAACATATGAGCTATTTGATTCTTGCAAGATTTGTTCATATCTTGTGTCATGGCGTTTACCAAATCTATTAGGCTACAGGGACCCTACGGAATCCTCCCTTGAGTATCATACACAATCCAATCTATTGATGATCGATTGTGAAGGACGACCATGGCCAGTCACATCCATCACAAAGTCATATTTGAATTATATATCTTATGAGCAGTAGCTTCGTGTTGGGCGTGCAATTGTATTGACAATAAACCATATTGAGAAAGCAAACGCATAAACAAAGAACTCAAATACTCATATATAACCAAGAATAAATAGTTACAAAGTCTAGAGAACCTCTAGGGTTCGAAAACCTACACAACTAACGAACTAGCCGCTCATGAAGCCCAGATGTTGGGAGAACACCAGTCAAAAGCTAGATTCCCAAATCTTAAGAAAATCTTCGACTATATGGAAAATTGGAAAATTGATGCGGTCGATCCTTTAGGTATATCTCCAACTTAGCCTCCAAATATGGCTCTCTCGAATCTGGGTTGATTTGGGACTCTCCAAAATTGGCTTATAGTCCTCCAATTTGGGATTGAGCCGACTAGTTCCATACCAAATTTTGGGATTCGCTCCAATCTCCGTGTGTGACTTCCAGCAGTCGGGTGTTGATGTCTCCCACTCTTAAATTGCGGTGCACTGGATATACTTTGGCTTGAAAACACATAAACACTATAAACAGTGCATCAAAATAATAAAAGTAATCATAGGAGCTACTAAACACACATTTGAGTGATTACCAAGCAATTCCAAACTATTATGTCACTAAATATATGAAACTATGCAAAACTTCCATAAAATAAGGGTACAAAATAGTACTTTTTACGTGTCATAAGGTGATTTAGCATTACCCTAGGCGGAGTTTCTTATCATACCCAAAGCAATATTCATAAATCAATCAACACATGGGCGTAGTTTCCTATCATACCGATGCACATATCAATAGTTAAATCGTACGTATAAGCATAGTTCCTATAAGGGGTGGCTATACGGCCCGGTCCGGTTAAATTTGCCCAAATTGATCTGGTCCCAATCCGGTCTTTTCGAAAATACAAGGACCAAAGATTGGATTGGATACAGTCTGGTCTTGACCCGGTCCGGTCCCAATTCGGTCTTGATTTTATATTGAATTTGCGGGGATTTGGATGGTCTGAAGCCTGAAAGGGTGAGGAGTTTGTTAAGATTTGGGTGTTTGGCTCTCTTATCCGATCTTTATTCAATTTTTGGTCCGATTTCGAACGGTTTTTCTGACCTCAAATCTAACCCTGAAGATGAGATTGGATAAAACCAAAAAGCTCGGACAAATAACCACCCCTAGTTCCTGTCATACTTGCTTGAAACATGATAAACAGGTAAGAACGACAAACATCACTTAAAAAGAACTTTAATTATATGAAAGAAAATCATAGTTAACAATCTTTGAATTACTTCCCCCACCTAAACAACTAGGGTTCTTGCCACAACTAAAACTCTTTCAAATGAACTGGGTTGTATACTCTAGTACTTCAGTCATTTGGATATGCAACTTTGTTGACTGCGGAATGGAGATCCCTTAACATACACAATGCTAATAGGTGGTGCGAGGGAGACATCAAATATCCCCGGTGTGCATTGCTGACCAAGTCAGATGTTATTTGGATGTAATTAAAGATAATCCCTACATAATATACTTTCCTATTTCTTCTTCTTTGATTAAAAAAATATTTTTATTTCGTTACTGTTTGTGCTTGGATTGTTCCAAGCGGTTTGTGAGACTCTACTGGCCTTGGGCAGCTCCGATGGTCGAGGGCGGTCTTCGAAACCCTGCAGAAAGGTCCTCAGGGGGAACCTGAGACCTCCTCCGATGCTTAAGTTAGAGAGAGAAGTGAAATGAGAGTAAATAAGAGAGAGAATGGAGTTGGTCAAAGTTACCATCAATGTGATCCGAGATGGGTATTTATACTAGCGAGGGCTGGGGGTTAGGACATTTAATGCTATATCGGGCGGTCTTGGACCGCCTGAACCCTGATCCCCTGAGACTGTCAGTCTTCGTACAGAGTGTTCAGAGAACGTTCGTCCCACTTGTCGGGCGGCTCTCTGAGGTCCCGTTGCGGGGATGTCGGGCGTCCTTCCGGGTCAGTTGCCCTGAGGTAGACCGCCTTTCGTGTCCATTTGGGCCGAACTTAGTTGCCTGGTGGGCTTTTAACGAGTCATGGGCTTGGGGCCCATAAGTCTTAACCGCTGGCCTAACATTTGCCCCTTAGGCGTGAGAGGCTTTAGGCTCTTGCGGCTAATCATCCTTTGCCGTTACGAAGCGGTTTAGGGCCGTCTTACCCATGACTGCCTGTCCTGTTCCTGGCCGCGAGGGCCTAGAGCGGGATTGCCTGAGGGGCGGCTGCATTCGTGTTGTACTAACCCGTCCGCGCCGCAAAGCGTCCGTTGACCGCTTTCCGCGTGGCTTCTTGTCCGTCTTTGGTCTGAGGGACACGAAGCGACGGGTGTCTAAGGGGGATCCGTGGCGGTTCCCGCCTTCTGTTGCTTTTCCGCTACGTGTCAGTTTTTGGGCGCGGAGCCCTGACACCAGGAGGCAAAACGTCATCTCAGAACCTCGGTGCGCGAGCTGTGTCACTTCGGGATTTTGAATTTCCCCTTTTTCGCTTTAAATGTGTGGGGAAGAGATTTTTTGCGCCAAATCTCCTCCTTGTTTTAGAAACCATTCGTCTTCTTCCTTGGTCTTTCCCCTGTGAGTTGTGCAGAGTTTGTGACCGACGACCCCTATAAAATCCGATCGGCGAACCAGGTAAGCTTTCATCCTCTTCTTTGTTTAGCGGCGCGGGCTTCTTTCTACTTTCGGGACAGCCTTTCGACTTTCTTCCCTTCATTTCTTGAATCGCGCCGCCGTCGTCGGCCGCCGATTCTCTCCTCCTCGCAGATGTCCGGAGGAGCTTCGCCCTCGGCGTCCGGGGCCGACGCACACGGTGCCGCCGTTCGTGTGAGTTCTCCCGCCGCTGGGTCTCCCCCTGTGGTCATTCTCGAGAGGGAGCCCTCGAGCTCTGCTGCGCCATTGGCGGTCCCGCCCACGGGGAAGAAGCCTTCGGGTACTGCTGCGACCGCCTTCACTTCCCAAGGTACCAACTGTTTTTCACCCATTCGAAATCCATCCGAGTGCGTGTGGGATTTGTCTGGGCTAGAGTTATATGTTGGAAGTGCTTCTGAATTAGACGATTGTTTATTCGGGGATTGTGTCGACTTGGATAACGATTGTGCTAACATGCGCCTTGTACCAGTTGGGGTTGTGGCCACGTCATCCGCTGTGGGGGATAACCTGGGTGAATTTGAGCGGGTAGGTTTAGGTAGTGTTTCGTTGGAGGAGGATGTCGAGGTAATTAGTGATGGCGAGCGCTCGGAGGCGTCTCTTAGCACTTCCTCGTCTTTGGAGGTGTCGGAGTCAGGCGACCCCGGACCGCTCCCGATAGCTATCCATGACTCGGTATATACTGTCTTGCGCCATGATGGGATGTGGGAAGGAGCGCCTATCCCCTCGGAGGTGTTTGAGCAGGGGCCGAAGAGCTCGGGAGCGGTCTTCTGGCCGGAGCAGGTGTTACACCGGCTGAAGGCGCTTCGTATGCCCCCTGAGTGGCAGTACGCGGCTCCTTCTCAAACCAGCCGCTCTGGGTCCTGCCCCAGCGGTTGGATTCCGATCCTGGTGGAACATGTGAAGTTGGGTTTGCGGTTCCCGCTTGACCCCATTTTGACCAAGACTCTCCATTGGTTGAATTGCACTCTAGGGCGGCTTTCACCGACGATCATCTTCCACTCTGTGATGTATCGTCTGGCCTGCAACCGCATCAAGGAAGAGCCGTCATTCGATGCTTTCAGATTGATTTATAACATCAGGGACTCGCCCAACTGTTGGTCGATCGGGAGAAGAGAGAATGCGGTCGGGTTTATTACTGGGACGCCTAAGTTGGACTCCCCTTGGTACAGAGAGTATTTCTTCGCCAAACCGTCTTGGAAGTGGTATGCCGGTGATGTGGAGCCGCTCACGGGTTATGTTGTTGGCGAGAAAGATGATTGGTGCGACTCCAACCAATTTCCTCAGTTTGTGATAGACCACGTGAACCGCATTGTGGAGGCGGTTCAACTGCGGGTCACGCACAGCGGGTCTGAGAGCGCCTATCAGCTTAAGCGCGATTTTTATGGTTAGTAGTGTACTGTTTTAGCTTGGTGCCTATCATTCTCATGTATTTTACTTATGCTTTCTTTCTCCAGGTCTGAGGGAGTTGGCGGACGCGAATAGGCCGCGAAGGAAGAAAGTGGTCAGGGCCACTCGGGGAGGTAGTACATCTTCGCCAGCTGCAGCGACCGCTTTAGATCAGCCGGCGGCTTCCCCCGTTCGCCAAAGCGTCAACCCGTCCAGTGCGGCTGGTGGCGTGTCCGTTGCTGAGCCTCGGGGGGCGGGGAAAAGGCTCCTGCCATCCGAGACCGCTGAAGCTGGGTCAAAGCGTGCTAAGGTTCGCGCCTCCCCTTCGAAGGTGGATGACAGGCGTGGAAAGACTCTGAATCGATCAGATAAGGCAAATGTTGTGGAAGTGCCCCCGCTGGCGGCGACGGATACCGAGGCAGCCGAACTCGCTTTCCACACGATCAGTGATCAGCTGGTGATGCCCAACGAGTATACTGCCTCTTCCCAGGGGAGCAACCGCCGACTGGCGGGGACCGCCTCGCAGCTTTTCTTCCGGGTTAGTGTTTTTGCAATAGTTTTAATCTTGGTTGTGTTATTGTCTTTTACTAACGGAGTTTCCATTCCTCTTGTAGGCCCAGATTGGGTTTTCCCAAATCATACTGCTTAATGACCGCTTATCAAAAACCGTGGATGATAACGCGGTCGAGATAGTGAACTTGAAGAAGAGTGTGGAGGAGGGACGAGCGGCTTTGATGGAGGAGCTGCGTCCTCAGATGGAGAAGGGCTTCGAGGAGCGGTTGGCGCAAAAGGACAGGCCTTGGTGGATGAGAGGGAGGCGTCCAAGGCGATCCGCGAAGAGAGAGACCGCCTTCGAGACTCTTTGGCCAAGTCTCGTGAAATTGAGAAGATGCTGTTGGAGGAGCAGGACGCATTGCGCAAGGAGGTGGACGAGCTGAAGTTGGAAAAAGTGTCCTTGTGCGTGTCACACGAGGCCGAGATGGTCGCCGTCCGAGCCGAAGCCGGTCCCGCCTACCTGAAGTCCGCTGAATTCATTGCTCAAGACAAGGCAAAGTACAAGGCTGTCGTTGGCAACGTGGTGGCCGCCATACGCCACCTGTTTCGCGAGGACTGCCCCGACATTGGCTGGGATGCGGACCGCGTGTGGGATGCGGTCGGGCACTGATCTTCATCTGATGTGAATTCGGAGGCGGATGGGTCCGAGGATGAGGAAGCGGTGGGCGATGAGCAGGATGCCGAGGAAGATGAAGTAGCAAGTGGCGAGTCGCCTGGGATTTGACTTTTTCTTTGTTTGCATTAGATTTCAACTTTTGGGGAGATGTGAGCGTTTAAGACAATTTCCCTTTGTTCATCCTTGCATCGTTGTGTGAACTGATAATGCTTGGAACCGCGTTGGTGCGGGTTTTTCCTTATTTCTGAACAATCTGCTTGGGACCTCGTTGGAGCGGTTTTTCTTATGAGTTTGGTTTTCATTTCACGAGATTTTGCGTAGTTCGGACTTTCTTAGGAGTCGGTGGCTGCTTAGTATATGAGGCGGCTCTATGGGCCTTAGTGGGATTCTCGCCTATTCGTGGATTTAGGTGTGTATGAATCAGGACGCGTTCTGTAAGGCGATTTCCTTGTATGTTGCGCGGTTTCATGTGACTGATGAAGCTTTTGCCCATTCGTAGGTCAATATTTGGCCCACCATTTATCCTTGGGTTTTCAACAAATTTGCGCGAGTGAGCGCCTTAGGAAGTTCTTTCTGTGATATGGTCGATAACCGCCTTCGGGCAGTATTTGATTTTTCCCGTTGCTTTGTCGAGGATGTTTGTTGCGACCGCATTGGTGCGGGTTTATGCATTATTCGCAATATTCTATCGACCATGTTTCAACTTTTCCGAATGTTTTGGTGGCTTTGCGGTGGCAGTGATGCCCTAAGCGTTCCAAGCAACTTCATGGGTTTTTTGAGTTATTTGACCTAAAACTTGTGTAATGCGAGTATCGAGGTCCAAAGTGTTGGCCGAAATAGATGTCAGTGTATTACGTAAGGGAAAGTGGGTGCGTGATAGCAACCCATACACTGTTACAAGTGGTGGGGCACTGCCCTCTCCACAGAAAGGGATCCAAAAGCGGGTGCTTGGTAGCAACCCGTACATTGTTGTACTGGGGAATGTAGTACCTTAGAGCACGTCTGTGTGGTACTTCCGTAGATGCATGCCGTTCCATGTCTTGGAGACTGGATCGCCTCCCATGGTTGCAAGACGAAACGTATTGGGACCGGTCTTTTCTCCAATGAGAAATGGGCCCTCCCATGTGGCGGCCAGCTTGCCGTGCTCATCCTTCCTTTGGAAGTCACGCTTAAGAACCAAGTCTCCTTCTTCGAGAGGTCGCGGTTTCACGTTCTTGTTGTATGAAGCCGCGACCTTTGCTTTTTCGCGCATGATGCGTTCCATGGCCGCGTTGCACCTCGACTCAATCATGCCTAGCTGCTCGAGTAGCTTCTCGTGATTGCACTCCTGATCGTATGCTTGGACGCGAAGGGAGGGTAAGTTCATTTCTTCTGGGGCAACCGCCTCGGAGCCATAAGTCAAGGCGAAGGGAGTTTCGCCTGTGGCTGTCTTGTGAGTGGTGCGATGCGCCCATAGGATGTGGGGGAGCTCGGTGGTCCATACCCCTTCGGCCTCTCGGAGGCGCTTCTTCAATACTTGGAGGATCAGCTTGTTGGAAGCTTCCGCTTGGCCATTGGTTTGCGGGTATGCTACCGAGGCCATGGTGCATATGATGCGGTTTCGTGCACAGAAATTCTCGAACGGCCGACAGTCAAACTGTGTCCCATGATCGGTGATGATCGAATGGGGAACTCCAAAGCGGATCATGATGTTGTTAAATACGAACTTCTGCACCCTCGCGCTAGTGATGGTTTCCAGCGGTTCAGCTTCTATCCATTTGGTGAAGTAGTCAACCGCGACTACCAAGTACTTCTTTCCTAGGGGTGCCGTGGGAAAAGGTCCCAGGAGATCGAGTCCCCATCTAGCGAACGGCCACGGTCCCACCACACTCTGCAGCTCGGTGCTCGGTTGGTGGTGCTTGGAAGCGTGAACTTGGCATGCGTGACATTTGAGGATGACGTCTGAGGCGTCTTTCTTGATGGTAGGCCAGTAGTAGCCTTGCAAGAGGACAGTTCTCTCGAGCGATCTCGGACCGGCGTGTGTGGCACACGTTCCCTGGTGTATTGCTCTTAAGGTCCACTTAGCCTCTTCCACCTCGAGGCACTTCAAGTAGGTTCCCGAGAATGATCTTTTGAACAGTTGGTCGTCCACCATCGAATACCGGGCCGCCTTTCGTTTGAGCGCCTTCCGTTCGACCGGGTGTTGTGGTGCGACGTCGTGTTCCAGATATTGGATCATGGGGGTCCTCCAGTCGGCGGCTTCTTCGATGCTCATGACTTCTTCTGGGGATTCGCTTTCTTTGGTGACGGTGACGTGTCGATCTCCTTCGAAGTCCATGGCGGTTGCGAGCTTGGAAAGCGCGTCTGCATGTGGATTGTCTTCTCTCCGGACGTGCTCTAGCTTCCACGAATTCAGCTGAGATAGGGCGTCTCGCACCCTGGTAGCCAATGTCGCTAGCGTCTCATCTTTGATTTCGAACGCCTCAAGAACCTGTTTGACGACCAGGAGAGAGTCGGAGAATATTTGCACGTCGGTTGCCCCTAGGGTGGACAATATCCGAAGCCCATTGATTAGTGCCTCATACTCAGCGACATTGTTGGTCTTGATCTCCTTGAACCTTAGCGAAATTTCATGTACTACCCCTTCAGGCGACTCGATGACGATCCCTGCCCCTGAGGCGGTTTTCCCAGCGGCGCCGTCTATGAACAGGCGCCATATTTGACTGCGCTCTTCGGAGGGCGTGGTTTCGAGGGAGAAACCTTCGGCGATGAAATCAGCCAGGACTTGGCCTTTGATGGCGGGCCTCGGGGCATACTCGATGTCATATTCGCTCAGCTCGATCGCCCACTTGGTCAGGCGACCCGAGGCATCCATGCCTCTCATAATGCTTTTGAGCGGGAGGTGAGATAGCACCGTGATCGGGTGTTCTTGAAAGTATGGTCTTACCTTTCTTGCCGCGGAGGCTACTGCGAGAACCGCCTTCTCGACGGGCAAGTACCTCATTTCGGCGGGAAGAAGCGCCTTGCTTACGTAGTAAACAGGTCGGTCGGAGCCGTCTTGTGATCTTCGCACCAGGACAGAGCTCACAGCTTGCTCGGAGACCGCTAGGTATAAGTAGAGCCGCTCTCCACCGACAGGGGCGCTCAAGACTGGTGGTCTGCTGAGCTGGTCTGTCAGCAGCTGGAAGGATTCGTCGCACTCGGCACCCCATTGGAGCTTTGATGCCGATTTCTTCAGCATTTGGAAGAAAGGAGAGCATTTGTCGGCGGACCGCGGGATGAATCTTTCGAGCGCGGCCATTTTTCCATTTAACGCTTGGATTTCTTTGATGGTCTTTGGCGGCTTTAAACCGCGTATGGCCTCAATTTGCTTTGGGTTGGCTTCTATCCCTCGTTTTGTGATCATGAACCCTAGGAATTTTCCCGCCTCGGCGCCAAAGACGCACTTGAGTGAGTTGAGCCTTAGATTTCTCTTCCTTAGCGTCTCAAAGGTTTCCCTCAGGTCGGACAGGTGGTCGCTTGCTTTCTTGCTTTTGACTAGCACGTCGTCAACGTAGGCCTCTACGTTCCTTCCCATTTGCTCCTTAAAGACCGCATCCACCATCCGCTGATAGGTCGCCCCCGCGTTCTTTAGTCCGAAGGGCATAACTACGTAGCAGAAGTTGCCCATAGGAGTCATGAAAGCGGTGAGTTATTGATCCTCATCCACCATTCTGATCTGGTGGTATCCGGAGAACATGTCCAAGAAGCTGAGAGCTTCATGGTTGGCGGTCCCGTCTATGATCTGATCGATGCGGGGGAGAGGATATGCGTCCTTGGGACAGGCCGCATTGAGGCTGGTGAAATCAATGCACATCCTCCAAGCGCCTCCAGCCTTGCGTACGAAGACTGGATTTGAGAGCCAAGTGGGGTACTTTACCTCCCTGATGAATCCAGCTTTGAGGAGGCGACGTACCTCCTCTTCCAGCGCCATTTGTTTCTCGACTGACAGATTTCTCCTTCGCTGCTGTATGGGACGCGCTTTGGCTTTGACTGAGAGGCGGTGCTCGGAGACCTTGCGGGGAACTCCGGGCATGTCCTCCGGTCCCCACGCGAAGAGGTCTTGGAACTCTCTGAGGAGTGCAAGCAGCTTTTGAGCTTCTTCTTGGGCGAGGTGCATGGAAATGCGCACCGTCCTCTCCGGTCGCTCCGTGTCGAGAGCGACCGCCACATCTCCTTCGACCGCTTCCGGTCTTGGAACGTCACCTCTTGTGTCGACCAGATCGACTTCGAGGTGTTCGATGGTTGCTTGGTAGCATTCTTTAGCCTCCTTTGGGTTACCTCGAACACGCCCAGTTTGTCCTCCGCTTGGGAATTTAAGCATCTGGTGGCATGTGGATGCGACTGCCTCGAACGAGGCTAGGAAACCGCGTCCGAGAATGGCATTGTATGCCGAAGGGCAATCCGCCACGTGAAACTCTACCGGTCTGGTCTTTGTGATTCCTCCTTCTCCTATGGTGACTTTGAGTGTGATCGAGCCGAGGACGCGGACTTTGGTGCCGGAGAATCCTACCAAGCTGGTGTTGGAAGGACTGAGGTCTTGGACGCTCTTTTTCATCCCTTTGAGCGCCGAGTAGAATAATATATCCGCCGAGCTCCCGTTGTCGACCAGGGCTCTGGTGACTTTGAATTTGGCGGTTCGAAAAGAAACGACCAAGGGGTCCTCTGAGTTTTCTTCGTTGGCCAACTCAGAGGGCAAGAAGGCGACCTCTGTCGGTGCTCTGCGTTGCACGTTAAGGCATTGAGCGATGCGGTCTCCTTCGGTTCTTGGGCGCTTTCGCCCTCCTGCGATCGTGATGACTTCCATTCCATCATCATCGTTCCGGGGTGCTCTGTAGGGAGGAGACTGCCTCAAAGGGGAGGTGACTTTGTTTCGAGAGCGGGATCTTGATCTTTCCTTTCTTGTCCGTCTTGTCTTGTCCTACTCGGGACTCGGGGACTCCTCCCGCTCTTCTGCTGAGTGCTCTCTATGAGACCGCCTCATTTCTAGCTTGCTTCTTAGGTCTCCCGGGGCCAGATGTCGGAGCGTGGCCTTGAACTCTCTACACTCTGTGGTGTCATGGGTTGTGATTTGGTGCCAGTCGTACCACTTTTTTCCTTCATGCGGTTCTTGGGCAGAAGACGTCTCGTGCTTCCTTCCGTCCTTCCTTCGATCTCTTCCCCTTTCCCTGTCGGTGGAAAGGACGTTTCTTCTTGCTTCTCGATCAGTGTACCTATTTCGGTACGACCTTCGGTCTGGGGACCGCCTTCCCTTTCGGGAGTCTCCACGCTCTGAGGCATCTCCGCGGGGGCGGCCTTGCTGGCCTCGGTCGTCGTTGGCTAGCGCTTCCTCCAATAAGATCGCTCGGCGTACCAATTGATCCAAGTCGGACCAGGCCGCCAGGGTCGCCTCCTTTTTTATCAATGTTCTTTTCAGCTCGAGACTAGTCGTCGAGATTCAGAGGTTCCCGGCGGCCACGACTGGCGAGATGCCGTCTATTTCTCAAGCTATCGCGTTCCATCGGTCGTAGAACTCGGCAAGCGACTCTTCCTTCCTCTGTCGGCAACTTATGAGTGCCGAGACGGTGAGCTTGCGACGCCGTTGAGACGCGAATTTGGTGGAGAAGAGCATCGCAAACTGCTCAAAGTTTTCTATAATCCCTTCTGGAAGGGAGGTGTACCATGTTCGGCATTGACCGATGAAGGTAACCGGGAACGCACGACACAGATCCGAGTCTGTTGCGTTGATGAGTTGCATCTTTAACATAAATGCACAAAGATGGTCGGCGGGATCGGATGTCCCGCCGTAGGTAGGTAGTCCCAGATAGGAGAAGTTGGGGGGAACCGGAATCTTGAAGAGTTATCTCGATAGAGGGTTTTGTAGAACGTTCGGGCTCTTGTGCTTCCCGAATGTTGACTGCAAGTGCTCCTCTAGAAAGTTAAGATCCATGTCGTCGGCCTCTGGTCCTCCGCCTTCTGTCCGAGCAGGGCTGTCGAGGATGAGAGCGCCTTTCAGCTTCTCGTCGCGCGTCTTCCCCTTTGATCCCTCGGCGGGGTCATCTCGAGTCTTCAGGAGCTGAAGAATTTGGGAAAGGCTGTCTTGCATGCTCGCGATTTGCATCCCTTGACTCTTGACCACTTCTTCCAGCTCGGCTTCATCTTCAACCCTCGGCGATAAGCCTCGGTCGGTGTTGTTTTCGGTCATCCCCTTGAGGGGGGTTTCGAAGTCGTCTCCCATCTCGTTCGCCACAAAGTCGTAGGGCCCCACGGTGGGCGCCAAAATGTTTGTGCTTGGATTGTTCCAAGCGGTTTGTGAGACTCTACTGGCCTTGGGCGGCTCCGATGGTCGAGGGAGGTCTTCGAAACCCTGCAGAAAGGTCCTCAGGGGGTTCCTGGGACCTCCTCCGATGCTTAAGTTAGAGAGAGAAGTGAAATGAGAGTAAATAAGAGAGAGAATGGAGTTGGTCGAAGTTACCATCAATGTGTTCCGAGATGGGTATTTATACTAGCGAGGGCTGGGGGTTAGGACATTTAATGCTATGTCGGGCGGTCTTGGATCGCCTGAACCCTGATCCCCTGAGACTGTCAGGTTCGTACTTCTGTCAGTATTCGTACAGAGTGTTTAGAGAACGTTCGTCCCACTTGTCAGGCGGCTCTCTGAGGTCCCGTTGCGGGGATGTCGGGCGTCCTTCCGGGTCAGTTGCCCCGAGGTAGACCGCCTTTCGTCTCCATTTGGGTCGAACTTAGTTGCCTGGTGGGCTTTTAGCGAGTCATGAGCTTGGGGCCCATAAGTCTTAACCGCTGGCCTAACAGTTACCAAGTCAAATAATACCTAAATACTCTTTCTATGGTAAGTTTGGATAGACCCGTACATTTTTACCAAGTGATCAAATGGATTGCAAATTTTGAGGGTAGAGAGTATGTACATATGTCATTTTGATAGGGCTAGTTCTGCTGTAGTCTTCTCAAAAGTTACTTCTAGCTGAAACTTTTATAGAAGTATTTTTTAAGTTATTTTGGTCGATAAACTATATAAATAGGTTTTCATATCAGAGGTAATATCGGACGTAATGTAACATGATTAAAAAAGTTTTAAAATAAGATCAAATTTTTAATTTATTTTTAGTTTTAAAATGATATAAATGAGATTAAATTATGTTTTCTAAAAAAACTTAAAATTGGTAAGAATAATCTTGATTCCAAAATAGTTTTTCGCAAAGCTTATGCTTTTGTATTTTATATATATATATATTTCAAAATTTTCAAAAGTTTTGACTTGCAGAGATTTTGACCCAACTTCATTTTAAGTGGCCATATCTAATGGATGGGGTTAAATAAATTTTTGTTTTTATATTTTTTAATATTTTTTATTTCAATTTGGATTTCAATTTTTTTCACAGGTGAAATGAGTTCGTTGTGATCTACAAAATGATATTCATTAAATATATTTCCAGAAAAAAGAAATATGTACCATTCATATCACTGGTTGCCACCCTAGTAATGCTTTGTGCCACCTTAGTTTCAAATTTTGATTTTTTTAACAGATGAATTAAGTTCGTTGTGATCTATAAAATTATATTCATTTTTGTATATTTCAAGAAAAAATTTATACCACTGGTTACCACCCTAGTACGTACCACTCTATTGTTTCTTTTAAGCAATGTACCAAAACATTGGGTCTAGGATATTGTCAATAACCTCTGGTTATGCACTTATACATAAACCATATATGACCCTTGATTTTAAGTGGGGTCGGATATAAGAGGGTGAAATTAAATGACTTTTTATATTTCATACATTTTTTTTAAATCGACTTTCATCTTCTCTGATTCAGCTTGGATGGATTTCGATCAAATTTTTTTTCACAGATGGAATGGGTTCGTTGTGATATACAAAATTGTATCCATTTCAATATATTTCAAGGGAAAAAATTTACCACCCTGATACAACTCTATATCACCTACATTTCCACTCAAATTTCGATTTTTTTTTTGCCAAGAAGGAACGAGTTCATCGTGATCTTTCGGATCTACAAAATATATGGTGGTGTGGAGGGGGATTTTTAGGAGTAAATACACCACCCTATACCACCTTGGTACATAGTGGTAAATGGTGACGGAAAGTGATAAATGACGGTTAGTATATTCCTACTATCATGTATATAATATACTTTCTTCATTATAATATACTTATACAACCATGGTACACTTTAATACCACTATGATATAATCTTATGTAGTACCAAAGATTACCACCATGGTATGAACTGATAATAACTGTCATAATTATTTTTTTCCCCAAAATATATCAAATTGATGTCATTTTAAAAAGCAGAATTAATTTGATTTTCAATAGCCCGTTCGATTAAACTGAAAAAATAACTGATAAGTGAAGGTAACACATGGTTATACATAGGATATTTGTGCGTATAATTCGTTTCCAAAGCTTTGTAGGAACCAGCATGTTATGTAAGACAACCTACTATGCCAATTGACACCATTAAATAGTAATTATAATATAATAATTAACTTTGCTAACCATCTTTATTAATGTAAGTCCAAGATTAGGAAACTTCCACCGGCCTTCCCGTATATATCAATCCTCGATTTATATATTTCAAACCCTATCCCCTTCCCTAGCTTCATTTTTCTTTGTCGATGAATCCGTAGTTTAATTGATTCCCCATTACTCTTTGCTAAGTCCCAACAATCATTGCCTTTTCAAAAAATTGGTCCATTTACAAGATACAATCAGTTATATAATTTTTTCTGATGTCCTGATGAATTAATAATGCAAAGTAGTGAGGCTTTCCCTCCATGTTTGTGGTGGATATTAGGGATGGATGTGGTTAATCCACATGATTATATATTTATCCACGCAAATAATTTGAACCGCACACAGTGAGTGATTGATTTGGGTGGATTGCGGATTGATAAATCTCCTGCCCGCACTTAAATGGGTGGATTGCGGGTCACCCGAATGATCCACACCACATTTTCACATGAAAAAATGTTGTTTCTTATACTATAGAATATTTATCATATTTTCTAACCGCACTGGACACTAACCATCTACTTCTACAAGTGAAGAATAAAGAATAGTTTTGTACTACTATTATTGGTTATTGTATTGTGTAATCTACATTAGATATTGAGATGTAAATTATAAACTATTAATTATATCAAAGTCACAGAATGCATCTGTTCTCTCTACACAATTGGTTCATAGAGCAATGAAACTTTTATTGTAAATACTACATGGATTTACCTCAGTTTCCCTCTTGGAGCTAGACCTAACTCGACCTCCATTTGGAATCCAATTATTGACAAATATCAGAGGAAACTCGAAGGGTGGAAGAGTAGATACTTATCGCACGGAGGGCGCTTAATCCTCAACAAAGCGGTTCTGTCAAGTATGTCGGTTCATTACTTCTCCCTTTTTAAAACCCCTAAATCTGTGATTGATGATATGGAGAAGATTATGAGGAGATTTCTCTGGAGCGGCAGCGAGGAGCCTCACAAAACACCTCTGATCAAATGGGAGCTTTGCAAAGACACTAAAGTTCAAGGAGGTCTCGGCCTTCTCGATCTAAGCACTTTCAATAAAGCGCTCTTTTCAAAATGGCTATGGCGTTATGCATCTGAAAGAAACAGCCGGTGGAGACAACTCATTGAAATCAAATACAAACATAATATATCATCTTGGCATACTAGACGAGCTCGTGGTGGTTTTGTCCGTGCAAAATGGTTTGGTCTCCCAAACCGGAATTTATTTTTTCTGTCCGTTTGTTTACGGGTTTCTTGCCGATGCATCATTCCCGGGAATCCCCAATTTCCCCGCCACAACTGTTTGGAGAAAGGTTGTTCCCACCAAGATTTGTTTTTTCATGTGGGTTCTCTGTCACATGCAGATTCTTACATTGGACAACCTGAAAAAGAGGGGAATTTCGCTTATCAAGCGCTGTGAGCTCTTCCGGAAGGATGCGGAATCAGGAGACCACTTGTTCGTCGAGTGCAGCTTCACAAAATCTGTCTAAGCTCTTTTCTCCACGAATTGCAGATTCACTCCTCAACCTAGCGACAATATCATATCAATCATCCTGAGGTGGTCTGCATCCTTCCCCCGACAACTTTGCTGATTGGGTCTCGTACTGCATCCTTCACGCTATCACCTGGAACGTTTGGCTCGAACGCAATCGACGCATCTTCATATACAACAGCATTTCGGTTGCAGCCCTCACCCACAGAATTGCTCGCAACATCACTGAGTAGCTGTTTGCTCACAATAAAATCAACAAAATCGAAGTTCAAACATGGCTCAGAAGCTTATTGCGCTAGACTTGACTTCTATTTTCTAGCCCATCCGCGACCGTCGGTGGTGCCATCTCATGCTGGGTCTCCTTGTTTGACCATCTGCTCTCCTTTTAGTTTCCCTTTCATGTTTTGTCACACATGAGACAAAGTGGGCAGTGTCTAAATTGGTCAATCTTACAAATTTGCTAGGAACTTATTATAAATGTTAGTCAACTTTCTTAAACCTAGTTGGAGAATTGCTTTTTGTAGAGACGTGTGAATGTATATGTATTATTATTATTCTAGAAGGACCTTTTAGTAGTTTGCCACCCTAAACCTAATAGCTCATGTCGAGTATATTAGGGAGGGATTTCGGCTGGTGTAACGAAGCAGAAGAGACAGCAGCTAATAACAGTCCTGAGAACTCACGTTCTCCGTGGAGTAGTCTCGTTCATATTGAACGGGGAAACCACGTATATCGGGTGTCCTGTGTCGATTCTCTATCGTTCCGTTCTTAGATTTTACATGGTATCAGAGCAGTGATCGGTCACTAGCTTGAAGTTTCATCATGGGCGACGAAGACAAGCTTGGAAAAGGGACTATGTCTTCCTCTACCTCCGACGACGTGATTCCGCTCACGTCCCCTCTCTATCTTCATCCGTCAGAAAACCCCGGTCAGTTGTTTGGGAGTGATTTATTGACGGATTTGAATTACAATGAATGGGTCAATGATATGACTGAGACCCTGATCGCCAAAAATAAAATGGCGTTTGTGGATGGCTCTCTCCCGCGATCAAAGGCGGGGCCTGGCATTCGCGACGAGGCCTGGTGTCGATGCGATGCCACGGTTAAGGGCTGGATGAAAACTGCTATGAGAAAGGAAGTTCGCAACAGCGTTAGGGCTGCCCGGACTGCTCGCGAAATATGGGCTGATTTACAGCAACGTTTTGGTGTTGGCTCGGCAACGCGCGCATATGAGGTGCGCAGGATGCTTGGCGCGCTTCGACAGGAGAAACTTAGTGTTTCTGCCTACTATACGAAGCTGCGGACATGGTGGGATGAACTCCAGGCGGTCACCATCAATCCAAGGTGCACCTGTGGCTTGTGCACCTGCGATGTCGCCAAGCAAAATAGGGACAAGCAAGAGGCGGAACACCTGAATGACTTCCTGCTCGGGCTCGATGATGCCTTCTCAGTTGTACGATCCCAAATCTTGAGCATGAAGCCGCTGCCTTCTCTTGCTGAAGCTTACCAGTTTGTGGCAGCTGAAGAACAACAACGCCACATTACAGGTGCACGGCGTCCAGTTGTGGAGGCTGCCGCATTTCAATCGCACAGGGAGAAGGATGCTGAAGATGACAAGCCACGTTGTTCCCATTGCAATCGGATTGGGCATACCAAAGAGTCCTGTTATAAGCTCATAGGGTATCCCAATGATCAAAACAAACCACGCCAAGGAGATCTTAGTGATCGTGGTTATCGTGGTGCGGGATCTGCTCGCAAACCGCGCGGAGAAAGTAAGCAGAATCCTCGCGCTGCCAACGTTGAAGGCGAGGAGAGCCCTATCCCGGGACTTTCTGCTGCACAGTTTGCGCACTTGAAGCAGTTCCTCTCGACACCATCGTCAGCGCCGAGCGAACCAACGGCTCATATGGCGGGTAATACTTCTGAACTTTATGAGTGGCTCATTGATTCCGGTTGCAACGAGCATATTGTACGGGACTCAAACTGGTTGAATACAGTAGATACAACAGGTCCTCACTCTCCTGTTCGGATCCCGAATGGAGCTAGTATTCCCGTTCAGGGAGTTGGTTCATTATATTTGAATGATCGTCTCAAACTTGATCGAGTTCTTCATGTGCCTACATTCAAGTGTAACTTACTTTCTGTCAGTCGGCTGACTAAAGACCATGATGTGGCTTTACTCTTTTTGGCTGATTTTTGCATTATCCAGGACTTACGCTCCAGGACTATGATTGGACTGGGCCAGCTCCGTGATGGCCTCTATTATCTTCGGCGCGTTGGGGACTATGATTTCTCGGGGCGCCGCATTCCTCCAGTTTGTGCAGCTGTTGGAGGGAATTCTCTGGATCTATGGCATGCCCGGCTGGGGCATCCTTCTGTTGAAAAACTGTCGGCTTTGCGGGATAGTTTGAAGATTTCGGATTTTGATCGGAACCATCGACATTGTGACTCTTGTTTACGTGCTAAACAGACAAGAACACCTTTTACTTCACCGTCTATTAAAACTCGTGGTTGTTTCGAGTTAATTCATGTGGATATTTGGGGTGGTTATCGTACCCCTTCTATGGATGGTTCTCGTTATTTTTTGACTGTGGTGGATGATTACAGTCGTGCCACGTGGATTTATTTGCTTAAATTTAAGTCTGACGTTGAGCGGTACCTTCGACAGTTCTGTCAGATGATACATACTCAATTCAACTCTCAGGTCGGCGAATTCAAGCCGACAATGGGTTGGAGTTCCAGACCAGCAGCCTGCGCGATTACTATGAGGCGCATGGAATTTTGTTACAAACCACATGTGTTGATACACCCCAGCAGAATGGAGTTGTTGAACGAAAACATCGTCACCTCCTAGAGACTGCTCGAGCTCTGCGTTTTCACTCGGGGCTTCCAGTCAAGTTTTGGGGTGAATGTGTGGTCACAGCCAGTTACTTAATTAATCGGTTGCCTTCTCGTGTTCTTGGCAACAAGACCCCATATGAGGTGCTTCTGGGTCGTCCGCCCTCGTATGCTCATCTTCACAGTTTTGGGTGCCTGGTATATGCAAAAGACACACGTCATGGACTCGACAAGTTCGTCGAGAGGGGGAGACCTTGTGTTTTTTTCGGATATCCGGCATCCCAAAAGGGTTTTCGAGTTTATGATCTCAATTCTCGACGTATATATTCATCCAGAGATGTTCATTTTGTTGAGAATGTTTTCCCTTTTCAGGAACAAGGGACGTCGACCACTAGTGGGGGGATGAAGTCGGTCTCGACGATGCCTATTGAGGACGTAGAAGATGTCAACCCGGTCGTGCATGCGGATCATGACGAGGAGGACGAGCTAGATACTTCACATGGCTACCATTCTTTTAATGAAGCTCAGGATCATGATAATCAGGAGAATAATGTTCCTCAGCAAGGTGATGAGAGTGGTGCAGGGAACGCGGGAGTAGAGGAAGCGCCTCAAGCCGAAAATCCACCTTTGAGACGTGGAACCAGAGTGCGACGTCCTCCATCTAAATTGGTGGAAATTTATGAGGCTGAACTTGTTGGACAGTCACGTGAGGAGGCAACGGTGACGTATCCCATGGCGAATCATGTGAGCTATGAGAACTTTTCACCACAACATCGAGCATATCTTGCTGCCATCACCAAAATCGAAGAGCCTAAGACCTTCGAAGAAGCTGTTAAGCACGCGTGCTGGAGAGAAGCTATGCTTCGAGAGTTGCGAGCTCTTGAGGCAAATGGAACATGGACGTTGGAGTCACTTCCGCAAGGAATGAAGGCCATAGGAGCAAAATGGGTATTCAAAGTGAAATACAGACCGGATGGCACAGTAGAACGGTACAAAGCACGTTTGGTCGCAAAAGGGTTCACACAATTGGAAGGGGTAGACTTCCATGACACGTTTGCCCCAGTAGCCAAAGTAGTCACCGTGCGAGTCCTATTGGCCGTGGCTATCAAACGTGGATGGGATTTACATCAGCTTGATGTAAATAATGCTTTCTTGGACTAAAGCAAGCCTCACGAAACTGGTACCAAAAGTTCACCCATTCACTTTCAGAGCTCGGTTTCAAGCCCTCCCGAGCAGATCACTCGTTATTAATTTACAAACGAGGGGAAGTGTTTGTGGCGGCGCTTATATACGTAGATGATGTGATCCTCACCGGGAACAGTGCGACATTCATCAACGAGGTAAAGAGCTTCCTTGATAAGCGATTTAGTATCAAGGATTTGGGAGCTTTGAAGTATTTTTTGGGAATAGAAGTAGCGAGAGTTGCGGATGGGGTAGTGCTCAGTCAACGGAAATACACTTTGGATATCCTTAGTGATGCTGGAGTGACTGGAGCACGTCCTAGCAGCTTCCCTATGGAGCAGAATCATGGACTCACACGTCCATCTGAAGACGTTGCCAACGACGTTAGTGGATACAGGCGCCTAGTGGGACGTCTCCTGTACCTAACGGTAACACGTCCAGATATTTCTTATTCAGTTAACATGTTGTCTCAGTTTGTTCACTGTCCAGGTCCAGAACATGTTGCTGCTGCAGTTCGAGTCTTGAGATATCTGAAGAGGTCACCGGGTCAAGGACTGTTCTTTCCTACGTCAGGAGACTTGGAGCTAGTGGCGTACTGTGACGCAGATTGGGCAGGATGCCAGACGACCAGACGCTCGACCACCGGCTACTATATACAACTTGGTGGCGCGCCTGTGTCGTGGAGAACCAAGAAGCAGAAAGTTGTCTCGAGATCCTCAGCTGAAGCAGAGTATCGAGCCATGGCGAGTACTGTCAGCGAAGTTCTTTGGTTGAGGTTTCTTCTCAAGGAGCTGGGCGTGACTCAAGAAAAGCCCACGACATTATACTGTGATAATCAGGCTGCGTTACACATTGCAGCCAACCCCGTTTTCCATGAGAGAACGAAGCATGTCGAGATGGACTGCTATTTTGTTCGAGAACGTGTTATGTCCAAGGAGATTGAGCCGAAGAAGATTGGCACATTGGCGCAGCAAGCTGACATATTCACGAAAGCATTGGGCGCTGAACAGTTTCACACGTTACTATCCAAGCTGGGTGTTCGCGACCTTCACGCTCCAGCTTGAGGGGGAGTGTAGAGACGTGTGAATGTATATGTATTATTATTATTCTAGAAGGACCTTTTAGTAGTTTGCCACCCTAAACCTAATAGCTCATGTCGAGTATATTAGGGAGGGATTTCGGCTGGTGTAACTAAGCAGAAGAGACAGCAGCTAATAACAGTCCTGAGAACTCACGTTCTCCGTGGAGTAGTCTCGTTCATATTGAACGGGGAAACCACGTATATCGGGTGTCCTGTGTCGATTCTCTATCGTTCCGTTCTTAGATTTTACACTTTTGCAGGTTAACTCGCAACCCAGCGGCACCCATCCGTCATCCACCCAACTCAACCCGCAGAAGAATGTGGCTGAATAGCGGGTCACAATTCTACCAACTCGCTAATAAGCGAGTGAATTAATTTGAAACCAAAACCCTGAATATTTTGTATAAAAGTGAAAAAAGAAGAGATTGCACCCGTTTTTATAGAATGAGTTTTCAAACATTTTCTACACCTAAATAAAATTAAAATTACCTCGTCTTCTTGATGCAATATAATTGTGAGAGAAAGGGAATAAAAGGTGATATTCAAAGTGGGGATGGGGGCCTGCTTGGTAGCAATAGCATTAAAAGGGTAGTGGAGTGGAATGGATATAGTATATCCTAAGCCAGTCAGTCAGTCAGTTCACAACTAGGCTAAGGAACAGCCAATGGAATGTAATTCACGTGCTGTAATAACATCATTAAATGAGATCTTCATCCATCCATCCATCCATCCATCGCAACGTGCTAGCTAATCAATCGATCGAACAAAGATGAGATGAAGGCTGCGCCTGCGCTACGCCACTGCACGGCGCGGCAGCGCCTTCGCCGGAAATGTTTTTTCCCCCTCTTTTTTAATTCTCGGCGAGCCTGGCCATAACGTCCACGACGGCGGCCCCGATTAGTCCGGGGATTTCAACAAGTCAAATTCCCCACGCTCATTGACTTATTAAATAATCATTACTCCTTCGGTTTCTCTCTGGTCAGTACGTGTTAAGGATATATATAGTTTTCCTTCTTTAATTTATCTTCTTCCCCCCTCACCCTCCTTTTCGTTTTGTCAACTAGTTAGCTAGCTACCCATTTGTTTATAGGATTGATGAGATAGCATGGAAAACAACGTACCAACTGCAACAATCTTAACCCAGTCACAGAATTGTCAATTTGTCATCGCCATTGTATACATAATATATGCATACTAATTGGTTATCCCTGGATGTGGATAACTCAAAAGCGTCTATATTTGTTTTGTTCAGAATGAGAAGTCTATAACTAACATGAGATCTTGAAGATCATTCCAAGGATCTAACTCATGATCATGAAAGTCGGGGGGAAAAAGTTACGCCGATCGACGTTGTTTAGAGCAAGCGGAGTGGCGTCTCATTTTTTAATAGCAAATTATCTTTCCGTTTTACGATATGTTTTATGCTTTCTCTTTAACTTTTTTTTTTTTTGGTTTGTTATTTATCCAAAAGTCAGTTTGCGGGATACATTGTCATAAAGCGACCAAACTTTATCTATTAAAATCGAAAGAGGAATGAGAATGAACCTAAGTTCTAGGGTTTCACTTTCACCCACCAAAATATTCTACACGGTAGCAAAGGCTCGTTGAGACTACCCTATCAGAAGAAGAAGGAAAAGACTATTGATGGTGAGTATAATTAAATACGAAGCCGGGTGGAGAAGATGATGCTTTTTATGCTTAATGTAACACAAAGAAGTTCAAAAGAAAGTTTGCATAATTTCTTACAGTGAAGAGCAAATTGAAGTGCACTTTTAATTAATTTTCTTAGAAATTAATCGGTTTCTTTGCATGAATTTTAATATTTACTTTTGATAAGGAATTCTGTCAATTAATGAATAATATGTCAGAAAAACGTAATATCTTACAAGTGTCTTGGGCACAATAGATTAATTATTGGATAACCTTTGGCTAATTGTCATTCCTATAATGTTTAATTAGAGAAGGTGGGTATTTATTGTGGGAACACATGACTTCTTATAGTCGTTACAACCTTATCCAGCTGTAGCCTCAGGACAAGTGATTGTTTGCAGTTTGCACGTCGAAGCACCTATACAAAGGAAAGTGTAATTATATTTTAATTTAGCAGAAAATATAATGTCAGTGTTAGAAAATAGAAAATCATCACACAAAAAAGGAAGAAAAAGAAAAAACAGCGGTGGGCTTTATTCTGTTGTCCCAGCCACAGACAGCATTGGACTTGGAACTGGATTATTATCATTTTGGGCTTTATAATATGCATTGCCAACCACCTACTAAAAAAAGGCCGCATCAAACAAAATAATTTCCATTGAGAACTTAATACCATTCATTAGTTGCACTCTAGGAGGGTTGTACGATACATTTAGGGAGGGATGAACAGAAACAACCACAAGTCACAACCGAACCAGTCATCCAATTCGACCTAATTTACTCGTATAATAAAATTTAACGTTGATCAATGATTTTCTTTTGAGAACCCAATCTCTTTTGAGTGGAGTGCGTGTTTTAAACTATGCAACTCATAGAACACGACCCAACCAAGTGATTTACATTTATACACTATTATTTCAAGTCTTGTAATATGAGCAGCCTACAGAAGTTCTTATAAGCTTTGTCAAAGAAAAAAGAAAAAAAAGAAGCAGGTCCAGTTCACAGAAAAACTGAGCTGTTACAGTTTACTAATGGCTCACAAGTCACAAGTAGCTTGTGATTTGCTCCATAACAGCCAAAGATTGGCTTCTGTAGCAACAATTTGACCAAACTTCTAAGTTTAATCACTGCTAGCAAAGTTGTTAATGCCCACCACCAGCAACAGCTGCTATTTACCTTTCTTTCAAGAACCAAATATGATCTATGACTTGTTGCAGCACCTACATTTACTTAATTCAAGTATAGGAGAAAACAATTTCACTATACATAGAAGATACATATTACCGGAGGGCGGAGAAGATATATAATGTTTTTTTGACCTTTTTTTTAATTGACATAGACCCAATCCATTTAGTAAAGTGAGGAAGTCGACGGGTCGGAAATGGCCGGGATAGCTCAGCTGGTAGAGCAGAGGATTTTTTTTTCCCAGATAGTCTAACCTTAATCTAACCTGAGAACATAATCTATTTTCAAATCGAAGACATATAATGTCTTCAAATCACAACAACAGTAGTAATTTCCAAACCTTTTCGACTTACTGGGGTCATTTGGATCCAGGTTTTTAATTTGTGAGATTTTGGCTCAAATCACTGGTTTAAAAACCTAGGTTTTTAATTTGTGGGATTTGTGTGGGATTTTAAAATAGCTGATCACCATCAGCTATTTCATAATCCCACAATTGTGGGTTTCTGAAATCTCTAAAATTTAAAATCTCTTATCATATAATTGCTTTCCAAACGAGTGATTTTAATAAAATCCCACATTATGTAGGATTGTGCCCAAATCCCACACCCAAAACCTGCATCCAAATGACCCCACTATGTTCATCAGGAGGGAGAAAAAGAGGGAACTACTAATACCCATACCTTTTCACCTCTTTTAGAAAAGCAAAAAGTTGGAAGTAAAATTTTAGGTGGTCATAGATAGATGGAAGTAGGGCTGGAAGTTTGGTATCGTACCGAATTTGTCTATATTTGGTGTAATCAAATATACGTATTATTTTTTGGGATTGAGATTCAATTTCAATTGTTATTCGGTATTGGGGATTACGGATTGGGATCGATATAGACCGAAATACCGAACAATACCGAAATATAAGCTAGTGTATATTTTATCCTCTCAACTAGACTCTATCATTCACTACTACACTACCATCAACCACCAATATATTGTTATTTTCATAACACCAAAAAGCAAACACTAGTATTAGTCTTCTCTCAGCCTCCAATTCGTCAAATTAAAGATTACCAATGACAAAAACTTGAGATTTCACCTCTACTCCATTCTCCTTACCCATATCCTAGCTCTAGCCAAACTCAAAACTCTTTGTTTAGTCTTTTTGACCTATATTAAACAATCAAATCTAATTTATATATTTAATTATTAATTGTAAAGGTAATTAATTTCGTATTCGATAATACCGATTGAGATACCGAAGTACCGATTGGGATACCAAAATATTTAGGGATTGAGATTGAGATACCGAAATTATTTAGGGATTGGGATTGATTCTAGGGTATAATTCGGTATTCGGGATTTCGGTATTTGGTATTGGGATACCGATACCGTACCGATTTCCACCCCTAGATGGAAGCTAGATTGCAAATGAGCTAAAATACTTATGAGGAGCTTGACGTTCGATTCGAGAAAAGCTCATTCGAAATTTGGTTCATTTATTAGCGTCAAGTTTGAGTTAAGACTTGTTCAGCATGTGAGGTTCGCGAGTTAGCTTGACTCGATGGTTTAGTTGGTATCATATTTAGTTCATGAATTCTAACCAGTTCACATCATGTTATTTAACAGTAATTAGTATCTAAATTAAACTATCTATAAAAATCATTTTCCTTTCAAATTAAAATGATATATATTTGATCATGTACTCAAAGTCTTAAACAATCATATGTTGTGAAATATATAAACCAACAAACATGTGAGCAATAACAAGTCAAATCATAAGATAAAAAATATTAACTGGTTAGAAATCAATTAGTTATGAAAAAATTACTATAATTCCTTTTATTATTACTACATTAATCACATCTATTATATATGGTATACAAGTATTATGGTTTCTGATAATAAATTATTTTAAAGTTGATGTTAGAGGTTCAATAGAATCATAAATGAAGTGAGTTCGAATGGAACTTGTAAGCTTATCAATGAGCCGAGCTAAATCAAAACTCAACTCTTTTGATGCCGTAACCAACACTCACTAGTCACTAGTAATTACTCATAGTACATGGGTTCTCATCAACCCTCATATCCCACACACCAATAATTCAACCTCTATAGCAAGCAAGGATTTGACAACCAACTCTATAACCCTGACCAGAGCAGGCAACTCTGGACATGGAACCTTATAAGTCGTCTCAATTTGGGGCATCAGGATTCAGTCACTAATCCAATCCTGATCCTTAATTACATTTGGGTGACATCTTCCTTCATAATGTGGTTTCAAAATGGCCCTTAACCTTGTCTTTCTCCCCACCTCAAACTTCCATATCAGAATCTTAACCCAGAAACTAAAAGTAAGCCTCAAATAACCGAAAACGAACAATGGCCTGGCACCAATCCATTCAGATTCCATACCTTTGACCAAAGCAAATTACAAAACTGAAAGAGGCATCCTAACAAGAGCTCTGCCTAACCCTGCTATGCATCTCTTGTGCCTTTTCCCTCTGTTTTTAGTCCGTGAATCGCCCTAACAAGAGCTTGAGTGATCTTTTCCACATCAGCTGTTTCATTTCCTTGACCACTACCTACATCATCGACAATGGCTTCCATTACAAAATTAGGGGTGCACGAAACTTTGCCGTGCAGAACACTGAGACCCATTTCTTCAAAAGCCTCCAGCACTGAAACCAGCTTGTCTTTCCCCTTCTCGCAAGTCACCTTCACTTGAAACCCTTTCTCACCCTTCTCCACCTTCACTTCCCTCTGAAAGTTCACAAATTTCATCAACGCGTGGTTCCAAAACTGTTGAATGTAAAAGAAGGGGACTGGTATATACTCATCACCTTAGGCAACTGGAGTTTGTTTATGCGGTTTAAGTACTCCCTCCTGATTTCAGCTAACTCAGAAAGCTCTGTCTTCATTGCCTCCAACTTTAGCTTGAGCTGGTGGAGGTAGATAAAAGCACCCATGAAGGCTGAGCTCTGTTTCACCTTCACAGCAGAAAAAACATAAGAGATCCAGTTACGAGTCTTAACTGGTTCCTTTGCTAAAGCGTAGAAATGGAGATAAAAGGTGGATTAGGCGTTTACAGATTGGGAATGAGTGGTCATTCTAAGAATGTGAAGCTTTCTTCGCAATGCAAGCCTCCTCTGCATCCTGCAACCCATCTTCCCCTGTTTTCTTCTTCTTCTTCTTCTTCTTCTTCTTCTTCTTCTTTCTGGGTTCTGTTTAGAAAAAAAGTTGTAAATGAATGCTGGGAGACAACTGGTTTCTTGGATTTGGCTTTTTATAGCATGGGACTTGGGAGTGAGATATATTGGAAAGGTGGGGATAATTGAATTTCCTAATAGTGTATTGGGATCTAAGATGTAGGGAAGCTGCTACTACTACAATATCTTGTTGTCTCACATGAAGAATTGGGAATATGGGAAAAAGTGTCGTGCATGACAGTCAGCACTTCATGCCAAAACTTGAGGGCCAATTACAAATGAACAAGAAAATGATCAGTAGTGATAAAGCCTATAGATTCAGCCTAGCCCTGCCGCCAATAGTAGTGAATTGTTCACTTTCACCAACTTCTTAGTGGCATGGTTTCCTCAACTCGATTTATTTGACCAATCAATACCAAGTCGAGTTTCGGATAGAGCATGTTGAAAATGGTTCGATTGTGATACGAATGGTGCATGCGCTAAATATTGTTCAACGCAAATGATGACACTTTCATAAACACAAAGAAATTTGATTTGACAAAAATGCCGCTGCATTATGCACTAAGCATAGGTTGAGGGGCCTCTGCCCCTATCCCAAATCCAATCACAGAGTGTAACACTGTCACCTAAATTTAAAAATGCTCTCTTTTGCTGATAATCTTGCTTCTGCCAAAGATTCCATATGGGTAAATGCTGCCAAGCAAGAAAAATCTCCAATTATCAACTGATTGATATGATTGTGGGACGTAAAAGGACCAGCCCATGATGTGGGTGGGAAACAGGGGAATGGTACCAATTACAAGCCAAGGGAATGAGGAATGGGCATGCATTGGACAGACCAATTTATCCAATTGCATGTTTTTTTCAAAAGAAGTAGGTACCAATATTTGAAAAAATTGATACCCAAAAGGACAAAATCATAAGCAGTAACGAGTACAAGTACTGTTGCATGGGAAGGGATGTGGGAACTTGCTGGGGCCATAGATTCAGAGGTTGCAGCAGCAGCAGCAGTCAGTGACATATACGTACAGGGCACTTGGGGTCACGAGGATCATTTGGGTTCACTTTGTCTCCAACACATATATATATATGTAGTTTATGTGTCTGTAGCTTTGCTCTTTGCTAGTGGCCGCAGGTCACATGTTCTGACACCATATAAACATATAGAGAGGTCTAGAGAGCGACTGCTTTTTCTGGGTTTGTGTTTTATTCTTTATCGTGTTTCATTTCCTACTCATTCTTCAGAGTTTCTGGCCCTCTCTTTGCCTGCTTTCATGCTTCCTTTCGCCCAATGAATCAATCAGAGGCCTCACCCGGAAACAAAAGGCCTTTTATCCCGGCCCTAAACCACCTCCGTTCATGTTTATGGCTGTCAGTCTCCAGTCTATGCGGTGAAAATCTTTTGCTTGCCCTGTTTTGTGAATGAAAGATTCCCCCTTTTGTTCGGAAATCCTTTGTTTTAAACTTGAAAACTGAGTTAACCAGAAAGCCCATCCACATGTTTAAGAAGAAAATGGACGAAGATTGCTTCCTGAACCAATGGGTTAAAACAGAGTGGTTATTGGAAGGCAAAAACCAAAGCAGGGGAGGGGGATAGAACTAGCTATAAGAAGCCAAACAGAGGGGCAGAAAGCAAGCTAGCCAAGGCTATATGTTAGTTCAATGACAAGAAATGCCCATTATATTCCCTCCTTTAGTTTTAAGCCTTAGTAAATGTGATGGGAAGAGGACGGTGGAGTGGTGCAGGCCAGGCACCAAAACCACACCAGAAGGCCAAAAAGGGAGTATGCGAATTGGAATTTAGCAGCTGCAGCCTTCTGCTCTTTGTAGCTAATGTATAGCCATCTTTATCAGTCTCATATTAACAGTGCTTATCTTTGTTCAGTGATATTGATTTTGGAGGAGGGGGTAGTTTTTTGGGTTTAGTTGGTAAAGGTCGCTTTCTTGTCTCCTCATTTGTTCCTATTTCAATTGTTGCATTCAGCAGAATTGTCTGTGTTTTATGGGTTGTCACTTTGTTCTTGACATCTCCCTCTCAATCTCAATTCCGATGGGGGAGATGAGGGTTTTTCTCCGCGACAAAAATTTCTTGTCCATTTGTCTTCATGGGGGGTTTCATGTATGTATCACAAGCCAATGCAATGAACACTTTCCAGAATTATAAAAGCAAAAGCATGAAGCTTTGGATTGTTTTTAGGGTAAATGCCACATTAGGTCATTGAAATTATTAAATCATATCATGTTTAGTCACTAGAAAAAATTAATATCAATTTTGGTCATTCGAATTAATGAAGCAGGTCACATTTAGTCACTCTCCCGTTAGCCTCCATCCAACTCCGGTCACTCGAATTACATTTTTTATGTATTAATATCACTCGAATTACTGAAACATGTCACATTTAGTCACTCCCCGTTGGCCTCCGTCCAACTCCGTTAATGGAGTTGGACGGAAACTAACGGGAGAGTGACGAAATTTGTTTATTGGTTGATATATCAATTCGTGTTGCGTTTGGATGGAATAACATATCACTAACACGAGAATTAACTTTCTAAAACGTCACTGGTCAAGTATGGTGTTGGTATAGGTTGACACACATGTATAAAGACTAGTATGTGAAGACAACTAACATATCGAGTGGCTTGACACATACTCATGTGGGTTATGTGGTGTTTAACCGAAGTGCTGGACCAACCCAAAGGTGAGACATAAGACATGGATGCCCACATACGAGGAAGTCACCATGTCATCTCACAGTGTTCTTAATAAGTAAGAATCGCTTGATTTGAGCTTATCCAAGTTACCTACATTTTGTGCTCCTACTTCGATACAATGCTAAGTGGCTTTAACGATTGCGACAATTCTTTATTTCCTCATAAAGTAGTGGGAGTAATGTAGATCTTGGAGAAGTCCAAGGACAATGAAGAGGTACATACTTTTGGAGAAGTCAAAGAAGTGACCCGTTAGCAACTATGATCATGAGATGGATTACGTGAGAGTCTTTTTTTTTACAAGGTGAATCTGCTTATATTGAACTCTGAAAATAACGGTTACAAGAGGTTGATTACACCAAGAGAAATGGAACAAACAATAATGGAACTCAAATGAACGGAAGCACAATCCCAACCGAAAGAGAGCCACAAGAACGATTGAACAAACCAGCAAAAGAGACCATCACAGGAGCCAAGACAGAGTGACATCAAACATCTCTTGCTTCCACTACCAACAAAGCAGCAACAAAGCATGGTTTCAACTCTCCCGAAATAGACAAGACCATGGCGATTGAATGAGCAACACCATAAGCCGCCACCTGGTGATCATTCAAAGATGACCCATCACAGTGAATCACAAGATTGAGATTGCTCGACGGTGGGCAGAGCTGAAACCGAGATGTTTAGAGATGAAAATGGTCAAGGAATCCGGAGGCACGATTGACTGAGACACGAATAAACAACATCAAGGTCTCCAAAGAAACTCAGAACAGCCGCCAACGACACAACGAAAGTGACCTCGAAGCCCACAACAGACGAGCAGAGAGGAGGCAGAGTTGCTCACCGAAAGACGACTGAGGGAACAACAGTGAATGTGTTCATCTAAGGAGAAGAACCCACCAACAAGGGAAGGCAACCCTAACTTCGGATCTTCATCATAGGCTTCCCAAGTTGCAAAATCCGGATCCAAAAGCAGAGCAACGCCAGACCAGCACAGAGAAACTAGATCCGCAAAACAAACAAGATCCATCTCCATAGGAGAGGAATGTGGATGAAACCACTTAGGAGAGAGCCATAACGGCCTGGAAATGCCATCAATGGCTGGAGAAACGCAGAAAGCTTAAAGAAAGAGATGAGAATGAGAACAGGGATGCCGCCGGTCACCTAAGGGTGCCGGCGGCTACCTAGGTGGAGAAGAAGCGAAAAACAGAAAGTTTTTTTTCTAGTTGATACCACCTCTTGGGATAAAATCCATAAGGTAAAGTGGTTATTTAAAAAGAAGACTGGCATGAATGGTAAAGTGGTTACGTTTAAAGAAGATTGTTGGTAAACGGTTTATGGTTATAGACAAATCTAAGAGATTGACTATGACGAACCGTCTCACCAGTGGCCATGGTCAAATCCGTGAGAGTTCTTTTGGCCATTTTCGCATACCACGAGTTGATATTATAGTTTTGATGAAGCTGTCAAAGACTTTGTCTTTGTAAAAAATGAGATACCCTTGTGTTGACAAGAAGGTTGTTGCGAGAAATGATGTTTTCCTTATTCTATGTGTAAATGCATATGTTCATTGGAAAAGACATTCCCATGGTAGAGGCAACCAAGGTTTGGCTAGGGAAATGTTTTTCCATGGAAGATCTTGGTGAGACAACATATATCCTTAGGATAAAATATATAGAGAAAGATCAAGGCGGTTAATTGGTGTAAGTTAGACTATCTACATTACTCTAACCTTGGAGAGACTCATTGGACTATTCTTAAATGCATCCTAAAGTGCCTTAAACAGTCTATGAATGTATTTCTGGTATTCAAAGTGGAAGACGAACTAGTGGTGAAGAGATACTCCAATGCTAGCTTCTAAACTGACTAGAATGGTTATCAATCCCAATTATGTTACTTGTTTTGCTTGAATCATAGTGTTGTGAGTTGGCAGGGTTCAAAGCAAGAAATCATTGCCAAGTTTACAACAAAAGCATAGTACATCGCCATTTCAAAGAAGAAACAAGGCAGAAGCTAAGACCCTTTTTGAGGGAACTCGATTAGCGGATACTTTTGGAGGGTCATGCCTCGTCCGATCTGACTGTCTTCAGCTAATTAAAGCTACCAAAGGTCCTTCTACTGACTGGCCATGGAGGGCAGCAGCTTGGATTGGAAGGATCAAACAGATCGGGGATTCGCGACCTTGGATCCGCTATGAGTATTTCAGTCGGAAGCTCAACTCAAAAGCTAACTGGGTGGCAAGATCCTGTGCTGAGAATCAATTGCCCCCGGAATGGATTAATATATTAGATGTTGGTGCTCCCCTACTGTAACCCTTTGGCTTTTGCCACAAGTAATGAAAAGCATGTGTCCTACTGTAAAAAAAAAAAGAAGAAACAATTCATGCTTTAGTGCGGTTTACCTTGCATTGAATGGAGTTTGAAGTTTGGAATATGGCTGCTAATGATGCTTTGTGTATGTTTTATATTTTAGACTGCAGTGTGTTTGGTTATTGATGTAATTGAATTTGAAGGTTGGACAATGAATGTTTTGTTATTTAGACAATGATTTTTGCTTGGATTTATGCTTAATGGTTGTCAACTTATTGTTTGCATTTTTTTTATGAATTGCTTAAAATTCAGAAATTATGACTATGTTAATTTACATTTTTTTATTATTTACATAATCTCAAGAGCCCAAAGAAATTAGTGTCAAAATCAATTCATCTAGCCCACCAGTCGCCCACAATTGTGGTTCCAGCCCACCAGGCCAGCCCACACTAAAGTCCTGACCAGCCTTCACCAATTCGGTCTGTTCGGGAAAACCATTTCAAACCGAACTGATTTCGGTTTTCAAAAGGGCAGCACCGTTTCCGTATTCGGTTCGAAATTGGGAGCAAGAATCCGTCTCCTTCGGTTCGGTTTAGACCGAATGGCCACCCCTTGGCCTTTGACGGCTTGACCCCGTTTCCGTACTCTCTGCTTTTTTCCTTCTCCGGGAAAGGAAACTCACCCAACTCGTTTCCAACCCTGCTTCACATATTTCTCCGACCGCCGTTTCCAACCGTCGGCAAAGAACTTATCGTCTCAATTCTCTGCAATGGATGCCCTGTTCGACTCAATCAACGTCCGAGATCTCCTCTCTGCCGGCGACCTCGCGGACCAAACCTGCCCACTCTCCGCGCCTGATCTACGCCTCCTCATAACTCGTCTCGAGTCTCACTCGCTTCAGATCAAATCCAAAGTGCAATCCTACCTCCTCGCTCACCACGGCGAGTTCTCCTCTCTCTTCCAGCTCTGCAGCGATGCCGCGTCTCGGACCGTTGAAATCGACCGGAAAGTTTCCGATCTCTCGACTCTCTTGTCGGACACTCCCGTGGACGTCGAAATCAGGGAGATTCTGGAAGAGCTGAAGCGGAAGCTGAGAGAGGCGAAGGTGAAGAAGGAATTGCTTCAATTAGTGAATGCAATTGTGGAGATTAGCGACAAGTTGAAAGGAGTGAAGGAGGGAATGAAGCATGGGCGGCTGCTAATGGCTGCCGAGGAAGTGAAGGTGCTGAAGGATGTGCTGAGGATCGGCGACGAGGAAGCAGGTGATCCTTTGGTCTATGGTTTGCTGAGGAAGGACTGGCTGTCCTGCTTTGAGGAGGTGAGAGCTTTGTGTCAATGTCTGGGAGTGAGATGATTGCTGTTTGTTGATTGTTTTTGCCTGTTCGATTTTTTATTCAGTCGCGTGTTATTGTGTTTTCTTAGATGAAATTGCATTTGGGTTTGTAGATGCAAGGCATGCTTGTCAAGTTGATGGAGAAAGCAGTGCAGCTGGAGCTAGAACCATGCAGAGTTCGAGTTCGGTCTCGTTTGAGTGTTGATGAACTTGAAGGAGTGGAACTCAGAGCTGTTTTACTAGCAATGGAAGTGAGTATATAACTTGTACATTCCACCTTTCTTGTAGGTGGCCATTAATTCAGAATGCGAAAGCAATGTTCTGGATGCATCTATATGGTCACATTCTTGTATATGCATGCCCGTGAGATTGCCATTTCCCCCAACTTGTAAACTTGTTTTGCCGTTATGTTATACGTCGTGGGAAGCATTGATTTTTGCCAGAATTCCTTCCTGACTTCGTTGTTGTGTTAATGGCCATGTAGGTGCTTGGAATTTTGGATTATGGCCTTGCTAAAGTAGCTGATAAGATGTTCAAGTTTGTTATCACACCTGCCATGAACTGTGGGACAGCCACATCTTTTGCAGGAGATGTTAAAGATGAGGCAGTATTGGAAATTATACCATCCTCCGATCTTAAGGTTTGAGCGTTTCTTTTTTTATTTGGAACTAGGAGTTTGCTTTTATACATTGCCTTTTGATGTGATATTGGATAATGTCTAATCATTGCTTCATTTGGTTTTGCCTACTGCAATCAGACTGAAGATGTTGATGGTCAGACAATTTATTCCAGCATTCTTCAGGTTGTGAAATTTATTTCAAAATTCATATGCCTAGAAAAGGAATCTTGGGTTCAGTGTTTTGGAAGATTGACATGGCCAAGGATAGCTGAGCTGATTATTTCTAACTTCCTCTCAAAGGTTGGTTCCACCCTTCCAGGTCCTTTATCGGATTTCTCTTTTCCTTACATCACCATTACAGTGATTAGTAGTTTATTCCCGCGGTTCTTTTTCCACACAAAATTTCCTTCAGGACATTATTGCAAACACTTGTATCTAAGACTAAGTAGGCTTACTATTGGGACAATTGCAGAAGCTCTTCTCTCCATGATGTTTACCATTTTTCAAGGTTGGGTAGTAGAGTATTTGATTCTAGTGACTTATTTTTAAGATAATTCCTTCCAGGAAAATGCAGTTTAGGTTTTCCATCATATGTATCCATCTGGACGGGAAATGCAAAATTCATGCCTTCGGTTATTGGTGCAGTATTTTTTGCGCAGCAATAGTAACAAATTCTTTGTAACTTTCTTTCAGGCTGTTCCTGATGATGCTTCAAAACTGGTTGGCTTTCAGAAAATCATGAAAAACTCCTCAGAGTTTGAAAATGCCTTAAAAGAACTTAAGTTCATTTCAGCTTTTGATCAGTCAGACCTAAAGTTAAGCAACTTTTCTGAAAATGTCGAACTTCATTTTGCTTCTCGAAAAAGGACTGAAATATTGGCGAAGGCTAGAGATTTTCTCTTACATTGTGACTTCTCCATTCCTCAAGTAAGTTCTCCAGAACTGAGAAAGGCAGTAATATCTTTTCCCAGCTCTACGTTATAAGCTTTTAATACCTAAATCTTAATCAGGAGTTTATGAGAAAGAGTTCTCAATCAACAAATGGAGCAGGAGTAGCTGCAGAGCATATTGATCGTCTTGTTCATTTGCTTTTCATGTCCGAGAGGTGTTTGGTGTCCAAAGCAGCTTCACAGCTGATGGCTCTAGTTCATCAGACACTCAAGGTACGTTGCTAAGAAAGAACTGTATCATTGAGAGCTCCTTTTATTACATTTTGGGAGTTTTTTTGTCAGAGCTTGACTTTCTGCTTTCCTTGACGAATCATGTTTCAGGATGTTTGCTTGTCATCTCCAAAGGTTGCACCTGAATTTTATCGTGCTGCTAGGGATGCAATACTTCTGTATGAAGCAGTTGTTCCTGTCAAGGTTAGCCGTTATTACTTGTCATAGAGATCTATCTTCTTATCTGTTGCTGTCTGGAGAATAATATTTCATCGTCATCCTTTCATTGTCCGGAAATGGTTCTCTTTATGTCACCACTTTTTTGTTTCTAAATGATGACGATGATGCTAACTTGGAACCTTTACTCATGAAGCTAGAGAGGAAGCTGGATAACTTCAACCAAGTTGCTGTTCTGATGCACAATGACTGTCTTTATCTATCACAAGAAATACTCGGATTGGCATTTCAGGTATGCATGGTTTGACTCGACACTAGTATACAGTTTTAAACTGAAGATTTTTATTGATGCTGAAGTTTATATTTATAGAGCTGGGAGGTGTATTAGGGAACTAAGAGCAAGTTTATCCCATTGAATTATTGTCTTGCCACAGTATCGACCAGACTTTCCAACGTCAATCAAAGAACATGCAGTTTTTGTCGACATGGCTCCAAGGTACTATGTAATGGCCGAGGAGATACTGCAGCGACAAATTCAGCTTGTCATTCTTAATTTGAAAGAGGTAATTATATATAGTTCAGTGGAGTGTCATTGGTATATGAGCTTTGGACAGAAGTTTGTGCACGCATCCAATTTTTTAATCCACACAAACAAACTCTGCTTACTCTTGTTCTCAGGCTATTGATGGAGCCGGTGGTTTTCAGAATTCTCATCAGATGCAACAGTTTGAATCTGCAAAGTTCAGCATAGATCAGGTGGTCTTTGTCCTTGAAAAGGTACGAATTATATGGGAGCCACTCTTGCTACCTTCAACATACAAGAAAAGCATGTGTGCGGTCCTAGAGTCGGTTCTTTCCAGAATCACTGTGGAGATACTCCTTCTAGATGATATGGCAGCCGAGGAAACATTGGAGGTAACTAAAAGCCTGGCCTTCATTTTGTACCAGTTATGAACTGGGAGATTCTTGCTTCCTTTCTGAGATAGTATATATGCATTTTAGTAACACCATCCAAACGTGTGTGGGGGGAATAATAATAATACATTGCCTCAGCTCCAAAGACTAATCCAGCTAATGCTGGAAGGGGTGTCTCCTTTGCTGGATTCCCTGGTTTCTGCGGTCGTCTTCGAGAATAAGAAGCCTGAAGAAGAAGACTACTCCCCCAAAGATTCAGTTGATGATCTCATACCCTCTTTACGCAAGATCCGCAAGCTTGCAGGCAAAGTCTCTTCAACTTTACTTTACCATGTGATACCACTAGTCTGTTCTTCCCAAAGTGGAAATCCAAAACTGGTTTCTAAACCCACATTAACAACTTTGCAGAATTACTGGACCTGCCTTTGAAATCCATTACTAGTGATTGGGAAAGCGGAGAACTTCATAGATGTGGTTTCACAAAGACGGAGGTACGTGTATGACTTCTGAATTAGGAGTTTGGTTTCATGTTTTTGTTTTCATCATCTTCAAACCATTCTGCGTTTCCCCCATTTGCATTTTGATTAATGTCGGGACTTACAAATGGCAGGTGGTAGATCTAATCAGAGCCATATTCACTGATACGCCTTTACGTAAAGACTGCATAAGGACGATCAGTAATGTAAGCCCGTATTAAGTTCTTTAGCGAGGCCAAGGGTAGGAATCTTGAACCGGTATTTTTTCCAGTCAAAAGAGAAGAATTGTGGAGCTGGTTTTCTGGAGGTTTAGTTCCATAGATTTACGCCGGAAGCAACTGGGGTTTGGCTTCTGGCACTGATTGTCTGTCTAATCAACGATGGCTGGGCGCATTTACATCACCTACTGGAAATCAAGTATAAATTAGGAGTCTCCATTAGGTCTTTTGCATTGTATATTATACTGCTGCAGAGCCATACACACCACACCAGTGTGCTTATCAATGCTTGGTTTAACCGGTAATCAATTTGTATAATAATATATATAGTATTATAAACAGCGCGACAATGAAACAATCTACAATCCGAGTTCTTGCGACAAAGCCCCCTTATACCGTGATAAATTTTTTGGGTTCCTATGATAATACGATTGTCATAACATTTTTTTTTTTGACTAGTGCCGACTGACATCCTTTGTATTATTGCTCGACATATTATGACAAGAGTTGTAACAGTCACAATAGAGACAAAATTATGTTGTATTGTGACAAATTAGACGTACCATAGTAGATCAGATTCATTGTGCCACATCAAGTGTCTGAAAATTAATCAATGTCGGTTCCTGTATTCTTCTGTGTTTATACAATACCTACTACCCACTAGCTGAAATTTTTGGCTGACTATGTTGTATCTACGGGGTCGTGTGGTTTTGGTGATTGTTTGGTTGTGATAGTTACAATGTATTGTTTTTTATTTTATTTTTTGCATATACAATACATGCATTGTTTGCTTGAAGTGATGGAAACTATCACTCAAAATGAGTGATAGTACTATCTATACTAAAACTTGAGGTTGTTGAGATAGTTTTGAAAAGATTGTTGGATTTCTTTTTTGTTCCAAGTATACCCCTAGTTATATATACATGTTCTCATAAAAGCAAAGACAAAAGTGATATTTCTCACAATAAATAACATAACATGTTGAATACTAAAAGCACTATCACCAAAACCAAACAATATATTGTATATTACAATGCATGCATTGATTTAAGTATCACCAAAACCAAACAACACCTACATAAATGCATGACGTGGAACAAAATAAGGAATCATATATAGCAAGAAAAAGATTTTCTGGTTGGAGAGAAAAATAAAGTGGAAATGCTTTTGATCCATGTACTTTGTCGAAACTAGCAGCTATGGAGGGTATAGTTGCTCGCATGTCCAAGGGATATGCTTTGGGCATTTTTACTGAGTTCATATATATAAAGGGACTAAGGGAGAGCCACTCAGCCTTCTTTTGCAGGGAGGATTAATTAGTTCAAATGGTAATTAATCCCATGCACTGCACTCCTATCATTGTAAAGTACGTACTGACTGTTCTGCCAAAGGAGATTTGCCCAGTAATTCCGCTGCACCATTTCCATTGCTACTACTAATAGTCTAATAATATGATCATTTTCATCTCTTTTTCTATGGTTCTCTGTTTTTGTTTAAACTGTATTATTCTCATTACATCTTCAGCATTTTCACTTCGTTTTAGTTTCCTTATCAAATTTTCTTAAATTTAAAATGATGTGTTTGACAGGTTTCAATTAATTTATTGATTACTGCCTGGCCTAGTCAAAAAATTTTGGGTAGCCAAGCATTTTTTCGTATTTTTTTTATTACACAAACCTATTGAATTACTAAATAAACTATATCTGCGGAACCAAAAAAAAAAAAAAAAAATCTACGCATTTAACAGCTTTTTAAATGGAAAAGCAGGAAAGACGGGAACCATTTTCCTTCCCAAAAATAGTCAAAAACTACGGATCAAATCGGATAATACCCGACGGGACGGGTTCAAAATTGTCACTGTCACAGACACACGGCAAAGTATCTAGGGTGGGCGAAATGGCAAACTGCATTGTCATTTAGGAGTGAATGAATAATTATGCTTTTTGGCCAGGCTTAAATATTGTGTATGCCATTAGATAAACAAAAGATTATCTAGTTGTATAGAAGAGACGGTATAGGTTGGTTTAGAATTGGATGAATTAATTATTGTATCATCTTAATTCATTATTAATTTCATAAAAAATATTTATTTAATTAATTATTATATATAAAATAACAAGGTTTGCCTCCTCATACCTTCCCTCTTTTTCTAAAAATGCTTGTTTCGGGGCGGAGCTAGGATTTGGTGTTCGGGGGGGGGGGGGGGGAGGGGGGGCGGAGTTTCATACTCTACACAGCAAAAAGACGTTAAAATTAATGAAAAAATAAAAAAATTCAAAATATTATGATAACTATACTTTTTAAACATGATTCAAATCATTCAAAATAAAATTTAAACTAAATTTTTTTACCATGGCAGGTTCAATATAGATTAGAAAAGAAAAAAAATTAATAATGTGTTTTAATATTGTATATCCATCATATTTTATATTAGAGAAAAACAAAATTTATCGTAAAAAAAATTGAAATTGAAAAGTTAATCCATCAAGTTTTAAATTAAAGAATTTGAGGAAAACAAAATATTAGGTTATTGAATGACTACTTTTAAGTCATTTTTCAACTAAAAGTGAAAAAAAATAAACCAAAACTACCAAGGTTAGTTTTGAACCGCTGACATGGGGTAATTTAAGCATTCCCATCCACTGGACTACTACACATTTCTTGTCACTATATTGCTCACTAAATTATATTACCACTTAGCTTTAGTTAATACGAAAATTTCAGGAAGCTCGTGGGATTTACACGGAACTTTCGAGATTCTGGGGGGGGGGGGGGGGGGGCGGGGCCCCCCCGAGCCAGGCTGTAGCTCCGCCCCTGGTTTTGGATGACCCAGCCGACCCCCCCGAGCCAGGCTGTAGCTCCGCCCCTGGTTTCGGATGACCCAGCCGGCTCAAATTATGGTCCTGGTTGCGGTCTTATGACGTATATGGAAATATAGAAGTTGGGTTGTGTTTGAAGGAAAACAATTTTAGATCTAATCTGATGCGCCAATACCATCAGCAACCTCATGAATGTGTTTACTTGCCAGAAGATAGGATGACCCTGAATCAGCTTCCTTTGCGACAGAGTTCGGATGTGGGAGGTTCGTCCTCACTTATCTGTATGTGAGATGGTGCGGTATGTGTTGGTTCACATTCAGTGGGCGTGATGATCCTGAAGGATGAAGGAGGCTCTATTGTCTTAGGAAGAGGGTTGTTTTTGGAGGATCATGTCATCCTCGAAGCTATTAAGTAATGTCAGAACCATGGGGTCGCCCAGATTCGATATGAAGGGGATGATAATTAAGGTGCTTATTGATAAGATTAATTTCAAGGATGCGCATGATAGTCATGTTGGTGTTATTCTTGAGGAAATTATGAGTATGTTGGCTCTGGATAGTGGTTTTCATGTTCTATTTGTAGGTTGAATTGGCAATAGGGTAACCCATCTTGTGGCTCGAAAGACCCTTTCTTTACCTTCGACCTCGTGTCATATATTTGATTTTTTTTTGTACCTGGATTGGTTCCAGGGTGCAATCACTGATCTTTCTATCAATCAATACGATAATCTTTTGTTAAAAAAAATATTAATTTCATCAAAAATTAAATAAATAATAATTATATATAAAAATAATTAACGAACGAGTTATTTAAATAAAATGATGAAATGTACAATAAACTTATATTGAAGTGTATAGTGTGTGTTGAAAAAAACATTAGAAAGTTACAAAGGTGTGAACTAATTCCCTTCTATCAAGACCAAATTTAATTTAGTTGAATTTATCATTTCTAGTCCCTTGTGTTGGTTTCGCCAGGCAAAGGGATTGTTTGTGGCAAGCCATAATCAAGCTCTGTGGCTTTTGAGAGCCGTGAAGAGTAAGCGGCCATTGGCCAATGCGGCCCCGTAAGTAAAGGGAGAGAGAAGATTCTTTGAGTAGAAAGAATGACTTTTGCCTGCAAGTATATATCATCACAGTCTATTCTCTTGGATTTGCATCTTCTCCTTTTTATTTTCACTTTACAGTTTCCTCAACTCGACTCATCTCAATTGCCTCACTCTCTCGACAGGAGTATGAAAAATGGGCAATGAAAATGTATATGTATATAATCAGAAGCCAACAAATTAGATTCTGTTTGCTGTCAGCACCATCACTTTTAAGTTTCGACGAACAGCAGCAAGTACGCGGCAACACGCAGGATAAAAGTAAATATATATTGAAATCCTTTTTTGAGCATAGTATAATAATAATCAATTATAATTTTTTTTTTATTTTTAAAATTATTGAAAAATATATATTTACTTCACACAAGAGAAAAAAAAAATGTAAGCTGAATCATCATTACTATATAATTATCGTCTCATATGTGATTTAATACATATTTATTGTTGTTAACCCGATATCTCAGATGATATTCTCCATAATATAATAATAGTGAGATTGAGACAATGAACTCGATAGATCTTGTATCTGGGTCATTTTATCTCAACCTTAATGATCAGATGATTGACGGTAAAATGCTATGCACATCATCAGTGGCGGATCCAGGAACTTTATATAGGGTGTCCTCTACTCCTCTTCTAAAAATTAAGTTAAATTAAAAATTAAATAAGAAAATATCCTACTTGTCCAAAGTACAACAAAGCACATGATGTGTTTCGTATTTTGGAAAAATTGTAAAATACAATTGGTGTCTAACAATGCTCTATAAATCTCTCTCGATATATCCTACTAGACTAGGGGAGCCCGTAATTGGGTTTAATCGTTAGCTTTTGAAAATAATAGGGATAAAAAATAGCTTTTTACTATTATATTTGGATTTGAAATACAAGAACAAATGAGTTATAGTCTAATGAAAAATATGTTTACTAATAGTAGCAGCGACCCAAGTGCAAATAACATAGGCAACCACTTAAATATTTATATTTACCCATACACAAACTACTATTGAGAGATTATAATCGTTTTTTCCAAATTTTAGAAGTGTCCCGCTACCACTTAAATATTATTTTTACCTATATGCGAACTACTATCGGGGGTTGAATAATCGTACTCACAAATTTTAAGGGGTGTCCCGGGACACCCTAGAGCTACTTGTATCCGCCACTGCACTGCATGATTACTGTTAATACGTACTATATTTCATGTGGGAAACAGATGCATGACATGAACCTACGTACAAGTGTGGAAATCTTTTGATTCCAGCATTTGCGTATAACCTGGGAATAAGCTCGTTACATTAGAAAAGATGAAAGTCCTAATAAACTGGGAATTGGGTTGAAAATCGAATAAAGGGAGTAAAGCGACGGGAAGTGATAAAGCATTACAAATGGCAAAGGGGTTGGAGATCAGCATGAGGAAGAAAGGATTGTCCAATGGGATATGCTCTCTAATGCGAGACCATATATACGTAGCAGAAAGGGCTCTATCTTCCGGCATGCAGCACAGCAAACATTAATTCAATGATGAAGTTATATGTAAGAGTATAGATCGAGAGGGAAGTTGCAGTTGGGAGATTACAGGGCAAGTACCTCCATTGGCAGGCAGCCGCTTAGACGACAAACCCAATTATGTCTAGTCTACCGTCTGCCAAAGGAGATTTGCCCCGCGATTCTTCTGCAGCCATTCATCATCTCTTTTCCTTGTGATGAAATCCGCAGAGATACACAAATGCAGGTGATTTTTCATTTTTCTCTGATTCCTTTTTGGCTACACTACTTAAGATTTTGAGTAAAAAGAGTTGAATGTGGGCAGAAATTATGGTTTCTGCAAGGGTGGACACAGTTAATCCGTGATTTGAGATTTAATGGTAATACCATTAGTTTTTTTTAAAGCGGAATGATACTGATTCGGGTCAAAATGCACACATTTTACCCCCTTGTTCCTTAGATGTTCGAGGCGATTTCACCCAATAGGGTTCGGTTTTACGATAGGTTGTACTTTATTTTGATATGTTTCAGATCCTAGCAGGTAAAATCAACCCCGGGAACGAAAGTTGGACGAAAAGGAGCGAAAACGGGCCAAAAGGGGAGGACAGTCGCAAATCACGGTGGAAGCCAGGAGTTCACGGCCGCCTAGACAGTGAAGTGCGATGGTTCCAGAGAGTTTTGCACACCTCACTGGACCTTGACTGGATCACGATCGTTGGACCGTGAATACTCACCTTCGACCATGAAGTGCATTAATTAAACGATGCACTTTTGCTCGAGATCACGGTCCCAGCTAATGTTCATGGCCGTGAACTGGGACCGTGAAAAGTCTTTAATCTGGGTATATAAAGATATTTGAGCTGAAATAAGAGGGGGGGAGTCTAGTGAGATAACCTTTTCTTCTTCAAGACTTTTAGAGAGAGAAAGTGACGAACAAGGAAGAGGAAGGAGGCTAGGGTTTCATCCAAACTCAAGATTTTGGGAATTTTCACCTTCAAGGTTGATCTTAACACAAAAGGAAGAAAGCATTCATCTCCAAGATGGCTTTCTCTTCTCTCCTTTGTGTATTCCATCTACCTAGCATTGAGTAATCCTTTATTTCACTTGGGTGTTTGTAAACCCTAGCTAGAAGCATGTGAAAGTTTGTATGAATTGAATGATTGGTGTATGGTTGTGTTTGAATGCAAGTATTTAGGAATTTTCATTGATGTTGTGTTGCGTTTTCCATTTCCAACTACTTTGACAATTTGACCTAGGTAGAGGGAAACCCCCTTCTTGCTAAGAGGCTTTCAAAAGCTGAGTTTCTTTGGCCATATTGAGCCACCTAGCTAGGACACAAATTAGGGCACACCTCTTACTACGCTTAAGCACCTTGTGTTGGTTGCGATTTAGCCGTCCAGACTTAGATTCGAGGGTGAATATTTGGCAACCCTTAGACGATTGGCTAAGAGAGTTACCTAGGTAGATTGACTTGTTGTCCCTCGGCCAATTGGCCAAGAGAGTCACCTAGGTAGCTTGACTTGTAGTCCCTTACCCAATTGATTAAGAGAGTGAACCCGATTCACTTGTTGCGCTTCCCTACAGTTAGCAACGACCTTTACCATGCACTTTCATTCAATTTAACTTACCTTTATAGGCAGCTAGGGGGAAGAACACCTGGGTGAAACCTTCTCAATTAGTGTTCACACCATTTACTTTCCCAATCCCTTTAGTTTTAAATCGTAGTTTCAACCAAAAATCGTTTGCTAGATAATGTTTCAAACAATCGAAGTAGGGGTACATGGATCGACCTGGGTTTGGCTTTTAAAAAAAATACTTGCACTATATTGCACCCGATTAAGGTTTATTCTTGGGCCTTGATTGAGTTCTTTATTGTGATATTAGGGACGAGTCAATTTTTTGGTGCCGTTGCTGGGGAACATTCAGTCCGTTATTTGGAAAAGATTGTTTGGTGTTAATCTAGCTTTTACTTTTTGTTTTGTGTGTGAATCTTGCTTGTGTTAGACGAGTTGTGTTTCTTTGAAGTGTGTGCAGAAGGGTGTATGACCAGGAGTAATCTGACACCTTTGGCGCCACTAGATGAGAACCTTAACCGCACTCTCCGACTTTTGAATCGTGAGAGGGAGGTGGCAGAAGCAAGGAGAAGGATTGAAGAGAGGGGACAACCACAAGTTCTTCCCCAAGTTGAAAGAGTTGTAGTTGAGAAAGAGCTTGAATCTAAAGAGAAAGGAAGTGAAGCCGAGATGGCGGCTAATCAAAATGCTCAAGCGGGAGCTGAGGACCATGGGCTACTACATGGCTCCACGGGCGACGAATATCCAACCGAACAGTTTTCATCCACCCATGGCCGCCAACAATTTTGAGATCAAGCACGACCTCGTTACAATGATCTAGAACAATGTGCAATTCAATGGGTTTAGAGATGAGTCTTTGAGGGAGCATGTTTAGAGGTTTATCGAGATTGCGGGAAGTTTGAAGATAAATGGGGTGCCCGAAAATGATTTGAAGTTGAGGCTATTCTCCTACTCCTTGCGGGGAATGCGCTCAGGTGGCTCAACAATAGACCACCCCTCTCGATTACCTCGTGGGATCGATGATTTGCTCAATTAGTTCATGACCCGATATTGTCCACCTTCCAAGACGGCAGAGTGGCGCAAGAAGATCACCCATTTTGAATTGAGAGGAGGGTGAGTCATTGAGGGATGCATGGTTGAGGTGTTCTGACTTTTTCCTCCAATGCCCACATCACGGATTTGGAGAGCAGTTTCGGATTGAGACCTTCTACGACGATCTACACCAAGATGACAATATTCTCATTGACTCTCTATGTCAAAATAAATTGATGAACATGACTCCACCCCAGGTTACCCAATTGCTTGAAGATATGGTGACAAAAGGGTATGATTGGGGTTTGACGAGAACCGGTGTGAGGGATGCCAAGAGAGGAGTACGTTCCACGGAAGTGAGTCCTCCATTTGCCACCAAGATTGACCGGTTGATTGACGCTCTTTTTGAAGATAAGAAGCAAGGGAAGAAGTTGTTGATGGCATGTGATTGGTGTTCAAGTACCAACCCTGAGATTTCAGATTGCCAATTGATGAAGGAAGCAAGCACTCCCGAGGAAAAAGTGAGCTTCATTGCCAATTCTAGAGGGCACAATCCCTATAGCAACACTTACAACCCAGGGTGGTGAAACCATCCAAACTTTGCTTGGTCTTCCCCAAGCAATCCAAGACCCCCCGGTTTTCGAGGACTGACGGGGAATTATCAAACATTGCCTCCTTTCATTCAACAAAGGTCACAATTTCAAGGCTCGAACTTCCAACAAACATTCAAAGTGCAAGGTGGACAAGGGTTCCAATAACAACCCAAAAAGTTTGCAAATCCTGAAAACCTAGTCACCACCTTTTTGAGTACAAGTTCTCAAAATTTCGAGAAGATTGAGCAATTCATGGAGTGAGCCCTACCCTCTCAAACGATTGCTAAACCCAAAGATCAAAACGCCAGTTGCAACGCTATTCTTTTGAGGAGTGGAAAGGTGACCCCGGAGGTTTTTATTCAGGAAGTAACTGAAGGAGAGAAGATGCCTCCAACGGCCGATGATCAAGAAGGCTAGGAAGGGGAGGAAGGAGAGACTAGGAAGGCACCGCCGATGCCTCCCAAAGTGGCTGAGTACGAGCCCACTCTTCCTTTCCCGAGGAGGGTGCATAAGGACCGATTGGATGCGGAGTGTGGGAAGTTCATGAATATGCTAAAGAAACTCAACCTTACCATGACCTTCTTGGAGGCAATGGCATCTATGTCGAGGTATGCAAAGTACCTCAAAGGGCTCCTCACAAAGAAGTACAAGATTGAAGACCTCTCCACCATCACTTTAGGCGAGGGGTACTCGATAATCGTCCAAAACAAGTCGCCACTAAAGAAACCGGACCCAGATAGTTTTATTATCCCTCTTTGCATTGGAACTCATCATATATAAAATCATTGGCGGACTTAGGAGCAAGAATAAATGTGATGTCGTACAAGCATTTTAGGAATTTGAATCTATGAGAACTAAAGACTACTAAACTTAGTCTCACATTGGCCGATTGTTCCGTCATTAGTCCTAGGGGTATTGTGGAAGATGTGCTAGTAAGAGTTGGCAAATTCTTTTATCCAATGGACTTTGTTATCCTTGATATTAGCGAGGACTCGGATATGCCACTAATACTATGACGTGCTTTCCTTGCCACCGCCAAGACATTGATTGATGTGAATAAGGGTACTTTGATATTGAGAGATGGAGAGGAGAGAATTACTTTTTCGGTTGGCACAAAAAGTAAGATGGATGATGTTAAGGAAGTGGATTCGAGTGGTGTGGTTGCAAGTGGTGGTGAGCAATTCAAGGTAAACCCCACTAGTGTTTTTGTTCTTTTTGATGATGTGATGCAGGAATCAAAGGCAGGTACTAAGCCCGAAGGGAGAAAGAAGAAAGCGTGGCGTACAAAGTTGAGCCAAGCCTTTACATCGAGGAAGGATAACGGTAAGGCGAAAGTGTCGGGCCAAGAAGGCCACCCTATGGAGCTCAATATTGGAGGCGACAAGTCTCGTACCGAGACCGTGGCAGATCCACTCTCGAAGGCTTCATGCTCTCAAGTGTGATAGATCCGCAGCGTCGAGCTAGCGATGATACACTAGCGCTTGTTGGGAGTCAACCGAACGTCTGTTTGTTATCTTCTCCTTATTTTCTCTTTTTGTGATTGGGTTCTGAGTTTAAGTGATCGAGTTGAGATCACCGTACCAAATTGTGTGTCTGCATGTCTTGGATATGTTGTGATCAAGTTAGGGGCACGGTTGATTAGATCGAGTCAGAAAATTTTGGAAATGCCATGTTTTTCTCTCAGTTCACGGTTTTAGTCCTATTATTACGGTCTCTAACGGGCAGATCCACTTTTCAAAACAAATCGTTTTTGTAAAGATCACGGCCTGGGAGTTATTTTCACGGTCGACTTGACCGTGAAAATTAACCTCCGTCTCCGAACTGCTGACTCGTGCTATATATGGGTCGTGAACCCTTCTTCTTCACTTCATAACCACACACCGCAAGAATTCTCTGAAATCTCGCCAGAAAACGGTGACACTTGCTGTTCTCTGTTTACTTGGCGGCTTCCGGCCACCCAAAACCAAATCCAAGACTAGACCCACAATCCCCACGTCTAGGGCTACCTTCGCCGAAGTTTTGGAGCATTTTGGCTCTACTTTTTTTATGGCGAGGCGATTTTCGACTAGCATCCTATGCGGAAACTCTGGTGGGCACTAATTGGGTATGATTTGTGTTGGATTGAGAAAAATGTTCACCAAGAGAAAATATTTGAATGAATGTTGAACCTTTTGTGAATGATGGTTGGTGGCCATCGAGGCGCGGTTTGGGTTCGAGATTGTTATTTTGATGAACTATGAATCACCTAGAACCATGCATCGATGTGATTTCTGCGTGAATGAGCTTAAATGTTTGAAAACCGATCTTGTGGAAAGCCTTTGAAGGCATATGACCTTAGTGCAATCCTAAGTGTGGGGAAATGCTTTTTCTCCGCATTGATTTGTGGTTGATGAAAGTTTCCACGTATGGTGCATATGTCTTTTATGTTTTGCAGGATGATTGATGTGAATCATCGGTACATTTATTACCTAGTGAATCCTGAGAAGTATGGTAGCATGTTCGAGCAGTGGAGGTACATTGATGCTGGACCTCATTGGATTATGGACCTGGACACGTTCACCATGTTCAGGTGTTGGGCGCTGATGTCTGGGGTGCTCATCCATCCCCAGTGGCGACACCTCCTGTCAGTGGACGAGGTCATCTACAGAGAGATCTATATGGAGTTCTACTCCACTTTATCCCACGTGATACCGTCTAACAAGCACAACCGGCCATACATGGAGTTCATGCTGGAAGGTGAGCGGCAGGTCCTGACCTACGACATGTTTGCTCAGGCCATAGGGCTCGACCCCACTCACATGACCATGACAGAGAGGGAGTACACAGCTGACTTCCAATACGAGGAGGCATTCCACGCCATTAGACTTCCGGAGCACCAAAGCGATGAGTTCAAGGACACCAATGTAGTGAAGCTCCGGACTCCTTGGAGGATCCTACATACCAGCCAACTCAAAGTTATATACCAGGAGGATCCGGCAGTAGCCCATATGATGATACTTATGCTCCCGGCCTGTAATCCTCAATAAGCTGTTTGATTTATCGTTGACGTGTGTTTTATTTTAAGTGTGTTTGCTTTAAGTACTTTTATTTCACCCTTGACGTACCCTTTTCATTATTGTAAGCGTGTTTCATTTAATGCAACTATTTTCGATATGGACACACCAAAAAGGGAAAATACATTGGCCCTGCTAGGAAAAATATAATAAACTTAAAGGGAGAATAGATTGGTTAAATAAGGAAAATACATTGAGCAAACTTAGCACACAACAGAAGTTCAAGTAATTGAAGTGCACAATAATTCTACTCTCCTCTGCCTGCTCTTGTTCACAGATGCTCAACCAAATCCTTTCTCAGCGAGTTATGCACATCATGATTACAAATCCTATTATGCCTTATCATATACTCCACGAGGGTCGGAGTGTCATGATCTGGTTGATCCAATGAGACATCCAGATTAGTCTCATATTCAATTCTCTTTGCTTGTTCCTCTCCAAACTCATACCGTTGATCCTCAATCATATTGTGTAGAATAACACATGCTAGCATAAATTCTCCTAGTGTTAGCAAATTCCAAAACAGTCCTGATATTCTAACAATGACCCATCTTTCTTGTAGAATGCCGAAGGCTCTCTCAACATCCTTGTTGTATGACTCTTGCCATTTTGCAAACAACTTTTTCTTCTGGTTACTAGGATTGATAATGGTCTTCACAAATGTAGACCACTGAAGATAAATCCAGTCAGCCAAGTAACAACATTTATTGTAAATTGTACCATTTACTGACTAACTGACTTTTTGAAGATTTTATCTAACTACTTCATGGAAAAGTGGGGAGACTCTCAAGAGTGTTCAAGTCATTATTTGACCCAGCATTTCCGAAGAAGGCATGCCAAATCCATGTGTCGTATCATGATACAGTTGCGAGGAAAATGGTTGGTTTCCCCTTATATCTAGTATATTAGCCTTACCATGCCATTGGACAATTTTTCAACTGCTAGTGCATATAGTCGATTGAGCCGATCATACTCGGGAAGCCATGTCGCTCGATGTGATAAAGAAGGCGACAAAGATCCTCCACATTTTGTGTTCGTACGTACTTAGGGCCATAGATGCAGATGATGACATTACAAAATTTACGAACGCACTACAGTATGGTGGTCTCGCCCATTTCCAAGGTCTCATTTAGGGAGTCGGCTGAGCATCCATTTGGAAGCATCAAAAGGGCAGTAATAATCTTTTGTTCTGGGGAGAATGAGAGGTGATGATGACTTGATATATACACATGTTTTTGTCCACCATTCCTCTGCCGTTTGAGTCTCATCTGTCGCGTTTTAGGCCGATTTCACGCTAGGTTGTTCGTGTTTGTGATATTTCAGGTCCTAGTACGTGAAGGAAGGTTCAGGCACGAGTTCGGGGTTGATTGGACGAAGTTTGAACAATTGACAGAAAGCTGGGAAACCACACGACCGTGTGACGTGGCCGTGTGGAACCCCTTTGCGCGGGCAAACCACACTGGCCGTGTAGCGTGCATTAAGGCACATAAGTGAAACGCGACGTTTTATACCTCCACACGGGCAGCTGGAAATTCTACACGGCCGTGCAGTCAGGGAATTCTGGGGTTTAACCCAATATCGGGTCTTTTAAAGGGGAATTGATTTTCAGAGCTAGAAACAGAGTCCTAGAGAGAGAAAGTGCGAAGAACACACCATAGAGGTGATTTTGGAGATGAGTTTCATCAATCAAGCTTTGATTTCATCCTTGGAATGAAGATTATCATCCCAGAGCAGATTCTTCCCATCATGATGAGTATGGCTGCTTTGTATTCTGTTTCCCTCTCTCTCTCTCTATGGAGTAGAGCCTTCTCTTACTTGGGCATGAAGAACCCTAGTTCCATGTGTTAGGGATATCGATTGTAATGACGTTTGGATCGTGATACTGCTTGATTATAATCGATTGAAGTGTTTTGATCGAGTCAATTGAAGCCTAATCATCTTTGATTGATTTATGCTACAACCTAAGATAGATAGAATCTGATTAGGTTGTTAGAGCTTCTTCAATCGGTAGTAGTGAATCGATTATACGAGAGTTAGTCGATTCACTGCTTTCTACTGGAATCCAATTCCAGTAGTGGAGTTCTGTGTTAATTGCCTCAGCGTTCTATCCCGTTGAAGACTAGTCGTCTGCCGGGTAGTCTGTCTGAGAGGGCTTGATCATCTTAAGAGATGCCAAGCTACTGTCGGATCTTCCCTAGTTTACTCAATAGTAAATAAACCAAAGGTAATTACAACTTTGACCTAACTAAGGAGCTAGGGGGACTCATTCCCGAGTGACTCTTCCCCTGCTTTAGAACTTCGAACCATTTCCTGCTTTCTTACTGCTTTTGCTTAAAATCATATTCACTGAACTTAGTCTGCTAGATAGTAGATAATCACAGAGTAGGCAATAGATCTTGACCCCGGGTTGATAAATAGAACTTGCCACTATTCTTCATTTCCGGACTGCGATTACACTTGGTTACAGTTTGGTGTTGTGTTTTAGCGTGTCAAGTTTTTGGCGCCGTTGCTGGGGACTCTAGGTTATTGTGGAAACGTGAAAATTTGTTACTCTAGCTTTGTCTTTACTGCGTTCTCTCTCTTCCACCTTTGTGCCTTCACGGGTTGTGTTTGCATTATGTGTGCAGGTAGTGTATGACCCGTAGCCAGTCATGAGACTTGCTGCCATTAGACCAAGAGCTTGAACAGACCTGTAGCCTGTAGGAACTTCAAGCGAGCTCTAAAGGCGCGACTGGCTGCTAAGGAGGCTCTAGCACAACTGCAGATCAACCAGGAGGAAGGCATGAGTGAGCCTCGAAACAACAATGTGGTTGTCCCGGATGAGCACACCATGGGATATTACTGGACCGCCAGAGCCGCGGACATGAGGTCGCCCATTCAGCACCCTCAAGTTCCAGCCAATAACTTCGAGGTGAGCACCTTTGTCATCACCATGCTGCGCGGCTCAGTGATATTCTGTGGAAAAGAGGGGGAGTGCCCCAGATCGCATCTGCCGCGATTCCACGAGCTCATTGATGGCACCAAGATAAATGGGGTCCCAACCGATGCCATCCAGTTGAGGTACTTCCCATTCACTCTGGAGGGGCAAGCCAAGGATTGGCTGGACACTCGGCCTCCAAGATCGATCACCACGTTCGCCAACCTAGCGGACAAGTTCCTCACTCGTTATCATCCTCCATCGAAGACGGCGGACCTGCAGAAGCAGATCACCCACTTTCCTCAGGAGAAAGATGAAACCATTTGGGATGCTTGGGAAAGATACACCAGTCTTTTCCTGAAGTGTCCCAATCATGGGTTCAATGACGCCTTCAAGGTGGGAACCTTCTACCACGCCCTCTTCCCAGTAGACAGGCAGCAGATTGACTCGGTCTACGGCGAGAACATGCTGACCCAGACCCCGCCGCAGCTGAATCGACTCTTTGAAGAGATGGCAGAGCAGGGATATGATTGTGGAACTGCTAGGAGATTGAGACGAGCACCAGGTCGGGGTGTGCATACTTTAGCCACCGAGTCATCTGAGTTGGTGCATGTTGTCTCAAAGCTAGTCTCGGCCATTGATCATTCTGGGATGGTCCCAGGTACATGACAGCTGCAGACGATGCATTGCCAGTGGTGCGAGAGCACCCATCATACTGTGGAAGACTATCAAGCTATGGGGGAGTCGACTACACCCCAGGAGCAGGTGAACTTCATCAACAATGCTAGGCGCAATGGCCCCTATAGCAACACGTATAACGATAGGTGGCGCCAGCATCCCAACTTCTCCTAGAGTGGAAATAATCCTAAGCCACCAGTCTCCCAGAGACCTCCATATCAGCCCAGGCAGGGGCAATCCTAGCAACAACAGCAGTCTCTCTACCAGCCATTGCAGGGGCATGCTGCTCAACCACAGCCACGACCTTTCTAGCAGCCAGGTGCAACCCCTGCAACCCCAGTGCAGAATGATCCGATAGCTGAATTGCGGGACTTGGTGGGTTCCCTTGCTAGTTCCAGTGCTCATAAATTCAACACTATTGAGCAGTTGATGGAAAAGGCCTCGAGTAAATTCCTGGCTCTTGAAGCTGGCCAGAGGAAAACACAGGTTGTTTTGCAGGATATCCAAACCCAGTTGGGAAGTGTGGCTCAAGCAGTGGGACAGAGGGCTCCGGGTACCTTGCCGGGCCATACCATTCCTAATCCGAAGGACCCGAATGCCCACTGTAATGCTATCACTACAAAGAGCGGCAAAGTGACTGCAGACCCACCTGTCCTGGCCAGACAAGCAGGAGAGAGACCTGCTTCGACATTTCTGGCTGCTGAAAAAGAAATGGGGAAGGAGGTTGAGGTGCCTGCTCCTAAGCCGCAACCAGTGGTGAAGGAGTATGTCCCTCAACTTCCCTTCCCTACTCGGTTGCACAAAGACCGGCTAGAGGCAGAGTTCGGGAACTTCATGTCCATGCTTAGGAAGCTGAATGTTCAAGTGCCCTTCCTGGAGGCACTATCTCAAATGCTTAAGTATGCGAAGTTCTTGAGGATCTTCTCTCTAAAAAGCAAAAGCTGAACGAGTTGGCCACTGTGGAGCTCAGTAAGGAGTGTTCGACCATCTTGCAGAACAAGCTCCCGCAGAAGCGGAAGGACCCAGGTAGTTTTACTATCCCGTGCTCTATTGGGAATTTTCATGTAGAGAGGTCCTTGGCGGATTTAGGCACTAGTATCAATGTTATACCATATAAATTATTCAAGAAACTAGGCCTAGGTGAACCCAGTGCAACTAGGATGAGTATTCAATTAGCTGACCGATCTGTAGTTCATCCTAGGGGCATAGTGGAAGACCATGATAAGTCCCTAGATGGGTCCTTAGATTTCAGAACGGCGCAGCAATTGAATTGAGCTAACTCAATTCCAAGAACACGAGCAAAACAGGGTGTTGTGGATGGATGGATGGTCGATTTCGTGTAATTCCACACAACGGGGAAAGACTCAAAATAGATAAGTCAAAGCCTGGCCACGATCAGCGTGATTAGCTGAGCGATACAAGCACTCAAGCTGCTTAGAACTCTTCCTAAACAACTCGCAATCTCACGAAGCTCAAGCTTTGTGAACCAAACTTGGGTTTGTATTCGAATCAATGAAATCTGAGATTTACAATGCGATTGATCAACCTTAAATAGACTTACGTAACTAACAAGCTTAATACGGAAAACCAATTCTCAAACAAACAAGGAAATAGAGTTCAAACATAAAAGGGAAAACACTCAGACACAATCCTAGTCCAAAACGGATTCGGATTACCCCTTGCAATACAGTGTTCTCGGCAGCTTCCATACGATCTTGCTCGCCTTCGTCGGAAGCCTTCCAAGTATGGTTTTGATCAACCAATGCCTCTAAGTTGCTCTATGAAAGTTATGCTTTCATGTGGTTGCATTCGTGGAACTCGATTCTCCTTCAAACCAGTCGAACCAAGCTCCAAAAGTTGGTATCCCAGCTGTCTTTCAGACTTGGAGAATTCTTGGCAGTTTTCCAGATTCAGCATAGCGTTTTGAGCAGCTCGAAAATCGATCTTCTTGGCTTCCTCTCGAGCATCTAAGCATGTTCCGTTGTAGAGGGTTATCCCATCTTTCAAACTAGCCTTCAATTCTTCATTTCCATCGAGCCATTTGTAAGGAACGAACTCGCAAAGTGAACTACCTGAAACTGTAAGAATACTTAGCAAAAATTCAGAGTTAGTTAATGGGAATGGGTTGGATTCTTTGGCCATCAATTGGGAACTAGGATTTGATCCAAGTGAGATCATATCAGGCCCCCCTCTTGAAAAAGTGTTTCCCTCAACAATTTGACCTTCCTTCTCTCGAATCGTTCACAAAATAGAATCCACACTGGGTCTGCATATGGCTGCTCAATCTCGAAACTGGAAAAATTTAGGGTAGTGTTCTTCGTCGGATGAATTGGGCGTTTCGAATTTACACATTCCCTGGCTAATTCACCGCCTTCACGAGCCTTGAATGACTTCAAATTGCACTTCTGATCCGATCTTGCCTCTCGACTTTCTGTCTTAATCGCTGAATCGACGTCTTCCGATTTCCCGCCAATGTCAGAGTTTGAAATGGCCGTGCCCAGAATCCCCAAATCCGAATTGGACATTTTTATCCCAGTATCACCAATCGAATTGGATTGTTTCCAAAGCTTCATAGGAATGAATTTGATGATTCCGCGTCATTCTTTGGCGTCGAATCCCCCGTGATTGCTCCAACCCATTCGCTCAATTTTTCAGCGTAGTTGAGCCTTTCCAGAGTAATTTCGGCTTGAATCGGATCGCCAGCTGTGGCGATAGTTGGCTTGGTATCATCCTGGGAGGACTATTCTGGTATCATGGGGAACGTGTAGGCACTAATGGCGGGGCTCGATTCACCTCCCATTGTTCCCCCCAATTGTACCTCTCTCCTGCCCTGTCTTCTTCCCGCCGACAAACAGAGCTACTTAGAAGTAGCTGGCCTGCGTGGATGAAACCGCTTCAGTACGGTTAGCAGGTAGCGGTGAGTAATGAAACTCGCCTCCTTCTTTCCCTCACTCGTTTCCCCATTTTCCTTGGTCCGATTCATAGCCAATTGATGCTGATCAGCTCGAACCTCAGCAGGTGTCATTGGCTTGAGCATGAATTGTCGGCCTTGGTGCTTCAACTTATAGCAATTAGTTCCCCCGTAGTGCCATACCTGTCGATCGAATTGCCAGGGACGCCCAAGTAGGATGTGTGCAGCCTGCATTGGAGCAACATCAAAATCTAGCTCATCCTTGTAATCTCCAATTGCAAAAGGAACTCGGGCTTGCTTAGTCACTTTGATCGCCCCGTAATCATTGAGCCAGTGTAAATTGTAGGGTTCTGGATGCTTTGTCGTACGTAGACGAAGCTTCTTAACGACGTCGGCGCTAACGACGTTTGTACAACTTGTCGTTAACGACACACCGCGAATGGAAGAGGTTGTCTCTCTGTTCTGCAGAATCGTTAGCTTCTATGATCAACGCCCTTTGGGTTACTGTCAACAATTTGCCAGGCGTGGGAGTTGCCATGATGATCTCCTCATCGACTTCTTCTTCAGTCGATGTGTTACTGTCCTTCCCTTGCTCTTCTCCATCACTGACGTATTCCCCTTCACACAGAATTAGTGTTTTTAAATTTGGACACTGGTTCGCTTTATGCCCTCGTCCGTGGCACTTAAAGCACTGAATTGAACTTGTTGAGGTCTCAGCCTTGCCTTGATATGTTGGAGGTATCTTCTTGGGAACGCTCTTGGGGATCTCAACCCAAATTGGTGTTGGGTTTAACTCCAAAGAGTTCTCTGGTACACTCCGGTTGGAAAACCTCCTGGCCTTGGCTTGCTTCTCAATTTTGATCGCCAAATGCACAGCTTCCTCTAGCTCAACGAATTGCCTGAGCTCTAACTCCTGCCTGATGTCTCGATTCAGCCCGTGTAGGAATCTGGCAATGGTGGATTCTCGGTCTTCTCGTACATCAGCTCGTAGCAGAAGCATCTCGAGTTCCTTGAAGTATTCATCAACTGTTTTGGTTCCTTTTCGAAGTGATTGAAGGGAATCGAAAAGCTCCCTTTGATAGTACCCAGGAATGAATCGATCACGCATTAATGTCCTCATCCCATGTGGTAACTTGAGGCTGAAGATTGCGCCGCCTTCTCATTTGAACCTGTTCCCACCACGTTGCTGCGTAATCGGAGAATTCGTAGACTGCAAGCAGAACCTTCTGTTGTTCAGTATAGTTTCCACATTGGAAGAATAAAAGGATCTTCCATTCCCAATCTAAATAAGCTGTTGCACTGTTAGTTCCTTGAAAAGAGGGAATTGTCAACTTGATTCCTCGCAGTTCTGTGACCAGACCGTCGAACTCTGCTCCATTGTTTCTCCGGCCAAAGTCCCGATTGCCTCGATTGCGAGGGCTCGGATCGCCTTCAGTGGTGATTAATTGCCTCTCAAGATTTCGTAGCCTCTCATCTAAAGCGTGATTGATGTTATTTGGATCGTTCTGAACCGTCTGGGTCGTGGCTGTTTCTGCCTCTGCTTCTTTGTCTGGTGGCTTCATCTCGTCAAGTCGTCAAGTGATATGATCCAGTTGCAGCTGAAAAGAAGCATTCATCTTGGCAAGGGTAGCCTGAATTAATGCCATGGGATCCTCCCTGTTGGGATCCCCCATTGGAGCTCCTGCATTGGTCTCCTTCTTCTTCTTCTTCTGTTCCGAAAGTAGGACTGCCGAGTCTGCCGAAACAGGGCCTTTAGATCTTGTCCAACGAGTAGTTTCGGCCACGTCTTCCGTCTTGTCCACTGTGTATAAACCGGGCTCTGATTGCCACTAGATAAGTCCCTAGATGCGTCCTTAGATTTCAGAATGGCGCAGCAATTGAGTTGAGCTTACTCAATTCCAAGAACACGAGCAAAACAGGGTGTTGTGGATGGATGGATGGTCGATTTCGTGTAATTCCACACAACGGGGAAAGACTCGAAATAGATAAGTCGAAGCCTGGCCACGATCAGTGTGATTAGCTGAGTGATACAAGCACTCAAGCTGCTTATAACTCTTCCTAAACAACTCGCAATCTCACGATGCTCAAGCTTTGTGAACCAAACTCGGGTTTGTATTCGAATCAATGAAATCTGAGATATACAATGCGATTGATCAACCTTAAATACACCTATGTAACTAACAAGCTTAATACGGAAAACCAATTCTCAAACAAACAAGGAAATAGAGTTCAAACATAAAAGGGAAAACACTCAGACACAATCCTAGTCCAAAACGGATTCGGATTACCCCTTGCAATACAGTGTTCTCGGCAGCTTCCATACGATCTTGCTCGCCTTCGTCGGAAGCCTTCCAAGTATGGTTTTGATCAACCAATGCCTCTAAGTTGCTCTATGAAAGTTATGCTTTCATGTGGTTGCATTCGTGGAACTCGATTCTCCTTCAAACCAGTCGAACCAAGCTCCAAAAGTTGGTATCCCAGCTGTCTTTCAGACTTGGAGAATTCTTGGCAGTTTTCCAGATTCAGCATAGCGTTTTGAGCAGCTCGAAAATCGATCTTCCTGGCTTCCTCTCGAGCATCCAAGCATGTCCCGTTGTAGAGGGTTATCCCATCTTTCAAACTAGCCTTCAATTCTCCATTTCCATCGAGCCATTTGTAAGGAACGAACTCGCAAAGTGAACTACCTGAAACTGTAAGAATACTTAGCAAAAATTCAGAGTTAGTTAATGGGAATGGGTTGGATTCTTTGGCCATCAATTGGGAACTAGGATTTTATCCAAGTGAGATCATATCAGACCTCCTGGTTAAGGTTGGAAGATTCTTTTATCCTGTGGATTTTGTTGTCTTGGACATCAATGAAGACGCAGAAGTGCCCTTTATTCTAGGTAGGCGTTTCCTAGCCAACGCCAAGCCTCTCATAAATGTGCATGATGGGACCCTGACTTTGAGAGATGGCGAGGAGCAGATAATATTTTCCATTTCTAATAATATGAATGTTATCTCCCCTGTGCATGATTTATCTCACCAGGTACACGAGGTTGTCGTGTATCCTTCTGTGTCTTCCGTTTTGCAGGACTTTGCACCCCCTCCTCCTCCACCGCCACCGCTTTCTGAGTTACCAAAAGAGCGGATTAAGGAGGAGTGGCAGCCGAAATTGCAGGTAGCTAAGCCTACTCAAAAGAAATCCGAAGACCACTATGAGTTTGTCCCGCCTCCTGAGCCACGACCGCCCTAGCCAACCGAGTATTCACTCACTTGCATCCTGCCTGATGGCCAGGTCAAGTTGACAAGTGCTGGTGGTCACACCCGTCATGTGCATGGCCACCATCTGAAGCTGTACCTCAAGAGCGATGTGGATCCGCTCTTGAAGGCACATGTTCCTACACATCTCTGAGCATCCACCCTCTGCGTCCAGCTCAAGACATAAAAGAAGCGCTTGTGGAGAGGCAACCCCTCCAAGGTTTGTTTTCCTTTCGTTTGTTTTCGGTTTGTCCACTTGGAACTATGGTTTCTATCACCCAGATGTTTTGATGACTCTAGCTCTGCTGGCTGGTCCCATTTCCAGTCCCCCAGGAGTCCGTTTTCCCGGTAACATCGTTTCCCGTTATCTTTCCCTCTGCTCCATTGAGGGCAATGTTGTACTTAAGTGTGAGGGGTTGTTTATCTATCTTTGACTGCTAGATGAGTTTGTGTGCTTGGAGCCTATTCCACTGTCCAATTTGATGAATTGAGGGCTCCAAGTACTGTTCCCTGCAATATCCTGCTCAGTATGCTTTGAATTGATAGTCTTTATGGTGATATGCAACCTAGGGAGGTAGTGTAGCACTATGGAGGATGTTGATGCATTTAAGAAGTCTCCTTTTTTTCTTCATATTGTGTTGGTTGATTATGTCAATTAGTGATTTTATGACCCTTGAATTGTGTGGTATTGTGGACACTCTACTTATCATGGACTCCTGTATCGTGTTTTGAAAAAAAGGTGCTCTAAATTGTGCTTTTAAAATAACGTCTCCCGTGCAAAAAGGGGTGAAAGTGTGTATGGGGAGACGGGAATCCGTTCCCAATTTCCACCTACTACCTCCAGCCCCCTTACATTTCGTTCCCCCGCACGAGGCTCGAGACATCTACTCCCGTCAAGGCGGGTAAGAGCTGCTCCTGGCATGGCCAGTAAGAGTTGGCCTTCCTCAAAACCTTTAATAGGTGGGAGCCCCATTTTCTGGAAATAACAGGTTGGGACCCAAAAAAAAAAAGAAGGGTTCCAACCATCTTCAAGATGAAAATAGAGCACCTTAAAAAAAGTGAGTCCATGAACTTTCTGTTTTTGAGAGTCCCTTCGTCCATGATTCATTTTTCCTCTGATCACTATTTGCCATGATGCCGAATCGAAACTAGAGTTCTCGCCGAAGAATCTAGGAGGTGTCTTGTGCGTCGGTTGACCTCGTAAGTTGCTAAATGATCTAAAAAATCCTCTGCCGACGATCGGGGTTGCATGTTGCTATAGAGGTCTGGAGAGCTGCATTGGTTTGAGTCAAGCAAACGGTTAAGTGTGGGGGAATTTGATGGCTTGATATATACACATGTTTTGTCCACCCTTCCTCTACCGTTTGAGTCTCATCTGTCGTGTTTTAGGCCAATTTCATGCTAGGTTATTCGTGTTTGTGATATTTCAGGTCCTAGTATGTGAAGGAAGGTTCGGGCACGAGTTCGGGGTCGATTGGACGAAGTTGGAACGATTGACAGAAAGCTGGGAAACCACACGACCAAACCTTAAAACGACACGGCCGTGTGACGTGGCCGTGTGGAACCCCTTTGCGCGGGCTAACCACACTGGACGTGTAAATGGTCCATTGTGGCCGTGTGGAAATCCCAGAGAGCTCACATGGGCAGGTCGAGATTTTACACGGCCGTGCGGTTCTGGCCGTGTAGCGTGCATTAAGGCACATAAGTGAAACGCGGCGTTTTATACCTCCACACAGGTAGCTGGAAAATTCTATACGACCGTGTGGCCTGGCCGTGCAGTCGGGAAATTCTGGGTTTTAACCCAATTTCGGATCTGTTGAAGGGGAATCGATTTTCCGATTTAGAAATAGAGTCCTAGAGAGAGAAAGTGCGAAGAACACACCCTATAGGTGATTTTGGAGCTGGGTTTCATAAATCAAGCTCGGATTTCATCCTTGGAGTGAAGATTATCATCCCAGAGTAGATTCTTCCCATCATGATGAGTATGACTGCTTTGTATTTTATTTCTCTCTCTCTCTATGGAGTAGAACCCTCTCTTACTTGGGTATGAAGAACCCTAGTTCCATGTGTTAGGGATATCGATTGTAATGACGTTTGGATTGTGATACTGCTTGATTATAATTGATTGAAGTGTTTTGATTGAGTCAATTGAAGCCTGATCATCTTTTATTGATTTTTGTTGCAACCTGAGATAGATAGAATCTGATTAGGTTGTTAAACCTTCTTCAATCGGTAGTAGTGAATCGATTATACGAGAGTTAGTCGATTCATTGCTTTTTAATGGAATCCAATTCCATTAGTGGAGTTTTGTGTTAATTGCCTCAGCGTTCTATCCCGGTGAAGACTAGTCGTCTGCCGGGTAGTCTGTCTGAGAGGGCTTGGTCAGCTTAAGAGATTCCAAACAACTATCGGATCTTCCGCAGTTTAATCAACAGTAAATCAACCAAAGGTAATCACAACTTTGACCTAACTAAGGAGCTAGGGGGACTCATTCCCGAGTGACTCTTCCCCTGCTTAAGAACTTCGAACCATTTCCTGCTTTCTTACTGCTTTTGCTTAAAATTATATTCACTCAACTTTGTCTGCTAGATAATAGATAATCACGGAGTAGGCAGTAGATCTAGAACCCGGGTTGATAAATAGAACTTGCACTATTCTGCATTTTCGGACTGCGATTACACTTGGTCGCAGTTTGGTGTTGTGTTTTAGCGTGTCAGGTGACCGGAAGCATCTCGGCCTTGCTGGAAATAGGATTCATGTTGAACGATGTCTGTCTTGATTCGGTTGTACAAGGATAGGGACATAAAAAATCTCCTTCTGAAGAACCTGGTGTCGTAAGTTGGATTTGGAACAAAATATTGTTGCATAAAGTGTTGGTGTGCTTCTACCCTATTACGAAACATTGATTTGTGTGATTGTGAACGATGATGAGATGTGAGTGCTTGTTGTTGGCACAAGAAGGATCCTTCCACCACCATCATTTGTTGACGTTCACGGTTAAGTTGGCACTCATACTCCCATTGCCTATCATCGTCTTCCTGCTGCCTCTTCTTAGCTTCTCTATTAGGGGAACTCATGATGCAGAAAGAGCTTGATGGAAATATGGAATGTAGAGAGAAGTATGAAATTGTGAGAATGAAGAAAGTTGAATGGTTGGAATTAATAGAATGACAAAGTTTAGCCACCATTTATAGAAACACGAAAAGATTCATTCAGCCACAATATGGCTAAAGGTTGATGAACAGTTGATGGACCGCTCAATGGGATCAAAGGAAGAGGAACAGTTGATGGCACCACTCATTATGAATAAAATTGGATGAAGAGTAGATGTCATCAATCATTCTGATTAAAGTTGGAGGAACATTTAATGCCACCACTCACTCTGACTAAAGTTGGGTGAATAGTTGATGACACAATTCATTTTGTGAAACATGCGAAGAATCATGGTCTTCATAAACATTATTTTGATTTCGTCATTGATGAGTCATATTTTATTAATATGTATATTTGATTAGATGCATTATTAAATGATCATATGTATATAATCTTCCAACTGGTTATGGTAGTACACTATTAAATGATCATATGTATATAAAGCATATTTGAACCCCTCTAAAAAAATTCAAATTATTGACACCAATTCTTTCTGGACATATAAAGTGTATCAGTAGTCATTACGATACTATACTTGCCCCCAATAATAACTTGTTGATTAAAGGAAAGTCTTCTTGTAACCAATAATATGATAAACCCAAGATATAATTTATAAAGCTGACATCACAAGAGTAAATGTTTTGGCCTCATCTCCAACAGGTGGTGACTTCAACATGCTTTCAAGCTCTTTCACGAACCTCTCCATTGCCTGAACCGACAAGCTAATCGCCAGAACAATCCCATCCTCTCCTTCCTTGTTCTTACACGGTATGAAAAAGTTTGTTAATCCCGGAGTCGGTCCGACATCTGGCTTACCCGGGCCAACATACACTGGCGCGCCCCACCCGAAATCCACAGTCTCAAACCCGGCCCTCGTCACATCTGACACTAAATATGTCCACCTTGTCTTCAAGAAATTAGGTCGTCCTTTCAACGCCATTAGATCTGCAATTGACTTCATGTACTCCTCCGTCACCTCACCTTTGGCCTTTATCACAAGATCTAGAGCGTAACCTAATTGGTTCTGACATAGTTCGCCAGCAAGTGCCTCTGCCACCGCAAAGGCGAAGGTGTTTCCATAATAACCTATGGGCAATGGCGGATCGGAGAATTTTCCTCGCATGCTGACAAGGTAGACCATCCTCATCTTTTCCTGGGGGTGAGGCCGAAGTGCGACTGTTCGACACTTCCAGAGGCATGATGCCAAGATCTCAAATTGGGAATAAGAATGGCAGAGGTGTGGAGGAGCGTGGCGGCGAAGGGCGGATAATCGGGAACGACCGAAGAAGAAGGATTTATGCGCCATGTTGTCAAAATGCAGGGGCATTGTCGTCAATGTGTTGTTGTTATTGTTGTTGGCTTGTTGTTCGTACTCGCGGTGGGTATGTGTCAAGCGTGGAGGTGAGCGTGCACTAAGAAAATGTCTTTCCCACACAGGAGGGATAGAGGGAGCGTGGGATTCTTGAGCGATTTCGCCAATGGCGGACATGAACTGGACCAGACCCGGAGCATCACTCATGCAATGGGAAAGGCGGAGGGCAAAGATGAAGCTGCCACATTTGAGGCGCGTCACCTGTTGTATCAAATTAAGAGAATCAAAGAACAGAAGTATTGGAGACAAAATAAGTAGCTATATGGGCAGATATCAGAAGTCGTGACAATAAATTTAAAGTAAATTAATATATTAATATATAAAAGTCTACCATTAATTAATATTAATTTAATATATAAAAGTCTAGCATTGGAGTTACTATTCATTAGTGGCTCCCAAATCCAAGTGCAAGTATTAAAGTTTCAAGTCTTTCTTTTACCCCACTCTCTTATTTTATAACCTATGTTTTCATTTATTGTTCGTCGGATCTAGATCTATTGCCCATTTCTAATAAGTTTTCATCTATTGTTGATTAGGTTTTCGGCTATGATCTTTTGCCCAAATCATCGCCTTGGATCATTAATATATTAATTAATTAATATATAAAAGCCTAACATTGGAGTTACTATTCATTAGTGGCTCCCTAACTCCTCCAAGTGCAAGTGGGGAAGTTTCTAGTCCTTCTTTTACCCCTCTCTTATTCTATAATCTATGGGTTCATCTATTGTCTGTTGGGTCTACATCTATTGCTCATTGTCTAATAAGTTTTCATCTATTGTTCATTAGGTTTTCGTCTATGATCTTTTACCAAAAATATCGCTTTGGTCCACCAAAATGCAACTCATCTCGAAATAATAACTTGTCCTCTTCCACCATTTGCCACGACTGCTACTGAAGATCCATACCTTATCTATTATGCACAATCCTCGCATTCGCGCAATAATTCACAATCCTTCTCCAAACACTCTCGGTGGACTCCTAAGTTGTACCCATTCATCGTGTCCAAAGACCGCTAGCAAAAATCCATACCAAATCTGCTTTGTGTTGCTGAATTTTGTATCGGGACCGAGATTCATATTCATTAGTTTTTTCTTATCTCTCCTTTTGATTTTGGTCAAGCATGACAATTGAACTCAAACTCATGGGTATCCAACATAATTCGACCAGGTCGAAGCGACTTTGAACCCAATTTTAGTATTTTTAAAATTTCTATTTTTTCCTTTCGTCGAGGATGACAATTGAACCCAAACCATTGTATTGACGAGTTTTATATCAAGAGTGAGTTTTATCTGATTTTTAGTTGGTAGGTTGGGTTGAGTTTGAATTTTTTAAAAACTCAATTCGACTTGGTCAAAGCGAGATGAACACAATGTTGACGAGTTTTTGATCGATATATAGATTTTTGTCTGCTTAATGTTTTTTTATTTCTCCTTTTCCTTTTGGTTGATAATGACAATTGAACCCAAACTCGGTGCTGACGAGTTTTGTATAGAGAGAGTTTTATCTTATTTTACAATAGACATGTTGAGCCGATTGTGAATTGTTAAAAACTCGGTTCGAACCAATCAATGCGAATTGAACTCGGTGGGTAGAGTTTTGTAGGGAGCGAGTTTATCCACTTTAGTGCTTTTATGTTTATCCTTTTCCTTTTGGTTGAGAACCCAACCCTATGGGTATCCAACCTAATTCAACTAGTTCAAAAAGTCTTAAACCCGATACTTACAAGTTTTTGGGAGGGAGTGAATTTTATTCGCTTTTGTAATTGGCTGGTCGGGTAGGTTTTGAATTTGTTACAAACTTGGTTCAACCTTATCAAAGAGGGTTGAACATGATATTGCCGAATTTTGGTTCGAAGGCGAGTTTTATCTGCTTTATTGTTTGTTAATTTCTCTTTATTTTTTGTTGTTGAGAATAAAATTGAATCCAAACCCATGGGTTCAACCTAATCAAACCTGCGATTAGTCCCGAAAATCCATAACAAGGAGAATCAAGATGAACTTGAAAAAAACAAAGCAAAAAGAATACGATCTAAAGAGAAGATTAAACATAGAAATCATTTGCTCGATGACACTTCTCCCTTATTAAGTTCATCGTTGTGTCGACTACATGGAGTTGTAGATGACAAGCTCTTGACTTTGGGTTAAAATTCAAACTATCAATCTTTAAAATATCATCTTCTTGCTAACACGAGAAGCGGTAGCGAGCGGGCTAATCAGTGGCGGAGCCACATGTGGTCAGGGTGGGTCATTTGCACCACCTTGGCCCCAAAAATGTGGAGTAATTATAAACAAAAACTAATATTTTTTTATCTATATTTAACTTTTAATTAATATATTCTGTAAGTGAGTTTAATATAAACAAAAACACGAAACTTAGGGGTCTTTGTTGCTATCGGTTGTCATTCAAGTTTTGAAAGAGCACTTAATGCAATAAGCAAAGTAAAGAAACACTTCTAAATATGATGAGTTGTGGAATCATGAACGATTTTTCGTTGTGGTATCTTAACATCTCTGATTCGGGTCTACTTGTACACATTTTGCCCCTCATTTCTTGATAGTTTGACTTTTCATTTAATCGTTCCTCTACATATTTCACGCTAGATTGTGCTTATTTTGATACATTTCAGGTCCTAGCACGTGCGGAAGGGTCGAGGACGAGTTCGGGACGATTGGAGGTCAAAAAGTCAATAATCAAAGAAAAGTACAACACTTCAGTGAAGCGTAGGCGTCCATGAAGCAGCCGCAGTTCACGGTCCAACATTGGAGTTCACGGTCTTCCAAGACCGTGAACTGAAACCTCAAACCGTAAACAACGAGGAATCCAGCGAGATTCCAGAGGTTACTAACGAATAGGCAATTCATGGTCTCTAAGACTGTGAACTTTGAGTGTAAACCGTGAACCCTGGAGAGTGAAGCAGTGAGTTTGGAGACGACGCTGAGTTCACGGGCGCGTTATGGTGTTCATGGCCGTGAACTGGGCTCGACCTGGGTATAAAAACAGCAACCAAAGGAAGAAGAAAGGGGAGCTGGTTTTTGGAGAAGGAACACTTTCTTTCTCTAGGGTTTCAACCCAAAACACCAAAGGGTTGTTCAAGTGTGTGTGTGTGTGTGAGAGAGAGAGAGAGAGAGAGAGAGAGAGAGAGAGAGAGAGAGATCTTGGAGCTTAATTGAAGGCATTGATCAAGTTTGGAAGCTAGGAATCCAGCCTAGATGAAGAAGATGAAGATATAGAGGTTTCTTTGTAATCTCTCCCCCCTCTCTGTAGAAACTCACCCTCTTCCCTTGGGTTTAAGAACCCTAGGTTTAGATTTGGGTTTAATTTTGATGTATGTGACAAACTCCGTGATTGATTGATGTTTTACTTAATTGATGGATATTTTCATGAATGGCATGAGTTGTGTTTCCATTTATGTATTGAGCTTTTGACCTAGGAGGGAGATAATCCCCTTAGAGCCCCCCCTTTTGGCGTCTTCGGGTAACTCCTATCGTATATTGTCCGGGTAGTCCACGAGGGAGTTGATTTGACCGATCTCCTAGCATTATGCGAAACCCTAGTTTGAATAGAGCACTACCCATCCATCGATTTGCCGTTCCGGGTGGTTCTCGAGGGAGTCCATCTCCAAACGGTAGTGTAGTTGAGTCGATCGAGCTAGGAGGATACCCAACAGCGCTCCAAATAATGGACCTAGGACGATTCAACCCAAGAGAGCTCCCAACCTTGTAAATAGCTAGGTTAGTGGTTAGCTAGGTTAGTTAGTTTAATTCTTCTAATCACCATCCTAGGTTGGCTAGATAACGAACCATAAACCTGAAGTAGGGTAAGCCTAGATCCCCATGGTATGATAAATTCTTATTGTTTGCTTGCCCTATGCTAGACCCGATCGGCGGTTATACTTGGCCGTCGATTGGGATGTTGTAGTTAGAACGAGTCAATCTCTCATAATGTGCATGATGAATGTATTTTAGAATTTTTTTTGAAATATGAACACATCATAAAACATACGTTATATATTTTTTTCCACCTTTGACCCACATTAGATGAATTTCTAACTAAACTAGTATAATTAATTCGCTGAATCTGTCAACATTTTCAAATTATTAGTCAAATCTTTCGAAATGTTAAATATTAGTGATTTTTTTTTGTAACGGATAATAATATATATTAGTTATTTGTATTTACTCATACATATTATTCAAATCTTTTCTTGATTAAAATTTGTATTTACTCATAAATATTTTGCTAAACGTGTGCGTATATATCCATAGCTAAAAGTATATATACACACGCATGGATGTTTGTAAGGTTTTTAATTAATGTTGAACCTGAATAAGTAGGAGAGGGGAATGAAGGACGGCGTTAGAGCCGGGAACGTCAAACAGAAGCTCTTTCATGCAAGGAAACGGTGGCTGAAGCTGGTCCCCGAACTCCGTCAGTCGGACATAGGCGTCGGCCTCGACGAACAGCACGCCTTCGCCGGTGCACTCCACCATGAGCTTCCGGTTGGGCCCTTCCCTCAGGCGACCGGCGAATGGATAGTAAGGCACAAGTGCCTCTGACAACGCCCGCCGGATCACTGCCACGGGGTCCTTCCCGCGCATGGAAGGCACGTGCTTGTAGAACTGAATCACAGGGATGTGGAATCGGAGCCCTTCCTGGTCGTCAATGTCGGAGAGGAGCTTGACCTCGTATGGGGTCGGTTTGGCCGGTCGGACCAGCTCCGGTTCGCGCCTGTGGACCTTGAACACCAAGGCTGAAGATGGTGCGGCCATTGGTTTCAATTGGTTTGGGTCTGTTTTGAATACTTTTGATGGAATCGGGCACTGCAGCAGCGAAGTCATTTTGGTTTCTGTTATTTATAGCCGAAGGTTTGGGGTTGGTTTTAAGTTCTCCACCAACGTAATATATGTAGTGGTTAAGAATGAAAGGTTGTGATTGAATATAGAAATCCAATGGCTGAAAATATGCCGGCACTAGTGCTGGTACGGCACCGCGGAATTGCCGGCAGCCGGCAGGGCATATTTAATAAACCAAATGACGTCCCGGTGATGTTCGAAGAAAGAGCAAAGTTGTCAACCCGCGGGTTGACCCGGACCCGGTCGAGCTAGTGGGTCAAGGGTTAATGGATCAACCATTTTAGTCCGGCTTGGCCCGGAAATATGGAAAGAGTCATCATATTGTACTTATCCTCATAAATTATATCAAATCTTATCTAACATATGAGTTATAACATATAATATTACACCAAAATAACATATCGTACTTAGATCCAACATATAGTGAAAATTCACACACACTTATATAACATCAATATTCAAATGTTCAACTTAGGATTACGAAGATTGAGTAAGGCGAAAAGAAAAATCGGAAAATAGGCGCATTTCGCAAACCAAAGAAAAAAATGACACAATTTTACCTCCAACCCGGTACCTTGTAGCGGTCGGCCCGGTGGGTGCGTGCGGCCCGTTTTTCCCACCGGGTCAGGGTCAAATTGGGTCGATCCGCGGGTCAACCCGCGGGTTGACAACCTTGGCTGGCCACTTTGTATTTGCTAGGGATGTCAATCCAACCTGTAACCATGGGTACCCTACCCGACCGTAACCGGTCAACGAGGATAAGTACCCGCTTTGACGGGTTAAGGGGCGGTTACGGGTAATACCCGGTTTCAAAATAAAGGGTAGGGTACGGGTATGGTAATCGATAATACCCGCCCCGCTAACCAAAGGGTCAATTTCCCTTGAGAAATTTAGTTTAGCTTGAGAAATTGAGTTTAGCTACCATTATTGATGATGAAGATGCAAACGATTATTATGTTTGTGTGGATTGTAGAAGCAAGAACAATTATTATGTGTTTGCTCTTTTTATTTGTGTGGATTGTTGAAGGTAGAACAGTTACAAGTATTGAGAATTTTTAATGGACAACAATATGTATGTGCATATATGTGTATAAGTTCATAGTTTAGAATTCGTACCCATGGTTACCCGAATATCCGTGGTTACCCGGTGGGTAGAGTATGGTTATATAATTTTCATACCCGGTGATTATTTGGTCGGGTATTTTAGAAGGCTTTACCCGGCGGGTTAGGAGTTGGTATAGGGTAAACCCGCACCCAACCCTACCCATTGCCATCCCTAGTATTTGCTCTTGAAGTGGTGGACTGATCCATCCCTTGTGGTGGCAAAATTGTGTTGGTCTTTGGAGGAGATGGCCGCTTTGTTGTTTTTGAGAGAATGGCACCAAAAATCTGTTGCTTCTTGAGATGTGATATGGATCTGCTGCCTCTTAGGATGTGATATGGACAGTGGGGTCGGTTGACCGGGCCGATCAGAATTGAATTGGTTGACCAGTGTTGACTTTGGTTGATTGGATTGGTTGACCTGATCGGACTAGACCGAAAATCATGGGTCTGAATTGGGTTTATGGTTTGAAAATTGGGCTTAAATGTGGGCTGTTGGTTTGTGCTAATTTTTAATAGTTTCTTTTCCTTTTTTGCAAGTCCTTGGTATGTTTCTGGCCCAAGATGATGATCTATGGAGGCCCAAAAAGCCTCAAAGGCTAGGCCTCCGATTCTGATTGGTGTCCAAAGATGGAAGATGTCTTTTCTTTTTATTTATACTTAATTTCTTATTTGTTCATATTTAAAATGTAATAATTATTAAGTGTACATTTGTACTTTGTAATTAGGCATGTAATTACTTTTGTGACTTATCATTAAAATGTTGATATAATTATTGAAATGTATGGCCCTAAACATTTCAATGATTCTTTCCAACCCAATTTGCTTGCCTTTCTCCAATCTTTACCCAAATCCCAACTTCTAAGTAAATAGTTCATAACTATGAATTTCGACCAATATTAATAAGACTACCATTGCCTTCCTATCCAACTCGACCAATTTCAAACCTATTGCCCCAATCATTAAATGAATACGGTAATATTAGTATAGGTTGTGATGACATACTACTGATGTCTTAAATAAAGCGAATTTGGTAGCTATTAGTCACTGCTAATCTTACCTAGTACAAATATTCGAACTAAATAAAAAGCGAACATGGAAATCGTTGGTGCTTATTGATTCGTCATTGCTAATATCAACCAACCTCATCTAAACTTTCACTTCAATTTCCTTTTTGAATTTTAAGTAGGATGTTCTTCCGAGTTTTGAGTAGGATGGTTGTTCCGGACAAAATGTGGTGTCTACAGACATTTTTTGGTGTTTTGACTGGGTAGGATTTTTGGAGAAGATATTTTTTTGGCAAAATACACTTGTATGTATAGCCAAAAATTTTACGTTTGTGTCAATAATAGCCAGATTTGGAGAAATACCACTTATAGCCAGCTTTCAAAGTTGTTGTATGACAAATAGCCATTTCTATTAGATACTTTAACGATGTTATTAACACCGTCAATTTGACGGTTCGTTGACTAAGCACCAACTCAGCGAACACAACAGCGCCACATAAGCAAATAGTGACACGTCAGATATTTCAATTTTTTAATATTTACATATCATAAATTAAAAAAACCTCACATACCCCATATGCTTCAACCCATCTTCCCCAATTTTGATTTTAGGGTTCTTCCCCAACTTCCATTACCCACGCGAATCCTCTCCTACGTCTTCTCCTCCCCAATCTCCCTCTTCCATGCAACAAAAATCTCAAACCTAGAAATATCCAAAATCCCAGACCCATAAATACCCAAAATCTATGGATCGACATTCAAGCATGAATCTATTTGAGCTAGAGATTGAGGGCTCTACTCTCAAATCTCCTAGCAGCGGACGGGAGCGGAGTTGAACAGGTAGGGATTGGGGGCGGCGATTGAAGTCAAGGTAGGAATTGATTTTTTGGCAGATGGATGTTTCGCTTGCGGCTCATCGTCACTACTTCAGAACTCCGGCTCCAATGAGGATCTTCAGTAGCTGGTGATGGACGAGAGGAAAAGGAAAACAATCTAGTCGAATCGATCTTTGAGGCGGTTGTGACGCTCGCCTCACTGCCTCGCTCCCTGCCTCATCCTTTTCTCGGCCTTTGTCACCGACGATGGATCTTAAAACGAGGAAGACGAGAAAGAGGGGCGGCGGCGGTTTCTCTGTGAAGCACCTGCGAGCGCAGCAAAGAGAAGCAGAAACGGGGGCAATATTTGTGGTTCAAGATGCAGAAACGAAAACTCATATTTGAAAGAGATGATTTGTGGGTCGGTTGATATTACGATTTGTGCGTGAAGATTGGTGTTCTTTGATTTTTCCAGATCTGCTTGTTTATTTTGTTTTATTTATTATTCAGGTTGTTTTTATTATTCACAAATCAAAAGACAACGTGTAAACTTTATGGGGTTTTTTTATTTTTTATTTTTAGATTTTATGTGACTGAAGTGTTCATTTCAAATTTGAGGAGTTTTTTTATTTCTGGTCAGTTAATTTTTTTAATTAATCATTAGCCACGTGGATAATTACAGAGTAAAAGGGAAATAAAAGCTCGCCATGTAAGCATCTCCATTTGTCTAGTCATACTTAACGCTAACACCGTTAAAGAATTGGACGGAAGTGGCTATAAGTGGTATTTCTCCAAATTTGGATATTATTGGCACAAACGCGAAATTTTGGCTATACACGTGTATTTTGTCTTTTTTTCATTTTTAAATGAAGGTAATTTCAGAGGAAGTAGATGCTTCTAAGGACAAATAAGGCTCAGATTACATATTAGAATTGTGGTATTGGTTTGGTAGCATGTTAGATTTGGGTGTTGTTTGATCTAAGGAGGAAAATTTGGTATTGATTTGTTTCGAGTAATTGGAAAAACCAATAGTGTGGGAGGGCAGAGACAGAGAAATAAACATTCTTATTTTTTTTCTTAGTGTTTTCTCTTGCGCCCCGTGGCATCACTCATGTACAACTTGTAAGGCATGTGAGGACTGATGACTTCACCTTGAGGTAGATGAGTTACATGCCTACTTCTTGATCTTTGTTTGAATTTTTTTTTTCAATTAAATTTCAATGTTACGAGATCAACCTAATTTTTTATATATTGGTGACATAATTTTTTCCGGTTGTGGCCTCCATTATTAAGCTCAAGCTTGACCAAATGCATATGATTGGTTACATATATTGGTTTTTATCATTAGCGACTATTTAAAAGATTTGAACTTAAAACTTTCAAGTTTAATAATAATGATATTATAATTAGATCAAACATCAACATTATGATAAAAACCACATTGATACACGTACCTCAAGTCATTACATTATAATGCCCCAAAATTAACTAGTTAATTAAAGAAAAGGCTTCCCTGCAACCGATCATATGATAAGTCCAACTATCGTTTATAAAGCTGACATAACATGAGTAAACGTTTTGGTCTCATTTGGTGGTGACTTCAACATGCTTTCGAGCTCTTTCACAAACCTCTCCATTGCCTGCGTCGGCAAGCTAATAGCCAGAACAATCCCATCCTCCCCTTTCTTGTTCTTACACGGTATACAAAAGTTCGCTAATCCCGGAACTGGCCCGACATCTGGCTCAGCCGGGCCAGCGTAAACCGGCGAGCCCCACCCGAAATCCACGGTCTCAAACCCGGCCCTAGTCACATCTGACACTAGGTATGTCCACCTTGTCTTCAAGAAATCAGGTCGTCCTGTCAACGCCATTAGATCGGCGACTGACTTCATGTACTCCTCTGTCACCTCACCTTTGGCCTTTCTCACGAGATCTAAAGCATAACCTAATGGGTTACGGCATAGCTCGCCAGCCGGTGCCTCTGCCACCGCGAAGGCGAAGGTGTTGCCATAGTAACCTATGGGCAGTGGTGGATAGGAGAATTTTCCTCGCATGCTGACAAGGCAGATCATCCTCATCGTTTCTTCGGGGTCGGGCCGAAGGGCGACCGTTCGACACTTCCAAAGGCAGGATGCCAAGATCTCGAATCGGGAGTAGGATTGGCGGAGGTGCGGAGGAGCGTGGCGACGAAGGGCGGATAGTTGGGAGCAGCCGAAGAAGAAGGATATTTGCGCCATGCTATCGAAATTGTGAGGCATTGTTGTCATTGTTTTGTTGTCATCGATGGTGGCTTGTTGTCCGTACTCGCGGTGGGTATGTGTCACACGTGGAGGCGAGCGTGCACTAAGAAAATGTCTTTCCCACACCGGAGGGATAGAGGGAGCATGGGATCCTCGAGCGATTTCGCCGATGGCGGACATGAACTGGACAAGACCTGGAGCATCACTCATGCAATGGGAAAGACGGAGGGCAAAGATGAAACTGCCACATTTGAGGCGCGTCACCTGTTGTATTTTAAGAGAATCAAAGCACAGAAATATTTAGAGAACAAATCCTATACATAATTTCCCTCTATAACCATGCACAATTCTATGTACTATTTATGAAAGATAATTAACTTTTTCAACTTAATTTAACGGTTATTTTTGTTGTCAACATAATTTTGATTTTTGTACACAGAAAAATCATATTAATTGAATTTTTCAAAATGATGTCGTTATGATATATTTGGAAGAAAAAACTGATATGGTAGTTCATAAAATAATACTATGATAGTATAAAAGTGTATCGTCGTAGTATGGATATACAATCGTGTTGAATAGTTGTAAACATGATTTTAAAAATATACACGAACTATCATTTATTACTTTTCACTACCGTCTACCACCAGTTGTCACCCTATACTATGATTTTACAAAGAAGATAAAAAAATAAAAACCATTTATTCTCGCCCTCTAAATCTGACCCCAATTAAATCAACCTACCAAAACTAGTCGCAGGACTATTGACCCTGTACCAAATATTTATATGGGTAATTAACAGAAATTGTGACAATAATATTTTGCTAAAAGTATATAACACAGTTATATATATATACTCAGACGCATGACGCATGGATGTTTGTAAGGTTTTTAATTAATGTTGAACCTGAATAAGTAGGAGAGGGGAATGAAGGACGGCGTTAGAGCCGGGAACGTCGAACAGAAGCTCTTTCATGCAAGGAAACGGCGGCTGAAGCTGGTCCCCGAACTCCGTCAGCCGGACATCGGCGTCGGCCTCCACGAACAGCACGCCTTCGCCGGTGCACTCCACCATGAGCTTCCGGTTGGGCCCTTCCCTCAGGCGACCGGCGAACGGATAGTAAGGCACAAGTGTCTCTGACAACGCCCGCCGGATCACTGCCACGGGGTCCTTCCCGCGCATGGAAGGCACGTGCTTGTAGAACTGAACCACAGGGATGTGGAATCGGAGCCCTTCCTGGTCGTCAATGTCGGAGAGGAGCTTGACCTCGTATGGGGTCGGTTTGGCCGGTCGGACCAGCTCCGGTTCGCGCCTGTGGACCTTGAACACCAAGGCTGAAGATTGTGCGGCCATTGGTTTCAATTGGTTTGGGTCTGTTTTGATGGAATCGGGCACTGCAGCAGCGAAGTCCTTTTGGTTGCTGTTATTTATTGCCGAAGGTTTGGAGTTGGTTTTAAGTTCTCCACCAACGTAAAATATGTAGTGGTTAAGAATGAAAGGTTGTGATTGAATACAGAAATCCAATGGCTGAAAATATGCCGGCACAGCCGCACTACGGCACCGCGGAATTGCCGGCAGGGCCCTAAATGGACAAAATTTGGCAGCAACCCCCTTAGCTGCTGCCAGCCCATGTGGCACCTTGGATGAAAATAAATCTTTTAAATAATTAACTGGTAACCAAAATTGGAAGGAGCAGGGGACGGAACGGAGAAAACTTCCGTTATTTACTCCTCCCAATTAATAAGAAGTGGGAGATGGACATATACAGATTGCAATTTCTTTTTAATTAAATTTTAGAGTTTGGGATTAACTTCAAGGAGCAGCAGCTATCAAATAATATAGTTGCTTTCATTTTTTCACTTCAATTTTAGTTTTAGCTGTTTATCATTCCCGGAAAAGTGAACTTTGGATAGTATATATGAAGTTTTAGGAGCTTAATTGTAAATAAATTAAGTCTAGTATAAATAAAACGTTCAAACCATGAACACAAAGTTCATAATTAACCACTGTCATCCCCATTGAACTTCATGCCTATACATGACATTTCATTTTTTCCAACCATATTATTCACGCCTTGTGTTTTATGACTCATACTATCCGCACATAGAAGAAAGAACACAATAACAAATTTATAAGACTATAAAAGCTAATTATACTTGAACAACAAAAGTTGAATTATCACCAATATCGAAGTAACCGATAAAATGTGGAAAATAGTACTAAACTAGAATAGTTCTGCAGTATTCATATAAAAATTGAAAGCATAAAAATGGTTTACAAGAACAAATAGCTTAACAAAGAATCAAACAATATCATTCCTCAATAGCAGTTACTTTACAAGAATCAAATACGTAAATGCTAGCGCAAAAATGAATAAGAAAACATAACATAATATTGTCAAATGAGTTGTACGTTGCCGCTTGGAGTAGCGATACTACCTCCAATGAAGTTCCTTCCGCTAATCGATGGAAAATAAGGTGGTGGGGTAGGAACAAGCGAGTAAGGCAGTCAGAAGGTTATGTCGGAGAACAATTTTTTGTGATAAATGTGAAATAATTTGGCATCAAATAAAGTTAACTGAGTGATCAAATTTGAATATTAAATTAATCTTAGTGATGACGAATGAAATAAAATACTTTTAGTGGTAACTTGAAATTAATAGGGTTAATACCACTACAACACCCGAACTATGACAAAATGTCACTTGTGTCCTATTCTTTCAAATATTCCATTTATGTCCTGAACTATTTTTTCCGTTAGAGTTGATCGGCGTTGATCGTTAATTTTAATAGAAATTATTATTAGCGCTGATGTGGCAGATGACATGGAATTTTAAATTAATAACATTTTAAAATAAAAAAGAAGCAAAATTCTGGGCCACTTTCGACCTCACCCTCCTCCCACATTCTCTCTCCCTCCCTGCTAACCTCTGCCTCTCTGCGACTCCGCCTCTCAACTCGCCTACTCCGCGAAGTCGCAACCATCTCCCAGTACTCCGCTCTCCTCTTCGAACCTAAAAATGTGGCGGGTTTCCATCCGGCTCCCTCGCAACCAGTTGCTCCAATCACCCCTCTCATTCGACAAAAACCTTGCCTCATTCGACAAAAAACCCCTGCCTCCACCACTGCTCTGAGTCAAAACTTCCATGGTCGATTTTAGAGGAGCCCTAAATCGACCAGCCATGGCTCTATCTTCCCCTATCCAAATCCGTCTCTCTTCTGCCCTTCACCCATCGATTGATCACTTGAGCTTGCCCCGATGTTGGGTCGGCGGGCTAGGGCAATTTGGAGGGTCGGGTCGGCGGGATCGAGCAATTTGGAGGGGAATCAAATCTAGCAGGGGAACAAGGTTGCATCGTCGGTGTTTGGAATGGACTGGAGATAGAGGAGAGTCTCATGGCATCGCCGGTCGTTGTTCGCGATCGCTAGTCATCGTTTGAGTCCCTATCGATCATCGTCCCTCTCTCCTCTCCCATATTTCGGCCACCGAAGTTGTTCCACTGGTTGTATGAGAATCGGAGCTTCGTCGTCTTCCAGATGGAGAGGGTTGAGGAAGCGAGGTCGCTGGAAGAGCAGCTTGTCGTGGGGGAAGGCGACGACCGGCGGCGAGATATCGTTGCCATAGATGCTGATTTGAGGAAGGGATTTGAAGGCGGCGACGACGATGCTTAGAATTGAGGGCGGGGTAGGGTGGGGAGCGGGTTGAAGGCGACGGTGGGTAGAAAGTGATTTTATTTTTATTTTTTAATTATTTTGCATTTTAATTTGATTTTGAATTAAAAATATATGTGGTATGATGTGGCATCTACGTGGATGCCACGTTTCCTTCCATGTCAGCAAAAGTCAACATCTCTTTGACCACCGTCAGGTCAACCGTTAGAGATAACGGTCAACGAAATCGCCAGGATACAAATGGTACAAAGTATCATAGTTCATGATAGAACTGGAATATTGAAAAGAATAGGACACAAGTGGCATTTCTTTGATAGTTCGGGTGTTGTAGTGGTATTAGCCCTTATTTTTTAAATATAGTGACCAACTTACAATTTAATCGAAAATAAAGTTTATAAGAAGGGGATATTACAAACCTAACGGGAGAAAACTTAAATGTAGAAGTTAATTAAAAAATAATGCAATCTCTATATGTTCCATCTCCCACCTCGTGTTAATTGGAAGAAGGAAATAACGGAAATTTCTCCGTTCCGTCCCCTGCTCCTTCCAATTTTGGTTACCAGTTAATTATTTAAAAGATTTATTTTCATCCAATCAGTAGGTGCCACATGGGCTGGCAGCAGCTAGGGCGGCAACACAGGTTGCTCCCAAATGACGTCATGTGATGTTCGAAGAAAGAGCAAAGTCAACTTCAAATGTGTTGGCTTAAAACGTGAAATGGAAATTGTTGGACCGGTAAATATGACATGGCCCAACTCGAACAATAACGGTAATCCACAAACACATATGCGCCCAAGTCCACAGAACACCACAAAGATCCAATGAAAGCCCAATGAAGGGTGACTGGACCTATAAATATACTCTTAGGTCTTCCAAGTAAGGGATCTCTTCTTCTTTCTCCTCTACTCATTTTGACATATCACTTATCTCTCTACAATCTCTCTCTACCTAAGATCTCCTAATTTCTCTATCATTGTACTAATGTTGATCGTCAGAGTGTAGATAATGGGGGTCATCCCCGCCCTTTCACAGATCGGAAGCTTTCTTGTTTCTTGGTTGAAACAATTGGCGCGCCAGGAAGGGGAGAAAATGAAGGATCGTCCATAAGAAAGTATCGATGGTTTCGTGAGAAGAAAAAATCAGATATGTCCATCATCATTTCCTCTTCACAAACCCATTCTTTTTGTTTTTGGGGAGAACTCGTTATTATAAAGACACCAAGATCTTTTCATTTTGGTTAGGGGGGGCCATTAAATTAATGGGGCTTCTTCTTATGTGATGGATTTCATATCATTCTCTCCACCTCCAGTTCGTCCTCACCAAACACCATCGCCGCTCGGCTCCAAGCAGCAACAGATGAATCCGCAACCACATCTCCTAGTCGCCCTACATTCCCTGCCAGGCCCACTACGGGAATATGGACCTCTTGCAACTAGGGGTGGGCAATGGTGCGGTCCGCACCACACCGCACCGTTATGAAATAAACCGCACCGTACCGTTATGAAATCGGACCGCACCGCATATAAGACCGCAAACTAATTGGTGCGATCTTACCGATCCGCATAATTAACGGGTTGGTGCGGTTTGGACCGCAACCGCATATATGAACCGCATAATTAATGTACGCTACTGTTGTTTGTGGAACTTATTTTCGTTGTACCTCCCCACATAATTATGTTTATTTCTCTTGTACCTCCCGTCAACAGAGCTCAACTCATTAGAGATACACACGAAAAGAAGTTCCATTTCCAACTTTTATCTAACCATTAATGGCTCATGGCTGCTTGTATTTGCTCCTAGGTTCTGCCTTTAGTTTCTGGTACTAGTTTCAGAACAACCACTAGGCCTAGTGCGTTTGATTTGATTGCAACATAAACAAGAAACATATTTGTCTTCTCCTCAGACCCACTAAAACAAAACAAGCTCATCAGTCAATCAATCACCCACTATGCTTACCGAGAGTAATGACTTGAACTAGATCGACTCTGTTTCTACTGCCATCGAAACAGAGCACCCAATCTGCTGATAACTACTACCCGAAGGAATTCTATTTGCAACTAAAGTAATCCATTACAGATACCATTGATATGCGTGTACTTGTCTAGTTGATCTCCCTCGCCTTCTCCCGTGGAATCGATTTCAAAGTTCACATCTTTTCTTCTTTCCATTATGCTTCACCAACGATGTATCCATGAAATTTGATTGTCTAGTTGAACTGAAGCTCGGAGTTCTCAGCAAGCTAGCGTTATTTGCATCCCAGATTGTCCGCGGGTGAGGAGAACAGGGAGAGTTTGGCCTCAGATTGTTTCCGTCTCACCGCCGACAGACTCGTCCATAATAGCGGTGAAGGTTTAGCGGTTTGCGGTTTTGAACCGCAACCGCGCGGTTTCGGATTAACCCGACCGCGAACCGCAAACCGCTAAAAATTCAGACCGCAATAAGACCGCAAGTCTTACGGTGCGGTTTGGCTTGACCACGAACGCGGTTTGGTGCAGTTTGGGGCGGTTTGACCGCACCAATGCCCACCCCTACTTGCAACACTTGGATTGCAACACTATTTGAAAGTGTTGCGTTAAACATATAACGACAACTCTTTTATTTGGCGTTACGTATTGGATAGTTTACGCAACTCAATTTAATTATATGTTGCATTTATTTTCTTATACGCAACAGATATATCAAAAGAAACATTATGAGTTGCCTAAATCTATAGTTTATCCAACACTTCTCAAATTGTGTTGCAAAACATCAATTTTATACTGCTAAACGTAAATTAATAATTTTAATGAAAAGCAACTCAAAGGGTAGTACGAATACTGTAAAGAAAAAGAGAAAGTAAAACATCAAAAAATAAAACTAAACTTCACCAAAATTGAAGAGTACCGTACTCTCGTTACTTCTCTTCCCGTATTTCCCCGCGTGTTCATCAGCTGCAGAATCCACAACCTGTAGCAGAGCTCCGTCCAGTAGCAGAGATCAGTGAGCATTGGTTGTCAAATCTTGCTTTTCCCGACGCCGACGACACTAATTTCATTCCCCGCCCCACCATCAAGCATCCTCATCGATCTTTCCTGGGTCTCAAATTTACATTGATTCTCGCGTGACGCTACTGTCGGAAAGCTCACCGCAGCTGGGATTGAGGGACCAGCAGTGCTTAGAGGCAAAACCCAACGTCAAAGAGTTGCAGCTGTTAGTGTTGTGGTATATGATCCACGATTGAACCTCTCCCAACAACTCGAGTTATTGGGATCAACTGGTTCTTGACATGGTATCAGAGCCTTCTGTGACCGAGAGGTCTTGTGTTCGATTCCCGGTGACCCCCATTTGTTAAGCACATGGTATTCTTGTCTTCAGACCTGTGCAAACTTCAAGCCCTTGTGAGTGGCTTTCGTTTGAGGGGGCGTGTTAGTGTTGTGGTATATGATCCACGATTGAACCTCTCCCAACAACTCGAGTTATTGGGATCAACTGGTTCTTGACAGCAGCCATCGAATAAATCCCAAGCAGCAAATTTTGAGCATCAGAGTAGTTAATAGATCATAGAATTTGAAGGTATTTCCAGCTCAAAATAGGAGTTGAAGGCAACTCTGACTCAGAAATCGATTACCGACTATATTGATTTGAGTACAGTTATATTAGTCAAGGTTTGCAGCAGCGGTCGTTATCTGAGTCGCACCATCAGCCCAGGTTTGTTATTTCTTCTCTTTGTTCTTCTACATTGAGAATTAGAGAGGCAAAATCAAGATAGTCATTGCCAATATCCTTCAAAAGTAAGCTTAGTCACGAATGGCATCCGGTTTGTGTGATTCGGATTCCCGTAACCTTTGAAGTGCCGGAATTGCTGGTAGGTTTTAGAAGGTTGACAGTGCTTATATTGTTTTTTAGTTCAATCAGTACTCTAGAATCTCCTAATGATCAATTACTTCTAAAGCTTGTCTTCCGGTCAACTCTAGTTAACCTCAATTGAGAATTTCATATGCATGTTTGGTGGAATATGCCATGACATGATTGAAAGATAAACTGAATGTGTGTCTCTACTTGCATGATTTAGTGGCCTAATTTACCTTTCCTTTAAACCTATCACATAACCAGAGTTGGTCTCTTGATCCGGTTTACCTTAGAAGATTGGTTTTACTTTAACTCCAACTTGACTTGGAAGGAATAACATAATGGTTTTTACCTCCAGCAGAATATCTCAAGCTATTTTAGTGGTGTTAAAATATATAATTTCATAGACTACCTGTTGGGTGAGAAAGCAATATGTGTTGATTTTTTATTCCTAATTGTCTTAGATTTTGGTCTCATATATGACACCCTTGTACACTTGTCTGATGATTTGGTTGTTAAGTGTTTCAGATATCTTCAATTTGTAGGTTCTTATCCAATTCTTAGTGTTAAATGTCTTACTATTTGGAAAAATTTAAGATTGTTAATACCAAGCTAGATCAGGGTTTTAGGGGATTGCATGTTGCGGATTTTCCTGTTAAAGATCACTTTGTTTAGGTGGTTGTCAAAGTTCTTGCCTCTAGTGCTTTCTTTGGTAATTTGATGTTAAGCAGTTACTTCAACTTTGACTGCAGTGTTGGTAGATTTCCTAGTGGAGAAAGACAAACTGCATTTCCATCTAGTAATATTGCTGGGGACTTCTGTTAATGACATCCTTGGGAATAGACCACTTCTTTTGCTTGTTACTTCCATTTACTTAGTATAACAAAACTAATTCAGAAATTTGTGTTGCCTGCTTGGTCTCGGTATCAAGTGCTTATTGGGTCGTGAGGAGCACCTGCTTTAATTTCCTTTACTACTCGATTCAGCTTCTAACACCCTAGTTTAGTTATCAAAATGCCTCTTTAATTCTTACCTTTCTTGGTTCAAATTTGTAATCAATTTCTTTTTTCCATTTGCCTTCTTGATGTATGGTTCTTGGTTAAATACCTAATCTCTTCTTCTATCTCCCAACAGCTTAGCATACAGCTCAAGTCATCCTTGGCTTTGCTGTGATGCTATTGTGATGTTTTTGTGAAATCTATGGAGTAGTTTTCTGATCCTTGGTTTCTCTAACAGCTTTGTAGAGCAAAGGCTACTGCTGCTGTTTTTGGCTGCTGCAAAGTCATTTTCATTCAAGTCACAATTATTAGGAGTAATTTATTTTAATAAAAGAGTAGAGTAGCTTCCAGGAATACCAGATGTTTCATATACTGTTTGTTAGAAAAGAGAAATAGAGACAAGGCATTAGCAACATGGCCATCCCAAAATTAACTAAACTACAGTGCCACCATTATAAGTTTATTGCTCTCATGTCTATGCTCTTGCTCTGCAACATGGACTAGCTTTCTTGAGTTCTGAATATTCCAGAGTTTTGGTTCTAATTTGATATGCTAGTCCTGTGGTTTCTCCGATTTGATATGCTAGTCCATCTTCTCAATATACAACCTGAAGCATGAGAAGCACACAAGTTTATATAAAAACAAACGAAAATTGTGTATTCCACTGCTGATGTGAAAACTTTCTGATGTAATAGTGTTGATTTAGGAGTTTAGATTTTATTGGAAATTTTTGTTTGGCTTAAAAATGTTAACTGCTGAAAATTGCAGCTTACCTCTTTGTTTCTTCTGTGTTCATTGGCCTTAGTGTATAAACTCGGTAATTCTGGTAATTTCAGTTTGCAATTTATATATTGAAGATGGACAAGAGTTGGCTCTCGAAACCACGAGCAAGTACCGCCTATCTTAATGGAGTAGAGAGTTTTTTGGACTTCACCTTTTCTAATTCAGCTGAGAGGAATGAGATCCTTTGTCCGTGTGTGAAGTGTAAGAATCTATTCTGGCAAACAAGAAATGTCGTGAACGAGCACATCATTTGTCATGGGTTCGTGAAAAAATACACATTTTGGTCTTTCCATGGAGAGAAAGAAGATCAAGATGGTCAAAACGATGATATGATAGAAGATGATATGCTTGGTCTACTAAGGGAAGTTCTTGATGATAATGCTAGCGGAGAGCTAGATGGACATACTAGACATTTTTTCAGTCTACTAGACGCCTCCGATCAAGATTTGTACCCGGGCTGCAAAAAGTTTTCCAAGCTGTCATTCACCATTCGAATATATCTTCTAAAGTGCCTGCATGGATGGAGTAATTCCTCTTTTGATTCACTCTTATCCTTATTGAACAAGGTATTTCCTGATGCAAAGATTCCCAAGTCATTTGTTAAAATGAAAAAAATGATTAAGGGTTTAGGGTTGAACTACAAGAGGATTGATGCTTGTCCAAATGATTGTATGCTTTATGATGGTGATGACGACATTAAGCAATAGAGTTGCAGAAAATGTGATAAGTCCAGATACATGTTTCCCTTGGAGGATAAGGAAGATAGTATTGAAGAAGGTACTGTTCCTAAGAAACAAGTTGCTGCTAAGATTTTCCGCTACTTTTCTTTGATACCGAGACTCAAAAGGTTGTACATGTCCTCCAAAACAGCTGGATATATGAGATGGCATGAGGAAAAGAGAATCAAAGATGGGAAGCTTAAACATCCTGCAGATGGGCAAGCATGGAAAGATTTTGACAGCTTATATCCTGACTTTGCTGCTGATTGTAGAAATGTCAGGATTGCCATTGCTTTAGATGGTTTCAATCCATTCAGGACTATGACAAGTAATCATAGCACATGGCCTGTGGTAGTGGTAATCTACAATTTACCATCCTGGATGTGCATGAAACCGGAGTACTTGGTGTTGTCTTCGATTATCCCAGGGCCAAAATCTCCGGGAAATGATATTGATGTCTATTTAGGACCCTTTGTTAATGAGTTGAAGACTTTATGGAGTGAGGGAGTAGTGACCTATGATGCTCATAGCAAGCAAATGTTTAACATGCGTGCTAGTTTGATGTAGACCATCAGTGATTTTCCTGGATATGCCATGTTGTCTGGTTATAGCACGAAAGGAACCTATGCTTGTCCAAATTGTAATTATGACACATGCTCTCAGCATTTGAGTCACAGTCATAAGATGTGTTAAATGGGGACACGCAGGTTTCTTGATGTTGATCATGAATGGAGGAGGGACAAGAGCTCTTTTAATGGGAAAACAGAGTTTGGACAGAGACCTCAACCTATATCTGGTTCTATGATCAAGGAAAAACTATCAGGATTCATCAATGATTTCGGCAAGAGGGACAATAAGAAATGTGAGTCAAGATTTCCACTTCATAAATTGTCCATTTTTTTTACTTGCCTTATTGGGAGCATCATCCATTACGTCATAATCTTGATGTGATGCATATAGAAAAGAATGTCTTTGACAATGTTTTGGGAACGTTGTTAGACAATGTTTTGGAAGACCAAAGATCATTTGAATGCTCGTCTAGATTTACGTGATATGGGAATCAGGAAAAGCTTCATCCGAAAGAATCATCAAATCATAGGAAGATTGAACTCCCCAGAGCTTGCTTTTGGCTAACCAACCATGAAAAAGATATTTTTTGTCAGGTCTTAAAAGGAGTTAAAGTGCCAGATGGTTGTGCATCAAACATTTCTCATTGTGTCAATCTGAAGGAGAGGAAACTATCTGGGTACAAGAGTCATGATGCTCACTTTATGATGCAGTACTTGCTCCAAGTTGCGGTTTGTAAGACTCTGCCCAAAAATGTCACTATTGCTCTGATTAGACTTGGCAAAATTTTCAAGGCCATTTGTCGGAAGGTTATAACCGAGTGAGTTGGATCAATTGGAAACTGAAATTGTTGAGACTCTGTGTCAATTAGAGAGGATTTTCCCACCCAGTTTTTTTGACATTATGGTTCATCTACCTATTCACTTGGTCAAAGAAGTTAGGCTTGGGGGGCCTGTACAAACACGGTGGATGTACCCAATTGAGCGATTTTTGGGTGTCCTGAAGGATTTTGTTAAAAAAAGAAATCAACCAGAAGCAAGCATAGCCGAAGGGAATTCTGCTAAGGAATGTATGATCTTTTGCTCAAGGTATTTGAGCGAGAATGGCGATACAAGGTTCACTCGACCTTCTAGGAATTATGAAGGATTTGTAGTAGAGGCAAATCCTGGAGAATTGTTCCCCATTACAGGCATACCACTTGGAGCCAAAAGAAATGGGAAAGGTAATCTGATTGAGATGGATGATGAGGTTCTTATCCAAGCTCAACGATATGTCATTATTAATTGTCAGGATAACTTGCTTGAGTTGTCTGCATATATCAAGTAAGCATATTTTCTTGAAAGTTTTGTGTTTGATCAAGTCTAAGATGATGATAATGTCTCTATTAACATAGTCTATTGAATTATCATTTCTTATACTTATGTGGTTACTCTACTTGTGTCCACCTTAGCAAAACCCTTCATTCAACTTGTACTCATGTGTTACTGGTTCTTGCAGTGAGTATGATCAATCTGTAATAAAAAAAATGCAAGAGCAGGAAGTGGACAAGAGAGAAAAGTCAAGCACAGGATATAGTACAGTGGCTTGAGTCTCGCGTTAAATATGATAAACATGCTTCTAATATGATCAAACACATAGCTTCTAGTCCGAATTATATTGCTCAAAGCTTCTCGGGATACCTTATCAATGGTTACAGGTTTCATACTTTGGGGCATGAGAAGAACTTGCAGACGCAAAGTAGTGGGGTAACATTGACAGCAATGACATCAAGTTATGCGAGTTCCAAGGATAAAAATCCTGTGCTAGCTAATGTCACTTACTATGGGGCTATGAAGAGATAATTCAGCTGGATTATTATTCCCATTTCAAGGTTGTCTTGTTCAAGTGCAGGTGGTATGATTGGGAAAAGAATGATTATGGGCTCATACGGGTCAATTTTAGAAGATTAAAGTACCAAAATGACCCCTTTGTCATGGCAGACCAGGTAAATCAAGGATTTTATGTGCAAGATCCAGTGCAACAGGATTGGCATTATTTTATGGAGACCCTTCCTCGAGACTTATTTGACATGAAAGTCCATAGCTCAGTAGGTGAGTTTGTTTCTAGTTCTGCCTCATTTAGAGTCGGAAACTTAGAACCCACTCTGCCAATTGATAATACGGAGGAGCTACAGTGGGCACGGGATGACGTTGAAGGAATATTTGTTGAAATTCCAGAAGAGACAAATGCAGAGCGACAGATCCAGAGGAGGTCTACGATGTGGAAGATGATCATGCTCCAAATTCAGCTAAAGCGACAGCTGCTGGCGACATTCACACAAGTGAAACTACAATGCCAGATGTTGAAGAGGAATACACAAGTGAATCTGAAACTGAAGGTGATGAAGATGAAATCTCAAGTGAAACTGGAACGATCGATGATTTCTATGAATACTCTGGCTAGCTTGGTGTTGCTTGGGGTCACTTACCAAATTGGTGTACGCTTTAGTTCTAAAACTTGTAGGGTGTTGGCTATCATTCTTTTGAATCCCAAAAACAGCCTGTTGAATTTATGCTCTGGGTTCTAGCTTTAAATTTTGTTATGATATATACTTGTTTTCTATTAAGTCAACTATACAGGTTGTTTGAATGTGATTTATGATGAATTCTCTCGAGCATGGAGTTTTCTATTAAGTCAACTATACAGGTACTGGATCAAGGCTAGGACCTTTATATAGGTAGTTTTGTTCCGATGAATTCTCTCGAGCATGGAGTTCATAGCATTGGAAAGTCGGAGTGCTTGTAATTCCTCTCACTGTTTCGGGTAATGCATAGCTCAAGCTGGTTAATGCACTGCTGCTTTGGCCGCGAACTTGAACCTTCTCCTTCTTCCACAATTGTTCTTTGCAACCCATCAACCTGAGCCTAATATGATAAAGGCGAAAAACAACATATATATCCTAATAATTTTGAATCTTACAAGATACCTGTGCTTGCGGTAAGAAATCAGAAAAGAATACACATTCTTACTCTTGTAATTTCGTCCATATCATCTCCTTGCTTGGCCTTGCGAGTTCGGAAATACATTTCCAAAGCAGTTGGTTCTTCATTATTTCCCTTCAATTTCTTCTGCAGTACAATAGGTGGTTGTCTTATTCAAATCACAGTGAAAACTTTTTTGTTCTATGGCTCATCAGACTTATTGTAATTTACCAGCTTCTCCAGTTGCTTTGCAAAACTTTCCGACCCAGATTTGTGGTGATACTCTTGCATCCGACGATGCTGACTGTTTCTGTCACTTTCTTCCTTTAAATTTCGGAAAACAAAGAAAGTTAGGTTTAGGAAAATATGGCAAACGAATTTTTGGCAGAAGTTTACCTGCACTTCTGGTTTGTTCCAGTGATCGAGAAGATCTTCCATTACACCCAAGGGAATTGTTTTTGGCCTATTGGCCAATTTCTCCCTTCTTGTCTTATACTTGTTCATTTTTGTCTTTGTCCTACTCTTATGTCCCTTCCACGCAATCCAAACCCACTTCTTACACATACTTGGCACAACATACTTGGCCTACAAACAATGAAACTTATCATAATTAAAAAATGAATTAGTATTCAATTTCCAAACTTGAAGAGGATTAGCATCATACGTTCACATAGTTCCAAATATCCTCTTTGTTATCCTTCGGAACATCCTTCCACAAAAAATGATTTAAAGGAGCAAACTTGTTGTTTCTCGCCAATGTACCCAGAAAGCTACTAAACTTGAAATCATCGCCAATCGGTTGACCGAACTCATTAACAGTGATAGTGTCACGCTCTTCCATCTCACGAACATGAATTGCCATACAACTTGTAGGACCTCTGGTTCGCTTTTGAACTACATCAACAAATAATTGTGTATAACACATTCATGACTTATGAAAATAATTGCATAAGCCGAGTAAAAGTTGTGATTGAACTAAATGAAATGAAATTGATCTTGAAAAGATGTGTACCATTAGTCTCTGCTGAATTATCATCTTCTGGTTCAGACCCAAATTCATCTTCTTCTCTGATAGGCTCTTCATCACTTGGCTTGTAGCCAACATCTTCTCCGCTATAGGGATATTCTTCTTCCATATCAATCCTTGAAGAGTGCGTGTTTCTGATATGTTCTTGCTCAACAATTTCCTTCCGGCGATGTAGTGATTGATGCCCATTTGGATATGATGTTCTTTTGCTTTGGGATAAAGAATCTCGAGGGGCTTTAAAGTGAGTATCTTTCTAGGAACAGGTGGAGAAGATGATGAATTCTGATGTGCAGTAGATACCTTCTTTGAGTGTCCAACCATGTGTTTGGAGATACGAATTGTATTTTCTGCAGATTTCTTACGGTGCATACATGACTTTCCATTTTCGTGATCCCGTAATTGGCCTTGTTTGTTTTTCTTTGGATTTGATCCAACCATTGTAACGTGGTCTCCAGATAGTTCAGAACTCTTCCTTGATGGGTTCTGGTTCTTCTTACTTTTATTCCGCTCGTTACTCATTAGATTTGATCTAATCATACTTTATGCTGAAAAGCAACAACACATATATAAAAATATAAGATACGAAACCTATATTTGATTGCTAATAAGATAAGATACTAATAGCAACCAAAAATCCATGATTAATCAATGCTGATGGCTGAGAACGAGTGTACATGATAAACGAAAGGAAAAACAGAGTAGGGAACAGACCACTTGAAGCCGAAAGTAACTATTTCGAATCAATGATGATGCATACCTGTTTTGTGCAGACCGAACTTAAGAGAGCGGCAAACGATCTTCAACAATTGGGGTTTCACAAGAAGGAAGGCCTCTATTTATAGTTCTGATTCCCCAAAGTTTTGGCGGCAACCACTGCCGCTCTTTTATTATTTGGGTTCATCCTTTGCAGCCTTTTTATTACTAATTTTTTATAGGGCACCTTCAACTTCCAATTGAGCGTAGTAATTGTTTTTTTCGTGTATATATATATAGTTCAAGCTAGCGTACGTCAGTTGTACGTTTATGTTACCGTACACCAGTTGAATTTTGTTAGTTAGACCATGAATTATTCGGAGTTTGGAGCATGATACTATACCCTAACCTCTAATGGGTGAACCCAAGTCCCCAATTCTCTAACCCAAATCTTAATATTAATTTAATCTCAAATAAAAACCAACGGTTCTGATTCGTCAAAATTATCCATGTACAAAAAATAGGTGTGAACGCAGGCGTATAGCGTACGACTGGCGTACGCTAGCCTATATATATGGTAATGACTGGTATACTTCAGGAGTATAGTATAAATTGACCATTAAGATTGATCGGAGTTTAGAAAAGGAGATCTAACGATCATATCACATGGAGTATGGTATACTCTTGGAGTAAACCAGTCATCACCATATATATATATATATATATATATATATATATATATATATATATGGTGCCTTCTACGGTACCCCCAGTGAAATCCAGGGTACAGTATACCTTGAGTATGAAAACGCTATCTAGACCTCGAATTAACAGGAGTTTTGGGCATGATACTATACCCTAACTCTTAATGAGTGAACCCTGGATTCACTTGGTCAAAGAAGTTAGGTTTGGGGGGCCTGTACAAACACGGTGGATGTACCCAATTGAGCGATTTTTGGGTGTCCTGAAGGATTTTGTTAAAAAAAGAAATCAACCAGAAGCAAGCATAGCCGAAGGGAATTCTGCTAAGGAATGTATGATCTTTTGCTCAAGGTATTTGAGCGAGAATGGCGATACAAGGTTCACTCGACCTTCTAGGAATTATGAAGGATTTGTAGTAGAGGCAAATCCTGGAGAATTGTTCCCCATTACAGGCATACCACTTGGAGCCAAAAGAAATGGGAAAGGTAATCTGATTGAGATGGATGATGAGGTTCTTATCCAAGCTCAACGATATGTCATTATTAATTGTCAGGATAACTTGCTTGAGTTGTCTGCATATATCAAGTAAGCATATTTTCTTTAAAGTTTTGTGTTTGATCAAGTCTAAGATGATGATAATGTCTCTATTAACATAGTCTATTGAATTATCATTTCTTATACTTATGTGGTTACTCTACTTGTGTCCACCTTAGCAAAACCCTTCATTCAACTTGTACTCATGTGTTACTGGTTCTTGCAGTGAGTATGATCAATCTGTAATAAAAAAATGCAAGAGCAGGAAGTGGACAAGAGAGAAAAGTCAAGCACAGGATATAGTACAGTGGCTTGAGTCTCGCATTAAATATGATAAACATGCTTCTAATATGATCAAACACATAGCTTCTAGTCCGAATTATATTGCTCAAAGCTTCTCGGGATACCTTATCAATGGTTACAGGTTTCATACTTTGGGGCATGAGAAGAACTTGCAGACGCAAAGTAGTGGGGTAACATTGACAGCAATGACATCAAGTTATGCGAGTTCCAAGGATAAAAATCCTGTGCTAGCTAATGTCACTTACTATGGGGCTATGAAGAGATAATTCAGCTGGATTATTATTCCCATTTCAAGGTTGTCTTGTTCAAGTGCAGGTGGTATGATTGGGAAAAGAATGATTATGGGCTCATACGGGTCAATTTTAGAAGATTAAAGTACCAAAATGACCCCTTTGTCATGGCAGACCAGGTAAATCAAGGATTTTATGTGCAAGATCCAGTGCAACAGGATTGGCATTATTTTATGGAGACTCTTCCTCGAGACTTATTTGACATGAAAGTCCATAGCTCAGTAGGTGAGTTTGTTTCTAGTTCTGCCTCATCTAGAGTCGGAAACTTAGAACCCACTCTGCCAATTGATAATACGGAGGAGCTACAGTGGGCACGGGATGACGTTGAAGGAATATTTGTTGAAATTCCAGAAGAGACAAATGCAGAGCGACAGATCCAGAGGAGGTCTACGATGTGGAAGATGATCATGCTCCAAATTCAGCTAAAGCGACAGCTGCTGGCGACATTCACACAAGTGAAACTACAATGCCAGATGTTGAAGAGGAATACACAAGTGAATCTGAAACTGAAGGTGATGAAGATGAAATCTCAAGTGAAACTGGAACGATCGATGATTTCTATGAATACTCTGGCTAGCTTGGTGTTGCTTGGGGTCACTTACCAAATTGGTGTACGCTTTAGTTCTAAAACTTGTAGGGTGTTGGCTATCATTCTTTTGAATCCCAAAAACAGCCTGTTGAATTTATGCTCTGGGTTCTAGCTTTAAATTTTGTTATGATATATACTTGTTTTCTATTAAGTCAACTATACAGGTTGTTTGAATGTGATTTATGATGAATTCTCTCGAGCATGGAGTTTTCTATTAAGTCAACTATACAGGTACTGGATCAAGGCTAGGACCTTTATATAGGTAGTTTTGTTCCGATGAATTCTCTCGAGCATGGAGTTCATAGCATTGGAAAGTCGGAGTGCTTGTAATTCCTCTCACTGTTTCGGGTAATGCATAGCTCAAGCTGGTTAATGCACTGCTGCTTTGGCCGCGAACTTGAACCTTCTCCTTCTTCCACAATTGTTCTTTGCAACCCATCAACCTGAGCCTAATATGATAAAGGCGAAAAACAACATATATATCCTAATGATTTTGAATCTTACAAGATACCTGTGCTTGCGGTAAGAAATCAGAAAAGAATACACATTCTTACTCTTGTAATTTCGTCCATATCATCTCCTTGCTTGGCCTTGCGAGTTCGGAAATACATTTCCAAAGCAGTTGGTTCTTCATTATTTCCCTTCAATTTCTTCTGCAGTACAATAGGTGGTTGTCTTATTCAAATCACAGTGAAAACTTTTTTGTTCTATGGCTCATCAGACTTATTGTAATTTACCAGCTTCTCCAGTTGCTTTGCAAAACTTTCCGACCCAGATTTGTGGTGATCCTCTTGCATCCGACGATGCTGACTGTTTCTGTCACTTTCTTCCTTTAAATTTCGGAAAACAAAGAAAGTTAGGTTTAGGAAAATATGGCAAACGAATTTTTGGCAGAAGTTTACCTGCACTTCTGGTTTGTTCCAGTGATCGAGAAGATCTTCCATTACACCCAAGGGAATTGTTTTTGGCCTATTGGCCAATTTCTCCCTTCTTGTCTTATACTTGTTCATTTTTGTCTTTGTCCTACTCTTATGTCCCTTCCACGCAATCCAAAACCCACTTCTTACACATACTTGGCACAACATACTTGGCCTACAAACAATGAAATTTATCATAATTAAAAAATGAATTAGTATTCAATTTCCAAACTTGAAGAGGATTAGCATCCTACGTTCACATAGTTCCAAATATCCTCTTTGTTCTCCTTCGGAACATCCTTCCACAAAAAATGATTTAAAGGAGCAAACTTGTTGTTTCTCGCCAATGTACCCAGAAAGCTACTAAACTTGAAATCATCGCCAATCGGTTGACCGAACTCATTAACAGTGATAGTGTCACGCTCTTCCATCTCACGAACATGAATTGCCATACAACTTGTAGGACCTCTGGTTCGCTTTTGAACTACATCAACAAATAATTGTGTATAACACATTCATGACTTATGAAAATAATTGCATAAGCCGAGTAAAAGTTGTGATTGAACTAAATGAAATGAAATTGATCTTGAAAAGATGTGTACCATTAGTCTCTGCTGAATTATCATCTTCTGGTTCAGACCCAAATTCATCTTCTTCTCTGATAGGCTCTTCATCACTTGGCTCGTAGCCAACATCTTCTCCGCTATAGGGATATTCTTCTTCCATATCAATCCTTGAAGAGTGCGTGTTTCTGATATGTTCTTGCTCAACAATTTCCTTCCGGCGATGTAGTGATTGATGCCCATTTGGATATGATGTTCTTTTGCTTTGGGATAAAGAATCTCGAGGGGCTTTAAAGTGAGTATCTTTCTAGGAACAGGTGGAGAAGATGATGAATTCTGATGTGCAGTAGATACCTTCTTTGAGTGTCCAACCATGTGTTTGGAGATACGAATTGTATTTTCTGCAGATTTCTTACGGTGCATACATGACTTTCCCTTTTCGTGATCCCTTAATTGGCCTTGTTTGTTTTTCTTTGGATTTGATCCAACCATTGTAACGTGGTCTCCAGATAGTTCAGAACTCTTCCTTGATGGGTTCTGGTTCTTCTTACTTTTATTCCGCTCGTTACTCATTAGATTTGATCTAATCATACTTTATGCTGAAAAGCAACAACACATATATAAAAATATAAGATACGAAACCTATATTTGATTGCTAATAAGATAAGATACTAATAGCAACCAAAAATCCATGATTGATCAATGCTGATGGCTGAGAACGAGTGTACATGATAAACGAAAGGAAAAACAGAGTAGGGAACAGACCACTTGAAGCCGAAAGTAACTATTTCGAATCAATGATGATGCATACCTGTTTTGTGCAGACCGAACTTAAGAGAGCGGCAAACGATCTTCAACAATTGGGGTTTCACAAGAAGGAAGGCCTCTATTTATAGTTCTGATTCCCCATAGTTTTGGCGGCAACCACTGCCGCTCTTTTATTATTTGGGTTCATCCTTTGCAGCCTTTTTATTACTAATTTTTTATAGGGCACCTTCAACTTCCAATTGAGAGTAGTAATTGTTTTTTTCGTGTATATATATATATAGTTCAAGCTAGCGTACGTCAGTTGTACGTTTATGTTACCGTACACCAGTTGAATTTTGTTAGTTAGACCATGAATTATTCGGAGTTTGGAGCATGATACTATACCCTAACCTCTAATGGGTGAACCCAAGTCCCCAATTCTCTAACCCAAATCTTAATATTAATTTAATCTCAAATAAAAACCAACGGTTCTGATTCGTCAAAATTATCCATGTACAAAAAATAGGTGTGAACGCAGGCGTATAGCGTACGACTGGCGTACGCTAGCCTATATATATGGTAATGACTGGTATACTTCAGGAGTATAGTATAAATTGACCATTAAGATTGATCAGAGTTTAGAAAAGGAGATCTAACGATCATATCACATGGAGTATGGTATACTCTTGGAGTAAACCAGTCATCACCATATATATATATATATATATATATATGGTGCCTTCTACGGTACCCCCAGTGAAATCCAGGGTACCGTATACCTTGAGTATGAAAACGCTATCTAGACCTCGAATTAACAGGAGTTTTGGGCATGATACTATACCCTAACCTTAATGAGTGAACCCTAGGTCCTAATTATCTAAATCATAAACTATAAACCCTAAGATGGTGCATTTATTTTTTTGCCTATATTTGGACGAATCATAACCGTCGATTATTTTTTCTAATAAATTGATCTTGGGGTATAAGATTTGGAGAATTAAGACCTAGATTTTGATCCTTAAGGGTTAGAGTATAGTATCATGTCCGAAAGATCAATCAATTCAAGTTCTGGATAGCGTTTTTTTACTCAAGGTATACGGTACCCCAGATTTCACCCTGGGTACCGTAGAACTCCCCATATACTTAAGGATCAAAATCTAGTTCTTAATTCTCCAAATCTTATACCCCAAGATCAATTTATTAGAAAAAATAATCGACGGTTATGATTCGTCCAAATATAGGCAAAAAAATAAATGCACCATCTTAGGGTTTATAGTTTATGATTTAGATAATTAGGACCTAGGGTTCAATCATTAAGGTTAGGGTATAGTATCATGCCCAAAAATCCTGCTAATTCTAGGTCTAGATAGCGTTTTCATACTCAAGGTATGCGGTACCCCGGATTTCACCCGGGGTATCGTAGAAGGCACCATATATATATAAAATAGTTTAATCAAATGCTAAGTTTGATAAATTGTTGACTATGTATATGATAACTGGTGATGGCAATGCGGCGGGCGGGTGGATAGGTGTGGAAACTAACGAGTGTCCAAGTTGGGCACTTCAACCCTAAACCCATCTCACCGATCGATAAGTGCTAACACTTGAAAGTCTTCTCCCTTTTGTAACTGGAATGCAATGGCAGTCTAGTTAACATGATAATATGCTCCTTATTCATAATATGTAATATGATAATATGCTCCTTATTGCCACTATATATAGTTAGCTAGGTACTAATCAAACCATTGTTCCTAACGAGAGTATCCTGTAGTAGGGCTAAAAACCAAAACATAAAACTAGAAGTGTACAAGCACATATACCGTTGAATCGAGAGTGTTGCACCTCCAAGTCCCCAAGTCCAGCGCTTCACCCCTTAACCCATCTCACTGACCGGCCAGTGCGAACACTTAAAAGTCTTCTCCCTTTCCGTAACTGGAACGTAATGTCTGTGCAGTTAACATTTGAAACCTCCAATTTCATAATCCGTAATATGAGAATATGCTCCTTCTTGCCACTAAATTTTGGACGCTATGCTATATTTGACTTAGCAGTATGATACTATATGAATAATTTATTATCTATTACATACAAAGTGTTAAGGATCACTTTTAAACTACTAATAGTATGTGAATGAAAGTTTTGAACACATCTAACACATATTTATATTGGTGATAGACTATTATTGGACGAGTTTTTTTTTATTTAACTAGCTAAGTACTAAGAATATTTGATTGATCATCGTGACTTGTGACGTTAAGAACAAGCACCGATGTTAATCATTATAATCTTTGTTTTTTAAAATATTATTATTATAATATGAGAAAAGTAAATCAAAGGAACATTTAGAAGAAATAGTAACAGTGGTAAAATGTCTAATTAAGAAGGATATATAATGGTATGACAGGTTTATATAAGGAGAGAATAAAATTATGCTAAATAACAAGATTTGCTCCCGTCTACTTTTTCCTTCATACCTTAATTATCTAATTAAACCTTAATCTATCTTTGTGACAGATAATATCTACCGGAATATAATATTAGAAAGGAAAGAGCAATATCCTTCCTGCCTTCAACCGCTATTGATTTCCTACGCAGAATCATAAACAAACCCTTCTTTGTTCAGAGGCTTTCATACTCTTCTCTTTTCCAGCCGCTCTAAACCTTCACCAAGAGCACCTTTTGAGTGTGTTCTATTTTTCATTTTTTCTACATCAATACACTGATATCAACTTGCGCCTCTCCTATTGTATGATTCGAAGTTTCCCTTTGTTTTCTGTGTTTGCTAGCAATGAACACTGGTTGTGCCACTTACAAAAGAAGAAGGAAGAGACAGCTAGACTCTGATTATGATACAGAAGAGACACGCTCGCAAACTCCTGAGACTGGATACGATTCGGATGAAACACAAATGGATGTAGAGAATATGCGAGAAGGCTTGTCATTTGTACCGTCCTCTGTGAAATCCTTTAATCAGAGAGTATTGTAAGGAAACCCGCAGGTTTCTCTGTGGCTCAAGGCCTTGTATTTATATGAACTCTCAACTCCTTCTTCAAGAAGGGAAGAAGAGTTTTAACCCAGCCACAGCTGTACAACGGTAATAAACGAAAATACAAACTATCCACTAATCCTATCTAGACACGTGTAGCTATACAGTAAAATTGGAAACGGCAAACAACACTAATTGAGACGGCATCGTTTCTTCCAGAACTTCACTTGCTTCTGGGTGAGAACGACGTCGCGCCAAGAACTCCTTAGTGTTGCTTCATCGATGTGGTAATAGGTTCCTCTGTCTAGATCACATTCAACTACTTCAATACCCTCCCTCAAGCTGATGCATACAAGTTTTGTATACTCAGCTTGGAAAGCAAAAACTGTAATCTGAACCTGCTAAGTCCCTTGGTGAAAAGATCTGCAATTTGGTTCTCAGTATCCAAGTGACTCAATCCAATAAGCTTCGATTGGAGGAACTGTCTAACCACATGACAGTCGATCTCAATATGTTTGGTTCTCTCATGGAAAACCGGATATTCAGCTATATATATTGCAGATCGACTGTCACAGAAAAGGTTCACAGATTTCTGATGATCAATGCCAAGTTCCTGTAGCAACCTTTTCACCCAAACTACTTCACATGTCAACTGAGCAAGAGCCCTATACTCAGCTTCTGAAGATGATCTGGACACTGTCCCTTGTTTCTTTGATTTCCAAATGATCAGTGAGGGACCAAGGGTGATTCAGTATCCAGTTGTGGACCTTCTTGTGTCAGGACACGAGGCCCATTCAGAGTCACTATACCCTTTGAGGGTCAAATAAGATGATGCATAATAGAATAACCCTTGACCTGGAGCATTCTTCAGGTACTTCAGAATTCTGTAAGCCAATTGTAGATGAGTGGAGGTTGGAACTGCTTGATATTGGCACAGTTGTTGTACTGCAAAAGTGATCTCAAGTCTGGTAATTGTTAAGTAATGAAGTATCCCTACTATCCTTCTGTAAAGTCCAGGATCATCTGCAGATACCCTTGTTTTCATGTCAATAGGAGTAACAACAGGTTTAGAATCAGCAAATCCTGTGTCTGATAAAAGGTCTGTGCAATATTTCTTCTGGCAGATGTGTATTCCCTCCCTAGATCTGGCCATTTCTAAACCAAGAAAGTAATGGAGATGGCCAAGATCCCTAAGCTTGAACTGACTGCTATGATGATCCTTTAGGTCTTTCATACTCTGAATATCATCACCTGCAATGATGATATCATCTACATACACTAGTAGAATGGATGAACCAGATGATGAATGATGAATGAACAGGGAATAATCACTGTGTGACTGTGTATAGCCAAAAGAGATGAGAACTGAGGTAAGTTTGGCAAACCACTGCCTAGAAGCTTGTTTAAGGCCATAGAGGGATTTTCTAAGTTTGAAAATATAACCTTCCTTAACCATACCAGGAGGAAGCTCCATGTAAACTTCCTCTTCCAATTCTCCATTAAGAAAAGCATTAATGACATCAAGTTGGTACATAGTCCACTGTTTTGCAGCTGCTACTGCTAATAGAGTCTTTATGGAATTGAGTTTTGCAACTGGTGAGTAGGTATCAAGAAAGTCAATACCATATATTTGAGTAAATCCCTTAGCTACCAGTCTAGCCTTGTGTCTCTCAAGTGATCCATCAGATAAAAACTTTATAGCATACACCCATCTGTTCCCAATAACTCTCTTATTAAGAGGTCTAGGCACAATATCCCAAGTTCTGTTAGCATCTTGTGCTGCCAGTTCCACATTCATAGCTCTTCTCTAATGTTCCTCCCTAACTGCTTCTTCAAAGGATGAAGGAATAGATGCAGAATCAACTGCCATCACATATTTCCTGTAACTAGGAGATAACTGATCATATGACAAACAAGCAACCATTGGATAAATTGATTTTGCGTGTGTGGTTTCTAAATTGAGCACCTAATCATTGTATTTGACAGGTTTGGAAATGTTTCTGGTTGGCTTTCTGACAACAATTGGGAGAGATGTTGGTTGAGGTGAAATTGGTATTGGAGAAGGAGAATTTGAATTGGGAGAAGATGGAGGAGAAGGGGTTTGAATTGGATCAGAAGTGAAAGTGGTTGTTGGTATAGTAGGTGGTGTGGAAAGAGGGTCTGGAGGAAAGGGAAATGATGGAACAGGCTGCATTGGGGGTGAAGATTCAATTGAATAAATTGATTGAACCGGTATAGGGGAAGTAGATAAGCAAGGAATGATATTCTCATGGAATACTACATCTCTGGAAATAATAACCTTCTGTTCCTTCAAATCCAGAAGTTTATACCCTTTAATTCCAGAAGGAAATCCTAGGAAGACACATTGTCTAGCTCTAGGTAGGAATTTGGTTCTATTGTGTCATGAGGTACTAGCATAACACAAACAACCAAAGACTTTTAAGAAAGTCAGGTCTGGTGGAGTGCCATAACAAAATTTCATAAGGAGTTTTGTTGTTTATGGCAATGAAAGGAAGTCTGTTTATGAGATACACAGCATGTAAAACAAAGTCAGACCAGAACTTTAGTGGAAGGCCTGATTGGAATTTTAAAGCCCTAGCAACATTAAGAATATGTTGATGCTTGCGTTCAACTCTAGCATTCTGTTGTGGTGTTTCCACACAGGACATTTGATGGATTATACCATGAAGGGAATAAAATTTAGGTATATGGAATTCTGCTCCTTGGTCTGATCTAACCATCTTAACTTTCCTACCAAACTGTGTATGAATCATAACACAGAAGTCTTTTAAAAGTTTCCTAGCTTCACTCTTTGAATTTCATTAGATATGTCAAAACACATCTAGATCTGTCATCCACAATAGTAAGAAAGTAGTGAAAGCCATTGTAATTGGAAATAGCCAAAGGGCCCCAAATATCAACATGAATGAGATCAAATATCTCTTTTGAAATGGACTGGCTTAAAGGAAAAGGAAGACGTTTCTGTTTAGACATATGACAAACATCACAATGATGTAAGGTTTCTGTTTCTATGCTAGGGATAGATTTCTTCAGCTCCTTAGCTCTAACATCAGAGGGGTGCCCCAAACGCCAATGCCAGACATCAAAGGATTGAGGTGTGAGATTGTGTGTCTTGAGGGAATTAACATGTATCGATTGGTCTTCTGAAGTGGGAATGAGTTGGTATAATCCTCTATTCTCTTGGGCAAAACCAATCATCTTCTTGGTTAGAAGGTCCTGGATAGAACAAATGGTTGATTTAAAAACAAGTGAGATGGGCAAGAACTTTGTGAGTTTACTAACAGAAACAAGGTTAAAGGAAAGGTTGGGACATACAACACATCATGAATGACAAGATGTGGGGACAAACGTATGCTACCAGAATGAGTTGCAGGTGTTTTAGAACCATTTGGTAAAGTAAATGAAACATTCATAATGGGTTTGTGTTTGATGAAGCTAGAGATAGAACATGTCACATGATCTGTTGCACCAGTATCTAAGAACCACACATCAACCAATTCCAATGGATGTTGCTGTAAATATGAGGTAAGTGTGTATTTACCTGCATAGTTGGGATTCACTGACATGTGCCAGCTTACAGAATTCACAACTGGTTGCTGTGATTGATTCCCATTCTAATTAGTTCCAGGTGAAACAGGAGAAGTAGGAGATCCAGGAGACCCAAACTGTGACAAAATCCTTTGTAGTCTACTAACATCATCATTAGACAGCCTTAAGTTAGTAAATCCATCCATGTTCTCTGTCGTAGATCTAGTCTTTTGCTTAGGCAGAATACCTCCCCCAACATAATCCATGCTTTGAACTTGTCCTGCAAATGGAGAAGGAGACCCATAATCCTTGTTATTCCTTTTAAGTTTGTAATAATCAGCAGTAACATGATTGTCCTTCTTACAGTATCTGCAGAAAAGAGTTCCATGTCCTCCTCTAGAATTCTCCTTCCCCTTTGCCTGATTTGCAGCAAGTAAAGCCACATAATCGACTTGTGATTCTTGACTAGGTCGAGTCACCTGTCTCTCATGTTGTATGGCATAATGGAATGCAGTTTCCATGGTAGGCATTGGATGCATCATGAGGAGATTTGTCTTAACTCCACCATAAGATTCATTCAGACCAGTTATGAATCTAGTAACGAACTCATTCTCCCTATATTCTGGATAGTAGTCTATTTGATGCAAAGTATAGTTCTATTCATATGGTCTCCACAAACACAAGCTGGAATAGGCAGAAATTGAACTAACTCTTCCCAGTGTCCTTTCAGCTCATAATAGAATTGGTTTACAGACTTGTTACCTTGTTTTAGGGTATACACTGCAGTCTGCAAGTCACTGATATGGATGTTATCAGCTTGTCCATAATGCTGCCTCAAATCATCCCAGAGTAGCTTCGCATTGTCCTGAGATGAGACACTGTTGACCAGAGAAGGATCCAGTGACCCAAGGATCAGAAAGTAGACTGCAGTGTTGCTCTGCTCACAAGCTTGATAGCTTTCATGAGTTGGATCTGGAACTGCGATAGTGGCATTTATAAATCCAGCTTTTTCTTGCTCTTCAAAGCGACTCTCATAGTTAGCCGTACCTGTGAGCTTGATTGGGAAGTTCAACGCCTCATTAGGGTTGACATAGTAGGGATTGGTGACAGTAGTCACCACTGTAGTACTAGTAGAGCTAGTAGCTACTGTTGAAGACGCTGCTTCTGTCGACATTGTTGGAAGCAGGAAGTAGAATCAAGTGGTAAGGTGGGTGAAGAAGAAGAAGAAGAAGAAGAATGCAGGCAATGTAGGTAATGAAAACCCTAGACGCCTGAACCAGACTCTGATACCATGTGAAATCCTTTAATCAGAAAGTATTGTAAAGAAACCCGCAGGTTTCTCTGTGGCTCAAGGCCTTGTATTTATATGAACTCTCAAATCCTTCTTCAAGAAGGGAAGAAGAGTTTTAACCCAGCCACAACTGTACAACGGTAATAAACGAAAATACAAACTATCCACTAATCCTATCTAGACACGTGTAGCTGTACAGTAAAAATGGAAAGGGCAAACAACGATAATTGAGACGACATCGTTTCTTCCAGCTCTTCACTTGCTTCCGGGTGAGAACGACGTCGCGCCAAGGACTCCTTAGTGTTGCTTCATCGATGTGGTAATAGGTTCCTCTGTCCAGATCACATTCAGCTACTTCAATATCCTCTGAAATTGATTCCGCGCCTCCAAAAGGTACCCTGTATTTTGTTAGTTTTTTGGCCAACGACACCGTATTTGCTCCTCCAGCCTAGCCAGCACATGAATCGCCTAAAGAAGATATAATGGAAAACAGAGTTGTTGTTGTTCTGTTTGCTCCAAAATAATTAGAGCTTCATTAACTCAACTCAACAACGTTAGTATCCTATCCAGTTTAGAATTTTTGCCCGAGCATTATTAATCATCTTTAATAGTTATTTTGGTGAGATTTGGCTCTAGGTGAACTTTGGCGAGCTCTGAGAGATTTGTATCCTCCTCTTGCATATACCTATGTTCTGTTCTTGAAAACTATCTAAGTATCCTAGCCAGAGACATTGACTAATTCTTTTGATTGAATATCATGACTCTTTTAAAATTAGCATTTAAAAATACTTTTGCTATTTGGTTTGTTTTCTTTTTTGGGCCAACAGTAGTGGGCATTATACATAATTGGTTTGTTATAATCTTCTATTTGGTTTATTTGTTGTTCATTATTGTTTACTTTCTTCGTAATTAAGATAATTGTTTGTTTGGTACAAATTTTGACTTCGTTTTTACATTTTCATATTTATTATTTCAGTAAAGAATAAGAGGGGGGTCACAACTTGCAATAAAGTTGTGCTGGCCACTAAAGATGGGGATAAGCTACTGGTTTATTTTCCCAAAACAGGGACAGACGCTGTATGTAAGAATGCTCGACAACTAGTTAATTTTTGTGGGGTGGTTGTGAGAAAACATGGTAAGTTGAGCAGTAAGAGTTAGGATGACGTGGAGGAAGCAATTCACAATAAATTGTGCTCTTTAGTGGAGGTACGATCTTTTTACATTTTTCTTTCTTTGGTTAATATATTAGTTGCACATGTAAAATATTTTTTAGTGTGTAATATTATTGGGCTAATTTGTCTACACGATAAATTCAAGAGCAATTGCAGTGAGAAGCTTAGATATTTTATATCGAAGAAATTCAAAAAGGCATATTCAACCATGCGTTACAACATGCACAAAAAATTCAAGGGATAGATGAAAGTCAAAGGGAGAGTAACGTTCCCGAAGGCGTTAATAGTGCAGACTGGAAAGATGTTGTTGCTGAATGGAAATCCGAACCATTTAAAGTAAGTACACGTCTTAGAATGAATTATATAGTCTTGTTGTGTATTTTTTCTTTAGTACATTTATTTATATTAGTATTCATTAATATTCACCTTTGACTTTGACATAAAAAAAGTGACATAAATAAAATGAATAAATCCCAAGTGAAATTGAAGAACGCTTTTTGGTTCAAGATCTCATGATGAAGTTGAATTCTATATGGTAATGAATCTATATATTTTTACTTAATATTTAGGTTTATTTTGAACCTTATACCACATTTTTTGTTTTATTAACATTCTTTAAGCTAAATGATGACATTGAAATTGTAGATAGATCCACAAACTGGGATTGAGAAGTCTACCGACGAAGTTTGGCGTGCTCAGCATATGAAAAAGAATGATGAAGGAGAGATGGTGTGGTGTGATGAGACATCAAAAGCAATTTATGTAAGTAACCTTTCTTTATAGTTTTCTTCGATGTTTTGTATTTACAATCATTTCATTTTTAAATACTAAAATTGGAATTAATTTTTTTGTTTTTACAGGAAAAAATAAAAGAGATCATTAACTTTGGAACTTTGTTGTCTAACAAAGAGATAATACTACAAACCAAAGGCAAGTCCTCATCTCGACGTGCTAAGAGACCAAAAACCGTTTTAGTCAGGGAAGAAGTTAGAGCTGGAATAATAAAGGAGATCTACCAAGAGTTAAAACAACAGTTCGATGCACAATTAGAAGAAGCAAATAAGAAATGAGAACAGAAGTTTGCTGACCTCCAAGCGCGACACGAGGAAGACATGAGACAATTATTGCGTCCGAAATGAAGTCTATGAACTTAATGTTCGATAAACCACAACCTCATTAGTTTCTTGTTTATGGTTTTGATTGTTTAGAAATACTATTTCAAGTTGTTACTAGCAAAATTGTAGTTTGACGCTATTTTCGTATTATCTAGTGAATTCGGTATTATTATTTTAATGACCGTTTTTCTCTATTTGAAAATTATTTTTAGAGACAAGCACCCAAAATTTTTGTCACAAAATGTGCTCATGTGCGACGCAGGTTAATCTCACGTTTGGTATATCTGTGTCGGAAATCTTTGTCACAAAAAGAGACTAATATGACAATTTTGTTGTGATAGAATGAAATTATTCATGACAAGTTAATTTATCACCAATGCTTCACTTTTGTGATCGACATAATTGTCATAATAGATACATCTGGTGATGAAAAGTTGGTCACTAATGAATGCAATCTACAATGTCTATGATGACAACCATTGTCACTAAAACAAACAAATGCAAAAATTTCATTCTCACAAAAGAAAAACATTTGTGATAAGTCAATTTATCACCAATGTTGTATTAAGTGAGGATCATAATTGTCACCAAAGCTAGGTTTTTGTGATGAAATACGGGTCACCAATAATTACTATCGTGAATAAATCGTCTTGCTTATGTTGCTTCCGTGATGAAAATATTGTCACAAAATGATTCTATTGCGACAATCATATAGTCACATAAATACATGATGAGTGACAACCAAAAATTTGTCACATAAAGGGTGGCATACGTGACAATAAAAATCTCATAAATTATAACTTCAGTGACAACAAAACCCTACCCTACAAAATACAATGAATGTCAGAAAGTGTATTAGTGACAAAACTATGGTCACTTATGACAATTATTTGTGACAATTAAAGACGTCATCGTTGGCATTTTTGTGTCGCCAACAACTCGTCTCTATTGACGACGAGATTGTCACTCAAATCTTAGCATTTGTGACAAACAAAATTGTCACAAATGGATTAATCATTTGTGACGAACTCGACTCGTCACAAATAAAAATTAAACGTTGCGAAAAATTCGTAAAAAGCGTTGGCTATGTTCTCAGAATGTGTTGCAAAATTTTGGAAATGTGTTGCCTAAAGTAGTGTTGCGTAAAACGTAAAGATAAGCAACACTTTTTTATTTTGGTTGCCAAAAATGGAAAAAAGGTTGCGTATTCCTTTTGCAACCCCCACTATACGCAACTCTTGTAAAAGTGTGGCGTTAGGATGTTGCAACTCTTTTAAGGCTTTATGCAACACATTTTTTTGGGTTGCAAGAGGCCATTTTTCCTGTAGTGGCCAAAATCATCTCATCATATATCTTCATCTCGTCCTCGCCACAATAACACCAAGTCACTGCCATAACTAGTAACCACCATTCCATCGGCATTGATGTTCCTGTAACCAAACTCACTGCCGATGGGACACGAAGGGCGCTTCTCATCGTCGTTTGACACCGCCAAGAGTGGAAATCCAAGAGCTAAGCATTCGGTCTTCCTAAAAAAATTTATTATTTGGCGGAGACAATGAACAGATTTGAAAAAAAAAAAAACCAGATCCAAGCAAGATATGCGATCAGAGGTTTCTGTGGAGGGGTTTATGTTTTGCTTGTTCGATCTACAAAAAGGAGAGGCCTCACCAAACCCGTGCAGAAGAGGAAAGGCAGGGGGGTGAGAAACCCTGTTGGCGGCAGCGGAAGTCGGTCCAAACGACGACCATACATCTTTTCGCAGGAAGAAAGAAGGAAGGTGACATGGGAGAAACGAGGGCTTCTTCAAGGTATTCTGGTCGGATCTGGAAAATAAGTTGTGAAAGAAAAAAAAAGAAGAAGAAGAAGAAGAGTCGCGTCCTGGTTGTCCTCGGTTGAATCCCGTTCTAAGTAAACGACGACAACAAAGAAGAAAACCTCTCAGATTCAGGAAAAATGACTGGTCGGAGGCGAGAGCGGCGCCGGAACTCCGGAGATAAAGAGATGAAACCCTAGCATCGACATCCAAAAAGAATTCAAGAGAGTCTGAACGCCCAAAATGGATACAAAAGAAGACTTTACCCTAGTTCCAAATGAAGAGTGCATATTAAGAAAGAAGGCCATGATGTAGTTTAAGGCGCCAGAGAAAGGAAGAGCTGGGCGCCTCTATTTACAAAATTGAGAACGAAAAAAATGGAGACGCGCTAGCGGCCAATTGAAGTCATAAGATTTGGCGCGAACATGGAGAGAGTAAGAGTTGGGCGCCTCAAAAGAGTAAGAAAGAAGTGATACTAGGCGATGGGCGCCTAGTCAGGAACCTTTCGACGGACATGATGGTGAAAATGCATCATGGTGTGCCTGCGTCTATCGTCGAAATTCAAAGCGCTTGGCCTAAGTGTAGAAAATATAATAGATGTTCATCATGGCAAGTTTCAATTTATCTACCCGACATCCGGTGTGCGCTCAATACTGAAAAGAAGAGTGCTTGGTTCATTAGCACTAGTAGGAGAATGGAGGAGAGGCGTTATCAATGGATTGAATAAGAGCATAGTAGACATAATAAGGAAGCAAGGCGTGTTGTGCTGTGAGAGAGCTCAAGTGGCGAGCAAGGAATGAAAGCTCTTGTCCCAATGAAATTGAGGCAAAAATTCCAACCCAAATCTACTCAAAGTGTGCGCCTGGACCACCCCAACCACAATGACACTACAAGGAAATGGGCCTAGCCCAGGGGTTTCCTTCCACGGGTTTTCTTAACCATTGTTGGGCTTTAATTATCTGTAACTATGGCAGTGTATTCACCAGCGGTTATTACACCCGCTGAGAAGCCCAATTCCAATTTGCTGAAAAGTAAAGTGTTTCCCTGATTCTTCTATCTTCCCCAATTTGAATTTCTTTTTTCCCCTACTCCAGCAAATCGACTCGAACCCTAACACTACCGCAGACGATAGCCCCAATCTCTGACAAAATCCATGGTTGTTTCCCCTCTTAATCTGACCTTCGCGACTTGAAATTAGACCTCTAATAGCTTACAACTTCGAAAACATCTCCAGCCAACTCTCTTTCTCCCGCCTTGAGCTCTAACCTTTGTGGAATCCTGGTTCGGCATCCATTTTGCGTCTCTCTAGTTCTGCATGTATCTATTCTCATCCGATGGTAAGAACTCGTCTATTTGATTTCTTGCTTTCTTTCTCTTTATTTAATTTAGGTTTTCGGTGACTCTCTTCCTCTCTCTTGGTTGCGCCGTTGGCTTTTCGCATAGGCAAACTCTGCAAGCAATTGAAAGTTCTGTTTTGCAGAGGATGGAGATGAATTTCATGCTTGGGTTATGCGTTGAGGAGATGCAGGATGTGTAGCACTCAATTAAAGTCGGTGCTTGTAAGAGGTAATTAGGGTTTGCTATTTATTGAATTCTAGTGACCCTAGCATGATTCTAACGAATGGGAGTAGTTGGAATTTGGAACTAATTGTGGAAATTGTAAGGATCGACTTCTGTATTTTAATTCAGAGTTAAGCTTATGTTCTATAGATGGGGCTTGCATGATTTTCCTTTCCTTTCCCCTCTTTTTTCTGTCATTTTCTTTAACTTGATTGATATAACGGGACATAATCACATAGTTGTAGTTATAGGTGTTCCTTTGGTATCGTGACTTTTGTTTTCTTTGAGTTTTTTTTCTCTCATGACCTTCTAGTTTAGTTAGAGAAGTTCTCCTCAATTCAGTTTATGTGTATTGCTTCTTATCTTATCTGGTTTAAGTTAGAGAAGTGCCTGTTGGATCTGTTATGGTTTCTACATGCATGGTTGTACTCTGCAAATGTTGGATTGATTTAATTAACTCTTCTTGTGATGTCTTGTAATTGGCCTTTTTCAGAAGAATTATGTTGATAACATCCTTTCCCCTGCAAATTTCTCTGTCTTTTCAGGTGTAGTAGTATATTCCTTTCTCCAAATCTCCAAGTTGAAGCTATTGTTGCCGATGTGTACCGATGATATAGCTCAACTCAAGCCATGCTGGGCATTTTTGGCTTTGCAACTACAAGTTATATGAATGATTTAAGCATGAAAATGTAGGTTTAAAAAATCCATGAAGGTAAGGTCTCTCCGGATAACAACTAGCCCCTGAATGTGCAATGATCATCTTCTTCCATGTTAACTATAAAATAGTGTTTGTTACATGGCTTGTTATCGTGGTCATCATGATAGTTCAATAGAAAACTGCCTTTTTATCCTCATTGGTATGTTGATGTATGCATGATAATAATCTGCTACATATCTTAGTCTTAGTGAACTTAGATATAATGCTAGAGGGAAATTCAAGTGGTTAGTTAAACATACATATGAATGCACAGGTTAATTAATTAATTAGCTATTTTTCTATCACTAATGTTTTGTATTTGGGTCCTGTAGTGAAGTCTTAATGTAGCATGAAGTTGAACTAAGTTCTCTTTTGGTATTTGGGTCCTCTGTTTTCTTTTTTTTATTATTGGTTGCATTTCTTCAAAATTGTTGTTTACTTGGGGCTAATTCATCTTGTCATTGCTTGGTGTAGATACCTGCAGCTCTAAAGAAAGTTCTAGCGGATATCTGTCCAAAACTTAGTGACTAGCTTCTACAGGAGTGCAAAACTGACCAAAGGTTGTGATCAAACCCAAAACTGCTCCGCGCTTTTCATATTCTTCAACACTTTTAGGGCTTACAACTTTCAAGTGGTAAGGGAGCCTCAATATGATATCATGATATTGAAGGAAATTCATCACCGTTAGCTTATTGATGATGTCGTGGTCTCCTTCATGTCTTTCTTAATTATTCTTTTTATTCTATAGTGATCGATAGTAGGTGAGTTCCTAACAATGACTATATCTTCTTTGTTTCCGATTGACAGTCAGAAGGCAGGCTGCATTTAAGGTTAAGATTGTTTGCTTATAGGTAAGAGCAAAACTTTCTTTACAACCTGGAACAGTACCCTGCTTAAACTGAAGGATGTTAATGGATACATCTTTTATTAACACTAGACATTCTGTTCAGGTCGTTGTTGGTAGCATGGAGAACCCTATACCATTAAGCAAGAAAAGCAGACAATTTGGTCAGGTGGCTTTGACTTGGTACAATCTCTTATTTCCAGAATGTTTCAAGTTCCACCCAATAAGAAGGTTAGTAGTCCCAAAATAAGGGAAACCAGAATGAAAATTTTGAACAAGTAGCTACTGTTAAACTGTGTGGGCACAGTTTGGGCACAATTTGACATTTTCTAAACCTCAGCCTCAAGTGCATATCTTTTTCCACTACTTCCCATTGTTAATAATTGATGAAACTAAGTAATAGTGGGTGCAGAAGTAAAAAGAAGGTTAGCAGAAGATACGAGAGGTGCATTGCTCATATGGGAGGTTCAGTCTTTTTCTTTTCCTAATCCATTATTTTATCATTATAGGAAAACTGATGCAGAAGGGAGACTTCCTCAAGAATCAGTAGAAGATATCGGTTTGAAGCATGGTGGGGATTTTAATAAGTAAAATGCAACATAGGTAAAATCATGGTGCATTTATTCCCTTGTTTGAATAGTTTATCATGCTTCAAATGCATACTCTGAAATATCCATTTCTTTATTAAGTTTGTTTAATACAAGGCTGCATTCTTTAGTTTTGGCATTAAACTGTATTTTGGTTTCCGATAGTGAATTGAGATATTAAAAGTTGCATACCTAGCAGCAGCAAGTATTTTTTTGGTTATTTTCATTTCAGAAGGTGCAAGCCTTTTACACTGAATCATTATAGTTTGGAACTTTTTTCTGTATCTCTCTTTGCTCCTTCACCACCATCAAGATATATAATACGCCCCTGGGGGTGTATGTTTATCAAAGTAACGCAGCAAACGACTCAATCGAAGAATCGATTGAGCTCGAATCAAGAACGAAGCGTTCTTAATACGAACTTGGGATAAAACGGAACCAAAAGGACAAATCCACACCTGGGGATAGCTCGATTGGTATAAAAGGGTAGTTGCTCGACCACGATTGAAGTGACTATTCAATCGATACACAAGCTCAGCAAGTTTGGAATCCACCAAACCCAAAACAAGTCGCAACTTGCACAAACCAAACGGTTCTCAATTTCGATTAATCGAAGTCTTAATTTTACAACGTAATTAGAAGGCTATTTATAGCCAATAAAACCTAATACAAATCTAGATAAACAAGGAAACAATTAAGGTAAAAACAAACTCTAAAAAGGACTCAAAATTCGGCCATAAACTTCCTTTCTTGGCGCACAAGTAATCTGCCCGCAAAACAGTCAAAATGCAGCTTTCGTACTAACTTCGCGCCTTTTGTTCGAGGCCTTCCCGAACTCCAATTCTTCATCCAATTCCTTCCCTTTGTTCACAAACATACCTAGTTTCATGTTGTGGAAGCCTTTGGACTTGAATCAGATCCATACTCCTCGAATCAAGCTCCAAAGTAGGCTTCACAAAACAGTTTCCAGACTTGACCATTTTCTGGCAGTTTTCCAGTTTTGAGGTAGCAACTTTGAGGCCTTGGAAAACAACCTTAATGACATCATCTGGATCCACAAAGCATACCATTGGAAACATGGAAACTTTCTCTGTAAAACAAGCTCTTGAACTGGAACTTCCATTAAGCCAATTAAGAGAACCATGCCTTCAAAGTATGTACCCTGAACACGGATTTTGACTTAGCCAAATTCTGCCTTTCTTCTTCCCAACTTCGATAGCTTCTTCGTCAAGTAATTGTGACTTGTAGAAGTGGCCAATTTGGATAATATCAATATACCTTGATGTTTGCTAGAAATTGTACCATTTATCGTTCAGGGGTCAGAGGCTAAAGAATTTGTTGCTTTATGAAGTTATCTAATGTCTAGGCCAACAGGGGTAAGTGCTTATATTCCTTGTTTAATTTTTATTTCGAAGTTGCTTCTTGATATGGGAAAATGGTTCTTGCTTACGTTGACCTGTAGCTCTCTAAGTAGCATAGTATTAATAGGAGAGTAGAAAATTTGAGTTAAATCATCTTAGGAGGACCTGTAACTCTTGTAGTTAGTGTAAACCATCTTATAGTAGGTAGTTTGAAGTGTGTAACCAGCTAGCATGATGAATGATCAGAGTTTTTTGGTACAGGGGACTTCTTTGTTCCCTTTTTTTATTATGATATTTGGGTGAGAAGATGTGATTTGTGAGAGAATTTTGTTCTTGGATCCCTTTGTTCTTATGTAGCTTGGCAATCTTGTTTTAAGTGGTTTTCATATCTGAGTCTCTGTGTATTTCTCTTGTTTTGTGTTTCCAGGGGTTCTCTTTCGTTTGCTTATTTTGGTTTGCTTCTTGACAGGTTAAGACGACATGCTATACATAATGTGGATGATTTAGAAGAGACCTTTAGGATCTTGTTGGAACTTAAACCTTTGTTCAACTTTGAGATTATCCCTTTGATTGCAAAGTGTTGTTTTGAGTTTCAAGTAGGTAGGATTTGTTCAATTTCCTTGTAACTTATATTATCACTTTACAGCATATGTGAAAATTATGCAGAAATCCACTTTTAATTTTAGCGACGGTTTCAGTCGTCATTAAATCTAGTTTCCCCAGGATTTGGTAAAGTTGTGACGAGAAAGTGGTCACTGTTGTAGCCGTCGCAAAAAAAACCTTACATTTGACGGGCTAGAAAATGTCAAATGCCAGCAATCGCGACCGCTTCATAACCGATGCTAGAACAATCACCAGCGGTTAGGTTGGTCGCTGTCATAGATTTGCGACGGTTGGTTTTGCACCGGTTTTGCAGCGGTTTTAGTAACCGCTTCCGGGATTGGTAGCGACGGTTTTTGTCCGTTGCTAAAAGCCGAAAAAACCCCTGCCGTAAGGAGTTTATTTTGTAGTGTGAGCCTGGGCACCTATGAGGCCCAATCCGAGTTGATCGTGCGCCTCCAAGTTTCATTGTGGTGAATTCCATAGTTAGAAGTGATGTGGGCCACTAGCCCAACTCGGACGCCAAGTGGTCAAAATTAAACTGCATAAACTTTGAGAGATGAGTTCCGAAACCGGAACCAAGCCGCCAACAGCAAGCGCCTTCATCAAATTGATTGCAATTTTTTATTTGAACCAAAATGCCACAAGCTCTTATCATTCACGACAAGCTTTAACATGGATTTCAGTTCAGACTTCAGACACTCAATCAAGCTAAGGTACTTCACTCTTTTCATAAATTTGATTTTTATCTCCACATGCACCCAAACTATATCGAATTGGTTAGGATTACTTTTTCGCGCCCACAGAATTAAAGCATCCTTCATTTGAAATATTCTCCGCGCCAGAATCTAGCGCCCATGGTTCGAATACTCTCCGTGCCCCAATCTAGCACCCTTAGTTTGAATACTCTCCGCGCCCGAATCTAGCGCCTTTGGTTTGAAATACTCTCCGCGCCCGAATCTAGCGCCCATGGTTCGAATACTCTCCGCGCCCCAATCTAGCACCCTTGGTTTGAATACTCTCCGCGCCCGAATCTAGCGCATTTGGTTTGAAATACTCTCCGCGCCTGAATCTAACGCCCTTGGTTCTAGTACTACCAGCGCCCAAATGTAGTGCTTTTGGTTTGAGATACAGTCTGCACCTAAAATTTAGCGCCCTTGGTTCCGAATACTCTCTATGTCCGAAATTATAGGGCTCGGTATATAATAATTTCTCTATGAAGTCTTAGAGCGCCTGCAATACACGTAAGACCTCAAAGTGAGGCATGAAGCGTCCACAACACCAAAGTCATTCAAAAAATGATGGAGAGTAGTCGCATACCATTAATTTCAAAGGAAACTTTGTGATGCACATGGAGAGCGCCGATGAAGCATTTCCAATGTTAAGCTAATTATTTTTTATCACTAGTCCAGTTAACTTCCCCACTATTGCACGAGTCAACTTTTAATGCACTCTTTGTGCCCCTTTCTATTATTATTGGGAGACAATGTTATGAGTCATATTATTATACATTACACCTTCTCTATACAGTTATGCTTCAAGTTATTTAGCTAGTATGATGTTGGGGAGTGGGGACATGAGTTAATTGAATTCGTAAACATCACACCCGAAATTGAGCCTGTAGGAAATTTGACAAGCTGAAGATTTCTGGTTAGAAACGAGTATACTAATGAGTGCCTAATTGGGGAAAATTTGAGGGGACAACTTGCATCTCCAAAATATGTACCGAAAGTAAATGTCTTCACTTGGGCACCACAAATGCATCAAATATTTTGTTACAACTTGAGTTATATTCTTAATTATACTATGGGTCAAATTATTATGCATCCCGATAGCTTTCTCTTTTGAACTTATATATTGTTGGATGACTTAAGTTAATTGAGCTGGGTGACAAGTGGGGGAACTTTAGTTAGCCGTCCAGTGCACCACTGGGCGCCTAATTGGGGGACAATTGGGAATAACACGTGAATGCACTTTCAGAATTTTTCTAAGTAAAACAAATCTTCAATTACGTGCCGAAAATTTCATAGTCTTGTTAGAAATCAGATGTGTAACAAGTAGTTTTTTCTCATTGTTTAAGTTATATCACTAGCCATGTTATGAGTCACATTATGTTACGTTGTTCTTCCTCTACATAGTTCTTGCTCCGAGTTCTTAAGCTATTATGATCACGAGGGACATGGATCAGCTAGTCGGGGGACAAGAAGCAAAATGCAAAAGATGTGACAGGAAGAATTTTAGTTAGGCGTTCAGTATACTGCTGAATACCTAACTGGGGGACAATTGTTGGACCGGTAAATATGACATGGCCCAACTCGAACAACAACGGTAATCCACAAGCATATATGGGCCCAAGTCCACAAAACACCACAAAGACCCAATGAAAGCCCAATGGGTCATACAATCTTTTTAGGCTTCTTTTTGCCTCAATCTTTGTATTAAGTTTATTGAAAATTATTGGTCTTTGGACTAGAGTTTAGCCTACAAAGGGGCATGGTGGGCGTTGTCGTTGTTAATTTCACAGATACAAATGGAATAAAATCGGAAGATCGGTATTTAAGTTGCAGAGTGAATATAGGGATTTGTTAAAGAGTTATAGAATGTGAACGTATTTGTAGAGTTTGTTAATGGTGATTATAGTTGTTTCATGGAGTATGAAGAGTATCTTCGCAATCATACAAGAATTCGTAATCGCTCTACAAATAATCACCTTCAATCAGATTTGATAGAAGAGATATGGGCTCGTTTTGGAGATGAGGAAAATGATGTTTAATTTACATTTATGTCTTTATATTGTTCCATTTAAAATTTTATATCTAAGTTTTTTTACTTTATTTATGTGTCCTATTTGAATATTGTGCTAGTTCATCGTATTTTATTTTGATTGTATGAATAATTATTGAGTACTAGATTCTTTCTATTCCATCCTCAAGATCAAAATGTATTCATAAATTAGTAATAAAAATTTTATGAATTAATTGTATATGTTTCATCTAAATTAAAAAAGAAGAATAGTATTATTTTATTTACTTGCAATGTGGATAAAAAGGTATTTAAAAATTGTTTTTTAATGCATTAAAAAAATTTAGGCCTCATATGCAATTGCAATTCAATTGTACCAATGTAGGTACAATGAAAGTAAAGTGAGTTGGCTTGCAAAAATGGTGTTGTGTCAAAAAAATCACAAATGCAATTGCACCAATGGAGATGCTCTTAGTGAGAAAGATACGACAACTGAAGGCGCGGGTTTCACCGGAATTGCCGGGGGATGTTTCGATCGCTGAAATCTAAGCTATACCTGGGAAGAGTTTTGACTTCCGCCAATGCAGAAGAAGATGCTGCCTAAACGGGGTGAAACGGCGGGAAGAGGTTGTCCCTGCCGCCATCGAATTGATCAATATAGCGAGGCAGTGACGGATTTAGAAATTTTATTAAGGGTATTCAATGATAAATTTATAAAATAAAATAAAATAAAAATCATAAAGTACACAAATTTATCAATTTTCACAGCAAACAACGACGTATTTTCATATTCAAATATGTTTCTAAAATACTTTATCATTTTTCTAGGATTCGCCTATTTTAATGACCATAATCAACCAATCATTCACAATTTATCTTCCACGAATTATGAAGATCGTTCTTGATTGATTTCATCTTTGAAAATATCTTTTCAATCATTACAATTGCAACAACTAAATCCAACACTAATTTCGAAGCAAGCATGTTAAAAATATTTTTTTCAAGTCTGCACCATTCACCTATCTAGGTTATCGATTCTTCAAAGTCTCATACATACCCTTGACTGATTTATAAATTAATTTATGTTCTAGAAATGAAAATAGTAATAATTAGTATGTACATTTCCTTTGTATTTTGATATGGTTGTACCTTACCTAAAACATTCATTTAAAAATTGTAAGAGTTGTCAAATGGTATATATAGGGTTTAAATACAACCACTGCCAATATAAATTTTAACGTGGTAATTTGGTCCCAAATTCATAGTTAAGGTTTGTCAATTGACAACCCTCAATTATGAATGGGTCCGCCTCTGAATATAGGGATAATGGTGATAACGGTTGGTAAACAATCATTTTACACAATGGTATGTTCATACCATTATGGTACACTTTCATACCATGCGGTATAATAGTCATACCATGCATTACCGCCATGATATAGATTGGTAATATAAATCTCAATTTCTTTGTTTCAAAATATCAAAGTGAATATGATTTTAAAAAGCACAGTTAATCTAATTTATCTGTAAAAAAAAATACAACTGAAAGAGAAATAACCCGCTGAAATTTATAGAAAACAAAACTTCAAATCTTTCATAAAAAGATTTCTTGCTGGTTACGTGTGGTTATATATCTTTAAACAATAACACTTTATTCAGTCAAATTATTGGCTGCGGTCTTTATTTCCCATCTGGGTACATTAATTAATATAACTTCCAAGGTCTTGATTAGGAATTCCCAATTGCACAAGAGTTCAAATCTAAACCTAGACTCCAAGAGATAGTTGTCTTATGTTGTCAAGGAATATGATAATTATTTAATTGATTTCTAGTTCCCTACGTAGCTTCTCATTCTCCATTGGGCAATCTATGACTATATGTCAACTTTTTTTAACTTTTGTTGGTTACCTCATCATTTTAATTTTAATTGTGGTTTTGTGCTTTAATTTAGATAGTACTAGAGAAGGCATTGGGTGGTGATGGGGTCGTCATACCTGCGAGTGCAATGCTTGCAGATAGAGATGTAATGCTCTCTGCATTCAGCTTGGTGAACAGGTTAATTACATGCTCTATAAAGCAGCACTATAATCATGATTCATTAACATCTGGAGTTCTTCTATGGCTGTGACAGTAGAATTGAATCTTTCTTGCAAGTTTCTCAGCATTTTCAACTAGGATAAATCTAGAGTGTCATGAACCAGTTGATCCCAATAATTCGAGTTGTTGGGAGAGGTTCTATAATGGATCTTATGCCATTCACTATCACACCCCCTCAAACGAAAGCCAGTCAACCCATAAGGGCTTTCGTTTGCACATGTCCTGAACACGAATACATGTGCTTTACAAATGGGGTCACCGGGATTCGAACGCAAGACCTCTCGGCCACAACAGGCTCTGATACCATGTCAAGAACCAGTTGATCCCAATAACTCGAGTTGTTGGGAGAGGTTCTATAATGGATCTTATACCATTCACTAACATAGAGATGACAAAAATATCTGTAATTGTGGATATCCGTCCGAATCCGACTTAATCGGGTAGGATAAAACCCGAACCCGAAAGACTTTAATGAGTATGGGTAAAACCCGAACCCGAATATTGCGGATAGGTGGGCATGGTTTTGGCACTATCCATTCCAACCCGAACCCGGCCGATTATACACATACACATGTATTTTATCTAGAAAACCATTATTTTTCTCGAACATATATTTTATTTAGCATATAAATATAACATTTTTATGTGTTGTTTTAATTAATTTTGTACATTCTAGTGAATAATTGTCGTGCTTTTTCTCTTATATGATGTGAGAATAGTACGTGTGAATATTAACATATTTGTTGGAGTTATAATGAGAATTTTTTACCCATGGATATCCGTGGATACCCGAAACCCGAACGGGTATGGGCATGGTTTAATTTTCTACCCATTTCTATAGTGGGTATGAGTATGTATGGGTGAAATCCGAACTACTTTAAATAGGGTAATAGATATGCACTATCCGCGCCCAACCTAACCTGTTTGATAGGGTAATTATCCTTAGCTTAGTCATCCACTGTAGGTGAAACTATCCTAAACAAATCCTTTACTTCTTGATTTTCCTACACCCTTTACTTATTGCTTTTTACGGCTTCCTTTACTTTCCGCGCGGAGGCCATTTGAAATACGACCCTGGACACTCATTAAGGCTAATTACTTCTTGTGACATACTACAATCGCCAAAGCACAAAGAGAAAATAGCTGCTTTGGAAAAGTTGGAAACTCTATGCTTTGTGGTGTGAACTAACTGAAACTGATGATGCATTTCACTTTAAATATATGTGTAGACTAGGTAATTGGCCTCAGCGGCGGATCGATCAGAACATAGCAAAACACTAAGTCGTATTTCATTAGAAAAATAAGTGTTGTAAAAAAATATAATAACCATAAGTCACTTTAAATCATAATTTTTTGAACGTAAAATTTTAGCCTCCATCATCCAATTTTCTGGACGTGACACCGACTAAATCTTTGACTAGTTTCCCGGATTCTGTTCACCGTATAATAGTGCGACTTGCTTTGCTACTGAGTCGTGTTTTTTGGTTGGGGGGTGGTCAATAGTTTCTTTCTTTGTTTCACTCTGCTCTAGTTTTTTCTTGGTTCTCCAGTCGTCTGCGTGCAGTTGCGCAGAGGAAGCGGGGTTGAAAATGACTCCCCCAATTCCATTACATGGCCTTCTTTTTCCTTCTTTTTATTTGAGCAAATGGATAATACTTTATTTTTCTTCCAAACTGGTTCTTGTCCATTCGTTTTTCTATTATGCTCCACGGAAAAAATCACAGAATACTCTAATTATTAAAAAAAATCACTAAATACAGTACTTATAAAATTATTTCCCAAACTACAGCAGTTTCAACATCATTGTCGAAGACCAAAACAGTGATTAGAATCACCGTTTTTGTCCAAAACGGTGATTGCATCACTGCTTTTGACAAAAATAGTGATGCTATCACCGTTTTGGAAAAAACGGTGAATCAATCCCCGCGTTAGTTAAAGACGGGATAATCTGATCGTTAATAAGGGAAATTGTGAAGCCCCCCTGACCGTTGATGTAAAAGACGGTGAAGTGGCGCGGATCGCTGACGTGGACGCGCGCGGGCACTTCACCGTTAGAGATAAAAGCGGTGATAGCCCCGCCCGCCACGTCACCGATCCTTGTCGTCCGCGCCCTTCACAGCTGCCGTCCGATGCGGTGAGGCGCGTATTGTGATTTTTCTCCACGATCCGACGCCTCACATGTCGCCACGCCAGCAATCCGAGCCATCACCGCTTTCCTCCAACGCGGTGAGTTCACTGCTTTTAAGGAACGCGGTGATTGGTGCCCTGAAATTTCCAGCTCCCCTTCCCCCTATAAATACCACTCCCCCTCCCCCCTCATTTCAAACCACACCACCATTTTATACTTTTTTCTCCCTCCGTTACTTCACTCTAGTTCCGTTCTAAGTATACTCTGTGGTTGCGGCTAAGTCCGATCTTCCGCATCTGAAAGAATTACTAGAGTTTTTGTTTTGTCGATAGTCTCTCTAGCTTTTCGGCAAAAAATGGACAAAGAGGCTCTGAGAGTACGTAAATTTATTTTATTCTTTTGTGATTTTTTTAAATGGGAGCTGAAATATAAATTGATTTGATTTCATATTTTTTTATAGATGGGTGCTGAGATATACGACCCTCGATTGTATATCGATCCTGGCCCAAAGGATAAAAGGTATTTAACCGGGCAAGATCAACATCGCTCCCGTGCAATTTGGAACAATAATCCGTTAGACACTAAAATTATTTCATTAGTTTTAAAGTTTTTATTTTGCTTTCTATTGACTGACAACATTGTGTTTTTTTGTTTTGTAGGAATCACTTATTCCCATCAGTCATCGAGGGACATGTCGATTGCCCCGTTGGCATGCTCGAATGGAGCCCTATCTATAGAGGACGGGATTGCACATGCTGAGGCACTTCATGAGGCTTGATATTGACAACGATCTACTGACGGCAATGGCAGAGCAATGGCGCCCCGAGCTGCATACCTTCCACTTTCCCGAGGGTGAAATGACGATCACCCTCAAAGATGTTGTCATCCTTACCGGGCTCCCGATCACCGGAGATGCCATCATCAACAACTCGAGAAAACCGGAAGATGGTTGGGGGCCGTTGATTCAAGAGTGTTTGGGGTTCAACATGCCGACCACCACGCCCGTCGAAGGGGTTGGGCATCCACCACTGAATGCGGGGCAAGTATCGATCCCATGGCTTGTTGAACACATCTAGTTGGAGGTTAATATAGGCCCGGACACTCCTGAAGATCGGGTGGAGCGGTATGCACGTGTCTACCTAATTGGCTTGGTTGTTGGGTTTCTGTTCCCCGAGAAGGCAAACCGGTGGATACAAGGCATGTGGTCCCCTATGCTCCTCGGTGACTGGGACGAGATCGGGAAAAAAAGTTGGGGGTCGGCCATCTTGGCTGGGATCTACCGAGAGTTTTGTACTTGCTCGAGGTTGGGAGTGAAACAAACTGGTGGAGCGATGTTCATACTCCAGCTCTGGGCATGGGAGCATCTTCCATTTTTTGCACCTTGAGACCCACGAGAATTCTGGTTGCCAGATAATGAGCTACGATTTGTAGCAAATCCCCCATATGGCTTCAAGTAAGTTAAATTTAAGTTAAATTTATTTTAGATATGCAATGGTAGTATTTTAGTGAATTTAGATCTATTCCAAGTAAGCGAATTTAGATTCATTTTAAGTCTGCAATTATAGTATTTTAGTGAACTTAGATATCTTCCAAGTAAGCGAATTTAGATTCATTTTAAGTATGCAATTATAGTATTCTAGTGAATTTAGATATCTTCCAAGTAAGCGAATTTAGATTTATTCTAACCAAATCGTATTTAGCGAATTTAGATTATTGCCAAGTAAGGAATTTTAGTTCAATTTAGATGCTTCCATACAATCATACTTAACAAGTAAACATCTATGCTTTAAAATTTGCTTATATACGTACTTTTGCTTAATTAGGTGGATCGGAGCAAATACAAACGACCACCAGCCCGAGCACTCTTTACTGTTTTATCGTGCTGAATTTGATAAGCCTTGGTGGAACCAGGTAAAAATATAAAATTTCATCATTTTCAATTTTTTAGGTGGAGTGGATATAATTTGTACTAATTCCATGAACTATAATGATTGTAGGCGGTATGGGATCCATATCCAAATGAAGTGGTTGAGTTGCATCGTCTTAGACATCCCGAGGATGAAGAGACATGGTTGTGCAAGGTGCCCTTAATCTGCTGGCAGATGGTGGAATGGCACCTGCCCGATCGATCTTTGAGTTAATATCGATTGGAGCAACCAAATTCCAGCATCCCCGCCTCAAGGGTTCAGGGAGCTCCACGCCATTGACCTACACTACACCAAAAAGGATTGGGTCCGCAAGCATGAATTCTACATCAACATATGGGAGAATAGAGATCACTGGGTGGTCCAAGGGGTGTCGGAGACGAGGCCAATGGGGTACCACGATGGGTACATGCGGTGGTATCGGAAATTCACGCTAAGATGGGTGTCAAAGCAAGGTGCTGTTTGGGGCGCAGTGGTAAGTGAATTCCATTTTTCCCTCTTTGTCTTAATTTATTGAAGTATGATTACATGCCTATATTAGCTAGAATGTTAATTAACATTATTAGATTTAATTAACATTATTAGATTTAATGTTAGTTAATTTTGTACAACAATTTATTTGGTTGACGGTTTGGAACATGCCAAGCAAACTGTCGAGAGTGCACCCACCATGGATGAGCGGAAGACATCTTTTTTGGTGAGGCTTTTCAACAACCTGCTCTCTTGTACCCAAGAGCAAAGGAGGGATGTCGTATTATACCCTCCAATGCCTGCTCCGGCCCAACCTTCATTTCGTAATGATGAGAGGATCGTGCCCCCACAAGAGCCCCCACGGAGGAGCAGAAGAAGGGTGAGAGCCAACATTGAAGTGCTTCGTCCGTCTCAACAAACTTAACTTCCTAAACGATGGCCACATTGTGAGTGGGCAACTAGTACTGAGGGCACTGGAGGGTCGTCAAGCTATGCCCCGACTCAGGAACATGACATGTTCCCCCAAGGCATCCCTCACTTCTACCATCAGCAACAAACTCCGATGTATGAGACCCCGCAACAACAACATACATCATCGACTTTCTACCACACTTCTGGTTCATCTCAGCCACCTCCACCACCACCACCACCTGACTACACTCCGATGGGTGCTCGGGTTAAGAGGAATCCGCGAGCAGTTTTCTAGCGGCTCGTGAAGAAGGAGGAGGTAGAGAAGGCGGAAGAAGGGGTCAAGGAGGTCGTGGAGGAAGAGGAAGAGGAAGAGAAGGGGAAGTGGAAGTGGAAGGAAATGAAGACAACCAGTGAACTATCTTGTCGTCTTAATTTGGTTTAGTCTTGTGTTGTTTTCCATGAACTATCTATGTCGTCTTAATTTGGTTTGGTCTTGTGTTGTCATCCATGAACTATCTATGTCGTCTTAATTTAGTTTGATCTTGTGTTGTCATCCATGAACTATCTATGTCGTCTTAATTTAGTTTGATCTTGTGTTGTCATCCATGAACTATCTATGCCATGAAATATATGATGTGCTATTGAATGACCAGCACACTCCCTCCCTATAGCGAGCTCCTGTCTCTTCACAAACCACTCGTTTACCTTCCAGTATGTCATCTCCACTAGGACAGATACAGACATTGCCATAATGCTCTTGTAGACTCCATTTATGCTCTCGCCATGGTTGGTAGTTGCAATGTCGAATCTAGCCCCGTTGTCCATGTGAAATGTCCACATGTGCAGATCTTGACAATCTGCCCATATTGCTCCCGCCCGGTGTATCTGACGGATCGTCTTCATCTTCTGCTCGTATTTTTTTGGTTGATGTGAAACCGCTTCAAGACAGGAGAATAAATAATTAAGGCATAAGAAATTTCATTTGAACAATAAACCATGAACAAGCACTGAATTACATTACTACCTGCACTCCACAATTGATCTCTTATGTCTTTCTTCTTGCCAAATTTGTGTTGGAAATTGGCAAGGAAGTGACGAATACACCAGCGCCATGTCCATCCCCATTCGTCGGGAAAACCACCGACGGCGTGTTTAATCCAGGCATGTCGATCCGATATAATTGTAATACCCATTCTTTCTGTGACGTGGGCGTGTAGCTTGTCAAAGAACCATGCCCAACTTAAGTTGTTCTCCCCTTCAACTAATGCAAATGCTAAGGGGAAAATACTTAAATTTCCATCAACCCCAGTGGCAATGAGAAGAGTTTCTTTATACTTCCCAGTAAGGAAAGTTCCATCAACCTGTTAAAATTAATAATTAGTTAGTAAAAATTGAACTTAGTAAAGTAATGAACTAGTACAATAGCTTGAGTCCGTAATATACCTGAATCACTGACATGCAGAAGGGAAACCCGTCAATGCATGGCTTGAATGTCCAGAACAGACGATGAAACATCAACTCGTTCTGTACTCGAACTTGATCTTCAGTTTGTACGTTGTTGTACCACGGGACGAAAACCGTCCCAGGGTTGGACTCCTCCATTGCGGACATTAGTCTATGGAGTAAAGCATACGAGTCCTCCCAATCACCGTAGACCTCAGCCATGGCCTTCTGCTTCCCATGTCACACCTTCTTATACCTTATGGTGTAGGAATGCCGATCCTTCACCTCTGCCATGATAGCTTTTATCTTGATATCTGGTTGTGCCTCGATTAGGTGCTTAATGGTTCTTGCCACTTTTTTTGCTTTAAGTTGCCGGTGATCTTGTGAAAGTATGGTTGAAGAGCATATGTGGTTGTTCTCTACTGTCCGCATTACTAAGACGCCCTTTCTCTTCATATATGCAGCCCGAAGTTGCCACATACAACCCTCTCCAGCATTCTTACAAATGACATGCAGTTGTTTGGTGTCATAATATTTTACCTTCCATTCGAAGTTACGCCGCATGGCTTCTTCGCTAAAAGCATCTTGCACATCAGCTTTCGAAGTGAACGCCATACCCACTTCCAAATTAGCAGTCGAATTATACACAGGCATGGGCTGAAAGTCAGGGGCATCGTTCTAACCATATGAAAATTGATCAGGAACCTCTGTGTAGTAAGGCGTTGGAACGCCACCTCTCTGTCATCGATATCGTCCGTATCTTCCTCCTCACTGACTGATCTCAAATCTTCCTCACTTTCATCATCACTGGAGGCGAATGGATAGCTCGGCTCAGGATGGTCATCGTTACCAGCATAACAAACATCGTCTTCTTGGTCATGCGAAGTACGCCGAGATCGAAGGGTGTTCTCAATGTCAGCCCACTCTGGACCCCAAGCAGGCCATTAATCACCGTCGGGCTGAACGATATCGACGGCAGTCTCAGCATGTTGTGGGTATTCTTCCCACCCAACACCTCCTTCAGAACTACCTCCTCCGTAGTTGCTTGAAGTACCACCCCAGCCATACCCTCCTGCAGAAGTACCTCCTCCGTAGTTACTTAAACTACCACCCCAGCCATACCCTCCTGCAAAACCATCATCACAAAAATACTGGTGAGAATGAGTTTCACCGACCGGCTCGGTCTCGACATACACCTCTGCAAGCCGCACCCCGTTATAAGATAGGAACTGTATCATCATGTTCACCGCGTCATCATCATTTATGACAACTTTTTCGTACATGATTCCGTCAGCACTCATGTTTGGATACCGATAAGTAATTTGACCAACTCTCCTTTGCCCGCCCGTACAAGTCCTTTCTGCACAAATGTCATGGAGTTCTTGCCACGAGAATCTTGACTCAATTTTTAGCATAGTGGATTCGCCATTTTCATAGTCGATCCCAATGTTCGAGTTTGTCACCCGACCATTCCACCGAATAATAAGCCGAAACTTCTTAAATTTACCCATGTCTGCAATTTATAATAATTAAGTATAGTATATAATTAGTACATTATGGATACAAAAACAATATCATCCAAACCCATAAACAAACGCAACTAATTCATCTATCATGAGAAAACTAAACAAATTCATCTAAATTCATAACTAACTAACTAACTAACATCTATCATATCATAATTAATCTAAATATCTCATAACATATTTGTCAATAACCGCAATTCACTACATACAAACAAATAATTACTAATACATCAACATGTAAACAATACATAATTATAACATACCGAATTCCGATGAGTTTCTTGAGCAGTAAACCAACTCCAAACCAGCTGAGAAAACGACCAAAAAACCACTAATTTTTGTAATACTTTGATGTAAGGCAGCAGGAGGGACGTGGGGGTCAGTTTTATAAGGAAAAATGTCAGCTAATCACCGCAGTGGACAATTGCGGTGAACACATCACCGCTTTTGTACAAAACGGTGATAGCTAGGTCACTGTGACCTAATTTTCCACCTACCAGGGCTCTAAAACGTGGTCAAATATTACCATTTTGCACAACAGCGGTGAGGCAATCACCGTTTTGGACGGCAGCGGTGATACCTTCCCCGTTGTTGTCAAAAGCGGTGATCTCTTCCCCGTTGTTGTCGAAAGCGGTGATACCTTCCCCGTTGTTTTCGAAAGCGGTGATACCTTCCCCGTTTTAGACTAAAGCGGTGATTATTATCACTGTCGAAGAATAAGACAGTGATGTTGAAACTGCTGTACTTTGAGAAAGAAGTTTATAAGTACTGTATTTAGGGACGTTCTTTTAATAAATTGAGTATTCTGTGATTTTTCCCCTATTCCACACTGTGTTAAGAGAAAGATAGAGATGACCAGAAAAGAGAGCTGCTTTCTTTACTTAAAGTCAAACCCATTCTTTCTAGACGTAACTACTCTTAATTACGGTAATTAATAGATAGAGATTTTTCTTGATTCCTTGTTGGATTTGAAAATAAAGGTTTTTTATGTGAGAAATGAGATTTTTGAGTTGTGAAAATCTTTGGATTTATGATGGATTAGTTGTATTTTCTATTTAAAGATAACATTGTTTGTTTAGTTAATTTTGATCTTAAATTTCAAGGTTTTTGTACCATGGCTCACAAATCCTTACCTTCCATGACCAAATACCATATACAATGTGGTATTGACAAATACGTGAGGTTCACAAATTTGGAACTAGAAAAGACCAAATATGTGGGCTCAAGATAGGGTGCATAACCCATGGTTATGCACCCATCAATAACCAAATCTGGACCCTTCATTTAGAAAATCCAGATCTAAGGATGGAGAATTAAAGGCTATTTTTATTTTCACTAGTTTTCTTAATTGACTCATATCTTTTTCGTTTTAACTCGGATTTTAATTTTTTTTGCACAGATGGAACGAGTTCATCGTGCTCTACAAAATGAGATCAATTTTCAATATTTTTTGAGGAAAAAAAATTCTGGCCTCTCGGTACCAACTGCATACCATATGGTATTTTCTTCGTTTTTCATTCGTTTTTGAAAACGTTTGCACAGCAGGGACGAGTTCATCATGATCTATTGGATCTACAAATTTCTGGGTGAACAAATTACAAGACCAAAAAATACCACACAATACCATACAATACCACCCTGGTACGGGGTGGTATTTTATGGTATTTTATGGTATACAATGTTAAAAGTCGTAAATGACAATTAATATACTTCTACTATCATGTATTCAATCATCCTACAGTCTTGGTTTGTTCATACCACCATGGTACGCTTTTGAACCCATAGGTATGCTCTTATTTCAATACCAGTCAATACCATATGGTATAGACTGGTAAAAAATGGCTCAAATTTTTTTGTTCGAAAAATATATAAAAGTGGATATCATTTTGAAGAGCACAATTAATCTGATCTAACTGTGCAAAAAAAATTAAATTTCGACTTAAAACAAGTGAGAAATCGTCCGTCAAACATTAAGGAGGGGAAAATTAAAGGCTTTCCAGGAGAGAGAGGATGCTGATGTCATGCTGATGTGGGCGGGTTACTCATAGTTACTCACCATAAAGTTACTGACCTGATCCATTCCCAAATCTGTGAGCCTCACGGATTTGTATACCTCAACAAACAGTGACTTTTTGGCAAATATAGAATGCTTGAAATTTGATTGTCAAATACATAACAAAAATCCTACAAACAAACAATGCCTTACTTTTGAGACTTGGCGGTAAATTTGGTGCCTTTATGATTGTAGGTGGGGGTAGTGAGCAATAACGGTAAAAAAAAAATGGGAAGGGAAGTCATCTTCTTCTTGCTCTATTAGACGTGTAATAATATTTTCACCATGGAAAGTAGCTTAGCCGTGTAACCACTGACCATGGTGGTGGTGGAGCCGTAGTAGTTCAACCGCAGTCTTCAAGCCAACACTTTTGAAGTTGACTTTGCTATTTTGGTCGACCATTGCCAGACCATTTATCCTTAATTGGTTTATTGCATATGGTCCAGTTGTTTTGATTCCTAATGAAATAAATAAAATTTCCATTTCAAGTTGACTTTTCTATTTCGCCAGACATCACCAGACGCCATTTGGTTTATTATATATGTTATATATATTACCCGTTGCTTTTTATAAGGAAATGAATTAAGTTCAAATGTTTGACTGGGCCATAGCCAGGCACTTGCCCTTTATATACTAATAACTAATTATATTTTACGTTGGTGGAGAACTTAAAACCAATCCCAAACCTTGGGCTATAAATAACAGCAACCAAAAGGACTTCGCTTCTGCAGTGCCCGATTCCATCAAAACAGACCCAAACCAATTGAAACCAATGGCCGCACCATCTTCCACCCTGGTGTTCAAGGTCCACAGGCGCGAACCGGAGCTGGTCCGACCGGCCAAACCGACCCCATACGAGGTCAAGCTCCTCTCCGACATTGACGACCAGCAAGGGCTCCGATTCCACATCCCTGTGGTTCAGTTCTACAAGCACGCGCCTTCCATTCGTGGGAAGGACGACCCCGTGGCAGTGATCCGGCGGGCGTTGTCAGAGACACTTGTGCCTTACTATCCGTTCGCCGGTCGCCTGAGGGAAGGGCCCAATCGGAAGCTCATGGTGGAGTGCACCGCCGAAGGCGTGCTGTTCGTCGAGGCCGACGCCGATGTCCGGCTGACGGAGTTCGGGGACCAGCTTCAGCCACCGTTTGCTTGCATGAAAGAGCTTCTATTCGACGTCCCCGGCTCTAACGCCGTCCTTCATTCCCCTCTCCTACTTATTCAGGTTCATCATTATTAAAAGCCTTACAAACATGAAACATCCATGCGTCATGCGTCTGAGTGTACATACATACATACATATATATACATACATACATATATATATATATATATATGTGTGTGTGTGTGTGTTATATATAATTTTAGCAAAATATTATTGTCACAATTTCTGTTGATTACCCATATATAAATATTTGGTATAGGGTCAATGTCCTGCGACTAGTTTTGGTAGGTTGATTTAATTGGGGTCAGATTTAGAGGGCGAGAATAAATGGTTTTTTTTTATCTTCTTTGTAAAATCATAGTATAGGGTGACAACCGGTGGTAGACGTTAGTGAAAATTAGTAAATGATAGTTAGTGTATATTTTTAAAATCATGTTTACAACTATTCAACACGATTGTATATCTATACTACGATGATACACTTTCATACTATCATAGTATGATTTTATGTACTACCATATCAGTTTTTTGTTCCAAATATATCAAAACGGCATCATTTTGAAAAGTTCAATTAATATGATTTTTCTGTGTACAAAAATCAAAATTCTGTTGACAACAAAAAAACCCGTTAAATTAAATTGAAAAAGTTAATTATCTTTCAGAAATAGTACATAGAATTGTGCATGGTTATAGAGGGAAATTCTGCATAGGATTTGTTCTCTAAATATTTCTGTGCTTTGATTCTCTTAAAATACAACAGGTGACGCGCCTCAAATGTGGCAGTTTCATCTTTGCCCTCCGTCTTTCCCATTGCATGAGTGATGCTCCCGGTCTGGTCCAGTTCATGTCTGCCATCGGCGAAATCGCTCGAGGATCCCACGCTCCCTCTATCCCTCCGGTGTGGGAAAGATATTTTCTTAGTACACGCTCACCTCCACGCGTGACACATACCCACCGCGAGTACGGACAACAAGCCACCATCGATGAAAACAACACACTGACAACAATGCCTCACAATTTCGATAGCATGGCGCAAATATCCTTCTTCTTCGGCTGCTCCCAACTATCCGCCCTTCGTCGCCACGCTCCTCCGCACCTCCGCCAATCCTACTCCCGATTCGAGATCTTGGCATCCTGCCTCTGGAAGTGTCGAACGGTTTCCCTTCGGCCCGACCCCAAAGAAACGATGAGGATGATCTGCCTTGTCAGCATGCGAGGAAAATTCTCTGATCCACCACTACCCATAGGTTACTATGGCAACACCTTCGCCTTCGCGGTGGCAGAGGCACCGGCTGGCGAGCTATGCCGGAACCCATTAGGTTATGCTTTAGATCTCGTGAGAAAGGCCAAAGGCGAGGTGACAGAGGAGTACATGAAGTCAGTCGCCGACCTAATGGCGTTGACAGGACGACCTGATTTCTTGAAGACAAGGTGGACATACCTAGTGTCCGATGTGACAAGGGCCGGGTTTGAGACCGTGGATTTCGGGTGGGGCTCGCCGGTTTATGGTGGCCCGGCTGAGCCAGATGTCGGGCCAGTTCCGGGATTAGCAAACTTTTGTATACCGTGTAAGAACAAGGAAGGGGAGGATGGGATTGTTCTGGCTATTAGCTTGCCGACGCAGGCAATGGAGAGGTTTGTGAAAGAGCTCGAAAGCATGTTGAAGTCACCACCAAATGAGACCAAAACGTTTACTCATGTGATGTCAGCTTTATAAATGATAGTGAGATTTATCATATGATTGGTTGCAGGGAAGCCTTTTCTTTAATTAACTAGTTAATTTTGGGGCATTATAATGTAATGACTTGAGGTACGTGTATCAATGTGGTTTTTATCATACATTTCTATGTTGTTGAGGTCTGGTCTAATGATAATATCATTATATATTATTCAACTTGAAAGTTTCAAGTTCAAATCTTTTAAATAGTCGCTAATGGTAAAAAGTAAAAACCAACATATGTAACCAAGAGCACTTCTACTATGCTATATAGTATTGGTGCTTAAATGTACAATTTAAAATTGTACCATAATATTAAATGTATAAGTTTAGGTTGTACCATAAAAGAATTTGTATCATTATGTTATGATACAACTTTACAACTTGAAGTTGTACCATCACTTAAGGTACAAGTTTAAGTTGTACCATAAAAGAATTTGTACAAAAAGTATATGTACAATCTGAAGTTGTACCATAACACTAAAGGTACAATTTCAAGTTGTACCATAAAGGTAAAAACCTATACCATCAATGCTATATATCATTATAAAATTCCTCATGTAACCAATCATTTGCATTTGGTCAAGCTTGAGCTTAATAATGGAGGCCACAACCGGAAAAAATTATGTCACCATTATATAAAAAATTAGGTTGATCTCGTAACATTGAAATTTAATTGGAAAAAAATTTCAAACAAAGATCAAGAAGTAGGCGGGTTACTCATCTACCTCAAGGTGAAGTCCTCAGTCCTCACATGCCTTACAAGTTGTACGTGAGTGATGCCACGGGGCGCAAGAGAAAACAATAAGGAAAAAAAAATAAGAATGTTTATTTCTCTGAAACAAATCAATACCAAATTTTCCTACTTAGATCAAACAACACCCAAATCTAACATGCTACCAAACCAATACCAAAATTCTAATATGTAATCTGAGCCTTATTTGTTCTTAGAAGCATCTACTTCCTCTGAAATTACCTTTCTTTCAAAAAAAAAAAAAAAAGACAAAATACACTTGTATAGCCAAAATTTTGCGTTTGTGCCAATAATAGCGAAATTTGGAAAAATGCCACTTATAGCTACTTTCGTCCAATTCTTTAACGGTGTTAGCGTTAAGTGTGACTAGACAAATGGAGATGCTTACATGGCGAGCTTTTATTTCCCTTTTACTATGTAATTATCCACGTGGCTAATGATTAATTAAAAAACAATAACTGCCCAGAAATAAAAAAAGCTCCTCAAATTGGAAATGAACACTTCGGCCACATAAAATCTAAACAAAAATAAAAAAACCCCATAAAGTTTACACGTCATCTTTTGATTTGTGAATAATAAATAAAACAAAATAAACAAGCAGATCTGGGAAAATCAAAGAACACCAATCTTCACGCACAAATCAAAATACCAACCGACCCACAAATCATCTCTTTCAAATATGAGTTTTCGTTTCTGCATCTTGAACCACAAATATTGCCTCCGTTTCTGCTTCTCTTTGCTGCGCTCACAGTTGCTTCGCAGAGAAACCGTCGCCGCCCCTCTTTCTCGTCTTCCTTGTTTCAAGATCCATCGCCGGCGACAGAGGCCGAGAAAATGATGAGGCAGGGAGCGAGGCAGTGAGGCGAGCGTCGCAACCGCCTCAACGATCGATTCGACTAGATTATCTTCCTCTTCCTCTCATCCATCACCAGCTGTTGAAGATCCTCATTGGAGCCGGAGTTCTGAAGCAGTGACGATGAGCCGCAAGCGAAACATCCATCTGCCCAAAAATCAATTCTTACCTTGCCTTCAATCGCCGCCCCCAATCCCTACTTGTTCAACTCCGCCCCCCTCTCCTGCTGGGAGATTTGATAGTAGAGCCCCCAACCCCTAGCTCAAATAGATTCATGCTTGAATGTCAATCCAGAGATTTTGGGTATTTATGGGTTTGGGATTTTTGGTATTTCTGGGTTTGAGATTTTTGTTGCATGGAAGAGGGAGATTAGGGAGGAGAAGGCGTAGGAGAGGATTCGCGTGGGTAATGGAAGTTGGGGAAGAACCCTAAAATCAAAATTGGGAAAAAGTTGGGGAACATGGGTCGAAGTAGATGGGGATGGCAACAAAACCCGAACCCACGGGTACCCACCCTACCCAACCCGGTCAACGCGGGTAAATCCGTGTTGACGGGTTTTGGGCCGGGTTCGGGTTTAAACCCGCTACACTATTCACCAGGTCGGGTTGGGATTGGGTTTAGGTAAACCCGCCCCATGGGTACCCGCCCACACACATATAATTACTTTCTCGGTATATTTAATATTCTAAATAATATATCTTCCTTAAACAACTAATATTCTATATGTTTGTGGAGACATGTATAATTTGTTCTTTCTAATTGTTTAGAATGAAGTTGATATTATGAAGTGGGGAGTGAAGAAACTTAGTTGATGAGGAAGTAGCTTTCAATTAATCTTATTGTTTATATATGTTTATCTTTAATTTTGAATAATTTGTATTGATCATTTGTGCTTTGCTTGTATGCTCTAGATTGGTGTTTTTTTTGTATGATTAATTTGTATGAGAAAATTGATGTTAAACTTTTATTTTGAAAGAAACTTGTTAATTGTAAATTTTTACCACAAAAACCACGGGTACCCATGAACCCGCGGATACTGTCACATGTGGCCGATGACATGGCGCCAACAAGGTGACAACAAGGCGACTGCACATGTGGCATGTATGGAAGACTAGTAGCATAGAGATGCTCCTAGGATTCTCCACCTAAATGAGAGCTTAATGGTGCACTTATGGGCTACATTATGGTAGTATTAATAGAGTGCATTATGGGGGGACTTTATGGGGTGTATTGATGTAGTAGAGAGACATTATGAGGGGCATTGATGCCTTGTATGAGGAGAGGCCTATATAAGGAGCCATCTCCCTCACTTGTAACTCATTCCATCATTTTTTAGAGTAATACACACTAGAGAGTTCTCCCACTTCCTATGTCTTGTTCTTGTTCTTTGCTTTCGAGTGAGTTGAGAGAAAGGCTGCCTAGCGCTCTAACGGATTTGAGAGCTAGGGCTGCACGATCGAGAGTAAGGTCGTGACAAGTGGTATCAGAGCCTGGTTCGGCTTTGTGCTAGCAAATTTGAACCTAGAGCCAGAAGGAAAGGAAGAACCTCACCAAAAATGTCGGGATCAGATAGCAGCGTTACCGAGCACGAGAAGCGTGGAAGGGATCACACCAAGAATCCCAAACCAAAGGGTGACAAGTCAAGCACTCGTGATCCTATGGCGGCGCTAGAGAGGCGTGTTGCTCGAGTGGAAGTGAAGATTGCGGAAGACATCACTGCCCTCGAGGACTTGGAAGGTAACTTCGCCCAAGTCCAAGGCGATGTTCAAGGAATGGCTGGTCGGTTGACAAGCCTGGAGATCAACCACGATGGGATGTGGGAAGAGCTTGTGGCCCTCATCAACAACACCATCACCGCCTCCATGAACAACGCCCTTGAAGTTGTGAAAGAGCAAGTCCAGGCTGAGCTGGTCGGCGTGAAGGAGGAGATTGCAGACCTCAAGAGTGAGGTCACTCTCGTGAAGAGAGCCATGGCTAGCGGACCAGCCCCGGTGCAATCCGTCCCACGTGCTGACGTTCCAAGACCGAAGAACTTCGGAGGTTCAAGGAACGCGAGGGAGTTAGAGAACTTCCTTTGGAGTCTTGAGCAATACTTCAAGGCATCCGGCATCCAAGAGGATGAGGTAAAACTTCGTACCGCTCCACTATACTTGGTTGATGTTGCAATGGTGTGGTGGAGGCGACGTGAAGCAGACGTCGAAAGAGGTACTTGTGTGATGGTAACGTGGGAAGATTTCAAGAGAGAAATCAAGAGGCGGTTCTACCCGGAGAACGTGGAATTTGAAGCCCGTTCGAAGTTGAGAAGACTCACCCAGAGGGGTGGAGTTCGAGAATACGTGAAAGAATTCTCGGAACTGCTTCTAGAGATCCCGGACATCACGGACAAGGAGGCCATGCACGGCTTTCTTGATGGGCTGCAACCATGGGCCAAGATGGAGATGCAACGTCGAGGAGTGCAAGACCTTGCAACTGCCATGGCCACGGCGGAGTCTTTTGTCGAGTACAAAAGGCAAGAGAGCAGCGGCAATGAGAAGAGTTCGAAGCCCAACAAGGGTGGAGAACAGCAGAAGCCTTTCAAGGAGGGCAATCGCGCTCAACAACAAGGTGGTTCGAGCAAAGGGGGTAAGTACGAGCCAAAACCCATGTCTTGCTTCCTTTGCGGCGGACCACATCGAGTGCGGGATTGCCCAAGGAAGGCGAGATTGGCGGCCATGGAAGCTCAAGATGAGGAGCCCAAGGCAGCGGAGGCCAAGATTGGCTCAATCCGCAAGCTTGGCGCGGTGAAGACCGACGTCAAGGAGAGCAAGCGTGGGAGGTGCTATGGTCTGGCGCAATTCATGCAAGGCGAGTCAAAAGCCTTGGTGGATACCGGTGCCACGGACAACTTCCTTCGCATCGAGGAGGCAAACCGGCTGGGTATTGCTTACGAGAAGGGGCAAGGGAGGCTCAAGACGATCAACTCGGAGTCCATCCCGATCCATGGAGTTGCTCACAACGTGCCAGTGAAGCTTGGCGAGTGGGAAGGCCTCATCGACTTTTCCGTCGTCACCATGGACGATCACCCAGTCATCCTCGGCATCAACTTCCTCGACAAGGAGGGAGTGCTCTTGAAGCCCAACTCCAACACGATGTGCTTGGAGAAGGAGGGGGAGTTTTACACGATCCATCTCTTGCGAGAAGATGGCCCCCATAGTGCTTTATCGGCCATGCAGGTATTGAAGAGGTTCAAGAAGAATGAACCAACCTTTCTTGTGTCCTTGAAAATGGAGGAAGAAGGAGGCTCAGCGGGAATCACAACTCCCATCATCGAAGGCGTCCTCGAAGAGTTCGATGACGTGATGCCATCGGAGTTGCCCAAGAAGCTGCCACCAAGAAGACAGGTGGACCACAAGATCGAGTTGGAGCCAGGAGCGAAGCCCCCTTCGCGAGCACCATACCGCATGTCGCCACCGGAGTTAGAGGAAATGCGGAGGCAGCTCAAGGACTTGGTGGACGCAGGCTACATGCGGCCATCGAAGTCACCTTTTGGAGCACCGGTGTTGTTCCAAAAGAAGAAGGAAGGGTCGTTGCGGATGTGCATCGACTATAGAGCCATCAACAAGTTGACGGTGAAGAACAAGTGGCCGATTCCCAACATTGGCGATCTGTTCGACCAGCTTGGAGATGCGATGTGGTTCACCAAGCTTGATCTTCGCTCGGGCTACTATCAAGTGCGGATAGCAGAGGGCGATGAGCCAAAGACGGCTTGTGTGACAAGGTACGACTCTTACGAGTTTCTTGTGATGCCATTCGGTCTCACCAACGCACCAGCCATGTTTTGCACTTTGATGAATCAAGTGTTCGAGCCATTCTTGGACCGGTTTGTCGTGGTCTACTTGGATGACATCGTCGTGTATAGCATAACACTCGACGAGCATGCCGAGCATCTACGCCAAGTCTTCCAAGTCCTTCGCGACAACGAGTTGTATGTCAAGAGGGAGAAGTGCACATTTGCCGCCACAGAGGTTCCATTCTTGGGGCACATCATTGGTGGAGGCAAGTTGAAGATGGATGGAGCAAAGGTGCACGCAATCCAAGAATGGGAGCCGCCGACGAAGGTGCCAGAGTTGCGGTCATTCCTCGGCCTTGCCAACTACTATCGGAGGTTTATCAAGGGCTACTCCAACATTGCAGCACCCTTGACGGATCTCTTGAAGAAGAACAAGGCGTGGGATTGGTCGGAAAGGTGCCAAGAAGCATTCGAGGCCTTGAAGCAAGCGGTGGTAAAGGAGCCCGTGCTCGTGCTCCCCAACCCGACGTTGGCCTACGAAGTGCAGACCGATGCATCCGACTTCGCGATTGGAGGAGTGTTGATGCAAGATGGGCATCCCATTGCCTTCGAGAGTCGGAAGCTTAGCGAGACGGAGAGGCGATACACCGTTCAAGAGAAGGAGATGACGGCCGTGGTGCATTGCTTGCGCACATGGAGGCACTACTTGTTGGGGTCAAAGTTCGTAGTGAAGACGGACAACGTGGCAACGAGCTACTTTCTGGCGCAGAAGAAGCTCACCCCCAAGCAAGCGAGGTGGCAAGACTTTTTGGCCGAGTTCGACTTCGTCATGGAGTACAATCCAGGCAAGGCGAATTCCGTTGCCGATGCTCTTAGCCGCAAGAGTGCCGCCACAAGCATCAGCCAGCCCATGTTTCATTTGAAGGAGCGGATCGTTGAAGGCCTTGGCCATGACCCCTTCGCCAAAACCGTAGCGGAGTACATCGAGCGAGGCAAGACTCGACGGTTTTGGATGAAGGATGGGCTCATCATGACCAAGGGAGAGCGAGTGTTCGTGCCAAGATGGGCCAACTTGAGGAAGGAGATCATGAAGGAGTGCCATGATTCCAAGTGGGCGGGCCATCCCGGTATCGAGAGAACGCAAGCGCTCATCGAAGAAGCATACTTCTGGCCGAGTATGAGAGACGACGTGGAGATGTATGTGAAGACTTGTCTTGTGTGCCAACAAGACAAGATGGAGCAGAGAAGCCCGGCAGGCTTACTAGAGCCCTTGCCCACGCCTCAACGACCATGGGAGAGTGTAAGCATGGACTTCATCATCGGACTTCCCAAAGTCGATGGATGCGGTTGCATCATGGTTGTGGTGGACAGATTCTCGAAGTATGGAGTGTTCGTTCCCGGCCCAAAAGACATGACGGCAGAGGATGCGGCGCGACTATTCTTCAAGAACGTGGTCAAGTATTGGGGCGTTCCTAGCAACATCGTGAGCGACAGAGATGGGCGCTTCACGGGCAGATTTTGGCGAGAGTTGTTCAAGATCATGGGCTCAGACTTGAACTTCTCGACGGCATTTCATCCTCAAAGCGACTGACAGACGGAGCGGGTGAATGCCTTGTTGGAGGTGTACTTGCGACACTACGTGAGTGCAAACCAACGAGATTGGGTGAAGTTGATGGATACGGCACAATTCTCCTACAACTTGCACCGCAGCGAGTCGACCAACACGAGTCCATTTGAGGGGGCGACGGGACAGCAACCTTTGACACCTACAACGGTGGCAACGGGTTATAGAGGCAACAGTCCGGCAGCCTACAAGTTCGCTAAAGGCTGGCACGAGAAGATGGAGATGGCCAAGTCTTACTTAGCCCGCGCTAGTAAGAAGATGAAGTAATGGGCGGACAAGAAGAGGCGGCACTTGGAATTCGAAGAGGGAGACATGGTGATGATCAAGTTCTACCCTCATCGCTTCAAGCATCTCAAGAACGTGCACAAGGGACTGCTTCGCCGCTATGAAGGGCCATTCCCCATCGTGAAGAGGATTGGCGCGGTGGCGTACAAGGTTGAGTTGCCGACGCACTTGGAGATCCATCCGGTCTTTCATGTGAGCCAACTCAAGCCTTTCCACGAAGACAAGGAGGACAAGCAGCGAAGAGAGTCGCAACGTGCTCCAACACTCATCACCAAGACACACGACCAAGAAGTTGAGGAAGTCATAGCGCGTCGTGTCATTCCTCGTCGTGGAGTACATCCAAGCTTTGTGGAGTACTTGGTCAAGTGGCGCAACCTTCCGGAAAGTGAAGCAACTTGGGAGAAAGAGCTCACGCTTTGGAAGAACAAGGACTTGATCGAGGCATTCCATCAAGAGGACGCGACGAGGGCGTCGCGAGCATAGGTGGGGGAGGATGTCACATGTGGCCGATGACATGGCGCCAACAAGGTGACAACAAGGCGACTGCACATATGGCATGTATGGAAGACTAGTAGCATAGAGATGCTCCTAGGATTCTCCACCTAAATGAGAGCTTAATGGTGCACTTATGGGCTACATTATGGTAGTATTAATAGAGTGCATTATGGGGGGACTTTATGGGGTGTATTGATGTAGTAGAGAGACATTATGAGGGGCATTGATGCCTTGTATGAGGAGAGGCCTATATAAGGAGCCATCTCTCTCACTTGTAACTCATTCCATCATTTTTTAGAGTAATACACACTAGAGAGTTCTCCCACTTCCTCTGTCTTGTTCTTGTTCTTTGCTTTCGAGTGAGTTGAGAGAAAGGCTGCCTAGCGCTCTAACGGATTTGAGAGCTAGGGCCGCACGATCGAGAGTAAGGTCGTGACAATACCCAGCGGGTTGGGTTTGAGTTTTTCAAACCCAACGGGTTTTACCCCGGGTTTTTTTGTCGGATAAACCCATGGGTTTGGGTTGACAAAACCCGACCCAACCCGACCTATTGCCATCCCTAGATGGGGTATGTGAGGTTTTTTTTAATTTATGATATGTAAATATTAAAAAATTGAAATATCTGATGTGTCACTATTTGCTTATGTGGCACTGTTGTGTTTGCTGAGTTGGTGCTTAGTCAACGAACCGTCAAATTGACGGTGTTAATAACACCGTTAAAGTATCTAATAGAAACGGCTATTTGTCATACAACAACTTTGAAAGCTGGCTATAAGTGGTATATTTCTCCAAATCTGGCTATTATTGGCACAAACGTAAAAATTTTGGCTATACATACAAGTGTATTTTGCCAAAAAAAAAAATCTTTTCCAAAAAATATCTTCTCCAAATGTCCGGAACAACCATCCTACTCAAAACTCGGAAGAACATCCTACTTAAAATTCAAAAGGAAATTGAAGTGAAAGTTTGGATGAGGTTGGTTGAGATTAGCAATGGCGAATCAATAAGCACCAATGATTTCCATGTTCGCTTTTTATTTAGTTCGAATATTTGTACTAGGTAAGATTAGCATTGACTAATAGCTACCAAATTCGCTTTATTTAGAACATCAGTAGTATGTCATCACAACCTATACTAATATTACCGTATTCATTTAACGATTGGTGGCATAGGTTTGAAATTGGTCGAGTTGGATAGGAAGGCAATGGTAATCTTACTAATATTGGTCGAAATTCATAGTTAGGAATTATTTACTTAGAAGTTGGAATTTGGGTTACGATGCGCGTCTCTGACCTAAAACGACTTGCAAAAAAATTGTAGTAGCCGACTTTCAAACCCTCGTCCTCGGGGTCAAGTGTACACCCCAAATAGTGACTTAACCAGTTGGGTTGCTTGCACATCATGTGTAAATTTAATTATTCAATTTTATTTATTATTTAATATCCTTAATACTTTCGAATGCGGATTATGTTAATCTTGTTTCTTTTCTGATACATCAGATTTCTTAACAACTAAAATCCTTGCATTTATTTTCATAACATCATGATAATCTAAATGAAATTTTATTGACAAAATTATAATACGAGAACTACGTTCAGTGGAACATGATAAAAATTATGATTAAAGCTATCAAAGTTAAAAAAAAATTCTTAATACGAGAACCACTATAAGTGTAACGTGATAAAAGTCAAATTTTAACACTATCAAGGTTACCCAAACGAACTACGTGGACTTTTATCCCGTCTAACCGATACGTAGACAACCGATAAGGTTCGAGTCCAAGTAACTAATCAATTTTATGTTCAACTTTTACGTCAGTGGGTGTATAATTAAATTATAATACGATTTAATTTCTTTAGTGGTCCAGTAAGGCCCTAAAATACCTAAAATACCTAATCATAAACTAATACGTCAATGGACGTTTAGTTAAATTATACCCAATGAAATAGCAATATAGTAATGGTCCATTGGGATTTTTTTTAAAAATTAAATAATTACTAAAATACACCCAACTAATATAAAACTTATAAACTCAAGTAGTACCGATTTAGGGCGTTGTGGGGGTGTTGCTTCACTTCCCCACACGTAATCGTACTTCCGAACCCAAAATTTTATTTTCGCAGACCATGTCTCGGTTCTGACCCTAAAGTAAGAGCTGACCGAAGAGTGTTCGATCCACTCCAAGTAATATCGATGGCGACTCCCAAAAAGCGAACGCGACCCCGACCCCCCTAAGGGAAGGTTGCGACAGATGGTGACTCCGCCGGGGACATTCGAGAGTCGAACTATATAACTAAGTTTGATAAGTTTTCTAACTTTTTATTATGTGTTGGGTGTTCACTACTTATTTGCGCAATTATATTTTCGCAATTTAAATTTTGTATTCATGCACATAAGCTCTATGCCCGAGCTATCCCTTTAGAAAATTGAAAGGAGTACTATGACATCCACAGTAGTGGTAGTCACGCAAAACTTTCTAACCAAGTTAAACTCGGATTCGAGGATGATCTCGAGGTATCCAGCCAGTTCGAAAAGGCTACGGCAGGATACAACTTGGAGCCAAATACCTAGGAATTCCTCTGCCAGCATATAGTAAGCTTAGAAGCCACCCTTGACCGTCCAAAACAATTCTGAAGCCACCCTTAACCATGTTGTTACGCTGCCTGTATACATCTAGGTGACACCTAAAATAGGCAGTCATTTTTTATATATGTATATATTGCGTATGTATTTTCTACTGTAGTGATAAATGTTTCGAGTGTTCTTTATTTTAAATGCATGTAGCTATACTATATTTTGTGTATATTCTGCTGCGATAAATGAATGTTTTGGTTGTTCTTTATTTTTTATTCTCGTTTGTTTGTATAACAAAGACTTATGTGTTGAAAATGACTTTAAAAAAATATATAATAATGATAAGTTGATACGAGCACAATTCTCATGCACCACTATCACATGCATTTTTTATCGCGTGCAATTAAAACTTAAGCCGTTTACATATGATGATTAGATGGAAGGCACCTTTATAGCCCAGCAAGTGCTCGCTCGTTCTGCTGCCAACAGGCCCGCACCTGTCTGGATTGATCAAAATTTAGTCCGCAACTTGAGGAAGGTGCCACTTGAAATCGTTCAGGATATAATCACAAGGGGACTGAAGAGGAATGACGATGCATTCATCGAAAGAGCAAGAAACCTTCTATTATACAAGTATGGCAATCAAAATCTCCCGATCAAACATCTCGACTGGATGCCACACCTTATGTTCCTGACTGTATTTTATATACCTCTCGAAGAATACCCAGACATGTTGAAGATTGTATATTGTCTCCTTAGACGCATGATCCGTGTCTGTACAATAGGAGTCATAATGCACCAACCTTTTTTGAAGAACTTTTTTCACGAATGGGAAACTTTCCATGACAAAGTAACTCTCTTGGGAAAATGGCTCCGATAGTTTCTATTACTACGCAGATGGGCGTTGTTCCTCGATGAAAGCCATCATGACTATCTCTTCCTTACCTTTCGTGTGGAAAGGGAAATAATGATCGTGAATAACGGGTACGTGATAGTGGAAAAACCGTCTCCAAAGTTTGAACAGTGCTTCATAGAGAATCCCACTCTGGAACCCATAAAAATGGCTACATCATGTAAAAGCATGAAGGATAGACTCTGTGTCCGTAACAACTTGTCACCAAATGACGTCCCGGTGGCATTAAGATGCGCCAGAAACTACCACACCGACGGAAGAATCAAAGAGGTCTGTTTCCCACCATTCATGAGAGAGAAATACTTTCTGAAGGAAGCCGAATATAATATAAAGCAGGCAGCAGAAGTAAGGACTTACATAGGTGAGTGCTCCAAGGCACCGGAATATGCAGACCCCAAAGACCTAGACCCCTCACGAATGTTAGAATGAAGGTCTGAGTCCGTAGTAACTATCGACTACCAGGAATAGGTTGGTTATTTTGACACATTTTGTTCCGAAACTCCCAACAAAAAAAGGGGAAAATGGAGACAAAAAGGAAAGGGAGTTTAGATGTGTTCCCTGAATGAAGAAATAAAAGGTATGGTGTTTTGTATCTGATGTCTATGTGGATGGCTTTCCTTTTAACTGTGCGCGGTAATCATATAATTGCACGCATGCATTCACTCTTATTCTTTAATTTTGATATTGCTAACATGTCATCTCATGAATAGGTTTTTCCACGAGATAACATCCGCGCTGCAGAATTTTATATTTACAACTTGGGGAATATCACCCATTATTGAAGAAGAGGAAATAGTCATGTTCAATTCAATGAAACGGTTAGGGAAAGAGGTGATTGTCTACCAAGAGAACAGTGATTGATCTGCTACCCATGGGGCCAGTTAGGATTCTTAAAAACAGGATCCAATCACTCAAGCAGATGTGGGGAACTTTTACTGAACAGGAGCAGAAGGTGTTCACTCGCACATACGGAAGAATACCTGATTTGTTATATGTCCCATTCCCGACAAACATGATTCAAGAACTGCTCAACTACTGGGATCCGTTTTATCATTGCTTCTCCATAAATGAGAATGATTTCTCCCCCCTTATGGAAGAGAACAAATATATCCTCCAAACAGATCCCAAGAAGCCATATAAAATCTACATCCATAAGCCTTATCTTAAGGCGAAGAATGTATTATCCCAGATTATAGATACAAAAAGTGCGAAGATAGAGCATATGATAGGATCTTATGGTGAGATCGAATACATTCATGTCGATACACTCATATCTCATATCACCATTGGACCAAAAATGAGAGGGACTTGAAGATATTCGCGTTGGTATTATACGGATTAATCCTATACCTCGAATCCCATACCACATTGACAACTCCGCCATGAAGGTGTTTGAATAGGATACACATGATGTCAACCCAATATTCTCCATTTTGTCTGAAACGTTCGCAGCATTGGGGAGATGTAGAAAAATTCATGGGGGCATCCTACTTGGTTGCTCTCCATTACTAGTGTGAATCTTCGGACATCTGAAACCCTCTCCGAGAAGAGGGATCCCAATAATGAGATACTCGTTAGTCTTCGACGAGAGGAGATGCCCAATTAGAGAGTTTGCCTTAGGGAACTCAATCTATATGTCAACGTCTGAAGAACATTCGAAGAGTTATTTCGCCACATTCGGGAGTGATGATATCCAATGGAAATCCCTGTGCATGAACGAGGGAAGTGTATTGTATAGTTGCGGGATCAACCCATGGGTACCTCTGCTAGGTTCCGAAGGATGTGTGGCGTATGCACCAAATATGTTCAGAAGGTAAGTTGGTTGCATGCAGATTGTGCTAGCAACCGAGGGAATGGGTTGGTTTAGTTACCGGTACTTTACTCCCGATTCGAAGACTAAAAATGAACAAGTGCTACCATGTTGGAAAAACCCAAGACTAATCAATCATAGTTTGAGCATTGTAATGACGAAAGGTGGTCATGTCCTCCAATATTTATTGGCTCCCGAATACACACCATGGTATCAGGGACAAGGAAAAGCAGTCACTATAAACACGAAAGGCAAGAGAAAAATGAACTTTGAATTCAGATTGCCACCTGCGATGCATCACCAAGTGGGATCTTTGGTTAAAGATATGTCTCTAAGCCAACTACAATGAGAAAATGATGAGATGTGGGCATGCACAAGAGGGCATTTCACCCAAATGAAGAAGCTTGAAGAAGCAAACAATATCCTGAATCAAAGGATTATTCAGTTGGAAGATATGAGCCACGAGCAAAGGTCTGCAATCAACGAACACCGAAGTGCAAATCAGGCAATGCAAGAAATATTAGAGCATATGGAAGCATGGGGTCAACAAAAGGAGCATCTTATCAGTAAGCAAAGGAAGGAAGCCACCAAGTATCGTGAGGAGATTGACCGACTAACTGCTGAAAAAGAGGCCATCGAGATAGAAAATGCGGACTGACAAATTACATCATAGACACTGGAAAATAACAGGCTCAATGAAGAATGGAAGGTTAACTGTCTCATGGAAGTCATTAGAGGAGCTACCAGAAGGGCATATGAGTTGTCCAATGAAGCCGAAGTGTCTAGACTACGTTTGGCACAAATGGAGAATCCGGATCCAAACCTTCGAACCTATCTTAAAAACCTGCAACAGGAGCTGATGTATTATGGGAGTTTCTACTAATCATATTATAATGTTTTGCAAGGTTCAAGAAGGCGCTAAGCGTAAGGTGGGCGTTGAGGCTTTGCCTAGAACCTAGCTCGCACAGGCGTAGACTAAGTGTGCCTAGTTGTTGGAAGAAGAATATATATTCGCACTACATGATGAATGAAATAATAATCTACAACACTTTCTCGCTTCAACTAAAATGATTAATAACTTAGTCAACACTTATTGACAAGAAAATAACTCACGAATCTATAAAATCATAGCTCAATAGCTCACAAAGTTTATGAGCTATTGAAAATATTGATACAGAAAATTCATTTTGTTGTGACGTTGATTTTCTCATTTAATATTGATTTCCTACCTCCATCTAGTTATGTTTAGGAGAGACTTAGATGTTGCCTTACTCCATTGATGTGTTCCAGTATCTACCTAGGCGCGAAACCCCTAGGCGAGGCGTTTTGACATTTCCTTGCGCCTAGGTGTGCCTAAACGTAAGGTTAAACGGGCCTTTTTAAACCATGATGTTTTTTAATATGACCAGGTAAGGTAATAGGAGGGTAAACAGTCTGTTTTGGGTTGTTTTAGCAATCATGGTCTCTTGAGATATATGTACGAGACCATGTAATAAGCGTATAACACCTTGAAGCTCAAAGGAATTGTAATAGTAGCCCCAGCTATTGTAAATATAAAGTTTGGAAGCAGAGATGTTGTCTCATTGGCAAACCCTAGAATTGCATTCATGCGTTACCAAATCATACATTCACCTTATCTAGCATAAGCATGACATCATATCACTTTGCATCGACTAATTACGAATTATTTCACTATGAAAAACCAGAGCACCAGGTTTTCTTTAAATTTGGTCGTCCACCAGGAAAAAGTCAAGACTTTACATACTTAACGAGATCTAAAGCCGAGTTCGTTATGGAGGCTTTTCAGAAGAAGTTGAGTGACATTGAGGGAAAGATAACAGGGTTTGATGAAAAATTGGTTGGGTTTGATGAAATGAAGGATCACCTGAACATGATAGTAAAGATGTTGTCGGCAAAAGGGAAAGAAATTTCATCCAATGATGAAGAAGTACATTCTGATGATGATGTTTCTCCGAAAGGGGAAAGCTCAGGCCCCAAAGTCATCATCGTACATGACAAAAATAATATGGTATCGCCCAAACATGACCAAGAGGATGAAAAAATAGAAGGCAGCGAAAATGACATACTGTTAAAAGAAAAATGGGAATACCTGGATGAAAGAGTGAGAGCCATTGAAGGGGTATAATCATATGATTCTACCGATTCCACACAATTATGCCTCGTACCAAACATGATAGTTCCCCCCAAAATTCAAAGTCCCGAAATTTGAAAAATACGACGGTACCACGTGCCCTAGAAACCATCTAATCATGTATTGTAACAAAATGGCCCATCACGTCCGAGATGACAAACCTATGATACATTGTTTTCAGAACAGTTTCACTGGGCCAACCGCAAGGTGGTACGTGCAGCTCGAATGGTCGAAGGTTAAAAGGTGGCAAGATCTTGCTAATGCATTCATCAAACGCTATAAGAACAATCAAGATTTGGCCCCATATAGAGAAGATCTACGCACCATGGAAAAGAAAGAGGAGTATTCCTTCCGAGAGTATACCCAAAGGTGGCGAGGAAAGGCTAAAGACGTTTAGCCCCCTTAGTGTGAAAAAGAAATGATCGAAACTCTGAAACCTCCGTATTACAATAACATGGTCGGAATCACTACAAAAACTTTTGCTGATATGTTAGTAATTGGTGAACGAATTGAAAAGGGAATCAAACTAGGGAAGATGGAGAGCCTAGAAACTTCACGAAAGGCAAGCCATACCCGAAGGAAGGAAGGGGAGGTCAATTAAGCCCAGGGAGAGTCTTCAAAAGTAGGGAAATGGAACATCCGCCCTCAATCCAATCAAATTCGTCCATACATAAATAATGTTACAGTTGTTACTCAACGCCCGAATTATGCTACTCAACCACTAAACCAAAATCGACCACCAGCACCACCCCAAACAAGCAACAGAGATCAGAATGCTCTTCGAACATATGGTAAAACCTTTCAAATCGATCTCATGCCCATCACATATATTGAACTCTTTTCTCAATTAATCCAAACTCATTTGATTGCCCCCATACCATCTGAGCCCGTGCAACCACCTTACCCAAATTGGTATAAGCTGGATCAATATTGTGCCTACCATTCGGGGGTCCTAGGGAACTCAACTAAAGATTGGAGAACGTTGAAGATCAAGGTACAACAGTTGATAAAATTTGGTTGGTTAAAATTCGAAGAACAAACAGGCCAAATGTTAACAATAATCCACTGCCCAATCATGGGGGGCAGGGAGTAAATGATGGGGGCAGGCCAAATGTTAACAATAATCCACTGCCCAATCATGTGGGGCAGGGAGTAAATGTCATCGAAGAATTTGAACAATACGAGGACAGTGTAAGTGTGGCAGAAATAAAGACACCTCTAGAGTGCATATGTAAGATACTATCCCACAACAATTACCTAGAGAACCCTAACGAAGAAATGCCCGTCATAAATTTGGAAGATACATGTCTCTATCATGCGGGAGTTAAAGGGCACTCTATCCAGTATTGTGGTCCATTCAAAATAAAGTTACAACAACTCATGGATGCAAAAGTGATATTGATTCGGACTAAAAGAAAAGTCATGGGGATGTAAACATGATGTAATCACTAAGGGAGGATCCCCAAGAGCAAAAAGGGGTCATCTGCTACCGAGCCAAGCAAGAGGAACCTAGTCCTCCATCCTCGAAAGTGGTACCTTTGGTCATAAAATCCCCAAGACCATTCAAATATGAAAATCCAAAAGTAGTGCCATGGATGTACAACTATGAGGTGGATCAAAACACCCCTAATCGCCAAAATGAAGTTACAAACATAACTAGGGTAGGCGGCATGACTAGAACCGGAAAATATTATACCCTAGATGACGTAGAAAAGCGTAGAATTGAAGAATTAGCAAAAATGCAAGAAATAAGGCGGGGAAAGCAAAAACTCCCCGAATTCACAAACCCACAGCTCGATGAGGAGGAGGAGAGGGCACCAATCAGGGAAGATCCAAAAGAGTACAAAAAAACAAGTATTTGATGAGGATGCGTGTGAATTCCTAAAACTGATTAAGCAAAGTGAGTTTAATGTAGTAGGGCAGCTGAATCACATGCCTGCGCGAATTTCTCTTCTATCCCTGATTCTCACTTCTGAACCTCATCGTCAAGCTCTAATGAAAGTGCTAAATCAAGCTCATGTATGCCATAATGTGTCAGTAGAAAAAGTAGACAATATCGTCGGAGCTGTCCTGACTAGTGGAAAGATCTCGTTTGACGAAGATGAAATTCCCACCGATGGGACAAGTCGCACCAAGGCTCTGCACATTTTGCTAAAATGCAATTGCCACAAGATAGCTCGTGCGCTTATCGATAATGGGTCAGCTCTAAATGTAATACCCAAGTCAACCCTCCATAAACTCCTGGTGGATGAATCATACATCAAGCCGAGTTTTATAGTGGTTAGGGCATTTGATGGTACCAAACGCAAGGTGATCGGCGAAATCGAGCTTCCAATCCAGATAGGACCAACAATTTTCAACATCTCATTCCAGGTGATGGATATTACTCCCACATACAGCCTCCTACTTGGTCGGCCATGGATACACTCAGCAAGAGCAGTGCGATCATCACTCCACCAGAAAGTTAAATTCATCATTTGCAAGAAGTTGGTGGAAGTTTACGGGGAAGAAGATATAATGATAATGAAAACACCGGATGATCCATATATAGAAGCTACAGAGGAAACTCTTGAAAGTGCATTTCAATCGCTAGAAATTGAAGACGTCGCATACGTAAACAAAGAGAGTAAGGCACAAGACACAAGACCATCCATAGCCTCCATAATGGTTGCTAAACAAATGATCAAGGGATGGACTAGTTAATGTGGAACACTCTAATCAGACTGCCAATGAACATCAAGGAAAATAAAAACTTTTGCGGACTGGGGTACTCGCCAAGTAGAAAGGATATGAAGAGATTCTAAGAGGAGAAACAAAACAAGAGGTTGGCTCGCTTAAAAGGGAAAAACCTGGAATGCGGGAGGATCATGATACCCCACATAAGTCAAACCTTTATAAGCGAAGGAACCATCAACAGTAAAACTATCGGTGTCGTCAAGGAAAATCCAGATCCAGAGGACTATATGATGTTAACTACTTTTAATGATATGTCGATCAACATGACCGGAAGGAAGGACACCAAATCGTTCGAGTTTGTTCGCCTGATGCATCAAGATGAAGAGCTGTGCAACTAGAAGTTCGAAGACATGCCTACACCAGACACAATGATATGTGAGCAGTGGGAGGATACTCGAGATATTCATGATTTTAATTTGACTATCGACTTTGACTTACCTTTTAATCAAATGGAAATAGATGAGGAGGAAGAGGAATCTTCATATTGGGATTGGGTGCTTGAGCGAGAAGAGCCAGCACTACAACCACATGGTGAGACAATTAGGGTAGTAAACATAGGAACAGAAGAAGATCAGAAGGAAGTAAAAATTGGGGAAAGTTTGAGTGTGGACGTGCAAGAAAGGCTTGTAGACCTGCTAAAGTTTTGAGAAAATAGTGATGCATCACTTGCCTTTGAAATAAGATAGCAGACCCATCAAGCAGAAATTGAGAAGAATGAAAGCGCAATGGTTGTTAAAGGTCAAGGAAGAAGTTCAAAAACAATACAACGTCGGCTTCTTACGAGTAGCCAAATATCCTGAATGGGTCTCAAATATTGTCTCAGTCCCTAAAAAGAATGGAAAGATTCGAGTGTGCGTATATTATAGGGACCTAAATCGTGCGAGCCCAAAAGACGATTTCCCATTACCTCATATCGATGTTCTTATCGACAATACGGCTAGTCATCATACATTCTCCTTTATGGATGGTTTTTCTAGGTATAACCAAATCAAAATGTGCCCAAAAGACATGGAAAATACGACTTTCATCACATTATGGGGAAGGTTTTGTTACATTGTAATGCCTTTCAGACTGAAAAACACGGGAGCTACTTTCCAAAGGACAATGGTCACGTTGTTTCATGATATGATGCATAAAGAAATAGAAGTCTATGTGGATGACATGATAGCCAAGTCTCGACCAGGAAAAGATCATGTAGAAATCTTACGAAAGATTTTCAAGAGATTACGTAAATATCAATTACGATTAAACCCCGAAAAGTGCACTTTTGGGGTCACATCGAGAAAATTGATAGGGTTTCTAGTAAGTCAGAAAGGAATAGAAGTCAATCCAGATAAATTCAAAGCATTAGTAGAAATGCCGCCTCCCAAAACCCAGAAAGAAGTAAGAGGGTTCCTCAATCGCCTGAACTACATCAGTAGATTTATTTCATAATTGACTTCCACATGTGAACCCCTTTTCAAACTACTCAAGAAAAACCAACCATGCAAATGGGACGAAGATTGCCAAAATGTGTTTTTCATATTAAAGAATACATGCTAAACCCACCGGTTCTAGCACCTCCTACGCTAAAAAAAAAACTTGACGTTGTACTTATAGGTATTCGAAAACTCTATGGGGGAAATGTTGGCACAACAAGAAGCATAAGGAAAGAAAGAACATGCAATCTACTACATCAGCAAAAAGTTCAATGACTGTGAGTGTAAGTACACGGCTTTCGAAAAAACATGTGGTGCCCTAGCTTGGGAAGCAAAAAGGTTAAGGCAGTATATGTTGTATCACACAACTCATCTAGTATCCCAAATGGACCCCATCAAGTACATATTCGAAAAACCCACATTGACTGGGCACCTCGCCAGATGGCAAGTCCTTTTAGCAGAATTCGACACTGTTTACATAACAAGAAAAGAAATTAAAGGGAGCGTTGTTGCCGACCATTTAGCAGAGAATGCTATTACAAATCCCGAATCCATGATAATGGATTTCCCAGATAAGAACATGATGAAAACAGAGGAAGAAAAAGAAAGCTTAACACATGGGAGTTGGATCATGAAGTTTGACGGAGCTTCTAATGCTTTAGGGCAAGGAGTGGGGGCTGTCTTTATGTCCCCGGAAGGCGAAATACTGCCAATTACAACTAAACTCTACTTCATGTGTACCAACAATGTGGCAGAATATGAAGCATGCGCCTTCGGCATACGAGCCGCACTTTGAATGGGGATAAAAAGGTTGAAGGTGTATGGAGACTCTGCACTAGTAATCTTTCAAATAAGAGATGAATGGGAGACCCGAGACTCAAAGCTCATCCCATATCAGAAGTTCATCAAAGAATTGATATTGCAATTTCAAACATGTATCACGAGTGGAAAACCAAGTTGCAGATGTGTTGGCTACCCTAACATCGATTTACAAAATTGAAGAAATGGGTGAAGCGCCATGTATTAAGATCGAGAAACGAGATACTCCCGCATACCTCATGAATATTGAAGGGGAACCAGATGGCAAACCATGGTATTATGACATCCTAACCTATATCAAAGAAAAAGAATACCCGCCAGGGGAGTTTGAAAACGACAAAAGGACTATTCGCAAATCGGCCTATGGGTTCTATTTGAGCGGATCGACCTTGTACAAAAGAAACCACGACTCAACACTGTTGAGATGTGTAGATGCAAAGGAATCCTCGAGAATAATTGAAGAAATACATGAAGGTATATGGGGTACACATGCAAGTGGTCACGTCATGGCTCGGAAAATATTGAGGATGGGGTATTACTAGACAAAAACTGAGGGAGACTGCATCCACTATGTTCATAAATGCCACAAGTGCCAGGTGTATGCGGATGAAATTCATATTCCCCATGTCCCCCTTCATGTCATGTCATAACCTTGGCCTTTTTTCGTCAGGGGAATAGATGTTATCGGATCAATCGAACCCAAAGCATCAAATGGTCATCGATTCATCTTAGTAGCAATAGATTACTTCATCAAATGGTTGGAAGCGGCCTCCTATGCGAACATAACCAGCAGTGTGGTAGTAAAGTTTATCAAGAAGGAGAACATCTGTTGTTATGGATTGCCATAAAGGATGATCATCGACAATGCAAAAAACCTGAACAACAAAATGATGGATGAACTCTGCGAACAATTCAAAATCAAACACCATAACTCTGTACCATATCGGCCCAAGATGAATGGTGCTGTCGAAGCCGCAAACAAGAACATTAACAAAATCATCCAAAAGATGGTGATCACATATAAGGATTGGAATGAAATGCTACCATTTGATCTACATGGATACAGAACAACAGTAAGAACATTGACGGGTGCAACACCTTTTTCTCTGGTTTATGGGATGGAAGCAGTGCTGCCAATTGAAGTAGAGATACCATCCTTGAGGGTATTAATAGAAGCAGAACTCGAAGATGCCGAATGGGTTAATGCCAGGTATGACCAGTTAAACCTGACTGAGTAAAAAAGGCTAAGGGCCATCTATCATGGTCATCTCTATCAAAGACGGTTAATCAGAGCATTTGAGAAAAAGGTGAAGCCGAGACAATTTCGTGAAGGAGAGCTGGTCTTAAAGAAAATTCTGCTCCGACAAGGAGATCCAAGAGGGAAATAGGCCCCTAACTATGAAGGTCCATATGTAGTAAAGAAGGCGTTCTCAGGAGGAGCGCTTATATTAACAGATATGGAAGGGGATGAGTTACCATATCCAATGAACTATGACTCGGTGAAGAAATACTATGCCTGAGGACGAAGTAACGCTCGATCAACCCCACGAGAATAATGGGACAAGTGCAAGGTGGACTGTCAAATCGTGAATCTCTTTAGTATTTCTCGTATGTGCTATGTATCCTTTCCTTTTACGCCCCAGCAATAAAATTCCATGAGCATTCGGCTCAATCATGCACTTGTTACTCTCCTTTACTTATCATTCTGCCCCCAACTTGCAACTGATTGTTGCCTCCTATACCATCCAATCACAAATATGACCCCGTGATAGTCACCCAACAACTATACATTCGCTTAAACTAGCTACGAATTCACAGTCTCAAAAAGTTGAAACGATTCGTGACTAGCATACGATCAAAAGGAACAATAACAATTTCGAAGCAATTTAACAAAAATTCTCATGAGAACTAGGGTGACGTCGTCTTTTTGTTCCTTTCTTCCCTTGGTCTAGCCCCGTACAATCATGATCCGCACAGGAAAGGAAAGATTCAATAATTGTTACAGTCTTAAGAAGTCGACTCGAGAATTCCCCGCCTACAATGATAAACAATGGGAAAATGAGAAGGAAATTTTATCTGAGACCACTCAAAAGAAATTCAATGTGTCTCAAATATTCTGCAGACTCAATGGAGACCTAATGCAACATCTTCGTATAAAGCCTTTTCAGGACGCGCAAAGAAGTTCAGCAAATTTACAAGGCGAACATCAAAATGAAAGTTGACTCATTTATTAACAACTGATGATTTGAGGATGACAACATTATCAATACATATGACATCCCACTTCGGAGAAGACCAAATACCGATTAAGTTGAAAGTAATGACGTGATTCTTGAGGGTCGACCAATTTAAAGAAATGCTTGTCACAAAACAAAATAAACCAAATCACCTTTACATTTGCGTCAAGCATTCATCATACAACACATCGTGTCACGTACTCATCAAGGTTGCCACAAGGTGGCACACAAATCGAGTGAGCATCCACAAAAGGGGAACCGCCCTTTCCATTTACGCATTCTCACCGTGGCATTACTTCATGTCATATCACGCTACATTTTGCGCTATCTGACAATACGATGCCAAAAGCAATACAAATCAATGCTAAACTTACAGTATGCTTAAGGATCCCCTAGGCCATGCATCTACTTGTTCTCAATATTTATGCCAAACGCACTACTAGAATCCCAAAGCTATTATATATTGTAATGTGAACAAATCAACACTCTACATTGCTATACCACAAAGGAAAATCAAAATCTCAACGACAATGCATGGGAGCTGAAGAGCGCCCCTACCGATTAATACCTCATAGGAGCGGGCGAGCCCCTCTACCAGTTAATAACTCATGGGAGCTGAGGAGCACCCCTACTTTTTCAATACCTCACGGGAGCTGAGGAGCACCCCTACTTTTTCAATACCTCGTGGGAGCTGAGGAGCGCCCCTACCATTCAATACCTCACAGGAGCAAGCATGCCCCTCCACCAGTCAACAATGCACGGGATCTGAGGAGCGCCTCTACCATTCAAAACCTCACTCGGGAGTTGACGAGCTCGTTTATCATTCAACAAAAGACGGGAGTTGAAAAGTGCCTCTACCATTAAATAACCGAAGCTAGTGAATGACAAGAAATAAGGCATACGATGATTAACGAACATCAGAAAATCCATAAATTTCCCCTCATTGGTGAAGGCTATCAAGAAATTTGAAGTCTTCGCAATCAACGATCTCATACAAACCCACAAAATTACTCACAGTTCTCACATCACCCTTAAATCACATCCTATTTCAAGGACTCTAACACGACCATCATGCTACTTTTTGAAAATGTGGTGTCTTTATAAGAACTTTGTATAACTCTTTATACAAAGAAATATACAAAGGGGGGACAACTGTAGACACCACATTTTGTCCGGAACAACCATCCTACTCAAAACTCGGAAGAACATCCTACTTAAAATTCAAAAAGGAAGTTGAAGTGAAAGTTAAATCTTTCCTATTGTATGCTCTAATAATGAGATAGTGTGACACAAATATTACACATTATGTGATCTAATAATAAAATCAAGTTACAAAAATAGCTAAATTCGACCTATAAAATAAAATAGTGGTTATGCTTTATTTACCAAATACGGGATTGTATATTTCATGGAGCAATTCACCCTTTAGCAAATCCTATAATGAATAGTGACATTTGTGATGTTATGATTAGTTCTGGTGGGACTTGGGAGCTATTGTTTTTTTTATATTTACTCATGTGAAAATACTTACCTTCCTAGTAACCCTAATTTATCGTAATGAATAGTGGAGAAAATTGTGCTATTAATTAAATAAATAATATAAAATAATTGGTTATTATTTATATTCCATGGAGCAATCCACCCTTTAGCAAACCCCATAATGAATAATGTGCTAGTTTGGCCCTACTACAGTTTTTGCAGAAGCAGCTTTTGGCTTGAACTTTTAGAAAAGTACTTTAAAAAAACAAGTTGAGTGTTTGGCTGATAAACTATTAGAAGTGATTTATAATATGTAGGTTGTGTAAAATGACTATAAAGGTCTTATAATATAAACTATGAACAAAAAATTTAAACAATAAATAGTAGTCAAAATGGACTCTTGTTAGATTTATTTTATATTAAATAATGTGATTTTATAATTTATTTTATTTTTAAAATAATATAAATGAAATAAATTTAAAATAAGATAAGGACAATCTTGTATTTTCAAAACAACTTTTCACAGAAGCTCCAAATCGAAACTTCTGCTTTTATGTTAACAAAAGCGATTTTCGACTTTTCAAAAGCCAAGATTGTTAATTAATAAAAGTTTTAAAAAAATACTACTCTCTCTCTCTCTTATTTCTCTCGTCTGCTGCGCGATTTCATCATCGCAGATGGTCGTCGTCGTCGACGGAGCCTCGTCGGGCGCCGTTGGCGATGGTAGGTCTTGGGCATCATTGTTCCATGTAGCAGAGGAAAATCGGCTCGATTACTTTGAACCAGAGTTCATCAACGGCTCGCTTCAAATCCCTAAACCGGTTGTCGATGAGGGGGCGAAGTGCCAGAGCACAGCTTAGTGGGGCAGTTTTTGGTCAATCCTCCGTCTATCTCTACACTCCGATTTTGGGCAAACTGGAATTGGGGCAAGGAAGGCGAGGTGAAAGTATCTATGCTCGAGGATCGTCTCTTCCTATTCCAATTTCCGTCTGAGTTAGTTTGTCGATGGGTTTCGAATGAGGACCATGGCACTATCGGGATAAGATCATATACCTCAGATGATGGAATCCTTGGATTCAAGCAATCGAGATCGATACTTCGACAGTTCCGGTGTGGCTTCAATTGACTGGTTTGCTTGCGGAGCTGTCATCGAGGGAGGGTCTTGGTCATATTCAAATTTCAATTGGTAAGCCTCTTTCAATGGACTATTCTACCACGTATAGGAAGAAGCTGGGTACTGTGAGGATTTGTGTTGAGATTAAAGCCAATAAGCCTAAAGTGGACAAGATAAGTATTACGCCCGATAATATGCGAGAAATGTTTATAGGGGTGGAGTATTTTGGGGTACCGCTCTGTTGCTCTAACTGTGAATCATTTGGCCATGACTGTTCTCTACCTCCCCCTCGGGCTGCTACCAAGAGGAATTGGAGAGTCAAGCAGTCTATAGTTGTTGCAATATCAAAGGTAATTGAGCTTGGGTCGGATGATGTAGGTACTGGGTTGGAGAAAGAGGTGAGTGATCAGGTACCTAGAAGTAAGGTCAAAGAGGTAGTTGTGGATATTACAGTTTATGGGTCAAATGATGAGAAAGAACGACTAGCTACCTATAAATCTTTGAGCAAGTGGAAAGTGCAGAATGCTCCATGGCTAATTGGTGGTGATTTTAACACCATTCTTGAGTTGGCTGAAGCTTCAAATGGGGTTGGTATTACCAGTATCATGAATGACTTTAGAGAATGGACCACTCAAATGGAAGTGGTTGATCACAAGGCTAAAGGTCTAGTTTTTACTTGGGCAAACCAGCAGCAGGACAACCCTATTGCTAAGAAGCTGGATAGGCTGTTAGTAAATGTAGATTGGATTTCTGTTTTCCCTGATAGTGTTGCAGAATTTCTTGCACCAGACTTCTCCGATCACTGTGGCATGAAGATTACTCCCCGGGTCTCATCCAAAAGCTTTCCTAAACCATTAATATATTTTGATATGTGGGAGGAGTATGAATCTTATAGGCAAATCATACGGCATTGTTGGTTGCAGAGGGTCAATAGCACAGGATGTTTTGAAATAAAGCAATAGCTTTATATTCGGAAGCAAGAACTTCTGAAACTGAATAAAAATCATTATTCAGATATCTCTGTTCATGTGAAGGATTAAGGGGAGGAAGTAAGATCGCTACAACTCCAGGCCTTGCACAAGCCATCCTCTGATATCTTTACAGCAGTTACAACAGCAAAAATGTCTACTCTACTCTACTCTACTCTACTCTACGCTACTCTACTCTACTAAAGGCAGAGGGGACTTTTTTCAGACAGAAATCTCATATCAAAAGGCTTGCTCTAGGTGATCAAAATTCTGGTTTCTTCCATAACTTAGCCAAGATCCGAACTACAAGGAAGCAAATTAGGAAACTAATTGCTCCAAGTGGGGAGGTATTGACTGGGGTCCAAGATATTGAAAATGAAGCTATCAAATTCTATGTGGATCTATTTGGTACTGTTAACAAGGATGTCAGAGTGGATCCTATGATGATTGAGAGTTTTCTAGTGAGCAGACTAAGTCGGGCTGGTCATGACTCACTTTGTGCACCAGTATCTATCCAGGAAATAAAAGCAGTTGTATTTGATATGGATGGCTCAAAGGCCCCTGGACCAGATGGATGGAATGCTAGTTTTTTTCAAAGAAAATGGGAAGTGGTGGGGTCTAGTATCATTGAGGGAGTCATTCAATTCCTCCACACAAAAACTTTTCCTAGAGGTATGAATTATGCATCATTAACATTTATCCCTAAAGTTCCAAATACAGATAGGCTTCAAGCATATAGACCTATAGCTTGTATTAATGTTCTGTATAAGATAGTAGCCAAGGTACTAGAAAATAGGCTCAGAACTATCCTTCCTTCCATCATTAGTAGAAACCAATCTGCCTTTATACAGGGTAGAAGTATTCTAGAAAACATTTTGATGGCCCAGGAAATAGTTCACAACTATAATAGAAAGCACATATCCTCTACGAGTGTTGTGAAGGTGGATTTAAAAAAGCATTTGACTCTGCAAATTGGGAATTCCTTCAATGTGTCATGACTAAAATGGAGTTTCCTCATACCTTTATAGACTGGATTTTTTTATGTTTACGGTCTGTAATGTTCGGCATTTCTGTCCATGGTAGTCTATTTGGGGTTTTTAGAGTAAAAAAAGAGGTTAGGCAAGGGGATCCCCTCTCCCTCTATCTTTTTACCATTGCCATGGAGCCATTAACAGGTCTCCTTAATCAAGCAGCCTCTACAAACATAATTCCTTACCATCCTCAGTGTAGACATATAGGACTTACACACTTATGCTTTGCATACAACCTTCTAATATTTACAGAAGGGTTTGGCAGGGCTTTGAGGGGTGTCAGAACATTTTTAAACAATTTCTATTATCTTTCTGGCCTTCAGTGTAATCCTGACAAATGTGAGGTGTTCTTTGGGGGAGAAGCTCATAGTTTTAAAACAACTGCTTTGTAAGTCTCTGGTTTCAAAGAGGGGCAGCTCCCAGTCCGTTATTTAGGTTTGCCTCTGGTATCAGAAAAGTTATCTAGCTCAAAATGTGCCATATTGATTGATAAAATCACTAGTCATATACGTTCCTGGAGAATAAAATCTCTTTCATATGCGGGTAAGTTATAGCTAGGGAATCAGTCATTTACTCATTAATTCATTACTGGATGGCTGTGTTTATTATCCCAAAGAAAGTGGTTAAAGTTATACAGCTATGCTCAGATTTCTTATGGTTTGGGGATGGTTCTGGGAAAGCCAAAGTTGCTTGGCAGATTCTGGTTGTACCTAAGAAAGAGGGAGGGTTAGGTCTCAAAGATCTTATCACCTGAAATATTTCTAGTACTACAAAACTCCTCTGGCTTCTCCTTTTGCAAGGTGGAAGCTTCTGGGTGGCCTGGATCCTTCGATATAGACTTCGAGGGCAATCTATATGGAATGTTAAGATATATACTACTAGATCATGGGTTTGGAGACAGCTGTTGAAGATTAGACCCTAGTTATGCTATAGAATGGATGTGGATTCATAGGGTGTTGTTCTTTGGCAGGGCAAGAAGATGATCTGATACTCTGTATCAATGGTTTGGAACACCATCAGAATTAAGAAGCCTAATGTTCAGTGGTGGAAGGTTCTATGGGACAAATTCACCTTACCTCGATATCGCTTGTTAGCTTGGCTGACCATAATGGACAGAATTGTCACAAGAGATAAGCTGAAAAGCTGGGGCAAGATTGCTGAAGATGTTTGTGTATTGTGTTATGCTGCTAGTGAATCTCTTCAACACCTTTTTTGCTAGGGTGCATATACTTTTGGTTTTGTTTCTCCAATAATGAGAGACTCAATCCAACTGCCACCTTCATGGGAGGATATGTTGCAGAGGATATGTGAATGTGCGTAGAGGGGTGATGCAAAAAGTCTGGTTGAAATCTCTTTGTGGTGCTGGTGGGCCTCCTTCGTCCGGAAGGAGCGTTACAGACGTGTGTTTGGGAGCACCTCTCATACACCAGAAGGTCTTGCTAACGCGATGCGAGAGGAAGTTTTTATGATCAGGTGTGGGAATGTGGACTTTCACAATCACATTAGTCGTTTCCCCCATCTTATGCGAGTTATTGATAGTAGTATTTGTAACCCGTAGTAGTTTTCTTTTCTGTTGAAAAGGAACTGTTTGGCTTGCAACCTTTTATTTTTCGATTTCTTGTGCTATTTGCCAAGAAGAGCATCAATAAAATGCTAATTACCGGGGGGAAACCCAAGATTTTAGAGGTGTTTGGCCCTGTTTAGTTTTTGAAGTCGAAAAGCACTTCTAAAAGTTGGGCCAAACATAGGCAATGACTTTTGTGGTGTTAGGAGGGTTAGGTTCGGGGAGGAGTGACCATGACGCCTTTATTGGAACGAAAAAAAACTAGACCAATCCAGGACAGTTTAAATTGGAACTACCAGCGATCGGAAATGGGAGCGGATCCCATGCATAACCTACTGGAGGAATTATTACATACATTGAGAGTGCCACATGGGATTGGTGACGTGGTACTCCCGAACAATAGAAACTTGCAACGTGTCAACTTATTTCATTATTAGTTAATTAATTGAACACTTTCCAAGTTAATTAATTCATCGGCTACTACCTTTCTCTCCCACGAGGATGGATCCCATGAGAAAGGGGGTCCTTAGTCATTTGACTAAGCCCCTCCTAGCCCTTAGATCTAGACACATCAATATAACAGTTTAAAAGTGGGAAGCGATTTTTAATTGGTGACAATGGTAGTTTGGGTATTATGACAAATTACGTAGTATACAAATCAGACTTACAAACAGTACAAACCATACAAACAATACAAATTAGAGCGATAAAACATAAAAACATATATATAAACAATACAAAATAGACTGACAAACAATACAAACCATACAAAAATGGAAAAACAACCAGGTTGACATTAGCAGCTCCATCCCTTTATAGAGGGACATCGTCCCAAAGTCAACCCGGTTGTTTTTTATATACAATTATTACAAACATGGTGGACAAAAATTACAAACTAGACTCACAAACCATACAAAATGGAAAAATAGTCGGGTTGACTTTGGAGGCTTCATCTCTATCTAGAGGACTTCCGTCCGAAAGTCAACCAGGTTATTTTTTAGATATAAAAATATTATAAACATGGTGAACAAAAATGACAAATATTACAAAAGCAACCGACAAACATTACAAAATAACAAAGCTTACAAACATTACAAAAGATATCGACAAACAGTACAAAATATACTAATCATACAGAATACCACTACTTACAATACAAATTGGTAAAATTGTATTATAAACCAATGAATAGAAATCATAACATAAAAGTATACAAACTAGACAAACAAACATTACAAATTACAATTTATACAAAATAGATAAATTGGATTAATTGTGTTCTTCAAAATGATATTCACTTTGATATATTTTTGGAAAAAAAATTGAGGTATTTTTTACCAGTCTATACCATGGTGGTATTGATTGGTATTAAAATAAGAACATATCATATGGTATGAAAAGCGTACAATGGTGGTACGAACATACCAAGACTGTAGGATGGTTGAATACATGATAGTAGGAGTTACTAACTGTCATTTATGACTTTCAGTATTGAGTACCACAAAATACCAACCTGAATTACTAATTTTATTTCTGCTTCATTTTCTTCGTTTCCCAACCTCCTTGTCTGCTTTATGCGGTTTACTTTGGATAGTTACCCACTTACCCTAATTACTAACTTGAATTTAATAAAAATAAATTACAAATGATTTTGTGAGATAGTTTGAATAGTTTGTTAAAACTTTTGGTGATGGATTATATAGATATAATATTGTTCATGGTTAGAGTGATAAATTAATTCCTAAATTAGTGTATTATATATGTCTTTTGTGTTATAGCGCATAAACGGTTCTATCAACGGTTTTATTATGGTTAACCAATTAACCATAAACCACTAATTTTTCTGGTTGTGTGTTCTTAAAACAGAGGCAAATGTGAAGCTGGGGAATGGAAGATGACAACTAGAAAATATCGTTATAAGAATTAATTTCTTACTTGCTATATATGTTCATGTTTAATAGAAATCATTCAGTCTTGATTGGATTTGTTCCAAACACAACATTGTTAGAAACGGAATTCTCAAGATTTATGAAACGGGATTTCACCCTAATTTTTCCTGGCATACCATGAAGCGGAAATTTAACATCAAATAACCTGAATTAAGATCGACAGAACCAGGCCCAAAGTACACCAAGATGAAGAGAGAGTGATGTGTACAGAGTACTGCAGCAAACTATTTTGAACATCTTTAGCCCCGGCCGTTACGTTTGAGGGATAGAATGGCAGGGCAATTCTCCTTTGGCAAAGCAGGAGCATGCATGCTGTTTCGCTTTTGTTTTGCCTTTGGGAATTGGGCATAAGTGTGCATTTTGCACTCTGCCAAAGGAGGACTGCCCTGTTATTCCTCAACCTCACTTCCAACTCTCCACATGACTTAGAAGTTAGAACTAGTACGAACTGGCCCCATCCATTTTATAGATAGCAGTATTCGCACCGGACAATGGATATGCTGATGGACAAGAGCAGTAGAGGTGTGTAATGGTCCGGTCCGTACAGGATTACATCTGACCAACCCAAAGATTGGATTGGACTGTACAGGGTCGAGTATAATGCAGTTCGGTTCTTGATCCACATGAATTTTATTTTACAATTACTGAAGAAATGATGGACCGAACTGATATTTCGATCGAACCGGACTGAATCAGATGGACCGAATGCAATGATGATCAAGTCATTAGTCTTACAATATCTTTCACTAATATACCACGGATCTCATAAGTTTGATTCGGTCCGGACCGAACCATTGCACACCCCAAAGAGCCGTATATGCCGGCACAATTCCATGTAGTATCCAAAGCTTTAAATAATTGTTCCTTCTTTCCCCGTCATGCTTTCATGGTCCCCCAATACTTTCCAGCTTTTTGCCATATTCTTGAAAGCCCTAGAAATCTTATACCTCCTTCCATCTCTTGGCTTTTCATCCCCGGAATCAGAGTCGACGTACGCTTGTCAACTCCCAATATTATTGCTTAGTTCTCTCGTAAGTTCTGCAGGCTGCAGCTGATCGAAATATCTCACTGCTTTTGAAGGCCAATAATATGCATGGCAGAGGATAGGGCTAGCATAGATCTCCTCGAATGTGCTCTATCTCTCTTCAAATCATCCAAAGATCAACTATCTAGCCAGCAAAGCAGCGCCAAGACACTCGAGTCTCGAGCTATAGTAATATGCCATAGCACATTCCTCTTAGCTTAGGATCGCATATTGGCATGCATGGGATATAACAACACACGAAAATGACCCCACAAGTCTAAACATCAAGTTTAACGAGCAGCAAAACATAGTACGAAATGATGGGTTAGGTTTTGAAGGGAATAAAATCCTAATATGACCACTTTGAGAAATCAAACAACCGAGTTCCAAAGGTGAGAGGTGTATTATATATGTAGACATGGTTTAGGTTTAAGCTAAGATGAGGCAAAAAGACCATCGTGGAAGGAAACAACTTGTATGGATGCATTACTGGGGAATTACTCCTTTGGCAGGTGGCTACTACATTTCCATGTTGACCAACATGCATTAGGGGGAAAAACAGCAAGCTCAGTACTGCCAAAGGAGATTTGCCCGGCAATTCAACCCTTACACTATTGCGTACTGACTCACTCCTACTGTCACTCTAGAAAATGGCCAAGTGTAACCACTTCCTAAAGCGTAGTATAGCGGGTTTGGGTTTTATTGTCAACCCGGGTCCTAGATTTGATGACTACTCGGTGAATTCTCGTTATCTAGCAATGAACTTTTAGTGCAGATTCAAACAAACAAAAACGCAAAGCAAGTTAAACGGTTGTTTTCAAGTCAAGAGAGGTCACCCGGATATGGTTCCCCCTAGACTGCAGTTAAGCCGGATTGCAATTTACCAAGTTCAGTTTTCATGAAAGTTATACTGCGGAAGGTTCTTAAACAGTCTGAAGTCTCGACTAAAGGTCTCCAGACCCTCTCAATCGGAGTCTCTAGCGGGCGACTAACCTCCACCGGAGTAAACAGATTAAGGCCCTAACGAACCAAACCTCCACTACAGAATTGAATTCGGTACAGAATAGCGAATTGGCTCCTCGACTAAAGTCACCAATTCACTACCTTCAATTAAGGATACTTTATCAACCTAGGCAGATATTCTCATTCTAGGTCAAAGCAGAAACAACAGGAATTTGATCAGGATTCAAGTCATTCAATCATTCAAACCTCAATCGAATATAATCAATTCATAAACTCTGTACTTGGGTTCATACAATCAGACCTAGCATACAAATCTAGGGTTCTCCATACCCAGCTGAATGGGGAAACTACTCCATAGAGAAAGAAGCAAAAGCAGATTCAGACGCGGAAATCATACTGTGAAGATGGATTTCTGCTCCTGGACGTTAATCGGCACTTCTCCAAACTCAAGCCGGGCTCCAATGGTGATGAAGATCAAGCTATGGCACTTGGGAACTCTGGTTCATCGCTTTCTCTCTCTAGGAATCACTTTCTCTCTCAAAAACTCGAAACCCTTGAATTTTGGCCTTCCTTTCCCTTAAATCTGCTGCCTGGTCGCGATACCCGGTCGAAATACCTGGTCGGGTATTTTGGGTATCGACCGGGTATTATTCAAAATGCGCGTATCAGTAGAGGGAAAATCCCCGGTCTGCCTCAATAATCCCCGACCGGGGATTTTGCCTTCACGCCCGGGCCCCTCTCTGATTCTCGCGGGCGCCCAAAGTGATAATACCCGGCCGGGTATTTTTGGTCATGGCCGGGTATTTTCCTCCAGCAGCCCCCTTCGTCCCAACTTTGCTCCTTTCGACCCATAACTCGTTTCTCCGCCTCGATTCCAACGCCGGGTCCTGAAATATGACATAAACACACAACCTAGCGTGAAATCGACTTAAAACACGAGAATCCACATCTCAAACGGCTTCAGAATAGGGTGAAAAATATGTGTAATTATCGGTCTATCACGTACGTTTGATCTTCGTCTGGGTATATATACGTCATGGATAGGGGTACTCTGAGGGAAGGTAAATTGAAATTATGTTAGTGGTCATTGCTATTAATTAAATAACTATGTGGTGATGCCGCGTCTTGTCGCGGAATAGAGATGGCCTATTGGCATGTATTATGTGGCTCGTTAAAGTGTTATGTTAGTATTATTAGTCTAAACCTAATTTTTTATTAGCAAGTTTGTTAGTAATATTGATTTGATAATATAATCTTGACCGAGAAGAGATAAATGGCGGTGAACATCCGATTGGAAATTTTGGCTGGTAAATGATATATACCTAAACCCAAGTAGACCAATTGATTATGGGTAGGGTATGGGTGACGTATATGTGGGTTTGGGTAGAGTATGGATATTTACTTCCATAATCTAAATGTGTATGAGTTGGGTATGGATATCCATGGATTCAAGTGAAATCTAAACATTTGATCAATATGTAAATTAAAAAAAAATTATAGGTACGAAAATCTCATAAAATGTAAATACCAAAACATAATTTGATGTAGCGCAGCTGGAGGAATTGATCGAAGCAGCTAGCCGTGTGGAGGAAGGAGAAGGAGCTATCCGTGTGGAAGGAGGATTTGTTTAATTGTTTAATTGTTTAATGTTTTCTTTTCTTTTCCTAGTCGGTTTCGCTATTTAGTTTTCCAATAGGTTTCGTACTTAGTTGTCTATTTAAAGACCCTTTGTTTTGTAGTAAAGACCAACTTTTGCTATTTTCAATCAACTAAGCCTAAGGGTTTTGCATTCCCAGTGGGTTGCTGGTTTTACTTTAAGTTTTGCAGCTGGCAAACTTGTTCTTCTTTACAAGTTCGGTGCTAGCGAGCTTCTTGGAGGATTCTGACAGTGTCAAGTGGTATCAGAGCTGGCTTTCCCCTGTCTCTTTTCGAAGCTTGCCCAGCCATGGGAGATCGTCCGGTCACACGTGAGGACGTCGAGGCTATCACCACGACCTTGACCACGCAAGTGACAAATTTGGCGGCACAAGTGAACAACAATCAAAACGGGAGGGACAGAGGAAGGAGAGTCAACAGGGAAGAACGTCCTAGGAGGGCGCGTTCGGTTCATGCTGATTTCGATTCTAGTTCGGAGGAAGAGGTCCACGATGATGACGATCGCTCGAATCGCAATGATTATCGGGTCAAAGCTGACATCCCATTGTTTTATGGGACTATGGGCGTAGAGGATTTTCACGACTGGAAAATTGATGTCGATAGATTCTTTGACGTGATGGAGGTACCCAAAAATAAACATGGTAGCCATCCGTTTGAAGAGTACCGTCGCTGTGTGGTGGGACAAGCTTGTCGTCCAACTCCAACGGAAAGCCCCAATCCGAACGTGGTGGAGGATGAAGCAGCTGATGATGGAGAGGTTCTTAGCGGAGGATTATGAGCAAATATTATATAAAATGTACATCGATTGCGTTCAGGGTTGAATGAGTACCGTTACTGAATACACGACCGAGTTCTTGCGCTATGCCGAATGCAACGAATTGGGAGAGACATAAGTCCAAAAGGTTGCTCGATATATCAATGGCTTAAAGGGGTCAATTCAGGAGAAAATCGGGCTGCAAACAGTCTGGACGGTGACCAAGGCTTCCACCCTTGCGCTAAAGGCAGAGTTAATGGAAAAATCTCCTAGGAATTTGCCAACCTTCCGCAAGCTTCCTCCACAACACAACCCTGATGTAAACGTCGACAAGGATATGAATATGAGCTCCCGAAAAGGCCACCCGAATACAAAGAGCGCCGCCGGAGCGGGTAATTCCAACCCAACTAAAGGCCCCACCACAAGACCTCTAAACCCATATGCGAAACCTGGGGGTGATAAGTGTTACCGCTGTGGTGGCCAAGGCCATAGATCGAATGTTTGCCCCTCTCGCAGAGCAACGACGGTTGTGGAAGGGATGGCTGCTTTCATCAAGGAGCAGGAGGATGAAGAAGACCGTAATGAATACGCCAAGGTAGAATTCGCTGAAGAGGAGTCACAGGAAATGGTGACTATCATTCTACACAAGATCCTGTTATCATCAACGGAAGAAGGACAATGCAAGAACCTTTTGAGGACCCATTGTTCTATTCATAGCAAATTGTGCAATCTTATCATTGGGAGTACAGAGAACTTGGTTTCTCCGAGACTGGTGACGTATCTAGAACTAACCAGAGAGCCCCATCTGACACCATACGCTTTGGGTTGGGTAAGTAAAGGCCCGCACGCTAAGGTGACACGGACCTGCAGAGTACCAATCGCCATTGGTAAATATTACAAAGAGGAGGTTATGTGCAATGTGCTCAATATGGATGTTTGTCAAGTTCTCTTGGGAAGGCCATGGCAGTACGTCAATGATATTACATACAGGGGACGAGATAATGTGATGATGTTCACTTGGGGAGTACACAAGATAGCTATGGTGCATGTTTCGGGATTCAACAAGCCACCTGGCAAGGCCAAGTCAAGTTTCCTCGTGATGACGGAGGATGAACAGGAGTTGTGCGCTGCTTATAAACTTATAAAGAGTCATAATGGATTTGTCCAGTTGTGGTAAAAGGGTTGCTCAGCGTCGCATCGACCGAGACCGCCATTCCTCACGAGGTACAAACTATTCTAAATGACTTTAAGAAATTGATATCGGATGAGCTCCCCAGCACTTTGCCGCCTATGCGTGATATTCAGCATCACATCGACTTGATCCCGGGATCTAGTTTTCCAAATTTACCTCATTACCGCATGAGCCCCAAAGAAAACGAGATACTCCGGGAGCAAATTAAGGACCTTATGAGGAAGGGTTTAGTCGAGAGAGTATGAGTACATGTGCAGTACCTGTGTTGCTTGTTCCCAAGAAAGGAAACCAATGGCGCATGTGCGTCGATAGCAGGGCCATCAACAAGATCACCGTCAAGTATAGGTTTCCCATTCCCCGCCTGGAAGACATGCTGGATGAATTATCCGGGTCTAAGGTATTCACGAAGATTAACCTGCGAAGTGGCTACCACCATATTCGAATTCGGCCTGGTGACGAATGGAAGACCGCGTTCAAGAGCAAAGACAATCTCTGCGAGTGGCTTGTCATGTCATTCGGGTTGTCCAACGCCCCTAGCACGTTCATGCGTCTCATGAACCAGGTTCTTCGCCCTTTCATTAGTTCTTTTGTAGTTGTTTACTTTGATGACATATTGATTTACAGCAAAACAATGGAAGATCACTTGGGGCACGTTCGACAAGTGTTTCAAGCCTTGCAAGAGAATGAGTTATATGTCAACTTAAAGAAGTGCACATTTTGCACGTACAAACTCTTGTTCTTGATTTTGTTGTTGGCGAAGATGGGATCCAGGTGGACGACGAGAAGGTTAGGGTCATCCGAGATTGGCCTCCACCCACGTATGTTTCAGAAGTTCGGAGCTTCCATGGTCTGGCCACTTTCTACCGAAGGTTTGTGCGAGATTTCGGCACTATTACAGCACCAATCACGGAATTCTTGAAGAAAGGAAAATTCCACTGGAGTCCTGCGCAGGAACAAAGCTTTGCGTTGATCAAGGAGAAACTTTGCACCGCTCCAGTCCTCGCTTTACCAGATTTTGACAAAATATTCCAGGTCGAGTGCGACGCTAGTGGCGTCGGCGTAGGGGCGGTACTCTCGTAGGAGAAGCGACATGTTGCTTACTTCAGTGAAAAACTGAGCGACGCTCGGCAGAAGTGGAGCACGTATGACCAGGAGTTTTATGCCGTCTTTCGAGCTTTGCGGCAATGGGAGCATTATTTGATCCAACGAGAGTTTATTCTCTTCACTGATCACCTGGCATTGAAGTTTCTTCATAGTCAGAAAATTATTAATAAGATGCATGGTCGTTGGTTGAGCTATCTGCAGAAGTTTCCTTTCACCATCCAGCATCGCTCGGGCGTTCAGAATAAGGTGGCGGACGCCTTGAGTAGACGCGTTTTTTTATTGGTCACTTTGGCTCAAGAGATCGTGTGTTTCGAGTTCCTCAAAGAATTATATGCTTTATATCCTGATTTCAAGGAGGTGTGGTTTACGTGTACTCATCAGCATCATACGGACGACTTCCATGTTCGCGAAGGCTTTTTGTTTAAAGGGGATCGACTGTGCGTTCCCAGCTCGTCGTTGCGTGAGCAACTCATCCGAGATTTCCATGGCGGAGGCCTTGGTGGTCATCTGGGTCGGGATAAGACCATCGCCAACTTGGAAGAGCGATTTTTCTGGCCACATCTCCGTCGTGACGTTAGCACGATTGTTCGGCGTTGTTATGTGTGTCAAACTTTGAAGGGTCGGTCTCAAAATACTGGTCTTTATATTCCCCTGTCGGTTCCTGATGATATTTGGTTGGACTTGTCAATGGATTTCGTCTTGGGATTGCCTCGAACTCAACGAGGCGTTGATTCCGTCTTAGTAGTGGTCGATCGCTTTTCTAAAATGACCCACTTTATCTCCTGCAAGAAGGCTGCGGATGCGTCCAATATTGCCAAGCTATTCATTAAGGAGATTTCTCGTTTACATGGCGTCCCCAAATCCATCACCTCTGACCGCGACACTAAATTCCTCAGTCACTTTTGGATCACTCTTTGGCGAATGTTCGGCACTGCGCTAAACCGGAGTTCTACAGCTCATCCACAAACGGATGGACAGACTGAGGTCACCAATCGGACGCTCGGTAATATGATTCGGAGTGTTTGCGGCGATAAACCAAAACAGTGGGACTTGGCCTCAGGTAGAGTTCGCCTACAACTGTGCCATCCATTTAGCTACCGGTCGCTCACCTTTCTCTCTCGTTTATACTTCTCCACCACGACACGTAGTCGATCTCGTCGCCCTACCTAAGGCTCCTGGTGTGAGTCAAACCTCCAAGACTATGGCTAAGGATATACAGGTTGTTAAGGAGACAGTTAAGGCGAAGCTAGCAGCCACCGGTCAGAAGAACAAAGAGGCTGCTAATGCGCACCGCCGTGAGAAGCTGTTCAACGTAGGTGATTCTGTAATGGTGTTCCTACGGAAGGAGAGGTTTCTTATTGGTACTTATTCAAAGCTCCAGCCTCGCAAGTATGGACCTTTCAAGGTGGTCAGGAAGATCAATGATAACGCCTATGTGATTGATTTACCAGCAACTATGAACATCTCCAACACTTTCAATGTCGCTGACATCTATGAATTCCATGCGGACAATGCTCTTTATGACGATCCGAACTCGTGGTCGAGTTCTTTATAAGTGGAGGAGACTGATGTAGCGCAGCTGGAGGAATTGATCGAAGCAGCTAGCCGTGTGGAAGAAGGAGACGGAGTTATTCGTGTGGAAGGAGGATTTGTTTAATTGTTTAATATTTTCTTTTCTTTTCCTAGTCGGTTTCGGTATTTAGTTTTTCAATAGGTATCGTACTTAGTTGTCTATTTAAAGACCCTTTGTTTTGTAGTAAAGACCAACTTTTGCTATTTTCAATCAACTAAGCCTAAGGGTTTTGCGTTACCAGTGGACTGCTGGTTTTACTTCAAGTTTTGCAGCTGGCAAACTTGTTCTTCTTTACAAGCTCGGCGCTAGCGAGCTTCTTGGAGGATTCTGATTGTGTCATAATTGTTCAATGGATTTACATTAAAATTAAATTTGGGGTATCAAAATGCAAAATGTACATTATAGTGACTAAGTTTGATTTAATTAAATTTGGAGTACTAAAAAGTAAGTTTTTATGCAACAGTAAACTTACTTTAGCTTTATATATATATTGATAATATCTCTTATGATTATCTTCAAGTTATCGAACTCTAAGGGAAGCCTTGTTAATTGAAAAGTGAGGGTACACCAAGAGTTCTAATGTCATTTTGAAATCTAGGTGTTCCGAAAAGGCATGTAAATCCATATGTCGTATGTTGCTACACCTTTGAGAACAATTGTTGGTTTCTTCTTGTGTCCAGTATATTGGCCTACCCACAAAATCGAATAATTAATTCTTTCACCCCCAGTGCATGCAGTCAAATGAATCAATCATATTCGAAAAGACACACTTCGCACTATGATCAAGAAGGCGACGAATATCTTCCACAGTTGGTGCATGTAAGTATTGAGTACTATAAATGTTGGTGATGGCCGAGAAAAATTTTCTAAGGCACTCCAGTGCGATGCTCTCACCCAATCAAAAGGTTTCACCCAAAGAGTCTACTTAGCATCCATATGAAGCATCTAGACTGAACTAGTAAACTTTTCGTGTGAGAGAATAAGTTACGACCTGCAACGTCTTTGCCTTGCTTGAAGTAGGAGTATTGAACAAATTCATCTATGATTCTATTGAATAATAAGGTAGGTTCATTCGATATTGTGAAGGCCCTGGCATCGTAGATTGGATTTAGGTCAAAATAATCTTGTATCAAGCACTTGTGACTGTCTTCCTTATTATGCCTCACTGATTTTCATGATAATGAACTATGATGAGATAACATTGCTTGTTGTTGATGCACGAGGGTTTCGTATATCATGAACATATTTTTACTTTCATGCTCAAACTTCACTCATACTCTCATTGATTATCATCAACTTGTCAGCAAGGGGAATTTATGAAGCAAAAAGAGTCTTTGGTGGCTAGAAAGATGTATGAAGGTTGAATGGTTTTTTAAAGACTGAAGGTTGAATGATGAATGAGTAGAATGAACGAGTTTGAGGGTTCATTTATAGAAACACAAATATTCATTCTGCAAAATTATAATCGAAGTTTATTTTATAAGGGTGACATAGATTGATTTTTATCATTAGGTTATACTTAAGGGACTCGAACCTCACACAACTCATTTCGATTAAAGTCGGATGAATTGTTGATGCCACAACTCATTATAATTAGTTTTAGATCAGCAGTTGATAACATAACTCATTTTAACAAACATGTGATGAATATATGGTTATATGAACCAAATATTTTATTTTGTCATTGATAACATCATATTAATGACAAAATAATGTCCAAATTAAAAGAAATATATATCTATCAAAATTTTCATCTTAATTCGTTATTATTACCTATATAAACTCTGGAATGAATTATTATATAAAATTATGAAATCTACACTAAATTAGATTAGATTAAAACAAAAAATTAAACTTGAAGGATTTGCACTTTGGCTCTTTCCATTGTAGCAAAACCCTTTTGGTGGAACCAAAATGTCAAATCTAGCTCAAATTTGTAATTTTACTCCACACCATTAGAGTTGGTCTTACCCCCTTATAGTGTAGACCATCATATTTCTCTTTACTAAACTAAATTCGTCATTTATGATTTTTTTTTTAGCTCTACATATAGAAAGTTTTGTATTTAAACCTCAATCTTATTTTTTATTATTTATATTTTTTAATTAATTTTAATTAACTTAAAAATAATCTACGTTATCCGTCAATGTGCTAACAATTAATAGAAATGAAACCTTGTATTAAATTGTTATAATGTGTATAGTTCGGACTTGAATTGACAATTTTTTTAAACATTTCGGGCATTGTAGTAGTATTAGGACTTCTTTATATTACTATACTATAGGTTTTACATACACTTATTGGAGTATACCATATTGTTGGTTCACATTGAAGACAGGAATAAATTTAACACATCCATGTTGTCAAAGCAGATTCAAGATCCACCTGCCCAGAATTCTTCATCAATTTTCAATGAAATGCAAAGTACTATCTTTTATATATCTGATAATATTCCATAATTTCAAGTTCTATAGCACTGTAAGTGTCAAATACAACGATGGCCTGCAGATAATGGTATCAACGATCATATCGTTATTACTAGTTTTCATTTTCATAAAGCATCAACGGAAGGCTGCATCCTGCTTAAACTTGTGAAAAATACACAACTCCAATAACTTGAACACTCGCAGAACATCTAACCACAAGGCACATGGTAAATAAGAATCTTGACACGAAATTAGTTCTCTACAAATATGGTAGACAGATTTAACGCTTCCAAAATCAATTTATATGCGAAATTGCTGACCAAAGTAGTGATGGGTACACACCCTAGAGATTATAGAGTGAGAGCTAATGTCACTATCTCAGGTTAGACATGTCGACCAGATGAGAGCTCAAAGCAAGAGACTCTGAGACTATCCTTTGTTTACCCAATCGTATGTTGCTCGATTGCATTCCCCATAATCAGAAGAGAGAACCATCTGTAACCTTAACATGCTCTGCAACACATCTGTCCTTATGTCATCATAATCGCCATTAGTAGATCCTCTGGAGGTATGCAAAGAAGACAGAATTTATGTTGCCTATGTATCTCTAATGATAAGTCTTCATCTAGTTTAAAGGGAAAAACAGTACACCCCCTCCAGCTTTGACTACAATCAATGTCAAGCTGATATGAAGAAACTGGATGATGCTAGAGGGGAATATATAAGAGTTTTCTTTTACCTTCTAGAAATTTTTAGTACGGCAAAAGACACTGAGACTGCCCATAAAAACACTTTCGCTCTTCCTGGTGCATTTCCAACTTCAATAACAACATGAGAAAGAAGTCCATGATCTAATTACCTGCAGCAAGATTGACAGCGGACGATTACGCAAGAGGAAAACATTAGACTGATGGATGAACCCAATACCAACTACAGCAAGATCGAGAGATGGTGAATGTTCAAAACTGCTCCAAACTCTTGAACAAGCATCTTTAACGGTTTTTGGGATAGAATGGCAGGGCAATTCTCCTTTGGCAAAGCAGAAGTATGCTTTTTATTGCTTCTGGCATCGTGCATTTTGCCAAAGGAGGACTGCCCTGTTATTCCTCAACCCACACCCTTCAAAACTTTCCAACTTCGACATTTTGAACTCACTCTCTCTCTCTCTCACAGACACACAAACTTTAGTCACTTGAATAGTTGAATGTTATGGTAAAGTAGAGAAGCCCTTTTTATACAACATGACAGTGGATATGCCAATGGAGAAGAACAGTATATGCCGGCACAATGCCTCCTGTACGTAGCCAAAGGTTCTTTCTTTCCCATCATGCACTTATGGTCCCAAATACCTTTCAGCTTTTTTCCATATTCTCCAATGAGATTTACCTCCTTTAATTGCCATTACTGGGTTTTCATCGGATAATTAGATGTTCGTGTCAACTCCCGTCTACTTCTTTTGATGGTCTGAAAAAAGACACTTGTAAGTTCCGCAATTCAAAACGGGATTAACACTTAAATATGAAATACCCTCCGTGCACATTTTGCAAGAAACTAGCAAAACAAAAATATTATCTATCTGCTCTTCGGAAGTTACGTTATTCTTGGCAACGCAGTGTCACCGCCTAATGAAATGACCAGATTAGAATTAGGACAAAAGATTGAGGTATCAATAACTGGTTTTTCTAACAGTACCAATGTCCTTTTATCATTTTGTGACAACTACAGGGGGGAATTGCCTACTAGATGATGGGGGTAGGAATATGAGATGGATGGCAGATACAAAAGAGCATACTCATAGATCTCTTAGAATCATCTTCTCTGCCCGCATTCACTAAAAGACATGCATCCAGTGATCTACTAGCCAGCAAAATAGTGCAAAGCCAATTCAGATGATAGAGTTACTAGAGGTAATATGCCAAGCACATTCACCGTAGGCTCTCAAACTAAGTCTAAACATCAAAGCTCGCCCAACAGAAAACATGGTACGAATCAAGGATTGGGTTTTGAAGGAATAAAATCTTTAACATGACCCCTATGAGAAAGAGTAGGATATGCTTGCAAAATATGCTAAGATATGAGATTTGAAGAATGGAGGGAAAGGGGGGCAGACTTCTCTCACCATTTGAGTCATCTATTTCTGTACATATATATATACACATGGGTAGGCTCAAGCCGATATGAAGCAAACAGACATCGTGCAAGGAAGTAACAAATCATTGGTGTGGATGCATTACTGGGCAATTACTCCTTTAGCAGGAGCATTGTTAACAATGAACATTGTTGATTAACAATGTGCAAAAACAGTGACTAAGCTCACTGCCAAAGGAGATTTGTCCCGCAATTCAGTCCTACACTATTACATCTGTAATGGATACACAGGAAGCAAGATATTCATAGCATGGTAAGTGCTCATCTATATCAACTCAATCCCAATTCCAAACTAGAGTTACTTGACCTGAAGGGTTGCTGGTTACATACAGGTGTGTTGCATTACAAATTTACAATGCCTTGTGTCAATTAACTTCGAATTTGTCCTCGATTTGCTTGGAAACTTCTCTTAACTATAATATAGAATTTCATCGATATGATAGATAACAAGTGCAAGAACAGAAAGAGACTGATGGATATAGGAGTCTTACCCTGTCTAGAGTTCATCGTTGTTGCCGCAGCCGCCAAAGCCAGCGCCACCATTCAGAAAATTTATGAGAAACCCAGAATGTGATTCATGTGTAATCAGCTATAGCCATCGTTATCGCCGGCGCATGCATGCATCACATAGATCACCAACAAACTAGATCTTCTTCAATCAAATTTATTCTGTACCAATAAAGCTGCGAACCCTTTGGATTATAATTCTCTCCCATATACCGACGCCACCACGTCTAACTAGCTTGCGTCGCGTTGGTCGGAATTTGCTTGAGACCCCTCGGAACAATTGGTTGTAGCAGAGTTCCTCTGTTTTCTTCATTTTTTGGGGTTGGATTACAGACTACAGTTGGCTTGGGTATTGGGAGTTTTCCCTTTTCTTTGTCATTGCAAATATATATCCCAGTTGCAGAAGCAACCCGGGAAGCTTTACAATATTGGGCTTGTAACTGGACTCTTTCATCTGCATCTCCTCTATCTTAGGCCTTAGCATAGGCCCGCTATAAGCAAGGTTATCAACCCGAGGACTTGTGGATTTACCCAGATTGATACTAACTCGGTGAGAAAAACGGGTATCACATGCCTGCGGGTCAACCCACAGTAAGGTTTTTGATTTGAAGTCACAGAACCTCATTTTTCTCTTTGATTTGGGAATTATGCCATTTTTTCAGTTTTCAACGTCGCTTATCTCTATCTTTGTAAATCTATTTTGAATACTGAAGGATCCCCTGTGGGCTTAGCAGGAAGAGAACTCCCTCGGGCATCGTCTCAAATATCATTGACAGATCCCCCGTGAGCACTCCGAGTAGCATTGAAGGATGGTTCAAGTTCTGTATTTTGCATGCAGTGTTTTGGCAGATTTGGCTAACGCGTAATCAATATAGCTTTCATGACGTGAAGGTCCCTGCTACTGTCATCGCCCGCAACGCTGCTAAAATGGCTATTTCTTGGGCTGCTACACATGGAAATATCAACAAAGGGCAGGGATCCGCTTGGATTGCAAGTTTCCTCCGTCCCTGTTTCTGCGATTGAATGGTTTCATTGCTTTTATTCACTATTGTCCTCCTGAATGGTCTATGATTGACTCTTTGCCTCCCTGTGCGGATGGCAACTTTTGCTACATTGCTGCAATCAAATGTTAATAAAACTTATTTTATATATTTTTATCTTTAAGTCGAACCCACCTTAAGTAAAATCTTGGTTACGCCACTGTTTGTTTGTATAATGCCATTTGTTATTTTATTTATGGTGCCTTCTACGGTCCTGGGTACCACATACCTTGAGTATGAAAACGCTATATAGACATCGAATTAGCAGGATTTTTGGGCAGGATACTATACCATAACTTTATTGGGTGAACTCTAGGTTCTAATTATCATACTCATAAAATATATACCCTAAACATACAACTTTTCTAATGTCATCAAATTACCCCCTAAGGCTAGAACTTCTATGATTGTGTATTCCTTAATACTCACTCACTTCACTTACTTTAAAACAACAACTTATGTTTAGAAATTGGTTTATATGCGTAAATATTCCAATAAATAAAAGAGCACTTACAGTTTACCTAAAAAGAACGAGAACAAAGGAGGTTTAAAGTATGATTTGAAGATATTTTGTTTAGGCTTTATTTGCCAGAGTTCACCAAATCACCATAATATAATCTACAGACAATTAATAGAGTTAATTTCACGTCAGCGGTGATAAAGAAACGAAGGAGTTATTTTTTATTCTCTCATTTGGATCAATTAGCTCCTACAATATAGAAACAATTAATAACATAGACATCGAACGATGAAGTGCGTGCCAGCATATATCATGTTCCCCAACCTTGTGCATGCTAGCTGGGCTGTGCTGGAGTAGTGGAGTTGAGACGCTGAGAATCGATGAGGGGAAGAGAAGCGGAATCATGCTTGGCACAAAGGTATATATATAGTTCCTTCCTGACGCTGCATACAAAAGAACCAAGAAAGCGGGGGAAATGGATCACAAAAGTGACCCAAAACATGCCACCGAATAACGTCACGAGTTGGGAGTATGCAATATCCACAGATTCCATACGACCTTCTGCTACAGCTAGCTAGTCTCTTTGGCGGGGGGTATGTGCGTGTGGATATCCCATCTTCTTGCAGCTGGTACGGGGAAAAAATGCCCTAAGCCGTACGTGTGTCCGCTATATATACACAATTGTAGGTCAAGTGTCCTATGGGTTCTTCAAGACCATATATAGATGTGCCCTACAAATTACAAAAAAAAAATGTTGATAGATATTCAGAAGTTGTCCTGCTTTCAAGGGTGCGTATGGATGAATGAATAACTGGGCGGATACTCCTTTGGCAGTAGCTATGTTTTAATCAGCAGGCCACGTACACTAGCTGCTACAGCCTACAGGCAATATAATTTAGCTGCCAAAGGAGATTTGCCCAGTTTTTCTGCCCATACAATACAATACAAGTATCTCCGCTAGCCGCCGCCCGTGCATCCAGCCGGCTATGTTCAGCTAAGCTTATCAATCCAATTTTACCGCTAGCTAGGTATTGGTCGGTCTCAATTCATTCCTATTTCATCTCATAGGCTCAATCATCATTACACTTGGTCAAATTTGTAAGTATAACGGCATTGATTTAATTGTGATACTAGAATTTAAAAAAAAAAACTTATATCTGATTTTTATTTATGTGCTACTTAAGGTATATGGGCAGGTGTGGAGTTTTCAACTTCTCTTAACTGCATTATTGATGAAGAATTATTGACGATAGGAAGTCATCATCATGAACATTTATTTTATGTGCTGGTTCGGTGTATTTCAAAATTGGTGGTATTTGTCTCGATCACGTATTAATTATCATGTGATATATATTTATTAATAGAAAAAAGTTATATGTATTTATGAAAATGATTGTTTGATGTACCATATTTTTGCTAAGAAAAAAAATTACATCTCCTACCTGCACATATTTAAGCTTGCATTATTTTGATGCAACAAAAATTTTATAATGTTATCGTAAATGCACTTACAAACACAAAAGATAATTCAAAAAAGATAATTCATTGATTGCATGTAATTAAGAATTACACCCAACCAAATACCTTTGCTAGATAAACGTGTTCTCTTCAAAAGATTTGTGCTTTAAGACGTATTATTATTACGTTGATATAACCTGCACATGACATTAAAAGTTTGGTACCTTGAAAAAATAATTGATGAATAACCATGTGACACAAAGACAATTGGCCCTAGCTCGTTTTCCTCCGGGGAGTTGGGAGTCAAGGGAAAAGGGAGTACACGGAAATGGGCCAAGAGATAATGTGAGGTATGAAAAATGTTTATCAGATTCAGACCGACATTATAGTAAGGCCCATAACTGCCACGAGCCCACATCGCATTAATTATCAATCGACTCGAATCGAAACTTTCCGCTTTCCTTGGCAGAGAAAGAAACCAATAATTCAGGATTAAAATTAAAAGGGTGAAGATGAGGTGATTAAGTGATTCTCAGCCTTTCCACCTTATTAAAATTTAATAATTCATATTAATTCGATTTAATAAAGGGTATCGTAGTAATTGTATAATTTATTAATTTTCAATTATTAATTAATTAAAAAACCCTAATATGCTCACGGGTTTTCCACGCTGGATTTCCGGCGGCTAGGGATTTTCTTCCGTTTTCGGCGTCCCACCCAGCACTGGCTGCTAGGAATGAGGATGCGTCCCGCGGCGGCCTGGGATTTTGTTCCCCGCGGGATAGGGATTTATATCCCATGCTCCCATTTGTGCGGCTTCCCCCATAGAGAGATTCTGTCATAGGCAAATTTTTCGGCGGCGGCGGAGAGATTTTTCCGATGGCATTGTTTATTTTGTTATGTTTTTCGAACTATTTTGTAATATCTGTAAGTCTGTTTTATGATTTTGTATCAATTCGATTTGTATCGTTTATCATTCTAGTTTGTTCTTTTTAGGGTAAATGCCACATTTGGTCATTGGGATTACTAAATTGTGTTATGTTTAGTCACTAGAAAAAATTAATATCAATTTTGGTCACTCGAATTACTAAAACATGTCATATTTAGTCACTCTCCCGTTAGCCTCCATCCAACTCCAGTCACTCGAATTACTTTTTTTATGAATGTCACTCGAATTACTGAAACATGTCGCATTTAGTCACTCTCTGGTAGCCTCCGTCCAACTCCGTTAATGGAGTTGGACGAAAACTAACGAGAGAGTGACTAAATGTGACATATTTTAGTAATTCGAGTGAACAAAATTTATATTAATTTTTTCTAGTAACTAAACATGACATGATTTATTAATCTCAGTGACCAAATGTGGCATTTACCCATTATTTTTATCTATGATGTTTGTAACGTTTATATAACTCATTTGCCCGTTATATTATACTTTGTAATGTTTGTTTGTCTAGCTTGTATATTTTATGTTATGATTTGTATACTTTGTATACTTTGTATTCATTGATTTGTAATACAAGTTTATTGTTTTGTTATGTAAGTAGTGACAGTTTGTACTGTTAGTATGCTTTGTAATATTTGTTGGTCTAGTTCGTATTGTTTGTATGCTTTGTCGCTCTAATTTGTATCGTTCGTTTTGTACTGTTTGTAAGTCCGATTTGTATACTTCGTAATTTTCCATAATACCCAAACTAACTGTGTCATTAATTAAAAAGTCATTCCCACTTTCTAACCGTCATATTAGTGTGTCCATATCTAAGGGCTTGAAGGGGCTTAGTCAAGTGACTAAGCAACCAGTAACAGGATCCGGCCCCATTAAAAGGAGTCTGAGAAGTGAGAACTAAACTTGGATGGGACTAGCGATTGAAAATTCAAAGTTAAAAAGCAAAAGGATATGTGAAGGTCAGGACTCAAGATTCATACCAAGTTTTACTCATACTAATATTCATATAAGAATCAGATAGAATAACAAATGTATATCTATATTCGATCAGATTTCGAGTATCCACAATTATCCAAGGATTCTAATATTGCTTATAATTTCAATCATATCCATGATTTTCTTTATAACTTCAACAAACATGTTAAGAATTACACATATACTCATATCATCCAAAATTCTCTCTCTAAGATATGTTACTTTGACTTCTCACTAGTTTCAAAATTTCATGACCTCTATGGGGATTGCTGTCAGCGATCGGTGGTCCTCCGCCCCTTTGATTTCTCTCATTTCTTCCTTGCCTCCTTTCATTTTCCTTTTCTAGTTTCAAGTTTTGTTCTTCCTATTACCCTCCTTCTTCGTGCATGTTTGTTTCCAGCCATAGATTGATCATTTTTCTTTCTTGAGTGGCTTTCCTTCCTCCCCAAGTTTTGGGTTGAGCTTTTCCCCTCTAGTATGATTTTTCATATATGGAGACGTAGCCTCTCCTAAGATGCAAAGGAGACTGGACTTGTGTTTTTCGACTTGTCATCTCTGCCTCTCTCCCTTCTTCTGCCTCCTTGTTTCACCCTGCAAGCCTTGGTGTTTCAGAGATGTGGCCTTGTCTTGGACTCGGAGTGATGATTTTAAAGATAGAAGGTCACCTTCTTGGTTCTATCACCAACCATGAAGATGGGAAGTTGTCGGAGGTTGGGTCGGAGGAGGCACCTCATGCTGCTTTTGCGGCCTCGATAAGGGTTGGTTGCTCCGGCTTTCCTTCTTGGTACTTGACGTTTCACTGTCCCATGGCTTACGATGGTGGAAGGAGGTCTATTGTTTGCTGCCAACGGCGGTGACGAATCAAAGGCAAACGATAGTGGCTAGGTTTGAGAATTGGGTTTGGGTCGGGTCTTCGTGATTGGGTCTCCATATTGTTGTTTGGTCTTAGGCTTTGGGTCTGGTTTCTCTGACCTATGTTATTTTTCTTATTTGATTGCGTCATTTTCCTATGAGTTTGGCTCATTTGCTTTCTTATTGAAACCTATTCAAAAAAAAAATTACACATATATTAATATTACTTAAGTGACAAATTACAACAATAATAACTTAAGTGAAAAAATTGGTTAAAACTAAACAATTTTATGAAAATATTTTATATGTACGATAAACATCAAATATATTGTGAAAAATATTGATCATTTTTAAATTAAATACATACGCATGTGTATAATCCGGTGGGTTCAGGTTTGATAATAAGAAAACAATGCTCACCTATCACCCACAATTTTCGAGTTCGGATTTTACTCATATCCATAAAAAGATTTTTTTGGAGTTCAAGTTTACCCACTTTATTATATTAGATTGGAATGGAATGGGTATCTATGGATATGGTCATTTTTGTCGTCCTAGAACGTGCAACTCCTAGTAGTAGAGGCAATATCGTTGGCTGCTCTACATCCGTAATGGCTACTCATGTAGGCACGAACACGAACTTTTAACAAGAAGACCGAAAGAAATAACTCTGAATCTAATTCCTTAAGCCACGACGTAGAGAAATAACCAACGATAGAATCGCAATCGAGAGCTAAGTGTAGACAGTGGCGGAACTCACAATAGTGGGGGTGCTTTGCAGCCCCCTTGGAGGAGCAGGCAAAATCCAAATAAGAATCAGTCAATCGTGTATAGCCCTCCACACCATCTCCATAAGTATCAGTGGGTTTGGTAATCAAAGTACGTATTGTCTTTTATTTAAATTAATGATATGTCCTAAAATCTGCAACTAAAACAATTCGATTATTCCATAAGAACAATTTTCAAAATTGATGAACAATAAGTGGTTGAACGATGCATAAGGGACATATATTGAACAAGATTTGTATTGCTAGTTTGGACAATAAATTTGTTCTACAATGCTTTAATTTCATAATATAAAATTATGTCGCATTTTGTTGTAAGCGTAGTGCGTCGTACTGTTATTTTGTAATTATATTGTACGAATCTAAACTATTATGTTAATGACTTATTGTTTCGTTTAGAATTGACTTTTTTATTGTATAGTTTATTTTTTATGAAGAAAGATACCCCTTGACTAATTTTCTGGCTTAGCCACTGAGTGTAGATAAAGTAAACTTAATCAACATAGAGTTGCTACATAAGGAGAACGACTTTCAGATCGAAGAACGCATATAATTAAGGGAAATATAGTGACATGTAACCTTATAAGTTGATCTTGGCTATAGAGAACTCTCCACGATGTTGGTTTGAGGTATGAAAATATTTGTAGTCCTAGTTGGTCTATCTTTCCATGGTGTGGTTGACTAATTTATTTCTAAACATCGTTCTTTTCATCATCCGGTCGGCCGCGATATATAAGCGATCGACTTAAATATAAAAATGGTGACTGTTATTTTCATTTGTAATGGTTGAGTCTCGTTGTAAGTATAGGTGTCAAAACATGACCCGACCCGAGTAACCCGCCCAACCAATCTGATCCGCTACCCGCACGCAACCCGATTTGACTAAAAGTCAAAGATCCGCAACCTGCACGACCCGCAACCCGATTGACCGACAACCTTATTAACCTGTGAACCGATTGACCCGCAACCCGCTTGACCCGAACCCTATTGACCCGCAACCCGCTTGACCCGTAACCCGACTAACCTGAACCCGCCCGATTAGCACGAGTAATACTACATAATATATTTTAGTTGCATAAATATTATATGTAGATAATATATATGTACGGTAAAGTTAACGTGACTTACCTATTATTTTGTCATCTTTCCCACCAAAAGCAAAGATTTATCTTGTGTTGACAATTGCTATTAAATTGAATCACATAATACTATAATAGTCTCATTATCTGTCTCAGTAGATAAGTAGAAATCCTAGGTTAAACATTTGGTTGATGTGTATAAATAATATATATAGATAACACACATACATATGAAAAACATGGTTGTCTTAATTAAGCCATTCATATACAAGTACCTAATAATTACATTTTTATTTCGTCCACACATAATATAAGTGGTCAAATAACATTTTCAAAATATTAACATAACATAAGAAGATTCATAATAGTACATAAGTGATAAGTCATAACTCATAACTCATAATCTAACTCCAATCATAAGAAGATAAATAACAGTTTGCTTACTAAGTTCTACCATATCTAAAATAGTAGGATACAAATCCATAGTTGTCATTATCACATCTTACATACCAACAAAATAGGTTCACAAATTAAAATGACAATTCACTTGGTCATCAATCAACAAGTTTCACTTCCTCTCCATCATATTCTGCATTCTCATTATCCTCATCTGTACAATTAGTCATTGAAAGTAAAAACACACCATTGTAATGTAAGCAAACTCTCAACTACTTTAGTATACACACATACAAACATAAAAGAAAAGGAATTGTCTTACCTATTTTATATCCATGCATCCAATTACGAGTTGTGACAACAGCTTCAAGGGTATCAGACAAAATGAAAGTCCTCCATTTGGATAGTATTCTACCTCCCCAACTAAAAGAAGACTCTGAAGCAACTGATGAAATTGGAATAGAAAGCACATCTTTTGCCATCCGAGAGAGTTAAGGATATCGAAATTGATGATCCTTCCAATATTGCAATACTTCAAAAGGAAGCAATGTAGGAACCAAATCAATGTCTGCATAAGCAGGAATTAAAGGATCTGCCAAATATAATTCCAACTCGGATCTAGTTGATGTGTTCTGATTGATATTGGAAGCATAGAAACCCTGAAAATAATTGATATAACTACATATCATCAATAATCAGACATAAGATCGAAAGAAGGAGTATAAACAACAAGATGACTCAAAAGGTAGTTAGAAAACTATACTTACAGCAGTGTGGCTATCCAAAGGAATGCTCGGAGAAGCCATATGCACCACACTTTGACTAGGTAAAGTGGATGATTGAGTTTTATACTCCTTAAAGAGCAGTTCCAAATCATCCATAATAGCCTTCGGCTTTGAATTGTACTCTTCACCCAACTTTTCATAGCAAAATTTGACAAATGCAAGCTTGTAACGAGGATCCAAAATGACACCAAAAGCAAGCACTAAGTTGTAGTCTTTCCAATATTTCAAGAACTTGGACATCATTGTGTTTTCCATATCTCTCATATCATCATCAAAACTTGTACAAAGATTCTTCAACTCAAGATGGATCTTCCAAACGTTCTCGAAAACTTATGTGTGTTCCTTGAAATTGGTTTAGCATTACTATTTAGGTAATGATGCACCTCTCCATTTCCAATATGCTCAGCACATCTAAAAACATAATCATGCATAATTGTTGCTTGAGCTAGCTTTTCATTAAAGCCTTCCTGAGTTATCTTATTGTGACCACAACTATGACATGTGTTATAGGTCCATATGAAAGGCTTGCATCCTTGTTCAAATTTGAAGATAAGAGTTTCTTACAGCTTTTAACGTGACGCCACAGTGTTGATGTGTCATCTCTTGCACCCGCCTTATATATCTTGCCGCAAGTGTTACATTTTCTCTTAACAGCGACTCCCTCATCATCAACAGAGTCGAACAATTCGACATCTTCCCACACAACATACGTTATAGTTTATACCAACAATTTCATAAGATATAACTATAGTTCATGTTTTAAGGTTAGTGTATAGGGTATACGATCATGGTTTAGAGTTCAGTGTTTGGGTTATGGACTTATGGTTAAGGGAGGTTAGTTTTAGTGTTAATTACTTAATGTTGTGGTTTAGGATAATGTATGGTTGATGGTTAAGGTTAGTTTTAGGTTTTAGATTTAAAATGGTGTTATAGGGTTAGGGTTTAGGATTTCTTCATGGTTATGCTTTATGATAGATATTTTGGTTTTTATAGTTTATTAATTAATTTGATTTTAACAATTAATTTAACTTGTGAATGTACATCTTAAATATATCATATTCAAATGACATTTCGACCAACGGATCGAACAACAAACTAGTTAATCGGTATAAAATTTATTTCTATAATAATAAATATCAAAGAAAGGAAGAACTAGATGTTGAGGGAAAAATTTTGAATGCAAAATTCAAACCCCCCAAATATTTGCTAAAAAATTTCCTTCTAAACCATTTTAAAAAAAGTCCCTCCCAAACCCGTAAAACAAATTTTGAAACCCCTCCCCCAATATTTGATCCAAAATTGAAAACTCCCTACCAAAAAATATATATTATTAACAATGTTTTTTTAATTCTTTAATCAATTGAGGAAGGAAAAATATAGGTGAGTTATGACTCTTCTCCGAAGGAAGCAAAAATAAGGGGTTTTTTTAACATGAATCGCTATTTGCCGCCCGTCGTTTTACTATTTGCCGCCCATAGTTAGGACAGAAAAGACGAATGTGCCCCTTCCCCCCTAACCCTATCTATCCATCTCCTCCCCTCCCACCCACCCCCACCCCCCACCCCCACCCCACCCCATCTGCTCTCTGTCGCCAAACAGACCCCCCCCCACCCCACCCCTCTGTCGCCGACGACCCCCCCACCCCACCCCCTCTGGTTTCGCCGACGACCCCCACCCCACCGCCGCCGAGCCGCTGCCGCCTTCCCCTTCCTCTGCTCGCCGCCGAGCCGCTGCCGCCTTCCCCTTCCTCTGCTCGCCGACGAGCCGCCGCCGCCTTCCCCCTCTGTTGCTCTCTGCTCGCCGACCGCCGCCGCCTTCCCGCTCCTCTCCTCGCCGCCACCGCCCAGGAGAAGCAGTCGCCGCCCGACGAGGTATTTTTTTTTTTAAAACAGTATCGCCGCCGTCCGCCTGGCCGGAGCGGACCCCGTCCGCCTGGCCGGAGCGGACCCCGTCCGCCCGGTCTGGTCGGACCCCGTCCGCCCGGTCTGGTCGGACCGATCTGATTAGGTTTTGGGGTTCGATTTAAATTAATATTTATTGTATTGATTTTAAATACAATTGTTAGTATCTTAATTATTTTAGTATTGATAGTTGAATAATTAGTATATAATTGATAATTATATAATGTGTTAGTTTATTAATTGGGTAAGTTGAAATAATTATTTAAATAACTATATATTGTAAAGTAACTATCTAGTTAAATTAATTAGATAATCAAGTTGTATATATCATAATTAATAATTGATAAATTATGAATATGAACAAATTGCTAATCAAATAATTTATTATAAGAGATTAATAGATAATTATGGACTATGCTAATAGATCATTTATTATAATAAATATGTAAAGAATTATTGGATCATTGTTAATTTTAAATAATTATCTATGATGTTTTAGTTAAGTAATTGAGTAAGTTGAAATAAATATTTAAATAACTACCTATCGTATTAAGTAAAATAACTATCTAGTTAAATTAAGTAAAATCAAACGAAATAAATTGCATGTATCATAATTACTCTATAAAACAACAAGTAATTGCTCAACAAATAATTTCCAATAAGATATTAATAGAAAATTATTGTCTATATTTAGAGATGGCGTCATCTGGTAATTCTGGAGGATCACGTAGTTCTGGAGGACCAGGAAAGAGATTGAAAAGATTCATTGGGCGTAACATTAGCGCTAGTGTGAGAAATAAGGACGGAAATGATAGAGCTCAGCCACAGCCTCAGTCACAGCCACGGCCTCAGCCACAGCCACAGCCACAGGTGACACCGATGAGATATAGGGCAGACGGTTTCCCTGAGTTTGATTTTCGGATGCCTAGTATGGGTGGTAGTGGAGCTGGTCCCAGTATTGATCATCATACTTCACCGTTTGAGCCTTCAGACGAGATTGACGACGAGTCGGAGGAGTATGAGTCGGATGCTGTTGATACACGTATTCCACGAGTCAGTCCGATCAGAGACAGAGGTGCCCCCAGCGTTGCGTCACCTGTCGTTACTGGGGTTCATGCTGTTACTGGGATCTATAGAGACCATGCGGGGCGTTTCTATAGAGCTCCACAGCCTGGTGAGGGCCAGAGTTCTACTGCTGATGTAGGAGAGGCCTGGGAGCCTAGAGGACCGTGTCCTGGAGGGCCGAGCGACCCGAGTTTGCTCTGTAGCTTTCTTGGGCATGTTGCCCACCGTCTGTACACGGGAGAGGCTGATAGAGGGGTGATCACTTGCTACGACAGGAGTGCGACCCTTTGTCACGTTCTCGGCGGTTATCAGATAGCAGATGAAAACGCTAGGACTACCGTAGAGACATCGGGCCTTGCTCACCTCGTTGATATCACCTTCCAGAGCGAGTTGGACCCTGCTCTCATCTCGGCATTTGTGGAGAGGTGGCAGCCGGATACTAACACCTTCCACATGCCGTTTGGAGAGATGACGATCCTCCTTCACGACGTGGCACACATTCTTGGGATTGCGGTTGACGGAGAGGCGATGGTAGTGGATCCGAGGCAGTTGGAGAAGTTTGCACTGGAGGCTGACATCCGAGCACTACTGGGATTAGATCGTGACGAGGATGAGTACGGGGCGCAGGTTGGCGAGGTTGCTAGTCTGTCTAGGTGGTACAGAGGATTTGGTTTGTCGGGTGTGGGAGCTTTGACTCATTTGCAGCAGTCTGGTCCGCCAGCTAGAGAGGCTCAGTGCTACCTTCTTTTGCTGCTTGGGTCCACACTGTTCGTAGATAAGAGTAAGGACCGCGTTTCTGCTGTTGTGAACTTGTTTGTGAAGAGGCCGGATATGGTAGGAGAGTATGCGTGGGGGGCTGGAGCACTTGCTTATCTGTACAGGCAGCTTGGTATTGCCTCCCGGGCGGAGGCTAAGGGAGTGTCGGGTTGTCTGGCTTTACTACAGTGTTGGATTTACGACCACTTTCCTACTTTGAGGCCTACTCGGTTGGAGCCACGAGAGCTGGAGCAGGGGCAGGCAGGAGCATTCAGGTGGCGCGGTACAGCACCCCGGTCGAGTAAGAGGAGGGATGCACAGATGCTGGCTTATTATCGGCAGGCGATTGATAGATTGACCCCTCAGTCAGTTACTTGGACTCCGTATGGTCGTAGACCTCATCTGACGGTGAGACGTACCTTGTATCAGGGCCTGCTCAGATTTGCAGAGATAGCAGAATATTATGATCCCACTAGGTGCCTCCGACAGTTAGGCTACGTGCAGGGAGTACCGTATCCACCGGAGCGTCCGCTTGTTGTGCGTCGACCTGCTTCCACGCTTGGATACTCTCTTAGCTACCATTCTGTCTATGATTCGTATTGGAACAACTTGGGGGCGCATAGTGTGCATCTGGACGTTTTTTCTACTCAGATACGACGTAGGCCATGGGAGTTTGCTGAGAATTACATGTCGTGGTACATTAGGCACTCGCACCCACATATACTGAGTGACAGCCGACCTGTTGATGACATCTCGGATGCTGATACGGTTAGTACAATTATATTTTAAATTATTTGTATTAAATTATTTGTAACTAATATGTATTTAAATTGTATGGTTTTTTATTACAGTTGTCACGCGAGATGTGGGTTGAGATATCTCCCGTGATGGATGCTGCACAGGGTAGTAGGGAGGAGTGGATGGCTAGCGCCAACGAGTACTACGACTTATGTCATGGAGTTGGGAACATGTGGCCCGAGTTTAGGAGGAAGTCGGATTTTCTACCACCTCCACAGTAGTTGTATGATTATTATGTCATATGTATGAGTGTTATTTGTTGTTTTTAGACGAGTTGACTTATGTGGTGTTCAGTTGCTTATTTGTTGTTTTGGGACTATGACTTATGTTATTTGTGTAATCTGATAATGACTTATGTGGTTTATGTTGACTTATGGGTGCTGCTGCCTCCAGGGATATCTGTGAAGGAAATAGGTAATCAGCACAAATGCGATGTAAAATATTAATATAAATAACTACACTTATGAAAAAATTAAATTGTACCTGTGTCAGGACAGTTGTATCTGTTGTTATCTTCTGGGTCATCACACTCCTCCGCTGCATGGTCGTCTGACGGATACTCGTCTGTCTGAATCCCCGTGGACTTGGTACTGGTCGACTTTGTAGACCCCGACGTTGTGCTTCCCGACTTCTTTTTCATGCTTTTCTTATTGCCTCGCAGTATCTTTTCCCACCACCCTTTCATTCTTCCAGTTGATTTTTTGGCTGGGCGCCCCTTTCTAAATTCGTTCACTTCTGGCTCGTGAATGTTGTCCTCCGCCGGGTGGAGACCGCGAAACACGTTCTTTGCTGCTTTTTTAGTTGCCTCTGGTCCTCTGCGTACAGCCTCATCAACCAACTCCCGAAGGTGAGATCTAGCCTCCTCCTCCTGGGGAACGTACTCCTGAGCATTGGGTGGATGCTCATATGACAGTGTCCGCCAATATATATGAATATCACCGGGATATATCTCTATGTCTCGCGCTCTGCCATCCATAACTTGACATCCACACCTCAAGCCGTGTGTCACAGAGAAATGACATGCACATCGGGAGTTCTCATTTTTTTCCAAGCGGGCACCCAATTCTTCTTCAGCCTCCTTCATTAATATAATTGCCTGCATGCTGACCTTCCTTCTCAAGAATGTGAATGGTGTACCACCGGATGCTGAAAGGGTTTTCTGTCTAGAGTTTTCCAACATCATCCTAACCTCCCCGAGTTGGTTAGTAATGTAGCGGTGGTTTCCTTTCCATACAGTGTCCATAGATCCCCGCGAGTTGTGGAGGAAAGTCTTCAAAGCGGAATGTGACGACTCAACCCTGTTTGTGCTCGTATTTCCTAGATGAAACACATTTTTTGTATGACAAACAGCCCACTTTTCTCGATGTTGCCACCACACTCCCTGTATGTATTGCAACAGACGTGGTTCTTGATTGCCCCATCTTGTCCTAAAGCGGCCAAACGCGGCCAACATACCTTGCTCTGACCAAGAATAAAGCATAGGACACCAATATTGGTCGTACGCCTCGTTGACCAAATCCATCCTGTTCTTCCCAAATATTTCCAAGCACTTCTTCTGCACATTGGTGTTGATGTGCCAAACACATAGCAAATGCGGGGTGCGGGGGAAGACCACAGGAACCGTAGCAAGTAGTCCACCTTCGTGGTCGGTGACGATGACAAAGGGCACGCGAGGATGGAGCAATTGTTGTATGCACTGCAACAGCCACAAATACGACTCTTTTGTCTCATCCTTCATGAGAGCACAACAGATGTTGAAATTCTTCCCAACTGGAGTTGCACCTACGACCTCCACCCACGGCCATTTATATGCATTGGTCTTATACGTTGAGTCGATCAGAATCACGTACGGCCAAGCCTTCAACATCTGGATGGAAGTTGGATGGGCAAAGAAAAGATGTGTCAGCACGTCGTCATCGTCCTTCATAACCTCTGTATGATAATTCTCACGTTCAGCTTGTAGCAACGCATACTGCACTGCATTCATCTCGCCCATCTCTTCTTTCCTAGACTTGGACCCGAGGTTATACATCTGCCTTTGGGTGTGATGCCCTTTGTCACCCTTCTGCTTGTTTATTGTCTGCTTCTGTTGCGACGGAGGTACCCCAGCATCTCTCATCTGCTTAAGAGATTCTTTATCCTCCTGACTCAATTTATTCATTTGACTGTGGCCCTCGGGATAAAGCATTTTCTCATGACTGTGATACCCTCGCCTTAAACCGGTTCCTTGCTCCGCGACTCCTTGTATCTCCCAGAATGTAGGTCCATCAAGAGCATCTGGATTAACCAGTATTTCTTTGATTTTAATCTTGAACATGCATCCCGCTCCTTTTGAACTTGTATTGCCACGACTCTCTTTGGAAGGATCCGGCTTGTATGACTTCCTCTCCCTACTGCATCTGTCGCAATACATATAACAGATACCCAATGATCTTTCGTTGCCCAAGTCACGTGGCTTCATCGATCCCTTAGTTAGAAAGAAACCAAGAGACATCGCGATGTTTTTCGTCTCTGTTACAGCATCTTCGAAATTGGCATATCGGACGCCATTAAGAAAATGGTCTGTGTAATCACCAATTAGTTCAACATTGTCAGCCATGTCCACCTGCAATTATGATTTTGACTCTCGTTAGAAATGTACAAATTATATGATTCTACAAAATTAAACTAAATGCAATAATTTAATTAAGTCTAAAAAATACAGATAATTTAAATATAAATTATTAAACCAAATTAGCTCTACGATTTAAATCTAAACACAATAAAACTAATTTGCGCTACAACAAAACACAATCACTTAATTAAACTAATTGTGCTTTAATTGACTCTACAAAATTAAACTAAATGTAATAATTTAATTAACTCTAAAAAATAATGATAATTTGACGATAAGAAAATTATTTTAATATAAATTTTTAAACATCTTTAGCTCTACGAATTATATCTAAACACAATAAACTAATTAGGGCTACAACAAAACACAATCGCTTAATTAAACTAATTGTGCTTCAATTGACTCTACAAAATTAAACTACATGCAATAATTTAATTAACTCTACAAAATAACGATAATTTGACAGTAAGAAACTAATTAGCGCTACAACAAAATACGATTCGCTTAATTCAAACTACAAAGGAATTTAACTATGTAAAATAGAAATAAAAGCAATAAATTATAAATTATTAGCTCTAGAAATAAAATAGGAAAACATACAACACTGTTATGCAACCGGTCGTCGCTCGCGGTCGTCGGACCCCGTCCGCTCGCCGGCGTCGGGCCCCGTCCGCTCGCCGGCGTCGGGCCCCGTCCGCTCGCCGGCGTCGGGCCCCGTCCGCTCGCCGGCGTCGGGCCCCGTCCGCTCGCCGGCGTCGGGCCCCGTCCGCTCGCCGGCGTCGGGCCCCGTCCGCTCGCCGGCGTCGGGCCCCGTCCGCTCGCCGGCGTCGGACCCCGTCCGCTCGCCGGCTTCGGACCCCGTCCGACGACGGCGAGCGGACACGGTCCGATGACGGCGAGCGGACGGGGTCCGCCTCCGGCTAGCGGACGGGGCCCGACGCCGGCGAGCGGACCGAACAAAAAATTCAGGATCAGCAAGAGGTTTACCTGCTTCGCTGGTCCGACGACGGGGTACGGCTGCCGTCCAGTGCCCGGCGATATCCTGACGAGATTGGTCCGGTGGCCGGCGAGTTTGGCTGCCGTCCGGTGGCTGTGGTGTTTGTGGGGGGTTGGTGGTCGGGACTCGGGTAGTGTGTAAGTTGTTTAAAAAACCATTCAGCGAATAGAATATAAAGAAATATTTGGAGGGCAAAATTGTCCTTTTAGTGTTTTTTACGGGCGGCAAATAGTAATTGCCCGGGCGGCAAATAGTAACCCTCAAATAGTAATTGCCCGGCGACCGACGACGGCGAGCGGACGCGGTCCGATGACGGCGAGCGGACGGGGTCCGCCTCCGGCTAGCGGACGGGGCCCGACGCCGGCGAGCGGACCGAACAAAAAATTCAGGATCAGCAAGAGGTTTACCTGCTTCGCTGGTCCGACGACGGGGTACGGCTGCCGTCCAGTGCCCGGCGATATCCTGACGAGATTGGTCCGGTGGCCGGCGAGTTTGGCTGCCGTCCGGTGGCTGTGGTGTTTGTGGGGGGTTGGTGGTCGGGACTCGGGTAGTGTGTAAGTTGTTTAAAAAACCATTCAGCGAATAGAATATAAAGAAATATTTGGAGGGCAAAATTGTCCTTTTAGTGTTTTTTACGGGCGGCAAATAGTAATTGCCCGGGCGGCAAATAGTAACCCTCAACTCGTATCCTTTCTTTATTAAAAAAACCTCCCTTTCCCTTATCCTTTTCTGCGCCTTCTCTCCTGTAGCCCTGTGCCCGTGTCCGTTCATCTTCTCTGAACGAAGGAAGTCAATGAACAATGGTAGCGTGAAAGTAGAAAGCAAACTTCACTATCAATCGGTCATTCTCCATCTCGATATTCTCACCACAGCTCTTAAATCTTCCGTTTTTCACATTTAAATTCTCACCACGCGCTCGAATCCACCCTGTGAGCAAAAGCCAAACCCTAGAAGTCAAGTCCAATCCCAACTTCCCTCTTCAACCGCCGACTTCAGGTTTCCCTCGCCATTCGCAACAATAGCTATCAATTTTCTCTGATACGTGTCTCCCGCTCTTCATTTTGTAACAAAGCAAAAAAAGAAAGAAAATAACATTGAGGAAGAATAAGAACAAGAAAGGAACCAGAGGATTGTGCTATTTGGCTGGAGGGGAACTTCGTTTAGTTCTATTTCGCTCGCTGTATTTGTTGTTCTGGGAGGCTCTTCTGCATTCTGTTGTTCTTCTTCTATTTGCAGCTGGGCTCTCTGCCTTTCGTTTCCTGGGCGCAGAAATGGCTTTGGCCCTTTTTTTCGTTCTCTCCTCTCTGCTTCTTGTTTCTCATGGCCTTTCTTCATTGTTCTTTGTGAGAAGGTGTTCTTGTAATTAGCACGAAACAATTTTCTTATTTTCAATATGTTATCGTGTTTGTTGCTTCTTAGATGAAACTTTGTAGGATTAGTCCAAAAAATGAGTCAATTCCTTAGATGAAACTTCATCAGTCATGTTATCGTGTTTGTTGCTTCTTGCTTGATTGATTATGTAATTCTTTTCGTTTCTTTTTCAGAAGCAATGGACGCCAGGGCTAAAAGAAGCCAAATTTGGGAGAATTTCACTCATGTTGAATCAGAGGAGGAGGTCAAGCTTCAATACAACCATTGCATGAACGTTTTTGGATGCTATCCTAATAAGAATGTGACAGTTTCACCTGTGACAGTTTCATTCTATTATATTTGCTTAAATGTTATGTAATGGTCTCAACTATCAACACTTAAGAGATGGTTTCATAGGTTTATGATAAAGCAAGTTGTCAGCTTTTTAATTTGGGTAATGTCTATTTTTTATCCAAACCTTTTCCAGATTCTCTTATATTATCCAAACCTATCGAAATACTAAGAATTAACCAAATGTTAACTTTCATATAGCAATTTTGTTAGTAATATGGACTTGGCGACATGATACTGACTTCGAAGAGACACATGAAGGTCAACATTCCAAAATTCTCGTATTTTAACTACGAAAAGAGTTATAAAGTTATTAACAATAATGTAAAAATGGCTAATATTTTGATGCATTATGAAAGGTTTGGTTAATTAATAGAATTTTAGTTGATTTGGATAATATAAAAGAATCTGGAAAAAGTTTGGATAAAAAATAGACATTATCCTTTCAATTTCTTGTTGCTCAACTATTTATTTATGTTGGTTTTGTAATCTTAATGAATCCTCTGCAAGGTACCAACAACTAGCAACATCAAACTTGTTTATGATATATTCAAGCAAAATCTAGTCACTCATTTGTTTAATAATGTACCTTCATGTTTTTTCATTGCAAAATGGTGACTCGTGGGTTTGTTTTAAATTAATAACTAATCATTAAAAAAAACTTGACGGTTTGGACCGAACAACCCACAACCCGACCTGTTCGTAACCCGCAATCCGATCAATCTGAACCCGATTGATCCGCAACCCGATCAATGCGCAACCCGATTGATCCGCAATCCGACCAACCCGAAACCGATTTGCCCGCAACCCGATTGATCCGCAACCCAATTGACCCGCAACCCGATCAACCCGAACTCACTTGACGCGCAACCCGATTAACCCGTGACCCGTTTGAATCCGATCCGAACTCGCCCGATTGACACCTATAGTTGTAAGTATATCATTTGCCGAATGTTTTGTGGATGTGTTAGACTATTTTGTCCAAGTCCGAGTTACTTGAAAGTTGAAAATCACCATAAGTATACCCAACGTATTATGGATGTGTTAGCTTATTATGAATACCATCTTTAGATTATTCGGTAAAAGATTATGAAAAAATGCTATACATAGATGTTGAATCAAATTGCACTTCATCAAAATCCAAACACCAACTTCTACATATTTTGATGTTTTTCGCTTTGTTTATTTGCTTGAAATTTTAGTTATATAATTATTTTAGTGTTGGGTTGATTTTTCACTTGAAAGTATAGTCCATCCGATCGAACCCAATTATAAACAAATAGTAGGGTTCTAAGTTCTAACTACTTTTTTGTAGGTTTAAATTTAGTATTTTCGAAATAAAAATGTATGAATCAGGATGATTAAAATGATCGAAATCTAATTACGAGGCCCATATACACCTCTTATTAACCCTATTGAGTTTTGACAATGAAAAATGAGAAAAAGAGAGCACGACACTCACGTGGAAACCGGTCTTCATATCTCCACGTACCAACCCAACCCCAACCCAATTGAGTGGACCGATTCACTTTACTCACTTCACACTCACAGACCCACAGTTCACACTTCACACCACACCCGCCTTTCTCAGCAGGCTACAGTCAGCCCCCCATTTGGGCCCGGCCCCACTGTTTCAAAACAGAGCTTTCCACTCGGCCGTATCCGAATATTCGGTAAAGCCTAACTGATCCAAAATTTATAAAATAAAAAAAACCTCCATCTGGGTTATTTACCAGTCTACCCTTAGTTGGGCAGCCGAAGCCGATGGAATATATTCTCACGTTGACATGAAATTGCGGAAACCTTTTCTCCGTACTCGTCCCTCCCTAGCATTTTTTCCGTTTCACTCGGTTTTGAAATAAATTTCCGCAGTCGGTCAGTAATCAACACGTAATCCCCTTCCCGCGACTGTTAAACCAAATTTATGAATGAAACTGTGTACAAACCAACACAACACGGCTCGTTTTGATTAGGATAAACACACAGTACACAGACAGTACCCTCCATTCCTGCACGTGTCCTTTCTTGTTTCCCCCTTCAAATGTAACCAGAAATGGGATTGACTTTTAATCCAGAAATATGTTCAAATGCTTAATGCTTTGGTTTGCTATAGTAAGCAGTCTTATATTGTACTAAAAAAATAAAAAATATGTTATAGAATGATTTGTGTTTATACAGCAGGTAAGTTTTTTCCTCGTCCAAACTACCGCTAAGTGAAAATACATTTAGTATAAGAGTAAAGTATTGTCACGTAGCGCGCGTAGGTAAGTTATCAACCCGCGGATCAGCTCATTGCGTCGATTGACCTATTTTGATCCTGATTCAGTAAGAAAAATGGGCACACACATCTGTCGGATCCACGCTGTAAGGTACCGGGTTGGAGGTCAAAATGTGTAGTTTTTCCTTTGATTCGGAAAATGCACCTGTTTTCCGGTATTCCTTTTTGCCTAACCCAATCTTTGGAATTCTAAGTTGAATGTTTGAATTTGATGTTATATAAATAAGTATAATGTGTGTGAATCAATGTAGTCAAAATCGCGCTTTAAAACTTAAAAACTTACGATTTTACGGGTATTTAGCATAAATGGTCACAAACCTTTGCACTTAGTACAAAATAGTTACAAACCTTTAATTTGTAACCATTTGATAACAAAACTTTGTACTTAGAACAAAACGGTCACAAATTAAACAGTGTGACCATTTCATACTAGTTCAAACTTTTGTTACCGTGTCGTTGCAAATTAGACTTTTGGTGACCGTTTTGTACAAATTAAGTTCAAAAGTTTGAACGCTCAATCACCGTTACAATTCGTTCTAGTTGTATGGTAGTTTTGTTAATGTATGTGAATGATATGATCGTCATAAAGGATGACAATGAGAGAATTCAATGGCTCACAAACGGGTTCCGGACTGCTTTTTAGTTGAAAAAACTCTGTCTACTTTCTTACTTTCTTGGTATCGAAATTGAAAGGTCAACTGAGGGCATTCTTATTCGGCAAAGCAAATATGTCGATGAACACATGACCTGACATCATATATGTCGTTCAAGTGTTTAGTGTCATATACTTAACGAACAAACTACCCGACCTCAAAACATGACAAACATTTAATTTGTAACGATTCGGTAAAACCTTTGCACTTAAAACAAAACGGTCACAAATTAAATAGCGGTGACCATTTTATACAATTTCAAAGTTTTGTTACCGTATTGTTACAAATTAAAGGTTTGTGACCGTTTTGTACTAAGTGCAAAGGTTTGTTACCATTTATGCTAATTACCCCGATTTTACGTTTTTAGGTCACTAAAACGCTTCTACACAAAAACTCAATTTTTATAACTTTTGTAGTTAAAAACTCCGCTTAAAACTTAAAAATTTACGATTTTACGCTTATAGATCACCAAAACATTTCTACGTAGAAACTCGCTTTTGACTACATTGGTGTGAATTTTACTATGTGTTGGATCCAACTACAACATGTTATTTTGATGTAAATTATATGTTATTACTCATATATGTTAGATGATATTTGATATAATTTACAAATGTATGAACAATATAATGATTTTTTTCATATATCGGCCATGTCAATCGCCGTTTCCTTCAATTCTTCAAATGGAGTTATGGGCCAAAATGGTTTAACCATTAACTTTCAACCTACTTGTTCAATCGGGGCAACTGGCTAAATCGGATTGACAACCTAGCATACGTTACTTAGTTTTGAATAGGTTGAACCAACGTTAATTCTTTTTTTTTTTCTATTGAATATATTACTATATACACTTAATTTCCAAAATTGTTGTGATGTTATCCTTTCTCTTGAAATGTTCACCACCTTAGTATTCTTATAATTTAATCCATCTCAATCATCAATAATACTAATATATTATATCACTAGTCACTACAACACTGTTTGGATTCAAAGTCCTTTTCATCTAGACTTGTATAATTAATAACAAAAATCTATAATATCATGATAATAATAATATAAAAAAACTAATATATTTTCTTGCATTTGACGAGTTCTAACAAACAAAAAAATATTCGCAGACATTCGCCTTGTATCGTTTAAAGCTATGATGAATAATGCACGTCATGTTTATCACTATCAATCTGAAAATTAGATCAACTATTAATTTTATTTAATCAAGGCCTCATAGTACTAGATTTTTAAGCCCAAACGACTAAGTCCATGTGCGAGATCCGATCACATTGGTCTCGAGATCTGTCCACGTTGGTCTTGGAACATGACCACGTTGGTCGCAAGATCCGACCACGCTGGTCGCGAGATCCGATCACGCTAGTCGTGAGAGACGACCTCGTGGGTCGCTTGACACGATCACGTTGATCGCAAGAGACGATCATGCGGTCGCGGCTCCATGGCATGGTCAAGAGTAGGGATGGCAATTTCGACCTGACCCGTTTTACCCGACCTATTTTGGGCGGGTCCGACCCGTCCCGTAGGCGGGGCGGGGCGGGCATGGGTAGTCTCATCGACCCGACCTGCCCTTACCCGCCCCATTCTCGACTCGTTCTTGTCTAAATTACATGTAATCTTAGTCAAATTACTTTGAATTTTCCTTCTATTGCATCATATTTTAGCTATAATAAAGTTGTAAATTAGTGAAAACCTCTATTTCTCCAATAATTTAACTACAATTGTCATAATATTGTTTGTTTTCTTATTCTTGTAATAAAAATAATGAATATTTCTAATGTTTTTCTTATAAATTGCATGCCCATTGGGTCGACCTGCCCCGACCCGCGATCCGTGATCAACTACCCGACCTGGACCCTCCCTGCCACGGGGTGGGTCAGGGTACTAAGAAACTTACCCCTGACCTGCCCCATTGCCATTCCTAGTCAAGAGGAGACAAATACCAAGATGACAGTTCCAAGAGAGGCAACTAGGCGGTTGAAGAAGCAACCACCACTTCGAGAAGAGGGAACGATTCTTTGTAGCAGTTATCAAGAATACGGTTCTCTAATGTGGTTAAAACCACATTCCTATAAATAGGAAAGGAGGTCGACAGAGACAAGGGTTCCTAAAACAATACGACTGATGCCAGTGACGTAGCCAGAATTTCATTTAAGGGGTGCATTGAAATAATTTTTTATAATCAACATGTTTATTGACAAAAAGTATTAGCAAACTAAACCTAATTGCACAAGCAAATATATCGATAGGAATCAATTTTCTCTTTCGATATTATCATAGAAAGTTAATGATTTTCTCTAATAATCTGCACCCTCTCATCCATTTTGACAAACTAGACTGAATTGATGTAGAAATTAGTAGATAAAACTAACTTATATAATTGAAGTTGTTGAATTGTAAAATTTGACAATTAACATTAAATTTGGGGTTCTAGTTTCATTATTGGTATATCAATACCACTAAGTTTTGGTGTGTTTTTCCAAATCAAGAGAGTGACATGGAACCCCCTTCTTACTCTCTAGCTACGCCCCTGAGGCCCTGACTGACACTTATGTCAAGTTTTTATATTTTCTCTACACATGTAGCCATGGTCGTAATTTGGAACTCTCACTGAACCTCTATAGGAGTAGGAGTAACTTATTAATTTAGTTTCATTCTAAAAAACCATCAATCGAACTCTCTCATTCGAACTTTGTTTGAAGAGTTGTGAGTCGTGTCTTCGTAATTATTGTCCAAAGAAGTCAAGATACATTAATCTCAATTCAACAGAAGTTCTCGCCGGAAAACAAATCCTTAAAAAATGTACACCAAACTATAAATAAGTTTGTTAAACCCCCTAGTGTACATTTTTGTAATACGGGATGCATGGTCACATAAACAAATTGCATGTAAAATATCATTTATATATCACATAACCTACAGTATATTTACCGACTTTCTTTGATGCGCATGTCACTCCATGACGGATGCGACGATCTTGAAGGTGATGTACAGGTTGTGGTTTCTTCTCTATATGGATTCAATGGTAAAAATATAATAGTGTATATGATGGCACGTAATGTACTGTAAATTATTATTTTCTTATTAGTTTGATTAATTACCTTCCCGTCATTTCTTGATTACTAATTTGATTGATTATATTCAACCTTAAATATAATGGCCATTGCCAGCATTTTCCATCCTGAAGGAGCCAAACATAGGAGGTAGAATGTCAAATCTAACCTAACGTTAAACATTTTAGCTCTAACCATTGGAGATACCCTAAGGTAATCACAATAAATTAACATTTTCTTTAACTGTGTTTGAAATACACCTCTCATTGTACGCTGAGAAGTTGTTTGATTGGCAAACGTTAGATGAGAGTGATTGGCAATAGCAATCAATTGGAGCTAAACTATATAAAAATATCATTACATTTGTCAAATTTTAGTATTTATAGTATTTTTTTTAATTTAAGATAATTAACTGTTAGTATCACTAAGTTAAGAGATTGAACACAAAATTGTATTTTCCCAAAAATTAAATTTTTAGATTAGAATTCATCATCAAGATCTTTCTTCTCATTGTGACAGGCTAACTCAATGTCAGTGTGGCCTGTAAGATCAGTAACCAAAGAAACAGTGTAAAACAAAACAAATTTAGTAATAAATGGTAATTAAATAATTAAACATCATGATGATTGGCATTTTGTTCCCTCTCCTAAAATTAACAAAATAAAATTAAAAAACAAAAAGATACGGGTGACAAAATCCAAGATCATGGGCTTACCGCGCCAGCACAGATCACTCCTGTGGGCCCCGCACTCCAAACTCCATTATTGGTCTTTTTTTTTGCTTCATCTCCAAGCCACGTCATAATCCTTCCACGCATTACCCTCTCTCCCTTAATTATTCTTAAAAATAAATTAATTAACCCGATTAAACAATATATATAATCACTCAGCTTGCCGTGGAACGCAACCCGCTAACCCGGACCCGGCAAACTACTGAAAATAGTTAATTATGCACCACGCTGAAACGATAATAATTAAAATATTACAAGAGCACCTTTTGCCCAACGTGGAAATTCTCTATTCCTTTTCCTGGTTTTGAACGGTTTACTGGTCGTATTTACAGAAACTGGAAAGGGCATTTAAGTCATTCACTCCCCGCTCTCTCATATATATAAGACGAGTCTTCCGTGTTCTTCGCAATTAAACTCAAACGGAAACAATTCCCCAAACAGAAAAAGCAAAAAAGAAAGAATTCTCCAGACTTTTCTAGTTCCTCTTCAGCCGCCGCCGTTGATGGACGCAAGTGAAGCTCTAAACCTCTACGATTCCTACTGGTTCGAGATGGAGATCCTGAAGAACCGGTCAACGTATTCTTCCCCGTCGGATTCCCCGCCGGAGACCCCGACTATGGCCAGCATGTATCTGCAGATCCAGAAGCAACAAGCTCCGCCGCAGCCGGAGATTTCGAAATTAAGACCCACTCGCGGCGGAGGCCAATCCGCGATTCTCAGATCCATGAGCGAGGACTTGTACACGAAGCCGAGCTTCATCAACAACACCCCGGCCTCGCCGGACTCCGTCCTCACTTCTCAGCTCCGCACAATCCACTCCGGTAAAGAAGCAACCGGAGACGAATTGGAAATATTCACCAAATACTCCCCTCCTCCTCCTCCTCCGCCGCCGCTCAGAAAGTGTTCCCCCACCGCCTCCGGTTCCAATTCACCGCCGAGGGCGAGAAAGCCCACCCCCGCCGGCGGGAGGAGGAGAGCGGCGAAGAAAGGGCCGGCGAGCAAGAGCTTGTCGTCTCTGGAGTTCGAGGAGCTGAAAGGGTTTATGGATTTAGGGTTCGTGTTCTCCGAGGAAGACAGGGAGTCGAGCTTGGTCTCGATTCTCCCCGGGCTACAGAGATTGGGGAAAAAGGACGGCGGGGAAGCAGTAGAACCCCCTTCGGCGGTGGATGAATCGGTGGTTCCGAGGAGGCCGTACTTGTCGGAAGCCTGGGCGGTTCAGGAGAAGGAGAAAATGAGGAATCCGGTGATGAATTGGCGGGTTCCGGCGCTGGGATTGGGAAGCGAGATTGACATGAAAGACAGCTTGAGATTGTGGGCGCATTCTGTTGCGTCTACTGTTAGATAGCGTTTGGTTGGATCCATTCCAAAGCCACACACCATAAAATTCTTTCTTTCTTTTTCTTTTGTTTGTAAGAAGATTTTTTTCTTACTGTTCGTGAATTACCCTATACCAAATGTAAATACAGAGCGAAATAAAAAAGCCTACATTGTTGTTTCCCATGAAGATGTTTTGTTTGTGAGAAAAAAATTAGATTAATTAATTACAAGTGAGTCTTAACAAGAATAGTTGTGTAACTGCCGGCCGGCGGCCGGGATTAGTTTATAATTGGTTTGAATTTTAGCTGAGACGACGACCGAGGGGCGGGTCAATTTTTTCGTTTTGGGCAAGTGGGAACGGTGACCGGGGAGGGAGGATTACTTTGCTTTGATTAAACTACTGATCGAAGGTGGGCTTACATTATATAATGATTAAGAATAGTACAGTAATGATGGTGGGCGCTGATGTGGGGGAGCTGGAGCTGGAGGGACCATTTTTTGTTTCTGTTTTTATCAATTTGGCTAATGTGTTTATAGGACTTGGCGTATGAACGAGCTTATGTCGTTTTATTTTATTTATTTTTGTGTTATCAGTTGTCCGCCGCACGGTGGATTGATGATTTTTGAATGAAAATGTGGTATTGGACGAAATCAATATGTGCATACACCCACCGCAATCTACATTTTGTTCAAATATGTTCAAAAGTAAGGTGTGCAAGCAACGGATACAAAATGTGTTTAGATTTTCAAGCTCTAACTGTACACGACGTAGTTATTTGAAGTAGATAACAATACATGCTTCTAATGGTTAAAATCACATAAATGCCGATGCGTACACAATGGGCACACAGTCGGGTTCGTGTCCGTCCCTGAATGGATTGATTTTTTCTTTTTTGGACGGGGAAGAAGAGCATGGGAAATAAATAATGATAGAGAATAATGGAGGATTGGATTGGGGGTAGGGTTGAGTTAATGAGTTTGGTGCGACGTGACTGGTGGAGGAGCCCTGGTGGGTGGGTGTGGAGCAAACTGATGATAGCAATTGCTGCAACTAATTGGTTGGCTCTTTCTTCTTCTTCTCTCTGCCATTTCCATGGCTTGTGTTTGGAGTTATAATGGCTGGGACTGGAGGTGGGGATATGAGCGACATGGGCATGGGCGCCACAATGCATGGTCTGGACTGTGGAGGTAGACATGGGTGGACCTTGTTTCCCCATTCCAGTGGGATTTCTTTCTTCACTTGTTTGGCAGAGGGGAAGTGCATGTGTCAAATGTCCAAAGTGGATCCACCCATACACGTGGAAGCATATACCCTTCTGTTTCCACGCTCTACAGCAAAGCCAAGTCACGAGATTGAAACTCCATCCTGTACTTCTCGATATAACTGGTTTATCTATATCATGTTTATCAAATTTCTAGGTATGTAGGATCATCGAGATTCTTGATGATACTAACTTGAACCTTAGTTGAAGGCCGCCATGTGAAAATGCTTAGCATTCGTATTGGATGATTTGGAATCCACATTGGCTGGTTGGATCTTCACTTAAATCTTTACATCGGGGATATGGTCCATCGAGAAAATTTGATGCTCAAATTAAAAAGAAAGAAAGAAATAAATTTTTTTAGAGAGATGCTTTTGCAAGTTGAAATTAATCTTATCGATTAATTTGAAAGAGGCTGAAATCTTATTTATAATGATCATTAACGTGGCACTGTCACATAATGACTTTATAGGGCGGTAAAACCTTTGTACATAGCTTCAATTCTTCCTGGTCAATAGGAGGTAAACATACGTCGGTCGACTAACTCAATCATTAGGTCGGCCGCGATGTACCAAGTGTGTTCGAGTTCAAGAGACGCAGTCAACCGTCTCCATCATCAGGTTGTTCAGAGAGAGCATATGTCGTCTCCAATCAACCTCGTCTGAGATGTTATTCATCTCGAGTTTTGTGGTTCAAGCCATCATGCTTGTTCTTCACATTTACTTCTTCAAGCTCAACATTCTTGTCATTCATGTCTTCGCTTGAGGGGGAGTGTTGTGGTTACTTAAACCGTGTTAGTATTGGGCCTTGTTGGGCCTACGTCTATATAAGCTTAGCTACGAGATTATCGTAAGCAAGCCGTCACAATGTAGTCGTTCAATAAAATATCAGTCGTGAGCTCTTGCGAGCTCACCGTGGATTAGTCTCGATCAATCAATCGATCGAGGATACCACGTAAAATCCTGTGTTCTGTTATTGGGACCAACTGGTTTATGACATGGTATCAGAGCCTGGTTTGGCCAAGTGGTCGTGTGTTCGAATCTCCACGACCCCCAATATAACAGTTGATTAAAGCACAAGATATGGCGGGCCTGTGCAAACTTCAAGTCCATGAGTTGGCTTTCGTTTGAGGGGGCGTGTTAGAGAGTGGTATAAGATCCAGCATAACCTTCTCCCAACAACTCGGGCCATGTATGATACTTAACCACTTCCTTACACGTCCCTTAAATGCTTGAAGACAACGATTAATATTGGGGGGCGTGAGGACTTGAACACGTGACCTCAAGGACAAACCAGCTCTAATACCATGTCATAAACAAGTTGCAGTTGGTCCCAATAACTCGAGGTGTTAGGAGAAGGTTATGTTGGATCTTATACCACTCTCTAACATGGTCCTTCAATAAAATTCTTACAAATTATTCCCTAGCATCATCTAGCTGTTAAAAAAACATTTTGATTTACTTATAAGTAAAATGCAGTTACAAATTGGAATATTGTTACGGTAAAAGCATACACAGATGGAGTAGGATTATCCCAAAATATGGCTACCCGCAAAAAGATACATAAGAAACAAATACAATTAGAAATTATATCGAACAAATAACAAATTAGCTAGCTAGTAGCTACCCAAGCTGGCAGGAAATTATTTACAAGACATGTACGGTTAGTTACTACCTAGGCGAAAGAATCACAGCCTGGGGTTTGCTTTCATGAGTCGATGGACGGCAAAACAGAGAAGAATTTCTGACAGCGTAAATTAGTACGAGAACAGCAGTGGGGAAAAAAAGAACATATTATTTGGTAGAGTAATTTGGTGAAAAAGCGAATCTCCAACTGGGAAAAGAAAAAAAGGAAAAGGAAGAAAGAACATTGCTAGCTTGGCTAAGCTTCAGTTTGACCCTCCTTTGTCCAATTTACAAGTGTTGACAAAACAAGAGCTCGATTGGGTGTACACTTGGCAAACCTCATTCCCAAGGCTTAGCTTTGCTTGAACAACCGGTCAAAGATTTTGTTAGTTGATCCATACATAATAAGAAAAATTAAGGACGCACGTCTCATACCCTGGCTGGTTTATTACATATATGGTCACCAATCTTTTGGGTCACATAAATTCTGCCTGATATTATTTTGGATCGATGTTGGTTTTGTTTAGAACGTTCCTCTTAAACATAAACTCAGTGGAGACACCGAGGGAGGATGACAAATTGAGATTACTAGAGATACTCGACGAAGTTGATCCCAGTGTTTGAGTGTCTCGATAACCCTTAGTCAACTTGAAGCTTGTATCCCTCCCTCATCAGTGTCTTACCTTTTTGGATGGTTTGTCATGACAATGTTCACGCTATTGATGACCTTCATAAGAAAAAGGTCTTAGGCGGCTTATGGATATATGTTCTAATAACCTATTTTACTTATCAATTTGGTAACGAACTATTAGAGTGATTATTATGTTAGTTATATTCAAAACCATAGACGGTGATTGGTTTAAGAATCAAAGTTTATGGACCAATTTGTTAAACCAAAGTTTATGGACCAATTTGATAGGCACTCAAACTTCGGTGATGGTTATGCAATGAACCCTGTAGTATGCAGTTGCGGGAGCAAAATGTGGAGGGAGAGAAGCTTAAATAAAAAGCTGGAGAAGTGATGAGTACTGTACGTTAATTATATATATATGCTTTAATGAAGATCATAATCAGCCTGCCAATGGTGATTTGGTTCGATGCTAAGGAATGAAATTTTTTACAGAGTGGGATGATTCAGCAACTTAATCTAATATATATAGTTGCCACTAGGCAACAGCCAATTGGGATTGATGCGATTTCCCACTTGTTTAGTGGAATATTGATTATTTGGAATGAAGGTCAACGACTCAAACTGTATGCCAACTCACGTATATCCTTGATCCCCTCTGCAACCTTTCCTGTCCTCTCTCCATCCCTTTGTCTCTATGTTCTCAAGTGGAAAGTCTACACATAATATAATGTATAGTTAATCATTATTGGTGTTCCTAAAGGAAATGATGGCTCATTGATAATTATTGTGTAACTCGTTTAATATGTTATATATCCTCAAATCCACATCGATTATATAATTTTATATCCAACGAAAAGTGCTCTTGACAAAGTAACATTGCACTGGAAACAAGGCCCGAGAGTTATTCGTGTAATTACTACTTTGTCACTCTATTAATATGAGTTCACTCGGATCAAACTACTAATCAGTTGCATGAAATATCAATTTCGCGCTTAAAATTTCACACCAACACTAATTGAGTTGTTTGATATGAAGACATGTTTGATCAGTTGAAAATTGATATAACCATTTTGGCATATATAGGAGGCAAAATACACTTGTATAGCCAAACTTTTGCGTTTGTGCCAATAATAGCCAGATTTGGCGAAATACCACTTATAGCCAGCTTTTAGAGTTGTTGTATGACAAATATAGCCATTTCTGTTAGATACTTTAACGGTGTCATTCACACCGTCAACTTATTTGACAATGTGCTGATTAGGCACCAACTCAACAAACATGTCAGCGCTACATAAGCAAATAGTGACACGTCATATATTTCAATTATTTAATAATTATAAATCATAATTTTTTAAAAAATTACCCTCATATTCCCATCTGCACAACCATTTTCCCCAATTTTTCCCCAAATTCGATTTTAGGATTCTTCCCCAACTTTTCCATTCCCCACGACGAATCGTCTACTCCTTCCCCAAATTGATATCTCAAAACAATTCCAAGACCATAAATTTTATAATTGTCATCAGAGGCACAACTTCCCCCGGGTGTTCTTCCCAGTACTTCTCCTGCTCAAATTCCACCCAAAAATTAACCGCCCACAAATCAGAAATCATTCTTTATGAAAAACCCAGGAAGCGAATTGAAGAGGGTGATCCATGAAAACCAGATCCAATACTTTGTAACGCTGCTCGGTAATGGCGGCGTCAATGACCCCTGTGTAGAAGGCGGAGACGAAGATGGTGACGAGAGGGGTGAACTCGACGATGGGGATCTTGTTGTTGGGGGAAAGGACGGTGCGGGGGAGGAGGTAGCTCCGATTGAAGAAGGGCGGGAGGCGGAAGAGGCCGGAGGAGGCGTCGAAGATGAAGACGAGCTGGAGGAGGAGCGCTGGCAGGTAGGGATGGCAACAAAACCCGAACCCACGGGTACCCACCCGACCCAACCCGATCAACGCGGGTAAAATCCGTGTTGACGGGTTTTGGGCCGGGTTCGGGTTTAAACACGCTACACACCCGACCCATGGGTACCCGCCCACACACATATAATTACTTTCCCGGTATATTTAATATTAAATAATATATCTTCCTTAAACAATTAATATTCTTTATGTTTGTGGAGACATGTATAATTTTTTCTTTCTAATTAGTTAGAATGAAGTTGATATTATGAAGTGGAGAGTGGAGAAACTTAGTTGACGAGGAAGAAGCTTTCAATTAATCTTTTGTTTATAGATGTTTATCTTTAATTTTGAACAATTTGTATTGATCATTTGCGGTTTGCTTGTATGCTCTAGATTGGTGTTTTTTGTATAATTAATTTGTATGAGAAAATTGATGTTAAACTATTATTTTGAAAGAAACTTGTTATTGTAAATTTTTTACCACAAAAACCCACGGGTACCCATGAACCCGCGGATACCCAGCGGGTTGGGTTTGAGTTTTTCAAACCCAACGGGTTTTATCCCAGGTTTTTTTGGCGGATAAACCCATGGGTTTGGGTTTGGGTTTGACAAAACCCGCCCCAACCCGACCCATTGCCATCCCTACCGGCAGCCAGGTGGCGGAGATGGAGAGGACGGCGCGGGATCCGAGCGGCGTGCTCTTCTTGACAGAGATTTTGACGAGGTAGAGCAAGGCGACGAGGAATCCGGGCTGGAAGAGGCCGAGATTGAGGGAGACGTGGAGGCGGCAGAGGCAGATCTGTTGCGGGATCGTTAGGGATTTGGGGAGGTAGTGGCGGCGGAAGGACGTAATCATGAGGAGCTCGGTGAATGCCCAAAAGGAGACGAAGAGGACGAGCAGAGGATGCTGCGTTGGATTGATAGTGCGGTGGCGTTGGAGCGGTGGATTGTTGGCTGAGAGGATGCTGCGGCAGGGGAGATTTGCGATGATGGAGGAGGATATCAGAGGGATTTGAGAATTTTTTTGTTTTCTACAGTGTTTGGACTTTGGATTTCAGAGAGAAATAAATAGTATTTTCTTTTTTATTATTATTTAATAATAATAAGAAAAGCCAATTTCCACCTAGTATGATTTTGGGGAAAAAATGCCCATGTGGCTGGCCACGTAAGCCGTGCCGCGGAAGTGGCTATAAGTGGCATTTCGCCAAATTTGGCTATTATTGGCACAAACACAAAAATTTTGGCTACACAAGTGTATTTTGCCTATATAGGACATTAGAGAGTCAAAGATACATGTGTTGCTTTTCAAAACTTATGTGATTTTTTTATTTATTTACAAAAGATAATCATTCAGAACTTATGTGATGAAAATAACACTAATGCGAAATCACGTGTGTTTGGCTAGATGTATCTACAAATATATTATAGCAGAGTTGGGTGCAGTTTTTCAGCATTTCGAATTTTCTGCAACGAGAGTGAAAGTAGGAAGGGTAATTGTGTCTTCACAATCATTATTTATTTTTCATTCATAAGAAAATCAGTTTTTCAGCATTTTGAATTTTCTACAACGAGAGCGAAAGTAGGAAGGGGAATTATGTCTTCACAATCATTATTTATTTTTCATTCATAAGAAAAGAAACATCAATCACGAGATTTGAACCATGGTCTTTCGAAACAAAGACAACAACTACTACCAGTTACACTAACGAAATATTATGTATCTTATTAAATACAAAATCTCAAAACCTAAAATTAAAAATTATATGACTTTTCCACTATTGTTAGCTAGCCCACTAACTCTCCCGAAAATATTTTCTTTGTTATTTGATATTTTAATTTTCATATTTTGATTATTTTAATTTGAGTTTAATAGTAAAATTAATTTATATGCTCTTATAAATGGAGAATAAATTTAGAATTGCAACCCAAATATCATTGATTCGAATATTGCATATTGAATTGCAGTACTGAATGTGTAGATGTGATGTAGAATTCTTAAATTGGTATTGATTTTTAGAACTATTAAAGCAACGATATTGTTATGCAAACTGTAAGGGACCAGTTGTTTGAAAGTTTTAGTTTGGTTAATCGTTACATCCTAAATTTCTTGATAATATGGCATGATTGAAAAAATGGGTGAGTTTAAAAAGAACACAATTTAAATACCAATTTTTATAGATGATTTCAATAGGGTAATTGATGAGCCCAAAGTCGGGTCTCAATGGAATCAAAGTCACGCAGAGAGCTAGACCAATCAAGGATTTGATCTCGAGTAAAAAATAGAGCTCAAACCTAGCTCGGTCAAGCTTGATAAACTCGGATTGGATGAAAACGTACGGGAATCCTTATACCTGGAAGGATGCACACTCGTTATGAGGAAGCTTTCGATGCAATCGAGTGCGTTTCTCGATTGATAAACAAGATTCAGCAAGTATTGATCGCAACCAAAACCAAACAAACTCACAACACACAAGTTGGGAATTTTGGGGGGTTTTCTTGAATTCAACTCTACCTTCAATTACATTACATTCGTAGGTGTTAAATAGAACTTACAACAACCTTAAACGCAAAGGAAACCCAAATAAACAAGGAAAATGAAAACCGTCCAAATCCTAAAGCAATACGGAAACTTAAAACGCAAGTAAAACATAGTTTTGATGCCATCTTCAAAGCCCTCGCTGGCGCCTGGCAGCCTTCCAGTTGTTGAATTGAACCGTTTTGGTGACCCAAAAAGGTAAAAACGTAAGCTTTTAAGTTTTAAAGCGCGATTTTGACTGCATATTACATTGTATTCAAATGACATTTCGACCAACGGGTCAGACAACAAGCTAGTTTATAGAAATATTGAATGGTTTATTGCATTGCATTTTTACGCCAAGAAGGGGAAAAGACCCACAAGAAAAAAACTACAAAATTTTTTGGGCTTACAATTATCCATATATTCTTAACTAAATTCAGAGAGAGGTAAAAGTTTATTTTTTTTAATTATTATTTAATTTTTACGTCATTCATTTAACGGTCAATTATAAGAGTCGGCTGCCACATCAAAAAAAATTAACAGAGTTGGACAGTCAATGACCAAACCTAAACTATCAAATTAATTTCAATGACCGTGAATGAAATAAAATATTTTTATTGACAAAAGTGAAGTATTTTGGTAAACCTAGTGACTAGACTTACAATTTATCAATTAAAATGATAATGATTATGAATATTTCTAGAGAGGCCACAGAATATTAATTGGGCCTCTTATTGTAGCTGTTTCGTGGGCCTGGAAAGCTGCGATGAGTTTGAAGCCAATCATGTTACTTGGGTTATAGGCTGGTAACTTCCAAACGCACATCTAAGACCTTTCAGAATGTGGTCATTGAATTTCCGTATCCGATTATTATTCTTAATATTAAAAATTTTCCGAAGCAATATAATTATGGTTTTTGGTATCTCCCAATCGCTCGATCCGCGCTGTTAATTAGCTGCCAGCAGCTTATTCGACGGAAATGTAGAAACCGTCTTCTACCCGTCTTTCTTTCAGTCCACCTAAAACTAAAATACCAACGCAGGCCTAGCCGATTCTTTCTAACCTTAAATACCTAATCTCCAGCACACTATCAGCCTACTGGCCTTTCCAATGGCTGAATTCCAGCTGTGTATGGAGAGTCTAGACTCTCTCTGGTTCTTCAATAACGTCCTCTCCTCCTCTCCAGTTCCCACCACAAATCCAATCGCATCACCAGAATCAGAAGAAGAAGATTCCCACGAATTAGAAGAACAAAGCAATCAAATTGCAGTAATCCAGAGCTCTGGCGTCATTGAACACGGGGCAGATTCCAACTTGATCCCCAATTCCCCTGAAGAAGAAATTGAGCTCCCTGTGGCTCCGGTGGTGACGGAGAAGGGAGGAGGAGGAAGCAGGGTAGGGGAGATAGTATTCGAGTCGAAGCCGGAATCACCATTGGAGAGGAGGAAGCGTATGGCGAGGAGATCACGGAGCAAGCGCAAGATATTGCTGCTGGAGCTCGACCTCTGTTTCGATGACCTCAATCTTTTATCTCCCAGCAGCTATGGCGGCGGTGGCAGGGGAGGCGGCGGCAGCAGCAGCTTTGGGCGATCGTACGGGATAATGGTGAGTCAACGGGAGGATCGGAGCGAGATTCCTTCGTTGAACGATTCGCTGGCGATGAAACGGCATCTCAAGTCTTGGGCTCAAGCGGTGGCCTGCACCGTTAAGTGAACGGTTAAAAGGTCTTGAATGAATCTTGATCTAACTAGAACTGGTCCTCTGAATCCTTGTTCTGATTTTCTTTTTCTCGTTTAGCAGATTTTTAGCTTAGGTTAGTTTTGCTTAACTAGCCGGAAAGAATGCGAAGTTCCTAAATTTGGTTAAACTGACCAAATGAGCTCTGTTCTTTCTTTCACCTTGTTTTGTTGCACAGTTTGTTGAATTTTCATTTGTTATTCCTCAATAATTCGTTGAGGTTTTTTCTCTATCTGGAATCACTGATTAATCTGAGTTGTTAAGATTTGGAATGGGGTTTTTTTTTAATGATTTTGTTTGTGTTTGAAGAATCTAACCATATCATGATGTGAGACCATTCAAAAACCTGCGGTTTTCCAAAAAGAAGAGTAATTGTTATTCAACGGTGGATGAGGAGGAAGGGGAACCCCAAGGACATTAATGGCTAACAATGGCGAGATGGATTGGATTACTAAACACGTAAATTGAAGTGTTACATCTTTCTTTCTTAGGGAGTTGCGTAAACAGAAACCAACAATTGTGTTTGGTGGAGTAATAATTAAGTTCTCCGTTGCCCAGTTTGCTTGATCCCAGGCCAAGCAAAACTTCTCCACCTTTTCAAATTTTTACAAGTTTTTGCTTCGGCTGATTGAGATGCTTTCAGTTTACATCTTTCTATTCATGGCTCATGATCCATGATCATCTTACTGGCTCTATTAATATTGCTATTAGCTAGCATGATTGATTGAGTCACTTAGTTGATGTAGTGAGTAATGACTCATTTAGTTCGGTTTATTTGGTTATAAAGGGATACCCGAATTTGTATCAATAGAATGTACAATAACGGTATGATGATGATATAAAAACTTTACCCTCATTAATGATTTTTTTTTTTGTCAAAGAGGTCGAGAGATATTTGGTTGGCATAATAGGTTACATAGCAATCACGTCACGGTACGCTTTTTGGCACTTAATTAGGGAAATTTTGCACAAATCTGTGATTTTTGTAAGTGGGATTGGTATCCCTTTTGTTTGAGGATTGCGTACGGTATAACTTGGGTAAAAGTTTATGTAAAATTTGGGTATTTTACTATTGGTGAACGAGATTTGGTTGGTTTGAAGAATGAAGATTGAACTATACAGAGATGTTTCGAAGCTTTGCATTGGTTGGTTGCCAAGTCTAGTGCCAAAGAAGAAGGCATGGCAATGGCAGGGAAGCCCGAATCTCAAGCTCACGAGTTTCTGTTTAGAAAGTCGTATATTATATATAGAAGTCCGGCCATGCAATTTGATGTTGTTGAGACGTCGACGTCAACACATATAGTAATATACTATAGTTATGTCGTCGTGTAACCAAACCCACCAACTCCGATTAGGTCATAGCTACCCCGTCCACTCTCGTCAAAACCCTTTTCCAAGTTTTTCCATCTTTTTTTAGTAGGCGAGGTTAGCACACAACAAAACAAGAGTTTAGGCCAAGCCGTGATGATGCCTTTATCTTGCTACCTTCTCCAACCATTCTCATCGTCGGTGGGGTTTGCTTTTGTCTTTCATGACTTGTACTACTAGGGTCTAGGCACTAGCCTTCCGGGATAGGTACGTAGGATACGACACCGTAGAGACGGCAGCTTCATCGCAGAAAAAGAAGGGGGGAATCAAATCAATAGATTCCTTTTTGACCGCCTCCACTGAACTTCCGCACAAATGAAAGAATCAGTTTGGATTATTCTGTGATTTGTCAGCGAGTCATTTGCAAGTTGGTTTTTATTCGAATGCAACGTGGCGGTGGCGGGTTTGCCTAGACCATTTTCATCCATGGTTTCAAATCTTCAAATTCATACTCACCCCATATCTATATCTATGCGGGAGAAAGTTTTGCAAACCCATCCCCGTACCCGCATATTCTTCCCGTGCATTCAACATCATTAGATAGACCTAAGACTTTAGATGTAAATTTTCAATTATAACACTAAACAGACCTACTATATCAATAAGTCAACAAATATACAATCATTCTTAATACGGTTTAAATCATATGATCCTTAAACATCTATTAATCAATAAGACAGAGTATAATATTTTTCAAATCATTAGTTTCTAACTCTGATACATCTACTAAGTAATACTTAACTAACATAATTATCTTGTTAACAAGACAAAAAAGTGAAAGAATGAAGGGAGAATTGACGTAAATGGAATTATATTTGGATTTAAGTGGCCACTCAATTGCATTTCTACTATATATTGTCTTAAGTTACCTTCCTATCATTGATAGGTTTCAATTTGATCCATATATTTTCAAATATGAAGAAATATTCTTGGTGGGGTTGGTATGGAGCTGGGGCTGGGACGCTAAAATCATATCTGCCCCATACCCATCCAACTTTTTGCGGGGTTTACCTCTACCAGCCCCATACTCAGTCAATGTGGGGAGTATTTGTATGAGTTATTTGGGTTCAAATAACTCACAATGAGCTATTTGGACACAAATAACTCGTTTGGCATCGATTTACTAAAATGAGTTATTTGGACAGTGAATTATTTACAAATATCTCAAAACGACTTATTTGAAATAACCCATTTCAGTAAATCGCTGCAAAACGAGTTATTTGAAATAACCCATAACCATGTGTTATTTTGAAATAACTTGTTTTTATCACTTTGCATTTACCAAATATCACATGTCAAATACCACATTTGCATGGTTCAACCAAACGAGATACTTTATTTCAGTTACCACTGAAATAATACTGAAATACCACATGATAAATAAATGAATTATTTGACTCTACAAATACCACATTGACATTTAACCCATCCAAACAACCCCAAAGCTTTCCACTAGAAAAGAGCAAAATTCAGGATAATTGAATATAAAGATTTCTAGGTCGGACAAGACCGTTTTAGTGAAAATTAGTGGCGGAGCTAGAAATTAGAACACAATAACCTAAAAATCTATATTCAAAGAATTTGAACTGACGAAGATGACTAAACCTTTATCCACTACTAAATTTTCCAGATTTATTACGAAACTTACATGATTTTGAGAATTGAGAAGACTATATCCTCCTTTGCCATCAACGTAATTCTACACCGGTGACGATGGAATTACAGCAACAATTCATCTCTTTTGCTAATATGGTTTGGTGACTGGTGTGAACAAAAAAATGTGGTAAAATTAAACCCTTTGTTTGGATAGGCAAAAAACTCAAGAATTGAAATTCTATTTCCAATTTCAATTCCATATTTTATGTTTGGAATGATAAGAAGGTTGAGAAATGAATTCCATTTAGCCTAAGTTTTGTGAATTACAATTCCTATCAAAAGTGGTAGGAATTGGATTTGTAAAGATGGAATTAGTGGGTCTCATAATTATTTATTATTATTTTATTAATCAGCTATCACTCTACTCTCTTTCTCAATTATTCATAGTCCATTTCCCAAGATAAAACAAACATATTATATTATTAATTAAAATCAAAAGTGCAATTCATTTCCATAGTTATAGAAATTATACCAAACACAAAAATTGGAAATAAAATTCTATAAAAATAGAAAATGAAAATGGAATTTCATTTCCATTTCTTTCGGAATTGTATCCAAACAGGATCGTTAATCAAATTAAACGCACAAGAAGAGTGTTGGCGAGCACAATATAACGACAGACCAGCTGCGTACAACGGGCTGGGCTTCATGGATAAGCCCGGTTAGCTTGCTCCCCGAAATGGGCCATGAGCAAAAGCAAATTAAGTCAGGCGCAGCGCAATCCAGCGCCGGCGGGAGAAACAAATAAGGGAGGATCCTCCGGGAGGAGAGGAAGCTAGGTCGGAGCAACGGCCCACGGAGTAGTGATACCATCATCAACCAGAGAAGATATCACCGGAGCTAGCGATGACGGAGCCAAGGCGATTAAGAGGGCACAAAGACACCGCCACGTGTTGCGTAGCCTCACGCGACCGTCCTGGCATCGTAGTCACCTCCGGCGAGGTACTCCTTCTCTATCTGACTGCAGTTGAACTGAAACGACCATTCAAAACATTGAACAATTCTCTCAGTGCAAGGTTCTGATTGTTTTACGTATGTATCTACTGGTTTTACGGGAATTGATTTTTAGGATGGTCGTGTGTGTTGGTTCGATATGCGATGCAAAGAGGTTCAGTTTGTTATGGAGGTCGGGGAGCAACCAATTTCATCATTGTCCTTCAAGCCAGGTGAATCAACAAAAGGGTTTCCCGCTAAACTTCGTTTAGTGGTTTGGGAATTCTTAAAACAAAATGTGGGTAGTTGCTTTGCAAAGTTTCAACCTTGAAGGGGATGTGCTTCAATTAAAGCGATTGTTTGGATGATTTCGCAGGAAATGAAGATATCCTCTACGTTTCCTCTGGGAATGAAGTCAAGTGTTTGGATGTGCTCATGGTAAGAATTACAAAGATATCTCGATCTATTTATTTGTTTTCCGTTTAGCCAACTGAGAGGATTAATGTTTGTTAGTGATCTCAATGTATTGCTTTGGATGGCAATGTTTTTTAATTAAAATCATCAGTTCATCCTCCAGATTGGGCTTGGTTGGGATCAGATTTGTAATCATGTGATTTCGGATTTGGTAAGTAGATTTGATCCTCGGGGATAGTCACTAACTTCTGAAATCGTATGTTTGGTACTCTTTAAGGCTAATGACTGGAAGCCATTGAAGACTTACAACTACAACAAGGATGAGATAAATCAGGTAAACTTCTAGATCCCAGGAGAGAAGCCAAGCTTTTGCTAAAAATGGCATTCTGATTGGCATATTGTTTGAAGGTAGCTGAAGTTTTTTTGTATGCTGAGCAGATCATTGTTCGTTTATGTTATTCCCAGGTGTAAAGCTGTTTTAATTGGAAAGCTTGTGCATGATCTGTGCAGATTGCTTGCAACTCGAGGGCTGCTTTCCTTGCTTCTACAGATGATGCCGGTGATGTTAAGGTTCTCTATTCATGCATCCCTAATTAAAGTGTATTAAGTCTTGGGTCTCTTTATAACTGGACAACTCATAACTGAGTGTTATAACTATGACAGATTATTGACATTCACCAGCATTGCCTATATAAAACATTGAGGGCTGGCCATTCAAGTGTATCCTTCACCAATTCTTTGCTTTAAGATGTTAGATTAACTACTGGTGATTTCAAAAGCTTCTTCTCCCTTCAGACTTAACTGTATCTTAGATCTGTAGCAGTGTGCAGTTTATTCCTTGGAGATCATGGGAAGGTACTTTAGCTGAGCTTTTATAATTGCAAATATCCTTGATTTCCTCCAATTTTCTGAAAAGTAAGAAATTTGCAACCTAGCTATTTTCATGGTTAACATAATTTATGTTGCAGTCATCACTGGAGGTCTGGACTCGAAGCTCATTATGTGGGACTTCTCAAAAGGACGCCCAATCAAAATTGTTGATTTTGGTATCTAAAACCCTGACTCAAAGCTAAAAATTCGTTGATTTGTTTGGCAGTCATGATGCTCTTGATTATGTAGATCAATCTCTTATTATCACATTTCTCTGACTGCAGGCTCTAACAATAGCAGTAATGCAACACAATGTCTCAATCCTGCTTTTGTTCATGCGATAGCGGTTCCAGATGTTGATATGATCGACAATGCAGGCAAGATATGCGCAGTAGCTAGGGGTGATGGTGTTGTCGATGTGATAGACATTGAATTAGAACTTGCTGCTGCTATTAGGTTGAAAAGTTCGGCGAAGGCTAAGAAAGTGTCTCAAGTAAACTCCAATAAAGAAGCCGAATCTGGCGCAAGTAGTGAAACAACGGCTAACACGAATCAAAGCACCAGGCTGCATCTGGATTACATGTTGGGGGGCCATACTGCCGCAGTATCATGTGTTGGGTTCTCATTATTTGGGGATAAGGGGAAGTTCATCGTTTCAGGAGGGAATGATAAGTCAGTGAAGCTGTGGGATTGCTCTCGACGTGATACAACTGAGCAGGATGGTGGCAGCAATAATGGCCCGCTACATCTCAGCATCAATTTGAGCAAAAAGGTGGGGGGTTTTCATTTCTGCACTTGACGTATGCACATAACTATCCATTTTTTTATTTTTCCCTTTGTGACTTGTGTCTTTGGCTATTCATTTCCTGAGCTGCTGCTTATTTGACAGGTGAATTGGCTATGTACAACTCCTACTGAATCAGAGAACCTTGTCATCTGTGACACAACGAAAGTAGTGAAGGTCTATTCCGTTACATGAATCCGCATTTTGGAGTATGGCTCCATACGGATGAAGTCCTGCACCCAGTGGGAAAACAGCTTTAACCCATAGAAGATCAGAGACAGAAGTGTCCATTTATTGTGTACCACTCACATTTTTGTGAAAGTGCAGTGGTTGAAGCAGGATGCATCTATTTGATAATACTGGGATTTTCAATTTTCCATCTGAACAGTGTTCGTTGCAGAGTAGCGCCAGTAGTTATCTTCCTCTTACTCCTTTGCTGATCCTGATAACTTTTTGGACTCTGTCTCGACACTGTAATTTTAGCTGAATTGAGGTTTTGATTAGATTGGGAAAAGGAAAGAAAGTGCCTTCAGTGATTCATTCCTGCATTTGATAGAGAGTTACTGCCCACTATCGCATCTGAAGATGGTTCTTGATCATAGTGGAACCGTGGAAGGCATCTCATCCTGTTCTCCAAGCAAGCCCTCGACTTTCTTCCAGACCCTGATTTGGGTAATGTTAAGTGAGGGCAAATGATACCCTCCAGGTCCCGGCTTACGTGATTCAGCCCATTTATATATGGACACTTGAACATTGGCCGAGCTAGCGTAACTGCGTAAGTGTACTGTTTCCTTACAGGCACAGGGCACTTGGGAGCAAAGCTTCTTCTGTTGAGTTAGTTAAGGATGGGGGCTCCTCAACTAATTGAACTTTCCTTCAACTTCCCGCATAAAATTTGAAACCCTCTCTCTGCCTTTTGAGGTGGGAAAATTAGACGTTGCTTCTTATCAATCTCATCTGTACATCTCTCTCTCTCTCTCTCTGCACAACCCACGACACCAACACTACACCCTCCACCAACCATTTCACCTTCCCATGAAAGCTTCACCATTACATCAATGCAGTCACAGTTCTTTCATTCTTGGGTTTAAATATAAATACTGGATCATGGCAAAACAAACTGAGTAATTGCTCGCTTGGGTTCTCTTTAGCAAAAAATAGGGGCAAAAGTAAGATGATGGAACCCGGGGCTCCGGTGTGCAACACCTGTGGAGAGGCTGTTGGATTGAAGCCAAATGGGGAGCTTTTTGTGGCTTGCCATGACTGTAACTTCCCAATGTGCAGATCTTGTGTTGAGTATGAGGCAAAGGAAGGTCGGAAAGTATGCTTGAGATGTAGCTCCCCTTATGATGGTAACCTTCATTCCATTTCTTTGAGAAGGTATCATAGTTCAAAGCTTTACACTTTCGAGCTGATTTCCTGCTAATTTGTGTTGCTCATTACCAGAGCATTTACTTGATGATGATGCTGACCAAAAGCCACCTGGTAGTAGTCAACCCACCATGGCTGCTCATCTCAGTGATCCACAGCCTAAGGTATCAGCAGCCACTGTGATTTTGCCATTATATGCATTTGGGAATGAACTGACTAACAATATTTTGTTTACTGAATTTCTGATACTGTTTCTTTTTTTACAGGATGTTGGGATTCATGCTAGGCATGTCAGCACTGTGTCCACTATTGACAGTGAAATGAATGATGAATCTGGGAACCCTATATGGAAGAACCGCGTCGAGAGTTGGAAGGATAAGAAGAACAACAAGAAGAAAAAGGTTGCTAAAAATAATAAGACTGAACAAGCACCAGCTGAGATTCCACACGAGCAGCAGATGGAAGACAAGCAGTAAGTAGCATTAGTACAGATATAGAACTAGTATACTTCAAAGTTATACAAGATTTCAAGCTCAATGATTAGAAAATGGCTTTATTCTGCAGGCCTGGAGATGCTTTAATGCAGCAGCCACTTTCAGAAATCGTTCCAATGTCTCGAAACAAGCTGACACCATACAGAGCTGTGATCATAATGCGATTGGTCATTCTTGGCCTTTTCTTCCACTACAGAATAATGAATCCTGTCGACAGTGCTTTTGGCCTTTGGCTAACTTCTGTCATTTGTGAGATTTGGTTTGCCTTCTCTTGGGTATTGGATCAGTTTCCTAAGTGGTCTCCTATCAACAGAGTCACATACCTCGACACCTTATCTGCAAGGTACTAAGATAACCTGAACTTTCAGAACAACCAACTCATTAGCAATTTGTGATCCCTTCCTAGCTTAAGTAGTCTGGATTTTCACTCTCAACTCCATCATTCAATCCCAGGTTTGAAAGGCCGGGTGAACCTTGTGAGCTTGCTCCTGTGGACTTCTTTGTGAGCACAGTCGATCCATTGAAAGAACCGCCATTGATTACTGCCAACACGGTGCTTTCCATCCTGGCTTTGGACTACCCAGTGGAGAAGGTCTCCTGTTATGTATCTGATGATGGTGCTGCCATGCTCTCGTTCGAATCTCTAGCTGAAACATCTGAGTTTGCAAGGAAGTGGGTTCCGTTCTGCAAAAAGTATGAGATCGAACCAAGGGCACCTGAGTTTTATTTTTCGCAGAAGATTGATTACTTGAAAGACAAGGTTCAGCCTTCTTTTGTTAAAGAACGTAGAGCTATGAAGGTAAGTGACTTCGAAATTTCTCTGAACATATTTAACTCGTGAGCTTGTTGATCATCCCCTCAGTCATTTCGACTGTTAACAACTGGGTATTATTTTGCAGAGGGACTATGAAGAATACAAAATTAGAGTGAATGCAATGGTAGCCAGGGCTCAGAAAACACCTGAAGAAGGTTGGACTATGCAAGATGGAACGCCCTGGCCTGGAAATAACACCAGAGACCACCCTGGAATGGTTCAGGTAGAAACTCCAAACTATTTGCTCCTCGTAGTGTCGTGCATAAGCTATAAAAGTTGAAAACTTTCAGTTTCTTAAAGGCTTCTTTTTCTCCTATCAGGTCTTCCTTGGAAACACTGGAGCTCGAGACATGGATGGCAATGAGCTCCCTCGTCTGATTTATGTCTCTAGAGAGAAAAGACCAGGCTACCAACATCACAAAAAGGCTGGTGCTGAGAATGCTCTCGTAAGTATCAAATGAGCTAGAGTTTCATGGTGAAATCTCTACATTGAAAGACTTTCAATGTTCTTCCATAGTGTTGATAGTTCATATGGCTTCACAACGCAGGTGAGAGTTTCTGCAGTTCTCACAAATGCGCCCTACATCCTCAATCTTGATTGTGACCACTATGTGAACAATAGCAAGGCAGTTAGGGAGGCAATGTGCTTCTTAATGGATCCACAAGTTGGTCGAGATGTGTGCTACGTTCAGTTCCCTCAAAGATTCGATGGTATTGACAAGAGTGATCGATATGCCAATCGCAACATTGTCTTCTTCGATGTAAGTACAGATCAATATACCTCTTCAACAAGCAACTGTAGTCTTGCTGCACTTATTCTCTTGACAATTCTGGAATCCCATTTCTTATTTACAGGTAAACATGAAAGGACTGGATGGGATTCAAGGACCGGTTTACGTGGGAACAGGTTGTGTTTTCAATAGGCAAGCACTTTATGGATACGGACCTCCTTCGATGCCTACCTTAACCAAGAGTTCCTCATCGTCATCGTGTTCATGGTGTGGTTGCTGCTCTTGTTGCTGCCCATCAAAGAAGAAGGCTGAGTTAGACGCAAGCGAGCTTTATAAAGATGCAAAAAGAGAGGAGCTCAATGCTGCCATATTCAATCTTCATGAGATCGACAGTAAGTAATCACAGCCGGAAACTCAAATCCAATGGTTACTTGACGCAGAAGTAAATAACAGCAAATACTACTACTGCTGAAGTCTGGCTCTTTTTCTCGCCCTCTTCTCTCCTCTACCCTGCAGACTATGATGAGTACGAGAGATCAATGCTGATGTCCCAGAGGAGCTTTGAGAAAACTTTTGGATTGTCGTCAGTGTTCATCGAGTCTACATTGATGGAGAATGGAGGGGTACCCGAATCAGTTAACTCGTCGACACTCATCAAGGAAGCCATTCATGTCATCAGCTGCAGCTATGAGGAAAAGACAGAGTGGGGCAAAGAGGTATGAACTCTCAACCATATGCTGAACAATAGATGAAAGATGAGGATCAAAACTGGACCAAGATGCTGAATCTTAACACTTTTTCCCCGCAGATTGGCTGGATCTACGGGTCAGTGACGGAGGACATCCTAACCGGGTTCAAGATGCACTGCCGCGGATGGAGATCAATCTACTGCATGCCACCGCGGCCAGCATTCAAAGGTTCTGCACCCATCAATCTTTCTGACAGACTTCACCAGGTTCTGAGATGGGCGCTTGGCTCAGTCGAAATCTTCTTGAGCAGACATTGTCCACTCTGGTATGGCTTTGGAGGCGGCCGCCTCAGGTGGCTACAAAGACTTGCCTACATCAACACCATTGTCTACCCTTTCACTTCCCTCCCTCTAATCGCTTACTGCTTGATCCCCGCCATTTGCCTTCTCACTGGCAAATTCATCATCCCAACGGTACGAGAAAATCAGAAATCTTCGAAATTATTATAACTAGTTCTCAATTCAATGGTAAGAGAGTGATATAAGATCCATAATTAACCTCATACCCTCGGAGGCTGATGAATTGATTGCAGCTGTCGAACCTGGCGAGCGTGCTCTTCCTGGGCCTCTTCATGTCCATCATCCTGACCGCGGTTCTGGAGCTGCGATGGAGCGGGGTGAGCATCGAGGATCTATGGCGCAACGAGCAATTCTGGGTGATCGGAGGCGTATCCGCACATCTCTTCGCCGTATTCCAAGGCTTCCTGAAAATGCTAGCCGGAATCGACACGAACTTCACGGTCACGACCAAGGCGGCAGAGGACGCCGAGTTTGGAGAGCTCTACATGGTGAAATGGACGACGGTTCTCATCCCTCCGACGACCCTCTTGATCGTGAACATAGTCGGGGTGGTGGCAGGGTTCTCCGACGCGTTGAACAAAGGCTACGAAGCTTGGGGGCCATTGTTCGGGAAAGTGTTCTTCGCGTTCTGGGTTATACTCCATTTGTACCCGTTCTTGAAGGGTTTGATGGGGCGACAGAACAGGACGCCGACGATTGTGGTGCTCTGGTCGGTGCTTTTGGCGTCTGTGTTCTCGCTGGTTTGGGTGAAGATCAATCCTTTTGTTAACAAGGTTGATAGCATGGAGATTGCGGGAACCTGCATCTCAATCGACTGCTGAGAGTGATGAGTCGATCCACCTGTAATCCTAGTGGGGAAAGGATTTGCATCCTTTGATGTTGAGAGAGATGTTTTTTTTTTATTATTATTTTGAAAGGGAGGGATTGGGTTGGTGAAGAGTCAGATTGGAGCACATGGATTGGTGCTTGTTAGGGTGTTGCTGTAAAGAAGAAATCGAATGGTTGTGTGTTTGTATCATAGTAATGCATAATTCAAAACACAGAAGAGATTCTTGCTTTGTTGAATATAAATTTTTTCATGGTATTAAAATGTGTATTAGTCTGAAATATAAGTATTATCCAGCTGGTTTTGTTTCTAAAGATAATGAGTTCGACTGATTCTGTCTCAATAGAATACTTTGACTAATGTGTTTTTAATAGCAACTTTAGTTGTGTAATACGTAGGAATGAGAATGACAATAGGATGACTACACACGGTGGGCTTATCAATATTCTAACTCTTCTTATATTTCTTATAGATTAGGTTTTATGTAAATTCACGTAGGTATGATTCTAAGTAGATAGACACTTGTTTGTATGTAATTAAGAATATATGTGTAGTATGTTTTGAATTGTATATGAAAAGACTATGTCAAAAGACTTTCAAATGAAAAATAAAGATAATAACTTGACTAATGAAAAATTATTTGAGAAATAAAGACTTGAATTATGTAGTATGTTTTGAATTGTATATGAAAAGACTATGTCAAAAGACTTTCAAATGAAAAATAAAGATAATAACTTGACTAATGAAAAATTATTTGAGAAATGAAGACTTGAATTATGTTGTAAATTAGTCAAAATAGCATGGATAAATTTGTGTAAATATATGAGGCAATTGAGATGGAGCGGATTGATAATGGGCGGAGCAGACTAAAGTACTGATGCCAATTTGAACCTGACCTGACTCGCGATGGGCGGGATGGGGCCAGCCCGCAGTAGCGTTGGGCTGGACATGGGTATATGTACTTATGACCCGCTCTACTCTGCCCTGTCCTGTTCTAGACCTATTTTATCTCAATTTCTTACAATATCTATACATATTCTTCTATTTTGACCTTTATTCAACTAGTTAGAGTCGATATTTCAACTTATTAGACTCAATTACCCATTTTATATCAACATTTTTCTTTCATAAAGTGTTTTTCCCTTTGTTTTATCGTAAAAAGTAAAATTTGTGTGTATTTTTTTCAAATAATATGTAAGAGTGTATCGACCCGCCACGCCCCGTACCCGCACAGGTTTTACCCGCCTCAACCCGTAGTAGCGTGGGGCGGGGCATGGGAATTGAGGTACCCGCCCCGCCCACCCCATTGCCATCACTAGACTAAAGTAATACCCACACTACAGGAGCGGGGTCTGGTCAGTAACACATAGGTCAGTAACCATGCATAATTCAATCACCATCCCCCACATCAGCTCTCCTGTAAAGCCTTTAACTTTTTTTCCACTTAATCTTTGACATTTCTCACTCATTTTAAGTCAGAATTTAATTTTTTTGCACAGTTAGATCAGATTAATTGTGCTCTTCAAAATGATATCCACTTTGATATATTTTTTGAACCAAAAAATTGAGCCATTTTTACCAATTTACACCATATGGTATTGATTGGTATTGAAATAAGAGCATACTATATGGTATAAAGGGTACCATGGTGGTATGAATATACCAATACTGTAGGATGGTTGAATACATGATAGTAGGAGTGTCATTTACGACTTTCAACATTGTGTACCACAAGATACCACCTTGTACCAGGGTGGTATTGGGAAAAAATCCCACTGTACACATGTTCTTAAAAATAAATTCAAAATACATAAATTATAAAAAAATTTCCAAAACTACACATGTTTGGCATTCACCGTTTTTGACAAACGCAGTGAAGAATATCACCGCGTTTGACAAAGACGGTGAATATTTCACCGTTTAAAAAAAACGGTGACGTATTCACCGTTCTTCTCTAAAACAGTGAACTACCAGCGAGTGAATCGCCGTTTTAGAGGTAAATGGTGAATAGATCACCGTTTTACTTAAACGCGGTGTAGTTTAATCCGCTGTTGTGGGCCACGATGAAGCGACGCGGATCGCTGACGTGGACAAACGCCGTGTTTGTTTGCGTTAGCGATCCGCGTCGCTTTTCCTTTCACTGTGGCCGTTGGATGCGGTGAGGCGCGGATCGTGGTTTTCTTCCCACATCCGACGCCTCACAGCATGCCACGTCGCTCGATCCGCGTCTGGCACCGTTTTGGGAAAAGGCGATGCATTCACCACCTTTGAGGGACGCGGTGAACCATCCCCATTAATTTTCGCAGATGCCTCCCATCCTTCCCTATAAATAGAACTCTTCCCCCCACTTACAAATCACACCACAACAATTTCAATTCTTTCTCCCTCAATTTATCCGCTCTAGTCTCGTTCTAAGTATGCTCTGTGGTTGCGGCTAAGTCCGATCTTCCACATCAGAAAGAATTACTAGAGTTTGACCCTAAATCCCCCGTCCCGCTAAGCTCCCGTCCCTTACAAACCCGAACCCGTCGAACCTCTGTCCGGCTTCTGCCAAAAAATGGACGAAGAGGCTCTTCGTGTAGGTTTTTTTTTGTGTTTTTATTTTTAATCGAAACAATTTGATTTTGTGATTTTTTTTATCAAAACAATCTCTGATTTCATTACTTTTTTTATAGATGGGTGCCGAGATATACGATCCTCGATTGTATATCCATTATGGGCCAAGAGATATGAGTCTCTTAACCGATCAAGAAGCTCATCGCTCCCGTGCTATTTGGGATAACAATCCGGTAATTTGATGATTTATTTGATTTATTTTATTATTTTCTAAGGTTTTATTTTGCTTTATTTAAACTAACAAATTGATGTTTTTCCTATTTTTTTGAAGGAATCACTTATTCTCGTCGTTCATAAAGGGACCACAAACTTGCCCGCTTGGCAACCACGGTTGGCACCCTATATAGAGAGGACCGGGTTGGGTATGTTGCGCCATTACATGCGGATCGAACTCGACAACGATCTGCTTACGTCAATGGTTGGTAGTTGCAATGCCCCATCTGGCCCCGTTGTCCATATGGAACATCCACATGGCCAATTCTTGACCTTCAGCCCATACTGCTCCAGCTCAGTGAGTCTGACGGATCGTCTTCATCTTCTGCTCGTACTTTTTTGGCTGATGTGCAACCGCTGCAAGGTGAACAATATAGAAATGGTCAATACATGATAAACAACAAATTATTAAACACATAGTTAACTCGCATTAAAGGACATTAGTACCTGCATGCCACAATTGATTTTTGATGTCTTTCGTCTTTCCAAATTTGTGTTGGAAATTGGCGAGCCAGTGTCGAATACACCAGCGCCATGTCCATCCCCACTCGTCAGGAAAACCACCCATGGCGTTCCTAATCCTCGTGTGTCGATCGGATATAATCGTAATACCCTCCCACTGTGTCACGTGTTCGTGTAGTTGGTCAAAGAACCATGCTCAACTTAAGTTGTTCTCCCCTTCCACTATTGCAAATGCAAGCGGGAAAATCCGCCTGTTTCCATCAACGCAGTGGCAATGAGAAGAGTTCCTCTGTACTTCCTAGTAAGGAAGGTTCCATCAACCTAATTAAATATTAGGAAGTAATTAGTATGAAATTTACTTGGTCTGCAAGAATAGAAACATTTCAAATAGTAAACATGTATTAAAATACCTGAATAACTGGTATGCAGAACGCAAATCCGTCAATGCATGGTTTGAAAGCCCAAAAAAGACGGTGAAACATCAATTTCTCCTGTACTCGAACTTGATCCTTAGTGTATACATTTTTGTATACTGGCATGAAAACAATCCCAGGGTTGGACTCCTCCATTGCGGCCATAAGTCTAGGGAGTAAAGCATACGAATCCTCCCAATCACCATACACCTCAGCCATGACTTTCTTCTTTCCATGCCATGCTTTTTTGTACCTTATCGTGTAAGAATGTCGATCCTTCACCTCGGCCATGATAGCTTTGACCTTGATATGTGGTTGTGCTTCGATAAGGTGTTTAATAGTTCTCACAATTTTCTTTGCTTTAAGTTGGCTGTGATCTTGGGAACGTATGGACGAGGAGCAAGTGTGGTTGGTCTCAGCGTTTCGAATCACCCAGGCACCCTTTCTCTTCATATTTGCAGCCCGCAGTTGCCATGTATAGCCCTCTGCATCATTCTTGCATATGACATGTAATTGTTTACTGTCATAATATTTTACCTTTCACTCGAAATTGCGCTTCAAGGCCTCTTCGTTAAAGGCATCCTGCACAGCGTCCTTCGATGAGAACGCCATACCCACCTCCAAATTGGCCGTCGGATTATACACTGGCGTAGGGACAAAGTCGGGGGCATCATTCTGACTATGTAAAAATTAAGTTGGAACTTGTGTGTAGTATGGCGTCCGTGCCTCACGAAATACCGCCTCGTCGTCGTTATCATCAGTATCTTCCTCCTCGCTCACTAATCTCAAATCTTCCTCGGTATCATCGTCGCTCGAGTCGAATGGATAGCTCGTCCCAGAAGGATCAACATGACCACCATCACCAACATCGTCTTCTCGCTCATGTGAAGTACGACCTGCTCGAATGGTATTCTCGATTTCAGCCCACTCAGGCCCCCAAGCAGGCCACTGAACGCCATCGGCAGGTTGATCCTCTTGCGAGTATTCTTTCGATGGCACCCATCCTGCACTACTACCTCCACCGTAGTTGATTGAACTACCACCCTCTCCGTAACCTCCTGTATAACCACCTCCTTCGTAGTTGCTCGAACTACCACCCCATCCGTACCCTCCTGCAAAACCATCATCATAAGAATACTGGTGAGAATGAGTTTCACCGACCGCCTCTGTCTCAACATACACCGCTGCTTGCCGCATCCCGTTATCGCTTAGGAACTGTAACATCATCGTAACCGCGTCATCATCGTTTATGACAACTTCTTGGTACACAAGCCGGCCAGTACTCATACATGGATACCGATAACTAATTTTACCAAGTCTCGTCTGTCCGCTCGTACAAACCCTGTCTGCACAAATATCACAGAGTTCTTGAAAATTGAATCACGACTCAATTTTCAGCTTAGTGGATACACCGTCCTCATAATCAATCCCTATGTCAGAGTTTGTAACCCTTCCATTCCACCGAATAATAAGCTGAAACTTCTTGAACTTACCCATATCTACAATTTACAATAAGTAACTATTAGCATAATTCCAGTAATTCATAACATCGGTCATATTTGCTACGATAAGTAATTCATAACATACCAATATAACTACTAAAAACAACCATTAGGAATTAATACGAAAATTAAATTATACCAAAAATTCATGTTCTGTGTATGTTGCTCGGTTTTGGCTGCTGAAATTTGAAGAGGGGGGAGGGATTACGTTTTTAGAAATGCAGGTGGGAGTGGTATTTAAAGGAAAATCGGCCAGTATTCACCGCCTTTGTCTCAAACGGTGAACAACATTACCGCGTTTGTCTCAAACGGTGAACGTTAGATAGTTGTGACCTAATTTTCACCTACCAGGTTCGGGAAACGTGGGAAATAATCACCGCCTTAGCCTGAGGCGGTGAATATGTTCTCTGCTTTGCCCTAAGACGGTGAACATATCACCGCTTTTAACTTAAACGGTGATGTCTTCACCGTTTTTGTTAAACGCGGTGAACACTTCACCGCTTTGAACAAAGATGGTGAACACGTCACCATTTTATTTTAAAACGGTGATATGTTCAATGTGTTTGACAAAAGCGGTGATTATATTCATTGCGTTTGTAAAAAACGGTGAATGCCAAACATGTGTAGTTTTGGAATTTTTTTTATAACTTATGTATTTTGAGAATTTTATTTTAAGAGAACTTGTTACAATATGACTTGAATTTGATTTGAGTTTGTTTTGTGTTTGGGCCTATTGTGTTTGGGTTTGTGTTTGGCTTTGTTTGACCTTTTCCTTGTATGTTTGGGAAAAGGTGTTTTGTATTCTGTTTGGGATTAGGAGAAGAGTTCTATAAATGCTCTTCATCACCTTAATCTGTAGTAAGGTCAGTCAGGTTAGTTTGTTTGGTTTGTCAGTTTGGAATTTGGGTTTGTAACCTACTCTCCTCAAATTAGTGAAATTTGTTCTCCTCTGCCCGTGGATTAACTAGCACAAATTGTGTTAGTGAACCACGTTAAATTTGTGTTCGTTCGTGTTGGTTTGGATTATCGATTGCACGCTTCTGTTCTGACAAGTGGTATCAAGGCCGCGGTTGATCTTTGGGTTATTTGAAACTGTCTTGGCGGATTTTTGGGATCGCGCTCCGCGGTTGATTTGGATTATTTGAAACAGTGTCCGTCGCTGTTGGGATCGCGCTACTGGTTGGCGGATTGGTCATTCTTCTCTTCGGCTTCGACTTGTGGCTCTTTAATTTTGGAGAGTTGTTTGAATATTTGGTACAAGATTAATTGCCGAGAAGCAGTTGGAGGAATTTCGTCTTTTGTGGTTTGAGCTTTGGTATTTTGGAGCAAGTTAATTGTGAGCTCATTAATTAACTTTTTTTTTTTCGGAGTTACAATTTTGATGCACCACACGTGAGAGGAGTTAGCTTCCTCTAGTTGTCCAGGTTTGACGGAGCTTCCTTAGTGTTGCCGATTTGTAGTGAGCAAATTTTGGTTCTCTTGTGGTAGTTTTGGAGCTACTTGGAATTTGAAAATTGGGTTGAAATTCTGCTGTTTAGCCAGCCATTTGTGTTGGAATAGTTTGGTCGGGGGTTAGGGTTTTCGATCACCAAGAATGTTTGTTATGGATTTGAAGATTGAGAAATCAATTTGGAGCTGCAGGTTTGAAGTTAGAGTTATAAATGATGTTGGTGTTATGGACGAAAATAATACCAAACTGGTTCTGCATGGCAAGTTTCAACATGAGTTGGACTTGCTGCATGTTTTGATTTGTTGATCGCCCTTAAGGGCATTTGGAGGCAGGGGAGATTCTGGTACAACTTATTTGGAGGAGTTTGGTATGTCTGACAATTCTGATTGCATCTGAGTTTGGCGATTTGCATCGCGTTTGAGTTTGGCGGTTTCGATCGCATTTGGATACGTCTGGCGATATGTATCGCGTTTGGGTACATCTGCAACTTTGGTTGCATCTGGTACATCTGGCAACTTTGGTTGCGTCTGGTACATCTGGTATTTGGGATAGAATTCAAGTCAAGGTGGAGATTGTTAGAATATGACTTGAATTTGATTTGGGTTTGTTTTGTGTTTGGGCCTATTGTGTTTGAGTTTGTGTTTGGCTTTGTTTGACCTTTTCCTTGTATGTTTGGGAAAAGGTGTTTGGTATTCTGTTTGGGATTAGGAGAAGAGTTCTATAAATACTCTTCATCACCTTAATCTGTAGTAAGGTCAGTCAGGTTAGTTTGTTTGGTTTGTCAGTTTGGAATTTGGGTTTGTAACCTGTACTCTCCTCAAATTAGTGAAATTTGTTCTCCTCTGCCCGTGGATTAACTAGCACAAATTGTGTTAGTGAACCACGTTAAATTTGTGTTCGTTCGTGTTGGTTTGGATTATCGATTGCACGCTTCTGTTCTGACAGAACTAGTGTACTTTGGGATTTTTTCCGGTGGTATTGTATGGTATTGTATGATTTTTTTCCCCTATATTTTGTTCACCCAGAAATTTGTAGATCCTATAGATCCAGAAATTTGTGGAAACAAATCAAATTGTTTGAGTGAAATTGAAATTGTTATCTCTAATACACTACGAAATAGACTTTCTGTTATGAAACTAATGGAAATGTAAGCAACTATAAGAGAAGATTGAAGGAGGAAAGACACAAGAGAAGTGAGGGGAATAGTTCTTCTTATTCATACTCATTTGTGATACAATAGTGTGCTCTATTTATAGGCACCCTTTGGTAACCATTACATCAATGCATATGAATTAGAGATAATAATATAGGAATGGGAGTTACATGTAACTCCCAAGTGAGCATCTAATGTGGTAGGCCATTGGTCATCCAAATATAAATATTTACATAATACTCCCCCTTGGATGACCACTAGATTGCATTATTACGTTATCTCATGCTGCCTCATTAAAAACCTTACCAGGAAAAAACCCAGTGGGAAAAACCATGGTTAAGGGAAAAAGAGTGCAGCGCGTATATGCTCCCCCTCATGACCACATCAGCTCAGATCTTTGAGTCGTCGAACTCCAATTTCACGAACAAGCTTTACAAAGATTGTCGTTGGGAGTGACTTGGTGAATAAATCTGCTAGATTCTCACTTGAACGAACTTTTTGAACAATTATTTCACCACTCTTTTGAAGATCATGAGTGAAAAAGAACTTGGGTGGAATATGTTTTGTTCTATCTCCTTTAATATATCCTTCCTTTAATTGAGCAATGCATGCTGCATTATCTTCATACATGATCGTCGGGATCATTTTTCCTAGAGATAGTCCACACGATTCTCTGATGTGTCGAATTATAGATCTTAACCAAACACATTCACGACTTGCCTCGTGAATTGCTAGGATTTCAGCATGATTGGATGATGTGGCTGTTATAGTTTGTTTTGTGGATCGCCACGAAATGGCTGTACCACCACAAGTGAACAAATATCCTGTCTGAGATCTACCATTGTGAGGATCTGAAAGATATCCTGCATCTGCATATCCCACTAAATCCATCTTCGATGCACTCGAATAGAACAAGCCCATATCTGTCGTTCCTCGAAGGTAACGGAGTAAATGTTTAACTCCATTCCAATGTCTTTTAGTGGGAGAAGAGCTATATCTTGCCAATATATTCACAGCAAACGATATATCGGGTCGTGTATGACTGGCTAGATACATTAATGCTCCTATCGCACTAAGATATGGCACTTCAGGGCCAAGCAGATCTTCATCACTTTCTCGAGGTCTAAATGGATCTCTTTTCACATCAAGTGATCTTACAACCATTGGATTACTCAACGGGTGTGATTTGTCCATATAAAATCTCTTAAGCACCTTTTCAACATATCCTTCTTGATGCACAAAAATACCATCCTTCAAATGTTCAATCTGTAATCCAAGACAAAACTTTGTTCTTCCTAAATCTTTCATTTCAAACTCTTTCTTCAAGCAATCAACTGCTTTTGGAAGCTCTTCGGGAGTTCCAATGATGTTTATGTCATCAACATAAACTGATATTATAACAAACTCACTACCCGATCTCTTTAGAAAAACACATGGACAAATAGGGTCATTCTTGTATCCTTCTTTCATCAAATATTCACTGAGACGATTGTACCACATTCGTCCAGATTGTTTCAATCCATACAAGGATTTGTTCAATTTGATAGAAAATTTTTCTCGAGAATGTGTTTTGTTTGCTTCTGGCAAAGTGAATCCTTCAGGGAGTTTCATATATATATCATTCTCAAGTGATCCATACAAATAGGCTGTCACAACATCCATTAGACGCAGATCTAGTCCTTCTCGGACTGCTAGACTGATCAAGTATCGAAACGTAGTTGCATCCACCACAGGGGAGTATGTCTCCTCATAATCAATGCCAGGTCTCTGTGAGAATCCTTGTGCGACAAGACGTGCTTTATATCTCACGACTTCACCCTTTTCATTTCTTTTCCGCACAAAAACCCATTTGTATCCCACTGGCTTTACGTTTTCTGGTGTAAGGACTACCGGTCCAAAAACCTTTCGCTTTGAAAGCGAGTTTAATTCCGCCTCAATGGCCTCTTTCCACTTTGGCCAATCATCTCTTGATTTGCATTCATCAATAGATCTTGGTTCATGATCCTCATTTTCATTCATCACACTCAACGCTGCAGCGTAAGCAAAAACATCGTCGACGATTATTTTACTTCGGTTCCAACATTTTCCATCCAAGACATAATTGATTGAGATCTCTTCATTATCAAAACTCTCAGGTACCTGATGTTCTTCGGGAACTACAATCTTAGTTATGCTTGGGGACTCTTCTTGAGCTTTCATATCCTCGATTTGATCAACTTGATTCATAGCTCCTTTTCTTTTTCGAGGATTTTTATCCTTGGAACCTACTGGTCTACCACGCTTCATTCGTGGTTTAGATTCATTTGCAATTTTAGATTGTCCAACAGGGACATCAACTTTCACTGGAGCATTTACAGCTGGTATGTGTGACTTTGTCACTCTTTTCTGGTCAGTAAACGAATCCGGCAGTTGGTTTGCTAAACCTTGTAAATGAATTATCTTTTGAACTTCCAGTTCACATTGTCTAGTACGAGGATCAAGGTGAGATAATGATAATTCATTCCAACAAATATCTTTTCCCAGCTGTTTGTTCTCACCCCCTAATGTTGGAAAAACTGATTCGTCAAAATGACAATCAGCAAAACGAGCAGTGAATAAATCTCCCGTCAAGGGTTCTAAGTATTTTATGATTGACGGAGACTCATATCCAACATAAATTCCCAACCTCCTTTGAGGACCCATCTTAACACGCTGTGGTGGAGCAATAGGGATGTAGACGGCACACCCAAATATTTTTAGATGGGAAATATTAGGTTCCTGACCAAAAACCATTTGCAAGGGGGAAATTTCATGATAACTTGTTGGCCTTATGCGAATTAATGTTGCCGCATGCAATATAGCATGTCCCCAACAAGAAATTGGCAAGCTTGTTTTCATAAGCAATGGTCTTGCAATAAGTTGCAAACGCTTAATGAATGATTCTGCAAGGCCATTTTGTGTATGAACATGTGCTACAGGATGTTCAACATCAATCCCAGTGGACATACAATAGTCATTGAAAGTTTGTGAAGTAAATTCACCAGCATTATCTAGACGTATTTTCTTGATTGGAAAATCAGGAAAATGTGCTCGTAGTCGTATCAATTGGGCAAGTAATCTAGCAAACGCCAGGTTGCGAGTTGATAGTAAGCACACATGTGACCATCTAGTTGATGCATCAACTAAAACCATAAAATATCTAAATGGTCCACATGATGGGTGAATTGGCCCGCATATATCACCTTGTATACGTTCTAAAAATGTGAGAGATTCACTCCTTACTTTCACAGGTGATGGCCGTATAATCAACTTGCCACGAGAACATGCAACACATGGTACATCTTTAAACTGATAAATTTTGTGACCTTTCATTGGATGTCCACATGTATTGGCAATGATTTTCCGCATCATAATCAATCCGGGATGGCCTAACCGCTCATGCCAAACTATAAAATTATCAAGATTTGTAAACTTCTGGTTTACCACTGCATGTGTTTCAATTGTACTAATAAACGTGTAGTACAACCCAGAAGAAATAGCAGGCAATTTCTCCAATATGTATTTTTTATCGGAGACCATATTTGTTATCATAATATACTCTTTATTCTCTTCTTCCTTTGTCTCAATATGATATCCATTTCGGCGAATATCTTTGTAACTCAATAAATTTCTTTGAGACTTTGAAGAGTATAAGGCTTCATTGATATACAACTTGGTTCCTTCTGGTAACAATACACTAGCTCTTCCGGAGCCTTCAATTAGATTTGTACTTCCAGATATAGTACTAACATTTGCTTCTCGCATTTCAAGATGAGAAAAATATTTCTTATCCTTCAAGATTGTATGTGTCGATGCACTATCAATAAGACACACATCATGGTTTTTGATCTTGGTGCCAAGCATGGGAATATTCATTCTTGAGCAGAACAAATATGGATTTAAGCTTTTCAAAAGGAAGAGTCTCGTGCTGATAACGTGTTATGAAACTAATGGAAATGTAAGCAACTATAAGAGAAGATTGGAGGAGGAAAGACACAAGAGAAGTGAGGGGAATAGTTCTTCTTATTCATACTCATTTGTGATACAATAGTGTGCTCTATTTATAGGCACCCTTTGGTAACCATTACATCAATGCATATGAATTAGAGATAATAATATAGGAATGGGAGTTACATGTAACTCCCAAGTGAGCATCTAATGTGGTAGGCCATTGGTCATCCAAATATAAATATTTACATAATACTTTCGTCTTTTTCACACCAAGTTTATCCCTAATTAAAAGCATAAAGGCAACAAAATAAGTATACACTCCTCGCACCTTCTCAACTTACTTGTTAATTGCAATCTTTAGCATGTGTTGGGCCCCTTATGAGTGTGCCTAGCGAAAAACTGCCGGAAGATCACTAGCCTGTGCAGAAGACATTAGACATGGTCCTTACGAGTACAAGCAAAGAATGCACACGTAATACATTTAACTTTAGTTGTTAATGATTCGTTGTTGTCTTGGACTTGATCGAGGAAAAATAAAGAGCACTAAATGTGACGATAAAGATCAATTAATTTCAAGATTCTAACTTGATTGTCGAAAAATTAAGGGTCTGGATAGCATAACAACACCCTAAGTGTTGTTATAGTAACAACAAGGGTATAAGGGTCCATTAACACAATATATAATAAATAAATAAATTAATATTAAGCTGATCTCCTCGCTTATATCGGTCCTCCTCCCATACTCCCCCCATGCCGCGCCGCGCCGCCCAATCCGAACGTCCCACCGCCGGTGATTCAGACGTCCGTCGCGTTCTCCGCCAGCACCAAGTACCACCGCCTTATCCGGCAAGAACACCATGTTCGTCAGCCCGGCCCCGTGGACCCCCACCATGACGTCACACGAGTTCACCACCCGCGCGTACCTCGACGTGTCCTCGCACGGCTCCGCGACAGCAACCTCGTACCTGAGCTCGTCTCTGCACGTCTTTGCAATCTCGTCCACGTTTGTGAAGGTCCGAGTGTACATCCGGGAAATGATCAGAAGCCGTGGTCGAGCTGATGGCTTTTGGGCGGCTCCTTGGAGGTTGATTGCGGTTGTTTTCTTGAGGTTGTAGGCGGTTTTCAGGAACTGTTGGAAGTCTCTCATGGTGTAATTAGATTCCGACGAGTTGATGCTGAGTTCAGTTTGGCCACGCCCTTTTAACCCTAGGGTTAGGCTCGAGAAGCAATGCGTTTCTCTCCCGCTTTTTTGTTCGTCGTCGATGTTCACTACGTTGTATCTGCAAAAGTTCACTTGAAATGACACCTCTCCCTTCATCATCGATTTCCCTGCAGCTGATTCCATTCTCCCTTGCGAACTAGTTATTTTAAAATGAATTAGATAGACAGGAATTGATTAGGTGTAAAAACATAATTAATTAAGAGAGAACTATGTGCTGCAATTCTGCTCGAGAGTCCGACTCCGTGTCCGCTGCTTGCTCTCCCCACTGCCAATTAATTCCCTCCTACACAAGCTGCTGTCCATCTCCAATTATTTGGCCCAGAGATCCTCCCCACAAAAGGACAAGAGACTTGGGCCATTTTAATCCTAAAATTGCCCCCTGTCAAATTCACTTCCAGCCAAAAAAATCCCTTCTCAAATTCCGCCTTTCCTCTTCAGATATGCACAACCAAGTTATGTATACAAACCTGGTAAGTATACACATCATAATTATTGTTACTAATTCCATTCATCTAGTAGGAACGTCGGATAGAATAACAAACCTCACAAAGCATACCTCAATTATCTCGAAAGCATACTAGAAACCTCTTAATGCTAACTATAAATTGTCTAAAACATACCAGAAACACGGTAAAACAAACCAGAAATATTTCTAAAGCACACCAGAAACCCCCTAATACAAACCACAAACACGATAAAACAAACCAAAAACGTCCTAATGTACACCACAAATATATCAAAACAAACCAGAAACCTCGCAAACCAAACCACAAAAGTTTCGAAAGCACACCAGAAACTTCGTAATGCAAACCAGAAACCTTCTAATGCACACCACAAATCTCCTAAAACAAACCACAAACCTCACAAAGCAAACCACAACATTTACGAAAGCACACCGGAAACCTCCTAATGCAAACCACAAACATAGTAAATCAAACCACACAAAAGCAAACCATAAACGTCCTAATGTAAACCACAAATATATTAAAACAAACCAGAAACCTCACAATGCAAACCACAAATTTTTCGAAAGCAAACCAGAAACTTCCTAATGCAAACCACAAACACGATAAAGCAAACCAGAAACTTCTTAATGCAAACCACAAACACGATAAAGCAAACCACAAAAGACATACAAAAATATGAGAAACCAAACCATAAATCTCACAATGCAGATCATAACATCCGATGGTCGTTGACCGTTGACCGGTCAACGAAAGCCGTTGACCGATCAACGAAACCCGTTGACCAAACTCCGATGACCGTCAGTGAGTAGATTCCGGCGCCGATAAGCATATTCCGGCCTCGATGACTAGATTCCGACGCCGATAAGCATATTCCGACGCCGGTAAGCATATTCCGGCCACAAATAGCATATTCCGGCGACAAAAAAGCATATTCCGGTGACCGGCGACCATTTTCCGGCGACCGGTGGCAGGATTCCGGCGACCAAAATTTTGGCAGAAAATAAAAAAAATATTTTTTTTATTTTTTTATTTTTTTTATTTTTTTATTTTTTTATTTTTTTATTTGAATAAATTTTTCATAATGACAATTATACCCCTGCTTTGATTTTACACTAGGTCAACTCATCTAATAAAAAGTCATCACAATCCTAGCTTCCTATTGGTTGGAGACTAGTGTTGTTACAATAACAACACAAGGGGTGTTGTTATAGTAACCGGTCCCAAAAATTAACAAATATTTGAGACCCTGTATGGCTGTATTGATACTTATAAACCCTTCAAACCTGAACAGGCGTTAGTGAATATAACACGAGAGTCCGTCGAGGTGAATAGCTGGGTTCAACATGTGAACTACTAATTCGCTACTCACTAGTAACCCGTATAACTAGGGCTGCAAATGAGCCGAGCTGCTCGCGAGCGGCTCGGCGTTCGACTCGAGAAAAGCTCGTTCGAAACTCGACTCGTTAATAAACACATTGGACGAATCAATCTATATCTTATGATTTTAATTCATATGTCTGTTAAATTATATATCTCACCATATATAAAGTTTAACACATTGAGTATGTGAGCAAATATATCTTAGTTTCTACTTTAAAAAGAAATTATGTATCGTAGATTGCTTCGATACTATGAAATAACATGATTTTGAGTAGTTAAAATTTATTAACTAAATAATATATGATACCAACAAAGTAGAATATGAGATTAGCTAACAATATAAATCATTTGTATAATGATATACAAAATGAAGTACCAAATAATAGTCAAGATTTTAGTAAACAAGCTAGCTCGAACTCGACTCGACTCGGCTCGTTAATAAACGAGCCGAGCTCAAGATGGTGTAAAATTCGACTCGGCTCATTTGCAGCCCTACGTATAACTACCATCTCTATCATTCACCAACATTTAGAAAGGGAAATACAAGGAAAAAATCCAAAATTACAACGTTTTTAAAAAATATATATATAAAAATACCAACCATTCCCTAGAATTTCCAAATCTACCACCATCCCCATCAAGGCGCGATTCTCATTTAAACCGCGCGGGCAAGGGGCGGTTTGTCATTGGGAAGCTGACAAAACACGCCTCCACGTGGCGGTCCATGCAACCGCACGATGGGCAGGCGATCTGACGGCTAACCGCCTGCCAGCGGAGCGAACCGCGTCTCCCACGGGAAACCATTGCCCTAAAGCGCGGTTTGCTAGCTGGGTTTTCAACCTCAGGGTCACTAACTGGACTTGGATTGACCTCTTCTTCCATCTGATGATCATCATGAAAGGCACCTTCACCAGCTCCGTAATGGTTGTTATGGTAACTAACGCCGCTTTGGTAGAAGTTGTACTCGGTTGGGTACACTGGTAGCCTGCTTGTTGGTTCTCATCCGCCTATTGAGCTTCTTCTTCATATGATGGGAAGGATTGATGATGACCTCCAGTTCTATCATGATACTCCTGCCTCCAGCTCGAGTCTTGGTACTCCTGGTGGGGATGTTCTTCGTATAATACACTCCCACCGTTGATACCAGATGTTTGGCCATCTCCAGAATGACCTACACCGCCTTCGACCGTCTCGGTATAAACGAACTTGTTTAATTTTAGTGTTAATACATTATTTTGGCCCGAACTATGACCATATAATCAACTTTGGCCCGTGGTTTGAGAAATTAATATCCTGGTCTGAATTTTGCAGCATATGGACTCAATTGGCCAGAAGCGTGGTTTGATCATTTGTTTGGACGGTCAACATCATTGACTAACGGTCAATGATCCTTGTCATCACAAAAAATAATAAAAAATAAAATAATTAATTACCAAAACTATTTACACATATATAATTATCAAATAAAAAATGTGAAATGAAAAACTAGTTTATCTCCTCCTTTCTCTTCACTCGTGCTCCTCCTTCAGCGGCAGAATTGTGAAACGGAGCCCGACTTCGAGCTCGGCATCGCCGTCGGGTACGACACAGACTCTGTGCACACCACCGCCAAGATCAATCGGCGCCACAACTGCCTCTTCCACAACGAAGAATGAGAACAATTTTATTGATTAGATCTACTTCTCTTGTTAGGGAACGGATCAGGTCAGTAACCTTATGGTGAGTAACTATGAGTAACTCGCCCACATCAGCATGACATCAGCATCCTCTCTCTCCTGGAAAGCCTTTAATTTTCTCCTCCTTAATCTTTGACGGACGATTTCTCACTCGTTTTAAGTCGAAATTTAATTTTTTTTTCACAGTTAGATCAGATTAATTGTGCTCTTCAAAAAAATATCCACTTTGATATATTTTTCGAACAAAAAATTGAGCCATTTTATACCAGTCTATACCATATGGTATTGACTGGTATTGAAATAAGAGCATACCTATGGTTTGAAAAGCGAACCGTGGTGGTATGACACAAACCAAAACTGTAGGATGGTTGAATACGACTTTTAACATTGTATACCATAAGATACCACCCCGTACCAGGGTGGTATTGTATGGTATTGTGTGGTATTTTTTTGTCTTGTAATTTGTTCACCCAGAAATTTGTAGATCCAATAGATCATGATGAACTCGTCCCTGCTGTGCAAACGTTTTTAAAAACGAATTAAAAAAGAAGAAGATACCATATGGTATGCAGTTGGTACTGAGAGGCCAGAATTTTTTTTCCTAAAAAAATATTGAAAATTGATCTCATGTTGTAGAGCACGATGAACTCGTTCCATATGTGCAAAAAAAAATTAAAATCCGAGTTAAAACGAAAAAGATATGAGTCAATTAAGAAATCTAGTGAAAATAAAAATGACCTTTAATTCTCCATCTTTAGATCTGGATTTTCTAAATGAAGGGTACAGATTTGGTTATTGATGGAACTTGAGCGCTCTTGTTGTGTTAGAGCTCATTGGATCACGGAGTTCATTAGATCCGCTTTCTGGATCTGGGTGGCTTCTCCACCGGGGAACTTCTTGGCCTGCTTCTCCTCCGTTGGAACTTGCGGCAAGGAGAGCTTGGATTTGGCCACCGGTGATAGTGGCAGAACTGGGCGACAGCGACAGCGAGTGAAAGGCGGTGTGGTCGGGTTCAGGAAGGCAGCAGTGCCACCGCAACCTCTCTTATTCCGATTTCCGAGCTTCTACCCTTCACTTTCCCCGGTTGGGTACTCTCGATCTCGCAGGCCAGCCATAAAACCCAGATCGACCGCTGGTAGAGGTTGGGCGCGATTCGATAGTAGCAGCGCCACTAGAGAATTGATTCGCATAACAGAGACTTCCTCACCCACTGTCTAGCTATTAGAAAGAATATTATCTCAAGGCGACATTTGTGGTGGGAATCAGCTATGGTGGCGCCATTGGTTATCATCCATCACCCATAGTAATCGAGAGAGGAGGAAGGAAAATAAGTGGTCGGAGAAGTAGAGTAGGCTTCATCGAGATAAATGAAGGAAGATAAGTGGCCCATTACCGAAAATAATTTTATTTTTTTCATTTTTTATAATTAGGTAAAGGAAATAATAAAAGGAAATTGAAATTCGATTTTTTTTTTCTTTGGACCTGACATGGCGGTGACCTGGACAGTTGACTAACAGTCAAACCAAGCTTTCGACCAATTGAGTCTTTATGCTGCAAAATTCAGGCTAGGATGTTAATTTCTCAGACCACGGGCCAAAGTTGATTATATGGTCATAGTTCGGGTCATAATAAGGTATTAACCCTTATTTTATTGGTGGTCAAAAATTGGACCATGACATCAACGTCCTCCTTAGTGGTAATGAGGAATTCCTCATTCCACAACGACCCGCCATGTCTGTTTGGATATTGATACACCATACGATCAACTCTTCTAGTGTCATCCATGCATGTAACCTCAGTGCACATTTGATGGAGCTCTTCAAGCATCGGTCTCGTACGGACCTTCATTTTATAAAAATTGTCATCCACGTAACTTACACCCTTTTCGGTCTCTTCCGTGTAATCATTCCACCTCAACCCAAGCGTGAACCTTTGGAATGTCATCTGCAATAAAACTGTAATTAAGTTACTAACATAAAAATCACAAATGACAATGAAAAGTAATACAAAATAAACTTACGAGTTAACGTTAATTGCAAAAACTAAATAATTTAAAGGTGCACAACTGAAATTTGAAGAAGAAGAAGAAGTGGAGTGGAGATTTTGAGTTTTCTAGACCTGCTTTTTGTAGGCAAATTTTACACTACAAACCGCAAGGGGGGGGGGGGGGGGGAGCGGTTTTAGTCTGGCATGCAGCCCCCACCCTACAACCTCCTGCATGGCGACATGTCGGATGTCGGGTGACGAGGCACAAACCGCTGGGGGTGCGGTTTATGTGTCGACGCGGTGAACCGCTTCCCTGTGGAGCGTTTCACCATGTCGACACATAACCGCTCCCTGAGGAAGCGGTTTGTGCTAGGCCAGTCTTGAACACCGCTCCTTCGAAGAGCGTTTTTTCCAAAATAGACAAACCGCTTGTCGACCAGGCGGTTCAATGCTAAAACGCCGCCTGGGTGGGCGGTTTCTGTTTTAACCGCCCCTGAGTAGAGCGATTTTTAATAAACAATGATAAATTTGGAAATTCTTGAGAATGGGTGGTATTTTTGTAATTTCATTTTTAAAACAATGATAATTTTGTATTTTTTCTGAAATACAAGGTTTGAAGTTCGAATATATGTCGGCCTGTCTGGATTCCACAAATCCTTATTCCATACGGCTTTGCCCAAGTAATGATCAAATTACCAAATGGCGATAGGAACATGGGCTGAGGGAATCCAGCTGGTTTTGGTTGTTACTCTCTCTCTCTCTCTCACTCGATCTCGAACAGTTCACTACTATTTCTCATCAAAACAGATTCTTTTCCTTTTTTCCGAATACGTGTATATAGCAAGGAAAAGGACGAGATACGGCTGCGGTGGACGATATTAATGATGGCTTCTTCTTGTACAAGGTACACATATATTTGCTTTTGTAATGTTAATGTAATGGTACTGTACAACAAACCAAGCCTTTTGTTGCGGCCTGCGGGTTTTGGGTTAAGTTTAGTCACAAATGAGATGAGAGTTTTATCGTACTAAATTAAATTAAATACTATATATAAAAGCCAAGTTGAAAACTCAGAAGAATCACAGTTTTGACACTTGTCCAAACTCTCAGAAATAGCCCTACTATTTTCTGTTAATTACAACTTTGCCATCTTAAGTGCCACCATGGACTGCATGTCCGTCTATCCTTGGAGTTGGAGACTGCCGCCTGCTCGTATCTATTTTGTCAAGTTCCATGGCTGAATCTCGTTGCTTTCTCTTGCTTGCTGCCTCTTGATTATGATGAATTGAATGGTTCGCAACCCAAAATTCATCCTTGAGAACCAAAATCTGGTTAGAATTTTCTCAGCATGCAAATAAACAAAATACCTCCCCTCTCATCTGCCCTTCTTTCACTCAAAGGAACAATTAGAGACTATAATCAGAGCGACCGTATGTAGCTAGACAACTCTTATCCGTCCGTTGATTTCACCCGAATCTTGATTTCGGTTGCTAATTTCTTCTCTATCCCAAGAATAATTGGAGGGGTCGTTTGGATGAAGTATTTGGGTTCAAATAACTCACAATTAGTTATTTAGACACAAATAATTCGTTTGACAGTTTTTTACTTAAATGAGTTATTTGAATAGTGAGTTATTTGAAGTAACTCGTTTTACCACTCTACTTTTACCAAATATCACATGTCAAATACCACATTTGCATGGTTCAAAACTAGAGGGTCGTTTGGATGGAGTATTTGTATGAGTTATTTGGGTTCAAATAACTCACAATGAGTTATTTGGACGCAAATAACTCGTTTGGCAGCGTTTTACTGAAATGAGTTATTTGGACAGTGAGTTATTTACAAATAACTCAAAACGAGTTATTTGGAATAACTTATACTCATGATTTATTTCGAAATAACTCGTTTTATCACTATGCTTTTACCAAATACCACATTTGCATGGTTCAACCAAACGAGATACTTTATTTCTATTACCACTAAAATAACACTGAAATACCACATGACAATAAATGAGTTTTTTTACTCTACAAATACCACATTGACAATTGACCCATCCAAACGATCCCTAGATATTTTATTTCAATTACTAATGAAATGACACTGAAATACCACATAAACAATCAATGAGTTATTTGACTCTACAATTACTATATTTGACAATTAACTCATTCAAACGACCCGGATAAATACGCTAAAGAAAAATAGAAATAGAAGAGGAATGAAAGAAGAAAATAATAAGAGACAAGGGAAGTGCAGGGGCTCACGTTAAATGAAAAGCACATAGCCTCATAATTTGAGTTCTCACTATGTTGTGGAATCCATTGATGTTAATAGACTTCCATTTAAATCAAGAAATAATGGGGTTGTATCGTAATTATTATGAGAAATAATGAAACTAACGGGGGTGATGAATCTGGGTAATAGAAGCAAACGTAACACAAATCTATAAATGATTTTGGTTCTGAGTTTTTTATTTACACCTTAGAAAGATCCTACAAGTTTGTTAGAAGTTTGAACTTCTATAAAGATGCATATTTGTGAGAAAAATCATTATTAATGAAATGGAATCATGGAGTCTAATAAGACTTAGAATCTTGTAGAATTACCTTTTGGTTGTAGAGTCTTAGATAATATATTGATTGAATCGAAACATATTTGACATCTTTAATAATTATCTCATGAAATGAAGCCATAGGTAATAAATGATTTCTTAAAAGAAAACTGAAACCTGATGGTTTATTTTATGAGTACAATGATCGCCTAATAGCTAAGATTTTAGGCAAAGAGAAAAAAAGATTTCTTTTATATCTATTCACGCATATATAGAGTAAGATCCTTGTGTGTTCCGATTACTTTTGTTTTGCATCAAATGGATGTCAAAACTACTTTGTGAATGGTGATTGAGATAAAGAAATCTATATGGGACAACTAAATGATTGTTATTCCTGAACATGCTTTAGAAGTCTATGGTTCGACAAATCATGGTATGATTTGAAACAGACTCCAAAGAGCATGACATGATTCATATGGTTCTCTCTCATGGTTTTAAAAATGAAATGGACAAGTGCATTTAGTACAAATTGGAGAATGACACTTGCACTATGAATACATATTGATCTTTGATGCAAAGACTCATGATGCCAATAATATGAGAAAAGCATGTTTGAGAATATTGAATGTGAAAGATCTGGATGGAGCAAGAAGATCGAGATGACTAGGACAATGTAAAAGATTTTCTGCAGATCAGTTTAACTAAATAGTTAAGACCTAGAAGAAATACAGCTCTTACGATTGCATAAGTGTTTGACGATGGTAGTGTAAAATTTAAAGAACACTGGAAACAATGTAAGAAACTCAAACTAAAAAACTCAAAATATACTAGTTGTCCTAGTATTAAGCATTGGAATGATAATGAAGAGCTTTTGGGAGATAATATCAAAGGTTTTATGTTGTATTTAGAAGGGTATAATGATGCGGATTGGAAGACCCTATAAGTGCACTCCAAGACAACCAGTGGGTATGTTTTAAACATCATTGAAGGAGTTGTGTCTAGGACATTTAAGAAGTAACCAATCCTCGTTCAATCAACTAAAGAATCAGAAATGATAGAACTAGCAATCCCCACTGTACATAGTAAGCAGATTTTTGGATGGATATTGACGGAATGACTTTCTTATTATTCGTCCAAACGTGTTTTATTGAAACGTGCAGAATTATAGTTTAGTGACTGTTTTGTACTAAGTAACAAGTTGTGTGACCGTTTATGATAGTTAGCTACGAAAAAGGTTGTGTCCAAATAAAAAAACTTCGGCGTCTTTCATATAAATGGTGTTTGATCATTGTTGTTAAGTATAGAGCCAGAGAAATCAAAATAACGACCCAAGAAAGGAGAAGGGGGAAAAACCAATCAAACATAGAAAGGGGAATCCATGAGAAGAGCGGGAAACAACGATCAAAGAGAATGTAAACCGCTGGATGGGATGGACGCAGAGCAGCCAGCAGCCGCAATTCCTCCTCATTGTCGGCCACCGCCTCAGTTCGACTGCAACTTCGATTATTGCATATTCTCTAATTCCAAAACTTGAGAATATGCAGTCACACATCAGGGAGAAGCATCAGAGTCATAAGTTTCATTGCAATAAATGTAGATACTGCTTCTACACCAAACAACAACTGGAAAATCACTTGGCTGATGAGTGTCACTACCGCCTCCGTCATCGTCACCATCAGCTATACCCCGATAGAAAGTTGTGGCGTTGACGCTAGAATGATATGTATTTTGGTTTTCAACTAAAATCTTTAATTAAGTTAGTTGATGCTGCTACTGCTGCTGTCATCGATTGACGGTTGTTCGCAGAGTGGTATCTGTTCATGTTTTTAGTTATGATCTTTGATTAAGTTAGCTCCGACGATTACGCTATCGCCCTTGTCGATTGAGGGTGGTTGGTGGGAGTGGTATCTGTTTCCTTTCTTTTTATTTGTTGAAGATTAAAGATATAGATAAAATGTTAATAAAAAAAATCAAGAAAACTCTTTTTATTCTTCGTGTCCGGGGTTATGCCCTAATCATTAGATAAAATCTGAAGATGAAGAGAGAAACAAAGAAGATCACTACTTTATAAACCAAGAATTTGAGAGCAAGCATTCCAAATCTTCAAGTTTTTTTCTGAAAAAATAATTTTCTATTTATTATTTTTATTTCACATCATTTTGACACGAAGATACGAAGTAGTTTCTAGAAAAAAGAAAAAATAATTTAGATATTCATTTGAAACAAAAATCGAGTCTTGCATTGCCTAAAAAGATATTTTATTCCTTATGATAAACCTAATCAAATTAGATATGTTTCCTACCGCCAATTCGATGTTCGAGAGGGATGATAAGATCTTTTTTTAGTGAACTGAAAAGATTCTAGAATGAGAAAAACGAAGTGATATCATTTTATCGTGTTCATTTTTAATTTGAAATGACCTTTAATATTTGAGTTGAGAACTTTTATTCTAAGACGTATCTGATCTTCTCAATTGTTCGAATTTTGTTCTTTTTCAATTATGAATAAAACATGATTTATTGTAGGATAGTGAAAATCTTATTTAGATCTTAGAGAGCTTGCCAAACAAAGGCTAATAGAAAAAAGTAGAGAGAGATTAATGGTACAATATCTAAGATTGGATTTAAAAATGCATAGGTTTCGAGCTATTTTGTGGGGGAAAAATACCCGAAAAAAGTTATAATCAAGACAGATATACATTAAAGTAAAAAATTTTAAGCATAACAAATATTTTATTCTTGAAGATAATCGTGAGTTATTAATATGTTATTGATATAAAACTTGATCGAAAATTCAAGTAAGGTAGCCCCGAAAATCTTTCTTTTTAAAGTCAGAGAATTCACAATTCTTCAATTCTCAAATAAAAAAGAATAGAGTAAATTTAGTTTTCATACAATATCTTAATTGAATTCTATATTATGATCAATAAATTAAATCTATATCTACGCATATCAAAATACGAAAACCGAAGAAGCCATAAATGAAACCTAAGATAAAGAATCCTAACAAAGCAATCATAGTAAGTATAGCTGGCTATGTTTGAGAACGGGCACCCATAGTGCGAACAATATCTACTGCTAAAAATACCCGCAAAATTTGTAAAATTTAACCAAATTAAGTTGTGGGAGGAAAATAAAAGAAATGCAGTTTTGAGCCAATCTATGTGGGCTATATAACAAATTTTATGAGCACTTTGCATGTAATATTTTTCTGATATACTTTCGTATGTAATTTTTTTATATCCCCTCCCTCCCAATCAAGAATCTTGGCTCGGTCCCTATACATAGACCAAACATACTCGGTTTTGGAAGTGAGATGATTAGATGATCTAGATCATTAATAACAATTTTGTCTCCCCTCTTCCCATTAGTAAAAAAAACTTACGAAACTTATTAAGTTTTTAATTTAATGACATGATTCAACCCGAAATATATTAGTGTATTTAGGAAAATAAATTTAATAACTTAAATATTGTGGGAATAAATCCAAACAAATGAGTGTTTCTTTTTTCTTTGGCAAACGAATTTGATACCAAATTTCCTATAAAAAAAAATTGATATCACATAAATAATCTGCAGAACCCTAAACTTTACCCATCATTCCTTGAACTTTTGCCAAGAGATATGGAGCCCATGCCAATTTGTTTCAATTTTGAATTCACTCAGACAATGCCCTAAATGGACCAAGTATAGTTGGTTTTGGAAATGAGCTGAACAACACCATTAATGAGCCGCTAGCCTGTTAATTTAAAATATCGCCATTGGAATGGTGTACCCGAGGATAAAGCATGATAAAACTATTTATACCTTTTGGGTGTTCGTCGAAAGTCGATAGATGACCTACACAGAGATTGTTGACTACAGTAGTACTGTAAGCCTGCAAAACAAATGTACCCAAAAGTAAACAGCTGGTTTAAGGGAAATCTAAGGGTGAAATGCATACCAATTCATCATAAACAGCGGTAGAGTCAACTATAAAGCCTGGTAAGTAGGACTGAGAGACCATAGCACGATCCATGCTCTTCGCTGCATATTTGAAGAGGTATCTTATTAGTTCATTGTGTGCTAATAAAGACTGAAATGAAGGTAGCTACCTGGTCGGTCTGTGGAATCTTATTTTGGACTACTTTATTCGGGAATGGGGAATTATGTTCGGATTACTGCGGCTCACGTTAAATGTAAACATGTTGTATATGTTGATATGATTTGAACTATCTATCTGGTTTGCAATTGGGATCCATGGGTTTAGGTTCAGGTAATTACGCATAGTTGTTTAAGAAATTGTTTAAAACAACTGTAACATTAGAACTAATGTAATGGTTCTGTTAGAAGAGGGAATCATTAAACCATCCAAAAAAATGGATTTTACTCTAATTTCGTATGTGGTGGGGTTTGAAATTTTATTTTGTTTTAATTATTGTTGATATGATTTCTGAAATAGCATTAAAGGTTCCTTTTTTTTTTTTCAAAAAAATGGTAATCCACCAATTTGCTTGTCTCACAAATCCTCCTAACATTACTATATGGAGGTTCTTGGCCAGAACCCCCATAATCCCCTTTCCCAGCTCTATGCGCAGTCCATGGAGGGATAGTTTGGTAATTTCTTTCTGCATTTATCGACCGCATACTGGGACCAGGGACAATAAAGGACAGATAATTCTATTAGGTGAGCCTCCTATGTGGTTTGTTCCCAATTCCAGAAAGGATACGGATTAGGGATGGCAATGAGTCGGGTTGGGTCGGGTTTTGCCAAACCCAAACCCATGGGTTTATCTATGAAAAAAATTCGGGGTAAAACCCACTGGATTTGAAAAACTCAAACCCTACCCAACCCGCTGGGTATCCGCGGGTTCATGGGTACCCACGGGTTTTTGTCGTAAAAAAGTAACAATAACCAATTTCTATAAAAATTAAAGTCAAATATCAATTTCCCAATACAAATTATCCATATATAAAACACCACTCTAGAAAATTCAAGCAAATCACAAATTAACTATACAAATTGTTCAACATCAATCTAGAAACCTCAAAAAAATTGAAGCAAATCACAAATGATCCATAAATAACATGATTAATTGAAAGCATTTCCTTTTAATTAAGTTTTTCACTATCCACTCGATAACATCAACTTCATACTACATAACTAGAAAGAAAAAATTAGACATGTCTCCACAAACATAAATAAGATTAGTTGTTTAGAATATTAAATATGCCGAGAAAATTAATTATATGGGTGTGGCCTGTGGGCGGGTACCCATGGGTCGGGTTTACCTAAACCCAAACCCAACTCGGTGAATAGTGAACGGGTTTAAACCCAAACCCGGTCCAAAACCAGTCAACACGGATTTTAACTAAATGATTACAACTAATCAATCAATTACCTTAACCCCTAAACCTTCAATTTTGAACACCAACCCAAAATCCCAAAATGTGACCCTAACCCTAAATCCCTAAATCTGAAATCCTTCAAATCAAAGATATATTTAATGATTTCTTTTGTAAATTCATGGGGGTTCATGTCTATCATGTCACAAGTAATGATTGACATCGTTTTGACATGAATCGCTTATTCAAAATAGCGATTATGAGGCGGGTGCACTGAATGCACTAGGGGTGGGAAACGGTGCGGTCCAGACCAGACCATAGATACGGTCTGTGGTCCAGACCGAGAGGTTGGAACACAGACCATGGACCAGACCATATACTATACGGTTCAGACCAGACCACACCTGTGCGGTGCGGTGCGGTCCGGTACAGTCTGGACCAGACAGACCATATTAAAAAAAAATTAACTCTTGTTCGTTCTCCAACCCTTCGCCGGTATCTATAAGAAAAATCTAGTGACCAATATTGTAGTGAAACAAAAAAATTGTTATCATATTAAATGAGAAGAAATATGAGGATAGAAGTGGGCTTTTTCAATTTTCAAATAGCCTTATTTCCCTATTCCTCTTTGTGCTACCGCTTCTCTCCTCTCTCGAGTTAACAAAATTACGAATACAAAAGGTTTAAACTGATACAATTTGTACGACCATATATACTGTATTAAACAAAATATTTAATAACTATTCTTTATTCTTCTCCACCTATCCGGTTCATCCTAAGGCTTACTTCCTCCAATAATGTATATAAAAATACGATGGAGTGTGGAGTACATTGCTGGCAGTTGATGAACATATATGAGTAGTATGCAATAGAAATTTATTTACTTATGTGACCACATTGAGTTAATTAACAATAACTATGGTGTCTTATGGTGTCTTATTATGTTGGTGGTCAGTTTGAGCCTCTAGGGGTTTTGGGTTGTAATAAGTGAACAAATATTTTTACACTTTTGAGAAATTACAAGTTATTCAGGCAACAAACAATTACAGATTAAAAAAAAATGTTTATCAAGTTCAAATATTACATAGAGTTTGGTGATTACATCGCAAATTCCATAATCATTGATGGAATGAGGCAATATCCTTTGTTGTGAAGCATCTATGGATGACGAATGTAGCGGAGTTTATGATGAAAATTGTTGATTAAGAGGTGCTAACGATTATTTTTGCAACTATAATGAGGAAAATTCTTTTAGTAAAATTGATATCGTTATTTGTTAATTCACATGACATTGACATATAATCTTAGCACAAATATAATAGAATTGGAGTTACTGAAATTTAAACTTTGAAACTTTATTAGTTAGTATCATCATAGTGCAACCGTCAACGGGCCGGGGTACAATCTAGTTATTAACATAGGTACATAAGGCTGGTAATATTTTTTAAAAATTGGTTGTTGATTCTTAATGACCCCTGTTTTTATTTTTAATATTCTTCGGTTACTAACAATTTCCCACTCTCCATAATGTTAAGTGATTTTTAACAATTCCTTAAGTATCATTCGTCCGTGTATTGATCATTAACGGTGTTGCTTATCCATAGTTTGGTTATTGATTATTTACGATTTAGTGTGTTGTTTATCAAAGATTGATTAAGTGATTATTAACCACTTGGAAGCACGTATCATTAACATTGGATAATGAAAATATTAACAGTGGATAGCTTCAGCGTTAAAACTGAACGGATGCATGGTTAACAGTGGCTATGAACCCTAGGTGTATGTTCTACTACTAATCGCATATTGTCTGAAAATCAACACTCGTTACTACTTGAAGCACAGAAAACCCGAGGAAGTAAATGACACCTTGGATTAGTCTCAACTAGTTGACGCTAATGAGGAGGACCAAGAAGTGTAGAGAACATTGCATAAGATTGCGTTTTCAAATGAAACTCAGCACATTCCATTAATTTAGTAACGTCAATTCCCTTTTTCATACCATTTTCCTTTTTTTAGTTAACGTTGACAACCATCAATATTGAGTTTGCCTTTGTTGATTTGAATATCTTCATCTGTCTATATATATAAACCTAATAGTTGCAATGTACTTAAGCAACTTCTTAAATATCGGGTGTAAACACTTGATCTAACTCGAGGTCGTGCTAGTCTCATGGTTACACTTTGATTTTCTGATCTCAACCTATTTTATTTATCTTTTCTTTAGAACTTAGAAACTAGATGTGTCTATATAAACCTTATAATCTCTAGTTTGTTGACTCCTTGCCCTCTTCTCTTCTCTTCTCTTCTCTTCTCTTCTCCTCCAAACGTTTGCACTGGTGAATATCTTTTACCGACCATCCTACCTTCTTCTTTCGTCCATTATTTCATACTCTTCCCCCTATTGTTTGGTTGATTACAAGAGTGCAAGAACAAAGAACATTATGAGAGATTTAAAAAAATTACTTGTTTTGCTTTTTGTTGACAAAAAGATTCAATTCAACAACAAATGACTCATACGAAACGAACCCGTATGCTATCATTCCCAAATACACCCAATCACTTTACTCATTCACACCCTCACAGGCACAGCTCATCAATTTTGTACTAAAATCTTTGAGCCAAAATCACGATCCAACTAACCCTGAAATGATTAGAAATCATTAGTAGATAAGCAAAAACCTGCTAGCTAGCTGCTGTAGCTTCTACAAATTTTGGGACTTCCCAAAGGCCAGAAAGAACAAGTCCCCTTCCCTTCCCCTTCACTAATCTCATCTTCTTCTCCAAATTTCCCCAACCCCCCAAAAAAGCCAGCACAGCTCCCACTAAAAACTACACATATACTACAATAAACTCACTGATTCACACACTCCCCCAAGCAAAGCTCCCTCACTTCCACTCTCTCTCTCTCTCTCTCTCTCTCTCCACACAATGTCACCACCACTAATTCTCGTCCTCCTCCTCCTCTGCTCCGCCTCCGCCACCGCCTCCGCAGCCGGCAAATCCACCACCACACCCGCCGCCGCCGCTCCAGCTACCACCCCAACCTCTTCCCCGGTCACCGTCCCTCCTCCCAAGACCATCCCATCTCCTTCCACTTCAACTCACTCCACACTCGACCCAAAGCAGCTCCGAGCCCTGCAGTCGCTCAGCATTCCCACGGCCAAAGACCCCTGCGCCCAGCCTTCCCCTCACAACGCCACACTCTGCGACGCCGCCTCCCCATTCCGCCACGTCGTCTCCCTCCACCTCTCCAACTGCTCCGACGACGTTTCCCTCTCCTTCACCGCCCTCAAGTCCCTCTCCACCCTCCACACTCTCTCCTTCACCGACTGCCCCATTACCCCTATCCGCTTCCCTTCAGATCTCGCCCTCGCCCTCCGCTCTTTCTCTTGTGCGCATTCTCTCAAACGCCTCACGGGCGTCTGGCTCTCCCACTTCGCCAACCTCACCGACCTCACCGTAACCGATGTCCCCGTCACCGCCAGCGGGCTCTACGTCGTCATCGGGAATATGCGCGAGCTCCGGTCGCTCACCATCACGAATGCGAATCTCACGGGCTCGATTCCGAAGCATTTGGTGGAGAATCTCACCCATGTGGATCTTTCGGGTAACAGGCTTAAGGGTAGGATACCCAGTTCAATTGCAATCCTCGAGAATCTAGAAAGCCTCAATCTCTCCTCCAATTCGCTCGCCGGGGAGCTGCCGGCGAACTTCGGGGACTTGATTTCGCTGAAGAATGTGTCGCTGGCGTCCAATTCGTTGTCCGGGTCCATCCCGGATTCCATTTCGGCTATTCCAGGTTTGGAGCATCTCGATCTGAGTTCGAACCAGTTCAATGGCACAATCCCCAAGTTCTTGACCGACATGAAGCATCTCAAGCACTTGAATCTCGCCAACAACGGCTTCCACGGCATTTTGCCGTTCAATGCCTCGTTTCTCAAGAGATTGGAGGTCTTCAAAATCAGGGGTAACGACAATTTGTGCTACAACCGTACGAGCTTGCCGTCCAAGTTGAAGCTAGGGATTGCTCAGTGCGACAAGCACGGATTGCCCATGTCCCCGCCGCCGTCGAAGGATCTGACTTCAGGGGGTGACGACGACTCGTCGGATTACGACGATGGAGACGACGACGGATCGAGTAGCAAGAAAGAGAGTCATCATGGGCCGAATAAGGTTGTACTAGGCCTTGCGATTGCCCTCTCTTCCATTGTTTTCCTCATTGTTTTCCTTATTCTTCTGTCCAAGAGATGCACCTGAGAAACCCAAACAAAAAAAAAAAAAACGTATTACCACTGTAATTTTCCCCCTTTTGTGTTTGTCTGTTTAGAACTGTTAGATCAGGGGAAGATTTGTTAATTGGATACTATGTTTTGTCTGTGCTAATTTTCACTATTTGTTGATTAATTAATGTATACGTTGAGAAAGAACAAAATCGACATGAAATGGAAGGGTCTTGAACAGAGACTGGTCATGGGATTGTTCCGTAGAACAGTGGAATGTTTCTCTGTTCTCAGTTACTGTCTTACTGGAGTGTTGAGTTATTGGGAAAATTAGCTGTAAATTCTCTCATATAATGAGAAGGATTGGATCTATAGAGTTGACTGTTGTTGATTTCTCCAGCACCAGACCTTGACCCTTGTTGTTATTTTTAGTCAAAGGAACATTAAGACCATTTGCTCTCTCCTGTCCAAATCTGGCAATTATGCTTATGTGACCGATCAGCGTATATCAACACTGTTGGTTTAGCCTCCAGCAATTTTTCAATCGTTCAATCGAGCTTGGTGACATTTGCTGCTGCACTAATTCGATAGCTGAGAGAGCACGTTCGAGATGATCCAACGATCCAGCGCGCCAGCTTGATAAGTCATATTAAGATTGACTATCATGAAAGGCGGATAGATAATGATATTATGACTACTACTAGTACTAATCACTTCTCTGCAAGTTCTCTGCAATTGCAGTTTTTCGTTCTCCATGAAACTGCACATGTATTTTCCAAGATCTTTGGGGGAGATTGCTTCTCTGTGAGCGGAGCTGGAAGCTAGGGCAATTTCTTTTTAGTGTTCACAATGTGGGCTCAACCAACCTTTAAGATGTAGCTGTGGGTGTAATCAAATAAGTAGCAGTTAAGGTATGATATGATATAACAGCTAGCCAGGCTCCCACACCTTATAATTGGAGTTTTATGAGTGCAAGCAACAAAACCAAATCATAAGTGGCACTTCCAACAACCAATGTCATGATGTTTACGAATTTTTCTTATTTTACTACAATTGGGTTCCATCATTATTACATACCATGTGATGAATTCTTGGGCACCTCCCAACCACCAGCAAATCCTCTGCCACTTTGGTACAGAAAGTGAACCTGCAGATCCTGTGAAAAATGAAAGCTCTGTATGTGTTCATAGTTCGAAATAGGGAGAATCAGTTTTGAATAGTTTGATTGCTCTGCTCTGCAACTTCTGAGCCTGGTGTTCAATCATTTCCACAGGAATAGGCATTATCTATCAACCTTAGGGGGCACCTGGTTGAGTACATGCAATCATGTATCTTGTACACTGAACTATAAGAATGTAACGTTGAAAGATCATCTTTGATTTATACGGATGGTAATGCTGCACCTCAGACAAACTCGATGCATCGTCGAGATTTCTGAACACATGATAACATGTGCCTCGAAAATGCATTGGGCTGATATACATGATTCTTGTACTAGATTTAGACTACTGCAAAAATGATGAATTATCAACAACCAAGGAACTTTCACTGGTTATCAAATGGCCCATGCCTACCAGAAACCTCTGCAGGAACAAGATCCATCCTTGAAATGGTGGAAAAAATTGGAATCTCGCAAGATAATCTCCCTCCCTGTAGTCTTGGACATGAACTTAGCCATCTCGTGACAATCCCTGCAAACTCTCAAGTTCTTCATTACACTTACCGTCTTCCCAGGTGGCAAGTTCAGGATCCCAAACCCCATGGCTAACTTCTCACTGTGCCCACACAGAGCCATTTCCTTCTCCAGATCATCTCCATTCATCATGGCGTATCTAAGCTTAGGAGAGAAACCTTCTTTCTTCATTCCTTCCCTTACCTTCCTCAACAGAGCCTCAATCTTTCTGACTTCCGGGTGTGAACCATCTTTAGCAACAAACACATGAACTTTCCCCTTAACCTCTATCCAGCTACAACCTGGATGCTTCTTTAAACCCCGTCGACCAATTTTCACTCTCAGCTTCTTCACTTCCTCCCATTTCTCTGCCTCTGCGTATATATTTGCTAACAGAACATAGTATCCTGCATTCTCTGGTTCTAATTCAAATACATGTTCTGCAACTCTCTCGGCTAATTTCACGTCATGGTGAATCCTACATCCACAAAGCAAAGCTCCCCAGATTGTGGCGTCCGGTTTTATTGGCATCCCCTTGATGAACTCATAGGCCATCTGTAGCTTCCCACTCCGGGATAGAAGATCCACCATGCAGGCATAATGCTCTAAACTCGGCTCTATCTTGCATTCCTTCTGCATGATGTTGAAGAATCTCCACCCTTCATTGACTAACCCGGAATGGCTGCAAGCATACAAAACCGATATGAATGAGACTCCATCCGGTTTAATTCCCTCTCGCCTCATTTCTTCAAATGCTCTGATCGCTTCCTTTCCAAATCCATGCATTCCATAACCAGCGATCATCACGGTCCATGAGACGAGATCTTTAGAAGGAATCATCGTATCAAATAGTGACCTTGCAAGAACAAGTGCACCGCACTTAATGTACATGTCGACAAGTGCATTGGCGATGTGTCGATCATCAGAGAGGTGATGCCCATTTCTTAGTACGTAACAGTGGATCTGTCTTCCCATGTTTAGAGCTGATAAGCTGGCGCAAGCTGGGAGAATGCACGATATAGTCCTACCATCTGGTTCCCATTTTCCGCTTACCATTGTGGCCAAGTGATGAACCGCTTCATTTGGCAGATCATTTTTGGTGTACCCTCCTATGATTGTGTTCCATGAGATGATGTCCTTTACCGGCATCTGGGAGAAGACCAAGCTCGCGTCTTCCATGCTTCCACATTTCGCATACATGTCCATCAGGGCGTTGCAGACAAATAAGTTCGGTTCTAGCCCTTGCTCCGTGATGTAATTATGGACACTTTTGCCGGATTCCAATGAGCCTGAAGAAGCACAAGCATGAAGAACAGCAGAGAGCGTGAAAATATCCGGTTTAGTACCCGAACTCGTCATTTCATGGAACAATCTGATGGCGTCATGAAAAAGACCTGATCGAGAATAGGCTTGGATCATGGAAGTCCAAGATACCACGCTTTGTTCGGAAGTCTTCTCAAAGACTCTACTGGCTGCAGCCAAATCGCCACATTTGGAATACATGTCCAACAGTATGTTGCAGAACTTGGTTTCTTTGTTAAAATGGAGCTTTATCCCAAAAGAGTGAACTGATCTACCGAGAGAAAGATCACTGCAACTCGCACAAGCCGAGAGAACAATAACTGCTGAGGCCAAATCGATCTCGACTCCTGAAGATACCATTAGTTTGAAAACCTCAAGCCCTTCCTCTGAACCACCATTAGCCACGTACCCACTGATCATGGAGTTCCAAGAAACGACATCTCTTTGAGGCAATTCATCGAACAGCTTCCGTGCACTCTCCACCCTCCCTACCTTCGCGTAAAAAGATAATAAAGAATTAACAACGCTGCAATTGCAAGCAGCGAGATCCAATTTCAGCAAGTACCCATGAAGCCACTCGCCGTTCTTCACACTCTCTGAAGCGGCAAAGCATTTCAATATGCATGAGAAAGTGTAGGAGTCCGCTGCAATCCCTGCATTCAACATCTTCTGAAATAGATATACACATTCTGCAAAGTCTTCGACTTTGGCGTACTCGTTAATCATTAGATTCCAAAGGAAGACCTTCTCATTTACAACCTGGTCAAAAACCAATCTCCCTTGCCTTAGTTCCCCGCAGCTTACGTACATAAATACAAGCCTCGTCCCTAAAATGCCATTAATCTGAACGTCGTTACAGGAAATGACCGAATGAACTTCTTTGCCATCTTGCAGAGACTTGAGCTCGGCACAGAGCTGCAAAACTGCACAGTAAGTGCTCGATGAAATGCTGGGTTTTTCCGACAGGCGGAACCATTCCATGGCTTTCTTCAGATTGCTCATCTCACAAAATTGGCATATCTTCGCGTTGAAATCCACAAATTCATTATCTTTGGGATCGGCAAACGATTTGGGGACCGGAATCGTTGCATAAGAGCAGGTCAGAGTGGATGATACCAGAGCTGGTTCTGCGATTGGGTTGTGGAAAGTGAATGAATTCCTAAATTTGATTCGATTTTGGCCATGGGTACTTTGCCAAGGAGAGACGAAGCAGTTTGCAGATGCAATCACGGCCATGGAAAAGCCACCATGAAAGTTGAAGGCGGAAAATTTCCAACGGACAATTAGCTAAGAAATGGAAGTGGGAGTGTGTTGAACTCGGAACCCAGAGAAAAACAGAAACACCCTCAACGGCTTCCGTCGGGTACAAAACAAGCGCGTGTTTAGCACGCGTTTTGATCAAGTCGTGGCCTTAATGAGTTTCAAGGAGTGAAAACAGAGCCACTAGTCGCTTCAGGTGACGATACTTCAATCCCTGGGACATTGGGAGTCCATTTCTGTTCACAAATCTTCAGAATCGGGAACCCAAGTTCTAAAATTAATGAATGGACGCAGCAGCTTCTTATTCCTCTGGCGGCCCTGCAATTCGCCTTCCCCCATTCTCATCGTCCGAATGCGTCAGGCTTCAGAAGATTTCCTTTTACTCTGCATCTTCGAAAGGTATTCTGTTGGATTTCTGCCCCTATAATGAACTAACTAATGATATACCAACTCGATTAGTTCATTCCTTGATGAAGTTTGGTTGAGTGGAAGGTGATGGGTCTTTCGCATTTGCTTCTCCAAAAGTTCTGGGCTCAGGCAATAGAATAAGCAGCAGCAGGATCAGCAAGAAACATGAGAGGAAAGCAACCAATTCGTCACGAGAAAAGGAGATTATAGCCCTTTTCAGACGGATACGGATTGCAATCTCTTCAACAGAATCCAATGGAAGCGCCGAGGACGCCACATCGCAGAAGAAAAGTGCAACAATCAACTCCGTTTCAGGTGAAAATGAAATCTTTTCAGAAAGTGAATTCACTGCCTTTCTCATCCCCTTTGGTTCTTTTGACTTGTCATAATCAGTGGAAACGCCACAACTCCATTAGTACAAGCAAGGCACTGTAAAGTTTGTCTAACATCTGCAGGGAAGGCTAAGAACAAGGAGAAAGTGAAGCAGGGGGAAACAAGGCGGAAGCAAGGAATGCTGGAGAAGCAGGTTTCACAAAGCACTGTGCAAGGGGGAATAGCAGAGTTCAAGACGAATCGACCACCAACTAACTTCATGAGAAGGTCGCCAATACCATCTACGTCGGCTCCCAGGGTAATGGATAATGAGCTCGATGATGGAAACTCAGCAACACAAGAAGGTGACAAGTTGGAAAACCAAAAACTAGAGCAAATGAAGCTGGCTCAGCTGAAGGAACTGGCCAAGTCAAGGGGAGTGAAAGGGTACTCCAAGTTGAAGTAAAGAGAGCTTGTTGAATTCCTGAAATACAGCAACTGTTAAAAGTTAACACTAACTGTCGAGATTTTTCAGACCAATGTACCTACCATTCTTGGATTGAGTTGCTAAATATACGTCATAATTTGACAACCCGAATGTATTGATGGTCCAAACAAAAGAGGTAATGTAACACTTGAACTGCCAGCGATTCAAAATCTCTCCCAGAATATTCAAAACTTTCAAATCTCAGGAAGCCTGTGAAAAGGAAATACAGCTATCCCAAATTTGAGCAGATCAGTGAAGAAATGACTTAAGATCCGATGTTTTGGGCCTTGTTAAGAATAACTCCTTCATATTTGACCTGGAACCACTTCATGGCATCTTCCTTTGTAACTCTGTGTTGAATCCCAACGCGTGCCTTGCACCTGCGGCGACGGGCCACTCTGTATCCCGGGCGCTCAAGGACAACAAAGAAGTCCATACCATAAATACCAGTTGATGGATCATATCTGCATGATATAAGGAAGAACAGAATCAGTTATGAGACAAGGTCTAATTAGCAGGGAACAACTTAAACAAGAAAGAAGATGAGCAAGACATTGTAACTACGATAGTAACAACATGAAGAAACAGACTAACAAGATAACCTAATAGCAGTAGGAATCTGACACTATTCATATCAAAAGAAAAGTTAAAAAATAACTATTGGCCCAATGAGAATGATTTGCACAGCTTGTCTATATAATGCCCTAATAGGTAATTCAATTGTTGAAGCCCAGTGCCATTACCAATAGGCCAACTATGTCATGCAATTTTGAGAAGTGGATTAGTAGCAGAACATAGTGATTTCATAAATCAAGTTGGTACTCCAGGCAGCCTTGCAATTGTCTACACTCAAGATTTGCTTGATGAAAGCTACTCAACAACAATGCATTTACAGCTTGACTGATTCTTTCTGTAACTGTTCACAGCCCTTAACTTCTAAAAGGGGCATGAAACAGTAAACATAAGATTAGACGGACGAGACTCACTTGATTCCAAGATCAATATGCTCCTGGATACCGAAACCAAAGCATCCAGTGTCGCTGAAGTTCCTCCTCAGGAGCTCATACTCCTTCACCTTCAGACCGCTCTCCAGCAGCTGCATTGCCTTGTCGCCCCTCACGGTCACATAGCAAGCTATTTTCTCATTACGCCTGATCCCAAAAGACCTAACAGTATACCTAGCTGCAAAAACCCAATTCGTTTTACCTCTCATTAAAACCCCACCACAACAAATACAAATCAAGAAGAACTCCCAATCATATATTGCTATTAAAATCCTAACTTAAAGCATACCCTTGGAATACACTGGGGTTTGTCCGCTGAGTTGCTCCAGCACCTGCGAGTAAGATAAACGAATATATATATATGATTAAGCAGGAACAGAAGAGGAAACCGCTAAGAGACTAGAGCAAGCGAAAGCTGGCAGAAAGAAAGCAAACCTTTGCGGCACGGGTGAGACGATCGCCGCTTTCTCCAACGGAGATGTTGAGTACCAACTTCTGGACTTTGATTTCCCTCATGGGGTTGGAAAGCTTCTTATCGTCAACCTAAAGTAACCAGGCATTTCGACCAGAGAGAATGAGAATAATACAGCATATCCAAAAGCAGGTAAAGAGACACCAATCAAACAAGAGAACCAGAGGAAGAGCGATACCATTTTGACGGCGATGAGAATGGGAGTGCACAACGGGGAAGGAAGAGAAGAATGTGATGTCTCTTTGCCGCCGACGCCGAGACCCTAAGAACTGAGAAGTTGAAAAGGAATTATATGAAAATGGGGGCGGCTAGGGTTAGGGTTTTCATTGTGGGCCGGCCCAACATGGAACTTTGAAGTGGGCCTAATAAAAGGATCAGAAAAAAGGTAAAAAATTTCGGATTTCCGTTGCCGGGACTTGAACCCGGGTCTTTCGGGTGAGAGCCGAATATCCTGACCAACTAGACTACAACGGATTTATTGTAGATGTAGATTAATCATATTAAATACATCTTTTGATTTAGTTTAATATCCAAACAGCCAGATCACATTGTGCAGTCGCTTTCCGAACAACCACTTTACATCACAGCATTGAACATACTCGATCTGGATTGCAGGTACCTTTTTTGCCAATTCAGTAAAAAGATCCTTCCAGCGGGAAAAGAACAGAGAAGTAAGTGAAAAGAAGACCACATTAGCATTCAACCAAACTTCTATATACCAACTATCATGTGGTTCTGAGATTGCGCGAGTATCTGAGTTTCCACTTTCCATGTGTTAAATAGCAAAGTAAAGGAAAAGAACAAAAGCAGGTTGTTCAAGCACTCTATACTGCCGTATGTAGCGAAAACAAACTACCAACTGAAGTGTTGTTGCCTAGGCTATACACAAATTCCCCACAGGAGACCAAAAGAAATATCAATTTCTCCAGCTCTTCCCAGCCTCCGACCAGAGAATTCCCAGCTTCAATGAGATTGGTAATCCATGGCGGCCCCCCTCCGCACAGCTGGCTCAGAACATATTTACACGGAAGAACCATGGCAGCACGAAGGCGATTACGAGGCACGCCATCAGGAAGTTGCAGAATGGTTGTCCTCTCCAACATCCTCCACCTCTCTCCGACGAATTCCCGCCACCTCCGTGCAGAAATCGCCTGTTGTTCCACTCCTCCAGGAAACGGTTGTCCCCTACGATTCCTGATATGTTCTTCGCTGTCTCCCCACAGATTTCGCACACTCTGCAAATATGAGAACTAGAGATGAGTTTCTTATTTCCATAATTTCTATCAATGCAGCAGCTAAGTTCATCTGTCAATATGACATTGCTTTAAGTTCATGAAGTTGACAGCATCCTGACTGAAGTTCTGGCATTAGATGTAGCTACATTTGAACTCATACCTTCAAAGAAATGGCAGAAGATAACGGCAACAAGAGATAAAGCCAAAGACTGGTTTCCTGAACATTATGCAAATTTCAATGCTGTAGAACTTGGTACGATTGAAAATCATTATAGTACTAAAAAACAGCAGCTTGGAAGATAAACAAGAGGCAAGAAACCATATCAGGCAAACGAATTATGTGACAGAGGTCTCATATAACACTTCCTGGGTTCAAACAATACATGAGAGATGAGACCCTAAAATCTCCCATTTGTGAGAATGCCAACTACAGTATATGACAAGAGAGCATAATCTGTTTACCTGTTTCCTTTGAGCCTGAACCAGGCTTCGGCACAGTGAGAATGTGAAACACCGAGCTCATCTTTACATCCACAACCGAGCTGGATGAGCTCCATGGAAGTCACAGTCACATCAGGCCCTGCAGTGGGGACTTCAATCGACCCATCAGAACTCAAATGACAAATTCTGCAAACCTTCTCCCTGTCACAGTTATCCTTCAAATTCCCAACATCACACTTCACATCAATCACGCATGAAGTCTTCTTCTCCCCCTTCGGCACTATCGCCTTCAAGTTATCCGCCGCGTTAGCCTTGTTGCTCTTGACAACAAAGCTTTCCCCATTATCAACGGAGCTTTCCATTGAAATTACCGTCTCAGGCACAACTCTATCTCCGTGCGCATTGTGGTTCCCGCCGCTTCCTTGGCCGCCTTTATCCAATGCCTCGCTTTCTCCATGCCCACCACCTGTTTGCTGGTTTGTCGCAACCACAGTGAGCCGCAAGTCGTCGCCTTTCGCTTCCAAATTCCTGTTTTCTCCACTGACGCTCGCCGACAAGCTGCTGGAATCTACCACCGCCGAGCTCTGTAGCTCGACAACATGAACTGAATCAGTAAGATTCCGACTAACCCCCTCTCCCCCGGCTCCTTCTTCTTTACCAATCGCTGCCTTCCCCGAATCTAATGATTCCTTGCCCATCTCCAAAGCAACCCCATTGCCAGAATTTTGACCTGTTCCTCCCTTCTTTGGATCCATTTCTACAATCTTTTTCACCGTCTCCGGACAAAACTGCTGGAAGCAAAATCTGACCCAGAAAATGAATTTTACTTCCCTTCACGGAAGAAACCCCACGTCTGCGAGGAATTTTCCGCCGTCGTGGTCGTCATACAGCTGATCTTGTCACAGGCAACTGACCACATCATAAAATTTCCAAAACAATGCAAAAGGATAAGAAAGAAGGAAACTTGGGCGAACGAAACGGAGAAGGCAGGGTCTTGGTTTTGGTTTCGGCGTTACCTACTCCGTATCAAACTCCCTCCAAGCTATTTTCTCCAGGTATTAGCTTTTCTGTGAATGAAGAAAGAATCAGGCGCTTACTAGAGAGAGAGACTATCTTTTTTTCCCCCCCGAGAATAATTCCTCCTCTGATGGAGAAAGACTATTATAAAGCCTTGAGAATGGAGAAATTAAAAACAGCAAGTGGGAACAACAATGATAGATAGATGGACAGAGCTAATTGCCAACTTGTCTCGATTGTATAATCTTAAAATTCCCAAGAGACAGAATTTATTGTGTGAAGGTGACTCTCTAGTCTCTACATGTTACAGTACTCCCCTTATCTTCAAATACTTCTAATAGTCTAAAAGTGATTACAAAATAATTAACAATAAGTATTCGTAATATGCTTTGCTATTCGTCGCCCTACTCTTTACTAACCGTCGCTCTAAATTGATGTAAAAATTCTTCAATGCTCTTAATGAATCTCGTATTCATGTTATGAAAATATGATATTTATGCTGAGAATATGATATTTATGTTATGAGAATGTGATATTCATTAAGGGCATTTAGGACTTTTTACATCAATTTATGGCGACGATTAGTAAAATTTGGGCGATGAATAACAATCCTCTTTGTAATACTTATTATGAAAATGAATATATTAAAAAAATGTAAAATTTGCATATATTTGTTAAGATTTATTTATGAACTTATTGTGAATTTATTTGCAAACAATATAACGTATATGCATCCAAATGAAAAAACCCTACTAGATGATAAGAAAATGAATCACTTCATGTATGTAGAGTTATCTTGATTGAGCCACATACATCATGTGGATTATGGAATTGTTCTTCTTCGTCTTCCACTATTTTACATGATATCAAATAATTACATGCTAATTTGATTTAAACTCAAAGCGATAATGAACTATTTGCACTAACAATAATCACATTTGGTACTCATAAAAAGGAAATATGTGCCGAACAGTTTCCTCTTTGTATGAAACTTGTACCATTTCAAATTGATATACTATATACATTATTCTCAATCGAGTATAGGAAATACAAGAGAAGAATGTTATTATTGTTATTTATGTATATCGTGACAACAGGTGAAGGAATTGCAACGTAGTTAACCTCTATTAATTAAGTGGATAAGGACTGATAATTTTCTTAAAAGGGTGGGTTAATCTTCCGACGGTATATATTAATTAGGATTAGAGATGGGGATACCAATGAATTAACGGAACGGCAATCAATGGCGTGTGGGATGTGAAGAAGGAGATATTTATATCTTTTAGAGCAAAAAATGAAGATTCAACAAGCACGCAGGGTGCCATACCCAGAAGGCAAACGCAAAACCATCGCTGGCTGCGCGGTGTGGTTGTTGGTTTTGGACTTGTCGCTTGTCGTCGTCACTATTAGCAGCGGCAGCTACGGCCCCACCTCACCCTCTTCTTCAGTTCTTCTTCTTCTTCTTCGTTGTGAATGTGATGAGATGAGATGAGAGAGAGACGGGGTTGGTCGACATTCTTCGCTTTGCCAAATGCCAATCTCTCTCACCCTTCACCTTCGTTTGAAGGACATCTTCTTTTCTTGTACCACCTTCGATTAAGATATCTTAACATTGGCAACCAACAAAATTCATTGTCCTTTTCCATATGGAAACATGTGAGTTAATATTGCAACATATATAACAAAAGAAACTAGTCAAGCTCACAATTTTGTGTATGGTGGGACGAAATGATGGGGAAATAAACAGTAAAAGATGATAGGAGGTTTTTTGTTTTACTCGGGAGCATCTATAAGTATACATCGCTTGAGTGATGGTGGAGCGAGATCAAATTTGGGGGTTCACCTGCTCGAGCCGTTTTGGGCTTTTCACTAAGATCCCCTTTTAGTGTCTTCGGGAACACCACAACTGGCCTCGACGTGAGTTGAACACGCGGAACTCACATTTCCCTGTCGAGGGTCTCTCGAGAATTTCACCGGTTGGGCTATGTGACATTTGGCAAAAGATGATGGAGTTGAAAGTGGACTAGTTGAATTCCTTCAATAAAAAATTGGTGGATTTATGAATTGTTGAAAATTCATAATTTTGAACCTATATATTTAATATTTTTCAATTTGATAAGTAAATTTCAATTTTTAATGAAATTTTCAAAATTTTATGTTTTGGTAAATAAAATTTGTATATTGACATTTCCGTGTCTGAACTGCAAAATTTTAATTGTCTTACTCACGAAATCAACGTGCTACGAAAATTGTAAAACTGTGTCGTAGTGAGGTTGTACTGAAAAAGTCAACGATATGACATTTATATTAAAATCGTGGTTCAACCGTGGTTCCATCTATTGGTTTAGCCTCCGGTAAAACTTTTTTCTAGCCGAACCGTTGGTAAAGTACGTTTTTACAAATACCGGTGCTAAACTATATAATATGATCGCCAACCAAAAGAGGAGTTTCAAAGAGAGGAATCAAGTGGCGATGTAAATTTACTAATTTAGAAATAACCACCAATATTATAGATAACCATCCCTATAAAATAAATAAAAAGATTGAAAACGCCAAATATTCATCGTGAAAATGTATGGCAACATAATGTAACTACTAACTAGAGATACAAATTAATTTCCAAACGCTTACAAGGAACAAAATAGTTTATTTGCGCTTTGTAATTTTGTCTTCTTGGTCGAATATCGGTCACTTTCCAATTCCAGCAAACGTCGGTCGTGGTCCTCCTCACTACACACTATTATTTTTCAAATATTTGACATCGTTTATGTCAACTTTGGAAATATGGTACCAACAGAAACCTTTTTGCAGTCCTCCCAACTCTTTGTAATAATCTTGCCAAAATACGCTTCTAATACGATTTATAATTCTTAAATTTTGCTCTAGGGTTTCATTATCTTGTTTATGATGATTTTGAGTGGGCTCGTGGAAATTACTTTTTCGCAATTTATTCTGTGCTGGTACTATTTGGTCTTTGAGTAGCATTGGAGAAAAAGGTGGGATTTTTTTCTGCCCTATCGTATCTCATCTTGTCTTGTTATTAATCCGTTGCATCTCAATCTTCATTAATATATTCATATGTGTTGTTTTCACTCCTCTATAGACTTGTGATCAGTACAAGCCTTCATTTCTTAAATAATTTAAACTTTCAATTATATAAAAAATCTTTTTGGTTGAGAAAACATTTTTCCTTTATGGGTCGTTTGGATGGATGAATTGAAAAGCGAGACAGTTTGGTTAGCTGTCTCATTTTATAAAATGAGTCCTTTAAAACGAGTTAATTCGAATTGTCTGCCCCCACCCCAGACAATTGTAATTACCTCAAAACAAGTCAATTTGAAATTTCTCAAGTTTAATTTGCTTCATTCAAATTTTGTGCTGACAAACGATCAATTTGGCCAAATTGTCTCATAATGAAACAATTTGTTCAAATTGATCCGTTAGAATTCCTCATCCACATGACCCCTTACCTTTTCATATAGTAATTATTTTCTCCTAATCACATGTCGGAATGACTCGCCTTACATTTAGGGGTGAGCATCGGTCCGGAACCGGATTGAATTGAGATAGGATCAAACAAAAAAACAAAGGAAAACGAGGATCAGAACGGGTCCAACTTCAATTTCGTTCCATTTTTTTTTTTCATACTCAAAATAATTATTTGGATCAAAACGACAAAACCGAGTCCAAAAATATTCAATCTGATCCAATTCGGTCCAAATATTGATTTGGTCTGATTGTATCTGATGTGAACCAAATTATTGCCTACCCCTACTTACACACGAACATATGTCTGACGTCAATATTACTCAAACAAACTTGATCTAAACATGAAATTGATTGTTACGAGACGAGCGATAGTAATAATTCGGGCAATTTCTGGGCTCATTTATTTTAATATTTATTAATTGTAAAGTATTTAGTTAGTATTTTGGGATATTATTATTGTTTTCTAGTCTTAGTAGGATTCAGATTGTCTTTTGGTATTTTTTTTTTTTTGGATTTGGTTGTGGTGTACTTGTAGGAGAAGGTTGCATGTTATGGGTAGGAATATGGAAGGGTGGACCGAAACCATATGGGAGGAGGAGAGGATTTTGTGTCTATAAATATGTAATGCCTCATTCAATGAATGGTATGAAGAAGATTGGAACCCAAATCTAGTTTATTGTCTTTCTTTTTATCTCAATTTATCGCATTTTATAATAGCTTGTTAATTTTATCGCAAGAAAGTTACGAGACAAGAATTCTTCCATTCTGTGTCTGTTAACACTGATACAACGATCATATGACTATTGAGATATTCGCCAGTCCTTCCACCGGCCACTCTATCCCTCTCAAACCCTTACCCACATAGAGGACCATTCCATTCGTCGTCATTCCATTGTGTTGTGGATGGCTTGGGAAGTGGGGCAAATAGTAGCGACAGATTAGGAGGGCGTCCACATCCCCCTGAAAGTTGAAAAGTGCAAAACACAACAGTTGAATCTCATTAGCAGTAGTAGTTGTGATAGAGACAGAGCAGTACGATCTTTCCCAGAACTTAAAACAAGGCAGGCCTCCAATCTAATTTCTCTTGTGCCCAATAATTGATCATAGGACCAATTGGGTAAGAAAGAGGGTTTCCAGTGATCCTTATCCCCATTAAGACTATTAACCCCACTTACAAGGTTTCTCTTTTTCCAAATTCTGTTTTTGCAGAGTACTTAACTGTACAATTTCTTGTTCTTTTGTCGACATGAATAAACTGCTTTTCTACCAGAAACCCGAAAAGGAAATGGACAAGGGAATTCTGGGTTTTGGTTGGATCTAGTAGTTTTGTCTTACTTTCTTTAGAAGTTCGCTTAATTTTAGAGATTTGACAAGAACATTCATATTTCACCCCAAATTATGTCTCGTAATTAAGGGTTGAATTGTTTCTTATGATCATATGGATTGCTTTCTTGTTTTGTCGATGAGGAATTTGTCTAAAGTGTTACGATATAGCTGCAAGAGAAATCATTAATCAATAATTTGAGGTTGATGAATACCAATTTTTGTTTTTTGTTTTTTTATTGATAATACCCACTACGGTTGCATCAAGGTCGAAAGATTTAAATATATTCCAACCTAAATTTACAAAATCAACATATATCTACTTAAATTATTGTTGTTATTATTGGGTTAATGAGTAATGACCTGCATTATATTTTCACATGTGAAAAAATTGTCATGCAAATCAGTTGGCTTGAAAATAAAAAGATTATTATCATAATGCCAAGATCATCCATTAAGTACCTTATCTCTGTCGCCTCTCTCGAAAAACTAGAAAGCAAAAGGCTTGTATGCTAACTCCGTGATCTAGTACTTTTGTCACAGGTTCCATGCCTTGGATAAGCTATCTTTGTGTAACAACCCTAACCATGACTGAGTCAAAATCTTCTTCCTCCACGACCAATGGTACATCATCAAAAATATTTTGTATTTTGTATCTTCATCTCCATCCCTTTAGGGATAGGAATGATAGGTTGATGAGCATCTTTGGGAAACACTCTCTCACGTTCCTAACCCAACCCCTTCCTTCGTAGAGCTGTGTATTGTAAGTGATCCGAACCTGCCTGGAGCGAGCCTCCCATAGAGGCAAGTGAAGTTGGTGAGCCGTATGATGGGCAACTATCTCCTGCGGTTCGGAGAGGACTCAGCTGTTAGTTAGTACCCGCTTGGTTTCGGGATGGACTCTTTCACTCTATTTTATGGTTTTCGCATTGATGCCTCCTTTGAATTCAGCTCAGACTCCATTTCTACTGTCGATGCTCACTTACTAACTGGCTTTCTTATATTCAATGCCTGACGTATCTTAAGCCTCTATTATTACTTTCTCCTACCTCTCTATGCAACTCAATCATATATTGAAGGCTGAGTTAATTGAGATCAAACTTATCAAAATTGTCAGCTATAAAGAAAACATACCCTTGCCCTAATCGTGGGAGGCTGATTAGGATTTCAAGAAGAAAAGACTCCAGCTTTAGGAAACCTCAACATAGAAAACTCCCACTTAGGAAAATCAGAATCACAGGATAACAAACCTCGTACTCGCATAAGGCAAATTAAGGAAAGTAGCACATCTATATAATCAGGACAACCGTGCTAGAGGTTTTCATTTCGAAATCGGATATCACCGGTTCACAAACCCTATTCCGAAGCGAACACAAGGTCTCGCCTACTCTTCGAAACTTTTACTAAATGAGAGAAAGCTGTATGTACAGTTTTAACAATGGATTCTTCGTCAAATGTCGTGTGATGACGGATGATGACACAACAACAACTCAGACCGAGTTGGTTTGTCCATCTCGCATGAAATTTACATTGTAATGTTGTAATGGAAAGTTATATTTGTATGGTATAGTTGCAACAAAATATAATTAGATGGTCCTTTGTACAACCAATCTAGAACTGGTTGACAAGTGCTGAAAACCCTAATTATTCTTAGTGGGCCTTTGGTGATAGAAGCCCAAAAAGTAACGTGCCTCTTAGGCATTGCATTACATTACATTAAGTGCTTGGCTTCTCTACTCATGCTCTGCTGTCTAATTTGAGTTCTTTAACAGGCATAATTGAATTTTAAATTTTGCAGCACCGCTTTAAAAGATGGAATATCACTTCTAAGCATGTGAATGTGAGGACTGATTGGAATCCAAAGCAAAGCAGAAAATGTAGTAGTTTTTAGTGGAAAGAAGCTGAAGCTGAAGCTGAGCAGGGAGGCAGAGTAGTCTAACAACTCTTAAGTTTTCTTTTGGATCGTTTGGATTAGGAAGCAGGGGAAGAGTAAGACGCATAATTGGAAAATTTCCAGTTTTTCCTTATTCATTCGTATTGACGAGAACTAATAAGTAAAATTTCATTCAGTTTTGCCCTTTACAAACAAAAATCATGTAGAACCGACTCTTAACGTATCTCACCCAAATTTGGCGCATGTGTACATGTTACAGTATGTATCACAACAACTATTCTTACTGGAAAGCTTACCTGTATTAGTCAACAACTGACACACTAATGTGAATCAGCCATATATTCGATACCCCATTTACCAATAGAAAGCCGATGCTTGAGCTTGTGCCTTGTGGGAGCTAAGACCATCTCCATCCAATTGCTTATTGCTATTGCTTATTGGGTGGAATCCTATGTGGCAATAGCTTTAAGCAATTGCAAGGATGTAGCACTTCTTTCTTATTTAGCAAGATTGCTAAATAAGCAATCCCCTTTGCAATGCCACATAAGCAATTGGGACCCACACATTCATGCACTCAAATTCTTTCTTTTTTGTTTCTTTCTTTTCTATCCACTTTGTACACATAAAATGTATTGTTAAGGAAAAGAATATGTAATAGGTCCCATCAATTGCAATTGCTAACCTATTGCAGGGATGTAGGTGGTTTGAAATGGTTGAATTGAATAGTTGCTAAAGTTGGTGATGTGGATGTGGGGTCCATTTATGAAATGGCTAACCTATTGCAGGGATGGAGATGGTCTTAATTAAGGTGCTATATTACACCCTGGACAGAGCAAAAACCCTCTATTAGAGAAATGATTAAGGTGCTTCAGAGAAGAAAAGGGAATTGAACTGTCTGCCAGCGCAAGGTTTCCTTTGACCATATGCCTGATTTTATCAAACATTATATGCTGAAAACTACAGTGTTTCAATTGCAACTTTCCCTAACAATCCTTTGACCTGCGACCATTTTGTACACGGCAATCCGCAAGCGACAAGGATTGCTATTACTGCAGAAAAAATTCATTTACATCTCTATCTAAGAAAAACGGAGGGGAAAACAAAATGTGTCACCTGAGTCATCTTGGTCCGGAAAGCTCCATTGCTTCAATGATAAACGAAGATGCTTCATGGATACCACTATGCTGCTGCCTAGAGAAACTGAAAGGCCTTGCCTCGTACATGTTCGACCCTCCAGCTTGTGCCTCCTCGACACCCGAGTGTCCTACGAGGCCTTCAAGTACCTTCAAGACTTCTGACATCTTCGGACGTAGAGTAGGATGCGACTGAGTGCATTGCAGCGCCAATTCGATGGCCTGTTCTAACTCCGATGGATCGAAACATCCCTTCAAATCCTTATCTATCAGCATTTCCAACTTCTTCTCCTCATGTAAGGTTTTCACCTGCATAATGTAGCAGTCATGGAGTTGGTCGTTAGAATCCTTAATGAGTTTGCTTGAACAGGAAGTAAAAAAGAAGATAAAAGAAGATAAACTTGAGCCAAAAGCAAGCATTGTTTTACCCAGTCAAGGATCATTCCTTTCTGGACCTGACCATTTCCAGCATCCAGTGCCTTTTGGCCTGTTATGAGCTCCAGAAGCAGTATCCCAAACCCAAAGACATCGGTTTTTTCAGAGGATTGGCCGGTTGAGAGATACTCCGGAGCAATGTGACCAATTGTGCCACGTACTGCTGTGGTGACATGGGAATCCCTTCGATCCAACAGCTTGGCAAGTCCGAAATCTCCAACCACAGCTTCGAAGCTCTCGTCGAGTAGTATGTTTGCAGCTTTAACGTCTCTGTGGATTATACGAGGATTGCACTGCTCGTGCAAGTAGAGCAGTCCACGAGCTGCACCAAGGGCGATTCGGAGTCTCCTGTTCCAGTTCAAACATGGGATTTCCCCACCAGTCTCTGGACCACACAGAAGAAAGCCAAAGCTAAGGATATATGAATCAAAGGGTAAAAAGAACACAAGATGGGTCTCTGAACGAACTTGGGTAAATAGTTCAAATATAGCACTTTAACCCATAATTACGTTCTAAAAGCAATTGGGCAGGAACATAAATGAGAGGGAGTTTTGTTCGAGGACAGACCTCTCAGGCGGTCAGCAACACTTCCATTTGGCATGTAAGGATAAACAAGCATCCTCTCCTCGGGAGTCATACAGAAGCCATACAACCTCAATAGGTTTCTATGCAAGGCCAAACCGATCATTTCAACCTCGGTTTGGAACTGCATTTCCCCAGTGAAGTTAGGATCCTTCAGCCTCTTGACCGCCACAAGTGTCTTGTTTGGCAGACACCCTCTGTAGACAACACCAAACCCACCTTGACCAAGCACGTTCCTTCTACTAAAGTTTCCTGTAGCAACTTGCAGCTCTCGAAATGAGAATCGCTTTAGATGACCAATCTCAAAATCGTAGTCCTGCTGCACTGCAAAGCACAACCACGCACAAAAGTTATCAGACATCATATATGCTTAATAGCCATTCTCTATATGAAGATAACAAAGAAAGGAGAATCCAGTTTGGGGAAGGGAGGTACCGCATGAAGTAGAGAGTAGACGGGTTCTATACCAATACACCAAGCAAACAAGCAGGACCAGTGAAACTACAAATGCACAACTGAAGCCCAATACAACTGACATCACCCAATGATGATGGCCATTGTTGACCTTGGGGGATCCAACTGTTGCTGCATGGAAACTTGTTTAAGCACTTTTTGCAGCGTTTAGCACTGATAGTCAGAAACAAGTTTCGAGTAGATTATTACCATTTATTGGCTTGGAAACACTTGAACAGCCCTTTGTTGGAGATGGACCGCAGAGAAGGCTGTTCCCAGCAATGCTGTGAGAAAAGGACTCGAATGTTACATCAAAATAGCTGTGAGTGTTACACCAAACTTAAAGGTAGACAAGTGAAGAGTTTTAGTACCTATAGTCTTTAGCTAGTATCCTTGGAGTCGGTCCACTGAGATTATTATATGATAAGTCCCTGCACATAGTGTTATGGTTAGACAAGTCTGCTGGAAAGTTTTTTCATATCATCTACTTGGAATAAAATGCAGCTAGATGGGAATGGGATTCATACAAGAATGACAGTTCTGTGAGATTGGCAACCGGTCCAGGAATTTGTCCTGATAACCTGTTTCTACTCAAGCGCCTGAAAAGCTTGGCACATCAAAAGTTTTAAAATCCACAAGCCATTCACTGCTACAAATAAGAAACAATGATATGTTTTACGAAATCAACGACATATTTGTGGACCACGTTAACAATCAGGTCGACCACATTGCACTTTGACCCCCTCAATCAATCTAGTTGTTTGCATCGTATAAGCAATCGGGTCAATCATCTGTGTCATTATGGTCGCTGCGATTGCTTGCCATATGGTCAACCTAATTGATAAGGTTGCTGATCACAACAATTGGTAGATCGATTGACTGGTGTAAGGTGGTCGACCCAGTTGTCAATGTGATCAAACAATATGTTGTTGATTCCCTTCATGTGTAATTAAAGGAAGCAAAACAAGAAAAGGGCCAGACTCACAAGTAACTTAGCCTTGTCAATTGTCCCAAAGAGCTTGGGATGTTGCCTTCAAATTGGTTACCTGAGAGGTCAAGAGTTTGAAGCTCAGGCAGCTTTCCTATCTCAGCTGGGATCGACCCAGTTAACAGATTGTTCTGCAATAGCCTGCAGTTGAACTTTCAGACCGGGGAAAAGAGACCAAGAAAAAAAATTCCAGCCTCAAAAGAGTACATCATAACAAGTCAAAAGCAACTTTTTTACATTGTCCTCAGGTGACCTAAGTTGCCAATACTGGTGGATAACGTCCCTGCCAAACCAGTGCTTGCCATTTCCCTATTGAAAAAAAGGAAAAAGTTACACAACTTTTTTTACCCTTTTATGTCTTAGATAGATACTCCATCAGGTGCAACAACAAAAGAAGGTAAAGAAAAAGGAACCAATACTTACAGGGAAATGACAAAGCCTTCTGGGGAGCAACCGACCATGTTCCAAGTGCAGGGATCAACCGAGTTCAAATCCCAGCCGGCCATTACACCTGACTCGTCCCTCATCTCTTTCTTCATCGCCATCAACGCCGCCACTAATGAACAAACAAAGCACAGTACAGGGTTAAACCTAGGAGCCAAACTCTGTAATTTGATCTCGGGGATAATATATGAAAGCAACTAAGCTACACCACCTTCAAAGTTGACACCTTTGGGAGAAAGAATACTGCTGTCGGAGGCCCAAGCGAGAGCAGGAAGCCACAGTAGCAAGAAACGAAGCAGCAGTAGAGCCGCCATTACACATGCCAGCGAGCAGAGAAGAGAGGAGAGGGGAAAGAATCAAAGGGAGGGGAGATTTGGTGTCGGTAATATTATTATTATCTTCACTGCTCGACGTTGACTAATACCGCTACCGCCCAACCAGATTGCCGGACAGACAGAAACGATTGAAAGAAGCAGAAGCGGCAGCAGATGAGACGGTCTTAGGTGGTGATGTGACATTTTATTGATTAATTGATTTGAACTGAACAGAACAGAACAGGACAAGCAGTAGGTTAAAGCAGAGTTCTTTCTCGTCGCAACACTCCAACTGCTATTTTCTGGAATCTTTTTTTTTTATTATTACTACTTTGTTGTTTGGATTGCCTCGTAAGGGAACCATTCCACATTAGTCAAGACTTCAAAATTGCAGACTGTAGTGCCCTGTGGAAGGCAGCTGCCCCATCCCTTTCTTAATTATTGATTAGTTTAATCTCTTGGATTAAACAATGATGAAGATTGAGGGTTTTTCTTAAAAGAGCTCAAGAAAGTCTAGAGATTCGGGCAAATGACAGAGATGGTCTGCTTGTCTCTAGTTCCGCCACTAACTTAACCCTATGAATTCAATTCTCTATCATTCAATTCAATTTAATTGCTTTACCGGCCCCCAAGCTGCTGATTGATTGATTGCTTGCTTGCTTTACCACCCGCCGATTTCCACTACTTTGACCCCTCCACTCCACTCCACAGCTTTGCCTTGTTGCAGGAATCAACGCCATTGAGGATTTCAACACCAACAGCAACAGCAAGCCACCCACTACCTTGAAATTCCCGCCACATAGCGGGAAAACTCGGGACGAAATGACCCATTCAAAAAAGTCTCCATTTCGAAGTACACTAACCCTGTCCCCAAGCTGCTACTTTTGCAAGCCAGTCTATGTACTGCACAGCATAGATCATCAAGGAAACAGAAAAACAGCTACTAAACCTAAGAACACAAGTAGAAACAATAATAACGATTCATTACACTTTTGGGGACAAGACGTAGTGACAAATTGTTGCATATTATCAAGTCACTTGACAGAATAAGAAAAGATAGGAACAACGACAATGCAGGAAAGAAGCACAAAATACCAAAACAAAGGAACACCCGCCACCCCAACACACCCACCAATGACCAATCCCTTCTTCCACCACCTCCCGAGGGCCATCCCTAAATTCAGTGGCCTTTTCTCATCCTAGTTACAAGTACACTCTCTCTCAAAAGCTTTTTGTTTTACCTCAGCTGCTGCTGCTGCTGCTGCCCAGGCTATATAATGTAAAGAGTAACACCTCCAAGGCTATTTTTACTATCAGACATTTACAGACAGAAGAAAAAAGAACAGAAGAGAGCATACAAGTGAAAAAGGAGGAGATGATGACAGGGAGATGTGACGCGGAAAAAGAAATAACGTGGAGAAGAATGAAACATCACTAGCTTTCCTTTCGTTCAGCTGAGCGTCCACAGATGATCCTGTTCAGGTCTAGGAGGGAGGGGGGAAGAAGTGGTCCTGGGTTAGGCAGAGCTGTGCATATCATTTGTCAAAACATTGAAGATAATAAGCCCCCGCTGTGTTATCTCAGGGGTAAACCACCGGCAGATACACTACTGAATTCATTTCACCGCCCCGCTCCTAATCCATATTAGGTTCCGGCCATAAAGTTTAAGCCCATTTGCCTCTTGACGTGATCTGGGATCAACTTGTTAACCAGTTCAGGAGAAGCCCCATTTAGCTGGGTGGACACAGGAAAACAGATGATTGAATCATGAGTGAAAGCATTCAAGGGAAAAGGTACCAGCCACAGGATCCAAGTTCAGAATTACATAAGATCATACCTCCTGCTTGAAATTGAAGAGAGTTGGCACAGGCCGGCCATTTGGTAGGCGGACATTAGGATCTCTAAGCTCATCAAAGAAAGGATGAGCACATGCTTCCAACTGCAGGCTCAAAAGTAAAATCTTGTTAAGGATCTATACAATGTACATACTTCCAACATCATATGACCAAATCAAAGTGAACTCACAGCTGTACAGCGAAGACTTGGCGAATATTGCAACAGCCGAGAGGTAAGATCAATTGCCTCTGGAGGCATCCTTTTGTGGAACACCTGCCCCAAAAAGTATTTCAAAACCATAAGATCAAAGTGTCCAAGACAAAGGAGCATTGAGCAAGTCTCAAATAGATGCAGCACATTACAGAGGTCATAAATATAGCTAGGGAAACCAAGAACAAACCTTGTGCCAAGGGTGGGCTTTTATCTGGGGGAACCTAAAATCAGTATAATTAGGGTTCATGCAGCGAATTTCTTCTCGAGTCGGAGTGCCCAGAACCTAGAACAGGAAAGATGTATGAGAAAGCTTGCTTTTAGCACGTGAGACTTGCATACTAATTCTAGCTAGAGTAAGATGGAAAAGAAGTATACCTTAATAATCTCAACAAGCTGGTCCACCGCATTTTCTCCAGGAAACAATGGCTGCAAAGGTTTTGAATAATGAGAAGAGGTGAGACTAAATTCTAGATGGCAAAGTGCCAAAAGGAGCGCCTTCTAGAAGTATATATATGCACACATAAGCAATGCTTACCTGACCAAGAAGAAGCTCAGCAAGAACACAGCCAGCTGACCAAATATCAATTGATGTAGTGTACTCTGTGGCTCCAAATATAAGCTCAGGAGCTCGATAGAATCGAGAGCAGATGTAGGATATGTTTGCTTCACCTTTGACCTGAAGACATGCAATTAGGTTAATCCACAGAATCCATAATGAGAACATAAAACAAGCAACTCACACGCTAAACACTTGGAAGATTTAAGGGTTGCAATTATTAAAGAAAACTGGAAGTACAAAATAAGGGCAATAACATACCAGCACTTTTGCACTTCCAAAATCACAAAGCTTCACCTGGTGAGTGAGGGGATCAACCTGCAGGCAGAAAATAATGCACATAAGAAACTGCTATCCGCTGGCACAATGATTTAGTGGGTATAATAAGCTACGAGAACCTAAATAGCCTAATCAGCAAGCATACCAAAACGTTTTGAGGCTTCAAATCCCTGTGACAAACTCCAGTAACATTGTGAATATATGCCAATCCTCTGAAAATCTGTAACATGACTCACAGTTAACATCAAAACAAGCTTATTCTTTTAACCGAACAGCCTCAGATAGACGCACAACACATACCTGGTATGCGTAAAGTTTGACATAAATAAGTGGCATCGCCTGTTTGGCATTGCTGTAATGCTTTAGCACCCGATACATGCTTTCAGGTACATATTCCATGACCAAGTTGAGGAACAGCTCATTGTTGCTTGTTGTGGAGAAGAAGCAATGCTTCAAGGAAATCACATTGACGTGATCCATCACTCGCATCAGCTGTAATTCACGGTTCTTGTATCTTCTATCCTGTAGAACTTTCTTAATTGCCACGGTCTCCCCAGTCTCCAAGCATTTAGCCTAAACGTAGCCATCAAAGGTCAGCTTTTAAACCCATTGTGTATATCTAATACTTCCAAGTTCACAGATCTATATATATATGCATACCTGGAAAACAATACCAAACGATCCAGTCCCTACAACACGCTCTGCCATGTAACTGATGGTCTGTAACAACACAAAACAATGGTCCAACTCAGTCAGTTCCTAAAGGGGGAGAACAACATATTCAGCCCACATATAAATTCCTCCAATTACAAATAGTTACCTGCTTTGGTTCTCCATTTTTACCCCCAATTGTGGTCGAAATAATGTGCCCGGTGACTGGATCGTTGCCATGGGCAGAAATCTCCTACGAAACAGCAACGATACATCAATAACAGGAAGTTTCCTTTTCAAGAGCGCAAGGAATAAATTGGCATACAAAGGTAAGTAAGCCTTCCACACACAAAACAGCAGAGCAGGAAGAGGTCAAAAGTGGAATGGAAAAAACGAAACACAGGTAGCTTAAAGATGAATCTAGCTGAATATATGTTTTAAGCAAAGCCAACTCCATCTGGCGATCGGGAACCACATATAAAACCAGCCTGAACCATAGAGAAACAAGTGCGATGAAAAGCTCAGTTCACCGGGAAGTTGAAAGATAAGATCTCAGGCGACCAAGATAAGCTGAAAGATTCTAAAACCGGGGGGAGATTAGCCTGCTTGAAGCCAAATAGATATGAGTAGCCGCAGGAAGCGAAGGAGATCTAGATCCACTGACCCCAGAAATAGTAACCAAAGGAGAATTAGGGTTTCTTCGAGGCTGGAAAGGTGAAGGCGGAGCTTGCCAGGCGATTACAGACGAAGCAGATCTAAAAGAAAAAATTCTTCTTCCGTACCCAGTATAGGTGAGTGAACAGAAAAAGAAGCCTAGTAAGCTAAAGAGAAAATAAATCGAAGTAAACGGGAAGAAATCCAGAAGAAGAAAAAACTCCCAGCAGATGAACCTAGACCAAAAGAAATGCAGATGAGTATGGAAGAATTTCCTATTTGGAACCCTAACCAAGAAAGGTCGTAACAAGAGTAATCAACGCTAAACACAAGCAACTTCTGGAATCGAGAACTTTGAGCAGACAGTTGCGAGAAATGCTGTTTTCAGGCGAGAAGATGGAGAAATGCTGTTTTCAAGCGAGAAAACTAAACGGACGTGGCCGGGAGAGAGAGAGAGAGAGAGAGAGGGAATACCTTATCGTCGGCCGGAGCAGCCATGGCTGGCGAGATGGAGGGAGGGGGAGAGAGAGAGAAGGGAGTCGGCAGTCAATCAGTGGATAGCTTTAAGAGGGGAGATCATTGGAGGAGAGAGAGAGAGAGAGAGAGAGAGAGAGAGAGTTGTGTAGTGGTGACCCAAGGAGAGGAAGAAGATGAGATGAGAGAGAGAGAGAGAGAACGGAGGAGACAAGAAGAGGAAGAACAAGACCATGTGATTCCAGCTCTCCCCCCACCACCACCACCTTCCCTGCTTTTCTTCCCTCTTTTCTAATTTTTTATTTTGTTTATTTGTTTTCCCTTCTGTCCGATGAGAGAGAAAGAGAAGAGGAGGAGAGAGAGAATGATGATAAGAGTTTTCCCCTCTTCCTTCCCCTCCCTTTCTTTCTTCCTTCCTTTCTTTGGGTTGGGTTTAGTTTTCCCTTCGCTTCTCTCCCTGTCTGCTACTTTCCGTTCAGCCTACTTGCTTTGCGTTATTTCGGCCGCCGTATTTCCATATTTGCCCTCCTGAGTTGGGTAATATAACGACATGAGGATCGTCATCGTCAAAATTATTGGGGCTGGGCTGGGCTGGGCCGGGCCGGGCCGGGCCGGGCTTAGGATGGGACCTCACAGCCTGTGCCGATGTTCGCCCGCTGCCGCAGTTTTTGAACGCAGTAACTTGTATTAATTAATTCGGTACCAAAACTGGTCTTTGTCCCGCTGGGTCAAATATATAATACGCACACCGTCTACGTTCCATTATACAGGCAGGGTTCCATTCCATCATATCTCAATATTTATATTTGTTTACTTTTATATTTTGGTAAATATTTGTTTAACATTAAGGCATAGTCTCGTTGTTTGTTAAAAAATATTTAGATGAGTTAGTTTTGAATGAGTCATATCTAAAATGTGATAGTTTTACACTTATTTATAATACGTTGTATTATCTTTTTTCCGATTGTGATAAAACCACTCATGTAAACAAAATCAGTTTGCAGGTGCTAGAAGCTTTATGTTTCAGTAATTTGGAAAACCTTCAAGTTGAACTGTAATACACAAAATAGATCGGCGAAGTTCCATAGTGGATCATACAGGATAATGGTATTGCGGTGTTGCGAGTTAAATTCAAATCCACACATTTTCTTATTATCAAGAAGCTTATGCATCAATGAATTGTGGTTCGTTTTCTATTCTATATTTTTATTTGTATATATTCATGAACTTTTTTCATTAGTGTATCGAATTCTAAAATTAGTAGTTTTTTCTGTGAACAAATTAGTATTGCTACTACCAATCAACAAAAGTTTTGGCATAACATTTTCACTAGGAACTACGTGAAGAACAAACTTCAATGTCAAATGAGTAATGAAACTGTTGATGTCAAGGTTAGAGCAGTCTGCTTCAATATGTTTAAGGTCCGGAGAGCGCTAATTTTCCAAAGTCTTTAACCACCTCCAGCTCCGTGCGAACACTTGAAAAAAGGCCCCACGGTGGGCGCTAATTGTTGATGCAAGCTTAGAGTAGCCTGCTTCAATATGTTTAAGGTTTGGAGAGCGCTAATTTTCCAAAGTCTTTAAACACCTCCAACTCCGTGCGAATACCTGAAAAAAGGTCCCGCCGGGGGGTCCTGGTTGGAACCTCCTCCAACGCTCAAATTAGTAACCTGAATGAAACAAAATAAATATGATGGCGTTAGACCTGGTTCGGTCTCACAGTCGTACTTGAGCGTCGTTGACTATTTAATGTCGCCATGTGGAGACTCTCCACAATTCCATGGTTTAGTCCGCCAAATTGAGGGTGTGTTGAGTGCTTAGAGATTTAACACGTTTTGGTAGATCGGGAAGAGAGAGAGAAAACATTTTTTTAGAGAGAGGGAGAGAGAGAGAGGGGGTCAGAAGTGGTTTGAAATGTGTTGTGTGTTGTGTCGAGGGACTTATATGTTGTAAAGAGGGGGGAGGGGTGCCTCCCTATTTATAGGGAAAAGTCGTAGTTGAATTCCTTGATCTACGTCAACATTCACCAACATTCTTGATAATCCCCAAACTGCGAGGCTTGTTGATCGAAGTTGGAAAAACTCTCGATTTCTCAAGCTTGCTGTTGAAAACCGAATTTGTATTGAGGAAAACAGAGTAGCAGGGGAATGAGTGGAGTTGGAAGGTGCAACTTCAACACACAATTAGGGGAAGAGGCTCGATCCAAATAGGTAGCAACTCGCCCACGATTGATGTGGTGAATCAAATGATGATGAGCTCGCTCGTTGATGGACTTGAATCCACGCAAGTAGCAACAAAGACAATCAAAGAGCATGAAAAATCTATGAACTAGGGTTCTTTATTAAACTTCAAAACTGAAACTTACAAAGCAATTGTCGAAGGTTAAATAGCTAACTAGGCCTATGAACGTCTAAAACTTCCTCATTACAATAAAACTCGAAAAGCTCAGCTTAAACAAACAAGTAATACTAATCCGAATTAAACAAGAAAAGTAACTCTGCCTTCAGCTCCAAGTCACCAAACAGTCATCAACGCAATCTTTGAGGCTCTCGATCGATGACTTCCAAGTACGCCACAACTCATCCAATACCTCTTCTCTGTAGGTTAAAATGCATACTTTCATGTAGTATGAAGCTCCATACTCGAATCGTAACCTTCTTCCTGGAATGAAGCTTCAAAGTAGCTATGCCGAACACAGTTTTATACTTAGGCAGATTTTGACAGTTTTCCTGTGTCGAGACAGCCTTTTGTCGAGCCTGAAAAAATGACCTTCCGAGTACCTCCTTGAGATGCCAAACACTCCGGCTCATAGAAGAGAACTTGAGCTTCAAAACAAACTCCTAAACTCACAATTCCATCGACCTAATCGGAAGGGCCAAGTCCGCAAAGTATCCTATCTGAACTCGGCAAAGGACTTGGCCAAAATTCCACATAATTCAATTGAGTTGGATTAACTTCTTGGACAAGCACTTCAAGTTTGGAATTGGGGCAATTCTGAATTGTATCAATTCTACGTTATTCCCTAATACTCGTCAATATTCTTCGTTATGCACCAACAATCCTCAACAATTATGGTATATTAGAAAGTGTACGTATGTAATGGAAAATAAAGGAGTATGGGTATATGGAAAATTGGTAAAGGAATGTACATGATAAATTCCTACGTACATGCATATACTATATGTACGTAAGTAAATGAAAGAATGAGAAAGGAGTAATGTATATGCATGAATGTGTATGTAAATGAGTGAATATGTAAGAAGGAAATGAAAGAAATAGGAAAAAGTGAAGGAAAGTGAATGAAAGTAAAAAAACTGAAGGAAAGTGAAGATAAACAATAATAATATTTTTATAGAATATAATAAGATATAATATATTAATTATATAATAAATTCTTAACTATAACTGAAGTAATATGGTATTTCAATAGGCAGGTCGAAGCAGGTGAATATTAGGTCCATTAGAAACTATGAATGAATTTTCAATGGGTACATTGTGGTTACACTCTTTACTGTTGGGATGATAATGGATTATTTTTTTAAAAAAATGAATTCAAGTCGTATTTAAAGAAGTCATAAAAATTAACATATAATTTTATTTACGTTGGACCCACCTTAAACAAAATCATGACTACGACTTTGCTAACTAAGCCAACTAATAGGTAAGTGAAATAAAAAACTATTCATTTGACTAGGTATACTAAATATACTTAAACCAACCTATTCACTTGAATGTTACAATAACACATCAATGTGATGTGGAATAGAATGGAGAAGTGTAGAGGAGAAGAATAAATAATCAAGTTGCATGCTCATAGAGAATGTAAATAGCATGCTTAAGAGTTATGTATATACTTACAATAAATTTTTGCATACCACATTTTCAAATTTATTATAATTACCATTTAAATATGAAATAATAATGATCCTTGTCAATTGTGGTAAAATTATTAATAATGATCAATTTTTTATGCGAGGTGGTCTATCATTTGAAAAAAAATATTGAGAGCTTATAATCCATTAATATTATAAAATAGGTTGTCATTTCAGAAATTGATATTGAATAGAGTAGTTTTTGCACAAAAATAATTTCAAAATTCTTTATTTTTTAAAATAAAAAGTGACTATTGCTAATGAAAAGTATCTAATTACCTTTCTGTAAATGATCGAAAACATATATATTTAGGTTTCACTTATCAAATTAAGTTTTCGAGCATTGGTGGTGGTTGTCTCTTAATAGGTGTTTAGGTTTTGTCCTTTTATTCTTTGAATTATAACAGAGCTGCCCATCTAGTGGCTATTATGGCTCTTTTACCGGCAGATCAATTAGCATATATTAACACGTCTGATTTCTTCGAGTCTTGTAATATTTATTTTGAATTACCAATCTATCATTGGAAAAAAAATTCCTTGCCTATGAACCGTACCTAATCTAATAAATGATGACCTTGGCGTCGCCTTCGAACCGAGCCACTGCAAAGCCATATTCCAAACACTAGAGGATAGCCTCCCGAAGAACAAGCAGTTCAACACTCATAGGATCATCAATAGCAACAAATTGCATCCCTTTCGCTAAGAAGACTCTCCCTTCCTGGTCCATGATGACCATTCCTCCCGCCGAATGAGAATAACGCTTCGTAGCCCCATTCCACCGACAAATAACTGCATTTGGATTTCTTGCAGCCAAAGACAGAACTGCTTGTGGGGTTTCAACCCCCAAATGTCTGTATCCACGGGATAGGGGAGCGTGGACCACCACCACTCGGCAAACTTATCCCCTCCTAGTATTGTTGGTTGAATTCCCGCATTAGAACTGAGATCCCAAACTGCTTGCCTTAAAAAACAACCCAATTCCGAGATCACCAAATCCACCACAGGATCGCGACAACTACCATAAAAAAATGAAGTTGATGTATCAAAAGCATCAACCTTTTAATGAGGAGTGAAAACGTGTGCCTAGGCAGACCTTGACCAAGATACTCTAGTCCCGAGTGGTCTCATAACGCTCTCGCCACCGGGAAATCGAGAAACAAATGTTCCATTGTTTCCGGCTCAGCCCAACAAACCTGGCATCTAGGATGCACCAGGATTTTTCTCTCAATAAGGGCTTCCGTCGTGGGGAGAACCCGGTGGAAAATTTGCCATAAAAATATTTTCAACTTTGGCGGAATATTGACATACAGATCTAGCTTGGACGATCCATTCAACTAGGGGTGAGCAGTGGGTGGCTTTATGCGGATTTGGGTGGGTTTGGAACCACCCACTATGTGGTGGGTGAAGGAGAAAATGACTCGCATCCATCCAAACATTACATGTAGGGGGGTTGGGTTGGGTGGATTCGATGGGTTTACAACATATATTTAATATGACCACATACTTTCAATAGTTATAAACTTAAAATGAAAGAAATTTTCAAACTAAATAACCTTTAATCCATAAATTAGGCGAACCATTTATTCTACAATATTGGTAATTGTCCACAAATTACAAAATATCTAACTGATAAACATGATATAAGTATGATAATAACTAAGGTTCAAGAAGGCACAAGGCATAAGGCAAACGTTTTGGCCTTGCCTAGTGCCTCATTCGCCTAAGCATTGTGAGCGTAAATAGCTTTTTAACATATAGTCGCAAATTACAATTCCAAATTGATGGAAGGAATGAAGGACGAATCGGTGGTATTTGAGATGGTGCCATTTTGAGGAAGAAAACTGTCTTTTTCTGCCATTTATATTCTAATTATGCTTAAGTGTACCTCCAATTGCTTAAGCACACCTCACAACACAATGCTTTCATTGAAATTGAGAGGAATTTGTGTGATTTTAAGCGTTTCATTTTCGGTAAAGCTACATGTTAGAGCTTTGATGGTTTGAGGTTAAAAATTTGGGTGGGTCGTGGGTCCACCACAGTCCACCCACACTCACCCAAACTTTTGTGGGTCGCCTATGTTACAACCCGCACCCACCCAGATGATAATGGGTGGGTCAATTGCGGGTGGATTTGTGGGTTCAACAACCCAATGCTCACCTCTACATTCAACTAGCAATTGATCGCCATTTTCCACATTGCTTAGCCAACAAGACTGTAGGATGATTGATGGTTTGATATATACACATGTTTTTGTCCACCATTCTTATGCCATTTGAGCCTCATTTCTCGTATCTTAGGCCGATTTCACGCTAGGTTGTTCTCATTTGTGATATCCCAGGTCCTAGTACGTGATTGGAGGTTTGGGAACGAGTCCGGGGTCGATTGGACGAAGGTTGGACGTTTGGCGAGAAGCTGAGGAAACCACACGGCCAGACCTAGCAGCCACACGACCGTGTGGCGTGGCCGTGTGGAATTCCATTATGCGGGCAAAACCACACTGGCCGTGTACCGGATCCGTTGAGGCCGTGTGGAAATCACAGAGATGTCACACGGGCAGGCCAAGATTTCACACGGCCGTGCAGTTCTAGCCGTGTGACGTGCATGAGACCACTTAAGTGAAACGCGACGTTTTAGCCACCACACGGGCAGCTGGGATTTCCACACGGCCGTGTGGCCTGGCCATGTGGTCGGGAAATTTTGGGTTTTAACCCAATTTCGGGTCTTTTGGAAGGGGGATCGAGTTTTTAGCAAAAAACATAGATGTAGAGAGAGAAAGTGCGAAGAACAAACCCTAGGAGCTATTTGGAGTGGATTTCTCACCATTGAAGCCCATATTGCATCTCCAGGAGTGAAGATCGACATCCCAGAGCAGATTATCCTCATCTTTATGAGTATGACTACTCTGATTTCTGTTTTCCTCTCTTTCTATCTATGGAGTAGAACCTTCTCTCACTTGGGTATGAAGAACCCTAGTTCCATGTGTTAGGAATCTTGATTGTAATGACTTGGGATTGATATACTGATTGATTTTGATCGATTGATGCATGATTTATTGAGTCAATTGAAGCCTGATCATCTTTTCTTGATTTCTGCTGCAACCTGAGATAGATAGAATCCGATTAGGTTGTTAGAGCTTCATCAATCGGTAGTGGTAGATTGGCTATACGAGAGTTAATCGATTTACTGCTTTGTACTGGAATCCAATTCCAGTAGTGGAGTTATGCGTTTATTGCCTCAGCAGTCTATCCAGGTGAAGGCTAGTCGCCTGCCGGTTAGTCTGCCTGAGAGGGCTTGGTCAGCTTAAGAGTTTCCAAGCTACTGTCGGATCTTCCGCAGTTTAATCAACAATTAATCAACCCAGGATAATTACAACATTGACCTAACTAAGGAGCTAGGGGGACTCGTTCCCGAGTGACTCTTCCCTTGCTAAAGAACTTTGAACCATTTCCTGCTTCTTACTGCTTTTACTTAAAATCACAATCACTCGACTTAGTTTGCTAGATAATAGATAATCACGAAGTAGGCATTAGATCTAGACCCCGGGTTGACAAATGGAGCTTGCCACTTTACTGCATTTCCGGACTGCGATTACACTTGGTTGCAGTTTGGTGTTGTGTTTTAGCGTGTCAAGTTTTTGGCGCCGTTGCCGGGGACCTTCTAGGTTATTGTGGAAACGTGAAAGTTTGTTACTCTAGCTTTTTCTTTACTTCATTCTCTCTCTTCCACCTTTGTGCCTTCACGGGTTGTGTTTGCATTTTGTGCGCAGTTAGTGCATGACCCGCAACTAGTCAGGTGACTTACTGCCATTAGACCAAGAGCTTGAACGGACTTGTAGGAACTTCAAGCTGGCTTTAAAGGCGCGACTGGCTGTGGAGGAGGCCCTAGCACAGTTGTAGATCAATAAGGAGGAAGACATGGGTGAGCCTCAAGACAACGATGTGGTTGTCCTGGATGAGCACACCATGGGATATTACTGGACCGCCAGAGCCGCAGACATGAGGTCACCCATCCAGCACCCGCAAGTTCCAGCCAATAATTTTGAGGTGAGCACCTCTATCATCACCATGCTGCGCGGCTCAATCGTGTTCCATGGAAAAGAAGGGGAGTGCCCCAGATCGCATCTGCGACGATTCCATGAGCTCATCGATGGGTTCAAGATAAATGGGGTCCCAGCTGATGCCATCCAGCTGAGGTAATTCCCATTCACTCTGGAGGGGCAAGCCAAGGAGTGGTTGGACACTAGGACTCCCGGATCGATCACCACGTTCGCCAACCTGGCGGACAAGTTCCTCACTCGCTACCATCCTTCGTCGAAGACGGCAGACCTACAGAAGCAGATAGCCCATTTTGCACAGGAGGAAGATGATACCATCCGGGACGCATGCGAGAGATACACCAGTCTCTTCCTGAGGTGTCCCAATCATGGGTTCAATGATGCCTTCAAGGTGGGCATCTTCTATCACGCCCTCTTTCCAGAAGACAAGCAGCTTATTGACTCGGTTTGTGGCGGGAACATGCTGACCAAGACGCCGCCGCAGTTGAATCAACTCTTTGAGGAGATGGCAGAGAAAGGGTACGATTGGGATACTTCTAGGAGGTCGAGGCGAGCACCATGCCGGGGTGTATATGATGTGGGCACCCCCTTTTCTGATTTGGTGCAGGTTGTGTCTAAACTGGTCTCAGCCATCGATCGAAATGGGATGGTTTCGGGGACAGGGCAGCAACCGGCAATGCGTTGCTAGTGGTGCGAGAGCGCCCATCATACTGTAGAGGAATGCCAGGCCATGCGTGAGTTCAGTACACAAGCAGGTGAACTTCATCAACAATGTCAGGCGCAGCGACCCTTACTGTAATACCTACAATGAGGGATGGCGCCAACATCCACATTTCTCCTGGAGTGGCATCAGCTATCCAAAGCCACTTGGCTTCCAGGCTCCTGCAGCTAGTTTTCCAAACTATAGGCAGCCATACTAGCCTCGCCCGGGCCCGATGCAGCAATAGCAGCCACTATATCAGCCCAGACAGGGGCAGGCTTTTCAACAGCCCCCTGAGCAGCAGTACCAGCAGCCTGCTGCATCTCCATCAGTCCCAGCACCGGGTGATCCTGTGTCAGAACTGAGGGATCTAGTGACTACCTTGGCCAACAATAGTACCCAAAAGTTCAATAAATTGGAGCAATTCATGGAAGTGGCTGCAGACAAATTCATGGAGATTGAGGCTGGCCAGAGAAACCAGCAGGCACTCTTGCATGATATGGACACCAAGACCGGGCACCTGGCAGATGCTCTTGCTTCCAGACCGGCTGGCACACTCCCTGGCAAACCACTGCCAAAATCCAGAAATCATAAGGAGGGGTTACACGCCATTATGTTAAGAAGTGGGACTGTGACTGCGGATGCACAGCAGAAGAGTGCTAAGAAGGTGACCCAGATCACCCCAAAGCCGGAAGAAGACCTGGTGATGGAAAAGGAGCCAGAGGCTCAAGCTCCAAAGCCACAACAAGTAGTGGCTGAATATAATCCTAAGCTCCCTTTCCCACCAGGATGTACAAAGACAGGCTAGAGGCAGAGTTCGGAAATTTCTTGTCCATGCTTAGGAAGCTGAATGTTCAAGTTCCCTTCATGGAGGCACTATCTCAGATGCCTAAGTATGCGTAGTTTCTGAAGGAGCTTCTCTCGAAGAAGCGGAGGCTGAGCGAGCTGGCCACTGTGGAGCTCAGCGAGGAGTGCTCGGTCATTCTGCAGAACAAGCTTCCGCTGAAGCAGAAGGACCCAGGTAGTTTTACTATCCCGTGCTCTATTGGTAAATGGCATGTAGAGAGGTCCTTGGAGGATCTAGGTTCTAGCTAGTGTTAATGTGATACCTTATAAATTGTTCAAGAAACTAGGCCTAGGTTAACCCAGTGCAACGAGGATGAGTATTCATCGATGTACATGATGGGACCTTAGTCTTGAGAAATGGCGAGGAGCAGATAACATTTTCCTTTGCTAATACTCTCCCACTTCATCGCCTTTGCATGCTGTTTCTCACCAGGAGCACGAGTCTGTCGTGTATCCTTCTGTGCCTCCCATTTTGCAGGATCCACCTCCCATACATTCGCTGCCACTCCCATCCACCCCGTTCCCAAAAGTAAAGATCAAGGAGGAGTGGTGGCCAAAACTGCAGGTAGCTAAGCCTGCTGAAAAGGAAGCGGGAGACCACTATGAGCTGGTCCCGGCTCCTGAGCCTCGACCGCCTTGGCCATCCGAGTATTCACTCGCTTGCATCCTGCCGGATGGCCAGGTCGAGTTGACGAGTGCTAGTGGTCACACCCGTCGTGTGCATGGCCACCATCAGAAGTTGTACCTCAAGAGCGATGTGGATCCGCTCTTGAAGGCACCTGTTCCTACACCTCTCCGAGAATCCACCTTACCGGCGTCCAGCTAAAAGACGGTAAAGAAGCGCTTGTGGGGAGGCAACCCCACCAAGGTTTGTTTTCCTTTTTTTACTTTCGGTCTGTCCACTTGGAACTATGGTTTCTATCATCCAGTGTGTTTTGATGACTCTAGCCCTGCTGACTGGTCCGATTTCCAGTCCCCCAACAGTCCGTATTCCTAGTAACATCGTTTCCCCTTATCTTTCCCTCTGCTCCATTGAGGGCAATGTCGTGCTTAAGTGTGTGTGTGTGGGGGGGGGGGTTTATCTATTGTTGACTGTTAGATGAGTTTGTGTGCTTGGAGCCTAGTCCGCTGTCCAAACCTCGAGATTTGAGGGCTCCAAGTACTGATATTTGCATGATCATATTGGCACTGTAGGTTTGATTGGTGAATCGAATGGCTTTCAAATTGATGCGTGACAATTGGATGGTGACTGAGACAACCTATAATGATGATTGAGACGTGCAGTAGAGTTGTGTAGGGGTTCAGTTTTTCAAATATTTGCTTACCAACTATGACTTGGATTGATCACTTGTTCTTGACAGTCGTTTATGTATCTAGTTCAGGGAATCAGAATAAGAGATAGAGCATATAGGTAGCCATATGAGATTTGAGCCTGCTCGTTTATTTCTTGTGCGATAGATCCCTCTTCCATGATGTGTAGCATTCACGTTGTCATTAGCTAAGATGATGGAGGCATAGGAATAGCCCACGACCAAATTGACTGTCCTGGTGTGTCATACCCCCTAGTCAGCCCCTTTGAGCCGTGTCACTTTCTTTCTTTCGGTCTACAATGGAAAATCACCTTTTTGCATCTCTTAGAAGGTTCCACAGAGTGGTTTTTTCTTGTTCTTTGTTGTTTCTGCTACAAATAATGTGAGGGTTGGAGGTAGTGCTTAAAAGTTGGGCATGTGATTGAAAAATGTGCAGAGGTGGTGGTTCTCTCAAGAAATGAAAAAAAAAGGATGAATGAAAGCAAAAGAGAGCCACTACCAAAAAGTTGAATCATGCTCATTAATTAGTGTTTCTTAGCAGTCTGGCTTGTAAATACTAACATTATTGTGACCTCCTTCACTCTTGTGCTCTAAGGAATTTAAGTAATGCAGAATGGCAGAAAGAAAGTAACTGGTTTGATTGGCTGTGAATGTGTTGGGTTTGGAACTGTGGAACCTTGTGCTATGAATACTTCCACCACCTAAAAGGCTTTTTCCCCATGTCCAAGACCCTAGCCAGTCACTTTAACCTGTGTCTAAGACCTCCAGATTAGTTAGTGGTGACATCCCTCTTGTGAGCTCTAACATTTAGAGGCTGCCATCATGGTGAAGAGACATTAGGATTTGAGAGAATAAGCATGCACATTTTTCACATCAAATTGTCCTGACCCCACTGGTCGAGAGTGAGTGATTCATTTCCATGTTCTTTATGCTCTTTACCCCGGTGAGGACCTAGATGGCTCGGTCTTGATTCTGATGTCTTGAGTTTGATGCATGCGATGACTATCTTGGTTAAGTGTTTGAGTCAAGTCTATGTTGGTTGGTGAACAGAAAGGATTCCTCTTCTTTTACTCGATTTTGCTGCACTCGAATGTCCTCTGTGGTGGTTGTCTAGGTTGCTGTTGAGTTGTCCATATGTCAATGATCAAAAGCCAGTATGATTCACGTGTTCTGTGCCTATATGATATGTCCCCAAAGTTTGTATGATGAAATGTGTTGGCTTACCTTGTATCTGACTTGGTTTGCTTGGGGACAAGCAAACGGTTAAGTGTGGGGGAATTTGATGACTTGATATATACACACGTTTTTGTCCAGCATTCTTATGCCGTTTGAGCCTCATTTCTCGTATCTTAGGCCGATTTCACTATAGGTTGTTCTAGTTTGTGATATCTCAGGTCCTAGTACGTGATTGGAGGTTTGGGAACGAGTTCGGGGTCGATTGGGCGAAGGTTGGACGTTTGGCGAGAAGCTGAGGAAACCACACGGCCAGACCTAGCAGCCACACGGTCGTGTGGCGTGGCCATGTGGAATTCCATTACGCGGGCAAAACCACACTGGCCTTGTACCGGGTCCCTTGAGGCCATGTGGAAATCACAGAGATGCAAAATCTCGTGCTAAAGAGCGTGGAGGTTCGAGTCCTCTTCAAGGCATAATATTGAGAATCACACGGGCAGGCCGAGATTTCACACGGCCGTGCAGTTCTGGCCGTGTGACGTGCATGAGACCACTTAAGTGAAACGCGACGTTTTCACCTCCACACGGGCAGCTGGGATTTCCACGCGGCCGTGTGGCCTGGCCATGTGGTCGGGAAATTTTGGGTTTTAACCCAATTTCGGGTCTTTTGGAAGGGGATCGAGTTTTTGAGCAAAAAACAGAGCTTTAGAGAGAGAAAGTGCGAAGAACAAACCCTAAGAGCTATTTGGATTGGATTTCTCACCATTGAAGCCCAGATTGCATCTCCAGGAGTGAAGATCGACATCGCAAAGCATATTATCCTCATCTTTATGAGTATGACTACTCTGATTTCTGTTTTCCTCTCTCTCTCTCTATGGAGTAGAACCTTCTCTCACTTGGGTATGAAGAACCCTAGTTCCATGCGTTAGGAATCTTGATTGTAATGACTTGGGATTGATATACTGATTGATTTTAATCGATTGATGCATGATTCATTGAGTCAATTGAAGCCTGATCATCTTTTCTTGATTTCTGCTGCAACCTGAGATAGATAGAATCTGATTAGGTTGTTAGAGCTTCATCAATCGGTAGTGGTAGATTGGTTATACGAGAGTTAATCGATTTACTGCTTTGTACTGGAATCCAATTCCAGTAGTGGAGTTCTGCGTTTATTGCCTCGGCAGTCTATCCAGGTGAAGGCTAGTCGCTTGCCGGTTAGTCTGTCTGAGAGGGCTTGGTCAGCTTAAGAGATTCCAAGCTAATGTCGGATCTTCCGCAGTTTAACTAACAGTTAATCAACCCAGGGTAATTACATCCTTGACCTAACTAAGGAGCTAGGGGGACTCATTCCTGAGTGACTCTTCCCTTGCTAAAGAACTTTGAACAATTTCCTACTTTCTTACTATTTTTGCTTAAAATAACAATCACTCGACTTAGTTTGCTAGATAATAGATAATCACGGAGTAGGCAGTAGATCTAGACCCCGGGTTGACAAGTAGAGCTTGCCACTTTACTGCATTTCCGGACTGCGATTACACTTGGTCACAGTTTGGTGTTGTGTTTTAGCGTGTCGATGATAGACTAATTTGATAGTGAAAATCTCATCACATGTGTCATACTAGATCATCATATCCTCCACATAATGACGAGGGAGCAGAATAGCTTTGATGGCATGAAAAGTGAGTGGGTCAAACCATTGACGAAGTTTGATATCACACCACTGACCCTCCCCTTGGCAAATAAATTCAACCACTTTTGGGTCACCACCATCTGGAAGATCTTGAGGATTATAAATAGGGAGATGGGGGTGCAGTCGGGGGATCTAACTCGAGTGAAGCAACGAGGGGGATATGCCATTACCAATCTGCCATCAAAGATCCTATACGAACAGCTTGCGGCCGTAAAGGATACTCTGACATCCCCAAGATGGACGAGAGCGCGGAGTAGCGGTGAGGAAAGTTCTGGTTGGGAAATACTTCCCTTTGTATACTTGGGCAAGAAGAGAATGAGGGTCATTTATAATATTCCATCCAATCTTAGCCAAAAGCTCCTGATTGAGATGCTCAAATCGGCGAAACCCCATTCCACCATCGTGGTTACTGCGTCACGTATTCCGCCACGACATCCGCCTTATCCGAGAATGACCCTCTTCAAATCCCCACCAGAACCTCACCACATGCTTGTCTAACAGGCGACAAAGAGATAAGGGAAGCTTGAAACAGGATATTACATGTAGCGGCAAATCCAGTGCAACCGATTTGATTAGTGTCTCCTTTGTCGCCCGAGAAAGTGTCCGCCGCTTCCATCCCTGTAGTCTATCCAACAATTTTGCCTAAAAAAAATGGAAGATAGCCATTTTAGATTAGGCTATTAAATTGGGGAGTCTGAGGTATTTATCCTGAATCCCCACAGCCCCAACTCCAAGGATTTGAGCCAAAACTCTTGATTTGGCAATGCAACATTTTTGCTAAAGCAAACGGCCGATTTATCCAAGTTAACCCGCTAGCCACTAAGTTCGTCATACTCATTTAAAACCTCAATCAGATTATCGCACTCCCGCAACAAATCTCTGTGGAATAAGTAAGAGTCATCTACAAAAAAACATATGCGAGATCCTAGGAGCTCATGGGGCAACTTTAACCCCTTCCAGTTTTCCTGCTTGAATGGCCTTCCGAAGGAGAGTTGCGAAATCATCCTTGCATATTACAAACATTAGAGAGGATATCGGGTCAATTTGACTAGTGACGACAACAGGTCTAAATGGGACGGGTAGTAGTATTCCCGTATCCTGCCCCGCCAGCCATAATAGCGACCCGTCCTGTCCCACGCCCCGCGATGGGTCAGCATATTTGTCCCCGTGCATTGCCCCGTGCCGGGCAGGTTATACTCGTTCTGCCCCATCCATGACATTATACAACACTTTGATCATACTCGATCATAAACTGAACATATGAATAAGAATGAAAAATCAACTCCAAATAAAGATAAAACTCAAGGTTATTGATGAGTAATCCTACCAAAAAGACAAATAACAATCCATCGTCTCAAAAGCTCACTCATTCAAAGTCGTTCATTAAAGTTTCAAGTTTCATAAAATAAACTAGAACTCATTCTTCCTCCAAAACATCGCAGCCTAGCAATCAACAACCATATTCCATGGGTACTAAACTACTAATGGGAGAATTGACACGCTAAAACACAACACCTAACAATGGCCAAGTGTAACCAATGAAAGGGACTGCAGTATAGTGGCACAAGTAATAAATATCGAATCCACGGGTCTCTAGAGTTACTATTACTCAGCTTCAGTTCATTATCTAGCAAACTAGATTAAGGATTGATTTATAAACTACTCTACTTACTACTCTACTAATTACAAGTTGGGAACTCACTTAGGTATGATTCCCCCTAGCTCCTCAATTAGGTCCAAGTTGCAATTACCTTTGGTTGATCTACTGTTGATTAAACTGCGGAAGATCCTAAATTAGCTTGGAATCTCTTAAGCTGACCAAGCCCTCTCAGTCCAACTACCCGGCAGACGACTAGTCTTCACCAAGATAGAAAGCTGAGGCTATGAACACAGAACTCCACTACTGGAATGAATTCCAGTACAAAGCAGTCAATTGATTGACTCTCGCACAACCAATTCACCACTATCAATCAAGGAAGCTCTCTTAACCTAATCAGATTCTATCTATCATAGGTTAAAGCAGAAATCAAGAGAATTTGATCAAGATTCAATTGACTTAATAAATCATGCCTCAATCGATTATAATCAAACAATATAGCATCCAAAACTTCATACAAGAAAGATCCTAACACATGGAACTAGGGTTCCTCAAAACCTAAGTGAAGGGAAGTTACTCCATAGAGAAGAGAGAGACTGCAGAAATCTGATCTAGATCTTCAATTTCCATCTCCAAGCTTGATTCCCGAGCTCCAATGGCGAAGAAATCCTCCAGAATAGCTCCAAGAATGTTCCCAAGTCGCTCTCTCTCTCTAGGGTTCGTCCCTTGGGTGTTTGGGAACAAAAAACTCAGCTCTCCCTTTCTTATGGCTCGAATCTGCCTAAAAAACCCGATTCTGGGTGAATTACGGGCTGAATTACGGTCGTAATTCTTCCATGCCCGTATTTTTCCCAAAACACGCGTTTTGGTTAAGTTTCAGTGCACCCAAAGCTCCTCTCGGCAGTGAAAATACGGGCATGGGAGGTGAAAATACGGTCGTAATTCTCCTGCCCGTAATTCTTCCTCCGCTCCTGTTCAAAGCTTCGTTTCTCCCTCGTCCGGACTCCAAATCAGTCGCCGTTTGAACCCAGACGCTCGTAGTTTCGTCCTCTTTCTTTTCATAACAAACTTCCATGATAAATTGTCCATAATATGAGGTAGAAATCCATTATTCCTCAGGTCATGCTCGTGTTTCTTCTCTCGAATTGCCAAATGATCTCCAATTGACTTGAAACTTGCGCCTACGCTTCACTTTACGTGTTAGGACCTGAAATGTGACAAAGGAACACAACCTAGCATAAAATAGTCCAAGAAAGCAGAAACTCAAGCCAAAATGATCAAGAAACGAGGGTGCAAACATGTGCAAATCCGATGTTATCAAATTCCCCCACACTTAACCGTTTGCTTGTCCCCAAGCAAATCTAACTCAAACCAATGCAGCTCTCCAGAACTCTATAGCAACAAACAACCCCGATCGTCGGTAGAGGATTTCCTAGATCATATAGCAGCTTACGAGGTCAACTGGTCTTCTAAGACGTCCCCTATCTCTCTCAATGCGAGTACTAGACTCAAGCCAGGATCATGAGAAGAAGTGGAAGTAAGACAGCCAGTTCATGGATAAAGGGACTCAGACCATTCACAACCAAGGACTCGTTGTATCGGGGGTGCTCTTTCACTTCATTTGACCGTTGGAACCCCTTTTTCTCACTTTCATTTACATTTTTTTTCCTTTCATTTGGTGGGGTTCCAACTGCAGTCTTTTGCACGGCCGACCCTTATTAGTCGAGCAAGAGCAATTTCTGTACATCTGGCGCTCGCCAGAGTACTTCTTTTAATGCCAAAACACAACACCAAACTACGACCAAGTGTAATCGCAGTTCGGGAATGCAGTAACAGGCAAGTTCTATTATCAACCCGGGGTCTAGATCTACTGCTTACTCCGTGATTATCTATTATCTAGCCAACTAAGTCGAGTGATTGTTGTTAAAACGAAAAGCAGTAAGAAAGCAGGAAATGGTTCGGTTTTCTAAAGCAGGAAAGAGTCACTCGGGAATGAGTCCCCCTAGCTCCTTAGTTAGGTTCAATTGTAATTACCCTGGGTTGATTTACTGTTGATTAGACTGCGGAAGATCCGACAGTAGCTTGGAATCTCTTAAGCTGACCAAGCCCTCTCAGTCTAACTTCCCGGCAGACGACTAGTCTTCACCGCGATAGAAAGCTGAAGCAATGAGCACAGAACTCCACTACTAGAATTGGATTATAGTACAAAGCAGTAAACTGGCTAACTCTCGTATAACCAATCTCCTACTATTGAATGAAGAGGCTCTAACAACCTAATCAGATTCTATCTATCTCAGGTTGCAGCAGAAATCAAGAAAAGCTGATCAGACTTCAATCAATTCAATAAAAATGCATCATTCGATTAAAACCAAACATTATAATCATCCCAAGTCATTACAATCAAATCCCTAACACATGGAACTAGGGTTCTTCATACCCAAGTGAGATAAGGATTCTACTCCATAGAGAGAGAGAAGAAAACAGTAATCAGAGTAGTAATACTCATAAAGATGAGGAAAATCTGCTCTGGGATGTCAATCTTCACTCCTAGGGACGCGATCTAGGCTTCAATGGTGAGAAATCCACTCCAAATAGCTCCTAGGGTTTGTCCTTCACTCTTTCTCTCTCTAAAACTCTGTTTTTGCTCTAGAAACTCGAATGCCTCTTCCTTGGCTCGAATCTGCCTCCAAAAACCCGATTCTGGGCGAAATACGGGCAGAATTACGGTCGTAATCACGGCCTGCCCGTAAATCGCCCAAAATGCACGTTTCACTTTACTCTGATGGGGGAGGAATTACGCCCGTAGTTACACAATTACCGCCAGTAATCAGTTAATTACTGTCGTAATTTGGAGGATGCTTGCCCGTAATTTTATTGCCGAGAGGAATTCTGGGGTAAATAGGCTCGACATTGGTTTTACGGGCATGCCTGGACCAATTACGGTCGTAATTTGGCAGGGGTTGCCCGTAATTTGTTTTGTGAATCGACACCTGACCTCCAACTGACCCGAAACTTGCGCCTATGCACCTCTTTACTTGCTAGGACCTGAAATACGACAAAACAACACAACCTAGCGTAAAATAGGCCAAGGAACAATCAATTCGAGCTAAAATGGACAGGAAACAAGAGTGAAAACATGTGCAAATATGATGCTATCAAATTCCCCCACACTTAACCGTTTGCTTGTCCCCAAGCAAACCAAGTCAGGCACAAGGTAAGCTCACATATTTCAATCAACCAACATTGGGGACAAGTCATAAAGGCACAAAACACGTGAATCGTACTGGTTTTCAAACATCAATACATGAACAACCTCAATAGCAACCTGGACAACCACCACAAAGGACATTCGAGCGCAGCAAAATCGACTAAAGGAAGAGTCTCCCTTCTGTTCACCAACCAACCTAGACTTGACTCAGCCACTTACTCAAAACAGTCACCTCGTGCATCCAACTCAAGACATCAGAATAGAGACCAAGCAATCTAGGTCCTCACCGGGGTACAAGAGTATAAAGAATATGAAAATGAATCACTCACTCTCGACCAGTGGGGTCAGGACAATTTGATGCGAAAAATGCGCATGCTATTTCTCTCAATCCCTAACATCTCTTCACCATGATGGCAGCCTCTAAATGCTAGAGTTCACATATGGGGTGTCACCACTAACTAATCAAGAGGTCTTAGACACATGTTCAAATGACTGGCTAGGGTCTTGGACATGGGGAAAAGGCCTTTTAGGTGGTGGAAGTATTCATAGCACAAGGTTCCACATTTCCAAACCCACACAATCACAATCAAACAAACCAGTATTTCCTTTCTGCTATTCAGCATTACTCAATATCTCAAGAGCACAAAAGCGAAGGAGGTATAAATGTTAGCATTTCCAAGCCAGACTGCTAAGAAACACTACTTAATGGGCATTATTCAGATTTTTGGTAGTGGCTCTCTTTTGCTTTCAATTTTCTTTGTTTTTCTTTTCATTTCCTGAGAGAGCCACCACTTCTGCACATATTTCAATCACATGCCCAACTTTTAAGCACTACCTCCGACACTCACATTAATTTAAGCAGAAACAGCAGAGAACATGTAAAAACCACTCTGTGGAACCTTCTAAAAGATGAAAAAGGGTGATTTTTCATTGTAGACCGAAAGAAAGGATAACACACGGCTCAAAGGGGCTGACTAGGGGATATGACACATCAGGACAGTTAATTTGGTCGTGGGCTAATCCTATGCCCCCATCATCTTAGCTGGTGACAACGTGAATGCTACACATCATGGAAGAGGGATCTATCGCACAAGAAAGAAACGAGCAGGCTCAAATCTCACATGGCTACCTGTTTAAGCCTGGAAAGTACCGGGCGGTTTGTGAAGCTCACTGACTCCGTGCGGTCTTGGGAGGATGAGAGGCGACCTTCGAAGTCCTGCAACAAAGGTCCTCAGGGGAGCCCTGGGACCTCCTCCGATGCTTAAGTTAGTGAGAGAAGTGGGCAGAGTAAACTAGAGAGAGAATGGGGTAGATAGAAGTTACCATAAATGTGATCCGTTGGTGGGTATTTATACTAGTTGAGCCTTAGAGTGAGGACAAGTTACGTTATGTCTGGCGGTCTGACGCCGTGTCGGGCGGTCCTCAACCGCCTCTGACTTCTCATAAATGCTTGGTCAGATCCGTACTTCGCTCAGTATCCGTACCTTGTTGTCAGGACGTTGACTATATCCCCTGTCGGGCGTCCTGCTTTGTTTCCGTTGTATGCTAGGCGGTCTTATTAGGTGCGACCCATACACCGCCTATCAATCCTCTGGATTGGGCTTGTTCGCTTTATTGGGCTTTTTAGTGGTCATGGGCTCAGAGGCCCAAATGCTTTAATGATTGTCCCAACATTTGCCCCTTAGGCGTGAGAGGCTTTAGGTTCGCGCGGCTAACTGATTGCCTTGGTGTCATTAAGCGGTTCAGGGTCGTCTTGCCCATGACCGCCCACTTGCCCCTGGTCGTGCGTTCGTGGAGTCGGATCGCCTGAGGGGCGGTTTTATGGCGTGCGCGTCTCTTCGAGTGACTGGGTGAGTGCCACGCGCTGCACCTCGAAGGTAGCGCTCTGACGCGAGGAGGTGAAGCGTCATCCTCGGTTTTGGAACCCCTTTTCTTTTATTTAAATGGCCTTGGGAGAGCCTTTTTCCGCCATTTTTGCTTCCTCTTTTGGAAAACTGCTCGTCTTCTTCCTCTCTTCTTCTCCGACAGAGTTGGAGCTCTCCCCTTGGTCGGGCTTTATAAACGCGAGCTTCCTCAGGTAAGTTCCTCGGCTTCTTTGCATTTTGCGTTTCGGTTTCTTCTTCTTCTTTCCTCTAACTTCGCTGTTCTTTCTCGATTTTCGCGTGATCGCGCTCTTTGGTCGGCGTTTGCTGGTTCGAACTTCGGTCGGCGGGTTTGGTGTCTATTCCGGCGGCGTCTGAAGATGTCAAGCGACGATCGAACTCCCTCCGCCGCGGCTGGAAGCGACGCCGCCGCCGCCTTCGAGGCCCCCCTCTTGCATGCGACCTCCGAGGCGGTCCCCGAGAAGAATCAGGCCGCTACGAGGGTTCCCTTGTCGCCTTCCGCTCCTTTGAGAAAGAAGGCGGGGCCCTCTGGAGGAGCCGCCTCTTTTTCCCAAGGTATGACCCGCTCTTCCCCCACTCGAACCGCCTCTGAGTGCGTGTGGGATTTATCCGAGCTAGAATTATACATTGGGAGTGGTTTTGAATTGCGCGATTGTCTTGTCGGAGTTGATTTAGATTTAGATAACTCTATTGCTAACATCCGCCCTGTACCAGCTGGGGGTATTGCCACTTCATCCGCGGTTGGGGATAACATGGGTGATTTTGGTCGGGTAGATTTAGATAGTTTGTCACTGGACGAGGACGAGACTGTCGACAGTGAGGGTGTGCGCTCAGAGGCGCATCTTAGTACGTCCTCCTCGTTAGAAATAGTGGAACCCGCAGGATCGGAACCGCTTCCTATTGCTGCGAAGGACTCTGTGTATACTGTGCTTCGTCACGATGGTATGTGGGGCGGTCAACCGGTTCCCGCCGACGTGTTTGCTATTGGTCAGAAGCACAAGACGGTTTTCAAGCCCGAGCAGGTGCTTTTTCGCCTGAGGTCGCTTAATCTTCCTTCTGATTGGCAGTACGCTGCGCCTTCAGAAGAGAGCCTCTCCGGGTCTTGTCCAGTTGGGTGGATTCCCATACATGTGGAGCAAGTAAAACTCGGTCTGCGGTTTCCTTTGGACCCTATTTTGACCAAGACGTTGCATTTGCTTGGTTGCACATTGGGACGGCTTTCACCGACCATTATTTTTCATTCGGTGATGTATCGGTTTGCGTGTGACCGCCTGAAGGAAGAACCGTCTTTTGATGCCTTTCGGATGATTTACAATATTCATGATTCGACTAACTGCTGGTCGATTGGGAGGCGGGAAGCTTATGTTGGGTTTATCAAAGGGTCGCCCAAGTTGGATTCGCCGTGGTATAGGGAGTTCTTTTTTGCCCGACCATCTTGGAAATGGTATGACGGGGATTCGGAGCCGCTGACTGGGTATGCGGTTGGTACCAAGGACGCGTGGTGTGCGTCCACCCAGTTTCCCCAATCGGTGAAGGATCACGTGAACCGTATCGTTGAGGGTTTTCAATTACGGGTGCGACACAGCGGTCCGGAGAGTGCGTACCAGCACGTTCGTGGTTTTTATGGTTAGTGATGAACTTCCTGATTGTTTATGTGTTCCTCCTTCTCATGTCGTTTTACTTATGCTTTCTTTTTGCAGGGCTGCGGGATCTTGCTGCTGCCAACCGCCCGAAAGCAAAGAAGAAGGTAGTGAAGACGAGGACGGAGACCGCTTCCTCTCTGGATACGACTGTTGACCGCGCTGCTCCTCCAACCGCTCCGACAGTGGCTCCAAGCTTGGCGGTCGAGGGAACTTCTGTCTCTGTTCCAGTGACCAGAGCCTCTGGGAAGAGACCGCAAGAGCCGCTTGTCTCCGCGGCGGCTGCCAAGCGTGGAAGGGTAGGAGCTTCTCCCGCCAAATCTGGAGTTCATCGTGGGAAGACCGCTCAGAAGTCCGATCAGACGCAGTCTGTGGAAGTCTCTCCTTTGGCGGCTACTGACACTGAGGCCGCCGAGCTGACTCTGCATACCGTCAGTGACCGCCTGGTCATGCCTTCGGAGTATACTTCTTCCTCGGAAGGATGTAACCGACGGTTGGCGGGGATTGCCTCTCAGTTTTTCTTCTCAGTGAGTATGGTTGATTATCTGTTAGCCAGTGCTTTAGATAAGTTATGTTTTGGTTACTGACGTCGATATTGCGCTTTGCAGGCGCAGATCGGGTTTTCGCAGATCATTATGCTGAATGACAGCTTGTCGAAGACCGTGGATGAGAACACAGTCGAGATTGCTAAGTTGAAGAAGAGCCTCCATGAGGAGCGGGCAACACTGAAGGCGGAAGTGCGGTCAGATCTGGAGCGCGGTTTTAAGGAAAAGTTGGCGAAGCAGAAAGATGAGCTGGCAGCGGAGAAGGCAGCGCATCAGGCGGTTCTCAAAGAGAGGGATGGACTTTTAGCGAAGCTTCAGCAGTCAAAAGAGATTGAGAAGACTTTGTTGGAGGAACAAGAGTTTTGAACAAAGAGGTGGCCGACCTCAAGCTGGAGAAGACCGCCCTGGTGGAGAACCATGAAGCGGAGGTGGCCGCCGTTCGTGCTGAAGCAGGTCCTGCTTACGTGGCGTCGGCTGAGTTCGAAACTTTGGATAAAGCCAAATATAAGAAGATTGTGGGCGATGTCGTGGCCGCCATTCGCCACCTGTTACGCCAAGAGGCTCCCGATGTGGCTTGGGACGCAAACCTGGTCTGGGATGCGGTTGGCGGTTGGACTGATGCGGATGTGAACTCCGAAGCAAGTGATGAGGAAGAGGGAGAAGAAGAAGAAGAAGGGGAAGCAGCGGATGAGGAGGAAGAAACCGCCCAGGGTGGTGATGCGGCCAGCGGGGGATCACCGGGAATTTGATTTCCCTTTAGCTTTTTCTTTATTATCAGAACAATCTTTGGCACGGCATTTTCGCTTTTCGTTGTGTGAACATGTTACTTTGACCGCATGTGGCGGATTTTTGTTTTCCTTGGTGAAAAACATATTTTGCTAGACCGCGTTGGGACGGAATTATGTGATAGCATTTTCTGACTTGTGTTACTTATATTGGCACGCATACGGGTGCGTAGTTGTCTTTCCCCTTAAGGGTCGCCTTGTGAGCAGGCGGCCTCGGGAGTCCTACCTTCAAGGGAGGCGAATTTTTAACAAGAAAGTTGTTATTTTTCCCGTTTGTGTTTTGTTGGCCGTTGGCTTTGTTGATAGTATGGATGATTACTTGCTTGTGAATGGCGACAGGTCGCACTCGTTGAGAGGGAAAGACATGCAACTAGAGGCCATGTGGTACCTCTTTGCGCGAGTTGTTCAAGTAGTCCCCGGATGGTGTCTGTTTCTTGGTTCGTTGTACAAAATGCAAGTGTATTACTTTTGTGAAAAGGCGGTCACTCGATAGCGACCGATACACTGTTGTAAGTGGAAGGAGTGTTCCTTGACCACTAACTAGATGTGAGCAAAAGTAGTCACCAGATGGCGACTATTACATGATTGCGAGTGGGGGGAGACTTCCCGCACCACTAAAATGTCCTATTAGTCATACGAGGGGCTTTAGACCGCCTCTGAATAATACTTCCTTAGATGCATTCCGTTCCAAGTTTTGGATACGGGGTCGCCCTCCATGGTGGCGAGTCTGAAGGTGTTGGGACCTGTCTTTTCTCCAATGAGGAATGGGCCTTCCCAGGTAGCGGCCAACTTTCCGTGCTCGTCCTTCTTCTGGAAATCTCTTTTGAGAACCATATCTCCTTCCTCAAGGGGGCGTGGCTTCACTTTCTTGTTGAAAGAGGTAGCCACTTTTGCCTTTTCGATGAGGATGCGTTCCAGAGCCGCATCTCGGCGGGACTCAATCATGTCCAATTGCTCCAAGAGCTTCTGGTGGTTAGACTCCGGGTCGTATGCTTGAACACGCAGGGAGGGAAGATTCAGCTCCTCGAGGGCGACCGCTTCAGCACCATATGTTAGAGCAAAAGGGGTTTCGCCCGTAGCGGTTTTGTGAGTCGTGCGGTGCGCCCACAGGATATGCGGGAGTTCGGTTACCCATGCCCCTTTGGCGTCCTTTAGACGCCTCTTCAGTCCTTGGAGGATCAGCTTGTTGGATGCTTCAGCTTGGCCGTTCGTCTGTGGATATGCCACAGAGGCCATTGTGCATGTGATGCGGTTTCTGGCACAGAAATTTTCGAACGGCCTGCAGTCGAATTGCGTACCGTGGTCGGTGACGATTGACTGCGGGATGCCAAAGCGAATCATGATATTGTTGAACACGAATTTCTGCACTCGTGATTGTTTCTAGCGGTTCGGCCTCCATCCATTTGGTGAAGTAATCCACTGCTACCACCAAATACTTCCTACCCAACGGAGCCGTGGGAAAGGGACCTAGAAGGTCGAGACCCCACCTAGCGAACGGCCAGGGTCCCACGACGCTCTGTAGCTCGGAGCTAGGCAGGTGATGTTTGGCGGCGTGGATTTGGCACGCATGGCATTTCCGAACGATGTCTGAAGCATCCTTTTTGACCGTGGGCCAATAGTATCCTTGCAGGAGGACCGTTCTCTCGAGCGACCTGGGGCCCGCATGAGTCGCGCACGTTCCCTCGTGAATTGCCCGAAGCGTCCACTTCGCTTCTTCCGGGCCGAGGCACTTCAGGTAGGCGCCGGAGAACAATCTTTTGCACAGTTGCCCGCCAATGATGGTATACCTTACTGCCTTTCGTTTGAGTGCTTTCCGCTCAACGGGGTGCTGTGGGGTAACATCATGTTCCAAGTATTGGAATATGGACGTTCGCCAGTCGGATGCGTCCCCTATTGCCATGACTTCTCCTGGGAGGTCTCCCTCTTTGGTAACCGTGACGTGGCGGTCGCCTTCGAAGTCCATAGCGGTTGCCAGCTTGGAGAGTGCATCGGCATGCTGGTTGTCGTCTCTTCGAACGTGCTCGAGCTTCCAGGAGCTTAACTGTGCTAGGGCGCTCTTGACCCTGCCGGCTAGGACGGCTAGCGCCTCTTCCTTGATCTCGAATGCCTCATGCACTTGTTTTACCATCAGGAGGGAGTCAGAGTAGATATGCACGTCGGATGCGCCCATATTGGTGAGCACCATCAGTCCATTGATGAGGGCTTCGTATTCTGCGACGTTGTTGGTCTTGATGTCTCTAAACCGTAGAGAGATTTCGTGGATGACTCCGTCGGGCGACTCTATGACTATCCCTGCCCCCGAGGCGGTTTTTCCCGCTGCTCCATCAACGTGCAGACGCCAGATCTGGTTGCGCTCCTCGGAGGGAGGAGAGATGATAGAGAAGCCTTCGGCGATAAAATCGGCCAGGACTTGGCCCTTGATGGCTGGTCTTGGAGCATATTCAATGTCATACTCGCTGAGTTCGACCGCCCACTTTGTCAGTCTTCCCGATGCGTCCATGCCCCGCATGACACTTTTGAGAGGCAGATTGGTTAACACCGTGATGGGGTGTCCTTGGAAGTACGGTCTTAGCTTTCTAGCTGCTGAGGCGATGGCGAGGACCGCTTTTTCGACCGGCATGTATCTTGTCTCGGCGGGGAGAAGCGCTTTGCTCACGTAGTAGACGGGCTGGTCAGAACCATCTTGCGCTCTTCGTACTAAGGCGGAGCTCACGACCTGTTCCGACACCGCGAGGTAGAGATAAAGCCGCTCGCCACCTACAGGGGCGCTCAAGATTGGGGGCGAGCTGAGCTGGTTTGTTAATAGAGCGAAAGCTTTGTCACATTCAGCGCCCCACTGAAGTTTTGAGGCTGACTTCTTCAGCATTTGGAAGAAAGGGGAGCACTTGTCTGCAGACCGCGGAATGAATCTTCCCAATGCGGACATCTTGCCGTTGAATGCCTGGATTTCCTTGATTGTTTTCGGCGGCTTCAGGTTGCGGATAGCCTCGATCTGCTTCGGACTGGCTTCTATTCCTCGCTTTGTGATCATGAAGCCAAGGAATTTTCCCGCTTCGGCCCCGAAGACGCATTTGAGTGGATTGAGCCTCAGATTCTTCTGTCTCATGGTTTTGAAGGTCTCCCGTAGGTCGGAGAGGTGGTCGCTGGCTTTCTTGCTCTTGACTAGCACGTCGTCGACATAAGCTTCCACGTTCCTTCCCATTTGATCTCTGAAGACCGCATCCACCATTCGTTGATAGGTTGCCCCTGCGTTCTTGAGTCCGAAGGGCATGACCACATAGCAGAAGTTGCCCATCGGGGTCATGAAGGCCGTCGCTTCTTGGTCGCCCTCCACCATCTTGATTTGATGGTACCCCGAGAACATGTCAAGGAAGCTGAGCGCTTCATGGTTGGCGGTTCCATCGATCAGCTGATCAATGCGTGGGAGAGGATATGCATCTTTAGGGCAAGCCGCATTGAGGCTGGTGAAGTCGATACACATTCTCCAGGTGCCCCCTGCCTTGCGCACGAAGACTGGGTTTGAAAGCCAAGTGGGATACTTTACCTCTCGGATGAACCCCGCCTTGAGCAGTCTCCGAACCTCTTCTTCGAGAGCTATTTGTTTTTCAACGGATAGGTGTCTTCTCCGTTGCTGTATAGGCCGTGCTTTGCTTTTGACGGAGAGATGATGTTCAGAGACATTTCGGGGGACGCCGGGCATGTCTTCCGGTCCCCAGGCGAAGAGGTCTTGGTACTCTCGGAGGAGTGTCAATAGCTTCCGGGCCTCTTCAGTGGCCAAATGTGCTGAGATGCGAACGGTCTTGTCTGGTTGATCTTCGTTTAGGGGAACCGCAATATCTCCTTCTACGGCTTCAGGTCGGGGAACGTCGTCTCTGGCGTCGACGAGGTCGACCTCCAGGCGTTCAATGGTCGCTTGATAGCACTCCTTTGCCTCTTTCGCGTTGCCTCGGACGCGTCCTGTCTGCCCTCCACTTGGGAATTTCAGCATTTGATGGCATGTGGAAGCAACCGCCTCGAATGAGGCCAGGAAACCGCGTCCCAGGATGGCGTTGTAAGCTGAAGGACAATCCGCTACATGGAACTCTACCTGCTTGGTTTTGGTGATTCCTCCTTCGCCTATGGTGACCTTGAGTGTGATTGACCCAAGGACACGGACCTTTGTCCCCGAAAACCCTACTAAGCTGGTGTTGGAGGGGTTGAGGTCTTGGATACTCTTCTTCATGCCTCGGAGCGCTGAGTAGAAGAGGATATCGGCGGAGCTCCCATTGTCGACGAGAGCTCTTGTGACTTTGAACTTGTCGGTTCGGAACGAGATGACTAAGGGGTCTTCTGAGTTCTCCTCTTTGGCTAGCTCTGAGGGAAGGAAGGTGACGTCCGACGGCACCTGGCGTTGGACGTTTAAGCAGTGGCTTAGGCGGTCGGCCTCCGCTCTGGGCCGCTTCCTACCTCCGGCGATCGTAATGATCTCCATGCCGTCGTCATCTCCCCTTGGGGGTCGGTACGCGGGAGACTGCCTCTGTGGCGAGGCGTTCTTGTTCCTTGTGGGCGATCTGGACCTTTCTTTGCGAGCTCTTCTTGGTTTGTCCGCCTCCGGGCTGAGGGAATCTTCCCTTCCTTCTTGAGAGTAGCCCCGATGACTTCGTCGTGTTTCGAGGCGGTTACGCAGATCCCCAGGAGCTAAGTACTTCAAGCTGGCTTTGAACTCTCAGCACTCCGTGGTGTCATGAGTCGCCATTTGATGCCAGTCGCACCACTTTTTTCCTTCTTGCGAATCCTGTCCGGAGGATGCTTCCGGTTTTCTCCCGCTCCTTCGTCTTTCTCTTCCTCTTTCTCGTTCGGTGGAATAGACCTCTCTTTTACCGTCGCGGTCTGCGTACCGGTTGCGATACGCTTTCCGTTCAGGAGACCGCTTTCCTCGTCAAGCGTCCGACCGCTCTTGTGGGTCGTTTCGGGATCGTCCCTGATGGCTTCTGTCGTCGATGGCGAGAGCTTCTTCGAGCAAGATAGCTCTTCTTACCAATTGATCTAAATCTGACCATGACGTTAACATGGCTTCCTTTTTTATCAACGTTCTCTTGAGCTCGATGCTGGTCGTTGATATCCTGAGGTTTCCGGCGGCTACGACCGAAGAGATCCCGTCGATTTCGCAAGCGATCGCATTCCATCGGTCGTAGAACTCCGCAAGCGACTCCTCTTTCCTTTGTATGCAATTTATGAGTGTCGAGACCGTGAGTTTGCGGCGCCGTTGGGACGCGAACTTTGTGGAGAAAAGCATCGCGAATTGTTCGAAGCTTTCTATCACTCCTTCCGGGAGGGAAGTATAACACGTCCGGCATTGACCGCTGAAGGTGACGGGAAACGCGCGGCACAAATCAGAGTCTGTGGCGTTGATGAGTTGCATTTTCAACATGAAGGCGCAAAGGTGGTCGGCGGGATCTGAGGTCCCGTTATACGAGGGTAGCCCAAGGGAGGAGAAATTTGGCGGAACTGGGGTTTTGAACAGCTCCTTAGAGAGCGGATTTTGGAGGACGTTGGGACTTTTGTGTTTCCCGTAAGTCGACCGTAAGTGTTCCTCGAGGAAACCTAGATCGGCTTCTTCTGCCTCCTGTCCCCCGCCTTCTGTCCGAGCAGGGCTGTCGAGGATCAGGGCGGCCTTTAGCTTTTCTTCTCGAGTCCTTCCTTTCGACCCTTCGGGCGGGTCTTCTCTTGTCTTCAGCAGCTGGAGGATTTGCGACAGGCTATCTTGCATACTTGCAATTTGTACGCCTTGGCTTTTGACTACCTCCTCGAGCTCTAATTCATCTTCAACTCTCGGCGATAGACCTCGGAGGGTGTTGTTCTCGGTCATACCCTTGAGCGGGGTTTCAAAGTCGTCTCCCATCTTTTCACGGTGACGAAGTAGTGGGCCCCACGGTGGGCGCCAAAATGTTTAAGCCTGGAAAGTACCGGGCGGTTTGTGAAGCTCACTGACTCCGTGCGGTCTTGGGAGGATGAGAGGCGACCTTCGAAGTCCTGCAACAAAGGTCCTCAGGGGAGCCCTGGGACCTCCTCCGATGCTTAAGTTAGTGAGAGAAGTGGGCAGAGTAAACTAGAGAGAGAATGGGGTAGATAGAAGTTACCATAAATGTGATCCGTTGGTGGGTATTTATACTAGTTGAGCCTTAGAGTGAGGACAAGTTACGTTATGTCGGGCGGTCTGACGCCGTGTCGGGCGGTCCTCAACCGCCTCTGACTTCTCATAAATGCTTGGTCAGATCCGTACTTCGCTCAGTATCCGTACCTTGTTGTCAGGACGTTGACTATATCCCCTGTCGGGCGTCCTGCTTTGTTTCCGTTGTATGCTAGGCGGTCTTATTAGGTGCGACCCATAGACCGCCTATCAATCCTCTGGATTGGGCTTGTTCGCTTTATTGGGCTTTTTAGTGGTCATGGGCTCAGAGGCCCAAATGCTTTAATGATTGTCCCAACACTACCTATATGCTCTATCTCACATTCTGATACCCTGAACTAGATGCATAAACGACTGTCAAGAACAAGTGATCAATCCAAGTCACAGTTGGTAAGCAAACAGTTGAAAAACTGAACCCCCTACATAATTCTACTGCACATCCCAGTCCTCATCATAGGTTGTCCTAGTCAAAATCAAGCTGTCATGCATCAATCCGAAAACCATTCAATTCATCAATCAAAACACAGTGCCAATATGATCAAACAGCAGTACTTGGAGCCCTCAAATCGTAAGATTCGGACAGCGAACTAGGCTCCAAGCACCCATATATACGTTCCAATAAATACAAAGAACCCCCCCACACTTAGATGCGACAGTGTCCTCAATGGAGCCAAGGGAAGGGGAACGATGTTATCGTGAAACAGTGGTCAGGAACATTGATTGGATGGCGGACCAATCAATAGCAGAGGACTGGACAAGGACCAGTCCAACGGGCACAGAGCTAGAGGCAACAAAACACACACATTGGGTGAAAGAAATCATAGTTCCAAGTCTACAATCCACACAACTAGAACAAGAAAAAGAACCAAACACAATACGGAGTCTAAGTCTGGAAAGAAAGACAAAAGCAGAGCCCAACTCGATGGGCTAGCAGAGCCAGCTCAGTGCTCATCGCCTCCGTCGCCAGCTCGAGGCGGGTAGTAGTCCTCATGCCCCGGGGACGCCTCCCAAGGGTAGCTTACAGCAGCAGGATCCATGTCCCAGTAGCTCATCATGTAATGCTGAGCTAAAATGATGCGGCGGCGACCTTCGCGCTCACGGTCGAGGCGAGCGTTGAGGTGCTCCTGGCCAGCAAGGATCTGCTCATTCTGGCGGGAAATGGCCTCCAGCTGCTTGGCTATGTAAGTGGTGGGTGCTGCAGCAGACGGGCCGGCAGCGAAGGTGGAGGTGGTCCGACGATTCTTCCGACGAGTGGTCTGACGATTCTTCCGACGAGTGGTCCGACGGGCTGCAGCATCACTCGCCTCGGGGAGGTCCTCACCCTCTGGTGCACGAGGAACAGGGCGAGGAAGGCCCCGGATCCAGATCACGTCCCCGTCGCGCTGCAGTATCAGCTGGCGCCGTAGGGTGTCCCTTGAGAAGGGCGTCGCGGGCAGGATGATAGTGAACCCGGAGAGGTCGATGTTGTAGTACCGTGCCAGGGCAGTGACCAGCGACCCACACGCCAGGGCTCGACCACACCGAGAAGCCTTGACGACAGTCCTGGCGATGAGAGAGGACAGATGGAGGTTGTCCACCTCCTGGCTGATGGAGTGCAGGCAATGCAAGGTGCGGAGCTGAAGATGACTGGTGGAGCCCTCGCTGGGGGTGTAAGATTTCCCCAACAGCTGGTTGAGGATGCGCCACTCTGGGCGCAACTGAGTAGCCGTGGTGTATCCCGGTGTGAAAACAGCGCCTGCGAACTCAAGGAGGCAGATCCTCTCGAAGAATTGTTGGTCCCGAAAGATGGGACTGTCGGGCTCTTCGATGGCCAGGTGACAGGAGAAAGGTGGAAGGAGCCCCAGTGCCCGACCGAAGTCATCATAGCTAAGGGAGTGAAACTCTCCTCCGAGTCGGAACTGGATGGCGTTGCTGTGCGCGCCTGCGTGGGTCCGGAAATGCTCGAAGGAGGAGTAGAACTCCCAGAGGAGCTCCTGATAGATCGGCTCAGCGAGGCAGAGGAGGCGGCGCCTAGAGTAAGCGCGGATGGCAGCCTCCATTGCCTCGCGAGCACCCAGCTCCTCGAAAACCCTCCAATCGAGGTAATGGTGCTGAACGACTTTGCGGCGTCGGATGTCCCGCAAAGTCTTCCTCTGGTCGGCGTCGAGCATGTTCAGGTAAGTGTTCATGGTCCTGCAGCCAAAAAGCAGCAAAAGCACAACAACATACATGGAAATGCGTCAATGGTGAGTTCACAAGCAACCACACCCGGGGCACTCGAATCAGAAAATTCGGACAGTGGACTAGGCCCCAGGGGAGGAAAGGCAATCAAAACCAATCACCAACCATCAAAGATTAAACGCACTTGGAGCCCTCAGATAATAAACCCAGACATCAAATGAGGCTCCAAGTGGGACAATCACACACATATGCTGCATGGTAGGCCAACCAAACTAGTAACATCAAAGCAATTAATACTGGAGGCCTACCGAATTCGTTCAAACATGACCTAAACCCCGAATTCTCTCACTAAAACACATTATACCAATCCTCCACAAATCACAATGAAAAAGAGAGAAGCACACCTGGAGGCACAAGAAGGTATCACAGGGAAGGTGAGGGAAGAGGGGGGCTCCACGACAGTCGCCGGAAAACTCGCCGGTAGGCTCGCCGGAGGTTCGTCGCAGGCGACTTCACCACCGCCAAATTGACCCAAAACTTTGGGGAATGAGGGCCCGGATGCCAAGAACGCGGTGGTGGTCGCGGTTTCTCGATTGGAGGTCGGAGGAGAGAGATCGGGCCGGAAGAACACCGAAGGGTCGCGGTTTTCCGGCAACCCAAACCACCGCTAAACTCGACCCCACTAGTATAGACTCGTGGGCGCCGACGAGAGAAGCACGGGGGTGGTCTCGGATTTCAATTTGGAGCTCCAATGAATGAGTTATGGTCGGAAAACCACCGGAGAAGAAGGTGGGGCGATTTTCCGGTGAGAAAGGAGAGAGAGTTTGACCAGAAAAATGAGGAGAGAGGGGGAGAATCTCGGCTGAGGGGGTTTTTAAAAAAAATCAGGGGTAATTACGGCCGTAATTACCCCCTGGCAGCCCGTAATTTCACTGCTGAGAGCACATTGCCCCTCTGAATTAATTACGGGCAGGGGGCATGAGAATTACGACCGTAATTTGGCCCCCCATGCCCGTAATTTCATCGCCGAGCCTTTTTTTTCTCTCTTCTGGCTTAATTACGGGCAGGGGGCATGAGAATTACGACCGTAATTTGGCCCCCCATGCCCGTAATTTCATCGCCGAGGGCCCTTTTCTCCAGTTTTAAAGCTGCAATTTCGAACAACCAAACCCAAGCGTGCCCCGGCTCGAAAAAGGACACCACCATAGACAAAAATAGACCATCCGGGGCACGAGAAACATTCCAGAAAGACTCCAGACAGACTCAACGACTCGAAAATGACAAAGATTAAAAAGGAAAAAGAATAGAAATGTAAACCGTGGTGGGGTTGCCTCCCCACAAGCACTTCTTTACCGTCTTTTAGTTGGACGTCAGTAGAGGAACTAAGGGTCCTCGAGCTTGATCAGCAACTCTGCGCGCTCTATAGCACCTCCCAAATACACTTTTAGGAGGTGGCCATTCACCTTGAATGGCTCGGTTTGAGCATTGCTGATCTCCACCGCACCGTGCGGGAAAACTTGGGTGACCGTGAAGGGTCCCGACCACCTCGAACGGAGCTTGCCCGGAAAGAGTTTCAGGCGTGCATTGAAGAGCAGAACACGATCACCTACCTGAAACTCCTTCGGGCCCCTCAACCTCGGGTCGTGGAGATGCTTGGTGCGCTCTTTGTAGAGCATGGTGTTCTCGTAGGCGTGGTAACGCCACTCCTCCAACTCCAGCAGCTGCAACTTACGTTCTGTACCTGCAACACTCAAATCCAGATTTAGCAGCTTAATGGCCCAGAAGGCCTTGTGCTCTAGCTCTACCGGCAAATGGCACGCCTTCCCATAGACAAGCCTATAGGGAGAAGTGCCAATCGGATTTTTATAGGCAGTCCTATATGCCCAGAGAGCATCATCGAGCTTGGTGGACCAATCCTTGCGGGACTGATCCATCGTCTTTTCAATTATCCATTTTAACTCCCGGTTCGTCAGCTCGGCATGCCCATTTGACTGGGGATGGTAGGCCACCGACAACTGATGCTTAATGCCATAGCGAGAGAGGAGTTTAGTGAATTGCCCTTGAAAATGGGTTCCTCTATCACTAATAATGGCGCGAGGTGTCCCGAACCGGGAGAACAACTGCTTCAGAAATGAGCAGACCCGTCTTGCATCATTGGTGGGCATGGCTTGAGCTTCTGCCCACCTCGAGACGTAGTCCACTATAACCAATATGTACAGATTGCCAAAAGATGGAGGGAATGGGCCCATGAAATCGATACCCCAAACATAAAAAATTTCACAAATAATAGAGATATGTTGGGGCATCTCATTCCGGGAAGAAATGTTACCTGACCTTTGGCAGCGGTCGCACTTTCGTGCGAAGGTGTCAGCATCCTTGAAGAGCGAGGGCCAATAGAAGCCCGACTGTAGCACCTTCCGCGCCGTGCGGTTTCCTCCATGATGACCTCCAGTAGGTCCCTCGTGACATTGAGACAGGATGTCTCCCATCTCATGCTGCATGACACAGCGCCGGATCATGCCATCTGCTCCGATTCTGAAGAGGTAAGGATCCTCCCAGAAGTAGTGCTTCAGATCGGAGAAGAACTTGCGCTTTGCATGAGTAGCCATCCCCTTGGATAACTGCTTGCCCACCAGATAATTGGCAAAGTCAGAATACCAAGGGGCCACGCTGTCCACCAGTGTCATCGCCAGCAATCGCTCACCCGGGAAGGAGTCGTCTATCTCTTCCACGAAGTTGTCCACCGGAGGGGCTTCCAACCATGAGAGATGATCTGCAGCAACATTCTCGGCTCCTTTCTTGTCCCGAATCTCGATATCAAACTCCTGCAGCAGCAGGATCCATCGGATGAGCCTAGGCTTCGCATCAGCCTTGCTCATCAGGTAGCGAATCGCCGAGTGGTCAGTGTAGACCACCACATGGGAGAGCACCAGATAGGGTCGGAACTTGTCAAATGCATACACCACAGCGAGGAGCTCCTTCTTTGTGGTGGTGTAATTCTCCTGTGCATCGTTCAAGGTCTTCGACGCGTAGTAGATGGGCTGGAAGTGCTTCTCGCGTCTCTGACCCAGAACTGCTCCGACTGCTTAGTCACTCGCGTCGCACATCAGCTCAAAAGGAAGAGACCAGTCAGGAGTCACCATGATAGGTGCATGGGTAAGCTTCTCCTTCAGAGTCTCAAATGCAGCTGTGCACTCGGGAATGAATTGGAATGGTGCATCCTTCTCCAGCAGCTTGGTCAAAGGCAGGGCAATTTTCGAGAAATCTTTGATGAAGCGCCGGTAAAAGCCTGCATGACCCAGAAATCTGCGAATCCCCTTCACAAAAACAGGAGGAGGTAGCTGACTGATCGTCTCAATCTTCGCGCGATCCACCTCAATCCCCTGCTTGGAGATCTTGTGCCCGAGCACAATACCCTCACGAACCATAAAATGGCACTTCTCCCAGCTGAGTGCCAGATTAGTCTCCTCGCACCTCTTCAGAACGAGTTCCAGGTTATGGAGACAGTGAGTGAAGGAGTCTCCATATACCGAGAAATCATCCATGAAGACTTCCATGATTTCTCCAACCAGTCGGTCGAAGATCGCCAGCATGCATCTTTGGAAGGTCGCCAGTGCATTACACAGCCCAAATGGAATCCTCCGGTAAGCAAAGGTACCGAAGGGGCAAGTGAATGTGGTCTTCGCCTGATCCTCCGGTGCAATAGGAATCTGGAAGTAACCAGACATGCCATCCAGGAAGCAATAAAACTCATGGCCAGCCAACCTTTCCAGCATATGATCAATGAAAGGTAGGGGAAAATGATCTTTCCTGGTGACGTCGTTCAGGCGTCGGTAATCGATGCAGACTCTCCAGCCAGTCACGGTCCGCATCGGGATCAACTCCTTCTTCTCATTCGGGACAACAGTCATCCCGCCTTTCTTCGGGACCACCTGAGTGGGGCTGACCCACTTGCTATCAGATATAGCAAAAATGATCCCTGCATCCATGAGCTTCACAATCTCTGCCCGGACCATTGCCTCCAAGTTAGGAGACAATCTCCTCTGTGGCTGCCTGACTGGCTTAACCTCATCCTCCATCAAAATTCTGTGGGAGCAGAAGGATGGGCTAATGCCTCTGATGTCTGTGATCTTCCATGCCATGGCCCGGGCATATTTCTGCAGCAGAGCCACTAGCCTGCTCTTCTGCTCGGGTGTAAGATCCGAGCTAATAATAACCGGGAGCTTATTCTCCTCCCGGAGAAATGCATACTCCAGGTGAGATGGGAGGGGTTTAAGCTCCAACTCTGGTGGCTCCTCCAATGATGTAGCGAGCCGGGGCGAGATGGGGATCGGCTTGAATGGTATCTCTCGCCCCTCGATCGCAGCCTCGTCCAGCTCCGCAAGCTGCTCCTCCAGCTGCACATCCTGTGATGCCTGTTCCCCTAGCAAAAGACAACGCTCAAGGAAATCATCAGTACCCGCACTCGTGATGGCAAGTGCGGTCTCAAAATCAGCAACAACATCACAGTAATCTAGATCATCATGGAGCTGGGGGTGTTTCATATTATCAGAAACAGAGAAGGTGATTTGTTCACCCCCAGCTCTCAAAATCAGTTTTCCATCATTAACATCAATAAGCGCCTTAGCGGTGGCGAGAAAAGGTCTACCCAGTATCAATGGCACATCAACATCCTCATTTATGTCCAAAATCACAAAATCAACAGGATATGAAAATGGCCCTACTGCGACTATCAAGTCCTCTGCTATACCCCTAGGATGCACAATGGATCTATCAGCAAGCTGGATGCTCATCCTAGTATCACTGGGTTCACCTAGGCCTAGCTTTTTAAACAGTTTATAAGGCATGACATTTATGCTAGCGCCTAAATCTGCCAAGGACTTCCCTACATGCAAACTACCAATCATGCAAGGGATAGTGAAACTCCCTGGGTCTTTTCGCTTCTCTGGTAGTTTGTTATGCAGGATGGCAGAACACTCCTCGTTGAGCATCACCGTTGACAGCTCCCCAAGCTTCCTCTTGTTGGTGAGGAGATCCTTCATGAACTTGGCATACTTGGGCATCTTCGATAATGCCTCCACGAAGGGCATGCTAATGTTTACCTGCTTCAGCATTGCCATGAATTTGGCAAACTCAGTCTCCAGTCGGTCCTTGTGCAACCGAGTAGGAAAGGGAAGCTGTGGTACATACTCCTTCACCACTGGTTGCGGTTTAGGAGCAGGCACCTCAACCTCCTTCTCCATTTCTTCCTGATTAGCTGAAAGTGCTGAAGCAGGGGTCTCTCTCACCTCTGCCCGAACAGGTGGATCGGCAGTCACCTTGCCACTCCTGGTTGTGATGGCACTGCAGTTGACATTCGGGTCCTGCGGTTGAGGAATGGTCTGACCAGGCAAGGTACCAGGAGTCCTCTGAGCTACAGCCTGGGCAACACTCCCAAGATGGGTCTGTATATCCCGCAGCACAGCCTGCGTGTTTCTCTGACCAGCTTCTAGCTCCAAGAATTTTCCTGAAGCTTTCTCCATGAATTGCTCAATGTTATTGAACTTATTTGCACTGGAGGTGGCCAGATAACCCACCAAATCTCTCAATTCCGTCATCGGGTCAACCTGTACTGGGGCTGCTGGTGTTGCCCCTGTCTGCTGAAATGGTCGCACCTGTGACTGAGGTGGAACTGGCCCCTGTCTGGGCGGGTAGAGAGGCTGCTGCTGCTGCTGAAATTGCCCTTGTCTGGGCTGGTGAGGAGGCCTCTGGAAGCCGGGTGGTCCCTGGGGAGCTGGTGGTCTGGGATTTGCCCCAGCCCAAGAAAAGTTATGATGGTGGCGCCACCCCTCGTTATAGGTGTTGCTGTAGGAGTCGAAGCGCCTGGAATTACTGATGAAGTCCACCTGCTCCTGGGGAGTAGACGATTCCCTCATCGCCTGACAGTCCTCAACGGTGTGATGGGAGCTCTCACACCACTGGCAGTGCATTGCCTGCGGCTGTCCTGTACCTGCAATCAAACCAGAACGATCGATAGCTGAAACCAGCTTCGATACCACCTGCACCAAATCAGATGACTGGGTGCCCACAGCATGCACACCCCGTCCTGGTGCTCGTCTCGATCTCCTGGCAGTGCCCCAATCGTACCCGTTCTCCGCCATCTCCTCAAAGAGTTGATTCAGCTGTGGCGGTGTTTTGGTCAGCATGTTCCCGCCACAAACCGAGTCAATCAGCTGCTTGTCCTCCGGGAAGAGGGCGTGATAGAAGGTGCCCACCTTGTAAGCATCATTGAAACCATGATTGGGACACTGACACGCCAAAACACAACACCAAACTGCGACCAAGTGTAATCGCAGTCCGGGAATGCAGTAACAGGCAAGTTATATAATCAACCCGGGGTCTAGATCTACTGCTTACTCCGTGATTCTTTATTATCTAGCAAACTAATTCGAGTGATTGTTGATTAAAGCAAAAGCAGTAAGAAAGCAGGAAATGGTTCGGTTTTCTAAAGCAGGTAAGAGTCACTTGGGAATGAGTCCCCCTAGCCCCTTAGTTAGGTTCAATTGTAATTCCCCTGGGTTGATTTAGTGTTGATTAGACTGCGGAAGATCTGACAGTAGCTTGGAATCTCTTAAGCTGACCAAGCCCTCTCAGTCTAACTACCCGGCAGACGACTAGTCTTCACCGGGATAGAAAGCTGAGGCTATGAACACAGAACTCCACTACTGGAATTGAATTCCAGTACAAAGCAGTAAACTGGCTAACTCTCGTATAGCCAATCTCCTACTATCGAATGAAGAGGCTCTAACAACCTAATCAGATTCTATCTATCTCAGGTTGCAGCAGAAATTGAGAAAAACTGATCCGACTCCAATCAATTCAATAAACATGCATCATTCGATTAAAATCAAACAGTAATATCATCCCAAGTCATTACAATCAAATCCCTAACACAAGGAACTAGGGTTCTTCATACCCAAGTGAGAGAAAGGTTCTACTCCATAGAGAGAGAAAGGAAAACAGAAATCAGAGTAGTCATACTCATAAAGATGAGGAAAATCTGCTCTAGGATGTCAATCTTCACTCCTAGGGACGCAATCTGGGCTTCAATGATGAGAAATCCACTCCAAAATAGCTCCTAGGGTTTGTTCTTCGCTCTCTCTCTCTCTCTCTCTAAAACTCTGTTTTTGCTCTAGAAACTCGAATTCCTCTTCCTTGGCTCGAATCTGCCTCCAAAAACCCGACTCTGGGCGAATTACGGGCTGGATTACGGCCGTAATTACGTCCTGCCCGTAATTCGCTCCAAAACGCACGTTTCACTTAAGCTGAAGGAGGAGGAGGTACGCCCGTAATTTCCCAATTACCGCCAGTAATTTGGGAATTACGGTCGTAATTCTTGGGGGTCTTGCCCGTAATTTTATCACCGAGAAGAAATTCTGGGGAAAGGCTCGGCAATTGAATTACGGGCATGCCCTGGCCAATTACGGTCATAATTTGGCAGGGGCTGCCCGTAATTCCCTCTGTGATTCGCCATCTGACCTCCAAATGACCCGAAACTTGCGCCTATGCACCTCTTTACTCGCTAGGACCTGAAATACGAAAAAACAACACAACCTAGCGTAAAATAGGCCAAGGAACAATCAATTCGAGCCAAAATGGACAGAAAACCAGAGTGAAAACACGTACAAATACGATGCTATCAAATTCCCCCACACTTAACCGTTTGCTTGTCCCCAAGCAAACCAAGTAATACACAAGGTAAGCTCACATATTTCAGTCAACCAACATCGGGGACAAGTCCTAAAGGCACAGAACACGTGAATCATACTGGTTTTCAAACATCAACACATGAACAACTTCAATAGCAACCTGGACAACCACCACAAAGGACATTCGAGTGCAGCAAAATCGAGCAACGGAAGAGTTATTCTTCTGTTCACCAACCAACCCAGACTTGACTCAACCACTCACTCAAAACAGTCAACTCATGCATCCAACTCAAGACATCAGAACAGAGACCGAGCAATCTAGGTCCTCACCGGGGTACAAGAGTATAAAGAATATGAAAATGAATCACTCACTCTCGACCAGTGGGGTCAGGACAATGTAATGCGAAAAATGCGCATGCTATTTCTCTCAATCCCTAACATCTCTTCACCATGATGGCAGCCTCTAAATGCTAGAGTTCACATATAGGATGTCATCACTAACTAATCAGGAGGTCTTAGACACAGGTTCAAATGACTGGCTAGGGTCTTGGACATGGGGAAAAGGCCTTTTAGGTGGTGGAAGTATTCATAGCAAAAGGTTCCACAATTCCAAACCCACACAATCACAGTCAAACAAACCGGTATTCCCTTTCTGCTATTATGCAATACTCAACATCTCAAGAGCACAAAAGCGAAGGAGGTATAAACATCAGCATTTCCAAGCCAGACTGCTAAGAAACACTACTCAATGGGCATTATTCAGATTTTTGGTAGTGGCTCTCTTTTGCTTTCAATTTTTCTTTGTTTTTCTTTCATTTTTCTTTTTATTTCTTAAGAGAGCCACCACTTCTGCACAGATTTCAAACATCTGCCCAACTTTTAAGCACTACCTCCAACACTCACATAAACTTTAGCAGAAACAGTAGAGAATATGTAACCACCACTCTGTGGAACCTTCTAAAAGATGCAACAAGGGTGATTTTTTCGTTATAGACCAAAAGAAAGGATAACACACGGCTCAAAGGGGCTGACTAGGGGATATGACACATCAGGACAGTCAGTTTTGGGCGTGGGCTAATCCTATGCCCCCATCATCTTAGCTAATGACAACGTGAATGCTACACATCATGGAAGAGGGATCTATCGCACAAGCAAGAAACGAGCAGGCTCAAATCTCACATGGCTACCTATATGCTCTATCTCACATTCTGATACCCTGAACTAGATGCATAAATGACTGTCAAGAACAAGTGATCAAATCAAGTCACAGTTGGTAAGCAAACAGTTGAAAAACTGAACCCCTACACAATTCTACTGCACATCTCAGTCCTCATCATAGGTTGTCCTAGTCGCAAACAAGTTGTCATGCATTAATCCGAAAACCAATTAATTCATCCATCAAAACACAGTGCCAATATGATCAAACAGCAGTACTTGGAGCCCTCAAATCGTAAGATTCGGACAGCGGACTAGGCTCCAAGCACTCATATATACTATAGACGTTCCAATAAATACAAAGAACCCCCCACACACACACTTAAATGCGACAGTGTCTTCAATGGAGCCGAGGGAAGGGGAACGATGTTACCGTGAAATAGTGGTCAGGAACGTTGACTGGATGGCGGACCAGTCAATAGCAGAGGACTGGACAAGGACCAGTCCGACGGGCACAGAGCTAGAACCAACAAAACACACACATGGGGTGAAAGACAATATAGTTCCAAGTCAACAATCCACACAATGGGAACACAAAATAAAAACCAAACACAATCTGGAGTCTAAGTCTGGAAAGATAGACAAAAGCCAAGCCCCAACTCGATGGGCTGGCAAAACCAAATCACAGCTCGTCGCCTCCATCGCCAGTGGGAGGCGGGTAGTAGTCCTCATGCCCCGGGGACGCCTCCCAAGGGTAGCTCACAGCAGCAGGATCCATGTTCCAGTAGCTCATCATGTAATGCTGAGCTGAAATGATGCGGCGGCGACCTTCGCGCTCACGGTCGAGGCGGGCGTTGAGGTGCTCCTGGCCAGCTAGGATCTGCTCGTTCTGGCGGGAAAGGGCTGCCAGCTGCTCGGCAATGTAGGTGGTGGGTGCCGCAGCAGACGGGCCAGCACCGGAAGTGGAGTCGCCAGGTGCAGAGGGGGTGGGCCGAATCCTCGTCCGACGAGCGGTCCGACGGGCTGCATCATCACTCGCCTCGGGTAGCTCCTCACCCTCTGGTGAACGAGGAACAGGGCGAGGAAGGTCCCTGATCCAGACCACGTTCCCGTCGCGCTCCAGTATCAGCTGGCGCCGGAGGGTCTCCCTGGAGAATGGCGTCGCCTCCTGGATGAGAGTGAACCCGGAGAGGTCGACGTTGTAGTACCGTGCCAGGGCAGTGACCACCGACCCACACGCCAGGGGTCGATTACACCGAGAAGACCTGACAACAGTCCGGGCGATGAGAGAGGACAGATGGAGGTTGTCCACCTCGTGGCTCATGGAGTGAAGGCAATGCAGGGTGCGGAGCTGAAGATGACTGGTGGAGCCCTCGCTGGGGGTGTAGGATTTCCCCAACAGCTGGTTGATGATGCGCCACTCTGGTCGCAGCTGAGTAGCCGTGGTGTGGCCCGGAAGGAAAACAGCTCCTGCAAACTCCGGAAGGCAGACCCTCTCTAAGAACTGCTCGTCCCGAAAGATGGGACTGTCGGGCTCCTCGATGGCCAGGTGACAGGGGAATGGTGGAAGGAGCCCCAGTGCCCGACCAAAGTCATCATAGCTAAGGGAGTAGAACACCCCTCCGAGTCGGAACTGGATGGCGTTGCCGTGCGCGCCCGCGTGGGTCCGGAAATGCTCGAAGGTGGAGTAGAACTCCCAGAGGAGCTCCTGATAAACCGGCTCAGCAAGGCAGAGGAGGCGGCGCCAAGAGAAAGCGCGGATGGCAGCCTCCATTGCCTCGCGAGCACCCAGCTCTTCGAAGACCCTCCAGTCGAGGTAGTGGTGCTGAACGACTTTGCGGCGTCGGATGTCCCGCAAAGTCTTCCTCTGGTCGGCGTCGAGCATGTTCAGGTACGTGTTCATTTTCCTGCAGCCACAAAACAGCAGAAACCCAACAACATACATGGAATTTCGTCAATGGTGAGGTCACAATCATCCGCACCCGGGGCCCTCGAATCATAATTTCGGACAGTGGACTAGGCCCCGAGAAAGGAAAAACATTCACAACCAATCAGAATCATTCGCCATTCACAGAAACTCAAACGCACTTGGAGCCCTCGGATTATAAACCCGGACACCAAATTAGGCTCCAAGCGGGACAATCACAACTCATATTACTCGGTAGGCCAACCGAAAGATGAACAAACAAAACAAGCAACAATGTAGGCCTACCGAATTAATTCAAGCACAAACCAATTCCCGAAATTCCCCACTAAACCCACAATATCAATCCTCCACTAATGACAAGTAAAAGTATAGAAGCACACCTGGAGGCACAAGAGAATATCGTGGGGAACTCGCCGGGAGTCTCGCCGGAGTTTCATTGCCGGCAACTTCACCGAAGCCAAACTGACCCAAAACTTTGGGGAATGAAGCCCCAAGTACCAGGAACGCGGTGGTGGTCGCGGTTTCTCGATCGGAGGTCCGAGGAGGGAGATCGGGCTGGAGGAACACCGAAGGGTCGCGGTTTTCCGGCGACCCAAACCACCACGAAACTCGACCCCACTGGTATAGCCTTGTGGGCGCCGACGAGAGGAGCACGGCGGTGGTCTCGGAATTTAATTTGGACCTCCGGTGAGCGAGATATGGCCGGAAATAGAGGTGGCAATTTCAATCCAATCCACCAATCCAATCCATCAATCCATTAAAAATATCCACCTAATCCAATCCATTTAAATCCAATCCATTTGATCCAAATCCAATTGGATTGGTGGATTCATGGATTGGATCCATGGATCATTGGCAAATTACGGTTTAGTACCTATAATTTTTATTTTTTACATTTTGGTACCTAAAATTTTATTTTTTATACGAAAAATATCATTGGAAAATTACGTTTTGGTACCTAAAATTTTTCATTGTGACATTTTAGTACCTAAACTTTTTACATTATACATATTAGTCCTTGGTTGAGAATGTCATTTGGATTCATGGATAATCCACCAATCCACTTGATCCAATCCATGAATCCACCAATCCATTAGATCCAATCCATTTGATCCATGGATTCACCAATCCAATCCACCAATCCACCAATCCAATCCATTTGCCACCTCTAGCCGGAAAACCACCGGAGAAGAGAGTGGTTCGAGTTTCCGATGAGAGGAGAGAGATTTTTGGTCTGAAAAAATGGAGGAGAGAGAGAGGGGAACGCGGCCGAGCAGTTTTTAAACTGCTCTCGGGGGTAATTACGGGCAGAATTACAGCCGTAATTACCCCTGGCCTTGCCCGTAATTTTAAGGCCGAGAGCAATAGGCCCCCTCTGATTGAATTACGGGCAGGGGTAGTAGGAATTACGACCGTAATTCTCCCCCTCTTGCCCGTAATTTTACTGTCGAGGCAGATTTTCTGCTCTGATCGAATTACGGGCAGAGGTCAGGGGAATTACGACCGTAATTTTACTCCCTTGCCCGTAATTTTACTGTCGATGGCCCTTTTTCTCCATTTTTTGAGTTGCAATTTCGAACAACCAAACCCAAACGTGCCCCGGTTCAAAAAAATACACCAACATAGACCAAAATAGACCATCCGAGCACGAGAAACATTCCAGAACGACTCCAAACAGACTCAATGACTCGAAAACGACAAAAATTAAAAGGAAAAAAGGATAGAAATGCAAACCGTGGTGGGGTTGCCTCCCCACAAGCGCTTCTTTACCGTCTTTTAGCTGGACGCCAGTAGAGGAACTAAGGGTCCTCGTGCTTGATCAGCAGCTCTGCGCGCTCGACAACACCTCCCAAATACAACTTGAGGAGGTGGCCATTCACCTTGAATGGCTCGGTTTGAGCATTGCTGATCTCCACCACACCGTGCGGGAAAACTTGGGTGACCGTGAAGGGTCCCGACCACCTCGAACGGAGCTTTCCCGGAAAGAGTTTCAGGCGTGCATTGAAGAGCAGAACACGATCACCTACCTGAAACTCCTTCGGGCCCCTCAACCTAGCGTCGTGGAGACGCTTGGTGCGCTCTTTGTAGAGCAGGGTGTTCTCATAGGTGTGGTAACGCCACTCCTCCAACTCCAGCAGCTGCAACTTACGTTCTGTACCTGCAACACTCAAATCCATGTTTAGCAGCTTAATGGCCCAGAAGGCCTTGTGCTCTAGCTCTACCGGCAAATGGCACGCCTTCCCATAGACAAGCCTATATGGAGAAGTGCCAATCGGATTTTTATAGGCAGTCCTATACGCCCAGAGAGCATCATCGAGCTTGGTGGACCAATCCTTGCGGGACTGATCCACCGTCTTTTCAATTATCCATTTTAATTCCCGGTTCGTCAACTCGGCCTGCCCATTTGACTGGGGATGGTAGGCCACCGACACCTGATGCTTAACACCATAGCGAGAGAGGAGTTTAGTGAATTGCCCCTGAAAATGGGTTCCTCTATCACTAATAATGGCTCGAGGTGTCCCGAACCGGGAGAACAGCTGCTTCAGAAATGAGCAGACCCGTCTTGCATCATTGGTGGGCATGGCTTGAGCTTCTGCCCACCTCGAGACGTAGTCCACTGCAACCAATATGTACAGATTGCCAAAAGATGGAGGGAATGGGCCCATGAAATCGATACCCCAAACATCAAAAATTTCACAAATAACAGAGATATGTTGGGGCATCTGATCCCGGGCAGAAATGTTACCTGACCTTTGGCAGCGGTCGCACTGTCGTGCGAAGGTGTCGGCATCCTTGAAGAGCGAGGGCCAATAGAAGACCGACTGTAGCACCTTCCGCGCCGTGCGGTTTCCTCCATGATGACCGCCAGTAGGTCCCTCGTGACATTGAGACAGGATGTCTCCCATCTCATGCTCCATGACGCAGCGCCGGATCACGCCATCTGCTCCGATTCTGAAGAGGTAAGGATCCTCCCAGAAGTAGTGCTTCAGATCAGAGAAGAACTTGCGCTTTGCATGAGTAGCCATCCCCTTGGGTAACTGCTTGCCCACCAGATAATTGGCAAAGTCAGAATACCAAGGGGCAACGCTGTCCACCAGGGTCATCGCCAGCAGTCGCTCATCCGGGAAGGAGTCGTCGATCTCTTCTTCGAAGTTGTCAACCGGAGGGGCTTCCAATCGCAAAAGATGATCTGCAGCAACATTCTCGGCTCCCTTCTTGTCCCGGATCTCGATATCAAACTCCTGCAGCAGCAGGATGCAGCGGATGTGCCTAGGCTTTGCATCAGCCTTGCTCATCAGGTAGCGAATCGCCGAGTGGTCAGTGTAGACCACCAATGAGAGAGCACCAGATCAGGTCGGAACTTGTCAAACGCATACACCAAAGCGAGGAGCTCCTTCTCTGTGGTGGTGTAGTTCTCCTGTGCATCGTTCAAGGTCTTGGACGCGTAGTAGATGGGCTGGAAGTGCTTCTCGCGTCTCTGACCCATGACTGCTCCGACTGCATAGTCACTCGCATCGCACATCAGCTCAAAAGGAAGAGACCAGTCAGGAGTCACTATGATAGGGGCATGGGTAAGCTTCTCCTTCAGAGTCTCAAATGCAGCTGTGCACTCGGGAGTGAACTGGAATGGCGCATCCTTGTCCAGCAGCTTGGTCAACGGCAGGGCAATCTTCGAGAAATCTTTGATGAAGCGCCGGTAAAAGCCTGCATGACCCAGAAAGCTGCGAATCCCCTTCACAGAAACGGGAGGAGGTAGCTGACTGATCGTCTCAATCTTCGCGCGATCTACCTCAATCCCCTTCTTGGAGATCTTGTGCCCGAGCACGATACCCTCACGAAGCATGAAATGGCACTTCTCCCAGCTGAGTGCCAGATTAGTCTCCTCGCACCTCTTCAGAACGAGTTCCAGGTTATGGAGACAGTGAGTGAAAGAGTCTCCATATACCGAGAAATCATCCATGAAGACTTCCATGATCTCTCCAACCAGTCGGTCGAAGATCGCCAGCATGCATCTCTGGAAGGTCGCCGGTGCATTACATAGCCCAAATGGAATCCTCCGGTAAGCAAAAGTGCCGAAGGGGCAAGTGAATGTGGTCTTCGCCTGATCCTCCGGTGCAATAGGAATCTGGAAGTAACCAGACATGCCATCAAGGAAGCAATAGAACTCATGCCCAGCCAACCTCTCCAGCATCTGATCAATGAAAGGTAGGGGGAAATGATCTTTCCTGGTGGTGTCGTTCAGGCGCCGGTAATCGATGCAGACTCTCCAACCGGTCACGGTCCGCATCGGGATCAACTCCTTCTTCTCATTCGGGACCACAGTCATCCCGCCTTTCTTCGGGACCACCTGAGTGGGCTGACCCACTTGCTATCAGATATAGCAAAGATGATCCCTGCATCCATGAGCTTCACAATCTCTGCCCGGACCACTGCCTCCAAGTTAGGAGACAATCTCCTCTGTGGCTGCCTGACTGGCTTAACCTCATCCTCCATCAAGATTCTGTGAGAGCGAAAGGATGGGCTAATGCCTCTGATGTCGATGATCTTCCATGCTATGGCCCAGGCATACTTCTGCAGTAGAGCCACCAGCCTGCTCTTCTGCTCGGGTGTCAGATCCGAGCTAATAATCACCGGGAGCTTATTCCCCTCCCGGAGAAAAGCATACTCCAGGTGAGATGGGAGGGGTTTAAGCTCCAACTCTGGTGGCTCCTCCAATGATGTAGCGAGCCGGGGCGAGATGGGGATCGGCTTGAATGGTATCTCTCGCCCCTCGCTCGCAGCCTCGTCCAGCTCCGCAAGCTGCGCCTCCAGCTGCATATCCTGTGATGCATGTTCCCCTAGCAAAAGACAACGCTCAAGGAAATCATCAGTACCTGCACTCGTGATGGTGAGTGCGGTCTCAAAATCAGCAACAACATCACAGTAATCAAGATCATCATGGAGCTGGGGGTGTTTCATATTATCAGAAACAGAGAAGGTGATTTGTTCACCCCCAGCTCTTAAAATCAGTTTTCCATCATTAACATCAATCAGCGCCTTGGCGGTGGCGAGAAAAGGTCTACCCAGTATCAATGGCACATCAACATCCTCATTTATGTCCAAAATCACAAAATCAACAGGATATGAAAATGGCCCTACTGCGACTATCAAGTCCTCTGCTATACCCCTAGGATGCACAATAGATCTATCAGCAAGCTGGATGCTCATCCTAGTATTACTGGGTTCACCTAGGCCTAGCTTCTTAAACAGTGAATATGGCATGACATTAATGCTTGCGCCTAAATCCGCCAAGGACTTCCCTACATGCAAACTACCAATCATGCAAGGGATAGTGAAACTCCCTGGGTCTTTTCGCTTCTCTGGTAGTTTGTTCTGCAGGATGGCAGAACACTCCTCGTTTAGCATCACCGTGGACAACTCCCCAAGCTTCCTCTTGTTGGTGATGAGATCCTTCATGAACTTGGCATACTTGGGCATCTTCGATAATGCCTCCACGAAGGGCATGCTAATATTCACCTGCTTCAGCATTGCCATGAATTTGGCAAACTCAGTCTCCAGTCGGTCTTTGTGCAACCGAGTAGGAAAGGGAAGCTATGGTACATACTCCTTCACCACTGGTTGCGGTTTAGGAGCAGGCACCTCAACCTCCTCCTCCATTTCTTCCTGATTAGCTGGAAGTGCTGAAGCAGGGGTCTCTCTCTCCTCTGCCCAAACAGGTGGATCGGCAGTCACCTTGCCACTCCTGGTTGTGATGGCACTGCAGTTGGCATCCTGGTCCTGCGGGTGAGGGATGGTCTGACCAGGCAAGGTGCCTGGAGTCCTCCGAGCAACAGCCTGGGCAACACCACCAAGCTGGGTCTGTATATCTCGCAGCACAGCCTGTGTGTTTCTCTGGCCAGCTTCTAGCTCCAAGAATTTGCCTGAAGCTTTCTCCATGAACTGCTCAATGTTATTGAATTTATTTGCACTGGAGGTGGCCAGAGAACCCACCAGATCTCTCAGTTCCGCCATCGGGTCACTCTGTACTGGGGCTGCAGGTGCTGCCCCTGCTTGCTGAAATGGTCGCACCTGTGACTGAGGTGGAACTGGCCCCTGTCTGGGCGGGTAGAGTGGCTGCTGAAATTGCCCCTGTCTGGGCTGGTATGGAGGCCTCTGAAAACCGGGTGGTCCCTGGGGAGCTGGTGGTCTGGGATTTGGCCCGGCCCAAGAAAATTTAGGATGCTGGCGCCACCCCTCGTTATAGGTGTTGCTGTAGGGGTCAAAGCGCCTGGCATTCCCGATGAAGTCCACCTGCTCCTGGGGAGTAGACGACTCCCTCAGCGCCTGACAGTCCTCCACGGTGTGATGAGAGCTCTCACACCACTGGCAGTGCATCGCCTGCGGCTGTCCTGTACCTGCAAGCAAACCAGAACGATCGATAGCTGAAACCAGCTTCGATACCACCTGCACCAAATCAGATGACTGGGTGCCCACAGCATGCACACCCCGTCCTGGTGCTCGTCTCGAAGAGTTGATTCAGCTGTGGCGGGGTTTTTTTCAGCATGTTCCCGCCACAAACCGAATCAATCAGCTGCTTGTCCTCCGGGAAGAGGGCGTGATAGAAGGTGCCCACCTTGAATGCATCATTGAAACCATGATTGGGACACCTGAGAAAGAGACTGGTGTACCTCTCCCAAGCATCCCTGATGGTCTCATCCTCATCCTGAGCAAAATGTGTAATTTGCTTCTGTAGGTCAGCTGTCTTGGATGGAGGATGGTAGCGGGTGAGGAACTTGTCCGCCAGGTTGGCGAACGTGGTGATGGAGTCCGGAGGTCGAGTGTCTAGCCACTCCTTGGCCTGCCCCTCCAGAGTGAATGGGAAGTACCTCAGCTGGATGGCATCTGCTGGTACCCCATTGATCTTGATTCCATCGATGAGCTCGTGGAATAGCCTGAGATGTGATCGGGGGCACTCTCCCTCCTTACCACGGAACACTACTGAACCGCGCAGCATGGTGATTACTGATGTGCTCACCTCAAAATTGTTGGTTGGGACATGAGGGTGTTGAATGGGTGACCTCATATCTGCAGCTCTAGCGGTCCAGTAGGATCCCATGGTCTGCTTCTCTGGGTTGATCACGTCATGGTTCTGTGGATCAACCATCTCTTCTTCTTCTTCTTCTAACTGCAGCTGTGATAGCTCCTCCTCCGCAGCCAGTCGCGCCTTTAGAACCCGCTTGAAGTTCCTGCAAGTTCGTTCAAGCTCCTGGTCTAATGGTAGTAGTTCTCCCGACTGGCTACGGGTCATGCACTACCTGCACACAATCAGCAGAAGCAACCCGTGAAGGCACACAGGTGGAAGAGAAAAATGCAATAAAGGAAAAGCTAGAATAACAAATTCTCACGTTTCCCCAATAACCTAGAGGGGTCCCCGACAACGGCGCCAAAAACTTGACACGCCAAAACACAACACCAAACTACGACCAAGTGTAATCGCAGTCCGGGAATGCAGTAACAGGCAAGTTATATTATCAACCCGGGGTCTAGATCTACTGCTTACTCCGTGATTCTTTATTATTTAGCAAACTAATTCGAGTGATTGTTGATTAAAGCAAAAGCAGTAAGAAAACAGGAAATGGTTCGGTTTTCTAAAGCAGGTAAGAGTCACTCGGGAATGAGTCCCCCTAGCCCCTTGGTTAGGTTCAATTGTAATTCCCCTGGGTTGATTTACTGTTGATTAGACTGCGGAAGATCCGACAGTAGCTTGGAATCTCTTAAGCTGACCAAGCCCTCTCAGTCTAACTACCCGGCAGACGACTAGTCTTCACCGGGATAGAAAGCTGAGGCTATGAACACAGAACTCCACTAGTGGAATTGAATTCCAGTACAAAGCAGTAAACTGGCTAACTCTCGTATAGCCAATCTCCTACTATCGAATGAAGAGGCTCTAACAACCTAATCAGATTCTATCTATCTCAGGTTGCAGCAGAAATTGAGAAAAGCTGATCAGACTCCAATCAATTCAATAAACATGCATCATTCGATTAAAATCAAACAGTAATATCATCCCAAGTCATTACAATCAAATCCCTAACACAAGGAACTAGGGTTCTTCATACCCAAGTGAGAGAAAGGTTCTACTCCATAGAGAGAGAAAGGAAAACAGAAATCAGAGTAGTCATACTCATAAAGATGAGGAAAATCTGCTCTGGGATGTCAATCTTCACTCCTAGGGACGCAATCTGGGCTTCAATGATGAGAAATCCACTCCAAAATAGCTCCTAGGGTTTGTTCTTCGCTCTCTCTCTCCGTAAAACTCTGTTTTTGCTCTAGAAACTCGAATTCCTCTTCCTTGGCTCGAATCTGCCTCCAAAAACCCGACTCTGGGCGAATTACGGGCTGGATTACGGCCGTAATTACGTCCTGCCCGTAATTCGCTCCAAAACGCACGTTTCACTTAAGCTGAAGGAGGAGGAGGTACGCCAGTAATTTCCCAATTACCGCCAGTAATTTGGGAATTACGGTCGTAATTCTTGGGGGTCTTGCCCGTAATTTTATCACCGAGAAGAAATTCTGGGGAAAGGCTCGGCAATTGAATTACGGGCATGCCCTGGCCAATTACGATCGTAATTTGGCAGGGGCTGCCCGTAATTCCCTCTGTGATTCGCCAGCTGACCTCCAAATGACCCGAAACTTGCGCCTATGCACCTCTTTACTCGCTAGGACCTGAAATACGACAAAACAACACAACCTAGCATAAAATAGGCCAAGGAACAATCAATTCGAGCCAAAATGGACAGGAAACCAGAGTGAAAACACGTGCAAATACGATGCTATCAGACACCCGAGGAAGAGACTGGTGTATCTCTCCCAAGCATCCCTGATGGTCTCATCCTCATCCTGAGCAAAATGGGTAATTTGCTTCTGCAGGTCAGCCGTCTTGGATGGAGGATGGTAGCGGGTGAGGAACTTGTCCGCCAGATTGGCGAACGTGGTGATAGAGCCCGGAGGTCGAGTGTCTAGCCACTCCTTGGCTTGCCCCTCCAGAGTAAATGGGAAGTACCTCAGCTGGATGGCATCTGCTGGTACCCCATTGATCTTGATTCCATCGATGAACTCGTGGAATCGCCTGAGATGTGATCGGGGGCACTCACCCTCCTTGCCACGGAACACCACTGAACCGTGCAGCATGGTGATTACTGAGGTGCTCACCTCAAAATTGTTGGCTGGGACATGAGGGTGTTGAATGGGTGACCTCATGTCCGCAGCTCTAGCGGTCCAGTAGGATCCCATGGTCTGCTCCTCTGGATTGATCATATCCTGGTTCTCTGGATCAGCCATCTCTTCTTCTTCTTCGATCTGCAGCTGTGATAGCGCCTCCTCCGCAGCCAGTCGCACCTTTAGAGCCCGCTTGAAGTTCCTGCAGGTTCGTTCAAGCTCCTGGTTTAATGGTAGTAGATCTCCCGACTGGCTACGGGTCATGCACTACCTGCACACAATCAGCAGAAGCAACCCGTGAAGGCACACAGGTGGAAGAGAAAAATGCAATAAAGAAAAAACTAGAGTAACAAATTCTCACGTTTCCCCAATAACCTAGAGGGTCCCCGGCAACGGCGCCAAAAATTTGACACGCCAAAACACAACACCAAACTGCGACCAAGTGTAATCGCAGTCCGGGAATGCAGTAACAGGCAAGTTCTATTATCAACCCGGGGTCTAGATCTACTGCTTACTCCATGATTATCTATTATCTAGCCAACTAAGTCGAGTGATTGTTGTTAAAACGAAAAGCAGTAAGAAAGCAGGAAATGGTTCGGTTTTCTAAAGCAGGAAAGAGTCACTCGGGAATGAGTCCCCCTAGCTCCTTAGTTAGGTTCAATTGTAATTACCCTGGGTTGATTTACTGTTGATTAGACTGTGGAAGATCCGACAGTAGCTTGGAATCTCTTAAGAGTACCAAGCCCTCTCAATCTAACTACCCGGCAGACGACTAGTCTTCACCGGGATAGAAAGCTGAAGCAATGAGCACAGAACTCCACTACTGGAATTGGATTCCAGTACAAAGCAGTAAACTGGCTAACTCTCGTATAACCAATCTCCTACTATCGAATGAAGAGGCTCTAACAACCTAATAAGATTCTATCTATCTCAGGTTGCAACAGAAATCAAGAAAAGCTGATCAGACTTCAATCAATTCAATAAACATGCATCATTCGATTAAAACCTAACAGTATAATCATCCCAAGTCATTACAATCAAATCCCTAACACATGGAACTAGGGTTCTTCATACCCAAGTGAGAGAAGGATTCTAATCCATAGAGAGAGAGAAGAAAACAGTAATCAGAGTTGTCATACTCATAAAGATGAGGAAAATCTGCTCTGGGATGTCAATTTCACTCCTGGGGACGCGATCTGGGCTTCAATGGTGAGAAATCCACTCCAAATAGCTCCTAGGGTTTGTTCTTCGCTCTTTCTCTCTCTAAAACTCTGTTTTTGCTCTAGAAACTCGAATGCCTCTTCCTTGGCTCGAATCTGCCTCCAAAAACCCGATTCTGAGCGAAATACGGGCAGAATTACGGTCGTAATCACGGTCTGCCCGTAAATCGCCCAAAACGCGCGTTTCACTTTACTCTGATGGGGGAGGAATTACGCCCGTAGTTACACAATTACCGCCAGTAATCAGTTAATTACGGTCGTAATTTGGAGGATGCTTGCCCGTAATTTTATTGCCGAGAGGAATTCTGGGGTAAATAGGCTCGGCATTGGTTTTACGGGCATGCCTGGACCAATTACGGTCGTAATTTGGCAGGGGCTGCCCGTAATTTGTTCTGTGAATCGCCACCTGACCTCTAAATGACCCGAAACTTGCGCCTATGCACCTCTTTACTTGCTAGGACCTGAAATAAGACAAAACAACACAGCCTAGCGTAAAATAAGCCAAGGAACAATCAATTCGAGCTAAAATGGACAGGAAACAAGAGTGAAAACATGTGCAAATACGATGCTATCAAGAATCCAGTAGCCCAACATAATCCATCAACCAGCAGCCCGCTCATATTCTTCCTCTCGAAATAAACATCTCTTCTCCTAACAGCCTAGCCTTGGCTTCCTTTACCTTTCACATGTATGCATACAATATCATTAGTTAATTAGCATACAACATCTATTACTTTATTGTTAGAAATAAAGAGTGACAACAAACCACGTGGGGGTGCTATTTGGGATGTTGTACGTGTTCTTTAGAGAAAGAAAAGTACATTCCATCTACCAAATCCACCAGCACTCCAACGAAAACAAATCCAGAATAGTACCTCTATTTCATTCTCTGACTCTTCCTCTGAATCTTGAAGAACTGTATCATATAGGCACGCCTCTGATGATAAAGCATTCGGAACAAGAATAAAGAGTTAAAATGGATACTAACTTTATTTACATGCATAATCATATCCAAAATTAGAATAGTAAGTTTACCTTTTGAATTAGCACGCAACCAACTTTGTGCACACATCAAAGCTTCTATAGTACTTGGGCTAAGTCTACTTCGATGAGAAGAAATGACTCTTCCACTAGTACTAAAGGCAGATTCTGTGGCAACTGTAAAGACAGGAATCGCCATAATATCTCTTGCAAACTCATGTAATACATGTTACTTGCCCTTGTTTGACTTCCACCAACACAAAATATCGAAGTCAGGAGATTTGGGTACAATATCATCATCTAAGTACATATCCAGCTCTGACCTCACAAGTTTCCTTTTATTTCGGGAAGCATACAAGTCATATTTGCTTTGTAATGACCCCACAACACTTGCACCTTTCTGTTGACAACCCATTTCACCACCATCATTCACTTGTTCTTTCTCCCTTTCCTTATCTTCAGATTCTTCCAATAATTTACGACATATACCATGGACCCTCTCCATCTCAAATTCACTATCAAAGCCATATATGTTAGGAAAATAACGATCAAGAACATCCATTTTGTACCTGGGATCAAGTATGGTTGCCACCGCCATCAAAACATGCACATCTAACCAATATTTCTCATATTTTCCAACATCTCAATGGCCATAAGCTCTATTTTCTCAATCCCACAAGTACGCCAATGATTATGGCAAGCTTAGACTCTTTAAGCGAGTAAAAACTTCCTTATACTTCAAAGTGTGTTCAACATTAGAAAGGTTGAATTCCAACGTGTTTCACAGTCAAGTTGGAGCTTTTTACCAGTCAGTTTTTGCAGTTGGCCAGCTGCATCTTCAAATGTTTCCCATCTCCTTGGTTTGTTCGTCCAAAATTGAACACTATCTCGTATCTTCTCTATGCCTTCCCCAAGGATTTTCGGCCCTTCTTTCACTATTAGATTCAAAATGTGCGCGCAACAACGGATATGAATCATGCTTTCATTATTCATAAGAGAATCTGCGGGAACCCTATCTACCAATCGATTCATCATCGAATCATTTGTTGAACAGTTATCGACAGTAATGGTCGTTAACCTGTGGTCGATCTTCCAATCCTTCAAACATGTCATTAACACTCCAACAATAACTTCACTTATATGAGGGGCAGGTACGTAAGTAAACCTGCAAATTTATATAAACTTAGTGAGGAACACAATATGATCTTATGTTCTTACTGTTTATGTTTTTATTCTTGTATTTAGTACTATTTTAAATTAAAACAAGCATTTTCTAGTAAGTAGTATCCCTACGACTGACATTATGTATAAAATCTAGCAAGCATTTCCTATTGTCAAATAATCAAAAGAATCGACTGTTATTTTTCTGGTTTTATTTTGCTTGTCTTGGTATTTTTGGAAGGAAGTGTACTGCAATTCCTTGAAGTTTGATAAAAGAATCGGTTGTTAACTTGAAGCATATGGTATGTTGTAGAAATTTTTGATTTGTGCTCCTTAATCAAATTAAACTATATCACCATTGCCAAATAATAATAAAAATTATAACAAAACTTGGCCGATTGAATATAAAAACCAGTAAATGAATGATTCCATAACAGAAACTAGGCCACAAAGACAAAGAAAATACATGATAATCTGACTTTGCAAATTCCAGCTATTTTCAATGTAATGTGTCGTGATTGCCATGAATCCCCTATTTTAGGAAGATGTCCACATGTCTGTAGTTATTGCAATCTGACCTTCGTTCCTCTCCAGAAATTGCATTAATGCATTCTTTCCCGCATCAAATATGAGAAGGCAATCCTTCTTGATGGCATTTCTTGTCACCATCTTGCAACAAGGGTTCAAACTCATGCAGAAAATCATGAAACCTTCATGATCAACAATCCTTAGAGGATACTCGTGCTTGATTATTGCCTTAGCAAGTTCTTTCTGAGAAGCCTCTTTATTGAAGTTAAACGGTGTCAGCTGAAATTTTTTCTTGCTCAAATTTCCATGTAAAAAACTTGTTGCCTTATATCCATAGGGCGTTGCACTTTAGGACATCTAAAGTAATGATTCTTCAAATGGTTGGTCTCTTGCTTTGGATCTCCAAGAAGATGTTTCTTACAATATTTGCACTCAGCCTTAAGCTCCTTGCCAACAGTTACTTTATTGTAATGTTCCCACTACTTAGAGTAAACTTTACTAGCTGTTCCACCTGTACGCTTTTGGCCAATGTTTGAAGCTTTAGGTGGAGTGGGTTGAGCTTCAACTTCAGCAACAACTTTCATAATTGTAGGTGTCGCAGGTTTAGACAGACTTGGATCTGTATTTGGAACTGCAACATAAGCTTGTTGCCCTTCATTTGTCATCTATTTAAAAATACAACATTATTAGTTTTGCCTTATATGAAATCTAAAGCTGTCATGTTCTGCTTCAAGTTTGAAAGCATAATATAATCCACGCTTTTGAACATAGAAGACTTAGTCGGATGGAAATATTGTAGTTGGGAAAATATCCCCCTCCACCCACAAAAGCATAGGGGCCAATATAGATTTAACTCTTGGTCATTATTAGTTTCATCCAACAGAGAAATAACTATTGCAATATAGATTTAACTCTTGGTCATTATAGCATCAACAAATAATTAATAACACACTTATGTGTTAGCATAAGAACCCAAAGAGGCAAAAAAAGCTGCAATTTACTTGATAAGCTGAACTTGAGAGGGAAGTGCTAGCAAATATTAGACTATGGACGCCAGCAACAAAGCGGCAGCCGACAGGTATGAATAATGAAGGGTTGAGGCTTCAGAGGAAGACGATGGTAGGAAAACTTGAAAAGGTGAAAGATGAGAAGAATATCTTGAGGTCGTACTCTGTGGGAAGAGGATACTGAATCGAGGACATAAATGATAAACCTAAACCCTTATACTTCAAATCACGCGTGTTTGGGATGGAAATTCTCAAAATTTTAGGGCTACGAGGAGTCTTTGATATTGACCGCATCGATTATTTCGAAGGATAACAAGGAGAAGCTGAGAAGAGAAACGAAGAGTTGGGGAAAATTGGATATTGGTACTCGGGAATCCAAGTAAATGTCGATCTCATTGTGATAACCAATAGCAGAGAGATGGCGGGGCGGGGCGGGTGAAGAGCTCTACCCATTGTTTCCCTGTTCTGCTTGCAGGTCAGGTCTGGGTACAAAATGCCATCACTAACCTTGACGGAGGCCTCCAGAGGGCCTAAAAAACCCTGTCGGCGAACCATTCATTAGGATAAAAAATGAAGATGAGCTGAGGCACTCTTTGATCCAACTGTACCAGATAGCATCAAAGCCTAATTTGTTTAAAACTGCAAGGAGAAAATGTCATTAGACTCTATCATAGGCCTTTCCATGTCAACCTTTAGATCCATGTATCCTTTCTTGCCACGGGTTTTAATGTTTAGATAGTGCATAAGCTCATGCCCAATAAAGACATTTTCAACTATCTGACGTTCCTGGATGAAAGCATTTTGTCCCTCCGATACGATATCAGGTAAAAATTGGGTCAGTCTTTTAGACAATAGTTTGGTAATAATCTTATACACAAGCTGATATAGGCTTATTGGCCTGATCTGTCGCATGTTCTCAACCGTGTCCACTTTAGGGATAAGTTTCAGTCACGTATGGTTGAAACTATAGAGAATTCTACCTATCCTAAAGAAGGAACAAACTGTTTCAGTGATAGAATCACCGACAATATCCCAAAGGTATTTAAAGAAACTCCAGGTGAATCCATCAGATCCCAGAGCCTGCTTCTATCCCATCGAAAATACCATTTTACGGACTTCCCTAGGAAGGACGTCTGTAGTGAGGACACCATTCATTTCAGCCGTCACTTTCCTCGGTATTGGTAAATCTGCGACCCTAGCCTCCATGTCTATTCACCACTCTCATTATGTAGCCCGATTATAAAATTTCGTTTCCGTCGTGCCCTTGTCACCGTATGGAAGTATGAAGTATATTTATCGCCCTTAGTAAGCCAGTGAACTCTTGATTTTTGCTGCCAGTATTCCTCCTCTGCTTCGCACTGGCGATTTAACTCCACTTCCAACGTACGCACCTCCTCCCAATTTATCGGATGGACAAGTTTCACTCGATCAATTTCTGATTGTAGGGTCCTGATATTACGAAGAGCTATTCCAATCATCTACAATATACATAAAGGCAAAACATGGGTTGGAATTGTCCCATTTCAAATTTCGTGACCTGAGAGTGATTCTAGTAAGGTCATTTTTGTCATTTCACCCAATTCATATTTATGTATTAAAAATGCTATCATTGGAGTTCAAACCTTCGTCAATCAAAGGAAGAAAGAATGTTATAACCAACTAGGCTACATTATATTTATTGTTATTTATTTGATTAAATTCTAGGAATACGTTTGGTGATGATGTTTTTATATTTATAATTTATCTTAAGTTATTTATATTTTATAGAAAGAGATTAATTCTGAAATTGAAACTCAAGTAACATTGATTCAAACATTAATATTAAATTACATGTGTAGTTTAGTTTAGACAAAATACAGAAGTGTAACCAAAACATGGACCTTTGTGACCAGTATAGTCTTTTTTTGTGACAAATTTACACATAAAATAATGATAAAATTGGAAAATGAGAGTCTCATTTCAAATTTCGTGGCTTGAGAGTGATTCTACGAACTTCTTTTTCGTCATAGCGTCCAATTTATCTTTATATTTATGTGTAGATTTGTCATAAAAAATTACTATATTTGTCACAAAGATCTAGATCCATGTTTAGGCTACACACATGCATTTTGTCTAAACTGAACTACAAATACAATTTAATGCTTAATGTTTGAATCAATGTTATTTGAGTTTCGATTTCACAATTCATCACTTTCTATAAGATATAATAATTTCAGGTAAAATACTTACTTGGTTGAAAAAGCACTTTCTATAACATATATTCAATGTTTTAAGATTTTCCATTTCAAATTTTGCGAAACGAGAGTGAAAGTAGGAAGAGTATTTTTGTCATCACAATTATTTATCTACTTCCTATAAAAAAGTATCAATATCAAGATTTGAACCATGGTATCTTCAAACAAAAACAATAATGACAATCAATTATACTAAAAAAATTTGTTTTATCTTCTTAAATTGTAAACATACACTAAGCGAAGATTTGAAAAGCATATGACTTTTCCATTAGGGTTAGCTAGCCTATTAAATCTTCTGAAAAACAAAGTTAATACGTCATTTATAATTTTTTATAACCTATAAAATGATAGGTAATCTTAAAATTGCAAGACAAATTTCAATGCTTTAAATATTGCATACCAAATTGCAGTATTCAATATGTAAAAGCGATGTAAAATTATTTAAATTAATATAAATTTTCAGCACTACTATGAAGCAATAATATTTTGTACAAACTATAGGTGACTGGTTCTATAAATTTTAGTCGGGGTAACTGCTAAACGTTAAACCACTTGCTAATCTGGCATGAATGGACCCGACAATAATGAGACAATATTGGGTTTAAGGTGATGTTCATTTCGACATTTTTGGATGTGTTGATCAATTTAAGGGCATTAACATATAAATGAGTTATAATTAACCTCATTATACAATTTTACTCTTTATAATAATTAATTTAATCTTAATATTTGTGATGTTTGAAATATTTTATGTATGATTTAGAGGTATACTTATTATTTGTGACATCAGTGGTAGTTGGTTCAAATGTAGTTTTTATCAGGTAGTCAAAATCGAATACTAGATGCATTTATGACTGTTATTTATATTAGTGTTGTGAATATGTACAAACTTAATTATTAGAATGCATATAACTATATCCAAGCACATGGTCGAGCTAGCATAACACAGTTAGAGCATACCATGAAAACAATGTATATGGATCGACCCTCGACAAGCATTAATGCTTCATGGGTCATACCAGACTTAAACTTCAAGGGCTCTCATTTGGTGAACTCATGTTTATGGAGAAATGCGTCATTTGATAAAAATACAATATTATAAAAATAACATATAAAATTTGAATTAGTGAGTAGTTTTTCACATCAATGTGTGATGGCTCAAATTCTAAAAGGTCTATAAAATATATTAATTGTTTATTTTGAGAGAAACCTGTTTTCAATGTATACAATTAAACACTCATTTATAAAATAATTCTTGATTAACTTTATAGCTGAAAAGTCTTTTTACAGCTTACAATAATAACAAACAACGTCAACAATAATTTTAGAAGCATGTAAAGTGAAGCAGAAATTGTGATTTAGTATTTATGTGCAAATGTGTGTGTGTTTTTGGGGTTGGCCGGGAGACTTTTTTGGTTTAAAAAATATGAGGAAGGGTTAAACTCATATATCATTTGTTAGAATATTGCATATTGAATTTGAGTATTGAACATTTGGAAGCGATATATAATTCTTAAATTAGTATTAATTTTCAGCCCAATTGATCAATAACCTTATACCTTTTGCTAATATCATATAGATCCAATAATCATAAGATGAGATTTAGTTTGATATGCGATTCAAAACCATTTTTTTTATGTGTAATGAATTTGTATGACAAATACATGTAAGTATGTAAGTAAGTGACGATGAACCTGATTATGCATTTTAATTCTTTAGATAAATAAAATGGTTTAAGTGATGAACTAACTATACACTCACTCGATTGGTTTAACGAGTTCTATTTTTGTATCTTTTAGTAATTAGTTTATTCACAAGCTATCAAACTATTTTGCTCCGTCAAGGAATAAGCGCCATCTGTTCGCCAGGTTTCAAGTGCTTTGATTCACAGTATCAACTGTGAATGGAGAAGAAGCATTTTGAACTCAAAATTGGAGAAGTAATTGAGATGTTTCTAGGTTTCTATCGATTCTAGGCGATGGGAAGAAAGAGGAAGGGAAAGAGGGAGAGTGGTGAGATACAAAGCTCGGAGAGATAGATGAAAGAACAAACGGAAAAAACAAAGATCAAGGCTAAGAGAGAGTGAGAGATCACACTTAAAAGAACGGGGAAATGAGACAGTGTGAAATAATTGCCCTTCTACTTTGCTTAGTGGGTATTCTTGGCCCTCTTCTGTTGAGTTTTGATTTATGTTAGGAGAAGACATTATATTTGATATATTTTTTCCATTTCATTTTCAATTTAAAATTCTAAATCAGTATTACCATTTGGATTATTTTTTTCCCCTTAATACGATCATGATAATTTCTTAGGTTTAAGGGGTATTTGTTAATGTCAATGTTTTGGCTATTTTGTATTTAAAGTTTGAATTGAAACATCATACGTACCGGCGGTTCGACAATAAAACTTCACACCATAGGCTAAATCGATAGGTGATATTTAGCAATATGAAACAGTTGAATCATTGTTAAATTATGATTTCAGTATAAAATACTCTACTATCAAATTTTTGGAGTCGATTTTACAATCCTTTGGTTCCAACAATTCTTTTACACTGGTTGAAACAAAAGTTTTAAGGCACATTTTCGACTATTTATTGCAAAAAAAAAAGTCAATTAGCGATAATGAGATTATGCGATTCATTTAACCCAAAAGACACTTTACAACTTATATATTTTTAAAATAAATGTATGCTTCTCATACACTCACTCATTCATTAACTTAATGAGTAACATATATTTCAAGTAATATGAATTTTATAGGTTTTTATTTATTGAATTATTTCATGAAAAAATTATTTGATGCATAAAAATTACTACATTGTTACTAGACATGTCTCCGATATGAGAATAATTTGGTAAGTTCGTACACAACACATTGTCCAACTAAAAATTAGCGACAAGTTAGCATCATGTCCTATATATTTCAAATCAAGCAACTTCAGATTCATTACCAACACTGTGGTAAAAAAGAATGCTCTATATTGGGAAAAATTTAAAGGACATACTAAACTCTATGAGAGACATTTTGTTTCATCCTAAAGGTTGATTATGTATGTATTGTAAGAAGCAACTATAATATTAAACTATATGGTTTAATTAAACAATAAATGATAATTAATTATATTTATTTCTTTGTTCATTCAATAATTATATGTAATGCTTATATTATATATTTTTCTCTCTTTTAATGGAGATCTGAACACATTATGCATAGATGGATCACTTTCAAAAATGTTATGTGCATAACTAAGGTAGAAAACAATCATTTCATGCATTTCAAATCATCTATTATATCCATTATTATATATCATATTCTTCAATAAAATTCTTCCGGCCAACGGCCCGGGCCCTGTGCTATTAAAGTAAATGACACAGTTTTTTCAGACGTTTCCATAGCTGGTCATCGAGCATCAAATCAAAAGAGACGTTGACTATTCCGGACATATGGCTTATCTGACAGGAGCAGAGCTCGATGGTCAGATTCCTGATCCGTAAAATGTTTGACTAAGGTAGCCGAGAATTGGTCAATCCAAGTCTGGGAGCATAAAGCTCTATCCAACCTTTCCCGAATACAAGCAGACACATTTGTTTATTCGTCCAAGTGAATTGATCACCTTGGTATCCCGGGTCATGAAGCCCCAAATCATGGACAAAATTGCAAAGGTTGAGAGACTGAGCAGCACTCCACGGATTTCCACCATCTTTTTCACTCTTATGAAGAGTGACATTGATATCACCATAAGTAAGAGATTGTTTGGAAGTTGTGATTCTTCAAATTGATGTATGAGTCAATTAGTGTATTATCATTTGATGTATTGTATCAATTGATGTATTAGGAAAATATCTTGTTTGGAGGTTTAGATTGTGTTTTTGTTGTAAAACCACAAAAGTTAATTTTGAGTGATTGTGAAAAATCTCTACTTTTTGTTGAGATTGATAATCCCTCAATTTTAACTGATTGTGGTGGGGCCTCCAAAAAGTTAATGCCTGTATTTTAGTTCAATATAAACAAAAAAAAGACTGAATCTCACAAATACATAAATTAACTCAATACATCATTTGAAATCACAATCCAAACGACCCTAAGGTTATGAAAAGATGAAAAATAAGTAGTTAAATTTTCGCAAGTAACAACTTTTTTTAGTTAATTGTTCTACGCAAAATCAAAGCACACATTTCTTTGTTAACCTTGCTTTTGATTCCATCACCGTAGACATAAAAATACCTGAAGACATATCGACAGATTTCCAATCGAGGTTGCTAAAATAACGTTGAATTGATCGCCATTCGGCCTCACCGAACTCTCAGCGTCGACCACTAGACAGAGATGTGAGAAAAGCTCAACTCAACTCTGGGTGGAAGGATTGAAGCTCCTGTTCATAAAACAGGTTGAAAATCCACCACAGAAGAGATGATATTAGTTCGCATTCGTAACATCTGCAGCAGAAATGAAGATGAAGACGAGCCCGGACCAGATCTTTCCCATTTCATGAGATACGATACGGGTGACGAATGATGTGGCCATGGCCGCCCAAAGCCAATCTCTAAACCCACATTGCGTAATTTCAGTTGCGTGCGCTACACATTAATTATTACCCCGTTGCTGTTTTTATTCATTCATTGAACTTAACAACGGAGAGAAGCAACCGAGTCCTAGTGTGTCGGAATAAATCTGAATCAGTGTATTCTTTTCCCCAGGTCTTTCAGGCATTTCGTCGAACGCCATGGTTGCATTCCTTCAACTTTGAACAGCGGCCCCCCAAGGCCCCAACGAAGGAAGGATAATGATGATGACCTGCCGCACCCGCCCGACGTGAAATAACCAGAAGAGAGGAGGAGGGGGAGAAAGGAAGATGGCGGTGGTGATTGTGAGAGGCGCCGTGTGTTTGGTTCTGAGTTTGGGAGCCATTCTCTTGTGGTTTTATGTGGATGAACTCTACCTCTGGATCCCTTCGTCAAAGCTTCCTCTCAAGGTGACTAAACTGCCCATCGCTTTTCTTCTACATTTTGATCATCCAAGCCCCTTTCGTTTCTCTCTGCACATTGGATTGCAATCAGATTAGGGTTTGCGAATTGGGGAAATTGGTTGAAGAATTCTCGATTTCCCAAATCTGTAGCTTCATTTGTGAATTGTGATCTCGAGAAGTTATTGGCAGTTGGAACACGATCACGTTCATTGACCGTTTACCGGCGTGACTCTATGGGTCAGAGCCCGTTAAGTCTGGAAGAGAGTAAAGCGTGGCCCATGGACTCCGTGAAGGCCCATAAGCAGGAAGGCCTATTTCCAAATAGGCCTATTCGGCAGAAAACAAAAGGAGAAGTTGGTTGGAATGCTTCCGTCGCCCGCCCGCCAAATTTACCGAACACGCCGGCGGCAGGTGCTTCTCGTGGCGACAAATAACAAGACGGACGTTGTCTGCGCAAAGTCAAGAAAGAAATAACATTTAACAAAGAGCTGGGAAGTTTGGAAAATATGTTTCTTTTTTGGTTCTTGTAGTTGTGGGTTTGGTGGCATGTTGCTATTTGCTGTAGTTGGAAGAGTCTTGGTTTCCAAGGTTGGTTTGAGAAAGGAGTTGCTGCTGAGTTTTCCTTTGAAAACCATATGCCTTGCGTTTCACTCTTCTGCTTATGTAACACAACACCTACTCTCTCAGCTTTTCCCCGTGTGTTCATTGGCTTACCACTTTTCTTTAATGTCAGCTTCCCATAACTTAAAATCAATTTCAATCTGTGGAGTCTGAGATTTTTGGCAAACACATTTGATTAAATGGGTTGGTCGGATTCTGGAGCTCCACTTCTTGATTTGGGTGGTTCCTTTTATAATGGATAGTTTTCCCAAATCGATATAATGGGGAAGCAAGGGTCTCCCAGAAGTCCGCGTCCTGATACATCGATGAAGGATTATCAGACAAGAAGTTGTTCTGAAGGTGGGTTTGCAGGAAATGATCCTTCCTTAGGTAGGAGGCTGTCAGGTGGCGAAAGTGCCTTGAAAGCCAAAGTCATGTCACTCCACAGTTTAAGGCAAAATGATATTCATGCCGCCAAGATTGGTTCTTGTAAGGGAGCTTATGTTGGGAAAAGGCACACCTGGTTTAGCAAGCATGTGAGATCAGTCGCCACGATGTTGGCATTCGTGGGTTTTCTTTTCATGCTAGATTCATTGATGGTTTCTGTTTTTGATTCCATGTCGCTTGGAAAAAACATCTCAACATTGACCAAATCAAATGATGTATGTACTGCAATGTTTTCTTGGCTCTTAAATCCCTTTGAATTTACTGCTTCCCTATTTTCTCTGTCATAATCCTTATTTTCTCTGTCATAATCTTGTGTTGTTTTCGCATGAATCATAGGAGAATCATAAAGAGGAAGGGAAGCCACCGGTGCAGATGTATGGCCGCCTCTTAAGCTTAGCTTCTGGTGCACTTGCTGAGGTACAATGCAATTAGTTCATATGCATAACATTAGCTCTTGGATAATACACATTTACATATGTTTACAAATTCTGCTCTGCTTTAGAAAGAGTTGGAGCAACAAGAGACAAGGTTTTGGAAGCAACCTTATGCTACTAAGGCAAGTGTATGGAAACCTTGTGCAGATAAAAAAGTTCTTGAATACCCAGCAGGTAACTGAATGTTCTTTCTCTTATCTTAATGTATTTGGACTATGTTGGTTAATTACTGCCAACCTAATGCCTGGACTTTCAAAATGGTTTAATCGAGACATGAAGATTAGGGAAAAGTAATGGCTACATAGTGGTGAGTGCAAATGGTGGTCTCAATCAACAAAGAGTTGCTGTAAGTAATCATCAATCTTCTGGAACAAGGTGTAATTTTCTATGCATAGTCCAAATTGTTTTTATCTTAGTTTCAATTTCCATCCTTTCATGGCTGCTGCAGATTTGCAATGCTGTTGCGGTGGCAGCTTTACTCAATGCAACTCTAGTTCTTCCCACGTTTCTTTACAGCAATGTTTGGAAGGATCCAAGCCAATTTGGTGATATCTACCAGGAGAGACATTTCTTAGACATGATGAAGGAGGAAGTAGATATAGTGAAAGAACTTCCATCCCGTTTCCAATCTCTAGACACTGAAGCAATTGGCAGCCTGGTATATATATAGTGTAATACTTCAAGTTCTGTACCTTTTGTTGTTATGAGCTCGGTGTATCAGAACAATCCTGACCCTTCATCACTTTCCCCCCCCCCCCTTAAATTCAGATTACTGATTCTGACTTGCCAAAGGAGGCAACGCCACATGATTATCTCGAGAAGGTGCTACCAATTCTGATACGAAATGGATTTGTTCACTTGCTCGGGTTTGGGAATCGGCTTGGCTTTGATCCAATGCCTGCTCAAATTCAGGTAAATGGAAATTCCTTTATTCTCTCAGCTTAATTACAACCTCCTCCGGTCTAAGAGGACACGATTTACTTTCTACAAAAATTGAGGTGCAAATGTAACTTCCACGCTTTGAAGTTTGTTCCAAAGATCCAAAAAGTTGGTGCATTGTTGAGACAAAGGATAAGAAAGTATGAAGCTGAACCGACTACCTTAGATAAACAACTCCTGGGTGACTACATCTCTAGCAATATTCCCTCCAAAAAGCCATCTAATGCAACAAAACCACCAGTGAAATACCTTGCTCTGCACTTGAGATTTGAGATTGATATGATCGCTTACTCCTTATGTGACTTCGGAGGTGGGACTATTGAGAAACAGGAGCTTCAGGCTTATAGAGAAAGCCACTTCCCGCTGCTCATTAAACGTTTAAGAAAGTCCAAGTAAGTTTCTAACTTAGCTTTCCAAACTCTCCCATATTTATTGTGGAAGAATGGTGGTGCCGCCTCATCCATATTACCCTTCTTCCCCTCCCAACAGGCCAGTATCCACAGAAGAGCTAAGAAAGACAGGCAAATGCCCATTGACACCAGAGGAAGCAGCACTAGTCCTTGCTGGACTTGGATTCAAGACAGGAACTCATATCTACCTTGCGGGGTCTCAAGTCTATGGAGGGAACTCAAGAATGCATTCATTCATCGGCCTTTACCCTAACTTGATCACCAAGGAAACTCTCCTCACACCAACTGAACTTGCTCCCTTCAGGAATTTCTCGTCACAAATGGCTGCACTTGACTTGATCGCATGTGCCACTGCAGATGTGTTTGCAATGACTGATTCGGGAAGCCAGTTGGCATCATTGGTTTCAGGGTTCAGGAGTTACTATGGAGGTGGGAATGCTCCCACGTTGAGGCCAAACAAGAAGAGGCTTGCTGCAATTTTGTATGAGAATAGCACGATAGAATGGAATGGTTTTGAAGAGAGAGTAAGGCGAATGATTGAGGAAGGTCAAAGGGTGAGGACCAGGCGTTCTGGGAGAAGCGTGTATCGGCAGCCCAGATCTCCAGAATGCATGTGTAGATTGTAGTAAATGAAGAATGCTGTACATAAGCTTTTTTCTCATCATTTCCTCAATTCTTTATTTTGTTAATCAGACTTGCTACATAAATGATCTTTTCCGAGAAGGGGTTGGTTTGGATTTTGGAAGCAGTAATAAATATTTTCATAGGTAATCTTGGTGTCTGTTATCCCAAGTCATAGACAAATCAAAATGAATTAAATAAGGAGAGGAAGAAGAAGGAGAAGGAAAAGCAAGAACAACTTATTCCTGTCTCCTGGAAAACAAAATCCTAGATGGGATGTTAGAGTTCTAACTACTACTCTTCCTTTTCTCTCTCTGCAGCAATCAAACCTTAACTGGAAATGATGTTTTTCCTCTAACAAACCAGCAAGCAAAACCTGAACAAAACTCTGCTGCTCCTGATTTTTCTTGATTCAACTTTTCAGGATGGAGGGAAGAAACGATTGAGGTTGAAAGGTAGGGTGTAGAATTCTTCATTCCTGCTGTCTCCTTGGAATGATCTGAATTTAGCCCACCATGGCATTCCTCTATCTCTGGCACTATCCTTGTAGTCAAGTGTATTGTCCAGGAACACTCCTACTATCAACGCCACGGTTGGGGATGAGAAGAAGATTGTGTTCAGGAAATCATTGAACTGCACTCAACCAGTCAAAGATCAACAACAGCGGGGAAGAGGAGTTTGTTAGCAAATTGGACATGAGAAGGAATCAAGAATCACCATGCAAAATGCGAAAAAGACATTCTTACCCAGCCGGCTTTCGTGTGAGATGGACCATGGTAAGCCTTGGAAGTGTATTCCCTGAAGTACTCAGGGATAGACAGACCAAGAAACAAGGCAACTCCGACGATGAACAGGTTCCTCATTGAGTTCATATTTGTGAATTGCAAGAATGACAAACCAACGGAAGCTGACAGACAAGAACCAGGAAATAGTTTAATGTCAAAATTAGAGTTCAGATGTCAAAGGAAATGGAGGAGAAGGAGAAAGCTTTGCCACTCACCAACAAGACCAAAGAGGACACAGTACAAAGCAGCAAATATTGGGAATGGTATTGATGCAAATAATGCTCCAAATTTCCCTGTGAGAAGAATTTCTACCAAATGAGATTGATTGATAATGGAGGAATTAACAAAGGAGCAGACCAACCAAAGTGAGCGATAGTCATTTACCCAAGATTGAGAAGAAGATCATGAAACCAGCTGCAATTTGAATGACTCTCCGACTGCCAACACGAGTGCTCCCAAGCAACCCCACATTTTCTCTGTTAAAAATTACCCCACAAGGAAGAGTTAGTCTGCCATTTTTGTCTCCTAGACATTGCTCTTGATCTATGTACCAGATACTTACGCGGACACAGTGCAGCCACTCAACGTTCCAAACATGCCACTAAGCAGTATGCCAATTCCTTGCCAGCCAATTCCGCGGCTAAGCACATGAGCTGGTGGCGGCGTGGCACTTGCTAGCCTTGATGCAGCTTTGTATCCTCCAGTTGACTGTGTCAATAGAAGAAAGAAATCCCCTTTATAAGCACATCTGTACATGACTCATGAAAAGCAACCATTGAGGCTGTTCTTTCTTATATTATCAAGTTTTACCTCAATGAGTGAGACTATAACAGCAGCCATCATCCCAAAGCAATGACCAGCATCAAAAGTTGGGGCTCCCCATTGCAGTGGATAAGGAATCTTTATCCTGTAAAACATTAGTAGTAAAATATCGGCATAGAAGAGAAGGGAGAAACCAAAGCCTTTTGAGATTAGAATTTCTAAACGCACCATGGAGCAGCAGAAATGAGGTAGGCCCTGTCAGTTCTGCAGTTGCCCTGCGTAAGGTCTGGACGATGCTTGTATGCGCCACTTGCTGTCAAGAGATGTGCATATGCCCATATTACAGTAACCGATATTAGCAAGGCGAACCGCTCTAGTACTGGCAATTGCCTGAAGTGAAAGTTCTTCAAGTACTGTAAACACACAAAACGAGTTATGATCACGGATAGAAAGGCATGGCCGGCCTTCAGTTGGAACTTATCCAATCGAGATTAAGATGATTATCGACATGAACTGAAAGGGATTGTGATGTGTGGTTAGATGAAGCACCTGAGAGAAGGTTACGAATAGTATGAGCATGGGCACTCCAATTTCCACACAACGCCCAACCTGGCAAATGGATCGAGGCAAAATGTACAAGAAGATTAGGATGGCATTTTCAGCTAAGGGTGATTTGCATCAAAAGTCCAGTATCAAAATGTCTTTATACCACAGGGAAGCCTCTGTCAAATAGTCCAAAACCCAGTAAAGAAATTACTGGAACCATCCCAAGTGGGCTGAAGAACCTGCAATCGATAAAATGAATTTCACAGGTTCATCAATCATCATCAGATTTTGTGAAAGCCACAGGCTTCATCTGTCTGAGTGAGGGTGATCAGTATTACCTGGAACAAATGGCCCACAATTGACTGTATCCAAGAATTATCTGAATGCTAGATGATACTATTAAAGCACCTTGTACAGCTCTCATGCTGCTCAAAAACCTCTATACACAGTAACCAAAAAAGGCACTAATTAGAAACCAAAAATAGTTTTTTAGTTAATAATCTGTGGAAATTCATTGACCAAACTTTAATAATTCAAATTGTGACGGACTAACTAGTAACTAAATCTGCAATTGGGAAAACAGAAGCCTTTTGACTCAGACTAACATAGATGTTTGTCCCGTAAACAACTGGGGATTTCACGTCAAGCAGGCAATGCAATGCAGAATTCAGAGAGAACTGTTCAAAAGACCAGGACTTTACTAACCAAATGATCGTCCTCTATTCTGGTCAAAGCAGGGTCGTGAATTATTGACATGATTGGGACCATAAATGCGTAGGAGCCACCAATCACGGTGGGGAGACGCGTCCCAAACAGTGTCTGAATAAGGGTATTGATCCCTTGTACGAACAGTAGAGTCTGTACCACTCTGACTTTATCCCCCTGTCACCATCATCAAAATTATGCTCAACACAAACAAAACAAAAGGGGAGTTTTTGTTCTTTTCTTTTGCTCCAAGATTGATAGAATTGTTTAATGAACTACTTACATGGTCACCGCCCATCAAAGGGACAAGGAAGGTTGGAATCATAACGGCTGTCCCTAAAGCCAAAATGTAATGCTGGAAACCCAAAGCAATTGACTCCCCTGCTTTCACATGAACAAGGTGGAAAAGGAGTTCAGAATCACAGAAGAAAAAATAAGGGGGCATTGATGGAAGAAGAAGAAGAAGAAGAAGAAGAAGAAGAAGAAGAAGAAGAGCAACTCAATAGGCATTGTTACCCCAAGAAGGATTGGAATCAATACAGTACTCCAAACCCTGGAGCTGATCCATTGCCGGGTGACTTATCTCTTCAGGCTTTGGATCAGCCATTTTTTGCTGCCTCAACTAAACCCTGCTCTGTAAGAACCACAAAAAGCTCGCAACTTTCGGTGCCAAAGACTAACAGGTAGCGATCAAATGAATCAAAGAAGAGACTGACAGAGAGAAAACAACGGATCCCTTCTCAACTATGGAGCAAAGCAAGATGATTGACTCCGGAGGAAGAAGAAAGGAGAAAACAATACGAGATAGAAAACCAGAGAAAATGGGGGGTTTTCCGGCGGAGGGAGTAGAGAGGTAGAAAGGGACAGTTGAGGAACTAAAGAGAGAGACTGAGGCAGTAGAAGCCAGTCTAAAGAAGTAGCCGCTTCACTTCACTTCACTTGCCGCCCACTTTAAAAAGCTTGTGGCTTTCTAGTGAGAGAGTGACGAGAGAGAGACAGTGATTCTGTTTGATGGATGTTTTTATTAATTTCGATTTGGATTTTTGCGGGGGAAAATAAATAACTGTTGGCGATTTAGCTTTTTGATTTGCCGAGAGGGAGAGAATAGAAAGGTGCCGTTAACTTTTTCTGTAATGCCAAAACTGCCCTCCAAGCAAATCTCTCTTCCTCTCCCAAAGGCTTTTTCTGATATGTTACCGTTGCCTTTTGCTACAGTTCATGAGTTGCCACTTGCCCAACTCACTCACTTTACCTCCTTAGTGCATCTCTCTTTGAGTTTCCCCTTTCCCTAATATATAATTGTTTTCGTCCCGAAAGGTCACATAGGTTAGCGGTGATATCCTTAGTCTAGCGGTGAATTCCATAGTGGGTGCTACTTTCAAGAAGTGGTAGATCTTGTATTTGACCCCATCAAGATCCCCTATGGTGTTTCTGGAGGCATTTAATGAAAATCTTCGTGATGAGCTCAAAGAACTCAAGTAGGTGAACCTCCAAATTTGATCTCGCTCTACCGCTACCAAGTTAACTGACGTGCTTAAACAAATAACGTCATATTACGGTTATTAATTATTGGTTGGTTATTGTAAATTAGATAATTAATAACCAAGTGTCCTAGTCCTTGTTGAAGCCGAGTCTCATCCTAGTCGGCTTAGGTTTTCTTGTCCAAGTCATCTATATATACTTAGCTGCTACTTAATGTCGCAGCAAGTAAGTCAGTTCTTCATCAGAGAATAAAATTGTCAGCCGAGAGCTCGTTCGAGCTCTCTGTGGATTAGTCATGTTCACGTCGAACAGGGATACCACGTAAATCGTCGTCTCCGATTTACTTTTCCGCGTTATCGTTTTCTACATGGTATCAGAGCTGAGCTCGACAAGCGTTAGGGTTTGAGTTCATCGTTCGTCTCTTGATTGTTCAAGTTACTTGGTTAGAGCTACGTCATCATGGGTGACGGGTCAAGCGCCGCCAATGAAGGAAAGGATGCATTGCTGTCTGTTGAAGCAACTGGTCCAACTTCTCCGTTGTTTCTCCATCCCTCTAACACGCTGAGTCAGGTATTCGTCGCTGATCTCCTCACCGACATGAACTACGGCGAATGGTGAGCTGAGATGTCGAATGCCTTGCTTGCAAAGAACAAGCTAGGTTTTGTTCTTGGAACCGTTCCACGACCTGCATCTGGGGAACCTCTCAGCGCATGGACTAGATGCAACGCGATGGTGGTGGGATGGTTACGTCAAGCTATGTCTCGGGAGATTCGTAGCAGTCTTAGTTCCAGCTTCACGTCAAAGCAGATATGGGATGAATTGCAAGAGAGATTCAGCACTAGTTTGTTGCCCCGCAGGTACAAAATTCTGCGCCAACTCACAGCTTTGCGTCAGGTTTGCTTGTCATTCTCCATGTTTTATGCAAAGCTCAAACGACTGTGGGACGATTGGAAACTGCACGTGCAACATTGAGCAGCGCACCCGCGAATCTCATGAAGCTATTGGATTTTCTTGTCGGTTTGGATGAGAGTTACTCTACAGTTCGTACGCACCTTCTTTCCATCAAGCCAGCACCTAGCCTCGGTGAGGCATATCACGCTGTGGACAACGAGGAGTAGCAAAGGACCATTACCAACGAGCAGCGTCCTCGTGTTGACACAACTGCATATCAAGGCCAGGGGGAGCGTGCTTCTTCGGACGAACGAACACCAGATGGGCGCCCTAAGTGACTTCATTGCGGAAAAATTGGGCATTTTCGTGATACTTGTTATGATATCATAGGCTGGCCAGCTAAAAGTGGTGAAAAAGGTGACAAGCAGCAGCGCCGTCGCAATCCATCATGGCAGCCTCGTTCAGACCGCACGCAGCAGCCGTTGAGAGTTCCGATTTGTCCGTACCTGGGCTCACTGCTGAGCAGATTGCTCAACTCAAGGCATTTTTGAACATGGATATCACCAACAGTACGACATCGTCCTCGTCCCAGCCCAAGGCCAACATGTCAGGTACGATTTCTTCTAATTTTTCAAATAAGTGGGTTATTGATTCAGGCTGTAATGAGCATATCGCTAAAGATACCTCGTTATTGCATGGTGAGTTGGAGACCAACTCCGGTCTACAGGTACGAATACCCAATGGGGCGGGTATTCCTGTTCGTGGTATTGGATTTTCTAAGTTGGCGAATGGGCTGGAGCTTCGTCGAGTCTTACATGTTCCCGATTTTCAATGCAATCTCTTATCAGTTAGTCGTCTAACAGCAGATCATGCAGTGGCTGTGATTTTTCTCAATAATTTCTGTGTGATTCAGGACTTAAGCTCCAGAGAGATGATTGGGTTGGGTAAACATGTTGATGGTCTCTACTACCTGCAAGTGTTTAATGAAGGTCATTCGGTGGCATTCGTAGCTCGGCAGGCAGTTAGGGATTCAGAGCTCTGGCATTCACGACTTGGACATTCGTCGGCAACAAAGTTGTCCGCTCTGCAATCTTATATTTCTAGTACTTTAGTCGCAGATAAGAACCCATGCTTGTCTTGTTTGCGTGCTAAATAGACTCGGTTGCCTTTTGTTTCTAGTTCGATTAAGACACATGCTTGCTTTGATCTCATTCACATTGACATATGGGGTGGCTATGAGCAGGCCTCGTTTTCTGGTGCACACTATTTTCTTACAATTGTGGATGATTTTAGCAGAACTGTGTGGGTTTATCTCTTAAAGGCAAAGTCAGAAGTATCTCGATATCTCTTGCTCTTTTGTAATCAGGTGCGCACACAACATAACAGTCAAGTTCGTCGCATTCAAAGCGACAACGGTGGAGAGTTCAGTGTGCCAAAACTGCGTGATTACTACGAAAATGAAGGGATAGTGCTTCAAACCTCCTGTCCGAACACTCCCCAGCAAAATGGAGTTGTTGAACTCAAGCATCGCCATCTGCTCGATACTGCACGAGCACTTCGGTTTCATGCAGGTTTGCCCATTCAGTTCTGGGGAGAATGTATTCTCACCGCGGCATACCTCATTAATCGAATGCCACTTGATCCACTCCAGGGTCGTACTCCTCACGAAGTTCTTCTTGGCCGTCCGGCTGAATACAGTCATTTGAGAAATTTCGCCTGCCTGGTGTTTGTCAAAAACACCCGTGGTCATCTGACCAAGTTTGCTCCACGAGGAAAGCCTGGTATTTTCGTTGGTTATCCGGCAAGTCAACATGGGTATCGTATCTTTGATATCCTTAGTCTCACTATCTACACGTCCCGAGACGTGTTGTTCTTGGAAGACAACTTCCCGTTCCGTCATCTCTCATCACCCTCGACATCACCATTACCCGCCATGCGTGACTCGTTTTGCTTAAATAATGATGATGATGAGCCTACTGATGATTCCATGTTTGACATGGTGCAAGCTGTCGCAGATTCCCTTGACTCCCCTCCTAGTCCCGATGATATGCAATTGTCATCACCATCATCCCCTTCGCCTGAAACACCTCCATCGGCGGTTTCGCCACAATCTACTCCAACCAGCTCACCTTCGGATACTGCTACTTGCACTGCTTCTTCGTCGTCACGGGGGACAGTTCCCAACTCCCCTGTCATTGACATCTCCTTCGAGGATTCCCTTGTCACAGATGATTCCCGTGCCATTGACATATCCCTTGAGCCCTCGGAGCCGTCTTCGCCACCTCGGCGCAGCACGCGGGTCAATCGGCGTCCAGTTCACCTCAAAGACTATGACGTTGACCTTCCTGATAGTTCGGACAATAATACTAAAGCTCTTTATTCACATAGCAACTATGTGCGATATGATCGATTGTCACCGAACATAGAGCCTTTGTTGCCAACGTTTCAGCAACTTTTGAGCCCAAGTATTTTTGGCAAGCTGTCCAATATGAGCACTGGCGTGTTTTCATGCAAGAAGATATCAATGCTCTCGAGGCTAATGGTACATGGTCACTGGAGGACCTACCACCAAGCAAACGCGCCATTGCGTTTAAGTGGGTTTATAAAATCAAGTATAAACCCGATGGTACAGTTGATCGTTACAAAGCACGCCTGGTTGCCAAGGGTTTCACTCAAATTGAAGGTATTGACTTTCATGATACCTTTGCCCCGATCGCCAAGCTGGTTACTGTCCGCTATCTCATTGCTCTCGCTGTCAGTCAAAATTGGTTTCTCTACCAGTTAGATGTCAACAACGCCTTTCTTCACGGTGATCTAAGTGAAGAGGTGTATATGAAGGTCCCTCAAGGGTTCGCTCGTCCAGGGGATTCTCGGGTATGTCGCCTTCATAAGTCTATCTACGATTTGCGTCAGGCATCTCGGAATTGGTATCACAAGTTCTCCTGAGCTCTCCTTGATTTTCACTTTGTCCAGAGCCGCGCGGATCACTCTCTTTTCATCCATCGCTCTGGCGCTCGTTTCGTTGCTGCATTGATCTATGTTGATGATGTTATCCTCGCTGTGAACGATTCAGACTTCATCCAGGCTGTCAAGAACTACCTCCATGAGAAGTTCACTATCAAAGATTTAGGTACCACGAAGTACTTTTTGGGCATCGAGGTGGCTAGATCGCACAAAGGGATCGTTCTCAATCAACGGAAGTATGTTCTTGATATCCTAGCTGACTATGGTCTTGAGGCAACTCGTTCGTGTGCCACACCCATCGAACAAAATCATCAACTGGGACGGTTACCTTCTGCGCTAGCCAAAGACCCCTCTAGCTATCGTCGATTGGTTGGTAGTCTTCTTTATCTTACAGTCACTCGACCTGATATCCAGTATGCAGTCAACATACTTAGCCAGGCTGTCCATGCGCCTACACAGGCGCACGTCGATGCAGCTGTTCGCATCCTGCGCTTCCTCAAGCAGTCTCCTGGTCGTGGTCTATATTTTCCGGCTTATACTCCCTTAGTTCTTCATGCTTATTGTGATGCAGATTGGGGAGGGTGCCCCACTACTCGTCGTTCGACTACAGGTTTCTTTATTCAACTCGGCGGTGCCCCCATCTCCTGGTGTACCAAGAAGCAGTCTGTTGTTGCCCGGTCTTCAGCTGAGGCAGAGTATAGAGCCATGGCCATCACTATCAGTGAAATAATCTGGCTCCGATGGTTGTTCACAGAACTCGGCGCACCGATGACCAAAGCTACTCCTCTCTATTGTGACAAACAAGCAGCCCTGCATATTTTTGCCAATCCTGTCTTCCATGAGCGTACCAAGCATGTGGAAATGGATTGCTACTTTGTTCGTGAACGTGTTCTCACTGTCAACATTGCTCCTTGCAAGATTGACACACATGATCAGCCCGCTGATTTGTTCACCAAAGGCTTAAGATTGCCCAGTTTCAGCATCTCTTGTCCAAGCTCGGCATGCTTGACATTCACGCCTTCGCTTGAGGGGGAGTATTACGGTTATTAATTATTGGTTGCTTATTGTAAGTTAGATAATTAATAACCAAGTGTCCTAGTCCTTGTTGAAGCCGAGTCTCACCCTAGTCGGCTTAGGGTTTCTTGTCCAAGTCATCTATATATACTTAGCTGCTAGTCCATGTCGCAGCAAGTAAGTCAGTTTTTCTTCAGAGAATAAAATTGTCAGTCGAGAGCTCGTTCGAGCTCTCCGTGGATTAGTCATGTTCAAGTCGAACAGGAATACCACGTAAATCGTCGTCTCCGATTTACTTTTCCGCGTTATCGTTTTCTACACGTTAGAATAATAAGCAAAACATTAGAGGTGCTAGTAGACAATAGACATGTACATAAAATGTGTCAAATGTCATAATTATACACGTATGGAAGAATTCCATAAAGATTGAGTAGTATGCATGCGAACCAGAATTGGTCTAGTGATAATATCACTAGATTTGAACTTTGAGGTTTCACGTTTGAATCTCTTAAGTAGTACTTAAAACACAAAAAAAAAGCCAACTTAAATTACTTTTATAAAAAAAAACTTAAGAAAGTAAGAATGCATTTCACACTTAAGTAAAAAAAAAGTGATGTGTGCTTCTTAGTATACCGAATTGGACTGGACTAGATATAATTAGAAAATTTTGATTTTATAGGCTTTCTTTTTTAGAAAAGGTACTCAATAAAAAAATAGCCAAAACTTTCAATATGTTGGACATATATCGTCATATGTTAGTTTTACCGTGAAATATACTGACATGGGCACATGGCTAATAAAAGTTGTGTCGAGGATTGATTATGTGATGTGTCACGGAGATAATATATATTTTTTTATTTTTTATATAAATTATTTATCCACATTCAAAAACTCATTGAAATTAATGATATCTAGAAAGAAAAATAACCATAAAAAAGAAAAGAAACCAATAATTTTTTCGACAACATGAGGCAGCCCTTAAGAAGAGTTGCATGCATAAGCTCTTGAGTCTGAACTTTATATCTTGATATGGTGATCTCGGTTGGTGGTTAGTGAGCTAGTGGTGTGTTGTCGATGTTCGTCTGCAGAAGTAACAACTGTTGGAGAATAGTTTTGTTTGAAGAAGAGATGATAATGGCTTATTGAAGATAGCGGCGGCTAGATAAAACAATGAAGAACTTGAGCGGAAGATGTAGGGTCACTTCATGATGTCGAAATAAATGATTGAGTTTTTTGTCCGTATAAAATATTTTAATATGACGTAAATAAACGTTGAAGTGCTAACGCAAACATTCTATCTTCAGTTACGTCACAAATAGGGGTGGTAAACGGTTTACCGGTTAACGGTATAACCAGTTACCGAACCGGTAACCTCCGGTAACCGGTATACCGTTAACCGGTTACAATGTATTCGGATGGTAGTCGAACTCCATATAGCCTGTCCTGGTATACCGGTAACCGGTTTCAGAAACCGACGTGTTAACCGGATACCGATAAGCTAACCGGACACAAGCAACCAAAAACCCTAATTCCGATCTGCCCCTCATTCTTTCCTCTCGATCAACCACCGGTCCACTTCCTCCTTCTCATTCTTTCCTCTCGACTTGCCCCATCTGAGATTTACCTTCTCTTCTCATGGGCCATCTCTCTGTCCTTTCTGGTACAGTGTACTAAAGGAAGTAAACGAATGGTGCGAAGCAGAAGAGACTTCTTCTTTCTTCTCATCTTTTCTGGAGTTTGGGGCAAGATCAGTGGAAGAAAATAAGAGAGCGATAGGGAGATTTCCGGAAGAAGATGGACATGCATCGCCTTTCTTCGCTCCTCCTCTGCCCTACGCCCTTATCGCTACGTCTCCTGTTCCAAATCGGCTTCCCCAACACCATCGTCGTCGTCATCGACTTTCCCAAAACCATCGCCATCATGTCCGTGTCGGCGACTTCAGCCAGCGAATCAACGACAATCAAGCCACCGTCTCCGAGTCGGTATCGATAATCGGCGAGATTTTGCTGGGGTGCGGTATACCAAATACCGGTTAATCGGTAACCGATTCAACCGATACCGACCATTTACCAGCTCTAATCACAGATCATTTCCCATCACCATTTCCATTAGTCACACCAACACTGTTAATGGTGAAACTAACTAATGGTTGTATTTGTCCAATATATTGAAAGTTTTGACTAATATTTCGGTCCACAACTTCAAAGATTTGACTAACCCTTAGAAAAATGTAAAAGTAAATCAAACAAAATTGTGCCAAAATTTATCATTTGAAAATAAAATTCACTATCCAAACAGCTCTTGGAAATAGAATCTAATAAAAATTTAGATGGACTCAAAGGAAGTCACCGAATGCACTTGCACGTTTGATTCTGTTTTGACATCTATACCTGTACGTAGAGCTGTCAAAATTGAACCCGACCCGACTAACCCCCAACCCACCCGTCCGTAACCTGATTTGACAAAAAATCAACCACCAGAAGCCCGTCCGTAACCCTAAACCAATTGACCCGTAATCCGATCAACCCATAACCCGACCCATCTATAACCCGAATGATTCATAACCCAAATAACCCGTAACCGAACCGAATCCAACTCGAATAACTCATTTGACCTGAATGCTTGTACAAAAATTCAATGTATACATTATTATATTTTAAATTTATCAAGAAAGAACTGTTGTTCTCATAATAATTGAAAATTTGTAGAATTGATTGTATAAATTGAGGTTTTTTCTTAAATATTTGATTTTTAAAATAATAATATGTGAAATATCTTTTCATTTATTTTTTATTTTATGAAATTCAAAGGATAAATTTTTGAAGATAATAGGAAGAGTTAGATACAAATTCGTATCTCCTCCACCCATTACTATATTAAAGAAATCAACCCTTGAAAATCAATGAAATCCCCAAAATCCCCAAAATCAATGATCCCTATCAAGATATATAAGTGGATAGTTTACCCTTTTTACTTCATTATCAACTTTTTACCGACTTTATTTATTTTTTATAAATTATTAAATCGACGATTCGAATTAGATGATAATATCATATTTGAGCAAACCGTTGTTCGACCCATGAGTTTTAGGATGAGATGTTACCGTGGATATATTAAAAATTGTGAAGATATATAAGCGGGTGATTCGGAATGATGTTCATAAGTCTTCATGGAAATAAAGAGACATACATCTAGTTCATACTATATTTAATTAAGACGATTCATTTCGAGATGTATAAGCATATAGTCCACCTTTTTTACTTCATTCTCAAATTTTTACTGATTAAATTTTTTTATAAATTAATAAAATAAGTGAAGTTACAATCTCTCACCATAAACAAAAAAAATTATAACCAACAACAAAGATTTTATATACATTATTTTATTTATATTTATTTTTATACTAACATAATGGATATTTAATTTTTATGTGTAAAATATTATCATATTATCATTTTCTTAAATTTTGTATCATTACCTACAATTTATATTCATATATTGGTAGTTTGTAAAACATTATTATCTGTCAAGAAGCAAATGATCCAGTGGGTTGAACCGAATAACCCATAATCCGACCCGACCGAACTCGAATTAACCCGCAATCCAATAAACCAGTAATTTGATGCATCCTAACCCGAACCGATCCGTAACCCAATTGACCAGTGACCTGATTGACTCGTAACCCAATTGACCTGCAACCCAATTAAACCCGATCCAAATTGAAAACGACCTGACACGCTAAAACGCAACACGAAACTGCGACCAAGTGTAATCGCAGTCCGGAAATGCAGTAACAGGCAAGCTCTAATTGTCAACCCGGGGTCTAGATCTACTACCTACTCCGTGTATATCTGTTATCTAGCAAACTAAGTTGAGTGATTGTGATTTTAACTAAAAGCAGTAAGAAAACAGGAAATGGTTCGGTTTTCTAAAGCAAAGGAAGAGTAACTCAGGAATGAGTCCCCCTAGCTCCTTAGTTAGGTCTCAGTTGTAATTACCCTGGGTTGATTAACTGTTGATTAAACTGCGGAAGATCCGACAGTAGCTTGGAATCTCTTAAGCTGACCAAGCCCTCTCAGGCAGGCTAACCGGCAGGCGACTAACCTTCACCGGGATAGACTGCTGAGGCAATAAGCACAGAACTCCACTACTGGAATTGGGTTCCAGTACAAAGCATTAAATTGATTAACTCTCGTATAACCAATCTACCACTACCGATTGATGAAGCTCTAACAACCTAATCAGATTCTATCTATCTCAGGTTGCAGCAGAAATCAAGAAAAGATGATCAGACTTCAATTGACTCAATGAATCATGCATCAATCGATTAAAATCAAATAGTATAACAACCCCAAGTCATTGCAATCAAGATCCCTAACACAAACTAGGGTTCTTCATACCCAAGTGAGAGAAAGTTCTACTCCATAGAGAGAGAGAGAGGAAAATAGTAATCAGAGTAGTCATACTCATAAAGATGAGGATATTCTGCTCCGGGATGATGATCTTCACTCCTGGGGATGCAATCTGGGCTTCACTGGTGAGAAATCCACTCCAAATAGCTCATAGGGTTTGTTCTTCGCACTTTCTCTTTCTAAAACTCTGTTTTTGCTCCAAAAAGTCGATTCCCTCTCTTTTGGCTCGAATCTGCCTCAAAAAGTCGATACTGGGCAGAACACGGTCGAGGGCACGGCTGAGTTTTGCTTTTGCCCGTCCGTGCCCTTGCCACGTGTTACAAACACGCCCGCGTCGTCCAAAACACGGTCGTGCCTAAAGATGGACACGATCGTGTTTTGGTTCACATCCGCCCGTGTTTTAGACATTGCAGGAGCTCCCTTCAATCAAGCCTCGGCATAAAAGACACGGCCTGGGACACGGCCGTGTTCTTCTTTAGGCCAGCCCGTGTTTTGCTTTTCCATCAGTTCAGCTCTTGCACATAAAAACACTGGCGTGCTCGTTTGTGTACACGACCGTGTTCTTCAGGCCTCCTGCCCGTGTTTTGCTCCCAGCTCGACCAAATGACCTCCAAACGCCCCGAATCTCGTGCTGAGCCTTTCCTTCGACGTATGGGACTTGAAATATGACAAAGTAGCACAACCCAGCGTAAAATGGACAAAAAATACACGACTACGAGCCGCAAACGGATAAGAACTAATGGTGCAAACATGTGCAAACACATCGTTATCAAATTCCCTCACACTTAACCGTTTGCTTGTCCCCAAGCAAACCAAGTCAGACACAAGGTAAGCTCAAAACGTTTTAATCAAGCAGGCTTTAGGGACATATCATATCGGCACAAAACATGTGAATCATACTGGCTTTTGATCATTAACACATGGACAACCTCAAAGACAACCTAGACAACCACCACATATGACATTCGAATGCAGCAAAGTCAAGCAAAGGAAGAGTCTCCCTTCTGTTCACCAACCAACACAGACTTGACTCAACCACTTATTCAAGACAATCACTTCATGCACAAAGCTCAAGATATCAGAATTAAGACCGAGCAATCTAGGTCCTCACCGGGGTAAAGAGTGTAGAAAATATGAGGAAATAAATCGCTCACTCTCGACCAGTGGGGTCAGGACAGAATTTTGATGCAAGATGTGCATACTCATACTCTCAATTCCTAACATCTCTTCACCATGACGACAGCCTCTAAATGTTAGAGTTCACATATCGGGTGTCACCACTAACTAATCCGGAGGTCTTAGACACAGGTTCAAATGACTGGCTAGGGTCTAGGACATGGGGAAAAAGCCTTTTAGGTGGTGGAAGTATTCATAGCACAAGGTTCCACAGTTCCAGATCCTACACAATCATAGTCAAACAAACCAGTAACTAGGGCAGGTAACCGGTATCCCGGTTAACGGTTTAACCGACAACCGAACCGATAACCGGCGGTTATCGATACAATCGTTAACCGGCGGTACCGGTTGGCGGTAGTGACAATACACCACACGGTATACCGGCTCCTTTTCGGTAAATTACCGGCGGTTACTCGGTATACCGGATATCCGAAATCAGATTACAACCAGACACCAACCTGCCTTTCTCTACCACTCTCATGCCGCGCCGAACCCATGTCCGTCTTATCTTCTTCCTACCCCTCTGCCACCGACGAACAAATTTGGAAAACCCAGACCGATAAATTATTTTCTTCCCCATCATTCTCACCTTTCATTCCACCAAAATCCCCAAACAACAGTAACAATTAACCAATAATCGCAGGTCCAAGGGATACAGCAACCCATAATTGAAAAACCCAAAATTGAATGAGAATCCAGTGGTTTGAAGATTCACAGCTTGAAGCTTCTTCTCCGCTTCTTTGTTGTATCTGCCGTGATGATGTCGAAGAGACCGGAGCTCAAAATTGGAGAATAGTGGTGGGACTATCGTGTCCAACCTATCTTCTTTTTTCCTGGCGACTTCTTCGTCTTTGTCGCCACCGTCATTCTTCTCCTGCCCAGAAAGAAACCATAACACAGGTTTCTAAATCATTAGAGTTTCAATTGAATTGAACATTTGAGAGGGCAGGGGAGAGATAACCCACCCGGCGACCCAAGCGAGGAGGAAGGCGAGGGAGATGCCGTGGCGGTAGTCGGTGACAACCCACCACCAATCAGTCAACGACCACCCTCCGCCATGCCTCAGTTGCATAACATTCCCGGCGGATTGAAAGCGGTGGCTTTCTCAATCCAGATCTGAGACCGGCATTGGATGGCGACGACGGAACACGCGTTGGACAGAGACAGAGGATTTCATCGATTGTTTCTCCGCTTGAGCAGCACCCAGACACTATTTTAATCGACGAATCTAAATCTCCAGGGATGAATCTGATTTCGGCGAATCAACAAGATTGCCTCTCCATTGCGGCAGCGGCAACGACAGGTGGGGAGATTGAGAAAGAGAGGAGGTGGGCGGCGATTAGAGAAGGGAAGAATTTGGAGGAGAGAACTGGAGAGTCGAAGAGATGGAGATTGGATTTGCATGCGGAGGGATTTGAGGCAGAGCAGCCGGAACTAAGGCGGGGGATGATTCCGATCGGAGGTTGGTGGGGAGGTTTGCCCAGCTGAAGAGGATGAGCATGCCTACGGAGAGGAGGAAGAGGAGCCGGAGTCGAAGGCTTGCTGAGGAAAAGCTTGGAAGAGAGAACTAGGGAGTCGAAGGCTTGCGACAGGGAGAGGAAGAAGTTTGATGGTGACGATTGAAGTTGCCGGTAATTCGGTAACCGGGTTGTTAACCGTTATCCGGTTAGTCGGTAACCCGGTTAACCGGTTTCCACCCGGTGTCGGTTGTCGGCAGCCATTTGGGAGGTTTCGGTATACCGATAACCGGTTATCGGTTAATCGGTACCGTACCGATTACTAGCCCTACCAGTAACTTCCTTTATGCCATTCTGCATTACTCAAATTCTTTAGAGCATAAGAGCGAAGGAGGTCACATAAATGCTAGTATTTCCAAGCCAAACTGCTAAGAAACACTACTTAACGAGCATGATTCATAATTTTGGGGAGTGGCTCTCTTTTGCTTTCATTCATTTTTTTTTTGTTTTTTTTTTTCATTTTCTTTCTTGAGAGAACCACCACCTCTGCACATTTTTCAAACACATGCCCGTGTTTTAAGCATTACCTCCAACCCTCACATTAAATTTTGCAGAAACAGCAGAGAACATGCAAAAACCACTTTGTGGAATCTTCTAAAAGATGCAAAATGGTGATTTTCCATTGTAGACCGAAAGGAAGAAAAGTACACGGCTCAAAGGGCCGACTAGGGGGTATGACACACCAGGACAGTCAATTTGTTCGTGGGCTAATCCTATCCCTCCATCATCTTAGCTAATGGCAACGTGAATGCTACACATAATGGAAGAGGGAACTATCGCACAGGAAAGAAACGCGCAGGCTCAAATCTCACATGGCTACCTATATGCTCTATCTCTCATTCTGATTCCCTGAACTAGATGCATAAACGACTGTCAAGAGCAAGTGATCGATCCAAGTCACAGTTGGTGATAGACCGTCATTTACACATGTTTTTACCCTCATACTAACACCGTTTGAGGTGTTGATTCTCGTGTTTTAGGCCGATTTCACGCTAGGTTGTGCTTGGTTGTGTTATTTCAGGTCCTAGTACGTGAATGAAGGCTTAGGAGCGAGTCTGGGGTCGATTGGATGAAGAACGGACGAAGGGCAAGCTTTTGGAGGAGTGCACGGCCAGACCAGGGGGCTGCACGGCCGTGCACTAGTGCCATTTGGCCGTGCGCCTCACGACGAGAGCTTGCACGGGCACAATCCAGGCTTGCACGGCCGTGCGCCTGGCCGTGCAAGAAGGCTGAGCTTAATAAACAAAACGGTGCGTTTGATGTTGCACGGCCAGATTGGGGTGGTGCACGGCCGTGCACCTGCCCGTGCACCTGGGGAAATCCGGTTTTAGTGCCTAATCCGAGCCAAAAGAGGGGGAATCGTTTTTTCAGAGCAAAAACAGAGCCCTAGAGAGAGAAAGTGCGAAGAACTCATCCTAGAAGCTATCTTGGAGCTGGATTTCATCGAATCGAGCCTGGAGATCGCCATAGGAGTGAACATCATCGTCCCGGAGCAGATTATCCTCATCGTTATGAGTATGACTAATCCGATTCTTGTTTTCTCTTCTCTCTCTATGGAGTAGAACCCTTCTCTCACTTGGGTATGAAGAACCCTAGTTCCTTGTGTTAGGGATTTGATTGTAATGACTTGGGATGATATTATTGTTTGATTTTAATCGAATGACGCATGTTTCATGAATTGATTTGAGTCTGATCAGCTTGTCTCAATTTCTGCTTCAACCTGAGATAGATAGGAATCTGATTAGGTTGTTAGAGCTTCTTCATTCGATAGTAGGAGATTGGCTATACGAGAGTTAGCCAATTTACTGCTTTGTACTGGTGTTCTTGACGCCAGTAGTGGAGTTCTGTGTTCATAGCCTCAGCTTTCTATCCTGGTGAAGACTAGTCGTCTGCCGGGTAGTTATACTGAGAGGGCTTGGTCAGCTTAAGAGATTCCAAGCTACTGTCGGATCTTCCGCAGTCTAATCAACAGTAAATCAACCCAGGGAATTGCAATTGAACCTAACTAAGGGGCTAGGGGGACTCAATCCCGAGTGACTCTTAACTGCTTTTGAAAACCGAACCATTTCCTGCTTTCTTACTGCTTTTGCGTTAAACAACAATCTCTCGAACTAGTTTGCTAGATAATAGAGAATCACGGAGTAAGCAGTAGATCTAGACCCCGGGTTGATAATTAAACTTGCCTGTTACTGCATTCCCGGACTGCGATTGCACTTGGTCGCAGTTTGGTGTTGTGTTTTGGCGTGTCAAGTTTTTGGCGCCGTTGCCGGGGACCCCTCTAGGTTATTGGGGAAACGTGATAATTTGTTACTCTAGCTTTTATTTTCTGCATTTTATCTCTTCCACCTGTGTGCCTTCACGGGTTGCTTCTACTGATTGTGTGCAGGTAGTGCATGACCCGTAGCCAGTCGGGAGATCTACTACCATTAGACCAGGAGCTTGAACGAACTTGTAGGAACTTCAAGCGGGCTCTAAAGGCGCGACTGGCTGCGGAGGAGGCGCTGTCACAGCTGCAGTTAGAAGAAGAAGAAGAAGAAGAAGGCGAGATGGGGGATCCTCAGAACCACAATCTGATCCCCGAGGAGCAGACCATGGGATCCTACTGGACCGCAAGGGCTGCGGACATGAGGTCACCTATTCAACACCCTCAGGTCCCAGCCAACAACTTTGAGGTGAGCACCTCCGTGATCACCATGCTGCGCGGTTCAGTAGTGTTCCGTGGTAAGGAGGGAGAGTGCCCTCGATCACACCTCAGGCGATTCCACGAGCTCATCGATGGAATCAAGATCAACGGGGTCCCAGCAGATGCCATCCAGCTGCGGTACTTCCCTTTCACTCTTGAGGGGCAGGCCAAGGAGTGGCTAGACACTCGACCTCCGGGCTCCATCACCACGTTCGCCAACCTGGCGGACAAGTTCCTCACCCGCTACCATCCTCCATCCAAGACAGCTGATCTCCAGAAGCAGATTACACACTTTTCTCAGGATGAGGATGAGACCATTAGGGATGCTTGGGAGAGGTACACCAGCCTCTTTCTCAGGTGTCCCAACCATGGTTTCAATGATGCGTTTAAGGTGGGCACCTTCTATCACGCCCTCTTCCCGGAGGACAAGCAGCTGATCGATTCGGTTTGTGGCGGGAACATGCTGACCAAAACCCCGCCACAGCTGAATCAACTCTTTGAGGAGATGGCGGAGAATGGTTATGACTGGGGCACTGCCAGGAGATCGAGACGAGCACCTGGAAGGGGCGTGCATGCTGTGGGCACCCAGTCATCTGATCTGGTGCAGGTGGTATCGAAGCTGGTTTCAGCTATCGATCGTTCTGGTTTGATTGCAGGTACCGGACAGCCGCAGGCGATGCACTGCCAGTGGTGTGAGAGCTCTCATCACACCGTGGAGGACTGTCAGGCTATGAGGGAGTCGTCCACTCCCCAGGAGCAGGTGGATTTCATCGGGAATGCCAGGCGCTTTGACCCCTACAGCAACACCTATAATGAGGGGTGGCGCCAGCATCCTAATTTTTCTTGGGCTGGGCCAAATCCCAGACCACCAGCTCCCCAGGGACCTCCCGGTTTCCAGAGGCCTCCATTCCAGCCCAGACAGGGGCAATTTCAGCAGCAACAGCAGCCACTCTACCAGCCCAGACAGGGGCCAGTTCCACCTCAGTCGCAGGCACGACCATTTCCACAGGCTGGGGCAGCCCCAGCACAGGTTGACCCGATGGCGGAGCTGAGAGATCTGGTGGGTTCTTTGGCCTCCTCCAGTGCGAGTAAGTTCACTAACATTGAGCAGTTCATGGAGAAAGCTTCTGGCAAGTTCTTGGAGCTAGAAGCTGGTCAGAGAAACACACAGGCTGTGCTGCGAGATATACAGACCCAGCTTGGTGGTGTTGCACAGGCTGTTGCTCGGAGGACTCCAGGTACCTTGCCTGGTCAGACTATTCCTCACCCGCAGAACCAGGATGAAAACTGCAGTGCCATCACAACCAGGAGTGGCAAGGTGACTGCAGATCCACCTGTTCGAGCAGAGGAGAAAGAGACCCCTGCTTCAGCACTTCCAGCTAATCAGGAAGAAATGGAGAAGGAGGTTGAGGTGCCTGCTCCTACACCGCAACCAGTGGTGAAGGAGTATGTACCCCAGCTTCCCTTTCCTACTCGGTTGCACAAAGACCGACTGGAGACTGAGTTTGCCAAATTCATGGCAATGCTGAAGCAGGTGAATATTAGCATGCCCTTCGTGGAGGCATTATCGAAGATGCCCAAGTATGCCAAGTTCATGAAGGATCTCCTCACCAATAAGAGGAAGCTTGGGGAGCTGTCTACGGTGATGCTGAACGAGGAGTGTTCTGCCATCCTGCAGAACAAACTACCAGAGAAGCGAAAAGATCCAGGGAGTTTCACTATCCCTTGCATGATTGGTAGTTTGCATGTAGGGAAGTCCTTGGCGGATTTAGGCGCTAGCATTAATGTCATGCCTTATTCATTGTTTAAGAAGCTAGGCCTAGGTGAACCCAGTAATACTAGGATGAGCATCCAGCTCGCTGATAGATCTATTGTGCATCCTAGGGGTATAGCAGAGGACTTGATAGTCGCAGTAGGGCCATTTTCATATCCTGTTGATTTTGTGATTCTGGATATAAATGAGGATGTTGATGTGCCATTGATACTGGGTAGACCTTTTCTCGCCACCGCCAAGGCACTGATTGATGTTAATGATGGAAAGCTGATTTTGAGAGCTGGGGGTGAACAAATCACCTTCTCTGTTTCTGATAATATGAAACACCCCCAGCTCCATGATGATCTTGATTACTGTGATGTTGTTGCTGATTTTGAGACCGCACTCGCCATCACGAGTGCGGGTACTGATGATTTCCTTGAGCGTTGTCTTTTGCTAGGGGAACAGGCATCACAGGATATGCAGCTGGCGGAGCAGCTGGCGGAGCTGGACGAGGCTGCGAGCGAGGGGCGAGAGCTGCCATTCAAGCCGATTCCCATCTCGCCCCGGCTCGCTACATCATTGGAGGAGCCACCAGAGTTGGAGCTTAAGCCCCTCCCATCTCATCTGGAGTATGCATTTCTCCGGGAGGGGAATAAGCTCCCGGTTATTATTAGCTCGGATCTCACCCCCGAGCAGAAGAGCAGGTTGGTGGCTCTGTTGCAGAAGTATGCCCGGGCCATGGCATGGAAGATCACTGACATCAGAGGCATTAGCCCATCCTTCTGCTCTCACAGAATCTTGATGGAGGATGAGGTTAAGCCAGTCAGGCAGCCGCAGAGGAGATTGTCTCCTAACTTGGAGGCAGTGGTCCGGGCAGAGATCGTGAAGCTCATGGATGCAGGGATCATCTTTGCTATATCTGATAGCAAGTGGGTCAGCCCCACTCAGGTGGTCCCGAAGAAAGGCGGGATGACTGTGGTCCCGAATGAGAAGAAGGAGTTGATCCCGATGCGGACCGTGACCGGCTGGAGAGTCTGCATCGATTACCGGCGCCTGAACGACGCCACCAGGAAAGATCATTTTCCCCTACCTTTCATTGACCAGATGCTGGAGAGGTTGGCGGGCCATGAGTTCTATTGCTTCCTGGATGGCATGTCTGGGTACTTCCAGATTCCTATTGCACCGGAGGATCAGGAGAAGACCACATTCACTTGCCCCTTCGGCACTTTTGCTTACCGGAGGATTCCATTTGGGCTGTGTAACGCACCGGCGACCTTCCAGAGATGCATGCTGGCTATCTTTGACCGACTGGTTGGAGAGATCATGGAAGTCTTCATGGATGATTTCTCGGTATATGGAGACTCCTTCACTCACTGTCTCCATAACCTGGAACTCGTTCTGAAGAGGTGCGAGGAGACGAATCTGGCACTCAGCTGGGAGAAGTGCCATTTCATGGTTCGTGAGGGTATCGTGCTTGGGCACAAGATCTCCAAGAAGGGGATTGAGGTAGATCGCGCGAAGATTGAGACGATCAGTCAGCTACCTCCTCCCGTTTCTGTGAAGGGGATTCGCAGCTTTCTGGGTCATGCAGGCTTTTACCGGCGCTTCATCAAAGACTTCTCGAAGATTGCCCTGCCGTTGACCAAGCTGTTGGAGAAGGATGCGCCATTCCAGTTCACTCCAGAGTGCACAGCCGCATTTGAGACTCTGAAGGAGAAGCTTACCCATGCCCCTATCATGGTGACTCCTGACTGGTCTCTTCCTTTTGAGCTGATGTGCGATGCGAGTGATTATGCAGTCGGAGCAGTTCTGGGTCAGAGACGCGAGAAACACTTCCAGCCCATCTACTACGCGTCGAAGACCTTGAACGACGCACAGGAGAACTACACCACCACAGAGAAGGAGCTCCTCGCTGTGGTGTATGCATTTGACAAGTTCCGACCCTATCTGGTGCTCTCTCATGTGGTGGTTTACACTGACCACTCGGCGATTCGTTATCTGATGAGCAAGGCTGATGCCAAGCCTAGGCTCATCCGCTGGATCTTGCTGCTGCAGGAGTTCGATATCGAGATCCGGGACAAGAAGGGAGCCGAGAATGTTGCTGCTGATCATCTTTCACGGTTGGAAGCCCCTCCGGTGGACAACTTCGAGGAAGAGATCGACGACTCCTTCCCGGGTGAGCGATTGCTGGCGATGACCCTGGTGGACAGCGTTACCCCTTGGTATTCTGACTTTGCCAATTATCTGGTGGGCAAGCAGTTACCCAAGGGGATGGCTACTCATGCGAAGCGCAAGTTCTTCTCCGATCTGAAGCACTACTTCTGGGAGGATCCTTACCTCTTCAGAATCGGAGCAGATGGCGTGATCCGGCGCTGTGTCATGGAGCATGAGATGGGAGATATCCTGTCTCACTGTCACGAAGGACCCACTGGCGGTCATCATGGAGGTAACCCGCACGGCGCGGAAGGTGTTACAGTCGGGCTTCTATTGGCCCTCGCTCTTCAAGGATGCAGACACCTTCGCACGCCAGTGCGACCGCTGCCAAAGGTCAGGTAACATTTCTGCCCGGGATGAGATGCCCCAACATATATCTGTTATTTGTGAAATTTTTGATGTTTGGGGTATCGATTTCATGGGCCCATTCCCTCCATCTTTTGGCAATCTGTACATTTTGGTTGCAGTGGACTACGTCTCGAGGTGGGCAGAAGCTCAAGCCATGCCCACCAATGACGCAAGACGGGTCTGCTCATTTCTGAAGCAGCTGTTCTCCCGGTTCGGGACACCTCGCGCCATTATTAGTGATAGAGGAACCCATTTTCAGGGGCAATTCACTAAACTCCTCTCTCGCTATGGCGTTAAGCATCAGGTGTCGGTGGCCTATCACCCCCAGTCAAATGGGCAGGCCGAGCTGACGAACCGGGAGTTAAAACGCATAATTGAAAAGACGGTGGATCAGTCCCGCAAGGATTGGTCCACCAAGCTCGATGATGCTCTCTGGGCGTATAGGACTGCCTATAAGAACCCGATTGGCACTTCTCCCTATAGGCTTGTCTATGGGAAGGCGTGCCATTTGCCAGTAGAGCTAGAGCACAAGGCCTTCTGGGCCATTAAGCTGCTAAACATGGATTTGAGTGTTGCAGGTACAGAACGTAAGTTGCAGCTGCTGGAGTTGGAGGAGTGGCGTTACCACGCCTACGAGAACACCCTGCTCTACAAAGAGCGCACCAAGCGTCTTCACGACGCTAGGTTGAGGGGCCCGAAGGAGTTTCAGGTAGGTGATCGTGTTCTGCTCTTTAATGCACGCCTGAAACTCTTTCCGGGCAAGCTCCGTTCTAGGTGGTCGGGTCCTTTCACGGTGACCCAAGTTTTCCCGCATGGTGCGGTGGAGATCAGCAATGCTCAAACCGAGCCATTCAAGGTGAATGGCCACCTCCTAAAGTTGTACTTGGGAGGTGCTGTCGAGCGCGCAGAGCTGCTGATCAAGCTCGAGGACCCTTAGTTCCTCTACTGGCGTCCAGCTAAAAGACGGTAAAGAAGCGCTTGTGGGGAGGCAACCCCACCGAGGTTTGCATTTTCTTACTCTTTTTCCTTTGATTTTGTGTGTTTTTGAGTCTTGAGACGTTGATCTGGAGTTCCGTGTCGTGTTTGAGTGAAAACAGGTTGATTTCGGGACCCCAGCAAGGTGCACGGCCAGAAAATCAGCTTGCACGGCCGTGCACATCCTCGGCCAGGCCGTGCGCGCTCTCGCACCAAGTTGCACGGCCAAAAGTGCATTGTGCACGGCCGTGCACATCCTCGGCCAGGCCGTGCGCGCTCTCGCACCAAGTTGCACGGCCAAAATGTGCTATTGTGCACGGCCGTGCACATCCTCGGCCAGGCCGTGCGCGCTCTCGCACCAAGTTGCACGGCCAAATGTGCTATGTGCACGGCCGTGCAACTCACTCGGCCAGGCCGTGTCGGCCTGCACGGGCAAAATGCCAAGGTGCACGGCCGTGCGCCTCTGCCCGTGCAGCCGAGCACGGGCTCTATAAATGGCCGTGCACGGCCATTTGGGTCAGAAACCCACTTTTTCTCGCCGGAATCCTCTCCCCCTCGCCGGAAAACCGCGCCAAACATACCTATTTTGATTTTTCCGGCCACTTTGGGTCCGTTTTTCACCAAACCAACACAAAACCCATTCTTTCCACACCCAAGGCGGCCTATCCCCCGAGTTTGAGCGCGTTTGGGCGACATTTTTGTCGCCGGAGGCGATTTCCGGCGAGAATCCGGCGAGGCTCCGACGAGCATTTCCGGGCAGATTTTCGGCATTTCGTCGCTTCCATCGCCTTCCCCTCATCTTCCCCTACACCTCTACTTGAGTCTCCAGGTTTGATTTTGCCCCTAACTTTGTTAATTTTGGAGAATTGAGTGTGTAGGGTGTTTGTTAGAGAATTTTTGTGAATCATGCGATTTGTGTGAAATTGATTGAGGGGAATGCATGGGATGTGATTGAATTATGTTGGGCACTGTCCCGTTTGTTTGATTGAGCCCTTGTGTGCAAGAATTTGGCCAATTTCATGCTTCACTTAATAGTGCACACAAGGTGTTCGATGAAATGCCTGTTTTCCATGCCATGTTGTGGCCACCGGTTGGGGCCCTTATTGATGTCGTTTGTGGGTGTTTTTGCTATGACTGTGAACCTTGAGTTGCCTACTTTATTGTGATTGTGCACCCCCACCCGGTTTATGCTTGATTTATCGAGTTTTTGACCCCCGAACTATGGATGAAACCATGGTTCGGCTGCTTCCTGTTCTTCAGTGTGGGGGTGGACTTGACCGTTTCTTTGGCTCTTTTGGTTCCACTTTGGGTTGTTGTTTTGCAGGGCAATGACACAACCTAATTTCCAGCACCCGTTCATCCGGGATCTCAGGAGGGGCTCCACCGCAGCGCGCTTCAAGCAAGTCGTGGAAACCCCGTTTGGCGCCCACCATTGCTTCTCCAAACGGGAGTTTCAGCAATTGCACTGCTACGACCAGATTTCCGCCGTGCTCGCCAACCCTGCATGGCGCCGTCTGCTCCAGATCTGCGAGACGTGCTACAACGAGCCGGTGTGGGAGTTCTACACCACTTTCAAGCACAACTCCACGACCAGGTACCATGATAGTACAGCCGTTCAATTCAGGCTGGGTGGGGTCCCCCGATCCTTGAGCTATCACGAGCTGGCTGAGGCTCTCGACCTCGACCTCGACGACCGTCGGGAGTACGTCACCGAGCTTAAAGAGCCGGAGGTGGACTTCAAGAGGCTGTACACCAGCCTGGCTCAGCCTGGCCAGACGCTTCCGTTCAAGTCTGGGAGGACGAAGGCATCGACCCTGCGGATCGAGTACCGACTTCTCCACCACCTGCTGGGGAAGTCTTACACTCCTACATATGATAGCTCCGGCCACATCACGAAGAGGCCCCTGTACTTCCTCGACTCGATCCGAGAGCGCTACCACCCTCTCCACCTGGGTTCGGTGGTGGCCAGGACATTTGCGAAGACGGCCAAGGAGCTGAAGAGCCTCCACTGCGCCCCCCTCATCACCCGCCTGGTCACCTTCTTCGGCCTCTCACTGCAGGGGTGCACCAAGGAGGGGGAGACCCAAATCTTTGGCGCTGCGACGATCGGGAAGATGCTGTTGTTGCGGGAGAGGAACGGTGTTCAGTGGGTCGAGGGATTTCCGGAGCCCGAGGAACCCGAGGAGGAGGCTGACGATGCGGTGGACATCGATGAGGTGGAGGCTGCTGTGGATGCTGCTGCGGATGCTGCTGCGGCTGCTGCTGATGATCCCCCACCGACTGACTTCCATTTTGGGGGTGGCAGCTCCACTTTCCAGGGCCAGGACTTCTTCACCCAGCAGTTCGAGCAGCTGAGGATCCAGAACCAGTTGCTCCTCGACCAGCAGGTGCAGTTCCAGCAGCAGTACGCGGCAGATCAGGCCGAGTACCGGCACAGGCTGGACACGATCCAGGCTCAGCAGGGCGTGACTCTCGCCCATATCGAGCGGGAGAAGCGCCGTTCCCGGCGCATGCAGGAGGTTCAGCAGCACCTGCTTCAGCTGGTTCCGGGCGAGCCACCTGTATGGAGGACTCCCTGGGACGACTCCCCTCCACATGACGGCGCGGCTGGCGCTGCTGGTGATGATGCATTCATGGATGACATCGACTTCACCGATCTTGGCGACGAGTAGGCTGTACTCGTTGCCCGTCTCAGTGTGTTTGTTTTTGTTTTTTTTTCAGACTTTTGAGTGTTTGCTCCATGTGTGCGGAGCTTGGACTTAGTGTCGGTTGTTTTTTGTTTTTGGTTTTTCATTTGTGGTTTGATGTAGCCGTCTGGGCTAACACTTATCCCTAACACCAGTGTGCTAGTGTTCTGATGTTCGATTTGTGCAGTATTGACCACTTCCCCGTTCGCTTCTCGCTGACTGGTCCACTTCCAGTCCCCCAGCAGTGTTCTTACCCGGTAACATCGTTCCCCTTATCTTTCCCTCTACTCCATTGAGGGCAATGTCGTGCTTAAGTGTGGGGGATGTTTTGTATCGGTTGGAATATTTTAGATGGTGCTTGGAGCCTAGTCCACTGTCCGAATCTTACGATTTGAGGGCTCCAAGTACTGCTGTTTGATCATATTGGCACTGTGTTTTGATGGATGAATTGATTGGTTTTCGGATTAATGCATGACAACTTGTTTGCGACTAGGACAACCTATGATGAGGACTGAAATGTGCAGTAGAACGATGTAGGGGTTCAGTTTTTCAACTGTTTGCTTGCCAACTGTGACTTGATCTGACTTGATCTGATTACTTGTTCTTGACAGTCGTTTATGCATCTAGTTCAGGGTATCAGAATGTGAGATAGAGCATATAGGTAGCCATGTGAGATTTGAGCCTGCTCGTTTCTTTCTTGTGTGATAGATCCCTCTTCCATGATGTGTAGCATTCACGTTGTCACTAGCTAAGATGATGGGGGCATAGGATTAGCCCACGCCCAAAACTGACTGTCCTGATGTGTCATATCCCCTAGTCAGCCCCTTTGAGCCGTGTGTTATCCTTTCTTTTGGTCTATAATGAGAAAATCACCCTTGTTGCATCTTTTAGAAGGTTCCACAGAGTGGTTTATATATATTCTGCTGTTTCTGCTTAAAGTCTATATGAGTGTTGGAGGTAGTGCTTAAATGTTGGGCATGTGTTTGAAATGTGCAGAAGTGGTGGCTCTCTTAAGAAATGAAAAGAAAAATAAAAGAAAAAAACAAAGAAAAAGTGAAAGCAAAAGAGAGCCACTACCAAAAATCTGAATAATGCCCAGTAAGTAGTGTTTCTTAGCAGTCTGGCTTGGAAATGCTGATGTTTATGCCTCCTTCGCTCTTGTGCTCTTAAGATATTGAGTAATGCAGGATAGCAGAAAGAAAATACCGGGTTGTTGACTGTGGTTGTGTGTTTGGAAAATGTGGAACCTTTTGCTATGAATACTTCCACCACCTAAAAGGCCTTTTCCCCATGTCCAAGACCCTAGCCAGTCATTTGAACCTGTGTCTAAGACCTCCTGATTAGTTAGTGGTGACACCCCATATGTGAACTCTAGCATTTAGAGGCTGCCATCATGGTGAAGAGATGATAGGATTGAGAGAAATAGCATGCGCATCTTTCGCATCAAATTGTCCTGACCCCACTGGTCGAGAGTGAGTGATTCATTTTCATTTTCTATATGCTCTTGTACCCCGGTGAGGACCTAGATTGCTCGGTCTCTATTCTGATGTTTTGAGTTGGATGCATGAGTTGACTGTTTTGAGTAAGTGGTTGAATCAAGTCTAGGTTGGCCAGTGAACAGGAAGGGAGACTCTTCCTTTACTCGATTTGCTGCACTCGAATGTCCTTTGTGGTGGTTGTCCAGGTTGTTGTTGAGGTTGTGCATGTGTTGATGTTTGAAAACCAGTGCGATTCACGTGTTCTGTGCCTTTATGACTTGTCCCCAATGTTGGTTGATTGAAATATGTAAGCTTACCTAGTGTCTGACTTGGTTTGCTTGGGGACAAGCAAACGGTTAAGTGTGGGGGAGTTTGATAGACCGTCATTTACACATGTTTTTACCCTCATACTAACACCGTTTGAGGTGTTGATTCTCGTGTTTTAGGCCGATTTCACGCTAGGTTGTGCTTGGTTGTGTTATTTCAGGTCCTAGTACGTGAATGAAGGCTTAGGAGCGAGTCTGGGGTCGATTGGATGAAGAACGGACGAAGGGCAAGCTTTTGGAGGAGTGCACGGCCAGACCAGGGGGCTGCACGGCCGTGCACTAGTGCCATTTGGCCGTGCGCCTCACGACGAGAGCTTGCACGGGCACAATCCAGGCTTGCACGGCCGTGCGCCTGGCCGTGCAAGAAGGCTGAGCTTAATAAACAAAACGGTGCGTTTGATGTTGCACGGCCAGATTGGGGTGGTGCACGGCCGTGCACCTGCCCGTGCACCTGGGAAATCCGGTTTTAGTGCCTAATCCGAGCCAAAAGAGGGGGAATCGTTTTTTCAGAGCAAAAACAGAGCCCTAGAGAGAGAAAGTGCGAAGAACTCATCCTAGAAGCTATCTTGGAGCTGGATTTCATCGAATCGAGCCTGGAGATCGCCATAGGAGTGAACATCATCGTCCCGGAGCAGATTATCCTCATCGTTATGAGTATGACTAATCCGATTCTTGTTTTCTCTTCTCTCTCTATGGAGTAGAACCCTTCTCTCACTTGGGTATGAAGAACCCTAGTTCCTGATGTTAGGGTTTTGATTGTAATGACTTGGGATGATATTATTGTTTGATTTTAATCGAATGACGCATGTTTCATGAATTGATTTGAGTCTGATCAGCTTGTCTCAATTTCTGCTTCAACCTGAGATAGATAGGATCTGATTAGGTTGTTAGAGCTTCTTCATTCGATAGTAGGAGATTGGCTATACGAGAGTTAGCCAATTTACTGCTTTGTACTGGTGTTCTTGACGCCAGTAGTGGAGTTCTGTGTTCATAGCCTCAGCTTTCTATCCTGGTGAAGACTAGTCGTCTGCCGGGTAGTTATACTGAGAGGGCTTGGTCAGCTTAAGAGATTCCAAGCTACTGTCGGATCTTCCGCAGTCTAATCAACAGTAAATCAACCCAGGGAATTGCAATTGAACCTAACTAAGGGGCTAGGGGGACTCAATCCCGAGTGACTCTTAACTGCTTTTGAAAACCGAACCATTTCCTGCTTTCTTACTGCTTTTGCGTTAAACAACAATCTCTCGAACTAGTTTGCTAGATAATAGAGAATCACGGAGTAAGCAGTAGATCTAGACCCCGGGTTGATAATTAAACTTGCCTGTTACTGCATTCCCGGACTGCGATTGCACTTGGTCGCAGTTTGGTGTTGTGTTTTGGCGTGTCAGTTGGTAAGCAAACAGTTGAAAAACTGAACCCCTACACAATTCTACTACACGTCTCAATCATCATTATAGGCTGTCCTAGTTACAATCAAGTTGTCATGCATTAAATCGAAAGCCATTCGATTCACCAATCAAATCTTGTCAATACGATCAAGCAACCAGCAATACTCGGAGCCCTCAAATCTCGAGATTTGGACAGCGGACTAGGCTCCAAGCACACATATATATGTTCCAGTGAATATAAAGAACCCCCCCTCACACTTAAATGCGACAATGTCCTCAATGGAGCAGAGGGAAGGGAAACGATATTACCGTGAAATGAAGATCAGGAACGGGGACTGGAAGGCAGAACAGTCAATAGCAGGGGACTGGAAGGGGGACCAGTCCAAGGCACAGAGTTAAAGTCATCAAAAGACACACACTGGGTGAAATAACCAGAGTTCCATGTCTACAATCCAACATAACAAAACAAAAAGAAACAAAAAAAAAACATGGAGTCTCAGTCTGGAAAAGAAATAAAGTGCAGAACCAGCCACTCGCCACTAGAACGCATTGCCACCATCGCCGGTGGGTGGAGGGTACTCGTCCTCATACCCCGGTGACTGCACGAAAGGGTAGTGGACCGAGTTCGGGTCCAGGCCCAGGCCCAGGTAAGACATGATGTAGTGCTGGCCGGACATAAGACGACGTCCGCGGTCCCTCTCACGATCGAGGCGGGTGTGAATGCTCTCCTGGCCGACCAGAATGCGCCTGTTCTGCTGAGCAATGGCCGACAACTGGTCAGCAATGGAGACCGCGGGAGTGGAAGACCCGGGAGCAGCGGAGGGGCTCGCTGGGGCCTGGGCACGACGAACAGTACAGTGGGGAACCCGGCCCCCCAGTAACGCTCGACTCTGGCTGGTCGTCCCCGGCAGGTTCAGGTGCAGGCGGCCGAGGAAGACCCGCTATCCATGTCAAACGCCCCTGACGCAATCATGTGCTGATGTGGGAGGGTGGCCTCACTGAATGGGGTTGGTGCTCGAACCATGGTCATCCCAGTGGTCATCCTAGTGGTGTCTACCCCGTAGTAGCGGGCCAGGGCGGTGATCACCGGGCCACAGACAAGGTGGCGATCCTGGATGGCGCAGGCCTTGGTGAAGGTACGGGCGATCACAGAGCCCAGCTCGATAGTGTCCTCCGAGCGACCCATCGCGTGCATGAAGTACAGGGTCCGGAGGGTGACCCGGTTGACCGAGCCCCGCCTGGGAGTGTAGAACTGGGTGAGCAGGTGATTGAGGATCCGCCACTCCGGACGGAGGAGAGTGGCCCGCGTCTAGCTGGCGATGTACTGCTCGTCCGCATAGTCTAGTAGGCAGATGCGCTGGAAGTAGGCCTGGTCACCAAAGGTGGTGGGATCGGTCACCTCCACGATCAAGGGGCGGTCGCTGGGGTGAGGGGAGTTGAGCCTAAGTGCAGAGGCCAACTCAAAGTAACTGATGGAGTGCGCAACCCCGCCGAGTGTGAAATGTACTACATCAACATGGTCGGCCGACCTCCTCTAGGAGTGGGAAAATGAGGCGTAGAACTCCCAGACGAGCTCCTGGTAGGTCGTCTCCGCGAGACAGTGAAGGCGCCGCAAACCATAGGCGCAAACAGCGGCCTCCATCTGCGGCCGGGCATGAAGCGCCTCGAACACCCCAAAGTCGAGATGCAGGTGCTCCGCGATATGGAGAGTAGGGATGGTCCGCAACAGGTGGTGTTGCGTGATGCTCAATTGGTCGAGGTAGGCCTCCATGGTCCTGCAAAGCAAAAGGATGTACAAATTCCAACCAAGCGAACATGGTCAATGTTAGGCGAAAAACACACCGGGAGCCCTCACATCGAAAGATATGGACAGTGGACTCGGCTCCCGGTGAAACAAGCATACCAATCACAACGAGAATCACACAAACAAACACACCGGGGGCCCTCAAATCGAGCGATTTGGGTAGTGGACTAGGCCCCCGGTGGAACAAACACATAATCCGATCCCAAATATCCACTAATCGACCATTCACCACACATAGGCCACACAAGCACGCAGACAATTCCAACATGCAAATGGTAGACCGAGGAAATGAAATCCCGGGAAAAAAATATAACAAGCACAGAGCGCCATTGGCCTACCAATTCATTCTCAAAGCATGCCACAATCCCAAATTCTTCACCTAACTCTAGGTATCAATTCTCCAAAAATAAAATAAGAGACCATGAAAACACACCTGGAGACGCAAGTAGATACCGCAAGGTAGGTGAATAAAAGTGAAGAAAACACTCCAAAGTCGCCGGAAAATCCACCGGAGACTCGCCGGAGAACTCGTCGCCGACGACCAAACCTCCGCCAAACAAGCCAAAACCTCTGGGGATTGTGCTCCTCGGCGCCAGGAGCATAGGGGCCGTCACGATTTATGATTTGAAGGTCGGGAGAGTGAGTTGTGGCCGAAAAACCGGTGGAGAAGAGAGGAAGTCCAATTTTCCGGCGAGGGGGGGGGGGGGGGCGGTTGGAAGTTTGAAAAAATAAATCTGAGGGGGGAGGCCAAAATTCTATTTTTATAGGGGGCCATTAAAACACGGGCGGGCAGAAACACGACCGTGTTTCCCGTGCTCCGCGCCCGTGTTTTTTAGGCCGAGAGTGTGCCTCCCCCTTTTGAAAACACGGGCGGGTTGGGTCCAAAACACGGCCGTGTTTTTGAACCCCTCCGCCCGTGTTTTTATGCCGAGAGGGCAATCTTCAGCAGGCCAAAACATGGGAGAGCAGGGGAGGAAACACGACCGTGTTTTTCTCCCCTGGCGCCCGTGTTTTTTATGCCGAGCTCACCTCTGCATTTTTTCAAAATCACAATTTCAAACCACCAAAACTCGATCGTGCCCCGGCTCGAAAAAATACCCAGTCACAGATTAAAATAAACCGCCCAAGGCACAAAATACTTTCTAGACAGACTCCAGACAGAGTCAAAGAGTAAAAAACTGACAAAAATGAAAAGGCAAAAGGGCAGAAATGCAAACCGTGGTGGGGTTGCCTCCCCACAAGCGCTTCTTTACCGTCTTTTAGCTGGACGCCAATAGAGGAACTAAGGGTCCTCGAGCTTGATCAGCAAATCTGCACGCTCGACAGCACCTCCCAAGTACAACTTTAGGAGGTGGCCATTCACCTTGAATGGCTCAGTTTGAGTATTGCTGATCTCCACCGCCCCGTGCGGGAATACTTGGGTGACCGTAAAGGGTCCCGACCACCTCGAACGTAGCTTTCCCGGGAAGAGTTTCAGGCGTGCATTGAAGAGCAGAACACGATCACCTACCTGAAACTCCTTCAGGCCCCTCAACCGAGCGTCGTGGAGACGCTTGGTTCGCTCTTTGTAGAGTAGTGTGTTCTCGTAGGCGTGGTAACGCCATTCCTCCAACTCCAGCAGCTGCAACTTACGTTGAGGACCTACAACACTCAAATCCAGGTTTAGCAGTTTAAGGGCCCATAAGGCCTAGTGCTCTAGCTCTACTGGCAAATGACACGCCTTCCCATAGACAAGCCTATAGGGGGAAGTGCCAATCGGGTTTCTATAGGCCGTCCTATATGCCCAAACAGCATCATCGAGCTTGGTGGACCAATCCTTGCGGGACTGATCCACCGTCTTTTCAATTATTCGTTTAAGCTCCCGGTTCGTCAGCTCGGCTTGCCCATTTGACTGGGGATGGTAAGCCATCGACACCTGATGCTTAACACCATAGCGAGAGAGGAGTTTAGTGAATTTCCCTTGAAAATGGGTTCCTCTATCACTAATGATGGCGCGAGGTCTTCCGAACCGGGAGAACAACTGCTTCAGAAATGAGCAGACCCGTCTTGCATCATTGGTGGGCATGGCTTGAGCTTCTGCCCACCTCGAGACGTAGTTCACTACAACCAGTATGTACAAATTGCCAAAGGATGGAGGGAATGGGCCCATGAAATCGATGCCCCAAACATCAAAAATTTCACAAATGACAGAAATATGTTGGGGCAACTCATCCCGGGAAGAAATATTACCTGACCTTTGGCAGCGGTCGCACTATCGTGCGAAGGTGTCTGCATCCTTGAAGAGCGAGGGCCAATAGAAGTCCGACTGTAGCACCTTCCGCGCCGTGCGTTTTCCTCCATGGTGACCTCCAGTAGGTCCCTCGTGGCATTGAGACAGGATGTCTCCCATCTCGTGCTCCATGACGCAGCGCCGGATCATGCCATCTACTCCGATCCTGAAGAGATACGGATCCTCCCGTAAGTAATGCTTCAAGTCGAAGAAAAAATTGCGCTTTGCATGAGTGGCCATCCCCTTTGGTAGTTGCTTGCCCACCAGATAATTGGCAAAGTCAGAATACCAAGGGGCCACGCTAAAACGCAACACCAAACTGCGACCAAGTGTAATCGCAGTCCGGAAATGCAGTAACAGGCAAACTCTAATTGTCAACCCGGGGTCTAGATCTACTGCCTACTCCGTGTATATCTGTTATCTAGCAAACTAAGTTGAGTGATTGTGATTTTAACTAAAAGCAGTAAGAAAGCAGGAAATGGTTCGGTTTTCTAAAGCAAAGGAAGATTCACTCAGGAATGAGTCCCCCTAGCTCCTTAGTTAGGTCTCAGTTGTAATTACCCTTGGTTGATTAACTGTTGATTAAACTGCGGAAGATCCGATAGTAGCTTGGAATCTCTTAAGCTGACCAAGCCCTCTCAGGCAGGCTAACCGGCAGGCGACTAACCTTCACCGGGATAGACTGCTGAGGCAATAAGCACAGAACTCCACTACTGGAATTGGGTTCCAGTACAAAGTAGTAAATTGATTAACTCTCGTATAACCAATCTACCACTACCGATTGATGAAGCTCTAACAACCTAATCAGATTCTATCTATCTCAGGTTGCAGCAGAAATCAAGAAAAGATGATCAGACTTCAATTAACTCAATGAATCATGCATCAATCGATTAAAATCAAACAGTATAACAATCCCAAGTCATTACAATAAAGATCCCTAACACATGGAACTAGGGTTCTTCATACCCAAGTGAGAGAATGTTCTACTCCATAGAGAGAGAGAGAGAGGAAAACAGTAATCAGAGTAGTCATACTCATAAAGATGAGGATATTCTGCTCCGGGATGATGATCTTCACTCCTGGGGATGCAATCTGGGCTTCAATGGTGAGAAATTTACTCCAAATAGCTCCTAGGGTTTGTTCTTCGCACTTTCTCTCTCTAAAACTCTGCTTTTGCTCCAAAAAGTCGATTCCCTCTCTTTTGGCTCGAATCTGCCTCAAAAAGTCGATACTGGGCAGAACACGGTCGAGGGCACGGTCGTATTTTGCTTTTGCCGTCCGTGCCCTTGCCACGTGTTAAAAACATGCTCGCATCGGCCAAAACACGGTCGTGCCTAAAGATGGACACGACCGTGTTTTGGTTCACATCCGCCCGTGTTTTAGACATCGCAGGAGCTCCCTTCAATCAAGCCTTGGCATAAAAAACACGGCCTGAGACACGACCGTGTTCTTCTTTAGGCCAGCCCGTGTTTTGCTTTTCCATCAGTTCAGCTCTCGCACATAAAAACAATGGCATGCTCGTTTGTGTACACAGTCGTGTTCTTCAGGCCTCCTGCCCGTGTTTTGCTCCTAGCTCGACCGAATGACCTCCAAACGCCCCGAATCTCGTGCTTAGCCTTTCCTTCAACATCTGGGACCTGAAATATGACAAAGTAGCACAACCCAGTGTAAAACGGACCAAAAATACACGATTACGAGCCGCAAACGGATAAGAACTAATGGTGCAAACATGTGCAAATACATCATTATCACGACCCGATTGAACTCGCAACCCGATTGAACCCAACCCGGTTGGACCCAATCCGAACCCGACCCAACCCGCCCAATTGACACCTCTACCTTTACGTTTGATTCTTTTTTTTTTTTTGCACGGTTGATTTTGTGATTCGGGATGACAATGGTGGGGTCCTAATGGCCAGAGGAATTTCCTATGAGGGTTTGGTCGATCCAATGGTGATAGAGTTGATGGCTTTTCGGGACGCGCTACGGTGGTGTGTGGGGGCGGGGCTTGCAGGCATTCACTTCGTCGGTGATGCTAAGGTGGTGATTGACAAGATAAATGTCAGGATCACTAGGGACGCGAAGGCCGAGGCTATTTTTCAAGAAGTTCGCATACTCCTCGATGACTACTTGGATTTTAGTGTGCAGTTTGTAGGTAGACAGAACAATAGGGTGGCCCATATGGTGGCCAAAAAAGCCTTGGATTTGTTTCCTAAGGGAGGAATGGTTTTGATTTCCAGGCATGGTTGTGTTCGGAGGTCGAGTTATTATATCTTTGTTATTCTTAGTAATACAAGTGATCTTTTTCGTAAAAAAAAAATTTGATTATGAATCCTACTGGACCCATATCCCACCTCATTCTTAAAAAAGTCAAGAAAACATGAATGTTTAATAATGTAGGTCTCGAAAGAGGAGAAAAGGTTAGGTAGGAAAATTTTGCGTTATCAAAATTTTGCGTTATCTTGGAGTGGTGTTTCTGGTCAAAAAATAACGAGCGAGGGTGGTAGGTTATGAACATTTTATTAGTGCAATAAAAATAGTTGCTACTTATTGTGTTTCATTTTTGTTGTTGGACTAGCATAGGCAAGGAATAAACTAACTCACGAGTTAATGGAATTGTGTGTCACATAACTTTCTGGATTCTACTTATTAATATTTTTTTTTTTACAAAAGATAATCATATATTGATCAGAAAAGAGGCAATTACATCCTGGAATGGAGCCAGGTCACAAAATCAAAGAACCGACTTGTAGACGGGTACAAAAGAAGGGCCTTGCGAGCCACCAAGTGGGCTACCCTATTATTACTCCGACCTACAAATCGAACACTAAACCCTTGCTGGTTAGATAAGCATTGCAGAACTTCCTCGAGAAGAGTGCCAATCCGGCTGTCGCAGACCTCAGCCTTGGAGAGTTTCTTAATTATCACCTGAGCATCCCCTTCGAAACGTACCTCCGTCAACCCCGCTGCAGAACACCAATGAATCGCCTCGCGGAGCGTGAGCATCTCAGCAACCAAGGGATCATCAATGCCACCAAACTGGACACCCCTCGCCCCTACCACCAACCCGGCAGACGACAGAATAACCATCCCCCCTGCCGAATGAGAGCCATACCTAGTAGCACCATCACACCTACAATTGACCGACCCAGGATTGGCCGCACCCAGCGGCAAACTAGAGCTAGTAGGGGTACGAGGAAGACCAGAATCCCCAGGCAACTCTATCCACTCCTGAACCTGCTGATTAAATTGACGCAAAAGAGCTGGGATCCCAAATTGTTTTCCCTAAAAAACAACCCAATTACGAGATCGCCAGATCCGCCAAAGAACAGCAACAACGGCCATCAGCAGGTGAGGATGATGAATACACGACATCAACCGCTTTAGGAATAAAGGAAAAGTCTGCCTAGGAAGGGCTTGACCAAGGTACTCCAACCCCGCAAAATCCCACATAGCCCGGGCCACTGGACATTCAAGGAACAGATGCTCCATAGTCTCCGACTCTGCCCAACAAGCCGGTTGAGAAGTTGCCAGAGAAAGATGCGCAACTTGGGGGGAATAGGGGCATTCCAAACCTTAATCCAACTCGATCTATCCATCCAACTGACCATTGACCGCCACTGGCCTTCCTTTTTATCCAGGAGAACAGCCAAGTGATAAGCTGATTTCACCGTGAAAACCCCATCAGTCGTCATATGCCAGATCAGCCGGTCCTCAATATTCCTTCGAGGAAGCGGGATCTCCTTGATCGCTCGACAAGTAGGAGGATCAAACCATTGACTTAGCCTCTCCTCACACCAACGCCCTTCTCCTGAGTCAATTAACTCGGCCACCACCGGGTTACCCTCACTAGGCATAACTCGCGGGTTAGCAATTGGGTTGTCCGGGTGTAAACGGGGAATCCAATTATTCTCCAACAGCGGGGCGGTCAGCCCATTTCCAATTTGCCACCGAAGGCCTTTTACTAACAACTGCCGACCAAAGAGAATGCTTTGCCAGCCCCACGACGGGCGGGATCTTGCCCTGGCTCGTAAAAAATCCCCCTTGGGGAAATACTTACCCTTATACACTTGAGCTAGCAGGGAGGAGGGTCATTGAAAATCAGCCATCCAATTTTAGCCAGAAGCGCTTGATTGAAGTGCTCAAACCGACGAAATCCCATCCCCCCATCGTGCTTACTCCTGCACATGTTACGCCAAGACATCCATCGGATTTTATACTCCCCATTCGCCACTCTCCACCAAAATCTGGCTACATGTCTATCCAAGAGACGGCACAGCGAGAGAGGGAGACGAAAGCAGGACATAACATGTAAGGGTAAAGCTAAGGCCACTGATTTGATCAAAGTCTCTTTCGCAGCCCAGGATAAGGTCCTTTGCTTCTACCCCTGCAGCCGGGCTAGTAACTTTTCCTCCAGGAATCTAAAAGTATCCATTTTCGTTCGGGCGATCAGGGTAGGCAGTCCCAAGTACTTATCATGGACCCCCACCGCCCCCACGCCAAGAATTTGGGCTAGGAACTCCTGATCCGGGAGGGTTATGTTACGGCTAAAACAGACCGCTGATTTGTCCAAGTTGACCCGCTGGCCACTAAGCTCCTCATACTCATTAAGCACCAGGATCAGATTTTCACATTCTTGAAGTGATCCCCGGAGGAACAGGTACGAATCATTAGCAAAAAACAGATGCGAGATCCGAGGAGACCTCGGGGCCACCTTAACTCCTTCCAATCTTTTTTCTGAGATCGCTTTACGAAGCAGGGCTGCAAACCCTTCCGTGCAAAGCACAAACAGGAGAGGAGATAACGGGTCTCCCTGTCGGAGTCCCCTCGAGGTAGTGAAAAACCCCTTAGGAGAGCCATTCATCAGAACAGAGAACGAACTTGACCTGAGACATTCATGAATCCACCCTTGCCAAGTGGCATTAAAGCCTAACTTGTCCAAAATCGCTAGAAGAAACGGCCATTCGACTCTATCATAGGCCTTTTCCATGTCAACCTTAAGAGCCATGTACCCTTTCTTTTCTCGCGTTTTGATTTTCAAGTAGTGCATCAATTCATGCCCAAGAAGGACATTTTCCACAATTTGGCGTTCACGGATGAAAGCTTTTTGCCCTTCAGACACAATTTTGGGTAACCATCTAGCCAGGCGTTCTGCCATAATTTTAGAGATGATTTTATACAAAAACTGGCAGAGACTGATGGGCCGGAGCTGCTTCATATTTTCCACATTGTCAACCTTCGGGATCAAAGTCAGCCAGGTATGGTTGAAGCTGCGTAGCATTCTACCAGTAGAAAAGAAAGAACACACAGCAGCAATGACCGACTCGTCGACAATGCTCCAAAATGATTTAAAGAACTTCCCAGTAAAACCATCAGACCCTGGCGCTTGCTTCGATCCCATTGAGAAGACCGTCCTTCTAACTTCCTCTGGGAGGACCTCCGCCGTGAGATTAACATTCATCTCTTCCGTGACCCGTCGGTCGATTGGTAAATTGGCCACTCGGTCGCTCATGTTAGGCACCTGGCATTCTGAGGCGAAGAGGTATTGGTAGAAATTTGAAGCAATATCTGCTTTACCTCCCTCCTCATTGATCCACTCCCCCGCCTCATTTTGAAGGCCCGCTACAAAGTTATGTTTACAACGAGCCCTTGTGACCGTATGAAAATAAGCCGAATTCTTGTCCCCTTTTTTTAACCAGTGAACCCTTGACTTCTGCTACCAGTAAGCTTCCTCTGCTTCCCACTGCCTATTCAGCTCAGATTCCAGCGTTTTTACCGTCTCCCAGTCAATCGGGAGGAGCAATTTGACACGGTCTATTTCCGCCTGGATTGTCTTAATATTGCGGAGGGAATTAGTAGTACCCGCCCTGCTCCAATCAAAGAGCAAATGACGGAGTTTCTTGAGTCTCTCCCACAGCTGATACATAGGGGTCCCTAGAATCTCCTCCCGCCAGACATAGGACACCATAGCTTTCACTTCTGGATTATCCGCCCATCTGGCATCAAATCGGAAGAGAGGACGACTGTGGCGGATGTAAGGTTTATTGTAAAGGAGTAGGGCTCGGTGGTCCGACCCTTGATCAGTAAAATGTTTAACGAGGGTATCAGGGAAGAGATCAACCCAAGCCTGGGAACACAAAGCTCTATCAAGGCGCTCTCTTATACAAGCCGCCCCCATGCGTTTATTGGTCCAGGTAAACTGGTCACCCTGATATCTAGGGTCGTGGAGCCCCAGTTCCTGGATGAAATCACGAAGATGGATGGCATGGGAAGCATTCCAGGGATTACCCCCGTCTTTTTTGCTTGCTTGGAGCGTCACGTTAAAATCACCTATGATCACAAAAGGAAGGGAGACCCCATCACACATTTCTCGTAACTGAGCCAATTGATTAGCTCTTATAGCTTCAACGCAGCTAATGTAATCGAACACCACAACATAAGAAACCTCCACTTCATTGATTTGAGTACAAATACAGAAGTTGGAATGAAAGAAAACCGAAACATTAACTTCGGGGGCCCAAGCTAACACAAGACCACCCGACGACTCAATGGCATCAACAAAAAAATATCGAAAATTATCAAACCCTAAACCCCGCATACGACAGGAAACGACACGCCGGCGCGATCTTGTTTCGGAAAAGAAGACAAGGTCCGGATTATTAGAACGAACTAGACCGACAACAGTTTGAAATGTGAGGGACGGCCCTATTCCTCTCACATTCCAAGCGAGAAGCTTCATTTATCCGATTGGGGCCATTTTTGGCTGGCTTCCTCCACCACATTAGTATCATCTTCCACGAAGTGTTTCTTAGGGCTGGGCTCCACTCCCAACTCCCCTTCAATCGCGCCCAGAGGGCGTTTGCGACTACCAATACCAGGGTCCCCAAGATTGGACCCGTATTCATTAAACTGGCCCCCGTCGCCGCTTTTATCTTCCTCCTCCCAGGCCTTCATGCTTTGAACCAGATCCGGATCCAAGGGTTTACTCCCTATAGCATCATCCCCTGGCTTAATGTGCAGCCCGGTTTCAAAAGCAGCCACAACTTGCTGGACATGCCCCTTCAATCCCCGGACTGTCTGCGGGGTCGTCTTCTTTGGGCCCCGAGAGGTGATCATAAATCGGGAAACATCCTCCTCCGAAGAGGGATCCAATAAGTCATCATCAGCCCCCGCATCGTGTGCCCCGCGGCCATCTTCAGCCTCCGTGGGCGGAAGGGTAGCAGCCTTGACGAGGCGCCTCCGGAAGCTTCTCACCACCTCACACTGCTGGGCAGCAGGGCTGGGTTCATGCTCTGACTTGTCCCCGTCATCATCAGAGACCGCCAAGATAAGCCGGCGCCTTGGCTTGGGAGCTGGGCTGGAAAGCACCCGGGTGGTATGGGCTTATGGCGTTGGTCCCTCTTCCTGGGCCTGCCCGCTGCTGCCCCCATCCATTTGGCCACATTTATGGTGGGCTGGATTTTAGTTCGGCTTCCCCGATCACGCTTCGGGCCTGCCTCCCCACCTTTCTCAGCCCGTATCGGCCCAACACGGCCTTTCACTGGAGAGCGCTGATTATGCTGGCGGACAGAACGAGCCCGTGGTGAGCGCCGCACATGGAAGCCGCGTGGGCTTCGAGAGCTGTGGCCCTGGGCCGGCCGAACTGCCCCATTATTTGGGCTAAATTGGTCATGCGAATCAGCCTGGTGGGCTTCACTTCCCAGCTGCCTTTCCTTCTCTCGGGGCCACTGTTGCACATGGGGATCATTTCCACCTCCCAGCGCCTTGCTGACCCAAACAGACTTATATTTGCCATGGAATTGCTGAGTATCATCCTCCGATTCATACACTCGAACACCCAGCTTTTTGGTGGACATATGAGGGCCAAATTTCTCCTTGCCAACTAGGGGGTCAAAGGTACATTCACTGATGAAATGTCCGACTCGGCCACAGTTGAAGCAAAAGGATGGCAAATATTCATACTTTAGTGAGACCCAGAAGCTCACATTATCATCAATGGCCGCCAAGATTTGCGACCTCAACGGCTTGGTGAGGTCCAGCACCGCTTTCACCTTCACAAATCGCTCCCCAGTCTCGTGGCTAGCAAAAATCCCCACTTCTCACACTTGTCCAAGCTTAGTCAGGGCCATTTTCCTCCCGAATTTCTGCGTACAGAACTCTTCTCTGACATTCCACATCTGCACGCGCAGAGGCACCATGGCCAGGTCAGTATAGATACTCTTCGAGATGTTCGGTGTCCATGGCCTCAAGTGTAGTATCATGTCGTTAAGCACCCATGGCGTTCGTTCAAGAACCCAAGTCTTAGTCTCTTCTGAAGGGAGAGAGAAATCAAGGAGGCCTTGTTTGGTCATCACAACCCTCAACGTCCCTTTCACTTTCCAGTGTTTGGTAGCAGCATCCCTAATTTCCATGGTGGAAATTCGCTTCTTGGTGAAGATACGGCCCAACAGCGAGTGCGTCAAGCGATATTTGGACGATTGAACCTCCTCTAATGAGAATTCCACCACTTGGTCAGAGGAAGCATGAGCCATCGTACGCACCTGGGGGCCAGGGAGAGAAGTCAAATTAGCAACGAGCCGGTCCACCTTAATTGGCGCCGGACTCCTTGTGAGAACAATATCTATGCACGTACAATGCATGGTTGCCGCCGACAGGTTCTTACTTAAGTCAAAGCCCCCAGAATTAAGCGAAAAGGGATAGGAAAGGTAGGGACAAATACCTTTAGATGGAGTCGCTCGGGAAGGAAGAGTTCTCCTCGGATGCTCAATGCTGCACACGCTATTGAGAAGCAATCCTGGGAACTGGTTTATAAAGGCCTTATTGGAGGCGCGTCCCGAGTGTCCATCTCCAACTTGGAGTATATTTCTAAGAGTAATTTCCGAAGCAGGATTCTTATTACGATTAACCAACCGATCTGGAAAGATACGGAGAGGCCCGAGAATAACGGGATTGGTATCTGAGGGAAATATTTTCCCAACAGACCCACGGAAGACAACCGTCGACAGGCGATTCCGACGATCTCCGGCCGTGGGTTGCCGGACTGGCAATAAACTATCCCCGTCGGGCGGGTAGACACCCGAACCCCGATCTGGATCAGAGATCAGCTCATGGTTTTCATCAGTTGCAGCCATTATCGACCCGTCGCCAAACCCAGGAAGCCACGCACAGTTCGCTACCTCCATGGCTCCGTAGTCAATTTCCCACGAATTAGGGAGAGAGAATCGCCAGACACTGCTTTTGGTCAGGCGTCTCCGTTGAAACCGAAAAACCAAAATCGAAGACACTTGCTATCGGTTCGGGTTCGGGTTAAACCGAAAACCCAAAACCGTTTTGACAGCCCTACAAAGTACCAATCTCCAACGTTTCTAATCTTTCACCAAGTAGGCTACTTACAACAGAATAACAAAGTACATATAAAATTTACTATTATTCTTGTTATTCACGTGCTCAGGCTACTTACAACAGAATAACAAAGTACATATAAAATTTACTATTATTCTTGTTATTCACGTGCTCAGGCTACTTACAACAGAATAACAAAGTACATATAAAATTTACTGGTTATTCACGTGCTCGCAGCATTTTGAGTTCGTCGAATCGGCAGCAGACTTTGTAATTGTTGAATCGACAATAACAATAATTTTTTTTACAAACGTAATTAACTACCGCGTCCATCCAAAAAATATAGGGCATAATTTTTTTTTAATAAGAGTGATATATGTTTGATTTTCAATTAGGTGCTACATGAATGATTCGAATCTGAAACCTCCAGATTCTCGATCAATGATATTACCATTGAACCAATTCCTTGTTCGCTATTGAGCGTAATACACAAACTACTTTGGGTGGAGTATGGGGAAAAAATTAAAAAATGCACTAGTTCTTAAAAAAAATTCCAAAATACATTTGTTACGAAAATAATTCACAAAGTACGTATTTTTCAGCATCACCGAGGTTGTCCTTGACAGTGATGACAATCACCGCCTTCGACAATAACAGTGAAGATATTCACCGTTTTTCTCAACAATAGTGAAAAAATCCATTGTAGAACAAAGCGGGGAAAGCATCACCGCAATAGTGTAAAACGGGGATAACATCACCGCATCGGACGGCCACGGTGAAGGGGTGGGAGATGCGGATCGCTGACGTGGACTAGCGAGGGCCATTCACCGTTGTTGACAAAAGCGGGGATAGCCCCGCTGTCCATGTCAACGATCCGCGTCTCCCCGCGCCCATCACCGTTGTCGTTGGATGCGGTGAGGCGCGAATTCTGATTTTTCTCCCAGATCAGACATCTCACAGCGTCCCATGTCAGCGATCTGCGCGCACTTCCCCGTTTTCGAGAAAAGCGGGTTCTTCACCTTCCCTTATCAATACCACCCATCCTCCTCATTCCAAACAACACCACCATTTGATACTTCTTTCTCCCTCCATTTAGTCACTCTAGTTTCGTTCTAAGTATGCTCTATGGTTGCGTAATGTTTTTTCTTTTGTGATTTCTTTTAAAATGGGTTCGAATTTTTTTCATTGATTCAATTTTTTTTTATAGATGGGTGCTGAGATATACGACCCTCGATTGTATATCGATCCTGGCCCAAGGGATAAGAGGTATTTAACCAAGCAAGAACAACATCGCTCCCGTGCAATTTGGGATAACATTCCAGTAGAAACTCTGTACCGTATAAATTTGTAAATTATTTCATTATTTTAAAAGTTTTTATTTTGCTTTCCTTTGACTAACAACATCGTGTTTTTTGTTTTTTTTTTTTTTTGGTAGGAATCACTTATTCCCATCAGTCATTAAGAGACAACACGATTTCCCCCTTGGCATGCTCGACTCTTGCCCTATCTAGAGAGGACGGGAATGGACATGTTGAGGCATTTCATGTAGCTTGATATCGACAACGATCTACTGACGACAATGACAGAGCGATGGCGCCCGAAGACACATACCTTCCACTTTCCCGAGGGGGAAATGACGATCACCCTCAGAGACGTTGCCATCCTCATCGGTTTGTCGGTCACTGGAGATGCCATCATCGGCCACTCCGAAAAACTCGAAGATGGCTGGGGACCGTTGATTCTCCATCGTTTAGGGTTCGACATGCCTACCACATCGCTTGTCCAAGGGGTTGGGGATCCACCGCTTAATGCGGGGCAAGTATCAATCTCGTGGCTCGTTGAACACATCCAAGCAGAGATTGTTTTAGGCCCAGACACCCCCGAAGATCAAGTGGAGCGGTATGCACGCGTCTACCTCATTGGCTTGGTTGATGGATTTTTGATCCCCGACAAGGCAAACTGGTGGATACAAGGCATGTGGTTGCCGTTGTTCCTCGGTGATTGGGACTAGATCGGGAGAAAGAGTTGGGGGTAAGCTGTATTAGCTGGAATCTACCGAAAACTGTGTACTTGCTCGAGGTTGGTGGCAAAACACGCTGGTGGTGCGATGTTCATACTCCAGCTCTGGGCATGTGAGCATCTTCCGATGTTCGCACCTCGAGACCCACGAGAATTGTGGTTGCCAAATGAGGAGCTACGAGATGTAGCAAATGCCCCATATGGTGTCAAGTAAGTTTAATTTAAATTAGATTGGCTAAATTACACGTTTAGTGACTCACTCCTACTGTCACTCTAGAAAATGGCCAAGTGTAACCACTTCCTAAAGCGTAGTATAGCGGGTTTGGGTTTTATTGTCAACCCGGGTCCTAGATGTGATGACTACTCGGTGAAATCTCGTTATCTAGCAGTGAAACTTTAGTGCAAATTGAAACAAACAAAAACAAAAAGCAAGTTTAACGGTTGTTCAAGTCAAGAGAGGTCACCCGGATATGGTTCCCCCTAGACTGCAGTTAAATCAGATTGCAATTTACCAAGTTCAGTTTTTATGAAAGTTATACTGCGGAAGGTTCTTAAATAGCCTGAAGTCTCGATTAAAGGTCTCCAGACCCTCTCAATCTGAGTCTCTAGCGGGCGACTAACCTCCACCGGAGTAAACAGATTGAGGCCCTAACGAACCAAACCTCCACTACCGAATGAAATTCGGTACAAAATAGCGAATTGGCTCCTCGACTAAAGTCACCAATTCGCCACCTTCGATTAAGGATACTCTATCAACCTAGGCAGATATTCTCATTCTAGGTCAAAGCAGAAACAACAGGAATTTGATCAGGATTCAAGTCATTCAATCATTCAAACCTCAATCGAATATAATCAATTCACAAATTCTGTACTTGGGTTCATACAATCAGACCTAGCATACAAATCTAGGGTTCCCCATACCCAGACGAATGGGGGAACTACTCCATAGAGAAAGAAGCAAAAGCAGATTCAGACGCGGAAATCATACTGTGAAGACGGATTTCTGCTCCTGGACGTTTAATCGGCACTTCTCCAAGCTCAAGCCGGGCTCCAATGGTGATGAAGATCAAGCTATGGCACTTGGGAACTCTGGTTCGTCACTTTCTCTCTCTAGGAATCGCTTTCTCTCTCAAAAACTCGGAACCCTTCAATGTTGGCCTTCTTCTTCCTTTTATCAACTGCCAGATCGCGACACCCGGTCGGGTATTTTGGGTTTCGAGCGGGTATAATCAAAACGCACCGTTTCTTCAAAGGGGAAATCCCCGGTCACTCTCCATAATCCCCGACCGGGGATTTAAGCCATTTTGCCCGGGCCCCCCTCTGTTTCTCACGGGGCGCCCAAAGGAATAATACCCGACCATGGCCAGAAAATACCCGGTCGGGTATTTCTGCCTTTGGCCGGGTATTTTGGTTCTCCAGCCTCCTTCTTCCCAACTTCGCTCCTTTCGACCCAGAACTATGCCCTCTCGAACCATGAAGTGACACTTCTCCCAACTCAGCGCCAGGTTGGTTTCTTCACACCGTTTAAGAACAAGTTCTAGGTTATGGAGACAGTGAGAGAATGAGTCTCCATAAACCGAGAAATCGTCCATATACACCTCCATGATCTCGCCGACCAGACGGTCAAAGATGGCGAGCATGCATCGTTGAAAGGTAGCCGGGGCGTTGCATAGCCCGAATGGAATCCTCCGGTAAGCAAATGTGCCGAAGGGGCAGGTGAAAGTGGTCTTCGCCTGGTCCTCCGGTGCAATCGGGATCTGAAAGTACCCGGACATCCCATCCAAGAAGCAGTAGAACTCGTGCCCCGCCAACCTCTCGAGCATCTGATCAATGAACGGCAGCGGGAAATGGTCCTTCCCAGTGGTGTCGTTGAGACGCCGATAGTCGATGCACACACGGTACCCAGTCACCGTGCGCATCGGGATGAGCTCGTTCTTCTCGTTAGGCACCACGGTCATCCCATCCTTTTTGGGCACCACTTGGGTGGGACTGACCCACTCGCTGTCAGAAATGGCGAAGATGATCCCCGCGTCCATCAGCTTCACGATCTTTGCCCGAACCACAGCCTCCAGGTTCGGTGTCAATCTCCTCTGCGGCTATCTCACTGGCCGCATCTCATCCTCCAGCAGTATCCGGTGGGAGCAAAAAGAGGGGCTGATCCCCCGGATATCTGTGATCTTCCATGCTAAAGCTCGCTCGTACTGCTTCAGCAAGGCCACCAGTCTGGTCTTCTGCTCGGGTGTGAGGGTCGAGCTGATGATAACTGGCAGCTTATTCCCCTTCCGGAGAAATGCATACTCCAAGTTAGAAGGGAGGGGTTTAAGCTCCAGCTCTGGTGGTTCCTTCAAGGAGGTGATGATGCGGGCAGAGGATGAGATCGGTTTAAACAGCCTGTCGCCCTCCAAGAAGGGGCCACTCTCCAACGCGGCCAACTGCTCCGCCAGCTGCGGCTCCTGCGATGCCTGCTCACCTAGCAAAATACAACGCTCAAGAGCATCATCAGTACCCGCACTCGTTATGGCGAGTGCGGTCTCAAAGTCAGTAAGCACATCACAGTAATCTATGTCATCATGCAAATGAGAGTGCTTCCCATTCTCAGACACAGAAAAAGTAGCATGTTCATCACCAGCACGCAGAATCAATTTACCACTATGCACATCAATAAGCGCCTTGGCGGTGGCGAGAAATGGTCTACCCAAAATCAAAGGCACATCCACATCCTCATTTATATCCAAAATAACAAAATCAACAGGATATGTGAATGCACCTACATTAACAAGCAAGTCCTCAATGATACCCCTAGGATGCACGATAGAACGATCAGCTAACTGAATGCTCATCCTAGTAGCTCTAGGTTCACCTAGGTCTAGCTTCTTAAACAATTTATAGGGCATGACATTTATGCTAGCGCCTAGGTCCGCCAAGGACTTTCCTACATGCATGCTGCTAATAACAAGAGGGATAGTGAAACTCCCTGGGTCTTTGCGCTTCTCGGGCAGCTTGTTCTGCAGGATAGCAGAACACTCCTCGCTGAGCATCACTGTCGAAAGATCCCCAAGTTTCTTCTTGTTGGTGAGGAGGTCTTTCATGAACTTGGCATACTTGGGCATCTTCGACAGTGCCTCCACGAACGGCATGCTGATGTTGACCTGCTTCAACATTTCCATGAACTTGGCAAACTCTGTCTCCAGCTTGTCTTTATGAAGTCGAGTGGGGAAGGGCAGCTGGGGTGTATGCTCCTTAACCACAGGCTGTGGCTTGGGAGCAGGTGCTGCGCTGCCTTCCCCCACTTCTGCAGTATCAGCCGGAGGTGTTGAAGCAGGTGGTGGTTCGTCTCGCCTAGGCTGGGCAGGAGCAGCAGATATGGTCTTACCACTCCTGGTGGTGATGGCGTGTGCGGTCTCTTGAGGGTCGCGAGGATTGGGAACAGTGGTGGCAGGCAGAGTCCCCGGTGCCCTGGTAGTGTTCTGGCGAGCTAAGCTCCCAATCTGATGCTGGAGATCCTGCAGAAAGGCACCTTGGTTTCTCTGGCCTGCCTCCAGTGAGGCTATGTTCTGATCCATCCTCGTGAAATTCGCCTGACTGGTGGTCATGAATGCATGCAAAATATTCTTCAGATCAGCCATCTGAGTATCTGGAGCTGGAGCTGCAGCTGCTGGAGGCTGGGCATACTGGCGCTGGGGCTGCTGGAATGGCTGCCCCTGCCTAGGCTGGTAGGGCTGCTGCTGTGGTGGGGGCCCCTGCCTAACCTGGAAGGGCTGCCTCTGCTGAAAACCACCTGCTGGTGCTGGGAAACCAGGTGGTTTGTTGGTGTTGCTACTCCAGGCAAAGTTAGGATGCTGGCGCCATCCCTCATTGTAGGTATTGCTGTATGGGTCCAGGCGCCGAGCATTGGCGATGAAGTCCACCTGCTCTTTGGGAGTAGAGGACTCCCTCATAGACTGACAATCCTCCACCAGGTGGCTCGGGCTCTCACACCACTGACACTGAGCTACTGGAGGCGGAGCTACACCTCGGCCCGGAAGGAGGCTGTTGGGCTGCTTCAATGTCTGCACCAACTCAGCCACCTGCTGCTCTAACCCGGACCTTGCCTCCACAGCGTGCACACCACGTGCCCGGGACTGTCTGCCTCTGCTGCTTTGCCCCCAAGAGTGATCTCGGGCAGCCAAGGTACTGATCATCTGGTTCAGCTCGGGTGGAGTCTTAGTGAGAATATCCCCTCCTAGGCATAGAGACTCGATCACTCTCTGGCTGTCGGGGGTGAGGGCACTGTAGAAGTTCCCCACTGTGAATGCATCACTGAAGCCATGATGGGGACACTTCCAGAAATATCTCATGTACCGCTCCCATGCATCACGAAGGGACTCATCTGGCTCTTGGCGGAAGTGAGTGATCTCCCGCTGAATCTCTATGGTCTTCGATGCCGGATAGTACCTGTGCACGAACTTGTCAGCCAGATCGTCCCAAGAGGTGATGGACAGTGGGGGCTGGGTCTCCAACCACCTCTTAGCATTCCCCGCCAGAGAATGGGGGAAGAGGTGAAGGCGGATTGCGTCATCCGGAACACCGTTCAGCTTGAACCCGTTTGTCAGCTGCAGAAAACGGGAAAGATGTGCCCGGGCCTCCTCATCCTTTAAACCATGGAACTGGATAGAGGATGTAATGAGTTGAATCCAGCATGGCTTGATCTCGAAGTTGTTTGCTGGAATTGGCGGATAGAGGATGACCGGGCGGATGTCAGCAATCCGTGGAGTGTAGTAGTACTCCAAGGTGGGACCCGGTGGTGGTGGATGATGATGGACCCCAGCTGCCTGGGGATTGGGGTCGTTCCCCAGGAACTGGTTCTCTGGAGGTGGGTTGTGATCGCCTTCCATCTCGTACTCGTCCTCGGACTCGCTGCTCAATTGGCCGTCTCTGCGCTCTTCCGTAGCCAGTCTAGCTCGCTGTTGTCTCCTAAGTTGGCGGCTGGTGCGTTCAATCTCTGGATCCAACGGCAGTAAACCTCCCGACTGGCTACGGGTCATGCACTATCTGCACACAATCAAGCAATGCAAACCCGTGAAGGCACAAGTGGGAAAGAAGAAACACTCAATGCGAAAATGAAAATGCTAAAGTAACAGAAATCACTTTTCTTCAACAACCTAGCCGTCTCCGGCAACGGCGCCAAAAACTTGACTCACTCCTACTGTCACTCTAGAAAATGGCCAAGTGTAACCACTTCCTAAAGCGTAGTATAGCGGGTTTGGGTTTTATTGTCAACCCGGGTCCTAGATGTGATGACTACTCGGTGAAATCTCGTTATCTAGCAGTGAAACTTTAGTGCAAATTCAAACAAACAAAAACACAAAGCAAGTTTAACGGTTGTTCAAGTCAAGAGAGGTCACCCGGATATGGTTCCCCCTAGATTGCAGTTAAATCGGATTGCAATTTACCAAGTCCAGTTTTTATGAAAGTTATACTGCGGAAGGTTCTTAAATAGCCTGAAGTCTCGACTAAAGGTCTCCAGACCCTCTCAATCTGAGTCTCTAGCGGGCGACTAACCTCCACCGGAGTAAACAGATTGAGGCCCTAACGAACCAAATCTCCACTACCGAATGGAATTCGGTACAGAATAGCGAATTGGCTCCTCGACTAAAGTCACCAATTCGCCACATTCGATTAAGGATACTCTATCAACCTAGGCAGATATTCTCATTCTAGGTCAAAGCAGAAACAACAGGAATTTGATCAGGATTCAAGTCATTCAATCATTCAAACCTCAATCGAATATAATCAATTCACAAATTCTGTACTTGGGTTCATACAATCAGACCTAGCATACAAATCTAGGGTTCCCCATACCCAGATGAATGGGGGAACTACTCCATAGAGAAAGAAGCAAAAGCAGATTCAGACGCGGAAATCATACTGTGAAGACGGATTTCTGCTCCTGGACGTTTAATCGGCACTTCTCCAAGCTCAAGCCGGGCTCCAATGGTGATGAAGATCAAGCTATGGCACTTGGGAACTCTGGTTCGTCGCTTTCTCTCTCTAGGAATCGATTTCTCTCTCAAAAACTCGGAACCCTTCAATGTTGGCCTTCTTCTTCCTTTTATCAGCTGCCAGATCGCGATACCCGGTCGAAATACCCGGTCGGGTATTTTGGGTTTCGACCGGGTATAATCAAAACGCACCGTTTCTTCAAAGGGGAAATCCCCGGTCACTCTCCATAATCCCCGACCGGGGATTTAAGCCATTTTGCCCGGGCCCCCCTCTGTTTCTCACGGGGCGCCCAAAGGAATAATACCCGACCATGGCCAGAAAATACCCGGTCGGGTATTTCTGCCTTTGGCCGGGTATTTTGGTTCTCCAGCCTCCTTCTTCCCAACTTCGCTCCTTTCGACCCAGAACTCGTTTCTCCGCCTCGGTTCCAACGTCGGGTCCTGAAATATGACATAAACACACAACCTAGCGTGAAATCGGCTTAAAACACGAGATTCCACATCACAAACGGCTTCAGAATAGGGGTGAAACTATGTGTAATTATCGGTCTATCATTTAGTCACTCAAATTATACAAGAATTTCATATTTGCCACCCGAATTACAATTCTTTCTTATTCGCCACTAACTTCTAATCGTTTCACCATTAGTCACCAGCCGTTAAGTTTGTCCTACGTGGCAGTCAACAATAAAGTTTGACCGTTAACTAGATGATGTGGAAATTAAAAAAATTTAAAAGAATTAATTTCTTTGTCCACCTCATCATTCCACTTACTTTGTGTATATGATTTATCATATTATTTATGTAATAAAAATAAATTAATTACAAAATAAATAATATGATTAATTTATTAAATTAACAAAAAGTAATGAGATTAGTTTATTAAATTACAATAATTAAATAAATAATATGATTAATTTGAAAAAAATACCCACACCATCTCTTTAATTCTGTGAACTTGAGGTTGGGCACATTTATCTGCGCATTGTATTAGGTCAACTTGCCCACGCCACCGGTGGCCCCGCGTCGTAGGTGTTGAAGCTCCGGTCAGAGACATTGGTGTTGGGGCGTAATTGGCGAATCTGTCGCCGCGGCTGTACCGGCGGAATGAATTCAAGGGGAGGTTCTCCCCATTGGAGTAGTTCTTGAAACGAGCTCAGCCAGCCGGCAGCGTAATTGGTTAAGTTCTTGTCGGAGTAGACGGCTAAGTTGGAGTCCTTGACTCCTTGTGGTGCTTCTCGAGGCTTGGGGACAAATCGGGGAAGCAGAAGAGCCTGGCAGCGGAAAAATGGGGCAATGTTCAAGTATCGAGCCAGAGCCACCTTGGGAGTAAATGGGTTCGTCTCCAACGCCGTGGAATGAACCTGCATTGTCGCGAATTGGGGGCCGATAAAACGCCAAAATCTGAAGGACCCAGAAAGCAAAATGGGAAGAAGGGGGCGGGGATTGTTGAATTAGAGAGAGACTTACAGAGATGCAGAAGAGGAGGAAGCAGCGGCTGCAGTCGTGGAAGTTCATTTTTTTCAGAAATTTTTTTTGTCTTAATTTGAATTGAGGAAGCAATCCAATTAATCATATTATTTATTTAATTTATTTAATTTGATAAATTAATCATACTTTTTTGTAGTTTAATAAAATTTTATTAAATAATTAATATTATAAATCATACACACAAAATAAGTGGAATGATGATGTGGACAAATAAATTAATTTTTAATTTTTTTAATTTCCACATCATCTAGTTAACGGTCAAATCTTATAGTTGACTGCCACGTTGGACAAACTTAATGGAGTGTAACGGATGGTGACTAATGGTGAAACGATTCGTAAAGTTAGTGGCGAATAAGAAAGAAAAGTAATTCGGCTGGCAAACATGAAAGATTTGTATAATTTGAGTGACCAAACGTGTAATTTAGCCAAATTAGATTTATTCCAAGTAGGCAATTTTAGTAAAATTTCTGTATTACCTAGGAACCTCAGCCTCACGTGCCACTTTGTGACGGGTCCTACTAAATCTGGGGGCCACCTGCAATCAAATTCGACGCCAACGGAGCCTCGCCCCAGTAGCCTTGTACCTCCAGGAACACCAACGGGCCTCGCTTGGATTCGAACCTGGGATCTGCAACTCCCAAGCCTTCACTGTCGCGGCAGCTTTACCGTTAGGTTATCTTACCTTTGGTAATGTTAGTGAATTTAGATTTATCCATAGTATGCAATTTTAGTGAATTTAGATTTATCCATAGTGAACAAGGTATTCTTGTGTTTTGATACTTTTGGCATGTACACTCCCCGGTGCGACTTTCTAGGTGTAGAGTAACAGATTGACGATTGTGCCCACGTCTTCCTCCACCCCATATACCTGTCTCGACAGCAAAAATACCTTCATTGTGGTGGAAAAGAACAACTCTGTGCTTACTTGATTTTTCTTCGTTCTTCTACATTTGATGAAAGACATGATGTGCTATGGCCAGCATGCTCTCTCCCTATAGTTGCTTGAAGTCTCTTAACAAACCACTCGTTTACCCTCCACTATGTCATCTCCACTATGACAGAAACAGGCATTGCCCTAACGGCCTTGTATACTCCATTTATGCTTTCGCCAAGGTTGGTGGTTGAGATGCCGAATCTAGCCCCGTTGTCCATATGGAATGTCCACATGTGCAAATGCTGACCTTCAGCCCATACTGCCCCCGCCCGGTGAATCTGACGGATCGTCTTCATCTTCTGCTCGTACTTTTTTGGTTGATATGCAACCCCCTTCAAGGCGACAAAAAATAAACAATTAAGACATGACTAATTTTATATGAACAATAACCAATGAACTCGTACAAAATTAAATTAGTACCTACACTCCACAATTGATCTCTTATGTCTTTTTTCTTTGCAAATTTGTGCTAGAAATTGACAAGAAAGTGTCCAACACAGCAACGTCATGTCCACCCCCATTCGTCGGGAAAACCTCTCACAACGTTCCTAATCCCGACATGTCGATCAAATATAATCGTAATACCCTGACGCTGTGTGACGTGGTCGTGTAGATGTTCAAGAACCATGTCGTACTTAAGTTGTTCTCCCCTTCAACTAATGCAAATGCCAGGGGGAAATATTTAAATTTCCATCAACGCCAGTGGCAATGAGAAGAGTTCCTCTGTACTTCCCAGTAAGGAAAGTTCCATCAACGTGTTGAAAATAATTTTAATTATTATAAATAATACTTAGTTAAAAAAATGAACCAGCACAACAATAATTAGTACGTGATATACATGGATCACTGGAATGCAGAAGGCAAACCCGTCAATGCATGGCTTGAATGCCCAAAATAGACTGTGAAACATCAACTCATTCCGTACTCGAACTTGATCTTCAGTTTGCACATTGTTGTACCACTCCACGAAGACAGTCCCAGGGTTCAACTCCTCCATTGCTGCCATTAGTCTAGGGAGTAAAGCATACGAGTCGTCTCAATCACCATAGACCTCAGTCATGGCCTTCTGCTTCCCATGTCATGCCTTCTTATACATGATCGTGTAGGAATATTGATCCTTCACCTCAACCATGATAGCTTTGATCTTGATATCCGGTTGCGCCTCGATCAAGTGCTTAATGGTTCTTGCCACTTTCTTTGCTTTAAGTTGGTGGTGATCCTGGAAAAGTATGGATGAGGAGCAGTTGTGGTTGTTCTCTACTTTTCCAATGACCCAGGCACCCTTTCTCTTCATATTTGCAGCCCGCAGTTGCCACATACAACCCTCTCCAGCATTCTTGCACATGACATGTAGTTTTTTTGTGTCAGAATATTTTACCTTCCACTCAAAATTGCGTCGCATGGCTTATTTGCTAAAAGCATCTTGAACATCGTCTTTCGAAGTGAACGGCATACTGATAGAAACTAGTATTTAGCATTTTAATTACTTATCGGATTGTTATTATTTTGGATTATTGGGACCATTTCGGGGATTGGGGAATAAATTATATGTCGGGTAGCAGTAGGGAATTATCCAATTATTATATAAATGACTTGTAAGTGGGATTAGTACACTAAGCAAGAATTAAACCTAAACCTAATCTTCTAATCCCTCTCCCACTCTCTCTACCGTTCACTCTCTTCCTCCCCTCTTTTCCCCTAGGTTGCCGACAGCCTCTTCTTCCCCTCCTCTTCTCTTCTGATCAAATCCCAATTCCCAATTCCACCTCTTCTTCCCAATTCCAAATTAGCCGGATCAATCCCTAGTTGATCCTAATCCCTAATCAACCGGTAGAACTCGTACTCGGGTTCTATCAATTGGTATCAGAGCCAATCCTTCCTTCGATTGGCATCATGGTCTCCACCAAGTCCCAAGTAGCGGCAGAGAAGGCGGCGAAGACTGCGCAGGGGCCAGCTGCGGCGGCGGGTGGGCTGCCGGCGATCAACCCAAAGGCGCCGACCGGGGGTCAACCCTCCGCCACCACTCCGCAAGGGCGGCCTCCTCACCCTGCTCCGCGCGTGCCGGTGGATGGCGAGTTGGAGGACCTGAATGATCAAGAGGCGACGCAACACCGCCTTGACGTCCTCGTGGATCTGGTGGAACGAGCCAGGAGCGGTTGGAGGAATCCCGGCGGGTGTGGAGCCGACTTGATGCGCTCCATATCTTGATGGTGGAGATGTAGGGGGCGGCGGCCGCCGGCGACAGTTGAGGATGGCGGGCCAGCGGCTCGCGTGGAGGCCGCGGTGAACGGCGATGCCGGCGCGATTGGGGCAGGCAGCAGCGCCGGGGAGGCGGCGATGGGCGCGGGCGGCGGCGGCGACGATGGGCGGGGCAGCGGCGGCAGCCGCGTCGGAGGCGGTGTTGGAGGTGGCGCTGGTGGTGAGTGGCGCGGGAGGCCCGGCGGCGACTCGGAAGCGTGCGGGTGACGGCACGCTAGGTCAGGGTAGCGGGCCTGGCCTGTGCCCTACACCGTCGGCCCAAGAGCTGGCGGCCCGGAAAGGGAAGGGCAAGATGCCCGGCTATGACACGGAAGGCCCACCGGAGACTGTTGGGCCCACGATGATGGATCAGATTGCAAGAAGCAACAATGGGCCGGGATGGGTGGACCTGGGGGACGAGCCCGAGGAGGGCGAGTTCAGCCTGATGGGCCGATCGGCGCAGTGGGCCGATCCCGGGGTGAACCAGAGGGGTGACTGACCAAGCCGAGTAGCTGAACCGGTTGGGCGACCCGGGACTGAGTGGACCATGACTGGTTGGGCCAGCAGTGGTCAGCCCAAATGAGGAAGGACCGGGCCTAGTTGGGCCAGCAGTGGTCGACCCGAGGTGGGTCAGACCGGACATCGACCTAACCCAACCAACCAGCCGCCTAGGGCCGCGGACAGCAGAGGATCGGCCTATTGGAGAGCCCCGTATGGGCCGCACGACGTTCCTGGAGGAGATCCGGACCAGCTAGGAGGCTATCAAGGGTACTTTGGCTCAGGAAACCCGAGCTGGGGGCATGGATTCTCACAGGGGCAGCCATGGAGGGCCCCAGGGAATGACAGGTATGGATCTTGCTATCCTAGTTATAAGGGTACTGATGGGATAGTCTTTCGAGCTAAGCCTCCTACCATTGAGTTCCCAAAATTCAATGGGCAAGAGGATGCAGGTCTCTGGTTATATGCAGCTGAGAGGTGGTTTCAGAACCACGCAATTCCTGAGGAACGGAAGGCCTACCTGGCATCCTTCTATTTAGAAGGTGATGCGCTTCAGTGGTGGGAGTGGATGGAGCGATCGTACGCGGTCGCCGCGACATTGATCACCTGGACCATGTTCCAGGAGGAGCTCCGTTACCAGTTCGGGAAATCGGAAGGGTGGGCTCCAGAGCAGCTCGCGAAGCTGAAGCAGACTAGTTCGGTGGCTAACTACCGCGCAGAGTTCTTCAAGTTGGGGAACCAGTGCAAGGGAGTTCCGGAGGACACCCTAGTGGGGCTATGCATGGAAGGCCTAAAACCCGAGATAGCGGCGACACTCAGGGTATTTGAGTCGGGTTCTTTGAAGGCTGCTTTTCGTCTTGCAGGTCACAAAGAAGAATAACTTGCTAGCTGGAGGAGTACCCTTGGTCGTTACACTAGGCCAAGTGGAGGGGGTAGCAGTAGTGGGAGCGGAGGCAGTGGAGGAGGAGCAGCGGCTGGAAATGTGGTAGGGGCGAGCGCCGGGAGCGGGAACCCTGCACCAGTGACCAGAGGAGGGCCTCGGCCCATACCAAAAGGGTTCTATCGGCTCTCTCCGGCAGAGATTGAGCAGAAGAGGCGGGAGGGCAAGTGCTTCAATTGTGATGGTCGATTCACCATCGGGCACCAGTGTCCTAAGCCGGATTTGATGATGCTAGTTGGGCGATGGGAGGATGAAGCAGAGGACGAGGCAGAGGACGACGGGAATGGCGAGAAGGAGACCTAGTGAGTAGAGGACCAACCTTGAGGACAAGGTTGTTTTCCGAAGGAAGAGGGGACGATAGAAACTAGTATTTAGCATTTTAATTACTTATCGGATTGTTATTATTTCGGATTATTGGGACCATTTCGGGGATTGTGGAATAAATTATATGTCGGGTAGCAGTAGGGAATTATCCAATTATTATATAAATGACTTGTAAGTGGGATTAGTCCACTAAGCAAGAATTAAACCTAAACCTAATCTTCTAATCCCTCTCCCACTCTCTCTGTCGTTCACTCTCTTCCTCCCCTCTTTTCCCCTAGGCTGCCGACAGCCTCTTCTTCCCCTCCTCTTCTCTTCTGATCAAATCCCAAATCCCAATTCCACCTCTTCTTCCCAATTCCCAATTAGCCGGATCAATCACTAGTTGATCCTAATCTCTAATCAACCGGTAGAACTCGTACTCGGGTTCTATCACATACCCACCTCCAAATTGGCAGTCAGATTATACATTGGCATAGGGAGAAAGTCAGGGGCATCATTCTGACTATATAAAAATTGAGATGGAACCTCTGTGTAGTATGGCATTGGTGCCTCACGGAATGCCACCTCGTCTTCATCGATATCGTCAGTATTTTCATCGATATCGTCAGTATTTTCCTCCTCACGAACATCGTCTTCTCGCTCAAGTGAAGTACGCCCAGTTCGAAGGGTGTTCTCAATGTCAGCCCACTCGGGGCCCCAAACAGGCCATTAAACGTCGTCAGCCTCAACAAATGGGGCAGACTGAGCATGTTGTGGGTATTCTTCCCATGCCACACCTCCTGCAGAACTACCTCCTACGTAGTTGCTTGAACTACCACCCCATTTGTACCTTCCTGCAAAACCATCATCATAAGAAACTGGTGAGAATGAGTTTCACCCACCGCCTCGGTCTCGACATACACCTCTGCAAGCCGCATCCTATTGTCATATAGAAACTGTATCATCATGGTAATCGCGTCATCATCATTTATGACAACTTCTTTGTACATAACTAGCCAGCACTCATGTTTGGACACCAGTAAGTAATTTTTCCAACTCTCGTCTTTCCGCCCATACAAATCTTGTTTGCATAAATGTAACGAAGTTCTTGCCAAGTGAATCTCGACTCAATTTTCAACATAGTGAATTCACCATTTTCATAATCGATCCCAAAGTCAGAGTTTGTCACCCAACCATTCCACCGAATAATAAGCTGAAACTTCTTAAATTTACCCATGTCTGCAATTTATAATAAGTTTAATTAGTTTTGGAGCTACACAAACATTATCCAAAACCATATTTTTAGGGCTACAAAAATAATATCATCCAAATCCACAAACAATCGCAACTAACTAATCGAAACATGGACCATAATTAAGCATATGAGTATACTAAACAAATTTATCTAAATAACTTCAATATACCATAATTAATTTAAATATCTCTAACACAACATATTTGCGACTAACCGCAATTCATTAAATACAGACATATAATCATTAAAATCTAAACAATACAGAATTGTAACATACCAAAAATTTTGTGTTTCTATAACCGTAATTGCTGAAAGCAGGCTAAGAAGGGATTTTTGCAAAAAAAATTGGTGGAATGGGACAGAATATTGAGACAATGTATGTGGGGGAGGGCCTTTTATATGGAAAATCAACCACTAATCATCGCAATGGACAGCAGCGGTGAACATATCATCGTCGTCGCCTACAACGGCGAAAGGTAGGTCGTTGTGACTTAATTTCCACCTACCAGGGTTGGAAAACGTGATAAACAATCACCGGTTTGGACAACAACGATGATATGTTCACCGTTATTGACCACACCGGTGATTGGCATCACTGTTTTGGACAAAGACAGTGACGCATTCACCATTTTCTTCTACGGCGGTGATTGTTTCACCCTTTTCTTTAAAGCGGTGATAGCTTCGCCATTATTGTCAAAGGCGGTGATTATCTTCACTATCTTGGACAACCGATGTGATGCTGAAGCATACGTACTTTGAGAATTATTTTCATAACTAATGTATTTTGAGAATTGTTTTTAAGAACTAGTGTATTTTGGGAATTTTTCCAGAATATGAGTAGAGTAATATTAGTCCTGATCCGTTGCATCCCTTGACAAGAGACATGTTACATTTTCAAGTATGCTTTCCGGCTTTGCAGTTCAGTGAAATTCTTATTTCCCACCAACTCAAGCCACTGTGTATATGCATATACTTGAACCACATACTTCACCGGAAAATAATCATGACCTTCGGTCGTTCTTCCGCTCCCCGGATCTTCTCTCTTCTGCCTCCCGCCGTTTCTGCTGACTGCATACAAGAGAGAATGTCAACCGTTGGTCAAATCAAGGCTCCTCCTGTCTGGAGGACATATACAGCTTTTACATTAACAACCAACAGGACTCGTGTTCACTCAAGCGACTAAAACTGCAGCAGTTGGAGATAAAGTAAAGTTCAGCATGGCACGAAATACTTACACAAAAGCTGGATATCCAGAAGGACCAGAACCAGCATTAGCAGAAGACACGGCATGAGCAGCAGCTGCTGTAGCTAAAGAATCTTGCCCACCACCTGAGAGAGAATTCCTTCCATCACCATCCACCTGAAAAGCAACGATCAGAATAGCTGCCTACACAAATAAGCGGGTGGACGAAAACAGAAAAGATGCGGAGAGATGCGGAGAAGAACAAAACCTTATCCCATTTTGACTTCTTGTTTTGCCTACCATTTCGTGAAACTGGTTCTGGTGCTGGTGGCAATCCACTGGCAGCAACTGTGAGATAGCCACCAAAGTATTAAGTACTAAAATACTACAAAATGAAACATCAACTATAATCAACTTGTTACTTAAGACTCCATCATACCTGGAATAGCCATGCTGAATCTTGAAGGAGGCACCACAATTCCTGGTTGAGTTCCTCCTGGTGCAAATTCAACCTTTGGGCTCTTCTTCAATTCCTGCTCCCTCCTTTCTTTATCTCGCCTCAAATCAACCTCTGCTTGACAAATACATGAAATGCTGCAGTGTTATACATAGTCACCAACTTAGGTTCAAGTAGTAGATAACTGTATATGGTGCAGGTGCAGGTACAGGTGCAGGTGCAGGTGCAGGTGAAGGATTCAAGTACAACAGTATACATAACAAGGAAAGGCACAGCGTAACCAACAAAGCTTACAACGTGCTCCCGTGTAAACCTCATATCAAGCAATATCACAAGCAACATAACCCAAAGCAAATGTGCATCTTTGGAAATACAGATAGAGGAACAACTGATTACCTATTTCATCATAGAAGTCGCTTTTATCATATCCATGGGGGTCAAATACATCTTTACTGAAGCAAGTTCCTATCTGGTCAATATCCTGATATCTAACAGCATCCAGCAAGAAGTCAGGGTTCCTATAATCCTTTCTATTACGGACCTCTGCATTGAAGCTTCTGCCAATTTTCTTCAAAGTGATGAACTTTGTTATTCGATTCTGCAAGTAGCATAGCAACACCAAAGCACCGCAGAGAAAAACAAAATCAGTAGAAAGAAAATATAGCTGAATATGATATGCGTAAATCAGGCTGCCCGCTAAAGAATCATATCCGGGCATCAAAAAGATTAAATAAAATCAAAGTTTGCCTATTGTTGTTTCAATAACAGAAAAACCAAGGTTGGAACTAAGTCTGGATACACAAAACAGTATGTAGCTATATAAAAGGGATTCAAAATGGACAGCAAGGAGTGACTTACTTGCAACTCTGATGGGCACTTCTCTTTAGGTGGTGGCGGTAGAAATTTATCCAACCGATCCGCCTTGCCCTCAGTAAGTCCAGTAGAGTCCTCAACCTTGACAGCTTCCAATTCATCGGAGCTATTGTTCATATTATCTGACTGAGGTGCTTCCGAGTGATCAGTTAGCTGTGAAGCCTCGGATCCAAATGGCTGACTTGGCCCTGGAATCATCTCTTCTCTACCTGCATCTGCAATGCACAAAATAGAAATTACCAAATGGCATCAGATTATTGCAAAAAAAAATTGACAGTCGTCTTGCAGCAATACTAATTATAACTGACCAACATTGCCCCCCAGGAACATCTCAAGAAAAGAACGCACTAAAAAGATAGACCTTATGAATCTTGCTCCCAAACCCCAGTGTCAGGTTTACACCTGCTTAACGCCCGTGCAAATTTCAACTCTGCAAATTTCTAAACCATTACCATTGCGGAAAGACTTGTGTGACAGTAGAGCTGCTAGAGATTTTGTATGCATCCACATTTCAGCGTTCTGAATTTTCGAACAGACACCAAAATTGACCCTAACACAACACTAAAACCATTGAGCTGCCAATTCCAGCAGGCATCAAAGAATAAAAGCGAAAACACAGGCAACGGAAAGTAACAGAAGATGATACTGAAAAGCTGAAAATCAGAGTAAAGGCACCAAAGATGAAAACGCTTACCAATTTCACCGTCTTCGGGCTCAGGAGACATTGCAACTTCATCATGCCCATAGTCTACTATCGTAAGCCTCCCCCTCCCACTTCTCTTCGAACTAACCGCTCGTCCTTCCTGCAACTGCTGCCGGGAAGACGAAGAGAACGAAACCTGAACCTGCTGCAGCGCCACCTCCTTCGGAGATGCATTATGTTCGCCTGCCGGCGGGGTAGCTCCATTGCCGTACTCATCAGTAACCATCGCGTCGTTCGCCGAATCTTCTTCCATGTAATTCGATTCCCTATCATCGCTGCCTTCTAATTGCTGTTGTTGTTGTTGTTGCTGCCGCCGTCGCATCTCTGCTTCTCCGTCTCCCTGTTCGTCAGGTTCTTCCATTTCCTCGTCGTCTTCGTCGCTGTACACAGACAACAAAGCAATTCCCTCGGCCTCTTTCTTCCGCGATGCCATGGATGGAAGGTTTCTAGGTTTAGGGTTTTCTTCTATCTGGATCAAAATTATTCCCAAGAAGTAAGTAATTAGTTAAGTACGAACGTGATTCTCGACTTAAGCTTGCTTTCGTCGGAATGGAATCGCGCAGCCGCAGTGCGATGCTTCGAGTTGAAATCCACAGGAACAGACGGAATCTCACCCTCCCTACCGAACTCGGAATAGCGGGGAAACAGACGGCAGTATTGCCGGGAGGAATCCAAGGGTCTCTGTAACGAATGGGATTAAAGGGTGATATAGTTTGGGACTATTTTGTAATTAGGAAGGCATATAAAAGAAAGGGTCTGCTGTAATGGAGAGTTATCGAATAACAATTTACACAATTTGCTTCTTCTGCCCTATCTCTTCTCTTCTACTTTCCTTCCCTGTATTCTCCTCTGTTTCTTCTTCCTCCTCTTCTTCCTCTTCTTCTTCAACTTTCTTTCCCTTTCTCACTCTTTCTCTGTAACCAAACAACTCGCCAAGATTATTCTTTCTCCCAGGGTGTGACAGTCTCCGGCTGAGTGTCTTAGATTCGGATGATCGGATCTAAAGGCGGGCTTAGGGCAGCCCAGAGATTGGGAACCGGACTAAAGTCTCGCTAAGCACCGCGTTCAAAGGTGGGCCGGTTCTTTTAACTCATTAAATCTCTAGGTTGTGGTATTCCAGGCCTAGGCCGAACAGAGCGCAATGTTTCGATTCTCACACCGGTTTGGGAAACTTTGGTTTCCTATTTTCTACTAGCTTATAACCTCCTCGTTGGGCTTAGGATAGGGTGAGTAATCCTTTGTTACTCACCCGTGAGTAACCACTTTAGGACCGTAGATCTGGGCCGGGCTGATCGTGTGGCTGTGGTTGATGCGGTGATGGTCAGGGGCATTTTTGTCCGGTTTTTGAATTTTATTTCTTGTCTTTTTCTACTTTTCTAGCATTTATATTATTACTTTTACGGAGGAAAGAGAAACCAGACTTTTCACTTCCTCCCTCTTTTCTCTTTCCCTTCCTCTCTTCCTTCTCTCTTCCAAACTCCTTTTCCCAGATCAAGATATGTTCCTTTCTTTTGTTCTTTATTTTTTTGGGTTAAAGACACATTTGGTCACTGAGATTACAAAATCGGGACATGTTTAGTCACTAGAAAAAGTTAATATCAAATTTGGTCACTACAATTCCTAAAACTGGACACATTTAGTCACTCGTCGCCCGTCCAACTCCGTTAATGAAGTCCGTTAAGTGTTGATGTGGCAAACAGAATTGCCTAATCAGCCGGATATAACCCAACAAAAATAAAACCCGACCCGCCACGTCATTATAACCCGCCACCTCATTAAAACCAACCCAACCCAACTCATGACCCAACCCTACCCAACCCTTCTTCCTCCTTCCTCCCCAACCCAATTTAGGGTTTTCCCCCAACTCAATTTAGCAGTTCTTTCATCAACTTCGCCGCACTTTCCTTCTTTTCCTCTCCGGATTCGACCTTCTCGTCGACAGAATTGCCGTGTTTCGGACAACAATCCTTCTTTTTCTTCTCTGCTTCAACATTGGTCTTCCCCTCCGGCTCCGGCCGATTCTTCTTCCCGGCAGTCGATTTTGCTTCCTTCCGAGTCGGATCCGGGCGATTCCGACTCGATTTCACTTCCTTGACCTGATTTTTGCTCGCTCCTTCCTCTCCCTTCTCCTTCTCGACGAAATCGTACCTCTCGTACGGAGTCGCGTCGAAGAAATTCAAAAAGTCCCACGCCGACGAAGACCTCGGCTGCGGCGGCGACGGCGTTATCCACGACCTTGCCACCGGCGCAAACTCTCCTCCTCCTCCTCCTGCTACTCTTCCTCCGCCGTCTCCGTACGAATCGTACTTCGGATACGCAGCGAAGTCGGAGTCGGAATCAGAGCTGGAGCTGGAGAATTCGCGATTGGGAGAGGGAGCTTCGGAGGAGGAATTGCTGTTACTGTTGCTCTTACAGTCCCCGTCGCAGGTGCAGTTCTCCGACTGGGAATCGGAGGGAGGAGCGGCCGCGATTTGGGAGGCGTGGGTGCGGAGGAAGGAGAGGAGGGCGGGGGAGAAGGAGCGGAGGGAGTGGAGGTAGGCGGCGTGGGAGTCGGCGAAGGCGTAGCTGTGGCGGAGGGAATCGTCGAGGAGGCGGAGGCTGGGTTTCCGATGCGGCGTGGGTCTATGGGTCGGTTCATGGATACCCTGCACCACTACTCCGCTTTGTACGACTCGCTGGAAGCTGGGTTTCCGATGCGGCTCCGGCAAGGTCGAGTGCTCCGGCGGAGGAGGTGGGAGGCGGGAGGAGTGGGTGGGATGAGAAAAACCCTAAATTGGGTTGGGGAGGAAGGAGGAAGAAGGGTTGGGTAGGGTTGGGTCATGAGTTGGGTTGGGTTGGTTTTAATGAGGTGGCGGGTTATAATGACGTGGCGGGTCGGGTTTTATTTTTGTTGGGTTATATCCGGCTGATTAGGAAATTCTGTTTGCCACATCAGCACTTAACGGACTTCATTAACGGAGTTGGACGGAGACTAACGGCGAGTGACTAAATGCGTCCAGTTTTAGTAATTGTAGTGACCAAATTTGATATTAACTTTTTCTAGTGACTAAACATGTCCCGATTTTGTAATCTCAGTGACCAAATGTGTCTTTAACCCTTATTTTTTTCTTCAACAATTGACAAAGAAAAATTGCAGCATCATGCCTCAAAATCTGGTGACGCTCCAAATCCTTCTTTGCAGCTGCTTCTTCCTTATGTTCTTTCTTTTCTCGGCCTCAAAATAGATGACGTTTCATATTGACCAAGAGGGGACGGATCTATGTGAGTTAAGTTTGCATGTTTTATATTTTAGTATTTGTTTGTGAATTTTCAATTCCGATCTTCCTCCTCTTTTTTTGTTGCATTTGGTGTTCTTGATTGCGGAGGAGAAATGAGAGGAACAGAAGACGAGTTTTTTTGACTCTCCCTCCTTCTGTTTTTCTTCCTTTTAGGTAATATATATTGATATTACCACACTATATCATATGGTAATGTGTGATAACTAAATGTATCTTTATGGTCACGAGTTTTATCATGGTGGTAGTGGGTGGTAATCGACTCCGGTTCTGAGAAAAAAGAGTTAGAAGACAGTGAAGTTGGAGAAGAAAGTGAAGAGAGTCGTAATTGTATATATATACCGAGATTACTACACTATACCATATGGTAATGTGTATATACCATATGGTAATGTGTATATACCACACTATACCATATGGTAAATTGTATATACCATATGGTAATGTGTCTATACCATATGGTAATGTGTCTATACCATATGGTAAAGTGTCTATACCATATGGTAAAGTGTGGTAACGAAATGTATTTTTATGGATATTGTGTTTTACTATGGTCGTAAAGGGTTGTAATTAGATTTATATTATTTTTGTATGGTTTTACCTTCTCATACCATGTGGTATTGTATGGTAATTACAATTAATTTGTGTTCATTCGATTAACCATGTTCTACTATGGTGGTATTGTATGGTAGTTAGATTTACCATATGTTGATATTACCACACTATACCATATGGTATTGGGTGGTAACGAAATATATATTGATATTACCACACTATACCATATGGTATTGGGTGATAACGTAATATATATTGATGTGACAAATTTTTCATACCATATGGTATGGTCAATACCAGTCATTACCATATGGTATAGACTGGTAATAATTGACAAAATTTTTTATGTCTGAAAAATATCAAAGTGGATATCATTTTGAAGAGCACAATTAATCTGATCTAACTGTGCAAAAAAAATTAAATTCCGACTTAAAACGAGTGAGAAATCGTCCGTTAAAGATTAAGAGAAGGAAAATTAAAGGTTGTTTGAGGAGAGAGAAGGCGCTGATGTGATCTGGTCAGCGTCAGCGCGTCAGACACATCATTAAATAGGGGGTGCAATTTTACCTTAGTGCCCCTCCGTGTTTTTTTTAAATAAAAAGAAAAAGCTGACACGTGGGGGCCAGGGGAAGGGGTTACTGATGATTACTGATGGAATGGTTACTGAGGTGATCCGGACCCTCCTCGTTGGCCGGAATGTTAATATTTTAATATTTATATTTTTATGTAATGTTTAAGTCTATTAATTCGTTTAAGTTTATTAAAAATTATTCAATCGAGATGCTATAGGTCGAACATTTAGGGAAATACCCGTCTCATTTAAGAATATAAAAATGTATCAATGATCCCATTTTCATAATGATAATTGAGCCTCATTAAAATGATATTGGTTAATAGATTGTCAAGAAATATATAATATAAAAACTCATTGGAATTCCCACACGATCCATAGATAGTTTGAAACTGAAATGAAACCTCACAGTCCCACATAAATGGTTCAAAGCTCTCCTCTATGAATAACATGCCACTAATAAAAAAGAAATGGATTTATAAAAAAAAAACATAAATGAAGAGTTGTTAATTCAAGTAAATCATACCTTAACAACTCAACTAAAAGGAGACCATCAAAACTTGAGAGCAAATGACAAAATTAGAGTTACATCCAATATACTAATAGACTCGATCAAAGTAATGAGGCAAAAAATTAGACACTCCTTATCTACAGGTTCCAGTAGTTTGAATAGTGTATCGACCTTAACTTTAGTAAATCAATCAATGATTCCTCGTTTTAACATAAACATAGGTTATGGTAGTTGCAACATCCATAACACCTAAAGATCCAATAGTTTTCACTCTCCGTTGTACAACCAACTTTTTATCCCCTCCATCTTCAATCTCTCGACGCATATGTTTTTAACCAAAATTCAATTTCTGGCCTCCTTCTGCAACTCCATTTATGCTACTTTGATGAACCTTCTCTCCATGAACCTGAATTTCTCTTTCAATTGAGTTTCTTGTTAGCTTGATCTCCAACTCCTCAATCATCTTTCTTGTATTTGGCCAACTCATCTTTCTCGGCGCAGTTTTTATAAGCTCGTAAAACCAACACTCATTTTCAGGTCCATCAATATGCTCTTCTCCTCCTTCTCTACCTTCACCTTATATAGTTCACTTCCATGCCCTTCAGTACCCTCTCCATTTTCATTAATATCCTGATTATCTACCAGTTATCTCTCTTCAACTGCTCCGATTTTGCTTCTATGTCTTTCAATACCCTCCTAGTCTTTGGTTCAATCACTACCCTGACCAACTGTCTCATCACTGCCTTCACTTGCTGCAAACTACTTCCATGACTTTTTATACACCTTCCTCAAAATTACAATCAACTAACTAATGTCAATCCTTAGCCTTGGATTAGTTTTAAACTCTCTATGAACATCTCAATATCACAAAGTCTAAATCTAAATATTCTTTCAGTTAATCATGAACTTGAGTTTATCAAAATCTAATCCACTCCTTCTAAGTTGGAATTCTCATCCCCCAAACTCGTTTTCTGTTCATTTGACCCCACATAACCATGATGTTATACCTCTAACTAAAATAAATCAAAGCATTTTACAAAAAGAAACCGAACCATGAACTTTACCTGCTACCAAATTCAAACACAATTTCTTCCTCTCACCACTTCCTTTCCCAAACCCAATATCAACTTTTACTCCAAGTTCACACCCCAAACTCCCAGTGTGTTGCGTGAAAGCTTAATTTTAGCAATCATTATGCTTGCAATTAGATTAATGGACACCAACAAGCGCCAAAATTCCACCAGACGATGAGTTGTCTTTACTTTGAGTTTTGTCATAAAACTACTGGCCCGATATGTTTATCAGTTTGGAGGCCATATGATGAGCAATACCAAATCAGTTGCAACGAAGTTACTGGTCACAGTAATGACAATGTGAAACATGTGTTAACAAACGCGAATAGAGGTTACTTTTATGGATTGACATTAGAATGATGGGATTGGACAATGAGATCGTCCTTAGTTAAGCGACATGTAAATTGGTTCATTTGGTATGGAGGACACAAATCGTTAAAATTCTAAATTATTTGTGTGAGTTTGTATTTAGTGTTTCAAAATCGTGGTATATGAGTTAGGTGATTAAAAAATCTAAACCCAAACGAACTGATCCACGTACACCCCTAGGAAGAGTTTCAAAACTTAGTATTTAACCGGACAAAAATGTTCAGAGAACCAGTCCCCTATAGTTTGCACAAAGATATGATTGCTTCACTATAGTTCTGGAAATTAATGGTAATTTAACAATTCTATATCGCTTCTACATATTCAATACTATAACTCGATATGAAATATTCGAACCAACAATATTTTGGTTGCAAATTTATGGTTATCGTCTATTTATAAGATAGATAAATTTTGAAATTAAGTATTAAACTATAATTAAAATACAAATATATCAAAATCAAAGTATCAAAACACCAAATAAGTACTTACGGAATATTTATTGGGCTAGCTAACTGTTGAAAAGTTATGTTATTTCATATCTTAGCTTCGTATATATTTTAATTTAAAAAAATACAACAAATCTACATAATCTTGTTGATTTTAAACCTTCATTTTGTTTGAAGTGACCATAGTTCAAATCTCAATATGTCTATCTTTTTCTGTAAATAAATAAAAAAATACAGATAATTGTGAAGACAAAAATGTCTTTCATAATTTCCCTCTCATTGCAGAAAATTTGAAAACGGAGATTAATTAAGTTTCAAATAATTAAATCATATACTCTAAATCTATAGAACTTAAACCCTTATATCACATATACTAAGAACATAATCAATGATTATGATTCGCCAAAATGTATACAACATACCATATGCACTATATTAGGATTTTGAGAATTATGATTATTGGGCCAAGGAGAGGATCGGTCGACTTTGGCCCATCACGTGCAGCCTTGCATGGTCATGCAATCATTACCGTGTCCAATTGGTGATAGGAATTGTACCCTAGTTGATTTGTGTAAGGGTATAAATATCCCTGTAAGGCCTATCGGCCAAGTTACGTAATAATAAAAAACCTAAAGTCTTTTGTGGATGTAGATCTCACACACTGTGAGATTGAACCACGTTAAACAAACGTGTTCCTTTAATTTCCGCAGTTCATACTATTTCTCATGGTATCAGAGCAGTCGGTCTAGTTGATCGTTGTCATCGTTATTAATCATGGCTGGCGACGAAGAAGAGAAGAAGTCAGATTCGTCTTCCAGTAGTCATGGTAAGGAGCTGTCCAATGTCAACATGGACGCTTCGTCAGTCTATTATCTTCACCCCTCCGACAGCAATAGTCAATTGCAGGTTGGGGACCTTCTCACGTCCACGAACTACGGCGAATGGGTGGTAGACGTCACCGATGCCCTAATCGTCAAGAATAAGTATGGTTTTGTCGACTGGACCATGCCTAAGCCTGCCGCAGAACCTGAACAGCGTATCTGGACGCGCTGTGATGCGCACGTCAAAGGTTGGCTGCGCATGTCTATGTCCAAGGAAGTCAGGAGTAGTGTTCGATATGCGAAGACGGCTCGCGAAATCTGGGTAGATCTCAAGGAGCGCTTCGGACAGGGTAGTCTCACTCGAGGCTATGAATTACGTCGCCTCGTCTCGGCATTATGGCAGGAGAAATTATCTGTGTCATCTTTTTATACTCAACTGCGAGTTTTGTGGGAAGAAGCTCAGTCACTTTCACCATCGGAGATCTGTACTTGCGGATTGTGCACCTGTGGTCTCGAACGCAGGATTCAGAGCAAGGAGGAGACTGCAAGGCTTTATGATTTCCTGATGGGACTTGACGAAAGTTTCGGCACAATACGCAGCCAAGTGCTGTCTATGAAACCTGCGCCCACACTTGCAGAGGCATTCAACATAGTTCTCAATGATGAACAGCAGAGGCTACTTGCGCAAAAACGACGCCCTTCCTCTGAATCAGCTGCTTTCGCTTCGAGGGGTGATTCTTCTGATCGGAATGGACAGCGTAACAGTGAAGGTAAGCCGATGTGTACACATTGTGGTAAAGTCGGCCATTTCAAGGCCACTTGCTACGATTTGATCGGATGGCCGAATCGTGGTGAGTCAAGTCAGTCTGAGAAGCCCTCTAGTTCGGACAAGAAGCAGCAGAGGCGTCCACCGCCTGGAAAAGGCCAGCCCAAGGCGGCGCAAGCTGAAGCCGAACCGGGTCTTGTAGCGGGTTTCACTGTCCAACAATTGGAACAGCTACGTCAGTTCTTTAATCAACCAAAGCCTGTTGACGACCCAGTTGCTCACATGGCAGGTAATCTTTTTAACTCTTCTGAATGGTTGATAGACTCAGGGTGTAACGAGCACATCACCAGGGATGGTTCAATTTTTAGCAAAGAGATTATGTGTTCAGACAGCCAACCGGTTAAGATTCCTAATGGGGATAGTGTTCCAGTTGCCAAAGTTGGGTCAGTAAAGTTATCTACGGGTTTACATCTTGATCGTGTACTTCATGTCCCGGAGTTCCAGTGCAATCTACTTTCAGTAAGTCGTCTCACAAAAGATAACAATGTTGTGTTGATTTTTCTCCATGATTTGTGTATACTCCAGGACTTACACTCCAAGAGCGTGATTGGGAAGGGGATTCTCCGTGATGGTCTATATTATTTGAAGTTGTTTGGGAGTCAAGAAAGGTTGGCATTTGCTGCCGACAGCAAAGGTTCCGTGTCAGAAGATGTGTGGCATGCTCGTTTGGGTCACCCATCGCCAGCAAAGTTTTCACAGCTTAGTCAGTTTATATCAGTTTCTTTTAGCAAAAACAAGAACCCCTGTCACTCTTGTTTTCGAGCTAAGCAAAGTCGGACCCCTTTTCCCACTAGTTCTATCAAAACTTCGGCTTGTTTCGAGTTGATTCATGTAGACATTTGGGGAGGATATAAAGTTGCTTCTCTTACCGGTGCACATTACTTCTTGACCATCGTTGATGACTTCAGTCGTGGTGTTTGGGTTTATTTGTTGAAATTTAAATCTGATGTTGCACGATGCTTGAGGATGTTTTGTGAGCTTGTGGTCACTCAGTTTCATAAAAAGGTTCAGCGAATTCAAGCTGATAACGGATTGGAATTCAATACTCTGGGCTTGCAGGATTTCTATGAGCGTTCTGGTATAGTTCTGCAAACAAGTTGCACCGACACGCCTCAACAAAATGGCGTAGTCGAGCGCAAGCATCGCCACATACTAGAAACAGCTCGTGCTTTGCGTTTTCAAGCAGGGCTTCCTCTCCAGTTCTGGGGAGAGTGCATCCTGACAGCAGTTTATTTGATAAATCGTTTGCCCACTACTGCAACGGGAAAGACACCATATGAGATACTCTTCGGTAAACCAGCTGCTTATGCTCATCTTCGAGTTTTTGGGTGCCTAGTCTATGCGAAGGATACTCGTAGTGGTCTTCATAAATTTGCAGAACGGGGGCGTGCTAGTGTGTTTCTTGGGTATGCTGCGACCAAGAAAGGTTATGTTCTCTATGATTTGGCTATGCAAAAGGTTTTTGTCAGTCGTGATGTCGTCTTTCATGAAGCTCATTTTCCTTTTCACAGTCCGAAACCCGATGAGTATCATTGGATTCCAAGTGAGGTCTTCGAAAATAATTTGGCTTCTGATCCGGTCTTGAATGATGATGATGGTATGACCGTTCATCCTTTTCAGGACCCGCAGCCGTCGTTGTCCCCGCAATCACCTGAGCCAGCGGATCCGACGTCTCCCAGTCAAAGGGGCCATGCAGGTTCGTCGTCATCGCCTTTGCGTTCCCCCGAATCAGCCGGCTCGTCGTCCACTTTACCTCGCCAAGGTGAGGATGTGGTGTTGTCCTCATCACGTCCCTCACGTCGCGAGCTAGGGAAGTCACCCGTGGCTTCACCAGGATCACCTTCCAAGGAGGTCACACAAGACCCACCTCCTGCCGAAGAAATGCTTGGTAGAGGCCACCGTCAACGTCATCGTCCCAAGTATCTGGAGGTTTATGCCACGGATCAAGAGTATGAGCAGCTTGCTTCCAATGTCAAGTATCCCCTCTCAAATTATGTCACGTATGGTAAAGCTTCATCTACCTTCCGAGCTTTTCTTGCAGCTGTCACTCGCAATGAAGAACCTCGGACTTGGCAGCAAGCAATCCTCAACGCAGCGTGGCGCGCCGCCATGCGCAAAGAAGTGGCCGCACTAGAGGCTACAGGAACATGGGTGCTTGTTCCTTTACCTCCCGGTCGTCGTATCATTGATTGTCGTTGGGTGTTTAAAATTAAGTATCGGCCTGACGGTACGATTGAGCGCTTTCGCGCCCGTCTAGTGGCCAAGGGCTATACGCAGGTCGAGGGTGTGGACTATCATGACACCTTTGCCCCCGTTGCAAAATTGGTCACAGTTCGTTGTCTTATCGCAGTTGCTGTGCAGCGTGGGTGGCATCTTCAGCAGTTAGATGTCGACAACGCGTTCCTTCATGGCGACCTCGATGAAGAAGTTTATATGCGAGTTCCCCCGGGATTTCAGGAACCAGGAGATACTCGTGTATGTCGCTTGCAAAAGTCGATCTATGGTCTTAAGCAAGCGTCCCGTAATTGGTATCACAAGTTCACCACTGCTCTTTGTGAACTTGGATTTCGTCCATCTCCAGCTGATCATTCACTCTTTGTTTATCGGCATGGAGAGTCGTTTTTTGCGGCATTGATTTATGTTGATGACGTGTTGTTAGCAGGTAATGACTTGGTTTTCATTAATCGAGTCAAGGCCTTCCTCGATCAGTGATTCAGCATCAAAGATCTGGGATCGCTTCGTTATTTTCTCGGGCTTGAGATTGCACGCTCTCCTAGTGGTGTAATTCTTAGCCAAAGGAAATATACTCTTGATATACTGGAAGAAGCAGGTGTGCATGGAGCTCGTCCTAGTTCTTTTCCCGTGGAGCAAAATCATCAACTTACTCGTCCGTCCGTTTCTGAGAAGTTGGTTGATGGCTCGTCTTATCGTCGCCTTGTTGGCCGTCTACAGTACTTGACAGTCACCCGTCCGGATATCACCTATGGTGTGAATATTCTTAGTCAATTTGTCAATGCTCCTACCCAGGCTCATTTGGATGCAGCTATGCGCATTCTTCGGTATTTAAAGTCTTCTCCAGGACAAGGTTTGTTCTTTCCGGCTCAAGGTTCGCTTGATCTAATAGCCTACTGCGATGCTGATTGGGGTGGTTGTCAAACCACTCGTCGTTCTACTACAGGTTTTTTCATCAGTCTTGGCTCAGCTCCTGTCTCCTGGCGGACTAAGAAACAGAAAGTCGTTGCTCGGTCATCTGCCGAAGCTGAATATCGAGCCATGGCCAGTACAGTTAGTGAAGTTATCTGGCTTCGGTGGTTACTCAGTGAGTTGGGCGTTACACAGTCGGGTCCGACGCCACTTTATTGTGATAATCAGGCAGCTCTTCATATTGCTGCTAATCCAGTTTTCCATGAGCGAACAAAGCACGTGGAGATGGATTGTCATTTTGTACGCGAGCGCGTAGTTTCAGGTGACATTGCGCCTCGTAAAGTCAGTTCCGAGTTGCAGCTGGCGGATCTTTTTACTAAAGGGCTCGGCACGGATCGTTTTCGCAGTCTCTTGTCCAAGCTGAACGTTCGTGATCTTCACCGTCCAGCTTGCGGGGGCGTATTGGGCCAAGGAGAGGATCGGTCGACTTTGGCCCATCACGTGCAGCCTTGCATGGTCATGCAATCATCACCGTGTCCAATTGGTGATAGGAATTGTACCCTAGTTGATTTGTGTAAGGGTATAAATATCCCTGTAAGGCCTATCGGCCAAGTTACGTAATAATAAAAAACCTAAAGTCTTTTGTGGATGTAGATCTCACACACTGTGAGATTGAACCACGTTAAACAAACTTGTTCCTTTAATTTCCGCAGTTCATACTATTTCTCAATGATATAAGGTTTAGTTACGTGATTAATCTATGGTCTAGATAATATTATTTAACTAAGGAGATGCAATAACCCTCAATCCATCGAGCGTACCATAGAATTTCCAAAGTATATACACATACCATTGTTTGTTAAATTTAGTCAATGATAATTGGCTCATTTGTCAATGGTGTTTAGTCTTTCAATTCTATGCTTATAATTGTCAACCATTAGGGAAATGGTTAGCCAATGAGTTTTGTTCATTCACTTATAGCATTGAAAATGTCTCTTTACAAAATCATAGATCACAAATTATGTTTTGAAATAAAATTTTGTATAGCACTTTTGTAAACAATCCTTGTATTCATACAAACTACAAAGTCATGTAACCTAATAAATGAAAAGTTGTAAGACATACATAAACTCAAAATGTACTATTTGATTCTTGGTGAAGAATTGTGTGATTAGAGGAACTCACTTAGTTGATTCATAAAATTAGGTATATCATGATGATTCACTTTGTAAATAATTACACTTATTATTTAATTCGATGATTGATTGGTGCAGTGGATAGTCCTATGATAATCAATCAGAAGGACTCAAGTTCAAGTCTTTGTAATGACATTTTTTCTCGTAAGAAGATATTTAAGTTCTAAGTTGAACTTACAAATTTACCCCTACCTCCAATTAAGGAGAGTGCAAGAAATTTAAAATGCTCAAAATCTCAGGAAGTACTGCTATATATTATAGAGGGATTTGTCTTCTCTTAAAAAATTCAATTTAATAAAGTACTATTAGAATAACTAGTTTTTACCCGATTCGTCGGTCGGACGTTCATCTTATTTTGTCATCAATTCATATTTTCAAATTTTCTGGCATTCTCAATAATTTATTACAAAATCAAAAGTTTATCTTGTAGTACTTGATAATTGTGACATTGATAATTATTAGTTCATATGCATTTTTCTTGACCAATTTATCTTAACTTACTTCTGTCTATATATATTTTATATTAAGAAATTTTTACTACTAAGCACAAATTGCTTAAAAGTATTTCTTCATACCGATATTATTAACATAGTAGTTAGAAACTTTAAGCGATTAGCATATTGCTAATATGGAAGCGTAAAATTCATCATCTAATGAGTTCAAACTTTATGGTCAACAATATGAAAGGATAATAATTAAGAACATATATATTATTAAATACTAATCAAATAATGTATATCTTAAAGAAATTTGAGGCTGTTAAGAGCTGGCATAAACATATGATAATAGTTTAAGACTATTTTAATTGTCAATAAACAATTTTTAGACTTTTGATTAAATGAATACTCCATGGCTCAAACATACAATCACTAATGAAGTACATAATAAATTCGTATTTCTCAAATGATGAATCACATGTAAGTTATGTTGACAAAAAAAATTTCCAACCGTCGTTACTTGAATTTGATGGTAAAATTTTGTACGGGAAAATTTTGTTCCAAAAAAAAAAAGTATTGGAATATGATACTCTTACTTGTTTTAATCATTGACAAATTGTATGAGAGATGTAAAATACCATGCAAATGTTGATTGCTCGGGAATAATCATATACAAGATTTCAATCTGTTTTTTGGAACAACTTGTCTCCACAAACCTTATTACATACATTACAATAACATCATCCATATTCTCATGTTGTTTATATGGATTTGACACTTGAATTAATGGATTAATATCACAGTTATGTTGTCGGGTTGAGGGGAAAGTACGATGATATGTACAAATTGTATCTGATTCGTCTATAAGTGTTTACTAAGCATGAATCCGAAACAATAGCTTAAACATGACTTTAGGACTGTAGTCTATAGATATCACAATCTCTTTCTCTAACTACAGAAGTATATATATGTTGTATCCGTAAATATGTACTATACAACCATGTATTACATGTTACTAATCAAAGGTAGTGAATAGTGAAAACATATATTGTCCATGTCCCTTCTTTTCCACGGGAAGCGAATCTTCTCTTCCCTCTGATAACGATGACGATGACGAGGAGGGAAGGAAGTTTCAGTTTGTGGGATTGTTCTGTGGGGCGGGCGAATAGGCTTTGTTGGTTAATGATTGAAAGATTGGATGGTAGATATGGGCATGGAATTCCAAGCTTAATTAAGCTACTTTTGGAAAATGCGCAGTGTGATGGTGAACTGACACTAGTACTACTGATGTTTGAGTTCAGTTTGATGTGAAAAAAAGCTCCAAAGTTTCCACAAAAAGACCTGTCGAATATATATTTCTCCCTCAAATTCGTGTCACTGCTGGCTATAGCTGGAAACTGGGATGCAGAGAAGTTACAAGGACCACCCATATTAGCCATGTTGTCCAGGAATATTAACCTTTGGAACCATCTTTACCTTTTCGCTTTTCTCCTTTGCTCCTGTTACTTTTGGGGCCATCTGGGCTCGAGGCTCCATTTAACTAGCTAGCCCTCATCCTTCTCCATTTCCCTCCTATCAATTGATTGATTACGTGTTTCATTAATACAATGTGTGTTAGTTAGGTCACGGACAAAAGAGAGTCAGTTTCACTGTAATTGAGAAAATACAAATCATATCCAGATATAAAAAGTATATATAATACTTCTCCAAATGACCAGTTTCACTTCCAGTCGACGACAAATAATTCGATAAATTATATTAACATGTATAGTAGCTTAGCGGCCCCATGCACGTAAAATGTAGTCTTCGTACGTGGAGTCACCATCGTGCTTTGTACATGTATATCACTCTCTTTTTGTCATCGAGCCAACTTTTCTTTATGCCCAATATTGTAGTTCAAGCTTCTCATAATTAACGTACTTTTGCTCTTTTGGCAGTCTATCCAATTCCAGGCCAGCTTTCTGACTGCGTTGCGATGGTAGTAGCTAGGTTCCTTTCTCTTTTCAAGCCCCCCGGCGGCTGTCACTCCTTTATTAACAAAGAGTAGTACTTATTTCCTCGCAATATAATACACAAAAATCGTTGGTACAAAACATGTTCAAGCCTAATTATTAGTTACCCAAAAGAAAGGGAAAATCGGATTGGTTGAGCTAATAAGATAGTAGTAGAAATATGTGTTCATTATATTGGCCGGCCTTTACAACTGTATGGAACTAATTATATTTGTGAAATTTCATTGATTTATTTAATGATTTAATTGAAACCAAATCATTAAAAAAAATCTGGCAAGTTATCTCCATTAACTTTACATAGTATCTTAATTAATCATTAGGAAAGTCATTTGTGATATGTTTGTTTAAGCCGTACATAAGAAATAACCATACATAGTTTTATGTAATGTATTAATCATTATGAAATACTTACATGTGTTTGTTTAATTTATGCATAAGAAATAATTATATTTTCATAAGCGTTATGTTGTATCTTAATCATTAGAGAAGACTCATGTAATTCTTTTCTTTAATTGATAAATAATTAACTAACTATCTCACATAAATTTTATGTAATCTAATTTGTAATAGAATGTTGTTACATAAATACTCCAGAGGAATTTTACAATACTATATAGCATTGGTGTTATAGGTTTTTACCTTTATGGTACAACTTGAAATTGTACATTCAATGTTATGGTACAATTTTAGATTATACCTACACTGTTTTGTACATATTCTTTATGGTACAACTTGAAAGTGTACCTTTTTGTGATGGTACAACTTCAACTTGTAAAGTTGTACCATAACATAAGGGTACAAATTCCTTTATGGTACAACTTGAACTTATACATTTAATATTCTGATACAACTTCAAGTTGTACATTAAAGCACCAATACTTTATAACATAATAAAGGGCTCAAATACTCCATCATCTGCATGCTTGTGTTTTTAATTAAATAATAGTTACTTGCATACGCTTGCTTTTGTATAGTGATAGAATTGTCCATGATTGAACATATTAACATAATGCAATACCTATATATCTATACTAGGTGGCGATGCCGCATCTTGCCGCGGGATGGCATATGAGCATGTATTATGTGTTTCGTTATGGTGTTTTGTTAGTATTATTAGTCTAAAATTAATTTTTTGTTAACAATTTTGTTAGTAATATTGACTTGACAATATGATATTAACTAAGAAGAGATATATGACGGTAAACATCCAATTTAAAAAAAAATTCAATTTTTTGGCTAATAAATTATATTTACCTAGATGCAAGTAGACCCACTGATTATGGGTAGGGTATGGGTGAGGTATATATGGATTTGGAAGTTTGTTGATGGGTTTGGGTAGTGTGTGAATATTTACTTTCATAATCTAAATGTGTATGAATACCCATTTATTCGAGTTTAGGTGCCAAAAAAATAAATTTAGATTGTAAATCTAAAGATCTATCAAGTTTAGGTACCAAACTATAATTTGTGCAGTTGAGGCTTAGTTCATTTTATAGCGATGTATTTTAGATGATAATTATTTACTTTTTTATAGAAAATAGGAAATTATTTATTTGATATGTGTAGATACCTAGCTAAACATTTCATGTATAATAGTTGAAAATTCTAGCCAAAGAAAAACTCTAGAGAGAATCAAAAGGAATACAAACTGGAACTCGCTTGAAATTTCAAGGCTCCGAATCTCATAGTGGAAAATGACGACTTTCTAATAAGTAATAACCATATATATTTATTTTTAATTAGACTTGGCAGTACATTGAGCTGAAAAAGTTAGTGGTTCATGGTTCAATTATTAATTCTCTAGACTGTTGGTGAGTCGTGTATGGACCTGTTCATACTTGTGATTAGAATACATAAAAATAGTATACTAATTAGGGTTATGGAAGGCGAGTGAAAAATAAAACGAAGAGTAAGTAGATGATGGAAAGGTTTTGACCAATTATGTTAGTTGGCCGTCAATACAACGGTCAACCCATTTCACCGTAGCAATTTATTGACACTTGCTTATGTAGATGTCGCATATTTTGTTACATGTAGATAGTAGAAGTTTGTTTAGTACCCCGTAAATGTACTAAATGAGTTTATAAATTCGCTCTTGCAATATTTTAGAGTCGTCTCTCTTTTATCATTTATTTAATGTTTCACGTAATTAGCAATGTCCGACAGTTGAGTGATACAACATCTTGTATTGTACAAACTAAATTTATACTTTTATGTTATGGTGGATTGGATTCGTGGATTGGTTCAAAAGGATTGGTGGATCCGGATTCATGTATTCCAGTTAAATCTAAAAATTGGACCAATATGTAAACTTAAAAAAATTGTAGGTACTCAAATCTCATAAAACTTAGATAAATCTAAACATTGGACCAATAAGTAAACTTAAAAAATTTTAGGTACTCAAATCTCATAAAATTTAGATAACAAAACATAATTGTTCAATAATTTTACACTAAAATTAAATTTGGGTATTAAAATATAAAATATATATTATAGTGATTAAGTTGTAATTATTAGCTCGTGGAGAGTGAGTGAGCGATCTGGTGCACAAGGGTTTCCGATCATCGCTGCCTGTGGCCAGCTCCGGCATCTGCGCCGGAGCAGCTTCCGTTCCCCTCTTATTCTTTTCTCATGAGTGGTGAGAGTGTTGCTGCTTCCCCACCCGCAACAGAGACATCGAGTGGCGATGTTCGGGGTATTCCGACGAAACCCTGGGCGTCCCTGTTCGGCATCTCGGAAGCGAATCGCCTTACGTATATCCCTCCAGAAGTGGTAAATGGGGGCCTCAGAATGCTTAAGGCGGTACGTGAAGCGGGAGCGGCGCGCTGGAAGAATTGCTTGGTTGGGCAATTCCTGCAGGATCCTCCATCACTCTATGTCCTGCGTCGCTGAGTCAACAAACTTTGGGGGAGAGACGGTTTGGTTAGGGTTTCACTGCTCTATGACAAGATGTTATTGATTCAACTGCCGAATCAACAGGTCTGTGAGTGGATTTTGGAGAATGGTCCCTGGTTCTGGTTTAACAACCTACTGTACCTTCGTCTGTGGGTTCCTGGTATCAGTTTCGAAGATTTAGGGAGGAAAGCCCTTCCAATTTGGGTTCATCTGTCGAATGTGCCGCTTGAATATAATGATTTCCAAGGGCTGAGTCGTATAGCTAGTTGGGTGGGTGTTCCTCTGGGGGTTGACCATACAACTCGAGTGGGTAACAGGCATGGATTTGCTAAAGTTCTAGTCGAGCTTACTGTTGAGAGTGACTTCCCTGATCACGTTCTACTGTGGCCAGATGATGATTCATCAATTCGGATTGGAGTCTCTTATTGTAACTTGCCTCCTGTCTGTTCAGTATGCAAGATCTTTGGGGTTTCAGGGGCATGTGTTGCACATCATGGGAAGTAGTGGGTGCCTGTGGCAACACAGGAAATTCGTCCTTCACCGGTTCAAGCAGCTACTACAGAGGGGGTGCAGGATAATCCGGCTACTAAGCCAGAGAGTGCAAAGGGTAAGGAAGTACAGGAGATTGTTGATCCCCAATTGCAGGCTATATTTACTAGTCCACCTCTGGTTGATGCGGGCAGGATTGCTCCTCAAAATTTGGAGAAATCATTTGCAGCAGTGGCTGGGTCTGCTTCACCTAAGTTGCCTACTGAGGATGAATTTCAAAGGGTTGTCAATGGTGCAAAACCTAGGGTCTGGGCACCTGATAAAGCTAAGGGTGCTATTCAAGCATCAACCTCTTCTTTTAGTGTGCTGGGCCATTTGGGAGATAAGGAATCAGGTAGAATTATGGATGCTCCAAAGAAAAAAGATGCAAAGAGGGACCAGTGGAAGGGAGGAGGGGGGAAACCCTCAACTTCTTGATGATTTTCTTATTTTGGAATGTGAGGGGGTTTAATAAAAACTCCAAACAGAGGGACTTGATGCAAGTCCTCAGTAGGAGAAAGGTTGATGTGGTTGCTGTACTTGAAACTAGAATAAAATCAAAAAAGGCTAAAGAGGCAGTTGAAGAGATATTTGCAGGCTGGGAGAGATGTATAGAGTGTGTGGATTCAAATTTGGGAAGAGTTTGGTTATTCTGGGTTTCAGAGATTAAGATTCAAGTGATCAAACCAGGAAAAAAATTTGTGCACTGCTTGGTGGAGGATGTTAATAAGGATAGAGTTTTCTTGACGGCTGTGTATGCTTCAACAATGAGGAAACTGAGCGGCAAGCAACATACAAGGAGATAGCCAAGTATAAGGTTGTAGGTTATCCATGGATTATTGGGGGTGATTTCAACACAGTAAGAAGCCCTGAGGAGACATCGAATCAAAGGAATTTTACTAGCAGTATGATTGACTTTAATGCTTGGATTGGGGACATTGAGTTGCTGGACCACAGAGCGTCAGGACTACAATTTACTTGGACTAACAGGCAAGTTAACAACCCTATTGCTAGGAAATTAGACAGAGCGATGGTCAATCTGGATTGGATTGAGAAGCTCAAGAACTGTGTAGTTGAGGTGATTCCAGGAAATTTCTCTGATCATTGTGGGGTGCAAGTAAGCACTGCAGCTCCAATTAAGTCCATGCCAAAACCGTTCAAATATTTTGAATTTTGGTCGGAACACCCTAAGTTTTTAGAAATTGTGGAGGCAGCTTGGCAAGTGGAAGTCACAGGGAACCCATGGCAGGTCATACAGGGAAAAATGAGGGAGGTAAAAAAGGCTCTTAAGAGGTTTAATAGGGAAGTGTATGGGAATCTTCAAGACCAAGTTAAGGCTGCTGCAGAAGCATATCAAAGTGCTAATGCTCAAGCTTTTTCTGTTCCCTCGGCAGAGAGTTTTGAGGCTGTTAAACAGGCTAAGGATAAGTTTATTCAAATGTCAAAAGCTTATGAGAGCTTTTGTTGGCAGAAATCCAGAGTCTCTTGGCTTACTGTAGGGGACAAGTGTTCTAATTTCTTCTACCAGGCAGTGAAAATACGAAACTCTAAAAGAGCAATCAGGAAGCTGGTTAAGGAATCAGGGGAAGAAGTTTATCAAACGGAACAGATTGTAGAGGAGGTGATTGGCTTTTATAGAAAACTTCTGGGGGAAGTAAATGAAGAAATTAATCCAAGTACAGAGGAAATACAGCAACTGGTTAGGCACAAGATACCTCAGGAAGAATGTGCTGGTTTGATCAAGCAAGTTACAGTAGAAGAAATTAGAGCTGCTGTGTTTGGTATGAATCCTCAAAAGGCCCCTGGCCCTGATGGATTCTCTGCTGGTTTCTTCAAGAAAACATGGAGTATTCTTGGGGAGGATGTATCCAAGGGAATTCTATTCTTCTTTGACTCAGGTATGCTTCCTAGTGGTATTAATTCCACGGCAGTTTCCCTGTTACCTAAGGTCACTAATGCTGATTCACTTAGGAACTTTAGGCCTATTTCTTGTATAAATCTCCTATACAAGGTAATAACCAAGATCCTAGCAAACAGAATTAGAGAAATTATGCCTTTAATCATAAGCAGTTCCCAATCTGCTTTTATTAAAGGGAGAAGTATCATGGATAACATTCTATTAGCTCAGGAGTTAGTTAGTGGGTATAACAGGAGGCATCTTTCATCTCGTTGTGCAATTAAAGTAGATATAATGAAGGCATTTGATTCTGTGAACTGGAGGTATTTGTTCATTATGATGAAAACTATAGGGTTCCCAGAGAAATTTTTGTTATGGATTAGAAGCTGCATGCAAACTGCACACTACAGTTTCAATATCAATGGAAGTCTTTGTGGGTTTTTTCGTGCAAAGAAGGGGGTTAGGTATGGGTGGTAAACGGTATTCCGGTAAACGGTTTACCGTTTTACCGAACCGGTAACCGGCGGTAAACGGTAAACCGTTTACCGGCGGTATCGACAGCCGAGCGGGAAGTTGGAGGAGTCGGTTTACCGGACACGGTATCGGTAAATACCGACGGTAAATCGGTAATACCGATACCGAAATCCCCCCTCCCTACTCCACTAACATATAACATATACATCATTATTCACAAATATAAAATATTATATACATGAATGTAAGTAAGTATAGGCCTCAAAAATATTGTAAATAAGAGTTAATAATAAATTATTAATTACAAAATTGATGAAAAAAACTAAAAAAATCAAAATATTACAACATCACCCCACTTCCAGAAATTCGGTTCGGTAAATATTCGGTAAACCGACCGAAAAACCGCCCGAAATCGCTTCTCACGGTATTTCGGTAATACCGGTTTGTAACCGTTTACCGGTAATTCGGTAACCGGTAAACCGGTTACAAACTAGTATCGGTAATCGGTAACCAATTTGACCAACTTCGGTATACCGAAACCGATAAATTCGGTAAACAATTTACCGTTTACCGACCGAATCCCACCCCTAGGGTTAGGCAGGGTGACCCCTTGTCACCTTACCTATTTACAATTGCTATGGAGGGCTTATCCACACTGCTGAGAGAAGCTAGTCTTTCAGGGAGGGTGCCCTTTCATCCTCAATGTAAGAGAGTTGCTTTGAATCATCTCTGTTTTGATGACGATCTCCTCATATTTACCAAGGGTTCTGCACAGGCAATTGTTCTGGTCTCAATTGTAACCCAGACAAATGTGAAATCTACTTTGGTGGAGAATCGGTGCAATATAAGAGTAATGCTCTTGCACTTTCGGGGTTCCAAGAAGGGAATTTGCCAGTTAGGTATCTGGGGCTGCCTCTTCTAGCAGGTAAGCTCTCTTCCTCAGAAATTGATATCCTAGTTGACAAAATTACAAAGCGCATCAGATCATGGAGAGCCAGAAAGCTTACTTATACAGGGAGGCTCCAGCTTCTGAACTCTGTGATTATTGATATTGTTCAATATTGGATGCAATTATTTGTTTTGCCTAAACAAGCATTAAAGAGGATTCAAAGAATCTGCTCACAGTTCTTATGGCATGGTGTTGATGAGGGCAGGGCAAAGGTTGCTTGGGAGTATATTTCACTTCCTAAGCAGGAAGGGGGACTAGGAGTGAAGGACTTAGGGGCATGGAATCAGGCAAGTTGTATTCGATTGGTTTGGTTGTTTCTCATGAACTCTGGAACCCTTTGGGTGGCGTGGATGAATGAGTATAAATGCAGGCATCATGACTTGTGGACTTTTAGGGTGCAATACAGTAGTTCTTGGGCCTGGAGGACACTTTTGAAGCTAAGGGATGTGATTTCACCCTGGATGCAGAAGCAGAATGGTAAAGTCTATTGGGATTCGAAGGATATGATGGTTTACTCCATACGAAGGGTTTGGGAAACCTTGAGACACAAGGCTCCCAAGGTATCTTGGTACAAACTTGTCTCGGGCAGGAATTGCCCACCTCGCTTCAGTTTGATAGTTTGGCTGATTATTAAGAAGGCCATTATTACAAGAGATAAATTGCAGAAATGGGGCAAAATCAGGGACGTTTCCTGTTCGCTCTGCAGTTCATCAATTGAAAGCAGGGACCACCTATTTGTTCACTGCTCATATTCGAGGTGTCTCGCTGAGGAACTGAGGTGTAAGCTACTGCTGCAACCAGACTAGGAAACGATGTTAAGTGCAATGACACAGGTTGGAAATTCTAGAACAAGAGAGTGGCATGGCCTGCTTTGGTGTTTGCTATTGACGTTTATATGGAAGGAACGATGTGGAGTGATTCATGGAGCTCAATGTCGTCCCCCTGCTCAGGTTGCAGACTTGATTCGAGCTGATCTGCAGTTTATTACTTATGGGAACAGAGGAATCAGGGATGCATTAGTGGAGCTAGGTTACTTATAGAAAGGTTTTTCTGTTTTTAGTAGTTGACTAGAATATATAGATACTGTCAGCAGTTGGAGTTGTTGTTTTGCTCGAGATTTTTTCTCGCCTCGTTGTATCGGTTCTTCTTGGAATAAAAGCAACTGATTCAACGGGGGAAAAAAATTAAGTTGTAATTTAATAAAAATTGAGGTATCAAAATAGTATATTTTTAGGCAACAGTAACTAAGCTTCAACTTTATATATGATAATATCGAGAATATATAATGTAAGGTTAATTTAGGGGTTAATTGCATGGTTGGTCACTGAGATTACAAAAACCGTTCAAGTTTGGTCACTCGAAATATTTAAATCCATTGGTGGTACTTCACTTTATTGAAACCGTTCACGTTTGGTCACTCTCCGTCCAATTCCGTTAACTTTTGCTTACGTGGCAGTCAACTCTAAAAGTTGACCGTTAAATGTGTGACGTGGCAATTAAAAAATAATTAAATAAATAAAATTTAATTTTTTAAAATTTCCACCTCATTTCTAACTATTAAAAGGATAAAAATAAAATTATAAATTATTAAAATTAAAAACCAACGATGAATTCTCTCTCCTGTTCTCCGCCGCCGCATTCTTGGCCACAAACGGCGATGGTTGCTGCCGTTCCCGCTCGGATAAACCCTCCGAAACCGAGACCAACGCCGCAAAAGTACCAGAACCCTACCAGGCCTCCTCCTCCCCATGTTGTTGCTGTCGAACCCTTTGGCGGTGGTGGTGGCAAATCTCTTGACGACTTCAGACTGTTTCCATTCCACAACATACTTAATCTAAGAAATCCCACAAACTATCTCATTCCAATCGAGATGTTCATAAATTATTTTAGTTCTTCTTATTAAGAATTGGAGTTGAGAATTAACTAATTATTATTACCTGGGGAGGGTGGGGCAAAATGCGACGGTGTAATCGGCTGCGGAACAAGTGAAGGTACTTGTGGCGTCATCGTAGGCGTAGCTGTACGATTTAGGGCAGGCGCTCTTGAACACCGACGAGTACATCGACGGCTTGCACGTTGCCGGCGAATTGTACGTTCCCCTGCAGCAATACTCTGGGTTCCCAAATGCATCACAAGCGCTCCGTCAGGCAGCACCGTCCTCCGATCTCAGCTCCGCTGGGTACTTCCGGTTCAATTCGGTGATGCACCCTGTGGATGAGCAGTCGCCGGAGCCGCCGCTGGCCTCCACAATCATCTCCAGGTTGTAGCCGTCGACAAGGCTGATGTCGTAGAAATCCTGGGAACCGGATCCGAGAGTGAACTCGGCTAAAGTGGCAGGGGGGCTGGCGCCGGCCCCGTTGCATTCGATTTGGCCGGAACCGCAATCGGCGGTGGCGCAGGAACCTCTGCCAGGATCGTCGATATCGCAGCCGGTTTGTCCCCAGAAACGGTCGGACCAGCCGGTGGGAGCTTGGAAGGAGCGGGAGGTGCCCTTGGGGAGTTCAAATCCCGTGCTGTCCAGTTTAGGCCTGGTAGGGTTCAGGTTTTGCGGCGTTGGCCTCGCCTTCATAGGGTTTATCTCAGCGGGAACACCAGCAATCACCGACGTTTGTGGCCAAGAATACGGCGGCGGAGAACATGAGAGAGGTTTCGCCATTCGTTCTTAATTTTAATAATTAATAATTTTATTTTTATCTTTTTAATAGTTAGAAATGAGGTGGAAATTTTAAAAAATTAAATTTTATTTATTTAATTATTTTTTAATTGCCACGTCACACATTTAACGGTCAACTTTTAGAGTTGACTGCCACGTAAGCAAAAGTTAACGGAATTGGACGGAGAGTGACCAAACGTGAACGGTTTCAGTAAAGTGAAGTACCACCAATGGATTTAAATATTTCGAGTGACCAAACTTGAACGGTTTTTGTAATCTCAGTGACCAACCATGCAATTAACCCGTTAATTTAGGGGAGGATTCTAGGCGATGGCCAACTTCCAGCACATTAAAAATGCCTTCTTATGATAATATCGCAGATTTAGGGGAGGATTCTAGGCGATGGCCAACTTCCAGCACATTAAAAATGCCTTCTTATGATGCATGGTCTAAATTCGTCCGTGGATTTGGAAACTACGGCAGCCGCCCATGCACAAACATTCCAACTTCACAAATAGCCGGCGACGGCGACCAATATATATGGTCCCCCGCCGAGTCAATTAGTAGCTTAATGAAATACTAATCAAGTCGTCAGTTAAATCACTATCATCCTAGCTAAACATTGCCATCGAGAGGGGCATCTATCTACCCATCCCACTTACTACGTCTTCCTCTTGTTGATTTTTCTTTCTCTTTTTTCCTTTGATTTTTCTTTTTTGTATGGGCCCTTCAATAAAATGATGAGAAGAATCCGCATCAAAAGAAGTAGACTGCGTAGAAAGAAAACAAATCAAATGGAATAAAGTCCCCCCTTCAAAAAGATCCATCAAAGAAACAAAGGCCTTCATTTAAAGTTGTAAGCCAAATAATTTGCATGCAAAAAGAAAGACTAAACAAATCCAAGTTGGGATAACATAAACAAGATGATCAATGCGAGAAGAGAAGAGTAGAGACAAATAATAAGTGGGATTCTCTCCTGCATAACATATCCATCTGCATATGCTAACCTAAAAGACAACAATTCTTCCACCACCTCCCCACTTCCTTTTGTCCCCTCCCTCCTTTTTCTACTTTATTTTCCTACGTTACGCAACTAATTAATAAAGTGAACCATATATTACCAATTATTCCTAAATAAACAAAGTACTACCACGTAAATCTTTGCCTAATTGCAGGGGATCATTCATGTGGTTCATGGGATGCTCTTGGTTAGAAATTGTAGAAACTAAACCAGTTCGTGTTTTTTTTTATCCAACTTACGAATTCTAACAAATGATTCACACATTATTAATTCATATCTACAAAATCCAACTCTGAGCTCTGAGTTACTCGATTCAAAGGGTTTGACATAGGTTCATTGGAACTAAGATTGTGATCGTAGGCAAACAAGAGTTTGGTTTAGTGACGGTAGTAATGTTGAAGGTGGTTTCATCACAAATAATAATAAATTAAACTAGAAAAATGATGAAATGTCACAATCTCTGAACAAATTTACCTTTTCCATTTTTCCACAAACTCGATCAACTAACAATCCCTAACCCTAAAAAATGAACAATTACAACTTCACACCTCCATTCACTAACGCGTGAAAGCCATCATCCTCAGAGCTTGAGAATGGAAAACCCAAATTCTAGAAGGAAATTGAAGGGGGGGGGGGGGGGGGGGGGAAATGGACCTCAGACGACCCAAGTGATCAAGTCAACTCACGATGTAGGTCCTTGAGCAGGCCCAATACCTGCTGCATAGTGGGCCGCTTCTCGGGCGACTCGGCCGTGCAGAGGTACCCAACTCGGAGGCACTCCACCATCTCGACCACGAACTCGCCACCGCGTTCCAGCCTCGAGTCAAGCGCGTCGACCCCACGCCCTTCCCTCACCAATTTCCTCGCCCACCGCACGCTCTCCTCGCTCCCGGGCTTCCCCGTCATCAACTCCACCACCACCGCCCCGAAACAGTACACGTCATCCCCGAACCCGACCGGCTTCTTATTCCTCCCCGACCCGACAGCAACGGCCGCGGGTCCCTCGCTCTGCCCGAAATTCCGGAGCCCGAAATCCGAGACGCGGGGCTCGAGCGAGTCGGAGAGCATCACGTTTGTGGAGACGAGGTGGCCGTGGGTGGAGCCCCTGTGGTGGAGGTAAGCCAGCCCACGCGCCACCCCGACGGCGATGCGGTGGCGGATTAGCCAGTTGGCCTTTTCCTCCTCCTCCCCTCGAGCGTGGGGGTGCTGCTGCTCCTGCTGCCACGTGTCCGTGCTCCAGTCCTCTACGTTGGGCTCGAGAGTGGGTAGCTCGTGGAGCCAACGGTGGAGATCCCCGTTCGCCATGAACTCGTACATCACCAGCTTCTCCGTCCCTGTTTCATCAAAAAAAAAAAAAAAAAAAATTAAGATTAATCAATTGAAAGAACAGGAAATGGTTGGAATAATTAACAATATAAGATACCCTCCTCGAATTTCCACCGCGATATCTATGCTTCTTATACTCCACGTTTAATTCTCGATTTCCCATTAACTCGACCATTATTTTATTTTATGCACCATAACTGGGATTCTTCGTTCTTGATTCTTCCCCCCTCCTCCTTTCACATTACACTAGGCCATGCGCCCTCCATTAAAATTGCTAAAAATTTGAATCCCGACTTCCAATTTTTTCCATCCAAATTTTATAAAAAAAACTAAATTTTCTGACCACCCATTTGACTTGCAGAGTCTGAAATGCATCAGCAATTCATACTACTGCTATAAACGGAATAACTCGTTCCTAGTTTCAATTTTTCTACACTGGCAGCCAGATAGGGTAAGAAAAATCATATTACTATTGTGCAGCACAGCGAACACTATTTACTAGTACTACACCTCAAGGCACGAGTTTGGAAAATTGACTTCAATGGTGAAAAAAAGGTTGAATTTTTGAACCCTACGTAATCTGCAACCCAGCAATTAAATGCGCACATGAACCAAGGAAAGGCTACAAAAATCTAAAGCCAGGCAATGATGGCCATAGACATTGACGAACTCAGAGACAGAACAATCTGACTGATGAGTACGACACCTCAAAGCCTCCCCGCTGCTCGCTCTCTTATCTTATTAATGACACAGGCAGAGACGCATTTAATGAGCTTTGGGCCGACGAATATTTTGCAATTTTGTTTTATTTTTATATACTGTTTTGTTTGTTTCTTGAATCTTTGCTACGTACCAGCAATGCAGTAGCCGCAGAGTGGCAGGAGGTTGGGGTGCTTGAGGGTGGCGAGATTTTCAAACATCCCCACGGCTTCATCGCGGCCGATGTCCCTCGCCTTCTCCAGCACCTTGATCGCCACGTGTACGTCGCCGGGCAGGACGGCCCGGTACATGGGCCCGCACCTCCCTTCCGCGAGGAGCGAGTCCTTCCCGAAGTGTGACGTGGCGGCGATGAGGTCCTTGAACGTCAAGCTCATCAGCGGCTTCGAGCACATCACCACCGACGCTGACCTCGGCTCCTTGATGTCCGCCACCCACGACGTCCCGGACTCCGTCGCGAAGCTGAACGGGCCCGATTTCTCCATCTTGTACGGGTACTGGACCGGCTTCGAGATGGCCCATCTCCTCTGCCGCCCCGCGAGTTTCCTCCGCTTGTAGAAACAGAGCAGGCAGGTCGCGGCGGAGGATAGGAGGAGGAGAGCAAGTGCCGATGAGGCGGCGGCGATTATTAGCTCTCTACGCTTCTTCGATTTCCGTCTGGTTTCCCTCTTGTGGGTTAGGGCTTCGGGTTTCTGAATCTTATGTGGCGTGGATTGGTTTTGATTTTGGTGACGGTGGTGGTTGGTTAGGGTTTGGATTTGATTGGAATTGGAATTGGAATTGGAGTTGGGGGTTTTGGCGGTGATCGGAGTTTTGGAGGAATTGAAAACGAGACTGCTTCCGCCGTGGATGAAAGCTGATTTCCCGAATTTGTTGTACTTGTCGAATCCGACGCGGCCGGTGAAGTTATTGAGCGAGATGTTGAGCAGCTTGAGCCCGGCCAAGGGAGGGAAATCGGAAGGGAAAGTGCCGTTCAAGCTGTTATTGGAAACATCCAGGTACTTCAACGAACGGAGGCCGGAAATCGCCCTGATGTCGCCGGAGATTCCGCAGCCGGAAACGTCGAGAATCTGGAGCTTGGTCAAGTTGGGCAATCCGAGGGGTAAGTACCCAATCGCATTGCGGGATAGGTCGAGGGTTTCGAGATTGGGGAAACCGGAGAGCTTGACCGAGTTGGTGAACCTGTTGCTGGAGAGATTCAGCACTTTGATCGACGAAGGAGGAGGAGGAAGACGACGAAACGACGTGCCGTTTGAGGGCGAATCGAACCCAATGCTGCCGCCGAGCTTGTTATTGGCCAGGTTGATTTCGGTGAGGCTGGGTTTGGTCCAGAGCCAGCTGGGGAGCTGACCCTGGAGTGAGTTGCTGGACAGGTCGATGATTTGGAGATGGGTAAAGTTCCTGAGGTACTTCCAGGAAACGCTGCCGCTCAAGTTTCTGGAAGGGAGCTTGATTTCTGTCAGTGGAGGAGGGCGGGAGCAGTTGCTGGAGTTATTGTGAGAATTGAACCAGGAAGGGTTGAACCCGGAAACCGAGCTGAATGCCTTGGAGAGGAAGAGAAGATCTCGGTCTGAAGTACTGCTGTTGCAGTTTGTTGCTGATGAGCTTGACTCGACGAGGAAAGCAATGGAGAGAAGCAGCAGCCCCAATCTGCAGAAGAAGGATCCCATTTTCATCCTTGTGTGTTTCTGGGGAGTGCTACTTATGCCATAGGCGGCAAGAGGCAGAGCAAAAGAAAGAAACTACTAGCTAGTGTCTCTGTTCTTGTGAGGGGAAAGGAAAAGAAAGGAGAGGGCTTTCTTATTGTTGGAACTTGGAGGAATGGGAGTGAAGTGGGGGATTTCACGGCGTTAAATTGGAAGTCAGCTCAGAGGGAGAGAGTGGTTTTGGTGTTTGTTTCTGGAAATTCTGAGTGCGGGAAGTTAAGCTGAGTTGTTATTACTAGGAAGACTGAGTGAGCTGGTTGGATTCGTTGTTGACTCGTCGAAGGGGTGGGTCCCGTTTAGCGGAGATCGGACGGTTGTCGGCCCGACCGTTGTCTGAACCGGGCGTGAAGGCCATTATGGTGGAGGGATGGTGTTACTGTTACGTGTGATGAAGGTAAATGGACTATGGGCCGTTGAGTTCCCTTGGGCCGAGGGACTGGGAAGTCTTACTACTGGAGCCCACTTGAGTTGGATTGGTGAGGGAGTTAAATGTAATTTGGAAGCAGTGAAAGCTCAGCTATTGCTAATTTTGGTTGGATAGTAAAGGTTAGAAAAAGGAAAAGAAGAGGGATAAACAATCGGGCAGGCCGCTTTATTTGGTAATTAAGGAAAAGGATTAGCGCTAATTACTACTTGGTCTTACGTAGTTGTACTTTACCTACGGGCGGGGCTGCTGCTGCGTTTGCCTTTTGCTGAATATTAATGCGTCGTTTAGCGCTTTGGTTAGGAGAGTCTTAATCATCGCCAAAAGGGAAAACCAACACAACAAAACACAAACTGGGTGGGCTTAATCCACATGCTTAATTACCCCACCCGCCAGTTCAGATGTTTGTTGAATATATGAGGCTCTGCTTCTGTCGTTTTATGTTTGGGTTTTGCCTAATCCACATCCTTGATTCCTGCTTCACATTCTCTTGTCCCTTTCAGTGCCACATTCTTGTTTAACACCATTCACCATCAGGTTACAGTTTGCTTGATCCATAAACACACATCCTTGAAATCAACATAAATCCCAGTTAAATAGATAGTGCACTTAATTTTCGTGCCAGGTGAGTCAAACATATGGGGTGGATTCCTTAGTGAAATACATATATCAAATTACTTATTTTACATCAAATTAGTTAAAACTGTCACTTAACGTCAATTGAGAATAATCAAAAAAATGAGAGGCAACCGAAACGAAGAAAGAGGGTGGGATTAGTGGGTCTTTTGGAAGGATATATCTCTTGTTATTGGTTGAAGAATGGAAGTCATTAAGAAAAATAATTAGAGTATGATTGTGCTCCGGTTACGCTTCTCCGACCCGTTCATGTTCTTACTCGTTCTACTCCTCTTTCTCCAACACCTCAATTTTCTTCATCCATCATCCCTTTCTCAAATCAAAGTTCTGACTTGCGTAACCTTAACTGCTATATGATTTGTCAAGTCTCGTTACTTCACATAGGTGGGTATTCTTTACAGTGGCATAAATGATATTTAAATAGAGACTCTATTTGTTCAAAGTCAATATCTTTATCATCATTGAGTTACATCCCAATGATGAGCTCTTTCATGCACAAATTGCAGTTAACGGAAAATAAATGTAGTGTAATATTTTAAAAAGCAAAGATTAGAGGTCTTTCATGCACAAATTGCACAAAGTCAATTTAACGGAATGGTGAATAATTATGGGAGGCAACTGAACCACAGGTTGTGGATTATAAATGTAGGACTTCAAGTGGTGCTTTGGTCACAATTGATCGTACCAGCTTCAAAAGCTACGGCGGTGTCCTTCCACCTTTCACACATAAAGACTTAGACTTGAGGTTGAGACCCAGCTGCTCCACCACTTTATTGACATCCATAATAAATGAGAACGTACAAAGGAGTTGCGGTTTTGGAGATTCAAACCAAAAATTGGCATCCACATGACCACATTCCATAGCCCTCTCTTGTTTATTGAACCCAACAACCCACTTTAGATTTGTCTCGAGTCTAAAGTCTAAATCCAATACATTTTTCTTCTTCTTCATACTGGGCTTGTTTATCCAGCATGATAACTTCGCTACTACACTCAAGTATAAGTTCAAGTTGATCATGAGTGTCTGGACACTGGACTCGAAAAAAACTCGTCTGGCACATTCAACTCGTTGTGGAGAAGAAAAAATTCGTGAACTTAATATATTACTTATGAGTTGAGTTTAACACATTTTGTACCTTGCTCGTTTGGTTTGCAAACTAACTCGTTTATTAATGAGACGAGTTTGTGCTTTCAATGATTTGTCAAAATATCAAACACCATCTCCCAAGTGAACGGTTAGGGTGTTGTGAGAATGTAAATTGAAATGGATTGGGTGTTCTTGAATGTACTTTTGCTTTTGTGTTACTATGGATATTTAGGAAGTAGGTTTAGAATTAAAATTTGACCTCAGTCTTAAGTTGGAGAGTAGTTGTAATGAGTTAAGCTCAAATTTAACTAACTAAACTTACTTATCAAGTCGAGTTCGAGCTACTATATTCAAAATAAGTTAAAACTCGATTCGAAGTCCGAGTCAAGCTCCCATGTAATTTATTTTTTTCCAAGGGGAGTTAGAGCTACTAATATTTTTCAAATCGAGTTCGAGCTACTATATTCAAAATATTGTCCAAAATACCTTTCCGAATTAAACAAGTTTCTGTGCCCTACATGCTCTCTCTCACACATGCTCTTTGATGTATCCGTTTGTCCACCCTCCTTTGCGGAGAATAAAATTTTACATTATCCCAAAAGCTGTTATGGAGAAAAGGTTAAGTCAGATGGAAGCAATCACCTAATCCACATAATACTCCGTACTCAAACCACAATAGCAGAACAACCCAACAATTCCAAACAACAAGAATGACATGCAATAGGATAATAGGTCTTTAAAATTATTATACAACCCTAGTCGCCTGCTCTGCTCTTCCCCACCCACCCATGTCAGGTCAAGTTTAGTCAAGAGGGTCAGACTATGAACAGATTTTGGTCATTGTATTCATGTTGGGATCTTCTGAAATTCCTCTACAGCCAACTGTTGCAGCTAAGCTGGTCAAGGGAGCTAGTCCAACAGCAAAAGGACATGCAAAATGCACATGCTAGATATCAACACCAAGGAAGAAACAAAGTTCTTGACATACTCCAGACATGGATGGAAATGAACCTGTTTGATGGAATCAAATGCCGTGTTTCAGTTCAATTCATGAATCCTCTTCTGCATAGGGCTTACAATAGGAACGATCTCACTCTCCAATTACATAAAACCAAATGCGCATATGGCCAACCGTACCAAAGTAAGTGACTTCAGGGTTCATTGACTACCTAGGGCAAGGTCATGCCAGGTATCTTGCTCGACCGGCTGAGGCTCATGATCTGCCAAAAGCAAATGATGGAGATAAATGAACACACCAAAGCACAGCAACATTTTATTCCTTCGTAACATAGCTGCTCGACAGTCGTCAATATATATTTTTTTTTTGGTAGAAACAGTCATCATATTTGATGGACCAGAACATAGCAGGATTGGAATGGAGGGAAGAAGACTTAAAGTGCAAACTAAGGTGGTGTGACTGGTTTTAAGTTTTAACCGACAAAGGGCGAAGAACAGAAATGGTATGAAGGTTTTCAATGCTCCTGATTTCCCATGTTTGTAGCATAAGATCAAAGAGCAAAACCTATTTTTCAACTACTTTCATTGGTGTTTTCATTTCTTAAACGAAACAAGCAACATTAGGCATAGAGCAAGGAGGGTATTGAAGTTTGGTTGAAGGTGGAGAGGACATACTTGATTCTTCAGCCTCATCGGTGCGGACAACCAGAACAGGAGGTAACGGGAGATCTGCAACATCACAAAAGGTGTTTTTACATACTAATGAATCAGCAAGCTCCAAGAGGGAGAAAATGCGACAGGAGAAAGCCACGGCCCACAAAGTAACTGTTTGATAATATTGTGTAGTAAGAAATGGAGTATATGTGTTGCGGAGATGATGCTTACCATCGTCAGGCAGAGTATCTCTCATCCACTCGTCGTCCACAATATCAATGAGAATCCCCAAGCTTACTTCAGCCATTCGTATTCACTTGTTATCTTTTGTCAAAAAAAAAAAAAAAAAAAATTCGTATTCACTTGTTCGACTAATTCGGTTCATTTCCCTCCCTGAATAAACATACCTCACAATAAAAAAGAGCTCTTCTCGAACCACAACTAAATCTTAAACTCGGCTTAGTTAAGGCATTTCGTCGAACACCTTGAGGTTATGCAAATTTGAATCTCAAAGCAATCCCAAAATACACAATGAAACGAAGCAAAAACATGGAACTTCCGGTCCAAGTACTGGAACAGCGGTCGAATTCCAAAGAAAGAGTACCACTCTTCCCGATCATAATTGAAAGCAAATAGAGTTGGGGGAAACCCCAAGTCCGTAAAACGAAAGCAAATTTTGGATTGTCGGGAATCAAATTGAAGTGTTGATTACCTTGACGAGCTAATGACCAGACGAGGCGAAGCTCTCCTTCCTTACTGATTTCCCGTTCTCTGCCTGAAGTTCACAGCTGTAGGATGCGAGGTTGCCGTCGGAGGGTCCGGCATCAGCGATGGATATACGAGCGTCGGCATCCGGGTCATCGTCGACAATACTTAACTGGGCCATGAACCCGTGGGCTCGGGCTGCTGTCGTCTAATAGTTTTCTGTTATGGGTCACGGACCAATACCCGAAAACCTAGGTGCCCTATGAGCCCCGGCGTGTGGGATCCATATCAAATTCTACATAGCTTATTCCATTCTCTAAGGATTTTCAAAAAAAAAAAAAAAAAAAATTAATGCAAAAAATTGGGTTAATTGCAAGGATGGTTATTGGGTTTACTAAAACCGTTAATATTTGGTCACTGCAAATATTTAATTTTATTCATGATCACTAAGATTAGTTCAATAATTCAAGTTTGGTCACTTTCCGTTAGTCTCCGTTAGTTTTGCTGATGTGGCAGTCAACTATTATAGTTGACCGTTAAATGAGTGACGTGGCCAATAAAAAAATAAAAAAATTTAAATATTTACAATTTTCACTTCATTTTACAACTATTAAAAATAAAACTAAGATTGGGTGACGACCGTCAATGAAAACATGGCGACCCGGCTGAAGATCGAGGGCCCGGCAATGAGCCACAAGTTCTTGGATTCCTGCCATACGGCTCTGATCAAAGCAGTAGATTCAAGGTTACTCGATCCGGACTGGTGGGATTCTCGAGATTGAAAGCTTGACTGGCTTTGACACAGTAGATGGTCCTTCTCCGCCGCAGTTTCCATGGCCTGAATTTAGGTTTCTTCCCGTGATAGGTGCGAGTGACGAAGCATCAGCCTTTAGCACTCTAGCTCTATGCTGCCGTCGTTTGATCCACTCACAGTCACACATAACCTAAAGATTAAAGTAGAACTGGGTGCCATTACTTTAAAGCAGAAACAAAACAAAAACTTTGTCCGATTGTGCAGATTATATTTCAGGGCAACCCACCAGCTTTGCAATGTGAGCTGAACAATAGTCATCGTGTATTCTCTGTGGAAACCAGAAGTTAGCCACCTAGATGCTAGTGTTGTTTATGCAACTTTGGATGCAATAACAGCTAACGTAGCATCTGGCTGAGAAACTACTTTACATTACAATGTTCGATGGCATGACGAAAGGTTCATGTCGTGCTAATGGTTTGACTGCTTTTTCCCCCCCCCCCGGTTTAATGGTCTTGTGCAGGTACAAGTTTGCCTGCCAAATCTTGTATGGGGATGAGAAGATAACTCCGCCGAGCTTGTCCCCTCTCCAGCTTGGTTAGTAAACAACTCGTTTCCTCTGTACTCCCTTGCAACTTTCAGGAGACTGTTTCTAAGTTTCTCTGCATTGTTTATGGTTAACATTCATTTTCTTTCTACTTTTTATATAGTCATAGATTTTCCATTGTTCTCTTTGGAATGAGAGAAAAGAAATGGCAAGTGGAATGACATGAATTTCATTCCACGCTTGTTGTCTGCATCACTTGAAGGGGAACACGCGCTCTATGTACAATGAGTTGGAGGAGAGGAGACTGAATCGGAGATCCGTGGTGGCGACGGCGGAGGTAAGTTTTATTTTTATTTTTAGGATTAATAGCATTTTGTACCCCTCTACTATCGTAAATTAACAAACGTACCCCTCTAATAAATTTTCGCACAAACATACTCTTCTAATATTAAAATGTAACTAGTTTACCCTTCCGTCAAATTATCCGTTAAGTGGCCGTTAAAGTGACCGGGAAATTACCCAATTAACCCCTTTACTCCTAATTTAGTTTTAATTATTTTAATTATTTATTTATGTCCCAAAGACCAAACAATTAATTAAAAGAACAACAAGTTGGGCCCCGAACCAACAACAATGGCGACTCAATCTTCCACCACGACTCTTCCTCTTACCATCCCTGCAAGCGGCACCCTTGTCCCTAGGGGTGGTATTCGGTCGGTAAACAATTTACCGTTTACCGAATTTACCGGTTTCGGTATACCGAAGTTGGCCAAACTGGTTACCGATTACCGATACCGGTTTGTAACCGGTTTACCGATTACCGAATTACCGGTAAACGGTAACAAACCGGTATTACCGAAATACCGTGAGAAGCGATTTCGGGCGATATTTTCGGTCGGTTTACCGAATATTTACCGAACCGAATTTCTGGAAGTGGGGTGATGTTGTAATATTTTGATTTTTTTGAGTTTTTTTCATCATTTTTGTAATTAATAATTTATTATTAACTCTTATTTACAATATTTTTGAGGCCGATACTTACATTCATGTATGTAATATTTTATATTTGTGAATAATGATGTAATATTTTTCATAATAAAGCAACAAAACGCAGCGCAGCACTAGGGAGTAGGGAGGGGGGATTCGGTATCGGTAATACCGATTTACCGTCGGTATTTACCGATACCGTGTCCGGTAAACCGACTCCCCCAACTTCCCGCTCGGCTACCGATACCGCCGGTAAACGGTTTACCGTTTACCGGTTCGGTAAAACGGTAAACCGTTTACCGGATTACCGTTTACCACCCCTACTTGTCCCCCACCCCGCCGGTCGGAATCTGCGCCCACTGCTTCAAAGAAATCTCTTCCTCTACTACTGCGACATCTCCCTCAATCGTGACTCCCATTCCACCAACAGCATTCCAATCTGGAAGTCGGCAGCGTTGGCCGTATCTCCTTCCTGATCGAGAACGATGCTCAATCACAGCCTTCCTACACTCTAAAGCGTTCGAATTCCAACAAGCCGCTGCAGCATCGGGTTCGACGTCGAGAATCAGAAGAGGGATTATTGGATCCTGCGGGTTTTCTCGCTCAGTGAAGGAAATTTCAAATTTCACTATTGCCGTCGACGACTCTGGATTCATCGACCTGAAATTCAACTTCCCCTCATCGGAATCGAAGCTATCGGCGGAGGCAGCATAGTACGGAAGCGCGAGATCGGAGTGCGGGATGGCGAGAGGAGATGGAAACAGCCGATCGAACGGTTTCTTGTGACCGCCGGCAAGGATAAGCCAGGAGCAGGCGCCACCGAGTCGATCGACGAACCGCCAGGGTAGAAGAACAGGGGACGGACGGTGAATTGTTTAGGGTTTGTTCTTTTATTAATTGTTTGGGACATAAATAAATAATAGATAAAATTATTAAAATTGAAATTAAGAGTAAAGGAGGGGCAATTGGGTCATTTTCTGGGGTTTTTAACGGTCACTTAACGGATAATTAGACGGAAGGGTAACTTGTTAAGTTTTAATATTAGAAGGGTATGTTTGTGCGAAAATTTAGTAGAAGGGTACGTTTGTTAATTTACGATAGTAGAGGTGTACAAAATGCTATTAACCCTTATTTTTATTTTTTAATAGTTGTAAAATGAGGTGAAAATTATAAATATTTAATTTTTTTTATTTTTTTATTCTTTTATTGGCCACGTCACTCATTTAACGGTCAACTATAATAGTTGACTGCCACATCAGCAAAAACTAACGGAGAGTGACCAAACTTGAACTATTGAACTAATCTTAGTGACCATGAATGGAATTAAATATTTGCAGTGACCAAACATGAACAGTTTTAGTAAACCCAATGACCATCCTTGCCATTAACCCGCAAAAAATTACTCGTATTAACGAGGAAACATGCAGATACAAAGAAGTCACATGCGTTTACAAATGGACCAATTCGAGGTGTAGCGAGTAGGGGTGTTAGTCGGTGCGGTTTCGGTTTAACCACACCGAAATATCGGTTAACCGCAATCAAAATTGTCCCAATATCACTAACCGAAACCGACAGAGACTTCGGTTAACCGAAAACCGCAAACATCGGTTTCGGTTTTTCCTTGCGGTTAACCGAAACCGCAGTTTCTGGTTCACTTTTTCGGTTTTCGTTCAGAAACCGACCACCCAAAACCGAATTTCAACCACATTTTTTAATGATTCACCCTCAATTTTGAGTGACCTGCTTTTGTTTCAGCCTCTATAATCACACACCATAAAGTCATCTAAGGGCATGTTTGGAGGTTGAGATTCTCTAAATAGATGCATTTGTTCAATTTGTGTATTATCATTTGATGTATTGATTCATTGCATGTATTAGGAAAATACTTTGTTTGGAGGGGCAATGATGAAACAAAAAGTAGGGTAGACAATCCCTTGTTAACAATCTCACCTTTTGGTAGAGATTTATAATCATTCATTTTGAGTGATTATAGGTCGGCCCAACAAAAAGGTAATACATGCATTCTAACTCAAAGTGAACCAAAAAAACGACTTAATCTTATCATTACATGTATTTGCTAAATACCTCACTTCAAATCTCAACCTCCAAACGACCCCTAAATCAATTGAGCATAAAGCCTAAAGCAACCACACAATTCAACCACAACTCCACAACATAAAGTCTAACCACAAGTCACAATCACAACAAGACACAAATAACAAGTTCATTATCTCCAAATCATCAACCTAAATGATCCGAGGATCTCGCTCCAATTCATCTAGCCCATAGTCATCATTTACTCCAAGATCTTCATCTAGCCCATAGTCATCAACCTAAGGTTCACTCTATTGAGTGCAAAGGGGATTTAGAGAGGGGTGACTTTCGAGTTCTAACTCTTAAAAACATTTGAGACTCTTGATGGAGGGTTGTTTGCAATAGGTGAGAATTGGGATGTTTGGAATTGCAACTTTGATTGGTTTTGAATCTTACAACTTTTTCCCTTAGCCAAAGTAAAAAACCATGTAGTCACACTAGTAGGCGGTTATCGGTTTTCTTATCGGTTAACCGCTAACCGATTAATCGGTTAGCGGTTAACCACTAACCAAAATACTACTAACCGAAACCGAAATCAATAAAGAAGTAGCGGTTATCGGTTAACCACTAACCGACATTATCGGTTCGGTTATCGGTTAAAACCGATAACCGACTAACCGTTTATCACCCCTAGTAGCGAGGGCCGAAAGGTTAATGAATCAGTTTTATGCTCTATTTGAGTTGAAGTGCAATCCTATCAGGTGTCAACTATTCTGTGTAGGGATACCTCTAGCAAAGAAGTTAACAATATATGAGTATATCGAATTCCCCCTTAGGCATTCTACTTGTGACTTGTGAGGTACCATGGTGTCCCATTAATCACTGGTAAGCTCACAAGGAAAGACTGTCAAGTGCTCATTGACAGAATTCCACGGTTATTTTCAGTACCTTGCAGTATTGGTTAAACCTATTTTTGTTGCCTCATTGTGTGATTGAGGAAGTAGAGAAGCTCCGATATGAATTTCTTTGGAACTCTGGAAAGGGTGGAACGAGAAAAAAGGCATTAATGGCTTGGAAACTTCTAGCAAAACCAAAAGCAGAGAGTGGCCTTGGAATAAGGAATTTCAGTATATGGAACAAGACATATCTGCTAGGCACTTATTGGATATACTATTTGGGAGAGGATTACTCTGGGTGGCATGGGTGTAAGTAGGGCTGATAATCGGTTGAACCAAAAATCGAACAAAAAATCGCGGTTATCAACCTAACCGAAAATCGATATCTTTGTCTCGGTGTCGGCGGGCTAGTTTTGGGCTTTAGGCTAACCGTCGGTTGCCAGTTTCTAACCGAGACCAAACTCGGTGCACCGCTACAACCGATAAACCTCTCATCTCCCTCTCCTCATCCCGCATCGACACTCTCCCTCTCCATCTCCAGCCTCCCACCAAGCCGCCACCACCGCCCTCCACGTCCCCAATTTTCCCCGCCAGACTTCGCCGAACCTTCTCTCCGAACACTCCCTCCTCTGTTTTTTATTCCCACTCCTTCTCCCATTTTGAGTTTCGAATCTTTGCCCAGCAAATCCCAATTGACAAAGCGGAGTTGGGGGTTTGAGTTGGGGTGACGAGCGGACGATGAACAGAGGGAGTAGGGACGAGGACGAAGCTGGAGAGTGGGAGAGATGTCGGCAGAACCAAGGGTGACAAGCGAGACGACGCGAGGGGAGATTTGGAGGCGGCGCCTAGCGAAATAGGTTTAGGATTCTTCTCTTCTTTCGCCTGGAGAAATCAAAGTCTAATAGGAGAGAAGGCCCGGAGGAACTCTAAATCCCAAAAAAATACACCATCTCGGCATCTCCGATTTCCTCCAGAGTTCGAACCCTCCCCGCCGGCGCCGCAGCCGTCGTCTTCTCCCGCCTGCCAGTCCTCCCATCGTGGTGGGATCAACCTCCGGTTTCCTTCTCCGGCAGACAGCACATACTAATGGCCAGTCCATGTCGATGGCAGGGAAGAGGACGAGGAGAAGAAGATAGGCCTTGCGATCTCGACAAACCGCATCCAAAATCCAAAACTGTCGGTTGCGGTTGGCGGTTAACCGAAGACCCCATCGGTCTCGGCTTCGGTTGCCGCTGATGGGTGATTCTCGGTCTCGGTTAACCGATGGTGCGGTTCGGTTAAACCGAAAGTGCACCGACTAACAGCCCTAGGTGTAAGGTGGAAATTGATACGGTATCGGTATTGGTATCCCAATACCAAATACTGAAACCCCGAATACCGAATTACACCCGAAAATTAATTTCAATCCCAATCCCTAAATATTCCAGTATCTCAATCGGTATTATCGAATACAAAATTAATTACAATTGAAATTAATAAATTAGATTTGATTGTTTAATTTATGGCAAATAGACTAAGCAAAGAGTCTAGAGCTAGGATATAGATAATGAAGGAGAGGTGACATCTCAAGTTCTTGTCATGGGTAATCTTTAATTTGACGAATTCGAGACTGAGAGACGACTATACTAGTGTTTGCTTTTTAGTGTTATGAAAATAACAAGTGATCAGGTGAGAGTGACGTAAATTGGGAAGTCAAAATTGAGTTGGATGGGGACTTTCTGAGTTGTGAAGCAAAGATGGAATGATCTATGTATAATAAAATGATACTTTTGGTGGTTGAGGGTCATGTAGTAGTGAATGAGAGTATAGTTGAGAGGATAAAATACACACTAGCTTATATTTCGGTATTGATCGGTATTTCGATATATAATGATCTCGATCCTGATCCCGATCCCAGTCCCGTAATCCCTAATACCGAATTACAATTAAAATTCAATCCCAATCCCAAGAAATAATATGTGTATTCGGTAATACCAAATAAAGACAAATTCGGTACGATATTTAGTATATCCCAAATACATATACCAAACTTCCAGCCCCATATGGGTGCATAGATACTATTTAGGATTTAACTCCCAGCTTTACAGGTATCTAGATTTGGAAAAGACTGCTAAAATGTAGAGGTATAGTTGCTCAATATATATCTGGAGTGGCTCCTAATGACTTTTGGAAAAGAGCCTCAAAAGTTTGCCAAACCATCAGTCAACAATGTCCTGAAGTGGCCTTGGCTAAGCTGATTTGGGGCAAAGAAATCATTCCTCGCCATGGAGTCATTATCTGGTTAGCACTACAGAACAAACAGACTACTCAAGACAAATTGGTAGCTTGGGAGAAGTCTGTCTCGGGTATGTGTTTACTATGCTTGTGGGAGTTTGAAGATATAGTTCACTTGTTGGTCCAATGGTCTTATGTTAGTAGTATATTGAATAGTTGCTTGAAGTCACATGCTCCACCACAGCTGTTGGATTGGAAGGACTTAATTACTTGGTGTCTTCAGCAGTGGATGACTGATTTGGGTCAAAGCCTGTCTCTCCTCTTTTGGAGGTTGGTTAGTAGTGCGAGTTGAAATCACAAGTCGAGTGATTGTTGATCCGATGTGATAGCAGGAGTTTGAGACGTGGGACTTGGATTTTTATTTATTTATAAATAAGCTTGTTTTATTCATCAAGAAAGGATGGCTGAGAAAGCCACCCTAACTGGAACCTCAAAACCTTTGATTCTTACAGAATCCATCACACACTATTTCCAGCTACAGTAACAAACAATGAATTACAGACAAAAGACTATACTATGCTATCTATGTCTTCTTCTGAAACGGCTAAAGCAATTTGAGGGTAGCCTTGCCTTAGCAAATGTAACAGACTCTGCACCTTCTTCAAGAACTGGACTTTAGTCAATGATTGTCCAGCCATCACTCTTCTGCATCTTTCTCTCCAAATTTCAGAAACTATCAAGACCCAGAATAACTGTAACACCTCGACATTTGGGTTAGGTTCGACTAATAATCAAGACGGTTTGGGTAATGTAATACCCACTATGAATTGGGATTTTTATTTTAATTAATTTCTTGATTAATCCTAATTTAGGATTATAGATTTTAATTAAAAAAAATAGTAAAACAATCCCCCAACCCGTCCTATTAACCCCCTCCCTAAACTATATATATACTCCTTCTAACCCCCGTGAACAGCAACAAACCCCACCGCTTGGTCTTCTTCCTTTTTCCCAGAACCACCAATCCATCAGCTCGTTCATTCATCCCCGCCACCGCAAACACCACCACCCAGGGATAGAGAAAAATGCAAGAGGCAGCTGAAGCGAAGTTAGATAGGGACTACCTGGAGCCGGCGGTGGTGATCGACCGATCAGAACAAATAATTGGAAATTGGACGGGCTACAACAACCTGGAAAATTGAGGTTCGTCAATAACAATATGGCATGGAGACGAATCAATGGCGGCAGTGGATAGTACAAACAACTTCCACCAGTTAAAGTTAAGTGTTTAAGTAAAGTACTCAAGTATTAGAAGTATTAAAACGTAAGGGCGTAGACTGACCCCATCTCACTCACCAGGACTTAGTAAAGGAATAAGCGAGAACTAGATCGATAGTTGCAGCTAGAGGAGCAGTTAGTGAGCAGCGAGATCGAGAAAGCTGTTCGAGGCAAGCCAGCTAGAGGAGGATAGTACAAGCTTCACTGGAGGTGCCGGAGATCGAATCCGAGCAGACAACAAAGTAGAGTTTTAGTTATTAATTTACGATTATGAGTAGTGATTGGAGATTCAGATTAAGATTCTATGGTTGAGGTTTGCCCAAGTGTTAGGGCTTTGTTTTAAGAGATTTCAGTTCATTTCAGTGTTTATTATGGTTATTTATGGAAAGCTTCCATTTTCTTTTAGAAGTCTTTCGTTTCTTATTTTGGTTTATGAGTCATCAAGGGCATTTTGGTAAAATTAGTACCCGGCCGGGTTAGGGTGTTTCATTTTGGTATCAGAGCCGGTCTTGCTATGTTCCTTGGTCTCCAAGGAATACTGGAATATCGGTCTCAGTTTTAAATGTTTTTGTTTTTAAAGGAATTGAAAATGAGTCAAGGATCGTCTTTTAAGAGTTTATAGAATCTCCAGTCTACTCTAATCGTATTAAGGTAAATAACTATAGTTCTAATAGAAGAGGTACCGATCGTAAGGAAATACCTCTAGGATTTTGAAGGAGTAGTACGAGGATTCTACTACTAGGCAACAAGGGGGGATCTAATAAGCAAAAACAAACAACTGGGGAAATATGAATCTCCGGAGAAAGAGCTACAATCATTAGACACCAATAGTTATGATAATGGAAGGATTTTAGGGTCCTTGACCCTAAGCACAAGGAGACGACGAATCAAGAAATGAAGAGGTACCACGAGACGTCCCTAAACTAGTTTTAGTCGTCAGCGGATCGACGCTATTACAACACAGTTACAAGGAGCAGTGGAAAGCTTAGACTTTAAGAAAAGATATGGTAGTATAAATGAAACGAATGAGGAAATGAGTAGGTTATAGGGAGCATGAAAGGACGTTAAGAAGTCAAAAGGTCAAGGCGGAGAGGAGTCATGGTCATTTACATAATGATGATAAAGGAACCCTTGTAGATAAACTACGTCACTCAAGAAGATGGTACATGACCTTGGGGAATTAGGCTGGTAGCAAGCCTTTAAAAAGGAACAGGACAAGAGTCAAGATGATCGAGGTAGAGGACGAGCTTGGATTAAGAATAACAATGTGCTTGTGAACAATGTCGAGCTACAAAGAGGATGGATTGGGATATGAGAGACTCTACAAACTATCCAGATCATGAAAGGTCTAGAGGTTGTTGGGACCGTTGAAAGGGGAATGCAAGAGTTCACGATGATCTGTTATGGGATTGTCCTCTCCTAAATTGAGGGAGCACCTAGCCGCCTAGGGTACATGAGGGGTGCCAGAAGGAGGAACCTCTCTACTAAGTTGGAACTAGAGGGCTAAGAGCTGAGGTCTCGAAACTAGCTATAAGAGTAAGTCATTAAGCCAACCGAGTATAGACAAGTAAGTGGAACGTTCAATAATGTTCTAGTGAATGACAGAATTCAAGGAAGCACATGAAAGTTACGATAAAGGATTGAGAATATGTGTAGGTGACTCGAGTTCACGAAGTTGCATAGTGGTGTACGACGTGGAAAAGCATTACCGGGAAGGAGGAAATCATTAAGTTACCTTATCCAAGGTGCCCCACTCTGAGTGGGAGCGGCATAGTAGGGTGTCATCCAGAGGAACCGGCTAGTTAAGGATAAGGTAGACACGCTGATTTAAGCCACTAAGAACCCAGACTATGAGATTAAGGCCATATGCAGGCATCAATCGAGACAAATGACGTGAGTGAGGTATGTTAAAGCCTACCCAGGGAAATCCTCTATTGGAAGCTTTAACCCTAACAATAACGAGAAGATACTCAACAGAGTTTGGTGAACAATTATAGTACAAAGCAACTACGGAAGAGTAGTGAAAGTAAAGAAGCAAGGAGAACACCATAGGAAGTTACAGAATCAAAATGGTGGTCATCGACCGAGCGATGTATCTGTCAAGGAAGTTAGCTAGGACGGACCAAAGCAGGAATATAACAAACAACAAGGAAGCATTAGGTTGATTACCAGTAGAGAACAATCAATCCATAGGAAGTCCATCAAGAAAGTAAGGTGGAATCGTTCGTTAAGAATAGTCGAAGGGAGAACCTTATCAGTCAAGGTGCATAAGTGAGAAGAGGATATAGGAACCTGGAGAACTAAGTCATGATCAAGGAACACTAAAACCTAGAAAGGAACATCAAGAAGAAGAGTCACGAGTAACGAAGTAAGAGACATATAAGTTTAGGGAACTGCTAGAATACCCCAAAGTGAAACCAAGATTGCCTATGCTGGTGAAAGGTGTCAATCTCTCGGGTAAAACTCTATTGGAGGGGGAAACCGTACGAGAAATTTCAGCTAGGGTCTAAGAGTAGCAGAATGGATAGTACGAGAACTTCAAATTCAGGTGGCGATAAGGAAATGCTAAGTTAGGTGCCAGGAGTGAACAAGTAAGCCAAAGAGAAGTTCATGACTCTTGAAGGGAGTCATACAGTTGTTAGCAAGCTAGAGAAAGATGCAAAGGATGCCTTTAATGCATACAGGAAGTAAAAGCAGTAGTATGAGGTTTCAGAGTTAAGCAAGAAGTAACGAGGAGATGACCACTCAGTTTATGGTTAAAGGACAAGATAAAGTACCGAGGAAGAAAGTAAGAGATGCAAAGCGAGGATATACAAGGACGTAGGTGACCGATGTGGTCAACCATGGACGAGAATTACGTTAGAAGAGTTTTGCAGTTAACAAGAAGGAGGTTAAGCCGCCATCAACAATCTTGGGGTTCAAAGTGGCATTACCTTCTTATGTACCAAATGATGGAGATAGTGGATGCCTTAGGGACGTTCATGGTACATAACCGATGTGAAGGAGGTAAGAAGCAGGAGATAACAGAGTATTACCAAGCAAGTTGAACGCTCACCCAGGATGTTACAAGATGCTTTGAGTAAAGTACCACAATGTTGTAGAAATTCATGAGAAATGAGTGAACTACCAGTCTGCTAGAATCACATCTTATTGGAGGGAAAGATTTATAGCTCAATGTCGTACAAGTTAAGGGAGGTACATTTCCTTGTAAAAAGATTATCACCAGTGAAATGTTGAGTCATCACGAAGAACAAATTTCGAGGTCGAAATTTTTCGTAAGGAGGGGGAAAATGTGATACCTTGATGTTGATTTAAGGTCGAACAATAAATTGAAGCGAAATTTCGCCTCATCACACCCTGGGCCCAAATTGCGGAATTAAACAGGACAAGTAGTCGCTCAAAGCTACTCGATGCTAACGAGCTTGGAGGGAATACCTCTTAGACGGGACAAGCAGCGGACAACATCGGAGTTCATATAACGACAATAAATCCTAGAGTCAAGGAAGTACAAGAATAAGGTATTTGGAAGTATAAGTCCGAGCAAATTTCGGGGTCGAAATTTTTATAAGGGTGGAGGAAATGTAACACCTCGACATTTGGGTTAGGTTCGACTGATAATCAAGACAGTTTGGGTAATGTAATACCCACTATGAATTGGAAGTTTTATTTTAATTAATTTCTTGATTAATCCTAATTTAGGATTATAGATTTTAATTAAAAAATAGTAAAACAATCCCCCAACCCGTCCTATTAAGTATTAACCCCCTCCCTAAACCTAATATATATATATATGGTTCAGGCTAGCATACGCCCCGGGCGTACGTTAGACTACCGTACACCCGTTTGAGTTTTGCTATTTAGATCATGAATTAATCGGAGTTTTGGGCATGATACTATACCCTAACCACTAATGGATAAACCCTAGTCCCTGGTTTTCTAACCCAAATCATGAGATTCGTTTAATCTTAAAATGAAAATCAACAATAATTTCGACGAATCAGAACCGTTGATTTTTATTTCAAGATTAAATGAATATTATGCTTTGGGTTAGTGAATCGCAGACTGGGGTTCACCCATTAGGAGTTAGGGTATAGTATCATGGCTCAAAGTCCGGTTAATTCATTGTCTAAATAGCAAAACTCAACGGGCGTGCGGTAGACTAAGGTACGTCCGGGCGTATGCTAGCCTTTGCCATATATATATATATATATATATATATATATATATATATATATATATATATATATATATATATATATATATGGCAAAGGCTAGCATACGCCCGGACGTACCTTAGTCTACCGCACGCCCGTTGAGTTTTGCTATTTAGACAATGAATTAACCGGACTTTGAGCCATGATACTATACCCGTACTCCTAATGAGTGAACCCCAGTCTGCAATTCACTAACCCAATTCACTAAGGTACCTTGATGATCTTAACCGTACGTGTGATCTCGACGGCTGAGATTAAATTTTATTAAATGATTTGTTTTTTCGGATTTATATTAAATAAAATTACAGATCAACTCATAGAATTAGTTTTTCTTTCATTTTAGTCCTCTATGTCCGTGGGTTGGTTAGTTTGATTTGGGTTGGGTTTTTTCAATATTTTGATTGAACCCAAATTCAACCACCCCAAAACATAAAGGGTACCTACCCCATCCAACCTACCACCACTTCGTTCCCCCCCTCCCGACCCTCTCTTCTCCGCTGCTACACGCCGATACCTTAATCCCCTATCCTCTTCCCCTGTTCCTCCGTCCTCCGCCGCTAGACGCCGCTAGCCCTCTCCCTACCCTTTCTAATCTCCCTTGTCGGCCCCAAATTCATCGCTCACCAACAACTTAGATTCTCCTTGCGGAAGGGATTTCGAATCCTTGCAACCAGAAGAAGAAGGAAGGGTTCTCCTCTGCTCGCTTTTTCTGGCGATTGGCGTTATGGCTTCTCGAACGAGTTGCAGAGACCTTCGTCGAAAGAAAAAGGGGTGACCTCCCCACCGGAGAGTCCTCCCACGACGATACAAATGCTCTTTGATGACTCCGACGCCATTAGCCTCCCTTCCAAGTTCCGTCACTAACAGATCAACGGCGGCGCCTCAATGTTCTATCATTGATGATGTCAAACCTTCCTGGGTCAAGTTCTGCGAATTTTGTTTATCGCACATATTTGTGTTAAAACTAGATATGCCATACCCTCAAAATCAATAATAGGACCATGTTGTATCGGTATGCTATTATGGAAATTTTGTGGATTTATGTGGAGCAGAAAACTGAAGTTTGAATTTGAAAAGAAAAAGAACTGAAATTTGAATTACGCCGAGGAAGAAGACGATCGAAGTGAAGCTTCTGATCGTTTCTCAACCACTCACGAGATGGAATGTGGGCTAGTTTCCATAAACTTAGCATACAAACAAGAAACGTTGGCAAACTTAGTGGTTAAGCTAGTAGTTTACTATTAAGTTTGCTAGAATAGGTGTAGGGTTCGAATACTAGTTTCAACCATTATATTTAGTTTTTTTATAATTTCATTTGAAATCACTTGTTCATAGTTGATTACCCTCTCCTTGCTAGTCAAGTTTTTGGAAAAAATTTCATTTTTCTATTTAGAATTTTATTTTACAACTATTCATAAATAGTAATTCTACACAACATGTCATTTTTGTCACACACCACCGTTGTGCCCACCTCCACCTTGCAACTTTGCGTTAACCCAAAACTAGTACAAAGGACTAGTACATCCCAAAACAAACCTTTGTTAAACCACGTGAAAGGGCATTTGTAGTGCAGTTGATGACTCTGTATTTGCACCGCCTGACCCGTACATCATCATTCACCCTTGATCTGGTAACTTCGTTCTACCCTCCTTATCTTTCCTCCATTGAGGACAATGTCGTGCTTAAGTGTGGGGGGATGTTCGATTATGTATGCGGGTGAATGTTTAGCTGTTTGTGTGCTTGGAGCCTAGTCCACTGTCCAAATTTTTAAATTTGAGGGCTCCAAGTACGTGTTCCTTGCAATTGCCTGCTCAGTATGCTTTGAATTGACAGTCTCTGTAGTGATTTTCAACCTAGGGAGGTAGTGTAGCACTATGGAGGATGTTGATGCATTTAAGAAGTCTCATTTCTTCTTCATATTGTGTTGGTTGATTGAGTGAATTAGTGATCTTAGGACCCTTGAATTGTGTGGTGTTGTAGACTCTCTGCCTGTCATGGACTCTTGTATCATGTTTTGGAAATAACAGGTGCTCGAAATTGTGCTTTAAAATAACGTCTCCCGTGCGAATAGGGTGAAAGTGTGTAAGGGGAGACGGGAATCCGTTCCCAATTTCCACCTACTACCTCCAGCCTCCTTACATGTCTTTCCCCCGCACGAGGCTCGCGACAACTGCTCCTGGCATGGCCGGTAAGAGCCGGGCTCCCGCAAAACCTTTGCTAGGTGGGAGCCCCCGTTTTCTGCAAAAACAGGTTGGACCCTTGAAAAAAAAAGACAAAACAGAAAAACAAGCAAAAAGAAGAAAGAAAAGGGGTTCCAACCAGTTTCAAAAAGAAAATCGAGCACCTGGAATTAATGTGAGTCCATGATCTTTGTTTTTTAGAGTCTCTGCATCCACGATTCATTTGTCCTCTGTTCACTATTTACCATGATGCCGACTCGAGACTAGTGCTCTCGCCGAAGAAGTTATGAGATGACTTGTGCGTCGGTTGACCTCGTAAGCTGCTAAATGATCTGGGAAGTCCTCTACCTACGATCTGGGGTGTTTGTTGCTATAGAGGTCTGGAGAGTTGCATTGGTTTGAGTTAGGTTTGCTTGGGGACAAGCAAACAGTTAAGTGTGGGGGGATTTGATGACTCGGTATTTGCACATGTTTTCCCCTTTGTTTCTTGATTGTTTGAGCTTGAATTATCGCGTCTTTGGCCTATTTTATGCTAGGTTGTGTTCCTTTGTCACATTTCAGGTCCTAGCACATAAAGTGAAGCATAGGCGCAAGTTTCAAGTCAATCAGAGATCAATTGACAATTCGGGAGAAGAAACTCGGGCATGACCTGAAGAAGAATGGATTTCTACCCCACTTAATGGACAAAGAATCATGCAAGCTTGTCATGAAAAGAAAGAGGACGAGACTACGAGCGTCTGGGATCAAACGGCGACTGATTCGGAGTCCGGACGAGGGAGAAACGAAGCATTGAATATAGGGGAACAGGTTCGGCAGTAAAAACACGGGCGCGCCTAAATCAAAACACGGCCGTGCCCATATTTAGGCATGACCGTGTTTTGACCGACGCGACCGAGCGTGTTTTTAACACGGGGGCAAAACACGGGCGGGCAAAACCAAAGCACGGCCGTGCCCGCGACCGTGTTTTGCCCAGAATCGGGTTTTTTAACCCAAATTCGAGCCAAAGGAGAGAGAGAGCTGGGTTTTGGATCCCAAACACCCAAGGGACGAACCAAAGAGAGAGAGGGCGATTTGAGGGCATTCTTGGAGTGGAATTGGAGGATTTCTTCGCCTTGGAAGCTCGAGGAACAAGCCCAGACTTGAAGACTGATCATCTGAAGATTCTTACTGCAGTCTCTCTCTTCTCTATGGAGTAACTTCCCTTCACTTAGGTTTTGAGGAACCCTAGCTATGTCTGTTTGATTGGATGATTGTATGAGTACTTTGACTTGATAATCTTGAGTTCATATTCAATCTATGCATGTTTTCACGATTCAATTCTGCTTTAGTCGAGATTATTGATTCTGCTTTGATCCTATGAGAGCGAATACCTGATTAGGTCAATAGAGCACCATAGATTGATAGTAGTGGATCGATTGCTTTAGTCGAGGGTTGATTCACTGCTTTGTATCGATTGAGAACCTCATTCGATAGAGGGAGTCTAGTTCAGAACGCCTTGATCGATTGTTCTAGAGAAGGATACGTCCCTCTAGGCAATTGACTCAAGAGGGCCTTGTTCCTTTAGTCGAGACTCAAGGTCTAGTCAAGGATTCTCCGCATTGTGAATGAAAGTGAAACAAGTTAGAGATCATCAATCTTTAATCTGGCTAGTGGCTAGGGGGAATCATACCTAAGTGAGTTCCCAACCTGTAATTAGATTAACTTTAACTGTAGTTTGTTAGAGTAGTTTTAGTTCTTTCATCTTAATCTGGTTTGCTAGATAATGAATTGAAGCTGAGTAATAGTAACTCTAGAGACCCGTGGATTCGATATTTATTACTTGAGCCACTATACTGCAGTCCCTTTCATTGGTTACACTTGGCCTTTGTTAGGAGTTGTGTCATAGCGAGTCAAGTTTTTGGCGCCGTTGCCGGGGACTTTCTAGATTATTTGGAAAGGCAGAAGTTTGTTACTTTAGCATTTTTCTTTTCTTTTCCACCCTTGCTTTTCACTTGGGTGTTTTTTGTTTTTGTTGGTGCAGATCTGAATCATGGATCCTCATGGCTTCTCCAATCATTGGGGGTATCCACCACCATCCGAGTGGTATTACCCCGAGACCCCCTGGAGCAATCAAGGAGGAGAAGACTATGGATTCGGGTTCCAGTACCAACCCCCTTACTACGGAGAACAATCTGACCCCTGGGCATATCAAGAACAATCTCATTACCAAGAAGACTTTCTCCCACAACCAGAAGGGCCATCAGCGCTGGAGTTACCCATGGCGGCCTTCACGGGCCATTCTGCAGAGCCATGCTACACTCCACAGCCAGATCCAAACTATGAACTGAGGCTTCTCCTGGAGCAGTTTGTTCGGGACTCCGAGAGACGCAATCGCAAGATGGATCTTCAAATCCAATCCCTTTCCTCTTCCGATCCCTCATTTCTCCATGATATGGAGGAGGCTGTTCAACGCTCAGCGAAGCAAACAGAGTGGGTGGAGCAAGTTTGTGCACAGCTTGCTCAAGATCACCCGTCTGCTACCATACTAGAGGAGGAGGAAGAAGAAGAAGGCTACAAGGACATTGTGGAGCAAACAGAAGTTATCACGGAGAGCTCACGTGAAAATCATGATCAAGAATGTCCTATCGTAGCCGACTACCCCTTCCCGCACCCCACACTGAGCTTTGAAGAGGTGGGCATGAGTGAGGAGATGCAAGAAGATCTCATGAGAGAAATTGCTTGGCAACTTGCTCTCCAATCCGTGCTAGAAGAAGAAGAGCAAGCAAGGGTGCAGCAAGAAGTTGTGGAGGATGACGAAAGTGAAGCAGGAGAAGTTCTTGATCATTTCCCAGGGGTGATACCACATGAAGAAGAAAGGGAGGTTGAAGAAGCAATTGGCGTCCAGGCTGAGGACGGAGTTAAGGTGGAAGAGGCCTGCACCGGCCATGAGTTACATGTGATATCTCCACCAAACTTCGAGGAGCTGCTTGGCAAGGACCCATTTGCAGTGTCTCTTTGCCAGACCAAGGCCACTTCGACATCGGTCCCTCTTGGTGGACGCGGTGGTGGCCAATCGATGCTGTCTTATCTGGTTTGGGGCAATGAGACGAGAGAAGAGAAGAAGAGGTCTCGAGGGTGGAGACTTCATCTGCATCAAGTGCACGAGCCTTCATCACCCGCCACACCACATGCTCGTGACTTGCGACTCCACCTCATTGACGAGAACCTCAACTTCAAGGAGGTTCTAGCATGGACCGAAACTTAGGAGCCATCGTCCGGCTCACGATGTGAAAGAAGCGCTTGTTGGGAGGCAACCCAACCAGTCGGTTTGCATTTCTTTCTCTATTTATCCTCGGTTGAGTCAGTTTTGTTATTTGATTTTAGAGTCAATAACTCAACCTTTGTGAGATTTTGTGTGGTGTTTGTGTTCTGATTACTCTCTCTTCCTGGAATGCACCGCCTGACCCGTACATCATCATTCACCCTTGATCTGGTAACTTCGTTCTACCCTCCTTATCTTTCCTCCATTGAGGACAATGTCGTGCTTAAGTGTGGGGGGATGTTCGATTATGTATGCGGGTGAATGTTTAGCTGTTTGTGTGCTTGGAGCCTAGTCCACTGTCCAAATTTTTAAATTTGAGGGCTCCAAGTACGTGTTCCTTGCAATTGCCTGCTCAGTATGCTTTGAATTGACAGTCTCTGTAGTGATTTTCAACCTAGGGAGGTAGTGTAGCACTATGGAGGATGTTGATGCATTTAAGAAGTCTCATTTCTTCTTCATATTGTGTTGGTTGATTGAGTGAATTAGTGATCTTAGGACCCTTGAATTGTGTGGTGTTGTAGACTCTCTGCCTGTCATGGACTCTTGTATCATGTTTTGGAAATAACAGGTGCTCGAAATTGTGCTTTAAAATAACGTCTCCCGTGCGAATAGGGTGAAAGTGTGTAAGGGGAGACGGGAATCCGTTCCCAATTTCCACCTACTACCTCCAGCCTCCTTACATGTCTTTCCCCCGCACGAGGCTCGAGACAACTGCTCCTGGCATGGCCGGTAAGAGCCGGGCTCCCGCAAAACCTTTGCTAGGTGGGAGCCCCCGTTTTCTGCAAAAACAGGTTGGACCCTTGAAAAAAAAAGACAAAACAGAAAAACAAGCAAAAAGAAGAAAGAAAAGGGGTTCCAACCAGTTTCAAAAAGAAAATCGAGCACCTGGAATTAATGTGAGTCCATGATCTTTGTTTTTTAGAGTCTCTGCATCCACGATTCATTTGTCCTCTGTTCACTATTTACCATGATGCCGACTCGAGACTAGTGCTCTCGCCGAAGAAGTTATGAGATGACTTGTGCGTCGGTTGACCTCGTAAGCTGCTAAATGATCTGGGAAGTCCTCTACCTACGATCTGGGGTGTTTGTTGCTATAGAGGTCTGGAGAGTTGCATTGGTTTGAGTTAGGTTTGCTTGGGGACAAGCAAACAGTTAAGTGTGGGGGGATTTGATGACTCGGTATTTGCACATGTTTTCCCCTTTGTTTCTTGATTGTTTGAGCTTGAATTATCGCGTCTTTGGCCTATTTTATGCTAGGTTGTGTTCCTTTGTCACATTTCAGGTCCTAGCACATAAAGTGAAGCATAGGCGCAAGTTTCAAGTCAATCAGAGATCAATTGACAATTCGGGAGAAGAAACTCGGGCATGACCTGAAGAAGAATGGATTTCTACCCCACTTAATGGACAAAGAATCATGCAAGCTTGTCATGAAAAGAAAGAGGAAGAGACTACGAGCGTCTGGGATCAAACGGCGACTGATTCGGAGTCCGGACGAGGGAGAAACGAAGCATTGAATATAGGGGAACAGGTTCGGCAGTAAAAACACGGGCGCGCCTAAATCAAAACACGGCCGTGCCCATATTTAGGCATGACCGTGTTTTGACCGACGCGACCGAGCGTGTTTTTAACACGGGGGCAAAACACGGGCGGGCAAAACCAAAGCACGGCCGTGCCCGCGACCGTGTTTTGCCCAGAATCGGGTTTTTTAACCCAAATTCGAGCCAAAGGAGAGAGAGAGCTGGGTTTTGGATCCCAAACACCCAAGGGACGAACCAAAGAGAGAGAGGGCGATTTGAGGGCATTCTTGGAGTGGAATTGGAGGATTTCTTCGCCTTGGAAGCTCGAGGAACAAGCCCAGACTTGAAGACTGATCATCTGAAGATTCTTACTGCAGTCTCTCTCTTCTCTATGGAGTAACTTCCCTTCACTTAGGTTTTGAGGAACCCTAGCTATGTCTGTTTGATTGGATGATTGTATGAGTACTTTGACTTGATAATCTTGAGTTCATATTCAATCTATGCATGTTTTCACGATTCAATTCTGCTTTAGTCGAGATTATTGATTCTGCTTTGATCCTATGAGAGCGAATACCTGATTAGGTCAATAGAGCACCATAGATTGATAGTAGTGGATCGATTGCTTTAGTCGAGGGTTGATTCACTGCTTTGTATCGATTGAGAACCTCATTCGATAGAGGGAGTCTAGTTCAGAACGCCTTGATCGATTGTTCTAGAGAAGGATACGTCCCTCTAGGCAATTGACTCAAGAGGGCCTTGTTCCTTTAGTCGAGACTCAAGGTCTAGTCAAGGATTCTCCGCATTGTGAATGAAAGTGAAACAAGTTAGAGATCATCAATCTTTAATCTGGCTAGTGGCTAGGGGGAATCATACCTAAGTGAGTTCCCAACCTGTAATTAGATTAACTTTAACTGTAGTTTGTTAGAGTAGTTTTAGTTCTTTCATCTTAATCTGGTTTGCTAGATAATGAATTGAAGCTGAGTAATAGTAACTCTAGAGACCCGTGGATTCGATATTTATTACTTGAGCCACTATACTGCAGTCCCTTTCATTGGTTACACTTGGCCTTTGTTAGGAGTTGTGTCATAGCGAGTCAGCAGTCTAGTGACTAAGTTTGAAATTCTGCCTTGACAAACTTATAAACGTGAAAGCTCCATGTTCCGAATGGTTCAATATTCTGCCTTGACACTGATGCGTGTAAAATGGATTGGTTGTTATTATAAAAGAGATACAGGATGCAGTGTTGCTTTAAAAAAATTTGTAGCGTAAACGATTTCATATACTAAGACGCATGTAACATAGTATATAACATTATAGTTGAAAAGTGAGACTTGACATCGATAGAAGTTTTACATTGATAGAAGTTTGTCGGTTGAGGTAGAATGTCTTGTTCCTTATAAATATATTTATATCAGGCACTTTCATGACATCGATACCTATGGCCAAGTCACGATGAGGTTATGATAGATCAAGGAAGATCTTATGAGATTTTTGTCGGAGATGATCCTATCACGTGGAACAATTGTTCTTTGTCATTCTAGATGATCAGTGAAATTCGCTAGACAGCTAAAGTACCATAGGTTGTTTTGAGATCCTAATTATTAGTTCACTATCGATTCGGATTATTTGTTGTCTAAATAACCTGATCGATTGATTAAAAAGGCCTCGTATTTTTTGGCCATTAAAAAGGCCTCATGTGAATTCGAACATGCCTTTTGTACCAGGCCCAATAAGGCCCTTAGCAATAGCAGATCGGCGGCACAACGCCTTTTCGCATTATTTGTACTAGCGCAGGGCCCGGCCCGTTGGGCGGGTAAACTAGCCATAGCCACGGTTGGATCAAACAAATACAAAAACCAAAAAAAAAAAAAAAACAATAAAAACCTCCCACCCACCCGAAGACGGTTTAACTCCCTTCTTCCTTTCCCTCCTCCATCGCTCTCACCTACCCTCCAGTCCCTCCACAGAAACCTGACCATCCACATCCCCAACCCGCCATCTTCTGCTTCTCCTGCTTCCCGCTCCCTCCGCAAACCCCGACCCTCCCACTACTCTCGCTCATTCTCCCTCGTCGAACAACCCTGCCGTCGAATCACCACTCGCGCGGACTCCAACAACGGCACCGAGTCACGACGTCACTATTCACTCGCCGGCGAGAAGACCAACTGTCCAACCAAGCCATTGCATGCACTCATGTTCCAGCCCTCCCTGACTGACCGATATTAGTACCATCTCTACATCTCCAGGAGGTAAGTTCTAAAGTCTTACCTCGTAAAGACCCAGCCGAAGACGTTTCAACTCCCTTCCTCCCTGACGCCTTCTTCTGCTCTGCTCACTCTCCGGCCAACAAAGCAACTGGAAACCCATTCCAGTGCATGCACTCATTTTCCAGGCCTTCTCTCTGCCTGATCGACGTTAGTCCTATCTCAGCAGCTCTAAAAGGTAATTTCTAAAACCCTACCTCGGCAAAATCTCCCCTTTCCTCTCATCAAGAACTTCAACCAATTTTTCCAGCCCACTCATCAATTACATTCGCTTGCTGGCCTTCAAATTAGGTTTCTCTATATCTACTACAATCTTATCATCCAGATTTTTTTTTTTTAGTTCGATACTCCAAGGAAATACTTGCAACGCCCACAGGTGAGTTAGCATCCATCCTTTTCTGAACGAATGCGGTTAGCCTATTTAATTCATGGACATGATTAATAACTCATGCTTGGATTTTCGCATAGCATTGATCCATAGTTTAGGACATATATGTCAAAATTATTTAGGTTGATTCTGATTACATAGTGTGTCTTGCAGTTCAACTAAACTTTGTATGTTTGTATAATATGTAGTAGAATTGAGTGATAAAATTCCAGTTACAAATCAAAGAAGAAAACGTCAACAGAAATCAAATATAGGTCCAATTGTAAAATACATCGAAGTATTGACACATTCATGTATTGGGTTGCTATTGTTTGTGTATATTCGGGTTTACATAATTAGTTGATTAGTTTTACAGCTCTAACATTTGTTGATAGAGTTGCTAATATTGCTACTAATCTAAATTATAGATTTTTTTCCATGGGAGACTTCGTTTCAAATCTGCACTATGAAGTTGCCGCAAGAATTTGGGACACTGTAGAAACTATAGATCTTATCCCTATGCAATTGGATGTTGCTAATCAGGTGAATCAGATAACATGTATTTTATCTATCCGGAATCTATATTTTATCTAAAGAATTTGCATCTAATTTGGTCTTATTTTGAACTCCTTATGTTTTGGCTTGTACCAGGGCAAGTCATACATTTTCAATGGCTTTGTCACAGAATTGAGGAGATCTTGGCATGCCGCATCCAGCATATACTTGCTTCACTTGACAATTGAAGATTTTATCACCGATATTGAGGTCGTATTTCCATCAGCTTACTTACGGCGAGTCATGTCTGCTGTTGTTGGTCCTGATGAGATGGAAGATGTGGAGTACATTCCACTACTCAACATGATTGGTGAGACGCCATATAAGGTCTTGGTCACATTCGGACCTTGGAACAACGTGGAGAATCGTCTTGATCTCTTCTTGGTTAAGTTGTTCCCGATTTTAGATGACTAAGTAGCGTAGGGTATTATTAATATAATCGGATTAATGGTAGTAATGGTCCACCTCGCTCTAATTTCGAATTATCTAACCGCGTAATGGATATGTGAACGCAAATATTTTTTGAAAGGTTATTATCCTTTTGAGGTGGTCCTTCATGTAACCATATTTTGAGCATCATATAATTTTGCTCTTTGTTTACTGTCACCTTCCTTGCTATTTGTTAATTCCTTTTAAATTGTTGTACTCTAGAGTTTAGAGTTGGAACTCACTGCCAATGCATTTAGGAAGCCGCCCAAACAAAATAAAAAAACCCCCACAGGCCCAATTTAGATAGGTGAATTTGGAATGTATCAGCCCGCCTGGGTGTAGTCATTTGCCATGGGTTTTGGCAAAACTCTGGGCCCGATTAATTCATGAGCCACATAGGGAATAAGCCCATTTTTCCAGCTAAAATATAGCATTTAAAATTTAGTCTTTAAAAAATGTTAAACTGTCATTGTATATATAATATTGGTAATAACAGAATTGTAAATTCGACAATTGTATTAATGTTTTCCTAAAATCGTCAGATCCCTTGAGTAAGCTATGAGTACAAACTTTTCTTTTCATCAGTGGCCAGATACATAAGCTCAATGCATAAAAACATATAGTCCATTGCTAGGGAAATTGCCTTAACAAAAATAAATAGCCAAACATGACGCCTAACAATTGTCCATAAAAAATATAAACTGTAATCATAAGTTAAACCTGAATTGAAGTTCATAACAATTGTCCTTCCTCAGTGAAGGGGCTTTCGATCAATATCTCGTTTTCTTTAAGCTCAATTTCCTTCTGGTGTTCCAAACTATAACCAAACATTCCCGAAACCCTAATTGCTTTCTATCCCAGAGTTTGATTAGTGATTTGCAGAAAAGAAGAGCAGGAATCAACAGCGTCGACAATTTTTTCCAGCACACTCATAAAGTACAGTCGCCCGCTATCCTTCAACTTTGCTTTCTCCCGATCTACTAAAATCTTAGCATTCAGAAAGTTTTTGAGGAAGAGACTCCCAGAAAATACTTGCGAGCTCCACCGGTGAGTTAGAATGCATGCTTTCTAATACAATGTAGTTTGCCTATTCAATTTAGAGACATGATTAATTGTTATTGCTTCGATTTTAGCATAGCATTGATCCATAGTTGAGGATATATATTTCAAAATTATTTAACTTGGATCTGATTACGTAGTGTGTGTTGTATAGAAACAAAACATTATATATTGTTTGTATAAAACGTAGTAGAGTCCAGTTGAAAAATTCCATGTAAGAATCAACAAAGAATAAGTCAAAAGAAGTAAAATATAGGTCCAATTGAAAAATCCATTAAAGGATTGACAGAGTCATGTCTTGCTTTCCTATAGTTTGTTTATATTCTGTTTTACATGATTAGTTGATTAGTGTAAGAACTCTAACCTTTGTCGATATAGTTGCTAATATTGCTAAAAATCTAAATTATAGGTCTTTTACCATGGGAGATGAGTTCGTTATGAATCTAAACTATGAAACTGCCGCAGCAATTTGGGACACCGTGGATACTATATACCTTATCCCAATGCAAATGAATGGTGGTAATCAGGTGACTAAGATAACATGTTGTTTTATCTATCCATATCTATCTCTTATCTCAATAATTTGCATCTGATTTCGTATTATTTTCGCCTCTTTATGTTTTGGATTATTTCAGGGGAAGTCGTACATTTTGTCTGGCATTGTAACATAGTTGAGGAGATCTTGGTCTGAGGCATCGAACATATATTTGATTCACTTGACCATTGAAGATGACTTGTCTGATGTTGAGGTCGTGTTCCCATCAGCTTACTAACGAAGAATAATGTCTTCTGTTGCCAGTCCTTCTGAGATTGAAAATGCGGAGTATGTTACACTACTGAATATGATTGGTGAGAAGGCATATAAAGTCTTGGTTACATTCGGTCCTTGGAACGACGTGGAGCATTTTTCTGATCTTTTTTTGGTTAAGTTGTTCCCGGCTTTAGATAACTAAGTAGCATTGGGTATTATTAATATGATAGGATTAATGTTAGTAATGCTCCACCTTTCTGTAGTTTCTAATGATCTATTAGCGTAATGGTTATGTGAACGCTAATATCTTTTGTAACTGTATTATCCTTTTGAGATGGTACTTGATGTAACATATGAATTTAATTTAGTTATGTTACTTTGAACAAATTACTCATAGTAGATGTGACGGGATAAGCATTGATCCAAACGTGACCAGATAAGAGACGGAACGTCTTGAGCTGGCGATTTCACCGTTAGAGCAGGCAGGCTAGAGATCCAAATCGGGGACCCTTTCCTCTTCCTCTATGATAATTAGAACCACAAAATTAAAATGTCAGAACCCTAAATCATAAGAAAGTACCAATAATGGCTCTAAGATTCACGCTAATTAGTCAGGGGCGGAGCTACAGCAGCCTTCGGGGGGGCCCTGGCCCCCCCGAGAATTTTGAAAGTCGCGTGTAAAAGTTCGGTATTAGACGTATAAAATAAATGTTATGTATAAAAATATCCAACGTGAAACAAAACAATAAAAGTCTCTGTAGTCTAGTGGAATCTCGCCTTGCCCTCTCACCTGGTGGTCAAGGTTTCGATCCTTGTGGGAAGCAGCATATTTTTTTATCACTAGCTATTTTGGTAATCAGTTTATGTTTTATTTAGTGATCAAATGCTTTATGTTTGTCAAGCAAAGAAACTAAATGTAAGTCAACCATCACTTCCTTTGCTACGTGCATGTCATTGGAGAAACTCTCCATGGGTGGTCAACTAGGGTGACTCAGCTTGTTACTAGTTTGGTCTATACCCGACCATGAGAGGAAAAATGGGGTGGAAATACATAGTTGCCTCATTACTTTCCACGTGGGTTTGCCATGGGAGTGCACTTGGATCTCTTGGGTGGTATGTAAAAGAAACAAATAATACAAAACACTAGCAAATGATTAATTACTTGAAACGACAATTATACCTTTGCTTGGCTCTCCAACGTGTGGTGAGGGAATAGAGGGCATGGTAACTTTGTGTTCTTGATCGGTAAACTATTTTTGGTTAAAGTGTTTAATTAAAAGATGTCGGTTTAATACGGGGTCTATCAAATTTTTTTGGAAGATTAGTCATTAATTTGTTAGCATTAAGTTGGAAATTATCCATTAATTTGCTTCGTTGGGCTTAATCCTTATTATAGCCCAAATCAGCCTCCAAATTTAAGGTCCACATGATTGCAATTGTGAGTTGAGCAAAGAAGAATAAAATAAGTAGTTGTGGCGGACAGATTTCATTACAAAATAGGAATGTGATAGAGAGTTTGGACCGAAATCCAGGAAGGATTGTAGGCTAGTCTAAGAAAACCTGGAGCCACCAAAAACAACAGACCCAAAAAAAAAAAGAAGCAAGAAAAAAAAAAACACCACCAAACCCCACCACCGACACCCACCATCAGATGCACAACGGTAACAGACAACACCGAAAGAGAAAGACCACATGCAAGAACAAATGCTAGTAGTGTTTTTAGAATTGAGAGCATAAAATTCAGACATCTTAAGGAACAACCCATTTGCCGTTTAGCCAGTCCTGATGTGGCCTCAAATCAGCCTGATTGAACGTTGTCTTCTCATCATACTCTATAAAGTTAACCTCGTAATTGGAGTTGATCAAGACCTTTGCAATCACGCCAACCCACCAGCCCTCGTTGTAGTAAGCATCTACTGCATCCCACACCTTGAATCCATCCACAACAATGATCTCCGGCGGACAAGGCCTTATGTTGCAAGCACGAATGACTTCTCTGAGAAACTCAGTATCATCATCATTCCTCAGGGTTTTGTACTCAATAAGGTACTTGTCTTCACCCGAAGGTTCAATAATTGTTGCAGCAAACCAAGCACCTTTCAAACCGTCTTCGTCAGTTAGCACCTCGACTTGCATTCCTTGAGTGAACTTCATCACTTCCTTGGAAAAGTTTGAGTTTAGCCACATCTGCATGTTTATGAAGCGATTCAACGAGGTTCAGACATTGTGAAAAAGAACAAATGCCATCTCTGATCACCCAATTCTCTGTTAAAAGGTAATTTGCAATAAATTTACCCCAAAACACTTCACATGGTAGGCCTAATATTATTGATTGATCAATTATCAATATCTACCCCAATGTTGACGTGAAGAACAAGAGCACATGTAAGAGACATCATCAAACTAATTCAAGCAAGTTGCAGCAAGTGGATTGGAAGTTGAAGACAAAATTGATAAGGCTATATCAATGCATGAGAACATGATTGGATTTGGTATTAACTCATGCATGTGTTGTGTTGTATCGTGGAAGAGAAGATGACGATGGAAGAGGGCTCACTTGCATTGAGTATATGGGGTAAATCTATTAGTTTCTTTCTTCTTCAATTGTGTATTATATATGTATGCATGGGGTGTGTCATAGTGCAATGGGGAAGAGACATAAAAGAAAGAAAGAAGTCTCTGTATCTCTGTGTTTGTAAGCAACAAGAGCCAAAAATTCCGCTAATACCCAACATTCTCTACTTTCCTCAACCTAACTAGATCGAGATTCAAAATTCCCTAAAATTGTTATACCAAGCAACGGAGCAGGAAAAGTCATAAAATCGAATTAGCTCACCTCTTTCTCCCGCTGAACCTGTTCGAATCGCGGCTCCCACTTCCCTTGAACCCACTGAACAGGCAACCTCAAATCTTTCTCTTCCAACAAAATCTGCTCGTCAAAGCCTCTGAGGAACACCGCGAATTTCCCGCCGGAGTGCTCCGCAATAATAGCCCCTTCCCACCAGCCGTCGCTGTAGAAGGCCTCCACTTCGTCTTCGAACTTGAACTGGACCTTCTTCTCGGGAGGCGGCGGCGGCGGACGCAATTGAACCCAATCGAGGGTTTCTTGCAGCAGCTTCTCCCCAGATTCGTCCGCGTAGAGCTGGTCGTACTCGACTACGTAACGATTGGTGTTCTTCGCCTCGCGGCGGACGACGGTGCCGGCGTACCAGGAGCCGCGGAACCCTACATCGCGGGGGCGGATCTCGACCCGGTCGCCCGGATTGAATTGGGCGACCCACGAAGAAGATGGGTTCGACATCGAGGGTTTCTTGCAGAATTGCAGGTGAAGAACAGATGGAAGCGGGGTGCTTTTTTTTTTGGTAGAAAAAGCGGGGTGATTTTGAGAAAGGGAATGGGAAAAGACTGTTCGTTTTTACCCCAAAGAGAAAGGGAATGGAGGGAATGGGAAAAGACTGTTCTGCGGTTTCTCCAAAAAAAAACTGTTCAGGGTTCAGGGTTCCGTGTAATCAATCAGAGAGAGAGAGAGAGAGAGAGAGAGGCGATGGCGGTTCCGTGTTAAAGAAAAGTTGAAGAGCAGTAGGGGTCAGGAAAGCAACTGCAGCGTTAGAGCTAACTTTATTAGGGTTGCTTGTTTGTGTAGGCCGGCGTTGGCTTCAATAATAGTAGTACTATTATTTTCTTTTATTAGTAGATGGTGTATTATCATGTCACTCCAAAGAAACATGGTCCATTTTAATGAGCCAAGCCGAACTCATTCTCGGCTCTTTTATGAACGAGCTAATACGATCCGAACACGACACAACTCATTTATTGAGTTTGGGCTCATAATTTCGAACAAAATTCTGGCTCGAGCTAGCAAACAACTCATTTCATCCTAATTAGTCATTACTAAGGGGTCGTTTGCTTGGTGGAGTTGGATAACAACAAGAAGTACACTCTAGAGGTAAAAAGGCAAACATGATTTTATTAGGGTTTAGGGTTCAGAGTTTAGGGTTTAGAGTTCAGGGTCCAGGGTCTAGGGTTTAGGGTTCAACATTCAGGGTCTAGGGTTTAGGGTCCAGGGGTTAGGGGTTAGGGTTTAGGGTTTAGGGTTTAGGGTCTAGGGTTTAGGGTTTAGGGTTTAGGGTTCAGGGTCTAGGGTTTAGGGTTCAGGGTTTAGGGTTCAGGGTTTAGGGTTTAGGGTTTTAGGGTTTAGGGTTTAGGGTTTAGGGTTTAGGGTCTAGGGTTTAGGGTTTAGGGTTTAGGGTCTATGATTCAGGGTTTAGGGTTTAGGGTGTAGGGTTTCAGGGTCTATGGTTCAAGGTTTAGGGTTTAGGGTTCAGGGTTCAGGGTTCATGGTTAAGGGTTTAGGGTTTTAGGTTTTTAGGGTCTAGGGTTTATGGTTTTTGCTTGTAAGTATGTCCTTCGCGTAGTACCTTAGTAGGTACGTGAAGGTTTTCCGGTTACTTTTGGCTATCGATGTCAATTGAAAAGTAAACAGAAATTAATAAACCGGAAAATTGACAAGTAGATGGTGTATTATCATGTCACTCCAAATAAATTAGCCAACCTGAAATTTTTGTCATTGGATTGTGTATTTAGATGTATCGTATAGGCAGTCGTATTTGGAGATTGCCTGTTGGTTTAAACCGAAGATGAAACCTTTGAATAACAGGTATGTACATTTGTGGCCAAAAGCAGCAACCATTGGGCCAGAAGGCCCAAATCAGCCTTCCGGCCTGTCTTTTTTAGGCCGCATTCAATTTACTTAAGCCCTGATCTTGCCTCCCTCGACAACACAGACCTCGTTCCAGATCTTCGCTGGCATCGGCGGTAAAAACTGCCCCTTTCGACCACGGTGAAAACCCTAGCGCCAAGGTATGTCACTATCTGGTCCTAAGCACGCCACTCAGTAGAAAACATCATATTCCTCTAATAAAGATTACTATGATCGCAGCGGACCAACGAACTATGGCAGTTTTCCGCCAAGAAAACCCAGTCGCCTTGCTGGATTACGAGGACCCCACCGATCCCCAAGGTTCGATGTTTTGGTTTCTGTAGGTCTAAATTGGTACTGGATTCGATTGATTCGCAAAACCTTACTGGTGACTCCACTTAGTGTGTTTCTTGTCTCTATTGTAGACCCCATTTGTGCTTCGATGACGTTTCGAGGTTTGCGGTTGGGAACCAACAACCGTACTGTGATAGCTCGGCTTCTAAAGACGTGGACAGAAGTCATTGACGGAGAGGTTTGGAAAACGCCAGCATTGCGCATGCTCTGGATGGACAAAAAGGTTTGTTTACGATTTCCCAGCAAAAAAAACACCAGCTGCTTATGCTTATCTAAACATTCTTTTACACCTGCTAATCCCGCAGAAACGAGTTATTGAAGCTCTGGCATATGAAAAGGACATTGATGACGTGATGGCGAGGATCAAAGTTGGTCGTCTGTATCGCCTAAGCATTATCGTTACAATCCCCTCGAGTAAGAACAAACGCATTGTCCCAGGAGAACTGCGGCTGCTCATGAACTCTGAGCAACTGATTGACAACATCGAAGAAGACCAGAACAATCCTAAGTTTCCCCTCGACTCATTCATGAACTCTCATTTCTCAATGGTCCCTGCAAAGTTTGAAAGTTTCCACTGCCACGCAGGTAAAGCAATGTACATCACTTTCACGACCAACACACACTAAAAATCCCATAACATCTATGCAATTACAGATGTCACAGGCTGCGTACGGCGAATCACAGTACCAACTGCCCTCCAAGATGGCATGCTTGATTTCCATCTGGTTATTGAAGACTACAGGTATACTAAACTATGTACCTTAGCTCGTTAAAACTTTCGACAGCGAATAATTTATATTTTGTTTGCATTTGCAAAACAGTGGGAACAAGGCTGTTGTGAAGTACTGTGGCTACGATGTCGTTGGTTACCTCCAACAAGCAGCAGATGTAGAGTCGCACCTCCCGCTGATAACCACAGTTACATCGGTAGTCTCCGTGCCCGATGCATGCAACGATGATGGTATATATGAGCTGGAATCGACACAAGCCAGTCGTCTGATTATCAGTTCATACAATGAGACCACTGAAAGAGTCATGAACAGGTATTGATTTCCTAACAATCTCTAAGACAATTTGTTCACTTCAAATATGCTTTCATTGCAACAACTTAGCCTAACATAGACATCTATTTGCAAAACTCAGGTTTCTGCCATGCCGCAAACCGATCAAGTACATAATCTATGGAACAGCTGAAAGGATGGGATACTTACGCTACCCTCGCCCCCCAAAAAGAACACTTGCTCAGATAAAAGAAGACTTGAGTTCAATAACACAAAATCGTGAGGTATATTATGATGCTTTGAAAAATCCCAACATTCAAATATGTTTCACTTGCTATTGCCGTGCACTCTAACCTGGCAAAAACAATTTTTATATTTCAGACCCTCTACCGAACCATAATCAAGTTCACTCATGTCCTATGCCAAATAGATGCTTGCAGAACCACTCGGGAAACGCCAAGGTGAGATTAAATATTTAAATTGACCGGTTTGCACTTTTTGCAAGGAACGCTTGCATTATTCTCAACAAACCTAACGAGCTTCTATTATGACCAGACTACATTACCACATCGAGGCAAGGTGCAAATCTGAATCATCCGCGGCCGATGTTGTACTGAACCACGAGGCAGCTCTGTCAATACTCTGCATGATGCCGGCAAAGTATCTCAAACTGAACGAAGATGAAATAAAAGACATCATCAAGAAAAACTGCAAAAAGACCTTCGCAGCAGAACTGTACATTGCATGGCCAAACCCAGGTCAGAGCACCGTGCCGCACATCAGGGTTGCCACACTTTGGGATCCTTGTGCTTTCGACGATTGAACATCAACTTCGACCAGCTACATTTTGAATCAGGAAAACTGCTACTGATTGACCGCCTTTTGCTGTTTCTACCTAAGCCCTGACATAATTGACAACACTTTTGGTCTAGCCTTTTGTCATTTAACAACTACCACCTGGCTTAATTAGGTAGTTCAGTCAAACTGTGAATCTATTGTGAATGCTTAGGACACATTTTGGGAAATACTTTTGCATATGTACCTATATTCAGTGTTTTTTTATTTGAGGGAAGTACCTATATTCAGTGTTAGACAATATTGATATGCAGATGTCCTTAATGAAATAAGTTGCAAGGGGAATAACTTAAAACCAAAAATGAAATGCTGCTGATGGGTTTCGAACCCAAGCCAAAAATTAGGCTTCCAAACTGCCATCCGCTGGACTGCAATCAACATTCTTTGTTCAATTGTGTAAGCTTATTAATATGAATCATCCTGCAGCGAAGCGCGGGCTTATTCCCAATAGTAATAACTTAAAACCAAAACTGAAATACTTCTGATGGGTGTCGAACCCAAGACATAAATTGGCATTGCAAACTTCCATCCGCTGGACTACAATCAAAATTCTTTGTTCAATTGTGTACGCTTATTAATATGAATCACGCAAACAATTTGCTTGCCACTTAACCAACAAAACCCTGAACCCTGAACCTGAACCCTGAACCCTGAACCCTAAACCCTAAACCCTAGACCCTGACCCTTGAACTCTAAACCCTAAACTCTGAACCCAAAACCCTAATAAAATCATGTTTGCCTTTTTACCTCTAGAGTGAACTTCTTGTTGTTATCCAACTCCACCAAGCAAACGACCCCTTAGTAATGACTAATTAGGATGAAATGAGTTGTTTGCTAGCTCGAGCCAGAATTTTGATCGAAATTATGAGCCCAAACTCAATAAATGAGTTGTGTCGTGTTCGGATCGTATTAGCTCGTTCATAAAAGAGCCGAGAATGAGTTCAGCTTGGCTCATTAAAATGGACCATGTTTCTTTGGAGTGACATGATAATACACCATCAACTTGTCAATTTTCCGGTTTATTAATTTCTGTTTACTTTTCACTTGACTTCAATAGCCAAAAGTAACCGGCAAACGACCCCTTAGTAATGACTAATTAGCGTGAATCTTAGAGCCATTTTGTAATAGTTTCATTCTCTCCTTTCCCATTTTAATTTCTAATCGTATGAAAAAGGAAAAACAAATTTGAAAAGTGCAGGAGGGAACATTTGGAGCCTCGTTTTTAATTTTTCCGTAAAATTTCCCTCTCTCAACGATTTTAGTTTTCCACCCTATGAAAAAAATAAAAATATTGCCAACCCAACTTTACCTTTCTGACTTCCTTCTCTTCATTTCGTTCTTTCACCTTGCTTGTTCGTCAACCCTCCGGAGTGGAACCAAACCCTTCCCACAATCGTCACTTCGTTCCTTCTCCTTCTCATAATCATATATTGTAATCTCAGCCAAAGGTCGGGTTGTCGATTTTAGTTTTGGGTTCTCTTCCCATCGACGGCGGCGCTGCTGCATGCGAGTCCAGATGGAGGTATGTTCTAAATTCTCTGTCCTTTCTCTCATTTGTGTTGGTCTATCACTGATTTGGAGTTTTGACAGAATAGCCTTTGTACCAACGCGGAGTGAAGTTCTCGGGTCCTCAATTGTTCATCGATGAGGATTGTAATCAGATCCAATGAATCAAGCGGTCCATTCAATTCTTTTCGTCTCTGCTCTTGATTTGATTGTAGGCTCGATAATTTTTGTTTCTGACCTCAATTAATTTCCATTGGCAAGCTGTTCGGATTGTAATCAAAGCGTTCAGAGTGGTTTGAGACCTGTGGCTGTGGTTGTTGCTCGGTTTTGCTCTGTGCTCGGTTTTTGACCTCAGGTTCGTTCTTCTGCTTAGTGCTTAGTGTTTAGTTCCAAGCTAGATATTTTTCAATACAGAGTGTTTTTCAACTAGAACACAAAAATAATCTGGACCAGCAAAAGTAGAGGCATACATTGTTGATTGGAAAAGAAGTTTAATGAACCTAAAACATGAACAACCAGGACCAGAAAGTATGAAAATACCCAACCAAACATCATAACGTCCTCCAATCAAAGAACCTAACTCGTCCATAGAGTATCAAACAAATGGCCAGATTCGAAATGTGTCTCCGGTTATTAGAATCCATGCCAATCTTTTCAACTAGCCTTCTTGCTGCTCCTCAGGCCTTCCCTTCTAGTACATGGCTTCTTCTGCAACATTGAATATATAAAGTTTAGTTCCAACGAAAATAATTGTTTCCCAAAAGTATTCTAGACATGCACAATGAACTTCTAATATTACAGTTGGTGGATCAAGGTTGAAGCTTTCGCTTGATTTTGCCCCTTTTAACCATAACTGGGAGCTGCTTTGTTGAAGAAGCCCATATATGAAAACCACATTCAATATTATCCTGTTAAAACGTCACGAAAAAGTGAAAGCTTATGTTCTAAAACGGGTCAACGCCCTCTGGTACCACCTTAGTATTTAATAAACACATCTGAACTGCTTTCTTAAACACAGTAACACACAATTTCCAGCTTTATACAGTAACTACAAACCTGAATGTGAATATTCTAGCCTCGTCCATATTGTGTGGTTGTTGTAAGCTATCAAGTGTCTTCGGCTTCTTTGACCACCTTAACTTTACCAACCGTTCTGGAAGTTCCAGCATACCCTCTTCTTTCAGTAGATGAACCATATGAGCGCATGGTATTCCCATATAGTGGTAATAGTTACAACTACACTCCATAGAGAAGGGCTCAATTGTGTATGTGACCTGAAAAACCTTTTGTTTACCTGACATTGTCACTCTGTAAATGCGTTGGTTTTCCGATATCTCTGAATCCATCCTTACACAAGCTCCCGACTTTTCAACCTCATCTCTGAATTTGAAAAAGGCTTCTTTTGTGAATAATTTAGACGCACTCTTCTGAAGTGAGACTAATATATTAGACGTTATTGTCCGTTCACGATGGATGGACTCAAAATCAGCTTGTTGCTCCATCTCCGTCATATCCCTAGCCCAACGATCAAAATGAATAAAAAACTCAAGTAGATTATGATTGTTTTCGATATACTTGGTAAGCTGAGAGTTGATTCCTTCACATCTAGACGTTGTTGACAAGCCTGCAAAGAACTTTGAGCGCAAGTATGTATACCCCCATTCAGTTCTTTGGTCAAATAGATGTGAAACCCAATTGTTATGCTGCTGTGAGCACTCCTCGACCATTGTTTTCCACTTCTCTTCAAATACTGAAGGTTCCCAATCAGCTGACACGAAATGTTTCCATTGTGGCAAGAAGTTAGGATTGTCCCTCACTTTTCTGGCAATAGTTTTGTCTATGTGCCAAGCACATAAACGATGTGTCGCATCGGGGAATACTTGCTGAATTGCATTGCGCATGGCTTTATCTCCATCTGTAACAACAGTTTTAGGATCTACACCGCCCAACCTTCTCCTCAAGGCATCTAGAACCCATACATAGTTTTCTTCTTTCTCATTTGCCAAAAATGAACATCCAAATATGCAACTGTTGAAGTGGTGGTTCACACCTAAAAAATAAATAGGTTATTAAAATTACTTCACTAATAAGACAAGAATTACACTGTACCCATAACGCATGGAAGTGATATTGCATTAAGTTTCAATGAATAAATTCTTTATACTTTATAGGAATGAAAATATAAGTTACTATGAACCGAAAATAAAAGAATTAGTACCTGAAAAAATGACTAGAGGCATATTGTAGACGTTCTTTTTGTAAGTCGCATCGAAAGCCAATAATTCTCCAAAGCATGCATAATCAGCCACTGAAATACTATCTGCCCAGAACAAGTTAACAAGCCTGTCTTCATCGTCTTTTTTTAGCTCAATTACGAACTGTTCATCCGCACTTAGTTTCGCCTGTAGGTAAGCTAGTGCTGTCGCAGCATCACCATCACTAATCTGTTCCTTCCGATCTTTGTCCACGTAATTATACGCATCTTTCCTCGTGAACCCCATCTTGCTATAGCCTCCTGCCTCTGCAACCGCTAGTGAAACAATCTGTGATGTTTTCATTCCTGCTGCTCTCCGGAAATTGATTGCTGCTTTAACTGCATCACTCAACTGTCGATTCCCTTTCATGTAGTGTCGGTATATTTTTGGAACCGTTACGTGAGAGTGCACGTTATGAAAGGTATCCACAAACCACTTCCCATCTGACTTGTCTAGTCGTACACGAATCCTAGCTTTGCAGTCAAATCTCGTCTCTCCTTTTGGTTCCCTCTTTCGTTCACCCTTTCGGTCGCGCTTTGTTCCTTGACCAGAACATACAAACCGACGCCATATCATGACCTTGTCTTTATCTCGGCCAATATCTTCTTTCCTGACGTCAAAGCCGGTGACCAGCCCATAGTTCCTCCAAAAATCATAGGCTTCTTCAGTGTTAGCGAATCTTAGCTTCTCGATATCTTCTTGCTGTAGAAGTAAGAGATCGGCAAGATCATCATCTTCTACCTCTGAACTTTGGTGAACGTTGTGAATAGTTGAACCGTTACTGTTGCTAATATCTTCATTGTTTTCCACTTCGACGATTTCATCGTCTTCCATGATCGTCGCGCTTGTGATTGTCCAAGCAAACTAACCCTAACTAGCCAAAGTAGTACTAAGGAACTAGCCTCTCCGCTGGCGCTTCACTATGAAAAACCTAACGGATGTTGTATATAAGCTGTGAAATTAAATCCACCTTCTTTTTAACAGATCAATTTGGGTCAAAACATCCATGGGCTGGACTGAATTCGTTTGGCCTATTTAAATAAAACTAGTGGGCCTAAATAACCTCCTTGGTTCGCATAACCAAGCCTGCCGCGGGAAGCCTAGATCACTCTTAATTTATTGGTTGAAAATGGGCCAAACGTGAATTCATAAACTGGCGGAGCCACAACCAACCAAGGAGGTTAAATTGGCATCGTCTTCTTCCCTTCTTCCATCTGCTTTCGTGGTCATGTCGTTTCGAACCTTAAAACCCTAAAATGAAGCCCCTAATCGGTTTAATGAGGTGGATAAATATAGAAGTTCACACGTAACTAGTTAATTCCTTATTAAGTTCATTTAATGAGGTGGATAAATATAGAAGTTCCCACACATAAAAAAACTCTAATTGATATCTCACGGGTTTTCCTAATAGACGAGGTTAAACACCCCTCTGGCGCATCTATTAATATGGCCAAACATCTTGCCCAAAACTCATTCAACTAAAAGTAGCGCAGAGGCCCTTTGGTAAACATTGTGTCTGTAACATTATGGGGAAGGAAGTGTAAGTTATGCAATCCGCTAATGTGTTTTCTTTAACTGTTTAGTCAGCTATTTCGTTGTATTTGTTCTTATATTCCACTCTCTCGTTGCTTTTTTGTACAATTATATTAGGGAGAAGAACAAGATGACGAGCGGCCAGTCTACTGTACGCCTAACGCGTCCTCTAGCCAAGTCTATGGTTCGTCCAAGAGCTTTAACAGTAGGTTATTTATATAAAACTTATTCTGACTTGATTGTTCATTATTGTAGGAATTGGAGAACTATGTATCTCCTGCAAAGAAAACAAGAATGCAAGACGTCATCCCCCCACCTACACCCGACTCGAAGGTGATTGTTCTTGATGCTGAACCAGGGCTGGAACATTATGAGCTAGGTGTGCAAAACAAACCCCTCACGCCTCCACAAAAATTGTCAATGAAGGTATGTAATCCTAGTGATGTACATATGCTTCCTTTTCGCCCACTATTTTCGTTGTTTTCCTTCGTTCCTTTCTCCGCCACTTGTAATCCTAGTGAAAACCTCTTCTTATTTCCTCTATTTGTTCGTTCTCCATGATTGAAGGGTACCACAAGGTTTGAGCTCCCTACATCCGTCAACTACAGTGACGAAGAAGTGAGTTTTGCTCACTATATATTTGCAGAAGACCTTCCTCCTGATGAAGCTTTGGTCAAAACAATGATGAAATCATACACCAGGCAGACATTATGGAGCTTATGCCCCGAGTCAAGCGTTGATGCTGATGTAAGTACTTCTGCGAAAAGCCCCTAGTTGACCTGAACGTGCTTAACGATTTTTAATCATTGGATTTTATTTCTATTGTGTTTTAGGTAATTACAGCGTTAGCATGCCACTTGACCTTGGACGAAGTTAAAAGCGATACTGGTCGTGGAAGAAGAGTGTGCTTTCTGCCTACGGAATTGCAGGTAAGTGTTGCTTTTGCTTTGTAATTCTAATTCAGTTTACACAGGGTTGGTTGTTTATTAAGTAAGATTAGTGTTCAATGATTTAACTTCATTTTCCTACCAGGATATGGTCGTTAATTATGGCATGACATCTGCAAAGGCATTAGAGTTATATGATACAAAATTCCTATCAAAAGCTCGTAACTGTAGAAAGGTTATGACTTCTCCACAATTCTTCCTTCTCATTTCTGCTTATTTAGTAGCGGTTTTCACAACATATGTGCGCGTGAATTATGCCTGCCCTTCTGCTTAATTTCTTGAATGAATTATGTCGGAAAACTAATTAGTTAATTGGATTGTTTTCTCGTACCTGTGAAGGTTTGTCTTCCCATGAAAGATATGATGAATGATGAAGGCATCCACTGGTATTTAGCTATAATTTTGATGGACCAGAAACAAGTACACATTCTGGATTCATGCCCATCAAAAGAGCGCCAGACAATCCGTAGGAATGCAGTTAACACAATGGTATAGTTAAAATTTGTGCCATTGAATACATACTTCAATACACGTGTTTGTAATTCAATTATGTGGCATTATATTTTCCAACAAAATTTTGTAATTCATAGGTTACTTTTTGAACGTTGTAGATTGAATTTCTGAACGACTTGTTCGATGCCTTACACAAGGAAGTTCAATCAACATGTGCACCACCACAGATTAAGGAGTTTTCTTTGACCACTCCTGAAGTTCCTACACAACGACACAAGTAAGAATGTATATTTGGTCATAATTTCACTAGACAAATAAAATATTTGTGTCTTACGTAATGCATCTTTCTAAACAGGAATGATAGTGGGATCTGGGTTTGTGTGTGGATGATGGGATCAACTTGGGATGATGACTATTATATTTGGGTAAGAAATCACCTACTACCTAGGCCCATTTATTTCTACGAGCACATTAAAAAAACTATGTCAACTATTGTATTAATACGTTATATTTTTTGTCCTTACAGCCATGCAATCATTTGAGAAGAATGCAGGTGGCATTGTACCTAGTCAAAGAGCCTACCAATTACATAAGACACAAGGTGCTCAAGAAAGCAAATCAGAATGCGCCTAGGTTTGAAGCTCAGACACTTGAGTACAAAATAGCTTCCCAAGAGAGGAAAGCAGGTTCCTAGAAGAGGCTAATTCAGGAAAGCAGCTTGCCAGAAGAGGCGAATTCAGGGCTCAAGGATATCTAGTCGCATAGTGTGTTCTGCTAAAACATTTTAGCATTTAGTTTTGTTTCTTCCTTTCCAACGAATGCCCTCTTTATGGTAAAGATTTAAGGATATCTAGTCGCATAGTGTGTTCTGCTAAAACATTTTAGCATTTAGTTTTGTTTCTTCCTTTCCAACAAATGCCCTCTTTATGGTAACGATTTAAGGACACGTTTATTATTCAGCCGAATAAACACAAGTACACAGCCAGAGGCTAGTTTGCCAAACAGAAATGGAACCGCTACAGTAATCTCACATTGCAGACAGATAGCCAAAATAGCAGCAACAGAAACAGCCACCTCTGAGATTCGCATAAAAACTAATAGAGATAAACTGGCCAGATTACTTGCCTCGGGAAACTTATTCCCATCACAACTTCACGAAGTAACCCATCGAAATTTGCTCGAGGATCGTCCAACAACCAGCCCAATCAAGTGGACCCTTAAACCATTTTTCAATAAAGATGGAAGAACCCGAAACATGATTAAAAGCATCACTAGTGAAGAATGTGGCTAAAATGAAAGAGGTCACATATCGTCCATTCAAATAATATTTGTCTGAGCTCAACCAAACTTGAGTTGCTCCCCCTATAAATGTAATCACCCTCTTGTTTCTTCATATCTTCTTCAGACAACTTATCAACTGTGCTAAACATGAAACTATCAAGATCGACTTCCTTGTTCCTCGGATCCATTCTGACCTGGAAAAAGAAAACCACCAAACAAGCTCCTCAACAGATCATGTCAAAGACTACTGAAAGAATGGACCAAAAACACACATGATCCTGGAAAGGGACATCTTAAGCACCTAATTCCGATACACATTAACTCGGTTTATCATCAATGCATAAAACCGTCACCACAATTCGTCAAAACCCTTACCTTGTCAAAGTTAACCACGAAGATAGAAGCAGGACTGGGCCTGTCGGGGTCTCTGTTTAGTTCGAACCCCACTGTTTCAGTGTAAAAAAATGTAGGAATAGAATTTTTGAAATACAGACTCCACAGCTGTAGCCTCCGCTTCAAACAACGAGACCTCTCTTCCCAAATCAGTCTACAATACACCTCATCCATATCAGAGATCCATCCAAAATCACAGCATTGTAGTTCGAAAATCAATTTCGGCAATTTCAATTCAAAATCCCTTTCTTACCTCCCTAGCAGATCCTGAAGGAACCATGGCCTCTTTCATTGCCTTCTCCAGTGCAATCATCTCCGCCTGCCCAGCTGTTTACACAAGTGAATTACTCATACAAACAACAATTAGTTTTCATTCAAAGGGATGGGGGTGCTTATGCTTGCACAGCTTGACGCCGAGATTACCTGCGATATTCGGCCAGTTTAGGGTTCAAACAATCGATTGGGAGGAATCATAGGACAGGTGTGAAATATAACAGTCGAGAACGGGAAAACGAAGAAGAATAAGAGGAGGAAACAGAGTGGTTCAATTATCGCTGCCATTTTCTGAGACGGCTGGGATGATTTACAGGAGTAGGGAGGAAGAACAGGGTTATTCCCAATTCGAACAGAAAAATGGAGAAGAGAGAAGGTCCAAGGTCGGGATTTGGAGGAGAGGGGTAGGGCTGCGGGTGGGGCAAGGGTAGGTGTCCTTTCTCTTAGGGTGGTTGGGTTTTGGGTCAATTCAATAACTAAACAGAACCAACCCGATTTGGTTTACAATGGACTAAAATGAAAGAAAAACTAATTCTATGAGTTGATCTGTAATTTTATTTAATATAAATTCCGAAAAAATAAATCATTTAATCAAATTTAATCTCAGCCGTCGAGATCACACGTACGGTCAAGATCACCCAAGGTACGCCATACCCCGGAATTTACCCGGGGTACGATAGAAGCCACCATATATATATATATATATATACATATATGGTGGCTTCTATGGTACCCCGGGTGAAATCCAGGGTACCGTATACCTTGAGTATGAAAACACTATCTAGACCTCGAATTAGCAGAATTTTTGGGCTTGATACTATACCCTAACCCTTAATGAGTGAACCCTAGGTCCTAATTATCTAAATCATAAACTATAAACCCTAAGATGAAGCATTCATCTTTTTGCCTATATTTGGACGAATAATAGCCATCGATTCTTGTTTCTAATTAAATTGATCTTGGGGTATAAGATTTAGAGAACTAAGACCTAGATTTTGATCTTTAAGAGTTAGAGTATGACATCATGTCCAAAAGATCAATCAATTCAAGGTCTAGATAGCGTTTTCATACTCAAGGTATGCGGTACCCCAGATTTCACCCTGGGTACCGTAGAACTCACCATATATATATATATATATATATATATATATATATATATATGGTGGCGTATTCAGTGCACCCACTTTTTTGGGTGCACTCAGTGCACCCATCTCATAATTGTCATTCTGAGCATGTGATTCATGTCAAAACGGTATCAATTGTTGCTCATGATATTATGAACAAGAAGCACATGAATTTGAAAAAAATTCATTCAAAATTTACTTTAATTTGAAGGATTTGGGATTTAGGGATTTAGGGTTAGGGATTAGGTTAAAATTTGAGATTTTGGATTGGGATTCAAAATTGAAGGTTAAGGGGTTAGGGTAATAGATTGATTTGTTATGATTCTATGTCATATCATCATATTAGATTGAGAGTACTAATTAAAGTTCAAAATTTGATGTAATATGGACACTTTTAGAGTGGGTGCACTGAGTGCACCCAAAAAAGTGAGTGCACCGAAGTAGCCACCTATATATATATATATGGAGAGTTCTACGGTACCCAGGGTGAAATCCGGGGTACCACATACCTTGAGTAAGAAAACGCTATCCAGAACTTGAATTGACTGATCTTTCGGACACGATACTATACTCTAACCCTTAAAGATCAAAATCTAGGTCTTAATCTCTAAATCTTATACCCCAAGATCAATTTAATTGGAAACAATAATCGACGGTTATGATTCATCCAAATATAGGCAAAAAATCAATGCACCATCTTACGGTTTATAGTTTATGATTTAGATAATTAGGGCCTAGGGTTCACTCATTAAGGGTTAGGGTATAGTATCATGCCCAAAAATCCTGCTAATTCGGGGTCTAGATAGATTTCTCATACTCAAGGTATGCGGTACCTCGGATTTCACCCGGGGTACCGTAGAAGGCACCATATATATATATATATATGGATACGACTCGTATGCGTCAGACACATACTATGCGACAAGATTCTCTACCGTAGATCTAATCTAACGGTCATTATAAATTATATTAAAATTAGTAATAATAATTACTACTTGCACCCCTTAAACAGTTATACATGCGATAAGAGTCCTCCAACAATATTTGTCACTATATTTGATATTGCAATACGTAATTTCATATATTCATACTTTTAAGCACCCAAAGTTCGTATAATTAAAAAAACAACTGCCATCAAAATTTATTTCATTACCCTACCTATTAAAAGGCCCAACTTTTCTACTAACCGCCAGTTTATTCTTCTTTAGCTTCTCTTTCATTATAGAATTCCAGATAAAAAGATGCAGAAGGCGACAAGCTGTATGAACACCCAACCCATTGAATCCTTGTAGTTCTCCCTTCCACCTTTAACGATATCATCATCAGCAAACCAGAAAATCCTTTCCAATTTCCCAATCATCAAAATTCAACCCAACCCGTTAACCATCATTAAGCGGTAAATAATATCCCCCAATTTCACCATCATCAGAACCCTTCCCAACCTGACGGCCCATTATCGATCAATTAATTTGACGGCCATCCACCACCGATCTGGAGTGAAAAGTCGATATGGTTGTTTTGTTTTCTGAGCGAGGTTGTAGGACCGAGGGAAATTTGTCGAATTGAGAGCTCGTGCATGAGATAAGGAATTGGAGAGGAGAGAGTTTATAATTGTTGGCAGAATCGATTGCGATGGTGGGAAGGTGTGACTTGTTGTTCCTTTTGCAACCTATGGTGTTGCTTGCTTCTGGCATTTTCATGTTTGTACAATAGAGAAAAGGGCCGCTCTCTGGGACTAGCATTTTCTGCCGCCCTTTAATGCAAGTTTTGCAGAATTATACTACTAGACTATGTGGTTCTAAGAGCCCATTGATACAATGAATTCGTATTTTATTAGTGAATTTTAATGGGGTAGTGTATTTGAGCTCTGAATTCTGGAGTTATTCTCTAGATTTTTGCTCTGCTTTCTTTGTTTATTGTATTTTTCTTCATACTCTGTTTCGTGTGCTTAGAGACTGACTTCCAGTCGCAGGGATAACAGAGGCAGCGTTGCATAACAGAGGCGTTTTCGTGTTCAGGCTGAACGACGGCGTTTCGTGTAAAGGACGGCGCAAGGAAGGTGTTTGTCTGGGACAAAAAAATAAATGAATCTAAGAGGGGATGGGGAATCGAACCTCCAATCTAGTTTTAGACAGCCATGATGCTAACCATGTCAACTGGAGGAAATTTTAATATTTTGAACACGTACACCTCCAAGTATATAATTATTTGTACAAAAATTGAAGCCCCAAAGCTGAAGGTAAACCTAAAACTCTGTCCTCGACAATCTGCATCCCCCATTATTTTATTTGTGATCTACTATTTAGAGAGATATTTTTTCTATTGAATATATGAAGAACGATATTCGAAATTAGATGAAAGAGAACGGTTGAACGACTCGTTGGTAGCATATATTGAACAAGATTTGTGTGCTAACTTGGACATGAAATATTTACTAAAATTTTGTTTGTTTATGAAATCTCGTGACGGTTTATTGTGTCTATGTATCCATTTTTGTTTTAACTCGTAATATCGTAGATGATATCATCTTCATACTATCACAAGAACAATACCTTGTGATTTTAACGTGGTTTTATTTATTATCCAAAAACAAATTCTGTTTGTGTGACTCACAATTCCCTAATATACTAGCATCGTGACATGTAGATTGATCTTTCGGTTTATGGAAGTTTTGTTGCCCTGTAAATTTTGCAGCTTTATTAAATTTTTGTCGTGTAGAAACCCAATGTTAGTTATTTTGAGGTTGGAGAAAGTTCATCTACGTCCAAAGCAGCTAATGTCAGATTAGTTATGTTGGACCAATGTTTCTTTATCAGGTCCATGTATTTCCGCAGTATTAAAATCCATTTAACTAATCTTAGAAAAGTGAAATCATATGGATTGAAGCTTAGATCGCATAAAAGTATGGGTTTGATTAGTCTCATACACATATAATGGGATATTTTTTTCACGATTCCATTAAACAATACCAAATTACATGTGTCAATCTCATGTCATTTATTAGATGCACTTCAATACTTTAACGAATCAGAACTGTGATTTTTTGTTTTGCGTTTAAATTTTGTTTGAGTTTAGAGAATTAGGAGTTGAGGTGCACCCACTAATGATTAGTTATAATATCATGCCCTAACTCTAGTCAATTCATGATCTAAGTACCAAAACTCAATGGACATTCGTAGTTTGTTGTGTGGTGAGATGAATGCCCTTACCCGAACAAATTCTCAAATATTGCGGCATTGCTTATTTCGTTCATAACATATGTAAACACAAAAAATATAGTTCAATGATACAATATAATACGACAAGAAGAAAGAAGTTGCTCGACACAAATACTTCTATAAATTAGTGTTGTAGATTACATAAATTCAGGCCTAATGACCTTTCACCGTGTTTCTAAAAGTTTGTATGATCACCTAGAATTCCAATGCTTATGAGTATATTTTGAAGCAGTACAAATATCGTTATCTATGTCTAGCTTGGTAATGTATATGTGTTAGGCCTCATAAGTCTGGTAATTTATATGTGTTTCCCCGAGAAAACCAAATGCCACCGCCGGTGCCGAATTCGTTCCCGGCGATGTTGATTTGATGTTTCGCGGTGGAAACTCTTGCGGTGCCGATTGAACGGATGCACCACTATTTTCTGACCAAATACCACCGCCGGCGTGCCAAACGACGATGTTGATTTGATCGAATTAATGCGCCACTGACTTCTAATTAAGACGACTGTGACTACGGTTCACACCTCTCCAAACTACGTTCGAACGAGGGTGTTTGAGTTTTTGAGGAATCTACGTTACGACTACTCCTATGGAGATTCCTGTGGAGAGCTCCGCGACTACGCTACGACTATGACTATGGAGATCCTTCCTGGAAGGAAAGCTCCGCGGAGGAGTTACAAAGAAAAGGTAAAGTTTGAACAGAGTTGATCTGTGTTGATTTTTGGTTGTCCCTTCCTCTCTCCTTGCTCTGTTGCCTTTATTCGAAAGCATCTTCGTAGTCTTCACGCTCTGTGGAACTGCTTCCTCAACTGCTCCGTCCTGAAATCCCACGTGTCTCAACTGCCTTGATCTCCTCTTTCTGCTTTGTGTAAAAGTCACGTGCACACACATCAACTTTGTACCATGGTTCGAATCACGATACCGCCATCGATTAAAACAACATTGTTGTTTCACCCTCGTCACTGCGTACTCGCCGCTAGATTGTTGATCTCTCGGCGTCGTTGACCACACAAAGTCGATGGCCTTCGTTGAACTCCACGATGTTGGCTTTGCGGCATCATTGAACTTCGCGGCATTGTCGCACTAGCAATGCCGCTAGATTCGCGACCGCGACATCTCTCTCCACCGCAATGTTGCTTAGCTCGCCGCGGCTTTATCCACCACCGCGGTATTGCTGATTCCTCATGCGATATCGTTTTCAAGCTCCGCGGTGTCGTTTTCTTCTCCAAACAGCTCCGTTTGTTTTTTTTTTTCGCGACATTGTTTAAATATTTAAACACTATCGTTTGCTAGTACAGCGGTACCGTTGGGCTTGCTCGCGGTACCGTTTTTAATTAAACGACACCGCTAACATAACCAAAAAATATCAATTCATGGAACCGCCGCGAGTCTGCACTCGCATTGGGCTGGCGAATTTTGGTCACTTACCCAATATGGTTTATTTATTTATTTAATCGGTACCGCTTACCAGGCTCTCGCGGCATCGTTTTTAAATCTGCGGCACCGTTTTAACTCTCCGCGATGCCGCTTATCTCCATGCGGTACTGATTTTCCCCTTCCAACAAGGAATAAAAATATTAATTAATTGTAAACAAAACTCCTTCTCCAACACCAACTAAACGCGCGGCCCCATCTTATTTTCCGGCGGTGCCGTTGTCTGTGTCGCGGTACCGCTGAGCTTCCTTGCGGTACCGCTTTTCTGTTTCGCGGTACCGTTTTAACTCTCCGCGACACCGCTCAACTCCAAACAACACCGTTTTTTACCCGCGGCATCGAATTTAGGCCAAAAATATTTTAGGTGTAAACAATGCCCCCCACAACTTAGTTTATAAGAATCAATTCTTATGAACTAAGTTGTTAACCCAACTTAATCACCTAAAATATTAAACAAATTGCAACTCAACCACTAAAAATTCACAAGGCAGCATTGCCAAATTAGTCACAGCTACCAAGTTACATGTAACCATTATTGCCCCCAATCCACAAATTTGGCGGAAATCCCACCTATCTCAGCGTGGCCATGTAAAGTTGCAAACTTTGTCCTTTTTGCTGTAAAATATCTCTCGACATTGCAGGTCACTGCCGCACCGTGGCTTGCCATATGTTCTCTCCAAAGCATTATTGCGGCGAGAACTTAGGCTAAAAAAAAAAAAACCAAGTGTGATCCTCTCCAAACAGGGTTGTTCAAAGGAACAAGGAAGATAAATAAAAATACCACAGCGTCGAAAACTAAACAACAGTGTTGTTTGAGCCAAAAACAACAACGTTGTTTCTCGATTGCTATTTTTATTTTTCTATTTAAAATTGGCTTATTCGCAGAAAACCAATATATCTTCCGTAGCGCCACCAAAGTTCTGCAACACTGTTTGGGTAAACGACAGTGTTGGTTATTTTATTAAATTTTTTTTTTATTTTATTATCCGAGCTGTTGCTCTCCTCATGCAAATTTTTTTCTATGTAGGGCTGTTGGACGCAGCGTTGGGAGTTCCCCTCATCAGCGCTGTTTTGGCCGCCTCTACTTTTTTTTTTAATTCTGGCCTGTCAAATTTCCGCCAGCGCTGAGACTTTTTTTTTTTTTCAGGGCTGTTGGGAACAGCCGCAGGGTTGGGAGTCTCTCTTTAAAATTTTTTTTTTATATATATTTCCGCCAGGGCTGTTGGGAAACAGCGGCAGAGCTGAAAATTTTTTTTTTTATTATTTTTTTTCGCGGCTGCTTTGCCCGGAACTGAGAAAATATATTTTATTTATTTATTTTATTTTTATCAGCGCTGCTAGCACCAGGCCTGCAAAATTTTTTTTTTCTTATATTATTCTCCGCCAGGGCTGTTTGCAACAGCGGCAGAGCTAAATTTTTTTTTCCTCGCAAAGCTACGATAAACTTCACAAAACTGTTTGCACTTTCTCTCTCTTCCGCAACATTGCGGAGTTTGGCTCGCAAGCCTTTTTTTTCATGGTGGCTCGCAAGCCATTCTTTCAGCAATGCTATTTGCCAAACAAATTTTTTTTTCAGCCGTATTGTCTTGGCAACATTTATTATTATTATTATTTTAAATAAAACACTTTTGTTACAACAGCGTTATGCATCCCTCCAACACTATTGAGAAAAGAGAAAACAACACTGCTGACCATCTTGAACTACCGCCAACAACGTAGTGGCTTCTTCTTAACAATGCCGCTTGATTATATATATATATATATTTTTTTTTAACATATTGTGTGGCTTAATTTAGCCACATTATTTTTTAATAGCTAAATAAAAAAAAAAAAACTAGACTTTGGCATAAACCATCACGCCAAAGGTCCAGACCCACTGCCAACTCCATGGATCGAACCAAACAAGCCATCCGTGAACGCCATTACTCTTCACAACTGGCTTTACACACGACCGAGAAGTTTTGAAGTCGGTGCTGGATTGAAACTTTTTAGCTCGTCTATCTCGAACATCCTTGTTTGAGATCCTAGAAGCTTGACTTGGCTTTACTTCAGCCATAAGTTTTGATCGTTGACATGAAGAATCATCGGTATTTTTCGCTCTTGGCAAGACATTCACATTTTTTGGCATCTTCGTCTTGCCAAGTCGACCATGCCGCATTGCCTGCTCAGACTGGTCCGGTTTTGTCAGTTGTACACTCTCACAATGTTGTTGGGATTTTGAGCATCGAGATTTACTAGCTCCATCAACACGTGTGTTGGTATTTTGTTTACCACGACCATGATCTTTGCACTTATCACACAACAACTTTGCATCTTTTGAACTTCCACGTGAGTTTGGAGTTTGTTTGGCATTGGCCTTGCCCCCCCAGACCACCACTCATGGATTTGTTCCCAGCCAGCACTGGTGTGGCAACCCTATGTCGGGCTCGATTAAACTTGCCCCCCTTTCCACTCAGTGGAGCCTTTGGTGACAATTTACACGAAGGAATCGGTTGAGCAATACCAACTTTCGCAGCATGGAGTTTTTTCACGTGATCACCACCTCCATCTTGAGTAGTGTCTGTGGTGACCCTAGTTTGACTTTTCCTAGAACAAGGTGGATGTGGCAAACTTATTTGCCACTTACGGTGTTGTTTCTCCTTCAATCTACCACGAGATGGGATGGCATGCCCCCCGAGCGGCTTAGGTTGAACAACATTGTAAAATTTGTCATCTTTCAAGATATCCCAGTTGTTCTTCCTAATTTTATGAAACTTATTATAAACACGTTTAAATTTTGTTCTTTGTTGTGGCTTTCGCAAGACCGCTCTAACTTTCCAGTCCTTCAAAACAATAGTGTTCACAGGAGAACCAACATGAGAATTGCTGGCCCCTAACGCCACTGTTTTAGCCACAAGTTTAAGTGAATCCTTATTGGCAATACCGGAAACATGTTCATCTATCATCTCAAAAAATTTATCCAATATGTCTTCCAAGAGAATCACAAGGCTTATTTAAAGAGATAAAATAGAGATGTACCTGCCGGTAATACTCTTCTACAGATCGACGAAGAGACAGGAGTGCAACATGCCCATCGATGCTCGACATGGATTGGGGCCGCTCCTTCATCCAACCGATATGTCTATCTGCCTCCTCTGCTTGGTTAACTTCAATGCCGACCACACGCTCCACCTTCACAGATTCTTGTGGAAGATCAACATTGCTTTTTCCATGCCGCAGAGCCATATTTCACTTCAAACACACGTGTCCCACTGGGCGTGCCAAATTGTTTCCCCGAGAAAACCAAATGCCACCGCCGGTGCCGAATTCGTTCCCGGCGATGTTGATTTGATGTTTCGCGGTGGAAACTCTTGCGGTGCCGATTGAACGGATGCACCACTATTTTCTGACCAAATACCACCGCCGGCGTGCCAAACGACGATGTTGATTTGATCGAATTAATGCGCCACTGACTTCTAATTAAGACGACTGTGACTACGGTTCACACCTCTCCAAACTACGTTCGAACGAGGGTGTTTGAGTTTTTGAGGAATCTACGTTACGACTACTCCTATGGAGATTCCTGTGGAGAGCTCCGCGACTACGCTACGACTATGACTATGGAGATCCTTCCTGGAAGGAAAGCTCCGCGGAGGAGTTACAAAGAAAAGGTAAAGTTTGAACAGAGTTGATCTGTGTTGATTTTTGGTTGTCCCTTCCTCTCTCCTTGCTCTGTTGCCTTTATTCGAAAGCATCTTCGTAGTCTTCACGCTCTGTGGAACTGCTTCCTCAACTGCTCCGTCCTGAAATCCCACGTGTCTCAACTGCCTTGATCTCCTCTTTCTGCTTTGTGTAAAAGTCACGTGCACACACATCAACTTTGTACCATGGTTCGAATCACGATACCGCCATCGATTAAAACAACATTGTTGTTTCACCCTCGTCACTGCGTACTCGCCGCTAGATTGTTGATCTCTCGGCGTCGTTGACCACACAAAGTCGATGGCCTTCGTTGAACTCCACGATGTTGGCTTTGCGGCATCATTGAACTTCGCGGCATTGTCGCACTAGCAATGCCGCTAGATTCGCGACCGCGACATCTCTCTCCACCGCAATGTTGCTTAGCTCGCCGCGGCTTTATCCACCACCGCGGTATTGCTGATTCCTCATGCGATATCGTTTTCAAGCTCCGCGGTGTCGTTTTCTTCTCCAAACAGCTCCGTTTGTTTTTTTTTTCCGCGACATTGTTTAAATATTTAAACACTGTCGTTTGCTAGTACAGCGGTACCGTTGGGCTTGCTCGCGGTACCGTTTTTAATTAAACGACACCGCTAACATAACCAAAAAATATCAATTCATGGAACCGCCGCGAGTCTGCACTCGCATTGGGCTGGCGAATTTTGGTCACTTACCCAATATGGTTTATTTATTTATTTAATCGGTACCGCTTACCAGGCTCTCGCGGCATCGTTTTTAAATCTGCGGCACCGTTTTAACTCTCCGCGATGCCGCTTATCTCCATGCGGTACTGATTTTCCCCTTCCAACAAGGAATAAAAATATTAATTAATTGTAAACAAAACTCCTTCTCCAACACCAACTAAACGCGCGGCCCCATCTTATTTTCCGGCGGTGCCATTGTCTGTGTCGCGGTACCGCTGAGCTTCCTTGCGGTACCGCTTTTCTGTTTCGCGGTACCGTTTTAACTCTCCGCGACACCGCTCAACTCCAAACGACACCGTTTTTTACCCGCGGCATCGAATTTAGGCCAAAAATATTTTAGGTGTAAACAATATGTATTATGGGTCGTGCTATTCCCAATATAAGTATGGAATATATATGAGTATATGACTCATAAGTTTAGTAATGTTGACAAATGAGTATAAAAGCTTCTATTATCACCTAGACTTATGTTGCTTGTGAGTATATTTTAATGCATTACAATTATCGTGATCTATGTCTAACTTGGTAATGTATCTATTAGGTCTCATCAGTTTGGTAATGTATATGTATTAGGACCCATGCTATTCCCAATATTCGTATGGAATGTATATGACTCATAAGTTTGGTACAGGTGACAAATGATAGCAAACAAATGTTACACGAAGCTTGTACGTACATTAAAAACGGGTTTTAATGAATTTGTTTTATAATCATAGAGAAAAGTGGACAAATGGTGCCGGAGTCAAATGAAATTATATGTTTCATACTTTGAATAACCAAATCATTAAGATTCTCCTCAAATTAGTGGTGATTAAAATTAAACTCGGACGACCTGAATTATACATGTTTTTTTTTTGTCTCAAACAACTTCACTAGTGGGCAAAACTTGGTTATGTTGTTTAAGATCTTCTAAATAATTTCAAATTGTAAATATTATATATGAAAGTATTTTATGTTTTAATATTGGGAACATAATAATTTTTTTTGTGGTGAATTGAAAAATATTAATTATAATGCATTTTCTCTAATTTTTCATTACAAACGTGTTAAATTTAATGTGTCAAAATTGCACGAGGTCAATTTCAGCGTGAAAGAAAATTCAAAAATTTTAAAATTCCCCTTTTTACCTTCTTAAAAGAGCGCCTTTTTTATCCGCCAAAAATTTGACTGTCTTTTCAACAAAACCTAATTCATCTCCCACGCCATTGAAATGTAATCCTTCATTCTCACTTTTCATTCATCTTCTCCGGTCCATGTCGTCAATCTTAGAGAGAGAGAGAGAGAGAGAGAGAGAGTTGACGATTCCATCTGGTTGGCGAAAGCGCTTCCGCGTTGGTCGCAGACGAGTTGCTCGGTTCACGTTTCTGGGAAGTCTGGCCGATTTGGAGTCTACGAATATGGTCGACTTGGCCGCCGGTTGAAGGTGTGGTCGCGTCCCTGTTCTTCTTTTGTTCCCTTCAAGGTGTGAGCTTTACTGGGATTTTCACTTTGATAGATTCTGGTCTCTGTTAGTCGAACCCATTTGAAGATGAGTCAGTCACATGTCACTCTTTCTTCTCCTTTTTCTTCCCAAAATTTGAGTTTCTGATTTTGTTTCTTTGATTTCTTATTCTTTTTTGTTTTTGTGCAGCGACTGCCGTGAAAGCTTTGAAAGACTCTCTCCGAATTGGTTTCTGAAAATGGGCTAGTTTCATATTTCAATTTCACCATATGCTTCATAGTGTCGATTCGTTTAGTTCTCTTATTAGGTTTTTGATGTTTTGATTGTGAATATGGTTGGTTACTAGAACAAGAAATGCTGGTCCAGGGATGCCAGGATGAGTCTCATGAAGCATGATGGTACTGTCCTGGAATTTTCTGTTTCTAGATTGAATTTTGGTAGCTCTGAACTTGGAATTTCCGAATTCCGGACAGCTAGCGAGGTTTCAATATGGTTTGCTTCTATGAAATTTGTAGTGGTTGAAGCTTGATTGTTGTTGACGGTGAAGATTTTTCCAATGAGAATGGTGAGGATGATAAGACGAGTTCGTGGTACGAAGTTGAGCTTTTCTTTTCCTTGCTAAGTTGTTGCGTGCTTTGGATCCCACATGGGTCTAATATGATGACTTGTTCCAGGTCTACTAAACAGGTTGTCTGAGCTCAATATATAATCCATTACTGGGGAAATGGCTACGATATTTAGAGTATGTTCATCCTTGTTATTATGTTTGATTGCTTATTCCACATATATATCACATTCTTTGAGCCTATTCAGCACTTTTGACAGAGCTGCTTACTTAGTCACCTAATCCCCTCGTTTGCTTTTGTTCTTTTATTTCCGGATTGGGCTGCCTTCGGCCAGAGAAGTAGATGGCACTTAAGTTTCAACATATTAATGCAAGTCTTGGCATCTTCGTCCAGAGAGCTACTTACATAGTACCGAGTATTGCGAAGTTCTATAAAATTGTGTATTGTACAAGTAGTAAGACGTCAAAAGGTGTAGAAGAAGAGCGAGTATTTTTTTTCAAACACCATTCCCTTGTTTGATTAATGATTCTTCCTTGTTATTATGTTGACTATTCTTCTAGTGATGCTTGGTTTCAGAACTTCACACTAACTCACCCATGTTCAACACTTGTTGTCAAGTATTTCAGCCATTGTTCTGACTTCTTAGAAATGGGTTTGTTAGCTGTCTCTCCCATGCTTTTCATATCCTTTCCCCTTTCCTTAAAAAGCCAAGGGTGAATTGAAACATTCCCTTACTGTTGCAGCCTTGTGCTTATTTTGACCCCAGAGGTTCATCATTCATGCATTCAGAAGTCAGAATATGAATTTTGATTTAGGTTCATGTTTCTTGTTTTTTTATTGCAGCAGCTGCCATGAAAGCATTGAAAGGCTCTCTCAGAGTTCTTGATTGGATGGGTTAGATTAGAGATCCTTTTGCGGCTACAAAATGGGATGCTTGTGAAGGGTAACATGCTGGCCATTCATAAATAATACCGGCCTTATAATATCCCAAGTGTGAGTAGAGAGAAGGATGACCTTGTAATATCCACCCAAATTAGTTTGGCATCCCTCTCTGACTGTTGGTTTCTCAGTCAAGTCACTAAATGAGGAGCTGAGCAAAGACAAGTTTCCCCAGAATCGGGATGGCAGACTTCCCTTTCATGTGGACTGTATACCATAAAAGGATCCTAACACAGGATGCATTGAAGCGGCGTGGATGGGAGCTACCGAGTAGATGTGCTTTGTGTTTGGCAACTGAGGAAGACATTGATCATATCTTTATCTGCTGTAGCTTTGCAAAGGTGTAGGAACTCATTAGTATGTTCAGAGTGGTATATCAACAACAATTGCAGAATGGTCTCAGCAAAAACCGAAGTATCCAAGCAAGTGGTGTACAAAAAAATTAGTACAAAGAAAGTAGAGCGGGGAGTTGCTGAATGATGGTTTGCTTTACTAGAGAGAAGATTGTTTCTGTCACAAAGCCTGGAACCAGATAGGCTTAATTAGTAGAGAGATGGATGGCAGGAAATGAGTTGAGTCTGGCGACGACCAACTACTGTTGTCTATTTGTGTAGAGCCAAGAACTGAGAGCTAGAGATCTAGTTGTTGTGATCTTTTACGGGGGTACAAGGGGCAATGAATTCTCTTTTGTATGTTATTAGTGGTTTTGGGGATTTGTTTTGGGATGTTGCTGGTGACAATGGTCCCTTGCCAGTGTTAATTTTGTAAGTATTGATAATATGGGTCATCATTTATCTAAAAAGAATTCCATTGGCTTTCAACTGCTGGTTTGATTACCAAAACCAGGGGGAGGAATGGTTGTCGACTCTTGAAAGAATGGTCCCTCTGGTCTGGTGCATAGTGAATGATCAAATGGCCATGTGCAAGGGAGTTTAAACTGCGGAAGAGTAATTGTGTACTCAAATACTGATGATCTATATCATCATTCAAAGTGACATTTATTTGCAGAGCATGTTGTGTATACGACCATGAGTCGTTATGGATGTTGTTGTCGAGTGAAGCTGCTTTTGTTTTCCATGAAGGTCTTGTTTCCTTTATTAGTGTCAATGCAAAACATTAGCTTTATTTCTCCCAGGCCCTCTCTGTATGGCTGTATATACTATATTCCCCATCCATCCTCTTTCCTTTTCATGTTCACTTGATTTTGTTGCCTTTGTTTGTCTTTTTGTACAGCCTTTCGCTTCTTATTTCCAATAAATTTCATCATCAAATTAAAAACATTAAAGAGAGTTGAGAAGATCATGAATATGGGACCTCTGATGGAGTAATCATATATGATAAAGATAACAAGGACAAAACCTATAAGAGGATTAGTAGAGGTATCAAGTATCAAAAGGAAAAAAAAACAAATGTAAGCCGCAATTTACAACCGTATGCTAAATGAAACCTAAAAAACATTACAAAGAAGAGCCTAGTAAGCAATTTGCTTCATCATTTGCCTTCTCGATGTTGAGCATCACTTCAAGTTCCTTCTTTGATGAAGCCACTGCTGCTTGAATATATGTGTGATTTCTCTTCTCTTGCTACTCATATGGTGTATCTCCTTCAGTATTTTCCTCTTTTAATCCCTAGTGAGGTTATTAATTGATGGTCCAAAACTGAAGCTAATTCTTTCTTCGCAGCCACTTCCAACTTTGTCGTGGCTGTTGCTGATGCTGCTCTTGTTCGATGGTCCCACACAAGAAAAGCACCCATCCATATCAAATTCAGCCAAATTGAACGTGATCCACCACCACGAAACCCGAATCCCAGAAATCCTTCTCCAATCTTCCTCACCACCACAATCAAATAAAGAACAACAATTACAGCAATGAAAGCCCAAAATAGAAGAAGAAACAGAGATATTACTACCTGTGTTTGATTTTAAATATAGATTAATATAAATCCATACCAGACAATGTGTTGACAGCACCGGTTCGAGCCGCCTGCATCTCAGTCTTCCAGTCACATCCAAGCTCGATCAAGCTTTTCCCCGACCCTTCCACCTCTGCAGTACTGGTAAAATTAGAGAAACAGTTTTGTCGGTTATTATAAGCACAACTCAGACAGGATTGCAGTCGGCAGACTGCAAAATGGTAGTCACGATGCTTATGAAAATAGCAAACGAAAAGATCAACGATGGAGGCACAGTCGGTTACCGATTTAGCTTCTCCATCTGCTATTTCCGATTCTCCTTCCAACTGTTCAACATCGCCTCTCCACCACTATCCCCATCGATTTCGTTTAAGACCTTTCAAGTATGGAGTTTCTTCGCCATTCAGCCCTCGCCCCAACTAACGAGTCTGTGAGTCCAGCGATTAATCCGTACATAGCGACGGGAAGCACAAAAATTCTAGTGATCGGCGATTGAGAGGGCTTGGGAGGAGAATTGATTCGATAGTTATGGATGAGAAGATAGGGTTCGTCACTCACGATAAAGGGCAAATGGGAAAGGAGGATTTGGTGTTGAAACGACAAAATTGCTCCGGGAAAGGAGGTAGAAATTAAACTTAACTTAACGACGATACAATCAGAAAATATGGGTGTTCAAGTTATTATTGGAAGAAAATTATGTACGATAATATAAATATATATGAAAAAATTTGTATAGGGACTAAAGAGCATGTATAAAAATGTATTGGTATCAACTTATTATTTTAAAACTGTAAATAATAAATAATTAGAATAGATTTAATAAACACCGTTAGATTAGATCAATGGTACTGAGGACCTGGAGCATACTATGTGTCAGGAGCATACGAGTCTGACCCATATATATATATATGGCAAAGGCTAGCGTACGCCCGGACGTACCTTAGCCTACCGTACGCCCGTTGAGTTTTTCTATTTAGACAATGAATTAACCGGAGTTTGGGACATGATACTATACCCTAACTCCTGATGGGTGAACCCGAGTCCTCAATTCACTAACCCAAAGCATAATATTCATTTAATCTTGAAATAAAAATCAACGGTTCTGATTCGTCGAAATTATTGTTGATTTTCATTTTAAGATTAAACGAATCTCATGATTTGGGTTAGAAAACCAGGGACTAGGGTTTATCCATTAGTGGTTAGGGTATAGTAGCATGCCCAAAACTCTGATTAATTCATGATCTAAATAGCAAAACTCAAACGGGCGTACGGTAGTCTAACGTACGGGCGTACGCTAGTCTAACGTACGGGCGTACGCTAGCGTGAACCATATATATATATATATATATACTCCTTCTAACCCCGTGAATAGCAACAAACCCCACCGCTTGGTCTTCTTCCTTTTCCCCAGAACCACCAATCCATCAGCTCGTTCATTCATCCCCCGCCACCGCAAACACCACCACCCAGCCATCATGAATGGGATAGAGAAAAATGCAAGAGGCAGCTGAAGCGAAGTTCGATAGGGACTACCTGGAGCCGGGCGGTGGTGATCGACCGATCAGAACAAATAATTGGAAATTGGACGGGCTACAACAACCTGGAAATTGAGGTTCGTCAATAACAATATGGCGTGGAGACGAATCAATGGCGGCAGTGGATAGTGAACTGCCAATTGGAGGTCAGCGAGGATAAGCGATGGGATGGCAGGGTGTTGTAAGCAATAGCTGAATTCAAAGCTAAATTGAGATGACTGATCGATGGAATCCAATGGAGCTGCTCTCAATTAGCAAGGAGACATAAAAGAGACCCGAGATCAATTTCAGGTAAATAAATTATGAGCTGATTGGGTCGTGTATCACAAATATGGGTTCATTATTGGAGAGTTTTGGGATTTTAGTTCCTACCATGCAAGCAAGCTAGCTAGTTCGCGTGTGAGTATTGATCATGGCAACATGGTTTTAATGATCATGGCTTTATTTTGGAGCTAGGATCGATGCATGGGGGATGAGTGACATAAATGTGCTTGCGTCAGAAAAAGGGTATGGATGTGATCGAGCAAGCATGGGATTGGGAACGACGAGTGAAAGATGATCGACCCTCGCATGGGTTAACACATGCAAATTGACTTGAAATATATGGTGAGTGTAAATGAGGTAAATTCTACGCCTTACGTATTCTTTTAAGTATTATGATTTTAAGTATTTTAGCGAATTGGTTACCGTTGTTTGGTTATGTTTATGATGGCTTATTTGTGCTTTGCTTGAGCTATGATTGAGGTGATTTTGTGCTATTTGAGGTGATTTTGTGCTATTTACCTTAAAGCGTTATGTTTGAGTTATGGCTAAAGTTTAAGAAACAACTTATTTAAAGAAGTAATTCACCTTCAAGAAGGTGAAGTCGTTTTAAGTGTTTTTAGTCACTAGCGCCAGTCCGTTGCCTTTTGAGACATTTTAAGATGAGCAGCAGTTATGCTCTTGAGAATCGTGGTGAAGAGCCACCACGATAGGTTTAAGATGTTAGGGGGATGAATCGTTACGACTCCCCTAACTAAGTTTAGGTTTAAGGAAAGCCTGGATGGCTTCTCATGCGTATGAGTTGGGCAACCGGACTAGCTAATGAGGGATCCCCGTGTCAGTCAAGTATTTAAGTCAAGATTTGAGCTTTAAAAGAGGAGAGTAACTTCAAATCCCTCAAAGTTTAAGAGTTAAGATTTTAAGATTGGAAGTACAAACAACTTCCACCAGTTAAAGTTAAGTGTTTAAGTAAAGTACTCAAGTATTAGAAGTATTAAAACGTAAGGGCGTAGACTGACCCCATCTCACTCACCAGGACTTAGTAAAGGAATAAGCGAGAACTAGATCGATAGTTGCAGCTAGAGGAGCAGTTAGTGAGCAGCGAGATCGAGAAAGCTGTTCGTGGCAAGCCAGCTAGAGGAGGATAGTACAAGCGTCACTGGAGGTGCCAGAGATCGAATCCGAGCAGACAACAAAGTAGAGTTTTAGTTATTGATTTACAATTATGAGTAGTGATTGGAGATTCAGATTAAGATTCTATGGTTGAGGTTTGCCCAAGTGTTAGGGCTTTGTTTTAAGAGATTTCAGTTCGTTTCAGTGTTTGTTACGGTTATTTATGGAAAGCTTCCATTTTCCTTTACAAGTCTTTCGTTTCTTATTTTGGTTTATGAGTCATCAAGGGCATTTTGGTAAAATTAGTACCCGGTCGGGTTAGGGTGTTTCAATAACCTTCCTTTATCAGAAACCTGATTATTGACCCTGAATTGTGTAACATCAAGCTCTAATGAGTCTTCCCAGCTCGCTCCCACCAGAGAATGTGACTTAAACATTGATAGAACAATGTTCCTAGAGTAGAGCACTCAAAAAACAAGTGGTCTCTAGACTCTGCTGCAGAAGAATATAGTGAACAAATATTTACTATAGAGGAGTTCCATTTTTGTACCTTATCCATGGTTGCAAGTCTGTTTAGTATGAATAACCAAACAAGAAGCTTATCCCTAGGAGTTCCATAAGACTTCCAGACAATCGAATACCACTTTACTTTCTCATTTCTGGCTCGAATTGAATCCCAAACCTTCTTGACAGAGAATCTGATCATGACACCATCATCCCAGTAAACACCTGCTGATCTAACTGTAAGGTGTTTCTCAGCAAGTTGTATGGTCCTCAGTACTTTCCTCCATGCCCAGGAGCAGGGGATTGTAGAGGGTATGTCCTAGATTGAAGTATAAGTGAACTGTGGATGTGAATTGGTAGCAATTTAGAGTACAAAATAGTTTTTGTTATCAAAGATAGATAAACTGTGGATGGAAATATGGTTTGAGAAGCATTTGATATTTGCAGATGGCTCGATATTTTTTTATTCCCATAAAAAACACTCTTATTTCTTTCTCTTTTGCGGGAAAAAAACGGGCATAAAAACAGAACAAATATTGGGCTTTAGATTGGGGCCAAGATCAGGTGACTAAGGGGGGGTCCCTTAGTCACATGACTAAATCAATCTCAGCCATTGAACCTCATTTAAATCTAATGGCTCTAATTGATCTCATTTAATGAAGGGTAGTAAAGTAATTACATGATTTAATTATTTATCAATTAAAAAATAAAAATAGGCGAACCTGCACCCGTCGACGTCATCTTCCCGACGCAACTACCGGCACTTTGCGAGACTTTATTCTCCTGCGGCGGCACCGGTGGACCTGCACCCGTCGATGTCATCTTCCCGCCGTGCAACTACCGGCACTTTGAGATTGGGCATCGCGGAGAGGAGGCGAGTCTGGCCGGAGGGCGACGAGGAAGGGGAAGAGGAGGAGGAAGGATCAGAGGGAGAGCGGGGCAACGGCGGTTGCTCGACGTCGAAGGCGGCGACCGGAGGAGGAGCAGCAGCAGCAGGAGCTCGTTCCTTTCCCTCCGTCCTCGTTCCTTTCCTGGGAAGTCTCCCGCTGACAGAGAGGGATTTTTTTGCCCCAACGTGATTTTGTGCGCCGCTCAGAGAGAGAGTCTCCCGGCGGCGGAGTGGGTTTTTTTTCCCCAACGTGATTATACAGTTAGTATGGTATGTACAGTTTGTCAGTTTGTTTGTAAGCTTTGTTATTTTTGTAATCTTTATGGGTTACTTTTGTAATGTTTGTAAACTTTGTTACTTTTGTTCATCATGTTTGTCATGTTTGTATACTTCTGATTTGTATGCTTTGTATACAATGTAGTATGATTTATATTGTAAGTAGTTGTATTTTGTACAGTTAGTATGTTTTGTATACCATGTACAGTTAGTATGGTATGTACTGTTTGTCAGTTTGTTTGTAAGATTTGTTATTTTTGTAATCTTTATGGGTTACTTTTGTAATGTTTGTAAACTTTGTTACTTTTGTTCATCTTGTTTGTCATGTTTGTATACTTCTTATTTGTATGCTTTGTATACAATGTAGTATGATTTATATTGTAAGTAGTTGTATTTTGTACAGTTAGTATGTTTTGTATACCATATACAGTTAGTATGGTATGTACTGTTTGTCGGTTTGTTTGTAAGCTTTGTTAGTTTTGTAATCTTTATGGGTTACTTTTGTAATGTTTGTAAACTTTGTTACTTTTGTTCATCATGTTTGTAATGTTTGTATACTTCTGATTTGTATGCTTTGTATACAATGTTAGTATGATTTATATTGTAAGTAGTTGTATTTTGTACAGTTAGTATGTTTTGTATACCATGTTAGTATGATTTGTATGACTACCACTTGATCTCGATACCGCCGTCGATGGGTACCTTAGGAAGCCGCCACCAGTCAATAAATTAGGGTGGCAATTAAATTGTTTCGCCAATCTGAGCAAACTTATGGCTACCGGCACATCTGGCCACTTCTTCATTTATTTCTCTTCCCCTTGCTTTTATATTGTGTGGTTGGTGCAGGAATTCAGGTTAGGGTGGAAAGCAGTGGCGGCGGGTGTTATAGGCACATGGAGCAGCGTTTGGGAGCGCCGGCGGGGTGGGTGGCGGTGGCATCGCCGAATCTCTCTCATCCTCCGTCGCCTCCGTTGCCCCCGTTTTCCGTCAAATCCGCCATTGGAGATGTTTCTCTCTCCTCCACCACCGTCGTTGATATTGCCTCTCCCTCCTCCATCGTCGCCTGCGCCGCCGCCATCTCTCTCCACAGCGCCATCTCTCTCTCCATCTTCGCAACCTTTGTCCACAACCGGCGTTTCGATCTCTCTCATCCTTCACCGTCTCTCTCTCTCTGGACAACACAACGGGAAAGGAAGAGAGAATTGGAGAGGGGAAAAAGGAAAAAATAAATAAAATGGAAAACAGGATTTAATTATTTTTTTAAATGCCAAAACTACCCCTCTGATTAATTACTAACCCTTCCTTCATCTGGATCATTAGATCTACCCATTCTAATCTAAAAGCTGAGGGGAGCTAAGTCACTTGACTAAGCACCCCCTTAGTCACCAGATCCGGACTCTTTAGATTGGCTGGGCTGGGCTGGGCTGGGCGGGCAGCCCGATGTATTGGACTAGTGGAGCGGGAGAAGTGATTGTTTCCTTTTCACTTTTCCGCAGCAAGAGAAAGGAAGAATTGACAGCAGAAGAGAAAGAGCATAAAACCCCTGAGACAGACGGCGGGCGCGCCATCTCTCCAACGGCGAAAAGCTTGTCAACCGGCGGAAGAAGCTATGGACAAAATGAAGATAGAAGAGGTTCAGAGCACAGCCAAGAAGCAGAGAATCGCCACCCACACTCACATAAAAGGCCTCGGCCTTGAGGTTTTTCCCCTCCCTCCCTCTCAATCCTTACATTCTCTAGGGTTTTAGTTTAAGCGCTTCTTCAAGTTGATTATCTGGTCTTAAAGCTGAATCTTTTTCCTTCCAGCCAAGTGGAAAGGCAATTCCTTTGGCGTCTGGCTTTGTGGGTCAGACTGATGCCAGAGAAGCATCTGGCCTTGTTGTTGACATGATAAGACAGAAGAAGATGGCCGGAAAGGCTCTTCTAATGGCTGGGCCTCCCGGTACCGGGAAGACAGCTTTGGCCCTTGGCATTTCTCAGGAACTTGGCAGCAAGGTGAGCTTTCTTATGGCTTCCCTTCATCTACCGCTTATGCTTGCTAAATGCTACCTATGTCAGGACAAGTCCAACTTATTATGCTTGATTTCCGTTACTTAGGCAGTACCTTAAGTATCATTTGGTTACTCTGTTTATATATCTTGGTTCCAGTTCTGTGTACATTATGCAACCTCTGATTGGTTTCTCATGTTGTGACCAGGTTCCATTCTGTCCAATGGTTGGATCAGAAGTTTACTCATCAGAAGTGAAGAAAACTGAAGTTCTGATGGAAAACTTTCGTAGGGCCATTGGCTTGCGTATCAAGGAAAATAAAGAGGTTTATGAAGGAGAGGCAAGTTTGAGTCACCATGGTATCTTTTCCATTAATCATATATATCATTCTTTCATGCTTTATTCACGATGCTTACTGTGAATCTGTCAGGTCACTGAACTATCCCCAGAAGAAACTGAAAGTGTGACCGGTGGTTATGGAAAAAGCATTAGCCATGTCATAATTGGTTTGAAAACTGTTAAAGGGACTAAGCAACTGAAGTTGGATCCCACCATCTATGATGCCTTGATAAAGGAGAAGGTAAAAATAACTCATCCGCTCTAGCTATTCACAAATATCTTTTTCGTTGTGCTGTCAAATTCAATTTTAGCTTACCATTTTGATGCCTTACCATCTGTGGCTGTTGTTTTATCATGTTATATACAGGTGGCCGTGGGAGATGTTATATACATTGAAGCAAATAGCGGAGCAGTGAAGAGAGTGGGGAGAAGTGATGCTTTTGCGACAGAGTTTGATCTAGAAGCAGAAGAGTACGTCCCACTTCCTAAAGGTGAAGTGCACAAAAAGAAGGAGATAGTTCAGGTACATGACTCTTATGGCTATAGCTTGTGGTCATCCCAATGATACCTTTCGGCCACCAAGTTTGCTCATCGTTAGTAACTTCTGTGGTATTTTCTTCGAATTGATGTGATTGGCTTTCTTGAAAAATCGTGCTCTAATTGTGTGCTTCTAGATAAAACCATCTTTAACCTAATGGTAAGAATCTTGCAACACTGAGGATGCTACTGGAGGTTGCAAGTTTTCTGCAGAACTTTGATGCTCCAATCTAGCCAGTTCAAATTGCAATGCACTATGCTTGTAGCTTGCGCACCTTGTGGTGTCATACCTTTGTTCTAATATTTTAGTTCCACGACAATTTTCCGGGTTTGGTATTTATCTGGATAAATTTTGTTGCCATCAGGATGTTACACTGCATGATCTAGATGCTGCTAATGCAAGGCCTCAAGGTGGGCAAGATATATTATCTTTAATGGGGCAAATGATGAAGCCAAGAAAGACCGAAATAACAGACAAGCTACGCCAGGAAATAAATAAGGTATTTTGTTGTAGCTAATCACATTGCTGTGGGGATAAAATAATCATGCAATGTGTATCACATCAATTATTTAGATTATGACATTTATAGTTGACTTGGTCACCAATATCGTGTAACTGAATAAGTTGGCTATTATTTTCATCTTTGTCATTAGCTCTTATATTTTTTCCTGCCATCGAATAGCTCCGAGCTCCTATGCTGGTTTCAACTGTACATAATTAATGGACTGTCACAAGGGAGGCTCTTTTTTATGGCAGGTTGTTAATAGGTACATTGATGAAGGTGTGGCAGAACTTGTTCCTGGAGTTCTGTTCATTGATGAGGTCCTTTTCCCACCACTTCTGCAACCTAATTTATGACTATATCTCATTCTTTTTCTGATCCTGTCAATTCCATTTATCAGGTGCACATGCTGGATATGGAGTGCTTCTCGTACATGAATCGGGCTTTAGAGAGCTCATTGTCTCCTATAGTTATCTTTGCAACTAATAGAGGAATATGTAATGTAAGGTGCGTTTTCAATAATTTTCAGGCTTCTAACTGTAAAACATTATATCATCGCTGATATCTATTAATTTTACCCTACCGCAGTAGAGTAAGATGTGTAAATTAGATACAAAATCAATTTTCAGTTCACGTTCACTTAAATATAATGTCAGAATTTAATTAAGGTTAAAGGTTTTAATAAGTATCAGATAAGCTAGTAAGCATGGTAATCAATCTTTTCTTCGCTTCCACTTTCTCTAGGTGTTGCATTGTAAATAACAGTCCAACTGCACGTCCCTGTTCTTAAACTGGAGTTTTTGTATGTTATTCTGCAGAGGGACTGATATGAATAGTCCGCATGGCATACCTGTTGACTTGCTGGACCGCTTGGTGATTATACGGACACAAATTTATGGCCCTGCAGAAATGATACAGGTTCTCCTCAAGTTCCCCACTTCTGTTTGCTTAAAACCTTCCCTAGAAGTTAACAAGTCTAACAACTGACATGATCATGTTGTCTGGCTAGATATTAGCAATTCGTGCACAGGTCGAGGAATTGGTAGTTGATGAAGAAAGTCTAGCATTCCTCGGAGAGATCGGTCAGCAGACATCCTTAAGGTTGGTACTATAAGTTCTTTCCTTGAATTAGATTCTGGACATATCAGTTCTAGCTGTTACTAGCTATGAGATAGTAAGTTCAAAACTTCCGCCCTCTTGTATAATTAACTTGTGAACCACGTTTCTTCATCAGGCATTCTGTTCAGCTCTTATCTCCCGCCAGCATTGTAGCAAAGATGAATGGTAGAGATAATATCTGCAAGGTAGATACCTAACATCCCATTTATGAACCAGTGGAAAGTGCAAACTCATAATTCCCCTGGACAATTTCTTACTTTTCCGATTCACTGCTGCTTACTTGCTTGCTGGTTATATTGGTAGGCCGATCTCGAGGAAGTATGTAGCTTATATCTGGACGCCAAGTCCTCAGCGAAGCTACTTCAAGAGCAGCAGGAAAAGTATATTTCATGAGCTGATGATACACGTTTGCTTGCTTACTTGCTAATCTTGGAAGGATTAAGATTTGTTTTATTGAAAACTCCATGTGCAAGTGTGTTGGATTGATATCAGCACTTTGTTGTAAAGGCAAATGAAATCTTCTGGATCCTGGTTGGTACATCATTAGTTTCAGACAATGCAGAAGCAATCCCCTCTTCTTTTTCAGTTCTGCCACTTCATTGATGTGTCTTTCTATAACTGTGTGATCAACTCAGAACCCTAGGCTGAATTTGCAGACTTGTGCCATGGTGTCTGAGTGCAAAAGCTCCCTGTTATGACTAGGTGCCTTTCTGAGAGTAGTCGACACAGTGTATGCAGTTATGCACCTAGTTTTGCAGTTGTCTCATCTACACCTAGTGATACTTCACTATCTTCTCCAACTGGAACGGACACGACTTCTTTCAAGTTACATTCTAATTTTGCAGGGAGAGGGAGCAAGGAGAGGAGCTGCATTCTCCCAATCTTTGTTTCTATTTCTGCTCTTCATCAAACGTAACATGCCTTCTGATTAGACAGGTTACGGCAGCCGGTCTTTTGCCCCAGTAATCTACTTGGTTACTGTACATGCATAAAATTTTCCTTTATGTAATTTAATGGGTTATATCTATGTTATTTTATGTCGGAATTCAGATTTTTTGTTAGAAAAATAAGAATAATTGTGCTCTTTAATATGACATCCACTCTTTCATATTTTTTTAAAAAAATTTGACATAAATGATGATTCAGGATCATAATTTTAATGTTTGGTAGTAAATAAATTTGGGTTAATTGCAAGGATGGTCACTGGGTTTACTAAAACCGTTCATGTTTGGTCACTGCAAATATTTAATTCCATTCATGGTCACTAAGATTAGTTCAATAGTTCAAGTTTGGTCACTCTCCGTTAGTCTCCGTTAGTTTTTGCTGATGTGGCAGTCAACTATTATAGTTGACCGTTAAATGAGTGATGTGGCCAATAAAAAAAAATAATAAAAAAAATTTAAATATTTACAATTTCCACCTCATTTTACAACTATTAAAAATAAATATTTTACAATTATTAAACTAATAAAAATAAATATTTACAATTTCCACCTCCCCACCAAAATCGGCCCGGAGAACAAGCAATTCCGCGTCGGCAAGTTTCACAAGAAGAAGCGATTCGCCACCGCGCTGGTCGGTGGGGAGACGGTCGTCGACGTGTTCGACGGCGAGGAGATGGAGTGGCTGGCACCTGCCTCATGCGAAAGGTAGACGGATGATCGGCCGGGCCGGAGGGCTTGCCGGACGGGGAATGATCGGAGAAGGTGGCGGTGGTGATGCCGGCGATGATGATGGCTACGGGAGTTCCGATCTTTGCTACCGGTTGACGTTTCAGTCGCGGAACCGAGGCAAGGTTTTGAATCGCTACCTCCGCGATGTCTACCAGGTGTTCGAGGACATGTGTCCCGAGTTGCAGCTGTTCACGTGGTGTTGGTCCGAATGTCTTCGCGCCGGGGGTTGGAGACCGATGGAGTCGAGGCATCCGAAGACGTTCGACACGATCGCCATGGACGGGGAGCTGAAGAGGAGAATTGTGGATGATCTGGAGAGGTTTGTGGCGAGGAGGGATTTCTACAAGAAGAATGGGGATCCTTGGAAGAGGGGTTACTTGCTGCACGGGCCACCTGGAACTGGGAAATCGAGTGTTGTTGCTGCCATGTCCAATCACTTGAAGTTCAAGCTCTATGTTATGGAGCTGGGCAACATTCGCTCTGATTATGAGCTGCGGCATGCCCTGCTCTCGATCCAGAACAAATCGATCGTCGTTTTCGAGGATATCGACTGCTGCCCTGAACTCCATGCCAGATCGGAATTGAATGGCGACGATGAATCAACTCATCAGAATGGCCGCACCAATGATGGTAGTCATCTCAAGCTTAAGAACCTTGCAGCCAAGGTAATGAAGCTCAAATCTTTTCTACTTCAGTTGCATTACAGATTATAACTAGTAATTTGTGGAGTTTTTCTAGTTCACGCTCTCCACTATGTTGAATTGTAAATATTTATTTTTTATTAGTTTAATAGTTGTAAAATGAGGTTGAAATTGTAAAATATTTAAATTTTATTTTTTTTTATTGGCCACGTCACTCATTTAACGGTCAACTACAATAGTTGACTGCCACATCAGCAAAAACTAACGGAGACTAATGGAGAGTGACCAAACTTGAACTATTGAACTAATCTTAGTGACCATGAATGGAATTAAATATTTGCAGTGACCAAACATGAACGGTTTTTGTAAACCCAGTGACCATCCTTACAATTAACCCAAATAAATTTGTATCATATTGTATTGAAGTGTACCATAGTGGTATGAATATATCTGTGTACAATGGTTGTATACCTGATAATATAAATATATTAATCACATTTCACCATCGTTTATCATCACTTACCACTATGTACTAGGAGGTATATTTGGTTTTGAATTTTTTTTTAATAATTTGTACAAATCGAGTAAAAAAATAGAAGAAACCTTTTAATCTCACTCTTTAGATCTTATCTCATCAAAATAAGAGCAAGATCTAGATAAAGATTATATACCCGAATCTCACCTTACAAAGCTTCTCTTGGTTTAGCTTTATGTTTACTTATCCTGGCTCAAGTTTTGCCTAGCTTTGTTGTCAATAAGAAGCAAATCCTACCAAAAGTAAGCAAAATACAAGAACAAATATATTCAAGAACCGAACCCCTTCACTAGGCCACCACTTAAATGAAGTAGAGTGAGAAAGGAAGAAAGAAAAGGCTTAGCTTGTGCGGGTGGCAATTTATTATACAATCCACCAATCCAATCCATCTACTTAAATATTCATTTAATCCAATTCATTTAAATTCAATCTATTTGATCGAATCCAATAAGAGTGATATATTCATGGCTTGGATTCATAGATTATTAGCAAATTATAATTTAGTACCTATATTTTTATATTTAGCAATTTGGTACCTAAGATTTATCTTTTTATATTATAAGTGTCATTGGAAAATTATATTTTGATAACTAATTTTTTTATTTATGACATTCTAGTACCTAAAATTTTCAAAATTAACATATTAGTCCAAAACTTGAATGTTATTTGAATACATGAACTAATTTATGGTTCATGAATCGAATCCATTTGCCACCTCTAACTTCAATAGATAGAACACCCCTCCACCACTCCGACACACCTATAACTTAATACACATTTGAGAAACTCTCCTCAACCGAGTCGCAGCTTTTGACACAAAATGTAGGCTAAAGGAGTGTGATAAGATTCTGACACAAAATGCATAAAGACAAAAAAGCATAATGACCGAAAGCATACGGAGGGCGCAGCAAATGAGGTCATGCGCCTCGAACCTCTGAACGTCGTGTCAGGTGGTCGAGGTGCCCGGCAATGTGAAAGTGCAGTGCATTTAATGTAGGGATAACGTGAGGCGGATTCGGGGGCAATGGTCGGCGAGGCTTCGGGTATAAATAAGAGAGTTGGTGAACCTCATCTACTCAGGTTGGAACTTCCCTTTCTAAACTTTTATTTGAGCGTTGGAGTGCTAACGGACCACCCAGATCCGCTAGGCCTTGTGTGCAGGATGTTAGGTGCTCCGTGCCCAAAGAAGAAGGAAAGAAGGCGCCACGCCGCAAAGGGAAGAGGAAGAAGGACAACCAGGCTTGGGAGGAAAGGAACTTGGCTCAAACACCATTTATATACAATTTCATAGCCATAACTTCTCGTTGATCCAAGGGATCAAGTTTCCACCTCGATGGAACAAAGGGCTTCCCAAAAGAAGACGTTTAATAAAATATCAGTGCAATCTCCTTGTTCATACAACAAAGTTGCACAAAACAGGGGAAGATGTAGGTTACAGATCTTTATCTAGCCCTAGAAATCAATGCTCTTGTTACACTGTGAATAAGCACACTTTTTCATCTCTACCTGAAGACTTTGCATTAAACATTCGCTCTTCCAGCCAGCCGCTCCGTGCCCTAATTAGCAAGAACTATCTCATCGTGTCGATAAAACAATACACAGTGCACAAGGATTCAAAAAGCTCAAATTTGTTATTCGTGTCGGGTAGTAGAACATTAACAGTGGTTCAATTCGCATGTCTCCCTCCTCAGAACTTGAAGTCTTTCTTTTTCGATTTTCCTTCCTTGTCCTGCATTTTGCGCTTCCTTTTCTTTTCATTCTGCACCAACAGGAATTGAATTTCGCAGTCATTTCTCTGTCTAGTGCCAGCTAACGAGTTTCAAACAGCTCTACTAGGTGAAATGAGCGAATAATATGGAAACAAACCTCTGCAACCATGTCACTGAAGTCCTCTTTTTGACTCCGCAATTTCTCCTCTTCCCTGGCTTCCTCGTACCTGAAAATCCAATCAACCCACCCTTGTAAACTAATGCATTAAACCCCAGTGACGAGGATCATACAGTATCGAAATCACAAAAATGACATCTTACTTGGCAGATAGAACATTGTCCATGACTTCCAACTCTTCAGGCTGCAAACTAACCTCCACTCTGTCAGTAGCCTTGTTTCCCCTAATCAGATCCACCTGTGAGGAAAAAAAAAAGTTAACTGAAAACTTGAAGACCAATAATCTTAACGGCTGGTAAATTGATTAATTTTTAGCGATTTTTGAGTTTATAGATTTCAAAATAATGTGTTTTTTGGAAATAACACTGGAAACCATTGCTTGGTCCACTGATTTTTGTAAAAAATTGGGTACGTGGATTTTAAGTTGGCCCAGAATTAAATAGGGGCAGTATTTGAGTGCCATAATTTTTGAATAATTTCCTCTTGATGTTGAGGATAACATGGTAAAATGGATAGATAGTGCAATCATTTTTTTTGGTGAGCCACACAATTAATTTAAAACAATTCATTGACTCGTGGATTTCGGGCACAATCCATCCGGTAATAAAATTCTCACCCTTTTAGCAGCGTTCTTATCATGGGTAGTACCGCTAGGAATTGCATACCTGCAGCCATATCCAAATACGAGACTCAGAAATCACCCAGGACTATGCAGTTTTCAAATTAGGGTTACAGAGAGGAAACAAACAAAAGCATACGTATGAGTTGTGCCAAGTAACGTTCCAGCAGCAATACTCTCTTCCTTTTGTTCGAGAACCTGTCGACAAAGGAGCACATGAAACAGCCATGTTAGGATCATAAGTAGCAAAAGCTCTGTTAACTATTGAGCTGGCTGGTGCCTGTCATTGGTGCCTTCAGTTAATCTAAAAGCCAACTCCACCTTCGAAATCAAATTTAAAATTAAAGTGCCACTCTACCTTTGAAATTCTACATTCAAATCCTACCCCTTTCTCCTCTATAAATTCGCAGAAGTCTGTAAGATCATTTTAGCCATTTCATGCAACTCACATATTTTACTAATTTCTACCATCAACCCTACAAGAATCAACAGGAGTACAAGAATAAATGATCAATTCACATATGACATACCTCACTTATTCCAATAATGTTTCACACTTCTACTTGTACTATTCCTACTGTAGGAAACTTCAGTACTAGACCTCCTACCGGTTGAAACCAGCAATACCATTATGTTAATTTCAAGTTATCAAGTAAAACTATACTTACTTGGTAGAGCGGCCTATCAGGTTCCTTTCTCTGCTGTTTACGGAGGTCAATAACATCAGGTGTTTCAACACCAGTTGGTGTACTGTATGAAAACAATTGAAGGATTAATATATAAACCCAAATGACCATACTTAATAGGACCAAATAGAGGGCCTAACTGAAAAAAGGTAAAAAACAAATTGTAACTTGATACCTTGAAAGACTGTCAACAGACTCAATGCCATCCTCAAGTTCCTCTTCTTCCATCTCTTCTTCTTCTTCCTCCTCCTCCTCCTCTTCTTCCTCTTCCTCCAAATCACCCCAATGCTTACTCTTATCAACCGGCTCTTCCTAATAATTATTGCGCAAATATCAGCAAGTCCATGAATACATACTTTCAAGGTAATTACCAAGCCCTCGACTACACAGAGTAGCATAACCAGAATAAGAAAATTACCTCGTAGTTAGGCTGTTCTTGTTGCTGAACCCCAAAAACATCTCCATACAAAGGCCGCCCATACTATAAAGAAACACAAAAAGTAAATCAGTTATCACTAGGGAAATGAGACCAGTAAGTAACTTCCTATGCAGTACTAGTCCAATGTTGCAGGCTACGACATTAATAACTCACCTCATCAACTGGAGGCTTGCCCCAGCCACCGGGATGATAGCCAAAGCTAGCTCCTGGAGGGATTGGTGCATTCAGTCCAGGGATCTTCAAATGCGGGTATGATGGCGGAGGACCATATCTCTGCAGAAACAAGATCAATAATCACATAGTAAGAACAAGGATGAGGTAAAATTACACTTAAATGATAAATATCCAAAAGATTATACCTGCATATTGATAAGCCATGGTGGAGGGGCACCTTCAGGCATACCAAGAGCTTCTTTTAGTTCTTGCGAAAGAGACCCTGGCTTCATCTCCCTCAGTTTCACCTATAAGGGTAGACAAATATATGAAGCAGACCATACCAGTAAAACTATATACTTTCAAGTCTATGATGATGAACAAACTGGAGAAAAAAATGCCACAAATTTGAAGAATTGAGACTGAAGCAATAATGAGCATGAAAACCCAAGAAATGATGAGTTTGTACCTCGAATTCCTTCCCTTCGTGGTACAAGTCACCGTGACTAGTTAATTTTGGTTTTGTTTGGAACTTGAAAAAGGCATCATGGAGAACCTGCAAAAGAAGTCATTGGCACAGAGCAGCAATAAATACAAAGCAAAGATGACACCAGAAAAAAAGAAAAAACAACATTGCCAGATAACGAAACCTGATAATCAATGTCCATCTTCCCCATCTTAGGCTGCATTCGCTCTCGTTGCTTCTGCTTCAACTTCTTACCATCCTCTTTCTCAATATATGCCTGCTCAATTGAAGAAAGCAGTAATGATTTTTGTCCAAAGTTAATATTGAATGACGAAATCCATATTCATACATTACAAATCATTCCTATAACAGACAATACAAGAAAGAACCTACCACGCGTCGCGCACTTTCCCATTCTAAAGGGTGGTAAGAAAGATCAAGTAAGAATACATCATGACAAAGAAAGACATCAAGAGGATGTTCCATAACAATAAATTCAGCCAACATCACCAAACCATAAACATCCAGATCATCTTACACTATGTGAAAAGGCAAACCGTATTTGGTTGACGTCAACCAGTAAGCTTTTAGGACCTCGTAAAGGCATCATCACTTGACTACGGGATAATAAATTGGAGACATAGCAGAAAATTATTACAAACACCCAGCTGGAAGTTAAAGCAGTCAAAAGTTAACACTTATCAACAATAAACAAGTACAAAATTTGCGAACACAAAATTTACCTGACGAATTTTTTCAATTCCTGTTGCAGCAATGAAATCAGGGAGCTGGAATGGCTGCTTCTCAATACCACGCTTACCCTGCAAAAACGAAAATCGAACCGGATAAGGTACCAGCAAGGTAGTAACTACGCAGATTACCCTAGACCATTTAGTTACTTATCCAGTAACTTTGGTTCAAAACCAAATGATCAGGAAAAAGGTTCAGAAGAATGTGGGACCCAGCACTAAGCATAGAAGAGGCATCTGTAAATTCAAAGTTCAAAGTAGATGAATTAGCAATGACATGGTGAAAAATGTGCACTCCAGTTGACACTAGGACAAGTTTAAGGCTTCCAAACAAGAACCTCCTCCACCCCCAATCGAACCAGCAATTATCATATTGACACCTACATCGCCAACCGAACACAATAGAAAATATTCAAGGACAGTTAATTATAGGGGACTCTGTGGCAAACACATACAAGTTCAGGCTCCAGCAGTGTTGCCGCTCCCCTGCAAGAACCACATATATCCATATAAGAGAAACCTTATCGTTGTTATCTCCCCTCACCCTATCCCTAAACTCTCATGGTGCACCAATATCCATCAACAATGCATATTTCATACATAATTAAGCAACAACTTCCTAACCTGAAGATACTTCCGTTTCTGACACCAGTGCCTTGGTACCGGAACAGTATTTCTGTATGCCTTCAAGAATACAAGCAACTTTGGATCTGATGCAGTAGCATCCCACACCTTGTAAATGAAAGGAAACCAACATCAGCCTACACAATTCAACATCTTTTTAAGAAAGGGGAGCAGATAGAATAGATAACTACCTCAACCACATCAGGTCTTGAGCAAATCTGTTTCAGTTCTGCAATTTTCATTCTTCGCAAAAGCTGCCAATAACACCATTAATCAGTTAGCAAAAACCTAAAAAATGCTTGGCTAAAAAAAAACAAGTAATGCTCGTAGGGTAAAACAAAACAAACCAAAGGAAGCATCATTCCTGCTCATACCTTTTTCCTCTTGTTTGACAAGCCACCCTTATCCTTCTGCTGGTTATCTTGCCCCCCCTCTTCAGAATCAGAATCTGAGTCAGCCTTCTTCTTAGGCTCAACAATTTGTGCCGCTTCATCTTTCTTATCAGTATCCTGTATCCGGAGCAAACAGTATAAATGACTTGAAAATTGACAAGAAACTGGAATATTATCTAACTGCATACCTCAGCAGCCGTGCCCTCGAGAAAACTAAATTTCTCAAAGATCTTTCTGAATTCATCATCAACACCATCTTCCAACTCAGCCTTCTCGGGAACATATTCCACTACAACTTGCTCAAAACCCTACCACCCCAAAAAAGGAAAGATAAGCAGAGTGAGTATCGAAATGAAGCAGGAAAAAGACTAATCGTGCAAGCTAGTAAACAGCAATTCTCCACTCAGAAACTAGAACTACACACTACATAAATTTTGAAACGAAGGAATTAGCAAAAGCGAAACCCTATAAGTCTTCAAGTGAAACAAACACGGGGGCCTACCTTCTGAGGATTATCGTTCTCCTTCGCCTCGTCGGCATCGCTATCGTCGCCATTGGCTGCTGCTAAAGCATCAGGAGCATGGGAAACAGCTTTGTTCTTCTTCTGCTTGCGCCTCCGCCGGCGACGCTCGCTCTCTCTCGCCTTCTTGCCGGAGCTAGGGTTTGCGGCACTCGGATCTCCATTGGCGACCACGTTAGTATTTGAGGAGGCAACACCACTGCCACCGCCGTTGGACACAGCGCCATTCTGGTACGGCAGCGTCTCCGCCGTCATGGCTGAGGTGCCGTTTTGTTTTTCTAATCAAATCGGAGATGGAATTCGATCGGTACACAGGCTTCTGAGAGTGAGTTGAATGAGCGTCGACGGTAGAACGGCTAACGGGAGGGAACCGCAAAATTCTCGTCTGATCGGTTTATGTATCGTAGAAACCGGCACACGTTTTGCTCATCTACCACGTGCGAGAGAGAAGGTTGTGAATAAATATCAATCTGGTCACCATACTTACGCATGAAAGTGGATATGTATCTCGACTCGGGGATAGGCCGTGCTTGGGCCGGCATGGCATGGGTGTGGGTCAAGTCCATTTAACCTGGGTCGTACTTGGTAGTTGGTATGAGCCGTCATTTTTCTTTTAGTGTTATGTTAGTTTCTTTTTTAATTATAAATAAATTTTGACCTATCTACAAACTACAGTCTAATGGTTGCATCGTATTTATATTTATGTTTAATGAAAAAGAATAAAATAAATTTGAAAATGAAAAAGAATAAAATTATTAGGTAGGGAATGAAAGTATTAGTTGGAAAGGTTTAAGAAAAGTAACAAATATAGGTTAAGAAAATTGAAAGTATATGCTAAAATTAAGAGATAAAATCCGGCCATGGATGCAAATAAGAAATGGTGAGAGCTATTGGGGGGCAAACAAAATGTTAGTTTATTCAGTGCGTACGGTGTGGGAAACTTTGAGAAGTAAACAGTTTGCTGGTATAAGCTTGTTTGGAGTAAGCTTTGCCCTCCTCGCTACAGCATGATTGTCTGGTTAGTACTAAAGAATGCCATTACACAAAGGGACAAACTGCTGAGCTGGGGCAAAGTAACTGATGCATCATGTCCATTGTGTGCCTCCTCAGTGGAAACTAGGGAGCATCTACTCCTCCAATGGCCGTTCTCGAAACGCCTTGCTTTGCTCATGAGATGCAGGCTTCTCAATCCAGGTAATTGGGATGCCATGCTTTTGAATGCTAGTTCCGCTACTCGATCTGCAGGCAGGGCGAGGTGGCATGGTGTCGTCTGAAGTATGCTGCTTTCTTCTATCTGGAGAGAACGTTGTGGAGTTGTTCATGGTGAGTCCAGGCGAGATCCTATGAAGGTAGCGGAGGCTCTGCAGGCTTAGTTGCAGTTCATGATAGTTGGAAATGCCTCATTGCAGGCAGACCTCGTGAACTTGGGGTACCTTTGAATGTTTTGGGGGGGTATTTTACATGTAATTAGTTGAGGTGAGATGAGGTTGTTTCTACGCAGAAGCTACCATAGCTTTTGCTTCGTTGTATTGGTTTTCTATTTACGTCAATAAAGAAACTAATTCAACGGGAAAAAAAGAAAAAAATTTGAAAGTATAGCAGGAGTGATTTGACATTAACATGTTTTTTAAAAAATTTAAGTCTTTTTATTCAACCCTAATCAATCAAGACGACTTGGAGCTCGATGGTGTGATGGGAAATTTCATTCGCACGGAGATAGTTGGGTGCGATTCTTCGTCTGAGGGGGATCATGAGATTAATCACTCTTTTATGGCGAATCTAGAAGTATAGAAACTGGGTTGTATTTGATTTCATCTAGTATGGTTCCACAGTATTACTTCACGAATATCACGAATAAGTGAATGAGTGGTTGGCCTTGCCAATTCATCTGGTTCCTATTGTTTTGCATCCAGTAGGGCGAGATGCTATGAAAGAAAATGGGGGTAGTGCTTCATTTTCTTTACTTTGTTGATGGTGCGGTGTTGGCAGGTTCTCATTATGTTGGGGGACAAGTAGTGATATACATGGCGATAAGTGTGGTTTACGTGCAGGTTTTCCAGTATGCAAATTTAGTGGATCCTTTCTTAGTCGAATTGATGGCGCTACGAGATGCAATCCATTTGAGCTATACGAAGGATCTAACCGAGGTGGCATTCCATAGGGATGTGCAAGCTATCATCGACAAGATTAGGGGTTCATTTGCTCGTTGGATTTGAAAAATAATGGTTTTGGGGGGGAAACTTTGGGATTTATGATGAATTTATTATATTATTGATTTGGAGAGTCTATTGTTAGCATGATAGATTTGATGATATATTTATGATAGATTTGTTACATATGTCAATAGTCATTAATGATTTACAAATCACTACTCATTATTGAGATTTACAAGTGCGTTTGATTTATGAATTTGGATCCGTTTTAAAGAACAAAATGATATCTTTCTGATGGGATAAGAAAATTCCTACTCTATCTATTTATTATTGTACTATTCTCTTCTCTTCCATTAATTGAAGAAAGAAAATAAAACAAGTATAAAAATAAGTAATAAACCTAATAGAAGCTGGTATAATTCAATTCAACAATTTTCTCGTTCAGGTTTGATTGTGTCATAGTTCTATTACTAATTGTGATTAGGGTTAGGTTTATTGTTGAGCGAACTACATCGCTGATATCGACCCCAAAAGAAAATGTAGGTACATCTAATTCATGAACAACCAACCAACGCACTGTAAAAATTGGATAAATTCGATATGTGATAATTGGAGCCTCCTTATGCGATGATGTCTATCTAGCAGACCTTCTGCCAAATCTATAGACCTCATGGATTCGATACCCATTAACAAACAATATACTTGTATTAAACCATCAAACTTGTGATTTGGGTACCAAATCTGTGATACAAATGCAACAAGCAAACGACCCCAAGGGGGCAAGGAGGTGCAAGATGCGCGAGGTAGAGTGATTTCGGAAGAAATTAATCGGCTTCGACAACATTCTCAGAGGAATTTATAGACAAAAAATCGGGCGTCTCATTTGGTGGCCAAAAAGATAATTTCTTTGCCTCCAACAGGTGTTGGTAGTTTTGATTTATGACAATGTTTTATTTGTGGTCTGTAAACTCTGACATCTTTGATTTCTTTATAATACAAGCGAGCTATTTACAAAAAAGAAAAAAAAGGATTAGAATTTAAAACTCTTTCATAAAAAAAAAACTCAAAGCTCGAATTCATAAGTGTTCAATATAATAAGTTTCTTTTTCAGATTAATCGAAGGTAAGTGTAACCTCTCGAATTTTTTCCGACAAAGATATTGTCCACTTTGGGTCTAAACTCGCATGGTGTTTTCCTTGGGGGTGTATATCAAGGTGTCTTCTCGAAAGGTCATCCATTCTTATTTCCTTCATAACGAGCATGTTTAATTTCAGAGTTCTTAGAATAACTCTTCAATTTCACCCCAAAATGTGTATTGTCGGTTAATGTCTGTTTTTTACTTTTGAATCATGAATCTCTCTTGTGCTTTGTCGATGTGGGATTTGCCTAACGTGTTGCATACACCCCCTCTCAGGGACTTAGCGTCCTCGTTGAGGTTTGCCCACCATCACCAAAATGGGATGCAGAGAGGCTCTGATAGCAGTTGCATCATCCCAAACCTTTTTCCAACCAATATATTGTCCGCTTTGCACCGATACTCGCACAATTTTTGCCTTGGGTGCATATCAAGGTGACTTTTCAAGAGATTGTCCATCAAGTGAGCACGTTTAACTTTGAAGTTCTTACTAGTACTCTTTTTTATTTTGTTTCAAAAAGTGTTTTGTCAGTAAAAGTGATTTATTACTTATAAATCATAAATCTCTCTGATATTTTATCGATGTGCTAACGTGTTAGCGGATAGTTCTCTTTCATTATTATTACTAGCGTGGAGCCCCGGCCACTTGGCCGGAGGAAGGTGATGTATGAATTTTGAGAATGTAATAGGGTGTATAGCTTATTGTTGCATAGTTTTTTTTAACACGTGACAAAGATAGTGAATTTTAGTAGGACATAGGCATATGGATGATGCAACGAATAAAAAATCAGCCTTATTAACCAAGTTCGAGTACTTGTTACCTTGTCAAACAATATTATTTCTGGTAATATGATGAGGTGGAGTAAGTTTCATACAAACCTAATTCCAGAAAATCTAATAAAAAATCGCCTATCCCACCGGTCTTCGGAAAATGAGCATCTCATAATCATTGCTAGCTCTCGCCTCTCGGCCCGTTGGCCGATTAATTTTCTTGATAAAAATTTCATCTTGTCTTCAAAGTTATTAATCCGAATGGAACAATCCATTCATCAATTCACGGAAAGGGTTAAATGGTTAACCTAGGATCCAACTGGATTAGCCTAGTTTTTCTAATTTGAAACATATATTATGCTATTATTTTGTATCTTAGTGGCTAAAATATAATATATTTTAAAATTATTAAATGGTTTAACCTTGACCAACTAGATTAGTCCAATTTTATCATTTCAAATATATATTTTGTAATTTTGATATCATAATGATTAAATTATAGTGTATTTTATAGGGAATCGTTAGGTATTTGTTAGTAAAAAAACTAAACAGAAAGGTCCATTTGGTTATTTTTAACATTAAAATGATCCAAAACTTTTCTAGTTTCATTTCGAATTTTCATGGTTTTGTTCGTGCAAATGATGAATTGCGGTCTTCTCTTTTCTTTCACAATTTTTTATTTTCAAATAGAAAGTCTGAAAGTAAAGAATAATTGAAGTTTGGCATGAGGTGGGTCAAACAGATCGAATGGCCCGTTTGATAAAGCCTAATTTATAATCACATGGTTCCCTGACACCTGATTAAAATCTCAATCCAAACCAGCTCGGCAGCTGAGTCCGTGTTCACCACCATTTTTTAGTAATATACTTTTCAAAAAAAATTATCATATTTTATGTATGACTTCTATGCACTTTAAACTCGACTCAATGTTTTTTTATCCTTCCACCTCAAAGATAATTAATAAAAAACCAAGTAGTAACAAATATGTAACTCATGCACTCTAATATAATATAACATCTATAAACCATATACATGAAAACTCTATGTCCTAAAATTTTTTCAGAACCAGTTTAACAGTCGAGTCAATATAGGCTTTACAACCATACTAATATGCGACACTTCTGCTATTAAAATCGACTCAGTGTCCTAAAATCAACTTTTATTTTGCAATTTTTATTTTTTTATTTCCCCATCTGCTTTCCCCTTCCGACAGACTAAATCGTAACTCCCAAACTCCAATCTTACTAGAGCATTTCACATCTTTCTTGAGCTAGAGCTTCTGAGCGCTTCTATGAATCAATCACTCAAGTGTATGTCCTTCTAAAGCCAGCTCAACATATGAATCCATCCATCCTCCTAACCCACGCAGCTTCTCAATTTTTCCACTAACAGAAAATTTTAGCCCCCTTGAAATTTCAGATTCGTAGACTCCGCTCCACCGCCGTCGAACTTCAATATCATTGTGGTTGAATGACAGAAATAAAAACCCAAACGTCAACGGTAACCCCAAAATTGTCAACTGGATGAAAATGACACCAAACATACATCAAACTATGAGTCCTCGCCTCATTTTCTGCTTACACACAATGCATTAGTCGCCGGGTCATTAATAGCAATATAAGTGTCTTTCATTGACCATATCTCAACCTTAGTTTCTCTTTTCTTTCAGATATCTCCTTCACTCTACACATTGAGTTTATAGACAGAGTTATGCAACCATAACAAAAAAATGAAATAGTTATTTAATCTTAAATTTGCGAAATAGTGATGTAAAAGCAAAGTTAATGAAACGAAAAGCTCGGGATGATACACGCGCACACATACACATGATACGCAACCGCAGCCCAGCAGCAGTTATCGCCATTCAGCTCGGATTCCTCGGCCCAACAAGCGTTACCGCGAGTACGAGGAGTAGCCCAGCTCGTCCACCGCAAGCTTGCCGTTGTTTGTTAGTCGGTTAGGTGTTGAACGAGTCAATAGGATTCGTTGTTGAGTCTTTTTGAATTCAATAATCTGTTCCACCTTAAGTGGAGTAGGAGTAGCATCTGTACGTGGAAGTAGTTCCACTTTTCCTTTCATTCTCTTAGTATATTTAGGTTGAGAGTCAAGAAATAAAAGGGAAGCATTTTTACAAGTAAAAGAAGCCTCTGGTTGTTCTAGCCAAGAAAGTAGAACTCTGGCCCACTCCTGCCAAGAAAAGGGAGAATTATCTCGATACAACTTTTCACCGGATCAACACACATATAGAAACACAACGCAAATCAAACATATAAGATACGTGGACATTATACAAAGGAAGGTCAACATGTATTCAATTATTTGAGAGTGGTGCGCTGAGTAGGATTCAAAGATGTTCGCGGCCCGACCACGGCCAGTGGCGGAGCCGACCCCACCGATCCGCAACCGACCTCCACCACCGCCAGGGGGAAGCGACTTCCGTATGACGAGATGCACCGCCGACGTCAAGCCGGCCTTTGTTTTAACTGCGATGAAAAATTTACACCCACCCATCGCTGTGCCAGGCCTCGACTTATGATGTTGCTGGATGAAGAAGACGAAGAAGTCTTGGACTCCGCCGAGGTCTCTTTCCACGCCATCACGGGCCAGACCGGGGGACGAACTATGAGAGTTTGGGCTCAGGTGGGCCGAACTAAATTGGTGGCCCTCATTGATAGTGGTTCGACCCACAATTTCATCAGCACTAAGGCCGCCGATGCGCTTCAGCTGCCGGGGTCTCCCATCGCGGTGTTTGACGTTAAAATTGCAAATGGAGCGCCCATGAGGTGCAGCGGGAAGCATGAGGGAGTGGTACTCGATATTCAGGGAAGCCATTTCCCCGTCACCCTATTTGCCCTACCCCTCACAGGCTTTGACATCGTCCTCGGGATCAAGTGGTTGGAAACTCTCGGCACCATCCACAGCAACTGGAAGATGCTGACGATGGAGTTCGAGTGGGACGGACAGCAACGCCGGATCACCGGTCTAACCGGTGTTCCCACGACTGCGGCCGACATTCGCGGGCTCACAAGGGAAGAACCAGGCCTCCGCGCGATCTGTTTCCCCCATCGGCTGATGATCCCCTTCGCCCAGTACCCAAAGATTTGCACGATCTTCTTCGTGAGTTTGGAGATCTTTTTGACGACCCCAAGATGTTGCCGCCGCGCCGTACCGTGGATCACCGCATTGAGTTGAAGGAGGGAACAGAGGCGGTGAACGTACGGCCATACCGCTATGCCTATTACCAGAAAGCGGAAATTGAAGCCCAAGTCTAGCAAATGCTCGCCGCAGGCCTCAACCAGCCCAGCACAAGCCCATTTTCATCACCCGTTCTCCTGGTCAAGAAGAAAGACGGTTCGTGGCAGTTTTGTACCGACTACCGGGCTCTAAATGCAGCGACTGTCAAGGATCGCTTTCCCATTCCCACCGTTGATGACATGCTCGACGAACTCCACGGTGCAGCCTATTTCACCAAACTGGATCTACGCGCCGGCTACCATCAGGTTCGCATGCACCCTTCCGATGTGCCCAAAACTGCTTTTCGCACTCACAACGGCCACTATGAATATCTGGTCATGCCTTTCGGCCTTTGCAACGCACCGTCCACGTTCCAAGCCATCATGAACGATATTTTTCGGTCGGTTTTGCGCAAGTTTGTCTTGGTTTTCTTCGATGATATTTTAATCTACAGCCCGGATCGGCAGAGTCACTTGGAGCACGTCCGGATAGCCCTCGAAATCCTTCGGCAACATCACTTCTTCATCAAATTTAGCAAGTGCGCGTTTGGTCTTCAGGAGATCGAGTATCTAGGCCATATAATCATGGCGGAAGGCGTCAAGGTGGATCCTCGAAAAATCCAGGCCATGAGTGACTGGCCGACGCCCACGTCCCCCACCGAGCTCCGCGGGTTCTTGGGCCTCACCGGGTACTACCGCAAATTCGTGAAGGGTTATGGCTTGATTGCTCATCCATTGACCAACCTCCTCAAGAAAGGCCAGTTCGACTGGACCGCCGAGGCTGCCGCAGCATTTCAAGCGCTCAAAACGGCCATGACCACGACTCCGGTGTTGGCGATGCCCAACTTTGACACACCCTTCGTCATCGAAACGGACACGTCGGGCTCGGGACTTGGGGCCATCCTAATGCAATCGGATGGGCCCGTTGCTTTCATGAGCCGGGCCTTAGGGAAGGCCAAGCAGGCCCTCTCCACCTACGCCAAAGAAATGCTGGCGATCGTCACCGCAATCCAAACATGGCGGCCGTATATCTTGGGCCGAAAATTTGTGATCCGCACGGATCAAAAGAGCCTGAAACACCTGCTCAACCAATGAATTACCACGCCAGAGCAGCAACAATGGGTCTCCAAGCTATTGGGCTATGACTATGAAATAGTCTACAAGCCCGGAAAGGAAAACCAGGCCGCCGATTCCCTAAGCCGTCGCCCTCCTGTTGCGGAGCTGTTAGCGGTTTCCATCCCTCACACGTCTCTTTGGGAGTCCATCAAGTCGACGTCACTCTCACATCCTTATATGCAGCGAGTTTTGGCGAAGGCAAAGTCTCCCTCCCCAGGTCCTTACACGATTCGCAACGACATGGCTTGTTACCGCCGTCGCATCATCATCCCTCCCGGATCGCCGCACGTCCGCCAGCTGCTCGAGGAGTTCCACTCGACCCCTGTCGGCGGTCACTCCGGCATCACCGCCACCTACCGGCGGCTCTCCTCCCAATTTTTCTGGCCCGGCATGCTCCGCGACGTGCGCTCATTTGTCAACGCGCCAAGGCCATGCACTTATCCCCCGCCGACCTCCTCCAACCGCTGCCAATTCCTCAGGAGGTTTGGGAGGATATATCTCTTGATTTTGTCGACGGGTTGCCAAGTTCAGGGGGTAAGATAGTGATTTTGGTGGTCGTTGATCGCCTAACCAAATACGCTCACTTCCTCCCCCTCTCGCATCCGTACACGGTGCGCTCGGTGGCCGACAACTTCATCGCCGACATCGTTCGTCTCCATGGCTTACCGAGATCCATCGTGAGTGATCGCGATGCGGTGTTTATTAGCCACTTTTGGCAGGAGCTGCATCGACAATCCGGCACTACTCTCAGCATGTCTTCTTCCTACCATCCCCAGACTGACGGCCAAACAGGGGTCGTGAACCACTGCGTCGAACAATATCTCTGCTGTTTCACCCATCAGCAGCCGAAGAGGTGGCTTGCGTCACTCCCCTGGGCCGAGTTCTGGTACAATACTTCTTTCCACAGTTCTGCTGGTATGTCCCCCTTTCAGGCTTTGTATGGTCGTCTCCCTCCTGCTATTCCATCCTATCGTCCAGGAACCACCATGGTGCATGAAGTTGATCGTGCCCTCCTCGATCGGAATGACGTCCTTGATGAGTTGAAAACAAACCTTGCTGCTGCCCAGCATCGCATGAAGCAAAATGCGGATGCAAATCGCTGTGAGGTTCTTTTTGCTGTGGGCGATTGGGTTTACTTGAAGCTGCACCCATACCGCCAACACACGGTCTTCCGTCGCGCATCCCAAAAGCTCTCTTGTCGTTACTATGGGCCTTACATGATCACCGAACGAGTTGGTTCTGTTGCTTATCGTCTCGGCCTTCCTGCCGGCAGCCGGGTACATCCTGTCTTCCATGTCTCGCTACTCCGCCGCTGCCTCAGCCCTCCCCCAGCTGCGCCGCCTGCCGCTCCTCCCATCGGCGATGACGGGTCTCTTCTCCTGCACCAGGAGGCCATTCTCGACACCCGCTGGACCAAGCGCGGTTCCTGTTTTGTCGAAGAGCTACTAATCAAATGGCAAGCCTTGCCCGCTGATGACGCCACGTGGGAGCTCACTTCCGAGTTCCATGACCGCTTCATTCAGCTCGGCCTTGAGGACAATGCCGTTGCTTCAGGGGGTGGTAATGATACGCAACCGCAGCCCAGCAACAGTTATCGCCATTTAGCTCGGATTCCTCGGCCCAACAAGCGTTACCGCGAGTACGAGGAGTAGCCCAGCTCGTCCACCGCAAGCTTGCCATTTTTTGTTAGTCTGTTAGGTGTTGAACGAGTCAATAGGATTCGTTGTTGAGTCTTTTTGAATTCAATAATCTGTTCCACCTTAAGTGGAGTAGGAGTAGCATCTGTACGTGGAAGTAGTTCCACTTTTCCTTTCATTCTCTTAGTATTTAGGTTGAGAGTCAAGAAATAAAAGGGAAGCATTTTTACAAGTAAAAGAATCCTCTGGTTGTTCTAGCCAAGAAAGTAGAACTCTGGCACACTCCTGCCAAGAAAAGGGAGAATTATCTCGATACAACTTTTCACCGGATCAACGCACATATAAAAACACAACGCAAATCAAACATATAAGATACGTGGACATTATACAAAGGAAGGTCAACATGTATTCAATTATTTGAGAGTGGTGCGCTGAGTAGGATTCAAAGATGTTAGATAGATTGTAGTTAACCATTCACATAACTCAGTAGAACCCTCAATATAACTTTGAGTGAGTGGACTATGAAGTTGAAATAACCAAATTGAACACTGGTACCTAAACAGAGACATACATTATTTTTGAAAGAGGGATGCCTCAAATATCATGCTCACTGTATAACTGAAACTTCTACGTACCGTATGTTCTTTGAGGATTCGAAGGGCCTTAACTGTGACCAACACCACCGCTGCAACAGTTTCATCGACGTCCTTCGAAAAACCGTTGTTGGGCAGGCAACGCAGGCCTGCAGATTCGGCATCTGCTGCCGCAACCCCACAGAGTCGCTACTGCCCCACTCTTTGATTATGCCCTCCACAGAACCGGTTTGGGCCACCTCTCAATCTCATTGCTTCATCAGCTAGTAATTTAAGGCTTACATTATTGATCATAAGAAAAACCAAACATGATGATAGCTTAGGAAAATTGTAAGAAGTACAACCTTCATGACCGATCTTCTATAGAAACCACTTGTTGCCATTAAATGATAAGAAATCATGGGAAAAGATAAATAGAGTAATCGAAGCATGAAGAATAGTCAAGTATTAAGGACGTAATGTAATAAAAAAACAAAGTGAATGTTTCCTTTGGATTATATATACTCAAAAGCACCTTAACTCTAAAGTCCCCAGGTCAAGCTTACCAATTTCATTAGTTTTAACCACTAATCACCAATCTACAGCACCACTCAAGCATGGACAAAACCAACACAATTTCAAAATTTATCCAAACCTGGATCATCAAAACTTAAAGTCACGACTACAGTAACCAATCAAGTATGCTAAGAGGAAAAGAAAAGTTATTTACGAAGCTCCTTATATCTAGTCCAGTCACTTTTCTCCCACCACTTCCAAGAAAGATCAAGAAACCCAATTAAAAGCAATCCCCACCTAGAATGATACTTACTCTCATTGTACAATGGATTGTAAATATGATTATAAACAATTGGAAGAACACAAATCCAACTAATGCAGCATACTCTAGGTGAGCAATCACCCGAAGCATACTTTGCATTTGCAAGTCAAGCCAGCAGCTAGAACTCAAATTTCCAGATGAAGGAGTTGAGCTGCTACGAATGCCCCACCAAAGCTTTCATAACAACAAAATTTTCAGACCCTGTTCGCACAACCCGTGTTAGGAAAAATAGTCTATCATGAACCTAGAATCACAACCACAAAGAACTCATCTTAAGCCTACATGGTTTCGAAAATAGATTTATTACTGATTTCGGCGGTGAAGACGGAGAACAGAGAGTTCGATTACCTAACTAAGCTTAACCCTACATGGAGCCGAAAATAGATTTCTACCTGATTTCGGGGGTGAAGACGGAGGACAGAGAGTTCGATGCATATCAATGAATCGACACCAGGCAGTGCGATTGTCTGATCTCCATTACAGAGCGCGATTGGGAGAGGCTGTGAGAGAGTGCTGCTCGAATACTGTATGATTTCGGCTAGACTTGGCAATCGGGTCGGGTTGGGTAATTTCGGGTTGGAAATCTCGGGTTACGGATCTTCACGGGTCGGGTCATGTTGGGTTTGCTGATTCTGGGTCAAATATTGACCCAACCCATCGGGTTTCGGGTCGGGTTTCGTATCATTTCAGGTTATGAGCGTTCTCAGAAACAATATCAAATATGCTTCATAAATTTTTAAAGAACACAATTTTTAACATATGGGTGACAATAGTTTGCCTAGCACATGTTAATTAACAAATGCCCAACTCCTTCCATGCTAACGAAAAGAAATAAAAATTGCACAAATCGTGAAAAAACAATGACGAAAATAATACTAATAAAATAAACAAATGATGTTTGATTATCTTTACACTTCCAACTTGTCTTTCAAATCCATATGAATTTTTTTTAACATCTCACCAAAGTATGAGATATTTTATCATTTTGAGAGTGACATATACAATGAAACGGGTCTAGCGGGTCGACTCAAAAACCAACCCAACCGACCCAAAAACTACGGGTTAATCGGTTTCGGGTCATTCCGGTTTCGGGTTAAAAAAACCCTCAACCCATTCTCTATTTTTTGGGCGGGTTCGGGTTGGGTCAACGGGTCGGGTTCTCATTTGCCAGGTCTAATTTCGGCGGTGAAGACAATGACCGAGAGTTCGATTACCTTCAAAACTACAGTTCAATGAATCGACACCATGCTGTGAGAGAGCGCTGCTCGCCACTCGGATGCTGGCTGATTTCGGCGGTGAAGACGCTGGACGGAGAGAGCTCGGATGCTGGTTGATTTCGGCGGTGAAGACGCTTGATGGAGAGAGCGCTGCTCGGATTGACAAAAAAAATCAGCAGGCCTGTTGAACGTCACAATAGGAGCCGAGGCAATTTTTGCGTTTCCGAAACTACCCTTCCGAGAAACGCTATGGAGGTAGGGATTTTGAATTGGAGCTCGTGTTTTTTCCTTCAGCGTATTATATTATGTGTAGATTCAATGGTGGCCTAAACTTTTGTTGCACTCATGTGGTGAGTTTTTCAACCATTACTCCGCCAGATCGGCAGAGCTTTGATAAGTTAACAAAAAAAAAACCTGATACGCTGCGCACCAACAAACAATTCCCATTTCCTTCCATTAAAAAGAAAAAATATTTAAAAAATAAAAATGTGACATCAAATATTTAGTTAGGCTATAGGCATAGAGTCCGGATCTGGTGACTAAGGGGGGTCCTTAGTCACTTGACTAAGGCCCCCTCAGCCCTTGGATTGATCTAATGGTCCAGATAAAATGTTAAATTATTATTAAATGAAAAGGGTAGTTTTGGCATTATAAAAAATTCATTAATTTCTAATTTCAGTTTTGTTTTATTTATTTCTTTTTTTCCTTCCTCTCCAACCGTCTCCTCTTTTCCCGTCCAGAGAGAGAGAGAGAGAGATGGAGGAGAGATGCTCGATTCAACGGCGACGGTGGTGGAGGAGAGAGAAACACCCAGCGGCGGGTCTGTCGGAGAACGGCAGCGGCGGCAATGATGGATCAGAGAGAGGCGGCGACCTCGATTGAAAGATAGAGAGAGAGAGAGGCAGCAATGGCCGTTGTCGCAGAGGAGAGAGAGAGAGATCGTGGCGGAGGAGAGAGAGGCGATGGCGGAGAGAGAGAGAGGCGATGGCGGAGAGAGCTTCGACGATGATGGAGGAGAGAGAAGCGACGCGGTGATGGAGAGAGAGAGTCGGCGGCGGCGGCGACGGCAGCGGCAGCGGCGGCGGCGTGGAGAGACATCGTATCGTCATCTGAAGGAAGAACAATGATTTGTATAGTTTGTATGTTTTGTAACATTAGTTTGTATTGTTAGTATTTTTGTACAAAATGTCAGTATGGTTTGTATGTTTTTCTTTGACAGTTTGTATTCTTAGTATGTTTTTCTTTGACAGTTTGTATTCTTAGTATGTTTTTCTTTGACAGTTTGTAATAACAAACATTACAAACAATACAAAAGAAACCAACAAACATTACAAACATTACAAAATAACAAACATTACAAACATTGCAAACAAACATTACAAACATTACAAACAAACATTACAAACATTACAAACATTACAAAAATAACAAACATTACAAACATTGCAAACAAACATTACAAACATTACAAACAAACATTACAAACAGTACAAAGCATACTACACGTACAGAATATCACTACTTAGAATACAGATTGGTAAACTTGTATTACAAACAAATGAATACAAAGTATACAAATCATAACATAAAAGTATACAAACTTGAATAACAAAAGTTACAAATTACAATATATACAAAATAGTCATACAAACATTACAAACAATACAAACATTACAAACATGGTTGACAAAAATAACAAATATTACAAACAATACAAAAGAAACCAACAAACATTACAAACATTACAAACATGGTTGACAAAAATAACAAACATTACAAACAATACAAAAGAAACCAACAAACATTACAAACATTACAAACATGGTTGACAAAAATAACAAACATTACAAACAATACAAAAGAAACCAACAAACATTACAAACATTACAAAAGAAACCGACAAACAGTACAAAGCATACTACACGTACAAAATATAACTACTTACAATACAGATTGGTAAACTTGTATTACAAACAAATGAATACAAAGTATACAAATCATAACATAAAAGTATACAAACTTGAGCAACAAAAGTTACAAATTACAATATATACAAAATAGTCTTACAAAGATTACAAACAATACAAAAGTGTACAAACATTACAAAATAACCCGACAAACAGTACAAAGCATACTAAACGTACAAAATATCACAAAAAATGACAAACAATACAAAACATACTAACAGTACAAATCATAACATAAAGTATACAAACTGGAATGATAAAATTACGAAATCGTCGCCGCCAACAAATTGGCGATGTCGGTGTCTCTCTCCTCCTCAACCGCCGCTGCCTCTCTCTCCTCCACGGTCGTCGTCCCTCTCGTCGTTGTTCCTCGCCGCCGCCGCCGTTCCTCGCCGCCGCCGTTGTTGTTACTCGCCGCCACCGCCGTCTCTCTCTCTTCTCCTCTACCGCCGCCGCTCTCTCTCCTCTACGGTCGCCATCGCCTCTCTCTCTCTTCTCCTCTACCTCCGCCTCTCTCTCTCTCTCTCCCCCGAACACAGAACGCCGTCGTCCTTCGCCGTCGTCGTCCCTGGCCGCCGTCGTCCTTCGCCGTCGTCGTCCCTGGCCGCCGTCGTCGTCCCTGGCCGCCGTCGTCGTCCCTGGCCGCCGTCGTCGTCCATGGCCGCCGCCGTCTCTGTGGATTCATCTCCGCGTGCGACAAACAGGTGAGGGAAACACTCTTTTTTTTTTTTTTTAATTACAAAATTAAAATGTACAATTACTATGTTGTCCTTCCTTAAAATGAATTAATTGTAGCCTTAGGATTTTAATGAGCATGGAAGGTTCAGATTGACTTAGCCAAGTGACTAAGGGTACCCCTTAGTCACCTGATCCTAGCCCATAGGCATATACGCTTGGCAGTAAAAGCATCAAGTTTAATTGTTTTCTCCTTTTCTTCTCCTCCCATTAATTAATTAATATTAATAACAACAAAAATTATTATTTCATTATTGTTTTTAGTTCCTACGCTTTCCCCTGAGCACCACTCATCTCAAGCCCTGCGCTACCAACAAAAGCAACGCAACACCCTCTCTCTCTATTTCCCATTCATTCATCTTCCCCAAAACCCAAATTCAATCCCCAAATAGGAAAAGGAACAGACAGAAACAATCATAGAATCAGATAGCCGTCCGTAATCACAACCCCTGGCCGCCGATCAAAACCCATCCATGGCGGCGAAAGTCTCGAATTCCCCGACTTCCAACAGCGGAGGCGGGAGCAGCAGCAGCAGCAGCAACCAAGGCCTGCTTCTAGGTCGGTACGAGATCGGGAAGCTGCTCGGCCATGGCACCTTCGCCAAAGTCTACCACGCCCGCAACGTCAAGACCAACGAGAACGTCGCGATAAAAGTAATCGACAAGGAGAAGATCATGAAGGGCGGCCTAATCGCCCACATCAAGCGCGAGATCTCCAACCTCCGCCGCGTCCGCCACCCGAACATCGTCCACCTCTTCGAAGTAATGGCCACAAAAGCCAAGATCTACTTCGTCATGGAGTACGTCCGCGGCGGCGAGCTCTTCAACAAGGTCGCCAAGGGACGGCTCAAGGAGGACGCCGCCCGCCGCTACTTCCAGCAATTGATCTCCGCCGTCGCCTTCTGCCACGCCCGCGGCGTCTTCCACCGCGACCTCAAGCCGGAGAACCTCCTCCTCGACGAGAACGGCAGCCTGAAGGTCTCCGATTTCGGCCTCAGCGCCGTCGCCGACCAGATCCGGCAGGACGGCCTCTTCCACACGTTCTGCGGCACCCCTGCCTACGTGGCGCCGGAGGTCCTCGCGAGGAGAGGGTACGACGCCGCCAAGGTCGACATCTGGTCCTGCGGCGTAATCTTGTTTGTATTGATGGCCGGATACCTTCCATTCCACGACCAGAACATTATGCTGATGTACAAGAAGATCTACAAGGGCGAATTCCGGTGCCCTAAGTGGTTCTCCCCTGAGCTCTCCAAGCTGCTGACGAAGCTCCTCGACACGAACCCTGCCACGAGAATCACAATTCAAGAGGTAATGGAGAATCGATGGTTCAAAAGAGGGTTTAAGCACATCAAATTTTACATAGAAGACGATAGGGTTTGCAATGTGGATGAATTGATGAATCAGGATCAGAACCAGAACCAGGACGATGCAGGTTCCTGCTCGGATGCCTCAATGTCTGAATCGGATTCCGAATTCGAATCACGACGAAGAGTGACGTCCCTACCGAGACCGGCGAGTTTGAACGCCTTCGACATCATATCGTTTTCGCCAGGGTTCGATTTGTCCGGGTTGTTCGAGGAAGGAGGGGAAGGTGCGAGGTTCGTGTCCGGGGCGCCTGTATCGAAGATCATATCGAAGTTGGAGGAGATTGCGCAGCTGGTGAGCTTCACGGTGAGGAAGAAGGATTACAGAGTGAGCTTGGAAGGGTCGAGGGAAGGAGTGAAAGGGCCGTTGACGATCGCGGCTGAGATATTCGAGTTAACCCCCAAGTTGGTGGTGGTTGAAGTGAAGAAGAAGGGTGGGGATAAAGGGGAGTACGATGATTTCTGCAACAACGAATTGAGACCTGGGTTGCAGAAATTGATGATGGAGGAATCTGAACGAGATGCTTGTGGTGGCGGCATGGGCTCTACTGCGGGTTCAACAATTGATTCCCCTCCCAGGTTGTCTACTGATTCATTGCAATCATTTCCTTCTACATATGTACCTTCCGATACAGAATAAAACATAGCAAGGAGGAGGGTACTGGGTAAGCTTGTTCAAAAGCAGCTGCCTTTTTTGTATGATAATTCTTTGGTTCTTAATCTTTTCTTCTTGTGGGTTTCCTTTATTCTTGTTCATTTTTGTTTTACTTGTGCTCTGATTTGTAAATTCTGTTCCAAGTACGGAGAAACACAGAACTTAGATAGGATCAAAGAGAATGGAATACACAGAGTCTTCTTGTTTTTGTCTTACTGCAATTGAGAGTTTTCTGCAATGTGCGTTACTTGCAAAGTACAAATCAACTTGTTTAAGGCAATAGATATGGCTTGAATGTACCATCCATATGGTTAATTCCCGTGTCAGTTTATATGAGAAGGTAGGTGTGACAAACCCTGTTTGATAAAGTTTGGTGCTTGGCCACGTTGAGCAAAGATAGTCTGTCTGTCTGTCTGTCTGTTTTTTGTGGGGCACCAAAAGAAGCTAAAACAGAGTGTCAGCAGTGGCAGTGGGCACTGGAAATGGCAAACACTCTCCTAATCTCCTTCCTTCCCAACTTGTTACGCCATAACGTGCTTTGGTAGGTCTCAGACTATCGCCTAATGCCATGTACCTTCACATGTACTAAAAGCTGCATTGACCATAAAATTTGTACGGCAGAATGATCCTCCCTTTAATAGCTGCAGAAGTGTTGTTTCTTTGCTTATTTGAGATAAGGAAGGTGTAGTAAAACACAAGAAGAATCGTTCGTACTACCCCGGATCGAGAGATCATTAGTTATTGTTGTCGAGACGGTGTGTAATCCCGACGACCATCGATCTTATCCTCTGCTATCCCCTCTCGTTGGTGTGTTTTGTTAGGGGGAAACATGTTTGTTTCTCTCATTTTGCTTGCTGGGTCTAAGGAGGGGGGATGATTTCATCAGTTTTCTTTTCATAGCCGGATGACGAAAATGGCGAGTCGTGTCGTTTTGGTTCCAACAAACGTTGCGTACAGGAGATGTCTCGAGAGAGGCTGGTGGCGATGATGATGAAATCATCATATCATATCGCGCTTTAGCTTTTGGAAAAGTGGAGACCTTTTTTTCAATTATGGGTGCTGATATTTCTTTTGTTGTTCCAACAACTGGACCCTCGCTTTGAGAAGCATTTGCAGCCGTTGCTTTTTCCAGGAGTGCTGATGAAAGCCAGACATGGACAGCAATTTTCCACTCAGGCTCGAGCTCTTTTTCGCTATACACTGAGCTATGATATAGTAATCTAATAATAGTGCAATTTGCTTGGTTGTTAGTAGTAGCTAATTCCTCCAAAGTTCGTGGCGTCCTCTCTCTCTTCTCTGTAGTTTTGTTCAATGGTTTTCTGATTGCGCGTCTTGAGGATCCGGTGGCACGTTCCGTTTGGAAATACCTGGAACCTGTCACACCTTTCCTTTTCTATGGAAACCGAATCCTGTATTATATTATCTGTTATTAAATCTAATGAACCCTTCACCCTTGTCATCTTCTAAACAAACACATTTTCTAAGTTGGCTACAAACAAAACAAGATAAAGGTTGAGAATCAATTGGATTGTGAGGGAATTGTTATTATGTGACAACTAACCCCAAGTCTAGGTAAACTGTAGGATTCACACATGACAGATGGGATTAGGTACATGAAGAACACCTATGGTTCTTTTTATAAGATGATTTGTGGTTGGCTGCTATTAAAATGGTCACTTGCCTAGTTGCCTTCAAACTTTGATACATTTTCTACTTTACGTTTTGCATTAATAGTTCAAATGAACATTCTTTTAATTTCCGCGTATTCTGACTGCCTGAATCCAACTCCCTATTCCTAACTCTTCAATTGGATCCCGACCACCCCAACATAACATTATTTGAAACCAAGAATTCAATTTTTTCCAAATAAAACTTTATACATTTGTTTTACACTACATCTCAATTAGTAAGATGCAATTCTCTCTTATCTCCTCCGCTTGTTTGTGCTATGGCAAATTTTATTTACCAATCGAGCGTTCCGCATTTGATTGTCTCATTAGTACTCAAGTAAGATAAGTAACCCCAGGGGCGGAGCCAGGATTCGTGAGTCGCGGGGCGGGGGGACATTTTTTTTTACGTATTATCACAAGAATTAAAAAAAAATGTAATAACATAAAAGGATGAAAAGACATAAAAATATGGTCTAAACTAAAATTTATAGTACAATATGTTTAAGATAAATAATTAAACAACCAACAAAAACTAATAATTTTTTTCAACTTGTACCATGTTATTCACTATTGTTACAACTTAATGATGATCGTTACTAGAGATCCAGAAACCTTAATCTATTATAAATTTTGAGCAGTTATTAGAATTTGTTAAACTAAAAAGTGTAGAAAAAAGCAAACTAGCTTCCACGGAAATCGAACACTAGTACATGAGATAAAATAGTAGTAACTAGTCCGCTGGACTACAAGCAATTTTATTGTAATTATTGCACGCTATTATATTTATCTAATGCCTTTAAATTGCCCCTGGCCCTGATGGATTCTCAGTGGGGTTCTATAAAAAGGCGTGGTCTATTATTGGCACTGATGTCTTGGCGGGTGTGAAGGATTTCTTTTCTTCAGGTCGTTTACCAGGAAGTGTCAATGCCACTGCTGTCTCTCTACTGCCCAAGGTACCTTCTGCTTGTGCTCTTAAAGACTATAGGCCAATCTCCTGCATTAATATTTTGTACAAAATTATTGCTAAGGTGTTGGCTAATCGTCTTAAAACAGTGCTCCCTAAGGTCATTAGTGGAAACCAATCAGCTTTTATAACTGGCCGAAGAATAGTGGATAATATATTAATGGCCCAAGAACTAGTTAGTGGTTATCATAGAATGCACCTTTCCTCACGTTGTGCTATCAAAGTAGACCTGATGAAAGCCTTCGATTCAGTCAATTGGGCTTATTTGTTTTTAATGATGGAGATAATGGGGTTTCCTACATGCTTTATAAACTGGATTAAGTCGACTGTACGAACTGCTAAGTTTAGTATTTGTGTCAACGGAGGGCTCTGTGGATATTTTGGGGCTCAGAAGGGTGTTAGGCAGGGTGATCCACTTTCACCCTACCTATTCACCATAGCCATGGAGGGACTTTCCTTGTTATTAAATGAATCTGCAGCCCTAGGGCATCTTCCATACCACCCACAATGTAAAAAAGTGAAGCTAACTCATCTGAGTTTTGCTGATGATCTTTTGATCTTTATTGAAGGATCTGGAACAGCTATTTCTAGAGTGCAAGAGGTTCTTTCTGAGTTCTATACCATGGCTGGCTTGAAATGCAACCCTGCAAAATGTGAAATCTATTTTGGTGGATTGTCGGTGCTGTTTAAGAGTAGGGCTCTTCTAGTGACTGGTTTTGAGGAGGGGATACTCCCAGTGCGTTACTTGGGGCTTCCTCTGATATCTGGGAAGTTGTCTGCTGCTGATTGTGAAAAATTAGTAGCAAAAATCACTCAGAAAATTAAGTCATGGAGAGCTCAAAGACTTAGTTATGCTGGTAGGCTCCAATTAGTCAGTTCTGTTCTAATGGGGGTACTGCAGTATTGGATGCAAGTTTTCTTGCTCCCTAAGAAGGTCTTGAAACAAGTACAGCAAATCTGTTCCAATTTCTTATGGCATGGAACTGATGAAGGAAAGGAGAAAATAGGGTGGGATAGAATGGCAAGACCTAAAAAGGAAGGAGGTTTAGGGCTGCAAGAACTTTGCTCCTGGAATCAAGCTTGCACAGCTCGCATGCTTTGGTTAATTCTGATGCAGAGTGGGACAATATGGGTGGCCTGGATCAGCACATATAGGATTAAACAAGGTAGCATTTCGACATTGAAGTCTGGTTCTAGTGGTTCTTGGGCTTGGCGCAGGATATTGAAGACAAGGCAGATTCTGCAGCAACACTTCTCTGTGCAGCGAGGGGTGGTCTTTTGGGATCACACTCCCATGCCCAGATTTCGATTAGGTGTAGTTTGGGAGGGGATTAGGCCTAAGTGGCCTGCTGTGGAATGGCATAACCTGGTATGGGGGCATGGTTTTGTTCCCAGGAACAGTTTTCTTACTTGGTTGATTCTACTTGATGGCATTGTTACCACTGATAAATTGGTGAAATGGGGGAAGGATGTGGATGTTGTTTGTGTGTTATGCAGGAAAGGGCAGGAGACTCGTGAACACCTGTTCTTCCAATGTATGTATTCAAGGGAGGTGGTACAGGGTATCTGTTCTTTGCCCATATGTTGTGCTTCCTGGTCGGCTACTGTGGCTGCTGCTTGCTCCTTCTGCAAGAGGAAACATGGCGCTACTGCAGGGCTTATTTGGTGCTTCCTGGTGGCCTCAATTTGGAAGGAACGTTGCCGAAGAAAGTATGCTGGAACCTCGCTTTCACCTGCGGACTTGCAGGCTCTGATCAAGCAGGACCTGTTAACCATTGGAGAAGCAAGATGTATTTTGGAGGAAATGGAGGGGCTGGGGGTTTTGTGATGTAGTTAATGTGTGTTTGCAAGTTGATGTTGTCGTGTCTTTGTAGTAGTTGGTTGGGTGGCTTTTTAGCGTTTCTTGGGGTGTCGCTGTGATACCCTTTCCTTGTATCTGGTTTCTCCTAGCATCTTGCTAGTTCTTTTAATAAGAAGAGGGTACCTGATTCAACGAAAAAAAAAATAATGCCTTTAAATTATTTATAAATACCAAAATTCTCGACAATATATATGCGATCTTCAAAATTCTGGGGGGGGGGGGGGGGGGCGGCGGCGAGGCCCCTGAGCACCAATATAGCTCCGCCCCTGAGTAACCCACTTGATAAGCTTTTGAAACATGTCGTCTTTTGCTCTGGGTAGCTATTGAAGATATGGAAAATTACTCGGGGAACTTCTTTCTACTATTTTTTGACAAAAGATAATCATATATATATTAATTAGAAGAATAGACAGTTACATTCTGGAATTAAGTCATACACGAAAATCAGTCAAGTGACTCGTAGTCGGGTACAAAGAAAGGGTCTTCCTAGCACCAAATGGACTACCCTATTGTTACGACGACCTACAAATCACACACTAAGCCTACTATGACTTGCGAAACAATGCACAACCTCCTCAAGAACAGCCCCCATCCGGTTTTCTCGGGTATCAACCCGATTAATCTTATCAATGATGACTTTTGCATGCCCTTCAAACCTTGTGTCCGTAAATCCCCGACTTAGAAACCAGAGAGTAGCCTCCCGACGAACAAACAGCTCCACAACCATAGGATCATCAAACTGCGGAAACCATATCCCTTTAGCCAAGAGGACTTTCCCGTCTTGATTCAGAATAATCATCCCACCAGCAGAATGAGATCCACATTTAGTCGCCCCATCCCACGTACAGACCACTGCATTGGGATGAGCAGCTCCTAAAGGCGAAAGATGAGGGTTGGATATTTGTAGACCAGGATCAACTGGCAAACTAATCCATTATTGACATTGTTGGTGGAATTGACGCATTAGAACGGGGATACCAAATAATTTTCCTTCAAAGACAATCCAGTTCCGTGATTGCCAAATCATCCAAAGGACTGCCACAACCGCCATGAATAATTGAGGTTTACTAATGAGTAACATCAATTTTTTCAAAATGATTTTGACTACTGGGACATAAGGTTTCCCCAATAAGCAGACGGAGCACAAAGAATAGTTTAATGGATTTGAATCCCAGTAGCAAAGTTAGGGGCAAGAGCCTTCCACCAAATAAACCTATTTCGTGTTATCCTACTTTTCCCCAAAACATATGTCTTCACCTTAATTGTGATCTTCTAAAATCGTAATCTCATTCCATTCTCGTAACAATCTGGTTCTCATTATTCCCCGCATCCCTTAACCCTTCTTCTCAACTAACGAGTGCGTAACATTGCGAAGGGCCTGAAAGCTTAAAATGACTAGCAATCTGACAATTTTGTTAATGACGATGAACATGAACTTAAATACTCTACTTTCAGCCTTCAATCTTAGCTTCCATGACTACAACTACCGACCTGTAACTCATACAAACCAACAACAACTAACCCAACTACTGCTATAAATCTCATCAAAATCTAACAACCTACAGGACCCAATCTACAAGTTCACGGACTAAAGATGAATAAACCAAAACGACACAGTTTCTTTATTTTGATATAGACTCATTTAAACCAAATGTTTGACGCCACTTCCAATCCGAATCCACAGAGGAGAAAGATTCTCTTGCTTCCTAACTTCACTTGCAATCTCGATCCAACATTCCTCCCCTGAACTGAAGCTGATTCACTAGCTTTAGTTCACTCTTCTTCCTGCTATCTCGAACTCCGATAGATCCACCATTCAAAGTGTAACATCCTTACCCTTTTAAGAGTGATTAACTCATAATGATATTAATGATGACAATAAGCATGACGTCTTTTAAGCCGAGAATCAAGTAATTATGTTAGTATAAGAGGTTAGTGAATTGATGTAGAGGTTAATGGAAATTAATCAAGTGGATTTAGTTTGGAGATTATCATGAAAGATGGACTAAAATGCAAAGAAGGAGAAGTTTTGGAGTGATGTGGTAAATACCTTTTGGGGTTGATAGTTGGCTTAAGGTGATTGGTGGAGAAGGAGAAGAGTAGAGAGATTTCTAGAGGGTTTGGGGCTGGAAATTTCAAACCACCACCTCCCATTCTCTCTCATTTCTCTACTTCTTTCTTCTTCTCATCACCCTATCCTCAAACTATCATCCTCCATCATTAAATCTGAAACCTAATCATACTAAGGAAGGGTTTGGAAGCTAGGAACAAGGAAAGAATCATCCAAAGGGTAAGAATCATCTTCCTTCTCCTTCTTTCTTAAGCCTAGAGGTATGAACTCTAGATTAAGTTTGATGGGTTTATGATGACTCGATATTTACACATATTTTTATCCGCCATTCTTATACTGTTTGAGGCTCGGTTCTCGGGTTTTAAGCCGATTTTACGCTAGGTTGTTCTTGTTTATGACATTTCCGGTCTTAATGCGTGAATGAAGGTTTGAGCAAGAGTTTGGGGTCGATTGGGCAAGATCGAGACGAGCGAAGGGAGATTAGACAAGTTGCACGGCCAGGAAGGGAAAGCGCACGACCGTGCATGGTGGCCTTTGTGGCCGTGCAGGCCGAGAAGCTGCACGACCTGACCCTGTTTTTCGCACAGCCATGCAATATGAATTGGCGGCCGCGATGATTTCTGCGAGAGGATTGCACGACCAGGCTCTCGGATTGCACGGGCCGTGCAACCCCCTGGTGGAATTAAATGAAATGACGCATTTTGGGGGTGCACGGGCAGACTATGAGGTTGCACGGCCGTGCGATCTGGCCGTACAATCGCGGGCAACTGCATAAAAACCCAATTTCGGGTTTTGGAGACGGAGAATCGACTTTTTGGAGCAAAAACAGAGTCCTAGAGAGAGAAAGTGCGAAGAACAAACCCTAGAATTGATTCTGGAGCTGGGTTTCATCAATCATGCTTGGATTTCATCCTTGGAGTGAAGATTATCATCCCAGAGCAGATTATTCCCATCCTTATGAGTATGACTGCTTTGAATTCTGTTTTCCTCTCTCTCTCTCTCTCTCTATGTAGTAGACTCTTCTCTCACTTGGGTATGAAGAACCCTAGTTCCATGTTAGGGATCTTGATTGTAATGACTTTTGGATTGAGATAATGTTTGATTACAATCGATTGAGGTGTGTTTATTGAGTCAATTGAATCCTGATCAACTTCTTTTGATTTCTGCTGCAACCTGAGATAGATAGAATATGATTAGGTTGTTAGAGCTTCTTCAATCGGTAATAGTGAATTGATTATACGAGAGTTAGTCAATTCACTGCTTTGTACTGGAATCCAATTCCAGTAGTGGAGTCATATGTTAATTGCTTTAGCTTTCATCCCGGTGAAGACTAGTTGTCTGCCGGTTAGTCTGTCTAAGAGGGCTTGGTTAGCTTAAGAGATTCCAAGCTACTGTCGGATCTTCCGCAATTTAATCAACACTAAGTACCCCAAAGGAAATTGCAACTTGGACCTAACTGAAGAGCTAGGGGGGACTCATTCCGGAGTGACTCTTCTATTGCTTCAGGAAACCAGGCAATTTACTGCTTTCTTTCTATTTAGTTTGAATTCACCTATACTCACTTAGTCTTCCTAGATAATAGAAGTTCACGGAGTAGGCAATACTGCAATAGATCTAGACCCCGAGTTGATAAATTAAACTTACCACTATTCTGCATTTCCGAACTGCGATTATACTTGGTCGCAGTTTGGTGTTGTTTCATAGCGTGTCAGTTTAGATGCAAAACAAGGAGTCTAAGCTCAAGAATCTATGTTTCCTTGTTAGATGGGGTATGTTAGTAATCAAGGGAAGAAGGCTAGAGGTGCTTAGGGGTCAAAGTGTTGGAAGTTCCAAAACTGTTTTTTTTTTGGTTCACTTGAACTAAGGCTCGACTCCAAACCACAGTTCCACATAGTCTGAGTTTTTTTTATGCTGTAGCCTATGAATCTAGTTTAATTAGAAAAAATAATGGATCAATTTGAGTAAGGATCGAGGGAGATATGCCAAAACCGTGGAAAGGGGTGAGATTGCACGGGCTGTGCCAATGGCCGCACGGCCGTGCAGAGTTTCCAGGGGGTTTGCATGGCTAAAACCATGAGATGCATGGCCGTGCAACCTCAGGGGAAGACCAGACCGTGTGTGTCCCATTTTTACCCTAAAATTCGCGTTTTCGTAGAACCATTGGGGAACTGACGAACTGTAACCCGAATATGATTATATAGACTCCCTATGTGTAATATATCACTGAATGGTGTGTTTATTGTGTAATTAAAGGAAAAGAGAAATCCGGGTAATCCTCGAAGGGCAAGGGGATTGCGGATTAACGATCGAATTGTGAGTAAACTCTAACCTATTAACCGTATAAATACAAATATGATATTTGGGTCATGAAGCGGCCCGAATATGACATGTGCGATGTGGAATGGTTGAGTGGGCATATGTGTGCATGTGACTTTTCCATGTATGCATTATGGATGGTTGCTATGAATGTATAGTTATGTGTTGAGATATGTGGAAAGTGGTGAATGATGATTGCTGATGATGCATGAAACTGTGACATGTATATGATGTAGAATAGCTTGAATTACCATATAATGTTATTGAGATAGCCTAATTGGCTATCATGTGATACTGAGATAGCCCAATTGGTTATAGTACGATATTGGAGAGCCTATAAGGCTGAATGTGGTATCGGTAAGCCTATGAGGCGATATATGGAATGGAAAGCCAACAAGCGATGTCATGCTCATATATGATGGTGTGGTTGAGAATGTTTAAATAATAATAGTGTATGATTCTGTATGTGGCTAGCTAAAGAATTGTTTGATCACCTAAATCAAACCTAATGGCGCCTTGTCATGCACTCTATGTGAGTGGATATGGTGGTTATATGCCTAGCTCTCTGGGAGAGCGATACCAGGCCTGGTTATTGGCAACTTAAAGGCTAAAAGACACGTAATCTGGCTAACCTTATGTGTGTGTATGAATGTGCGTAATGGTGTATGTGATTGATTACCGAATTATGCACGGTTACATGTATGGAATGCCTTGGCAAAGTGATTACTGAAGTTGGTTATCTGGGAACTAAGAGTTTAAGAATTGGGGTTTGACTTCACCATATATTATGTTTGTATTGATACATTTGATAGGTTAGCTTTTACTCATTGAGTTGACGTCTCACTCTCGTCATAATTCTTCCTCAGATTAGAAGTTTTGGACTAGAAGTCAAGGGATCATCAAGACTCAGCTGAACATTAGAAGTTTTGGACTAGAAGATGATCTTCTCTACAGTCAGGTGTTCAGAAGTTTTAAAAGTTTATGTAAATTATGGTTTTGTTTGTAAACTACACGGGTTTGTAAAAGGTTTTAATCGGTATGATCTTGTGAATGTTTTAAAGTATGTATGGGTGTTACATTTTGTGGTATCAGAGCCTGGTTCTGATCCCACGGGATACTACTTAGTTTTGAAAGAGAGTCTTGAATGGTTTTAACGAGGGTTTCATGGTTTTAAATCAAGCTGCATTATGAGTCGAATATGGATCCGGATCCTAATGTAAAGTTTTATTGATTTCATGTGGAGTCTAGTCAAGGCGGAGATGGAGCAGCCAACCCATCAACTGGGGGATCACATGGACCCCTGGGAAACAATGCTGAGAATGATGCTGAAATTAATGTTGAAAATAATGCCGAGTGTCGTAACGAAGAGGTCCCTTATAAGAGGGACTATCCAGAGATGCTAAAAATGGGAGCGGAACCCTTTACGGGGGCTATAGATCCGAAAATGGCTCTGGATTGGTTGAAGAAGGTTGAGAGGATCTTCAAGCTGATCAAGTGTCCCGATGACGTTAAATTTGATTATGGGGTATACCTCCTGCAGGAGGATGCCTATGATTGGTGGTTGACAATTCCCAGAGTGGACGATAACACTATCATGCACTCTTGGGATGTGTTTCTGCAGCATTTCCGTGCCGATCTCAGATGTGTACCGTGCTCAGAAGAAGGTAGAGTTTCTAACTATGAAACAGAAAGAGGGACCGACAGTGAGTGAGTATGAGGCCCAATTGTAGCGCCTACTCACGTTTGCAAGGAAGTTAGTCCCGACTGAGCTAGATAAGTGTGTACAGTTTGAAGGAGGTTTAAGAGGCGATATCAAGTTAAGAGTAGCTATGTCTGACATGGAGAGCTATGGAAGGCTCAAGGCATCTGCCATCAGGGCGGAGGCACACATAAATGAGGAAAAGGCCCAAGAGAGGGCAAGTCAAATGTACGAGCCTAGGAAGAAGAAGTGAAAGGGTACGACCTCGACTAGTTCGGGGCAATCTTCTGGTGGAAGTTTTAACAGAGGAATGGGGCCACAATGTTCTAGATTTTCTTACTCAGGTACAAGCCGAGGTGGGTATACCCAGATGAGGGCTCCACGACCCTCAGAGTGTCCTCATTGTGGGATGGCCCATTTTGGTTTGTGTCGGGCGATCACTGGAGGTTGTTTCCGATGTGGAAACATGGGTCATTATGCTCGAGAATGCCTGATGAGGGACAATAATGTGTACACTGAGGATCAGACTACGATACAAGGTTCCAGAACGGCTAGCAGTGCATCTAGGGGAAATTTTAGAGGGGGAAATAGTCGGGGGCGAAGCCGAAAGGTTAAAGGGAGAAGTTATGTCAGTGTTCAAGCGACACGGAGCGAGGGTCAACCTCGTGTTTTTGCTGTGAATAGGAGTGAAGCCGATGCATCCTCTGAAGTTGTCACGGGTACTATACTTATCCATGATACTCCAGCTTATGCTTTGATTGATCCAGGTTCTACCCATTCATTTGTTTCCCATGCATTTTCTCATAATTTGCATAAAGAATCTGAACCCTTAACTTGAAATGTGTATGTGAAAACACCCGTAGGAAACACTATTAAAATTTGTCATGTTTACCATCATAGTCCCGTGAGTGTGAATGAGAAGAAATTAGCTGCTAACCTAATGCTTCTCCAATTTGACGAGTTTGATAGCATATTGGGGATGGATTGGTTGAGTAGGCATAGAGCAGTGGTGAATTGTCATACAAAGAAAGTGATATTTGATATTCCGGAGCAATGGAATTTGGTTTTCAAAGGGATTAGGCAAGCAATGCCTAATTGTCTAATATCACCTACCACAATTCTAAGTCTGATGAAGGAGGGGTGTAGTGTGTACTTGGACCATGTAATGAGAGTTAAATATGAGCTTAAGCCAGAAGAGGTGGAGGTAGTAAATGAGTTCCTGGATGTTTTCCCTTCTGATTTACCCGGGTTACCTCCAGACCGGGAAATCGAGTTCACAATTGAACTATTGCCAGGAACTGCACCAATTTCAATACCTCCATATAGGATGGCACCTATGGAGCTCAAAGAGCTGAAAGAGCAACTTCAAGAGTTGCTAGATAAAGGGTTTATTAGACCCAGTGCGTCACCTTGGGGAGCTCCAGTATTATTTGTGAGGAAGAAAGATGGAACTCTCCGATTGTGTATTGATTACCGGAAACTTAACAAAGTGACAATGAAGAACAAATATCCGCTACCTCGGATTGATGATCTATTTGACCAATTACAAGGATCTAAGGTATTCTCTAAGATTGACCTGCGATCTGGTTACCATCAGTTGAAGGTAGCAGAAGAGTCCATACCTAAAACTGCTTTCCGCACAAGATATGGACATTATGACTTTTTGGTTATGCCTTTTGGGTTAACCGATGCGCAACATTGTTCATGGCCTTAATGAATAAGGTGTTTGAGGAGTACTTGGATAAATTTGTGATTGTTTTCATAGACGATATCCTAGTGTACTCCAGAAATAAAGAGGAACATAAGGCGCACCTACGGGTGGTCTTGCAGATTCTGAGGGAAAGACAATTGTATGCTAAATTTAGTAAGTGTGATTTATGGATAGATCAAGTAATATTTATGGGGCATGTGGTGTCATAAATGGGCATTGAGGTGGACCCGAAGAAAGTTGAAGCCGTTGTGAAATGGGAGCCACCAAAAAATGTACCTGAATTGCGTAGTTTTCTGGGCATGGCCGGATACTACCGAAGATTTATTGCAGGGTTTTCCCTTATTGCTACCCCGTTGACCAGATTATTGAGAAAAGAACAGTCTTTCATATGGGATTCAAAATGTCAATCCAGTTTTGAAGAATTGAAGCATAAGTTGACCACGACCTCTGTTTTATCTCTACCCTCTGGAAACAGAGGGTATGTGGTCTACAGTGATGCTTCACATCAAGGGTTAGGATGTGTTTTAATGCATCATGGTAAAGTGATTGCCTATGCTTCTAGGCAATTGCGACCATATGAAAAATCCTACCCTACTCGTGATCTGGAATTGGCTGCTGTGGTATTTGCCCTGAAAATTTGGAGGCATTATCTGTATGGGGAGACTTTTCAGATCTGTAATGATCATAAGAGTCTGAAATATCTTATGGAGCACAAGGAACTGAATATGAGACAAAGAAGATAGTTAGAGTTGTTGAAAGACTACGACTGCACCATCGAATATCATCCCGACAAGGAGAATGTTGTAGCTGATGCTCTAAGCCGCAAGGCCAAGAATTCAAGTGTTGATTGTTCCACTAACATTTTGGCCTTGAGAGACATGAATGTAGCACTGGAGGCCACTGGTGAAAGAGGACTGATGGCTATCTTGCAAGTGAGGCTGATCCTTCGGGAGCGGATAGTAAAAGTTCAGGAGCAAGATTAATTGATGGGATCAAACAGGGCAAGGAGAGTAAATTCTCATATCAAGATGGAACTCTAACTTTGAATGGGAGACTTTGTGTACCTAATGTGGATGAATTACGTAGAGAGATTATTGAGGAAGCTCATTCGGCCTCTTATGCAATGCATCCAGGAACAACAAAGGTGTACCGCTCATTGAGACCTCATTATTGGTGGCCCCGAATGAAGAAAGATGTAGTTGAACATGTGTTGACACATCTGGTATGCCACATAGTGAAAGCAGAACATCAAGCTCCAGCAAGGAAGTTGCAACCATTATCCATTCCAGAATGGAAATGGGAGAAGGTAACCATGGACTTTGTCTATGGTTTACCTAAAAACCAAAGGAAGAATGATGTTGTCTAGATGATTGTGGATCGACTAACTAAGTCAGCTCACTTTATACCCATCAGATGGGGTTGTTCACTGGATTCACTGGCAAAGAAGTATGTGGAGGAGATTGTAAGATTACATGGGGTACCGGTGTCAATTATATCAAATAGAGATCCAAGATTTACTTCTCGATTTTGGAGGAGCATACAGGAAGCTCTGGGTACCAAATTAAACTTTTCTACTGCATTTCATCCCTAGACTGATGGACAGTCCGAGCGGACCATCCTCACTCTTGAGGAAATGTTGCTAGCGTGTGTAATGGATTTCCATGGATCTTGGGATGAACATTTTCCACTTATGGAATTCGCCTATAATAATCAGTATCAATGTAGTATAGGAATGGCTCCATATGAGGCTTTATATGAGAGAAAATGCAGGTCCCCAGTGTTGGGACGAAGAAGGGTTAAGACAGTTGGAAGGTCCAGAAATTGTGCAAATCACGGTGGATAAAATCAAGATCATTCGCGATCGATTAAAGGCCACTCAAGACCGGCAAAAGAGCTATGATGATGCTCACATAAGGGAAATGGAATTTCAAATAGGTGATAAGGTGTTTTTGAAAGTGTCACCATGGAGGGGTGTCTTGAGATTCCTGAAGAAAGGGAAACTGAGTCCTAGATATATTGGGCCTTATAAAATTCTGGAGAAAATAGGCCCAGTAGCCTATCGAGTTGCTTTGCCACTAGAATTATCACAAGATCATAATGTATTCCGTGTGAGATTGCTTCGAAGATACCGATATTACCCTTCTCACATACTAGAACCGGAAGAAGTTGAGATTAAGAAGGATCTAAGTTATGTGGAGGAACCGATAGAGATTGTTGATTGAAAGATGAAACAACTTAGGAACCGAGAAATTCCTTTTGTGAAAGTGATATGGAAGAATCATACTGGAGAAGAAGCAACTTGGGAGACAGAAGATAACATGAGGAATCAATATCCCTACCTGTTCCAAGATAAATTTCGGGACAAAATTTTAATTAGAGGGGAGGAATTGTAACATCCTTACCCTTTTAAGAGTGATTAACTCATAATGACGTTAATGATGACAAAAAGCATGACGTCTTTTAAGCTGAGAATCAAGTAATTATGTTAGTATAAGAGGTTAGTGAATTGATTTAGAGGTTAATGGAAATTGATCAAGTGGATTTAGTATGGAGATTATCATGAAAGATGGACTAAAATGAAAAGAAGGAGAAGTTTTGGAGTGATGTGGTAAATACCTTTTGGGGTGGATAGTTGGCTTAAGGTGATTGGTGGAGAAGGAGAAGAGTAGAGAGATTTCTAGAGGGATTGGGGCTGGAAATTTCAGACCACCACCTCCCATTCTCTCTCATTTCTCTACTCCTTGCTCTCTAATCCTTTGTTCTTCTCATCACCTATCATCAAACTGTCATCCTCCATCATTAAATCTGAAACCTAATCATACTAAGGAAGGGTTTGTAAGCTAGGAACAAGGAAATGATCATCCAAAGGGTAAGAACCATCTTCCTTCTCCTTCTTTCTTAAGCCTAGAGGTATGAACTCTAGATTAAGTTTGATGGGTTTAGATGCAAAATAAGGAGTCTAAGCTCAAGAATCTATGTTTCCTTGTTAGATGGGGTATGTTAGTAATCAAGAGAAGAAGGCTAGAGGTGCTTAGGGGTCAAAGTGCTGGAAGTTCCAAAACTGGTTTTTTGGGTTCACTTGAACTGAAGGCCGACTCCAAACCACAGTTCCAAATAGTCTAAATTTTTTATATGCTGAACCCTATGAATCTAGTTTATGTAGAAAAAAGAATGGATCAATTTGAGTAAGAATCGAGGGAGATATTGCCAAAACCGTGGAAGGGGTTGAGATTGCACGAGCTGTGCAAATGGCTGCACGGCCGCGCAGAGTTTCCAGGGGGTTTGCACGGCCAAAACCATGAGATGCACGACCGTGCAACATAAGGGGAAGGCCAGATCGTGTGTGTCCCATTTTTACCCTAAAATTCGTGTTTTCGTCGAACCATTTGGGAACTATAACCCAAATACGATTATATAGACTCCCTATGTGTAATATATCACTCAATGGTGTGTTAATTGTGTAATTAAAGGAAAAGATAAATATGGGGAATCCTCGAAGGGCAAGGGACTTGCGGAACAACGATCGAATTGTGAGTAATCTCTAACCTATTAATCGTATAAATACAAATATGATATTTGGAACATGAAGCGGCCCGAATATGACATGTGCGATGTAGAATGGTTGAGTGGGCATGTTTATATGTGTGCATATGAATTTTTCATGTATGCATTATGGATGGTTGTTATGAATGCATGTATAATTATGTGTTGAGATATGTGGAAAGTGGTGAATGATGATTGTTAATAATGCATGAAACTGTGACATGTATATGATGTAGAATACCTTGAATTACCATATAATGTTATTGAGATAGCCTAATTGGCTATCGTGTGATACTGAGATAGCCCAATTGGTTATAGTATGATATTGGAGAGCCTATAAGGCTGAATGTGGTATCAGTATGCCTATGAGACGATATATGGAATGGAAAGCCAACAAGTGATGTCATGCTCATATATGATGGTATGGTTGAGAATGTTTAAATAATGATAGTGTATGATTCTGTGTATGTGTCTAACTAAAGAATTGTTTGATCACCTAAATCAAACCTAATGGCGCCTTGTCATGCACTCTATGTGAGTGGATATGGTGGCTATATGCCTAGCTCTCTGGGAGAGCGATACGAGGCCTGGTTATTGACAATGCTTTATGCATCTATTGGCGGTGCTTTATGCATCTATTGGCGGTGCCTAAGGCATCTATTGGGCGGTGCTTTATGCATCTATTGTAGGTGCTTAACGCATCTATTGACGATGCTTTATGCATCTACTGGATATACCTGGGGGAGTGCTTGACTTGGCAACTTAATGGCTAAAACACATGTAATCTGGCTAACCTTATGTGTGTGTATGAATTTGTGTAAAGGTGTATGTGATTGATTACTGGATTATGCACGGTTACATGTATGGAATGCCTTGCCAAAGTGACTACTGAAGTTGGTTATCTGGGAATTAAGAGTTTAAGCATGGGGGGTTTGACTTCACCAGATATTATGTTTCTATTGATACTTTTGATAGGTTAGCTTTTACTCATTGAGGTGACGTCTCACTCCCGTCATAATTCTTCCTCAGATTAGAAGGTTTGGGGTAGAAGTCAAGGGATCATCAATGCTTACAACATTTATGAGGTGGGATGGTGGACTCGGACTCCGACATGACTTGTTTATAGTATTTTGAGAGAAGATGATCTTCTCTACTGTCAGGTGTTCCGAAGTTTTAAATGTTTATGTAAATTATCGTTTGGTTTGTAAACTACACGGGTTTGTAAAAGGTTTTAATCGGTATGATCTTGTGAATATTTTAAAGTATGTATGGGTGTTACACGAAGCTCTATCCTTATCAACTGAAATGTCTAATTCTTTAGTATTTTGGTCATAATGTCAACCACTTGTTCATGCTTTCTACAGTGGTCGAGTTCCACAATTCCATAAGTTGTCATATCCCTAAGAGGATCATAAGAGAATGCAACCATAGCCCACCATTATGTGTTTGCAAAACTACCATTATAAATAGATAAATGAGCTGGTGGCTTTCTAATCCTGAAATCTAGACATGTACTAGGTAAACCTAGTACATTAGATTGAGAACCAAGGTCTTCAACTTCCATTTCTTACATATTTGCTGTAGGAGTGGTTGGAGACCGAAGAGATGAGATTTCTCATTGTGAAGAATTTTGAGTAATTGGTGTAACTGGTCCATCCCCTACTGTCTCATTTGATGCCTTCTCTTTTGCATCCGAGTCATATCAATCATCCTCAATTCCGTCCCAGAGAATTTTGATAAGAACTGGCTGTCTCAGATTTCCAAATTCAACCCTTGCTTTCATCAAGCACAACATCTCTACTGATCAGGGCAAAAGGGAGAGGGGGACCCATCCTTGGTTCGGGACGAAAAATGGTTAATTATGTATAAAAATGATACGTATTATGAAAATGGTTGACCTTTCAAATATTTGATATATGCTTTATAAGTTGTGTATTGGCATATTCAGTATTTTTATAACGAGCTATGTACAAATGATGATGGTGCATATGATCCTCCTAAAATTAAATATATTTTTATTCAATGTCTACAATAAATTTCCACCAAATCATAACTAATTTATAAAAATAATTTTATTTCAATCAGGGGTAGGGAGTGTTTTAACAGGTCGTTCCTAAGGAAGAAAATGAGTAACTTAGTGTAATAGTTAATTAGTAATGAAATTTAGAGCACTTCTAATTGAGAATGTTTGACCAAGATATTATTTGTTCGAATATTTGTAACCCCATTTGTTAAGCACACGATATTTGAATTTACGAAAACTTTAAGCACCTATAAGTTGGTTTTCGTTAGTAGGGAAGTGTTAGTAAATACTAAATAGTATAAAATTCATTATTAGATCTTTCACAACAACTAGAGTTATTGATATAAATGATCTCGACGAAGATCACCATTCAAAAGCAAATGTCTAACTAAATCATAAATAATTGTTTGATACATATATATAGTGATTTTTTATAGTTTCGATATAAATTTAATAATCCAAGTTTTTGTAAATGCAAAATTATATGATAAATGATTTAAAAAACTAACAGAATTATTTTATCACATATTTTCTCTAAATGAATCCACCTCGATCAAATCTTGGCTACACGCCTGCTACCGATGATAACATTCTTAGTAGTAACTGGATTATAAAGCTTGTAAGCTTTGGACTCGGCAAAGTAGAAGGATTCTCTAGTGTAGACACCACATTTTGTTCGGAATAATCATTCTACTAAAAAAAACAACTCAATATAGCATTGCTTTACAATTATATTTGGAAAGGTAACTTAAAGTAAATTGGTTGATTGCTTTACAATTATATTTGGAAAGGTAACTTAAAGTAAATTGGTTGAGACTAGCAGTAGCAAGTCGATATGAACCAATGATTATCAATTATTGTTCTATATTGATTCAATGATCAATTCGAATATGCATTGAGATTAGGAATTTAGTACGCTTCGATTTTGGATGTTGATATGAATTACAATATATAGAGCACGAATCAATAAAGACTAAAATAAACTTTGCTAATTGATTTCTTACATCGTAATTTGCATCGAGAATTACATTGACATTGAAGGAAAATGTAATTACATGGGCCGTTACAAATTCTACATATCCAAAGAAAGACTAGTTCTTTTCTTCAACCCCTCATTTTAGGCCCAGCGCAGGGGACCTGCAACATAAGAGAAAACCAGTCAGATCAAGGCCTGATTCCAAGTCCAAATCAACACGACCCAAGGTTCAAGAGATGCTAGAATCAGGCCCAACTCGGCCCAACGAAGTCCATCCCAACCCAAGCCCAGACAACTTAAAATTGTGTGCCAAGCCTATCCTGAACAGACCCTAATCAGTCAGAACCGACCAAGCAAGGTGGAGGCTATTGGGGCAGCCTCAAAATTCGACCTATCAGAAAGAAACACGACATTTCAAATCTTAACAAATACTAATGGCGAAACAACACGTGGCATGCGATTTAGCTATAAGTAGAGCTCTTCAGCTCTTGATTTGGGGGGACGAAGGGGAGAATAAGAAAAAGACACGACAGAAACATAAAATTAGAAGACTTTCTGGTTCTTTCCTTTTGTTTGGAGAAGTTCATTTCAATTCGGAGGTTTGCGAGATAGGAGCATAAAGAGGGAATTCTTAAGAGTCAGAAATCCCATCAAGGTTAGTGTTCGTAATCTCGATCTTCGTTTTGCTAACAATCCATCTGCTTTGCTGCTTTATCTCTATCAGCTTTATTTACTTAATTGAGTTCGTTTAAGTTCAAGCCATCGGTATAGTTTCTATTTAAGCAATATACTACTACCGCAATCTGCATATAGCCAATTTATTTCAATTGAGCACAGTTTATGCAGCAATAACTTGTACCCCCTGTCTAAATCCGTTTGCTCTAGTTACCATCATTAGCCTAATCTTTTGGTAAAGATCATGTTAAACCTTAGTCAAATTTAAATTTCTTTTAAGAACATACAGCTTTCAATCGCCAAGATTTTCGTTTTAAAACCAAATCCAACAAAAACACCATAAACACACTAAAATTTCAGATTTCAAACCCTTGCAAAATCACAAGCAGAGGCAGTGATTTACAATTACCGAAAATAGTGATTCTAGAACTTCTTAATTACTTTCCTAGAATTTTTTTTTTATAGCAAATTCTAGCATATTAGGAGTTACTTCTAAAACCATCCACCAAACAACCAAGCATGAAAATATTTGAGATCATCAAACACGCATACAACATATTTCCAAACCACAGATCTGTAAACCAAATCTAAACCGAAACACAATCCTTCCCTTTATTTTAGTTCAACCACCCCAATCATATTAACCCGAGTTTAGGAAAACCTTACCCAGATAGGTCCATTTCCAATAACTGCATCAAAACCAAAGTAGAGGTCAGAATAGATTAAAGAGGTAATAAACCGAAACAAAAAAAGATCTCACCCGCCTTAGCCGTCGTCAAACCACCGCCGCGTTCGTTGCCGGCGAATTTTGGGGCCGCCGACATCCTCTATTTCTCCTCCCCATCGAAGCCAGAGACCCGAAAAACCCCAGAAATCCAAAACCAACACAAAATTCAGAATAGAATCTCAAGTAATACAAACAGAAAGCCATGAAATAACATGCAAGCAAAATCCCTACCTGGATCGACATGCATCCAGCCGATTGAAGTCGATTCTGGTCGCCTTTCTCGCTGTCGTCTTGCCGCGATCGTACGCGGCTTGTCGTGAGCTTTTTGCTTTCGTTTCCTTGAGGCAGAGGCGAGAAACAGAGAGATCGAAAAGAGGAGAGGGCGGCGCCTCACTTCTCTGGAGGTCGTTTTCTAGAAAGAAATCGAGAGAGAGAGAGAGGAAGTGAGAGGCGGCCACCTCTAGATCTGCTAGGGTTTCGTTTTGCCTCTGGTAGAGAGGCGAGAGATGGAGAGGGAGAGTGGATTGAGACGAGGGATAAGAGGATGAGGGCGGCGCTAGTTTTGCCTAGGGTTTTGTTTCTCTGGAGAATTGAGAGAGAGGGAGGAAGGAAAACGAGAGGGGAGAGAAAAAGAGGATGAGCGGCGGCCGATTAGGGTAGGATAGATAAGGGTTTTGTTTTTCGCCTTAAGAGAGGTATTTATACCTAATCCGTCAAAATGACGCAATTGCCCCCTAGGATTTCGTAGATTTACCACTCCTGCCACCGTCCTTTTGAGAATTTACAAAACTACCCTTCCCCTTCTCTGAAATAAAACGAGAATCAACAAAAATGTTAGTAGCGGGATTCGAACCTATGTTCTCAGGGTTGAACACGGGCTGTGACCGACAATCTAGCCTGTTGCGCTGCTGCCCCATCATGCGTTAATCTAATCATCCCGTTTATCTTTATTCATTTCATTTAAAATCCTTAATACGGAATGAAGAATTGCCAATTAAGTTTATCCCGTTTCTTTTCTAATACATCAAATATCCTCTTAATAACTGAAATTATTATATTATCTTTTTATAATTTTATAATATCAACTTAAATTTTATTAACAATAAATTTTGATACGAGAACCACGATCAGTGGAACGTGGTGAAGAGGTCACAATTAAACTATCAAAGTTCCTAACGAACTACGTGGACTTTGATCCCGTCTAACGGGTACGTAGGCAACCGATAAGGTTCGAGTCCAACTAATCAATTAACTTCATCTTTTAATTTTACGCCGGTGGGCGTATAATTTAATTACAACTAATACGGTAAAACTATTTAATGGTCCAGTGGGACCCTAAAATTACAAAATAATTACTAAAATACACCCAACTCGTATAGAAACTTATCAGACTTAAGTAGTACCGATTTAGGAAGTTGTGGGGGTGTTGCTTAACTTCCCCACACGTAACCGTACTCCCGAACCCAGAACTTTATTTTCGCAGACCATGTCTCGGTTCTGACCCTAAGGTGAGAGCCGACAAAAGAGTGTTCGATCCACTCTAAATAAGATCGATGGCGACTCCTAAAAATGCCGACGCAACGATCCCGTCGGACCCCCGGAGGGACGGTTGCGACATCTAGCTTACTAGCTTCCAGCTTCCAGCCACTTGCAGTCTCAATCCTTTAGTCACCTAATTCGTCTCCGCAGCCCCGGCGCTCCCGCGCTAATTTGTCCAAACGCGAATTCTTTTCAGAGCTCACAAAGTTCGCGACTTGTTTATTGAGAGAGCGCGGATTTATGAAATAAGAGCGTGGCTTGCTGGCGATCATTGTTATCTGATGGATTTGGCCGGGAAAAAGCCACCGCAGCATCGCCGGATGCCGCCGTTATCTCATCCCATCGCTGCCATTCTAACCAGCTCATCACAGAGTCTCTGTCTTTGGCTAGTCGCTGCCGACATCGTCGCCCTCCTCCCAGTTCACAAACATCTGGCGCATATTTCGTCCCTATAACTATGATTTGGTGACAATAAATCGTCCCCTATACATTATTTTTAGGAGCAAATTGGTGTCCCTTTTAATCCATATCATGATAACGGTGAGTAATTGAGCATAATATATTGTCACATTTTTCTTTTTATAGGGTCAATTTGTTGTCCTCGTAGATGTTAAATTGGAGATAACGAATCATTCCCAAAATTGTTATTTAAGGACAATTATTGGTACCTTATAATATATTGTGGGGACGATTAATCCCTTGACTATTTGACTAATAAAAATCAAAGTCATATCTCAACTGTGATTTCTTTCATTGCCTAAAAAATGTACATTTAAAAGTATGAACCATACATAAAGACAGAAAAAGAAAAGCCAATTTGGCCAATAACGATGCAAAATTGCCACGATTAACACTACTCTTCCTAGCCTTCAATGGCTAACCGCCATTAATTGCCATCGCTTCGCTCCGTCGTCCCTAATCATCGCCATCACTAGGGGTGGAAATCGGTACGGTATCGGTATCCCAATACCAAATACCGAAATCCCGAATACCGAATTACACCCTAAAATCAATCCCAATCCCAATCCCTAAATAATTTCGGTATCCCAATCGGTACCTCGGTATCCCAATCGGTATTATCGAATGCATAATTAATTACCTTTGCAATTAATAATTAAATTTATAAATTAGATTTTATTGTTTAATTTTGAGCGAAGAGACTAAGCAAATAGTCTTGAGTTGCCTAGAGCTAACATCTCAAGTTCTTGTAATTGGTAATCTTTAATTTGATGAATTTGAGGTTGAGAGATGACTAATAATAGTGTGAAATAGTGATGTAATGATCTATGTATAATTAAATGATACTTTTGGTGGTTGATGGTCGTGTAGTAGAGAATGAGAGAGTTTAGTTGAGAGGATAAAATACACACTAGCTTATATTTCGGTATTGATCGGTATTTCGGTATATACCGATCCCAATCCCGTAATCCTTAATACCGAATAACAATTGAAATTCAATCCCAATCCCAATCCCACAAAATAATACGTGTATTCGGTAATACCAAATATAGACAAATTCGGTACGGTATTCGGTATATCCCAAATACCGGTACCAAACTTCCAGCCATAGCCATCACCATCACCATCACCGGTGGCTAGTCTAGGAGAAAACTGAAAATAAAAAAGAAAGTCAGAAGCTCACCAAAGGACAAATCCAACAAAAAAACTAAACAACGTATGATTCCCCCACTAGAAAAAACCAAACTTATAAATACTAAACCAAAATCCAAATAATTAAAACTTAAAAGGAAACAGATTGGAATCCATACCGGTAACACAAAGTAGAAGGGAACGCCGATGAGGATGCCATATGTCCAACTCCTCTCAACCATTGATTTACTTTCACCAACCATCCATTGAAATATAACTACAAGAAAGCCTTTCTCTGTATATAGGAGACAAAAGTCTAGACAATATATTGGAAAGAAGAATGTCCTTTTCCCCAACCGTCGATGAAACAAACTAGATTGAGAAACCATATTAGAGAGGTCGCCAAGTCTACTGAACCATAGAATCAACAACTAGCTAGCCACTTAGTGAATCAATAAAAGAAGAGGAGAACAAGAGAAAATTGTACTCAGCCCTAGAAGCTAGAACGGTAATCGCAATCATTCATTTTCGAGTATAATAAGCGGAAGGGAAGATGCACACTCCCGTGACGCCAATCTTTGTTAGCGTGATTTGATGCCCTTCCATTGTGATTCCTGCGGCAAGAAAAAAAAGTTATAATGCGGTAAAATCGTCTGAAGCGGCGATAGGAAATACCAAGATGTATCTGCAGAACACGAGGGAGACGGCGCCGCCGAAAGCATATGAGCTTCCCTGTACTTAGGGTTAGGGAAACGAAAGAGAAGAAAGGGGTGATTTGGACTTAATTAGAAGCGTATTATAGAGAGGATATGTCTCTGTTTGGGTTAATTACTTTATTGACAGAGAATGAAATACCATAAAAATTCGAACTCTTAATTATTTTCATATCCCGGGTGTTTAACCCGCCAAACAATTTCTTCTGGGGACGCCTTGGAATAAGCCGAGGTGAACAAATGTCCATGCTGCCTCCTTTTGAGGACAACTTTATCAATCCGTCTCCTATTCGACTACAATTTGGTTTTCCAGAGACAAACGTATAGAGTTGTCCCTTATCTTTGTTCCCAAAACTCCTCAATTTTGTAGTGCACCTATTCAATTGAGTAGTTTCTTTCGGATCGAGGGAACAAGGCGAGGCGCCGTTGTGAATTTGATTAATTATCAAATAAACTTGCAATTTTGGGAGGAGGATAATAAAGCAGAGACCTTTTGGATTTGGATTGGAGGAAGAACAAAATAAGTACAAGAAGTCAACAAGGGGAGCAGTCGTGGGTTGGTTTGCCGGTTTGGGAATAAGGGTTTTTTGGGTTAAAAAATCAATAATTATCTTCTAGTTAAGTTCCTAGATATTTTAGTAATTAAGAAGTTTAGCATTGTAATTTTGATGTTATAGGTCTTATGCAGAGCATTGTTTATACTTCAAGGGCCGATCTATAGTTGAGGTGCTTGTTTGTGGTAAGTGCATAGTCTAGAGATAAAAAGGTAATTTGATTTTTTAATTAAAATAATAATATATTATTAACGCTTTATTCGCGCTCTCAATATTTTATTCTTGAGAAATCGACGTTTTGACGCACTCGCTCCACGTTCTGCTTACCTAACTCAATCCTCATGTACCCATGCCATGCTTTTTTCTTCTATAGTCTGCCTAACCAATTACCTAGATTTATTACAAATGAACTTTGTGAGCCCGAAATAGTTAAATCGGTAGGTAGCGATGGTCAAACAGATACACATCCCACACATGTCTTCTACTATTTGGGTGGCTTTCGCGAAAGGGACACATTGCTACCATTATTTGAGTTTGTGTGGCCAGAAAAGGTTACCCTGCCCTACCTCACTTCATTTCGTTGGACAGTCCCACACCAGCAGAGTCGGTAAACCATTTCTTCCTAGTTTCTCAAATTATCGTCAACCCTCCTCTGCTAAAAATATTATTATGATAAATTCCAAGTTTGATCACTAAATTTACCAAAACGTGTCATATTTAGTCACTGGAAAAAATTAATATGATATGGTTAATAATGGTCACTAAATTTAGTAAAACAAGTAATGTTTCGTCACTCTCCGTTAGCCTCCATCCAACTCCATTAATAAAGTTCGTTAAGTGCTGACATGACAAACATAATCACATAATCAACTATATTTATCCAGGAAAGCACTAAACTTGACCCGCCACATCATCACAAACCGCCACGTATTAAAACCCTAACCCAACCCAACCCAAACATATCATGATCTTGACTCTTCTCCGCCTCTCTCATGCTTCTCCTCCTCCTACTCCACCTTCTGCTTCTCCCTCTCTTCCTCCATCAAGTTTGACAATTGACAGCCATTCCTCCATTTCTTCTCTTTACTTTCCTTTCAATTTCGCTTTTTCACATTCTCATCCCACCCCAAAGCCTAACTCAATTCAAGCTGTTGCACTTCCACTTCAATTCATTCACGTGCTCTCTTGGTTGGCAATAGTGATGGCAATGGGGCAAGACGTGTACCTCAATACCCATGTCCCGGCCTATGCTATTGTGGGTCGACCAACTCTTACATGTTATTTGAGAAAAATACATGTAAATTTTACTTTTCCGATAAAATGCAGGGGAAAACACTTTATGAATGAAAAATAATGATAATAGAATGGGTAATTGAGTCTAGCAAGAAAAGTCAAAATAGGAGAAATATTTATAGATACCGTAAGAAATTGAGATAAAATGAGCCAAGAACGGGTCGGAAGTAGATACCCATGCCCCGCCCCACACTAGTGCAGATCAGGTAATACCCGCTCCATTGCGGGTCAGGTCAGATAATGCCCGCATGGCGGGTTAAAATTACCATCACTAGTTGGCAGAGATTCGTGCCTGCAAAGATTTCTACTGTTACGACTTCAAGCGAAAGATAATAGGCCCGGTCCTAGACTGAAGGGAGAAAAAATGAAAATGGCGGTGATGTAAATGCAGTCGCTACTGCTGGGATTTCGATTCAGGCCTGACTCGTCAATCAATATCTTAGGTTGAAGTTCAACGGCCGTGATTCCGTGGTGGTGTTGTCGTCGTCGACGCCGGAGAAGGAGAAGGAAGAGGAGTAGTGGGAGGTGGTGGTGGTCTCGGGCTGTGGCAAACGATTTCTGGGTTTCAGTTGGTGCGATCGAGGAGGCGAAGGGGCACAAGCAAAACTGTTTATGGAGAATGATAGGGGCGGGTCCCGGTGCCAGAGATGAAGAGATGAAGAGCCAAGTACCTATAGCAGGAGCAAAGCACTTACCAGAGAAAGATAGGGGCGAGTTGGGAATAAGGAGGCTAATGACGAGGGTTGGGTTTTTTATGGGTCATGGCTTGGAACACGGGTTGGGTTAGGGTTTTAATGACATGACGGGTTGTGATGATGTGGCGATCGAGTTTAGTGTTTTCCAGATTACATTTGGATGATTAGGCGATTCTGTTTGCCATCTTAGTACTTAGCGGACTTTATTAATGGAGACTAACAGAGAGAGTGACTAAATATGACATACTTTACTAAATTTAATTACCATTATTAATATTAATTTTTTTCCAATCACTGGCACGTTTTAGTAAACTCAGTAACCAAACTTGAAATTTACCCCATCTTAATGTACTCCCCAAATTTGGCTTTTTGACTGAGCCACAGCCAGTCGAAACGTGACCATGACCCCAGGATAATATATAGTTCTATACTGCCGTATAATTTCTCACTAATAAGCCAAAATGAGAGGAAATTTGGGGAAAAGACGGTGACCAATTAATTCAAAGAAGAAAAAAGGACAAGAATCACGACGGAGTGATCAATCAGCAAATCGAAAATGTTTGTTGTTGGTCCTACTACTCCGACTCCGACCTCGACCTCTGCCACACACACAAAAGATATCTCCTCTGTTGTTTTGCTTCAATGTCATTTTCCATTCTCATTCTGAACGAAAATAAAATAAGGAAAAGACGAATGTTCTAAGATCATTAATAAAATCTCGTCCAGTAACTTGAGTTATCAGGATTGTTTAGTTATTAGCATGATATTGTAACTTTCAATAATTGAGAATTTTGTATTCGATTTTTGACGATTCTCAATATTAATTATTGGTATTCAGATTATTACAAAGATCGAATTCACTGGTTGACTTTCATTCAAGAGAATATACTGATAAATCATGTATAACTTATAATTAAACATCTTCCAACGATTTAAATTATTGGAAATCTTTGGTTTTGAATGATAAATTTTTATTTGGCATAGCACTATCAAGCAAGCGTACCATCACATTTATTTTACAGTTGGTTAATACTCCTCCAAAAAAAGAAACAATTTTTTTTTGATCAAGTTGGAAATAAAATATGAACGCGGGAGTATTTAAGTATATTTAGTTATTTACTTATATTGTTGTTTGATCATTGGTAGTGATATCATTTATTTATATAGTGAAAGCATAAATGGGAAGTAGCGATAGATATGTTCAGTGCAAGTTCAACCGTACATTAGTTAATCTCAATTAAACAAATTGGATCGCTAAATCAAGACAAACTAGCCAGTAGCTATAACCAAGAAGTAAAACATCTCTTCTCACGTTAGGTGACAAACAACTAATGTAAATTTATTTACATATTTTTGTGTTCATTTACGCCATTTGGTATGTATTCACGTAATACTATGTTTATTCACGTAAGAGTGTAAGTTATTCACGTAAATGAAAATTCAGACTTTTCCCCCTTAATAATTTGTAGTGGCTATATTTTATGGAATTAAATTTGGATTCTCAATTAATCTGTAGAAATATGTTGCATTTCATAATCTACACAATAAGATCCATTTTGATATATTTTAACGTCTAAAATTTTATTTTCCAATGGCGTGAATAAATAACAATATGCGTGAATAAACACCAGTTTGCGTGACTAAACAATATTGATTGCGTGAATAAACAACACTCTTACGTGGATCACGTCAATACGGCGTGAATAACGCAAATATGGCGTGAATAAATGAAAAAATGCGTGAATTAGGTGTTCTTGTCACCTAACGTGATAAAAAACTTGATTCAACCAAGAAAAGCTTATTAATTCTAGATGTTGTATGGTCTAAACTCTAAACAATGATGCCCGAACCTTGTCTTCAACATGAGTAGTACATGTACCATTTCATTCTACTCATGTACCATTTCATTGATAAATGTATATGTACTAGATTAGTGGTATATGTTCACAACAGTGTCGCCATATGTCAGACGTTGTAAGGTTGCACTTCACGATAGGAGTGGTAGAAACGAGCAGTCTCCGGCCTCCATGTTTTTCTTCATCTCCAGCAGGTTCTCCCTAGGCGGCCAGCAGTCCATCCGACGGTCATGAAGCGAGTATGATCCCGTCTTCACCTCCCCGTCATTCGATGCCGCCATAGGAGCCGCCGTTCTTGGTATGCCCAGAACTGCAACTCGAATCCGTCTTCCCTCTTGGCGTGGCCTTCGTCAGCTCGATCTCCGGCGATATCTCTTGCGTTTCGTTTTCCGGCGATGAGGAACCCACTAGGGGGACGGAGGCGATTCCATCGCGGCGATGCCCGATGGGTTCTGGCCGTCGTCGAGTTCTGCAGAGGAGAGGACCGAGTTGCTATTTTTTTGGGAGGAAATATGGGGAATATGGGAGAGCAATCGACGGTTTCCGCATCCAGCGTGGTTGCTCCTTCCCAATGCAAGAGCTAGTTATTATGGAAACTATCCCCATTTACAGAATTTTAAACAACAACTCAATTATCCCTTATATTAATCTTGATCGTCAGATATAGTAGGTAATGTTTGACTGGTAGAGGGGGTGTCAAAAACCAAACCCCATTGAAGGTAGTCATGCTATCTTGCTCCTATCTTTCTAACAACCATAAATTAATGAGTAGAAGTTAGCTTTAAGTAGTTAAAATTAAGGGTGCCTTTGTTAGGCTACATTTTCCGCCACTCGAAGTTTTGGGAAAATAGGTCACCAGAAGTTTTGAGTTGATTGGTCACACACAAGTCCATATCGAAGCAACGGTTTCGGTCCAGAGTCCACACACTACAGGAGTGAACGGATGACCATGGATAAGAGTAGGGGTGTACATAGGTCTGGTGGTCCGGGTTTAGCCATTTTAATCACCCGACCCATGCACTACGGTTTGGGAAATATTAAACCCAAACCCACTCAAAAAAATTAAAACCCTACGGTTTGTTTCTAATTGGGTTGGGTCGGGTTGACGATATTTTTAAGTAAAAACCCAACCCAACACAAAATATGTAATTATTCTACACCATAAAAATATTTTATAACTAATTAAAATTTCAAACGAATAAACCGAGGTGAAAGGTATCAAAGTTCACAAATGTTGTTTAAGTTTTATTAAAATGTGATTTACATCAACATATATCTAGTTTTTTTTTCCACGACATTTGTTGAAATAGGATAAAAATGTTATAAACGAACGCATCCATAATATATAATTCTATTAAAATCGTACACAAGAAAAAGATTACGTGAATCATAGCTATATTAAATCTATATCTAAACTTTAACCCGAAAAATGCATTAGATTATTGAGACAATGAGAGAAAAATATGACGAAATATCTTAATTTTCTAATAAATATGGTTATATACGACATAAATATTTTTTGGATACGAACTCATATCAATAGTTGGAACACGGGTTGGGTTGGGTTCTACGGGTTGTATAATCCAAAACCCAACCCAAAAGAGGCGGCTTGTAGAAAAGAAAACCCTCACCCAACCCAAAATCTTAGTTTTAGCGATAAATACGGGTGGGTTGGGTCGGGTTAGACGGGTGGGTCGGTTTGCGGGTGTGTTTGTTCACCCCTAGATAAGAGTAGTCTAACGTCCAACAATACCAGAACCAAATCGCCATGAAGAGAAAACGAAGGTAGAACGTGCATGAACATGGGCCCAATTAGCCAGATTGATATCAATACTGGACCACTACATGCAATGGGCTTAATTAACTGAAGTTCAGATCCAATAACCTCAAACCATCAGTTTGTAATGGGCCCTGAAGGCCGGCCTTAACTAGGGGCTATGTGCCAGCCTTATATGCGGCGCTGGCCCACATGCTAAATGACGGCCACTAATCTTAGCAAGATTGCCGGCAATTAGGGTTGTACAACTGTACATGGGTCGGGTGTTTCGGGTTTAGTCATTTTAATCACTCGACCCATGCACTACGGTTTGAGAAATATTAAACCCAAACCCACCTAAAAAATTTAAACTCTACGGTTTGTTTCTAATTGGGTTGAGTCGGGTTGGCGACATTTTTAAGTAAAAACCCAACCCAACATAAAATATATAATTATTCTATACATAAAAATATTTTATAACTAATTAAAATTTCAAACGAATGAACCAAGGTGAAATGTATCAACATTCACAAATGTTGTTTAAATTTTATAACTCACTCTTCGCCCAAAATCTTCCGGCGGAAGGGGTTTGGTGTCTGATTTGTTTCTAGAGACACGAAGAGCCGGACAAGGGGTTTGCACATTCTCCGTCGATTTGTCGCCAAACAAGATATCCTGTATCCATCGATGTCCCCTATTAGCGCCAAAAAGCATCATCAGCCTGGTGAGAGGCACCGCGCCTGTTGAGATTTGAGGCGCCCGAGAATCATGGCAGCATCTTTCCGTACTTGGAGACGTCATCTGCTCCGTTTCCTCCCACTCCTGGTTCAGCCGCTTGGAAGCGCCGTCATTGTCATAGTAGCATTAGAAATCGACCACCATAGAGTTCGTCGTGGGGTGGCGCATGGGCCTCTGGAACACCCCCCATCTCGTGTGCACCCAAAACACTCATTTTCCCTCTTTTCTATTAATTCGATTGGATTGGCCAGAAGGAGAGTCGGGGTTTAAAGCAGGGAGTCGGTTGAGGAGAAGACGAAGAGGGTGGGGCGGAAGAGGCCGCGGAGGCGGCGAAGGGAGATGAAGGAGGTCGAGTCGAGGAGGTGAGACCAGATGCGGTAGACGGCGGAGAGAGCAGGGAGGGAAGTGGAAGAGACGCGGGAGAGACATTTTGGTCGTTGGGGAGAGAAGAGGAGGCGGCGGCAGCTGCTCGGGTGGATGGTGGCATCGATGCGGCGGAGTAAATTGGGCGGATGCTGTTTTTTTTAAGAATTTTTCTTTTTATTTAATTACAATTTTAAAATTTAATTTTTTCTTACCAAAAAATTAATTTTTTAATTTCTTACGTGGCACATATGTGGACGACACATAAGAGCCACGTCATAAGTGGTCAAACATAGGTTGACTACTGTTAAGTCAACTGTTAATTTTATCAATCAACTGAAAATCGTGTAACACAAATGACATTTACCCCCAATAGGTTGGAATATTAATGTGATTATTGAAATTTTGTAATATAAATGGCACTTTGGTTAAAGGTTGGTATTTCTAATGGTATTAGCCCAAAATGTTATAAACAAACGCATCCATCATATGTTATTCTATTAAAATTGTACACAAGAAAAATGATTACGTGAATCATAACTATATCTATCTATCTATCTATCTATCTATCTATCTATCTATCTATCTATCTATCTATCTATCTATCAATCTATCTATATCTATCTATCTATCTATCTATCTATATCTATATTTATTTATACTATATATTATGGCAATTCAAAAGTAACTTCTTGCCACATAAGCACTTGAAGAAATAACAAGTTGCCTAGGTGGACATTTTTTTTCTAACCAAAAAAGTTTTATTGATCTATTTATGAAGCTATTTCTCTCTTCTTTTAGTATTTATGCTCACTTTTACTCAACATTAATAATAAGTTACATTGAGAATGTAAATAAAAACTTGTAAAAAATAATAATATTTTTGTCAATTAAACAAAATATAAAGATGGAAACAAAGAATGACATATATCGGGTTTGTTTAAACAAAAAATATATGATTAAATTTTATCAAGTAAATTATCTACTCATTTTAACCAAAACTTCATATTAAGTTATATTTTAATGAAAAATTTAAAGAAGTACACACATAAATAATAATATCTTTGTCTATTAAATAAAATATAACGACACAAAGAGACAAATCAAGCGTTTGACAATCAATCGATTTTGAAAAATGAAATATATAAATTTATATATTAAACCTTCCCTGCAGTATGCTCTTTCATGAGTGAGATGCTACTAGCTATATGATTATGATTTGGTCAGTAAGTAAAACGTAGCAGAGGGTTATAAGTAGAAGGAAACACATGTGAGGTTTTATAAAGGTGCAAAGAAGAAAGAAAATGGTGGTGGTAGTCAGGGGCGTAGCCAGGATTTTGGGTAAGGGGGTGCCAATTTAAAAAAATTAAAATGACTATCAATTTTTTATAGTGACCCACGACAGGTTCTCATATTTTGAAAAGTCTGTAAAATACATTCAACTATCAAGAAGCTCGTTTGTTAGGGTTAAATTTTCGTTTACTTCTTGAATAAGCATATGTAATTATGAGGTTTTTCAATTTAATTTACTTATTATTTGTAACGGTAAATTATATATATGCAATAAAACGTATTAGTGTATCATGTAAGTAATTGTGGTTTAGTGGATGATGTCAAAGCTAATAGTAAGGGGGTTCCACGTTCAAATCCTAGTTATAGCATAAACTAATACCCTTATTTTTTGATGTTCTAGCCCCGATCCAAGGGTGTGCCGTGGAACACCCTTCTAATACTGTGTCTCCGCCCCTGGTGGTAGTCTCTAAATTGTCTATGTCGAGGATCTTTCAATTTTTACACGTTTGCAATGACATTTATTTGTTTCATTAGCGTGAATTTTTGCCTCATTAAATCCCTAACTAAAACTTGATCTTGGCCCGATCGTTTTTTTTTAGAACAACTATTTTGATTGATGCATCAATCGTGTTCATGAATGAAGATTTTACAAGATACAATGAGTTGAGTTTTATTGAAGTTTGCAGCTTTTACAATTCGTCTATGTTGTTATTAGGTAAAAAAAATACACCATTGTTTTTTAAAGGGGGCATGTAGCTCTCTACGAATATAAAATGTGTTTATGTGCAGTTTAGTTTGTTGAAAATATCGTTTTAATAAATTAGTGACAACTGATAGTTCCATTTTTGGTTGGTTTTGCTAGAACATTTTAAAGATAAATTAAATGAATAAGCAGAAGATGGATGATGTGGATAATGTGTTTTCTTATTCTTCCAAAATTGCACAAATAACTGATAGTGCACGATGTTCGTAGGATCTAGAGCGCGATAGTATGTATTATCATATACCAACATACGAGAAGGAAGAAGAAATGAAAAGCTCTTTGCTTATTTTTTTAAAATTAAAATATATTTGCTTATTTAATTTGTTTAAACTTCTTTGTCACTATTGTTTGCTAAAAAATTAATAATCTCTTATTTTTATATCCTAAATTGTGGTTTCGATACCAACTTATAATTAAACAAAGAAAGGTCTACCGAGAGCTCATTTAATAAAATCAAATTTTCATAAATAAACAAAAGGTTTAAAAGTGTGTAACAATACCTAAAATCAAGTAAGTGAGATTAACAATTCAATGTATAATAGTTTAACATACATAAATCATACAAAAAAATAGAACGAAAAATAAAACACCGATATGAATGCGCCGCCCAACGGGCGGGTAAAAAGCTAGTTCAATTTATGTCTAAACTTTAAGTCGAAGAATGCATTAGATTAGGGAAACCATGAGAGAAAAACATGACGAAATATCTTAATTTTCTCATAAGTATATGACTATATACGACATAAATATTTTTTAGATCCGAACTCATACTAATAGTTGGAACACGGGTTGGGTCGGTTCTACGGGTTGTGTAATCCAAAATCCAAACCCAACCCAAAAGAGGCGGGTTGTACAAAAGAAAACCCTCACCCAACCCAAAACTTTTGTTTTAGCGATAAATACGAGTGGGTTGGCTCGGATTGAACGGGTGGGTCGGTTTGCGGGCCTGTTTGTTCACCCCTACCGGCAATGCCCAACACGATGTGCGGAGTATCGAAGGTGTTGTGGTAAAGGATACCGGCCTCAACAATTCAAAGGGAAAATCAAAGAAAATTGAAAAAGTTCAGTCCCGATCTTGAGACAGCAACTGAAGCTTCTGTGTTTCAATTTTAATGGATGGTAAGTAGATATATTAGGAAAAATCATGCATAACAGCGGATATATTTGCCAGAATGAACGAGGAAGAAAGGAAGAAAGGAAGCAAGAAAAGCGGTGGTGAATGATTCCAAGCGGGGCTAGGCTGATTCATCGAATTTACAAAAGCCTAAGAGCTCAATAGATGAATTACGGGCTATATCAAACAACTAGCTTGTTTACCGTTAGTCAATATCCACCTTACCAGCCACGTCAGCTTTGAGGACATAAAAAATATTTTTTTTATATTTCTGAATTTTGTTTTCTTGCCATTTGCTAAAAATGGGCCCTTTTTTTGTTCTTTTAAATAATTTTTTTGATTGATTATTTTTATTAATCGAAAGAAAATAAAATTCAGAAATAAAAAAAATAATTTTGTAAGTCCTCAAAGCTGACGTGGCAGGTGAGGTGGACATTGACTAACGGTCAACAGGTTTGACCGTCTAATTTGACGGTCAACCCGCCTCCGGGCCAAATGAGGAAGTTTGCTACATAGTTCAGGCCAGAATAGCAATTTTCAATACCACGGGTCAAAGTAGAAAGTATGTGTATAGTTCAGGCCAAACGAAGGTATTAACCCTTAATATAATTATATTTAAAATATTAAACCCATTCGTTGGTCGGATGAATTTTATTTTATTTTAATAAATCTCTTCATGTTTTTAAATAAGTTAAGGTTTCTAAAATAGTTAATTCATAGTAATCTTTATAGTATTTGCTGATTATGACATTACTAATAATGAGTTAATATGTACTTTTTTATTAAGTCCTCCTAGTTTACTGTTGTGTATTTTTTTCATATCTTAGAAGAAATTTGTGGACTTTTTATTATCGGATATGAAGTTAGAGTTGAAAGAAAATATATGTCATGTAGAATGGTAGGAATTGAAAGTATATAAAAACTCAAGAGAATAACGAAAAGATTATGCCTAGAAATCTCAAATATAGAAGAACACGAAAACGTAATGCTTATTATATAAATTATTAGAAATTTGTGTATAGGCTTGATTGAATAATAAGTCGAGGCTGTTAAGTGTTAGATACTAATGCACGTACAAAAGTTACGAAAATTCAACATTATAAAACCTTAAATTCTACTCTATCAATACAATCTTTGACTTTTCATGTGGAGTTAATAGCATAAATTGTCACTCTATTATCCATTTTTCTCAAATCTATCACTTTTGTTTTTCATATCGAACTTGCCCTTGTAATATATAGTATATACGTATTATCAAAATAAATTTAATCCCTTTTATGACTTATCTTCTCCGTATGCAATTCCCAATAATTAATAGCCACAATCTCATCCTCCATCCGTCCCGCTTTCTTTTCCTTCGACCTAACAATAATTAAACGCAAAAACTTGTCGGTCACGAAAGAACCTTGAAGACCGACTTTTGAATTTCAACCACTCTCTGAAAAGTCCACAATTATTGATCGATTTGACTCAATCATAAAAATTGGAACCTTCCATAGAGTTTCATCAAACTGATTGAAGCTTGTGTCACATCTCCTATGTTGAGTGTGGCTTTCAATGGAGGACTTTGTGGTTATTTCCCAGCAGGCAAAGGGTTGAGGCAAGGGGATCCTCTCTCCCCCTACTTGTTCACTATTGCCATGGAGGTCTTTTCTTGTATGTTAGCTAGGGATGTGTCTCATGATTTCATTCCTTATCATCCACGATGTAAAGGTCTTGAAATCACTCATCTTCGCTTTGCGGACGATCTCCTGGTCTTTTCAAATGGTTCAATCAGAGCAGTTGCTGGGATTAAAGGGTTACTTGACAGGTTTTATCAAGTTTCTGGGCTGAAATACAATCTGGCCAAGTGTCAATTGTTCTGTGTTGGCATTTCCAAGGAAGAGTAGAAATGGATATCGGATTATACAGGTTTCCCTTTGGGAGAACTGCCAGTAAGATACTTAGGAGTGCCTCTTTTGTCTAGGAGACCGTCGGCTCAAGACTGCAGCATCTTGGTGAGTAAAATAATTAAGAGGATCACATCTTGGCAAGCCAAAAAACTCAGCTATGCTGGGAGAATACAATTGATATCTTCTGTTATCACTAGTGTTTTCCAATACTGGATGTCTGTTTTTCTGCTGCCATTGAGGGTCTTAAAGTCAATTGAAGAAATATGTAACAAGTTTCTATGGGGTGTTAGTTCAGAAGCTGGGAGGAAAAAGGCACCAGTATCATGGTCACGAGTTGCTTTACTGAAAACAGAAGGAGGGGTGGGGATAAGAGACTTCAAGACATGGAATAAAGCTTGTGTTCTTCGGCATCTATGGAACTTGCTTGCTGAAGCAGGGTCATTGTGGGTTGCCTGGATTCAGAAATATAGAGTTAAAGGGCGAGACATTTGGACAATCCCTGTGAGTCAGTTCGTGGGTGTGGAAGAAAATACTCAAGTGCAGAGTGGTTGCTCAGTCCCACATTGGTAATACTCTTGCTTGGCATGGAAATTTATTGAGCAAATATTCTGTTAAGCTGATTTGGTCTTCCATTCGTGTCCCATCCCCTTCTATTGAGTGGTATACTATATTGTGGGGTAAGCCTTTTATCCCAAAGCATAGTCTTTTGGTATGGTTGATAATATTGGATAGAGTTACAACGAAAGACAAGCTTCAAGGATGGGGGTTAGCAGGTTGTTGTGTCCTTTGCCCTGGTGGATTTGAAAGTCGAGATCATCTATTCACTACGTGTTCTTACAACACTGAGATTTTCCAGACCGTGCTAAGGAAGGTCTGCAGGTGGCCCTCTTTCCAAGACTGGTGTTCCCAGTTGGCTTGGGTGACGCAAAAATGGTCAGGTACAAGCTCGAAAGATAAGATTGGTAGAATGTTGTGGACGATGAGTTGTGCATATATTTGGCGTGAGCGATGTACTCGCATTTATGGTGCAAGAAGAGTTTTAGATCCCATTCAAATCTTAGCTAAAGTAGTGCAAGAGCTCCAACTATACTCAAGTAGTACAATTGCCTTATAGCAGATGGTTATGGAAGTGCTGGGTTTACAGAGCTTTTTGTTTTGTTGTTGGACTTGCTTCCTTGTTGGTATAGGTTTTTCTTATGAGTGTAAAGAGTTGACACATTGAGAGGGAGGATGCGAGTTGCACCTCCCCGGGATTCAATACAATTTTGATTAACCATTAAAAAAAAAAAATTGGAACCCAATTTTTTTAGAATATATGGATTTCAAGTATCAAAGGTTGTCAACCTGGTTGAGCCCGTTGGCCCAGTCGATTAAGTGGGTTGAGGGTTAATGGTCTAATTGTTTTAATCCGCTTTTGCCCGGATATAAGAAAAAATTATTATATTTTTCATATATTTATAAATTATATAAAATCTCATCTACATATGAATAATATTCTTCCTCGACCGGACTATCTACATTTGTTTCTCTATCTGCTATCCTCCTTCGAGCTCCTAAAATGCACTCCAACAACATGTATTCGTCATGCGATGAAGGTCGCACTCCTATGGTGGCGATGTGTGTCAGAAGTGGAATTAATGAGTAACGACTAAGTGGAAATTGAGCATGGGGGTGTTTGCGAGGGAAGACAATATGTGATGGAAGGCGAGTTCTTCCAATAGTCTCTTTGTTAACAGAATTGACTTGGCGGATTTATCTTACCAATTCGATAAGCGGGAGCTAGAGCATGAGCTAGAATGAGAGCGTAAGAGTGTATACTCTTCAAGAATTATAATTTGAGTGCGCCGAAAGAGCGTGAATATTATATTATTTTAATTAATATATAATTTAACTTACTAACATGTTTTGGTCAAAATATTACATCAATGCAGTGGAAAAAAATAAGATCATTTTAGTAGAATAATAGCTTTAAATAATCTGATTAGGCCCGAAAAAAAAAAATAAACTTCAAAGGTGAATAGAAACCCAAAAAAGTTTACGATACTATTTTGTTTTATTTTTTTAAATATGAAAAGAGAAATGAATGCATCGGTTATCCACCTCCATGCACTCAATTAGTTGCTAATAAAAGAGTCTTTATTTTTTTCTTCCCCTTCGATTCTTTGTTTCCTAAGCCGACTCTGGAGATCTCCTGTAGATGTACCAAATTGACAAATTATATATCATCGACTACCTAACTAACCTCCTATCATTTTATTCAGCCCCAAACCCGAGATTTGTTGATCTATTTCACAGTACTCAATCATGAACTCGTAGTGTATCCTTTTCATCTTTGCTCTCTAGATTTCTGACAGTACCACATGTATTTTTTTCTCCCACGAAGAAGCAGGTCATCGTCTTCGAGCCAAAGCTGTTGATTTGGCTATAACTTGGTTCAATTTACTTTGTTTATAGAGGGAAAAAATCTCTCAAATAAGTGATATATGAAATAAAATTTGCGAACATTGATTTGCGATGCTCTGATTTTTAGTTTGAGTAACAATTTCTGGGTTCTGGAAGTTTGTAGTTTCTGTAAAATAATTATGAAACAAAAATATAATTCCTAATTTCGTTTTTGTTGTAGGAAATTTGAAATGAGACAACAATTTTCTCATTTTAGTATTATATATTGTGTAGAGTGTATATAAAGACATGTCTTTTCCCTACAAATTCATTAGCACATTGAAAAAAGGTGAAATGAACCAACTTATTAAACTCCTAATGATTATTGGATCCAATCATGCCAGATAGGAAAAGGTTTAAAATTTGACGATTAGCTGAACTAAAATGTTCAAAGAACCAGTGCCATATAGTTTACACAAAGATATGAATATGATTGTGTAATAGTAGGTCTAAAAATTAATACTAATTTAAGAATTATACATCACTTTTATATATTCAACACTGCAATTTGATATGGAATATTAAAACCAATGATATTTGAGCTGTTATTTGAAAGTTATCCTCTATTCATAAGATATATAGGAATTTAGTTAAGTATTAAATAATAATTAAAATAAGGAATTTGGCCTTTGTTAGTCACCGAAAGTTTCAACTCAAATGCATGAGATGAGGTCGATGGACTCTATGACTGTGCAGTTGGAGAAAAATGAAATTGCTATTGCGAGATTATGATAGCTTTTGAGATGGTTGGGTCGTGTATGGTAGCATCTCAAATCTAAAGTAAGAAGAAGAGGCGATGGGATAGTCGAACATGGTATGTGATGTTTCATGTTGTAGGGTTCTGTGATAAGTAAAAGGATGATATGACAGTGTAGCTACGTATACGAATTGTTGAAAACAAAATCATTTTGAGTGGCTGGTGCTCGAATCAGTTGGTTAAATCGGTTGGATTTCCCACTAAGATAGACAAACTCGACTTTGATCCAACCTAAGTAGATAACCAACTGGGCCTTTGACACCCGTTGAGTTACTCAGGTTTAGATAGAATTGGTTCGACTAACAGAGTCATACTCAAATTGGAAATCATGGTTATGACTTTTTTCTCTGTTTGAAGATACATTAGTTTAAATCCCAATACTTGTCTATTTTTTGTACAAAATAAAGATAAAAAATGGCAAAGACAAAAATGTCATTTATACTTTTGCTCTCGTTGTAGGAATTTGAAATGAGACGACAATTTTATTGTGCCAATAGTATATATTGTGTAGAGTGTATATGTAGACATGTCCTTGCTCTACAAATTCATTTTAATACATAAAAAGATGAAATAAACCAATATATTAAACTCAACCTCTTCTAATGATTGTTGGATCCATCATGCAGTCGGATTAGGAAGATGTTTAAAACTTAATGGTTAACCGAGCTAAAATGTTCAAATAAAGAACCCGACCCCATATAGTTTGCAGAAAGATATGAATATGATTGCCTCATAGTAGTTCTATAAACTAATACTAATGTAGGAGTTCAACATCGCTTCTACACATTCGATATTGCAATTCGATATGTAATATTGAACCAATGATATTTGGTATATGATTTTTAAGTTATCGTGTATTTATAAGATAAATAAAAATTTAAATTAAGTATTAAATTATAATTAAAATAATTAAATATGAAAATCGAAGTATCAAAACATCAATAATTCCTGAGCGAAGATTTAGCGACCTTAGCTAACCGTTGAAAAGTTTGGTGATTTTTAATTTTAGTTTCATGTATGTTTTTTATTTAAAATGATACAATTAATCTATGTAGTATGATTGATAAAGATTCTTATCATATGACCATGGTTCAAATCCTAGTATGTGTATTTTTTAAGAATAAATGAGAAACAAATAGATCATTGTGAAGACAAAAAATACCCTTCCTACTTTCACTCTCGTTGCAGAAAAATTTGAATGGGGGGGGGGGGGGGTGCAGAAAAAATATTCAGCTATCTATATACTTGTAGACCAGCTTTTCGACACAATGAGTTTTTCTTTATTCTTTACATTAAGTTAATTTATAATTATATTTAAAATATTTACCAGACCTGTTGGTCGAATGAATTTTATTTTATATTGATAAATTTCTTTATGTTTTAAAATAATTTGAGATTTTTTAAAATTTAATTCATTATTTTTAAGTGATCTTTATGGCATTTGTTGATTATGATATTAGCGATAATTAGTTAATATGTATTTTTTTATCAAGTCGTCCTAGTGTAGTGTTGTGTATTTTTTCATATTTTAGAAGAAATTTGTAGACTTTTTATTGTCAGATATGAATTTGGAGTTGGAAGAAAATATATGTCATCTAGAATTGGTAGGAATTGAAGGTATGTTAAGAACTCAAGAGAATAACGAATAGATTATCCCTAGAAAACTCAACCCTGTCTAATCATTGTTGGATCCAATCATGCTTGTCGGATTAGGAAGATGTTTAAAACTTAATGGTTAGCCGAGCTAAAACGTTTAAAGAACCCGTCCACATATAGTTTGCAGAAAGATATGAATATTGATTGCCTCATAGTAGTTCTATAAACTAATACTAATGTAAGAGTTCAACATCACTTCTACAAATTCGATATTGCAATTCGATATGTAAGATTGAACCAATGATATTTGGTCTATGATTTTAAAGTTATCCTCTATTTATAAGATAAATAAAAATTTAAATTAAGTATCAAAGTCTATGATTTTAAAGTTATTTAACCCTCATATCAAGGTTTGTTTCATGAATAATTGCTTGAACATCGTCGATTACATCCCTATTTCGTTCCTATGTGAATTCGATGTGATTTTAGGGTGTATTAGACGATATGTGCGAATTAGGTGCAAAACAAGGTCACAAGTGTAGCATGGGGGCAAGAAGCTCAAGATCGTGGCCTGGAAGCTGAAGATCACGGTCGGGAACATAGAACGAGAACTCAAGTTGAAGATCGCGTCCGCGAATTGGAGGGTTCAGGGCGTGAACTTCATGAGGAAGGAGCCAGGGAGAAGCAAAGACTTTCGCTAGTCAAATCATGACCACAACGTTATCAGACCGCGAGGAAGATCTCGACCGCGAAGTCAGCCCACGATCTCATGATTTTGGAAGGCAATGACGACACCATTCCAAGATCGCGACCTCACTTCAGAAGATCACGACCGCTATCTATGTGCTTTTGGTCGCGAACTTCTCCATCCCTAGATTGTATATAAATAGAAGACCCCTTTCTCCCTTTTAGATGAGCTGATTTTGAGAGAAATTTCTGGTTTTAGAGAGAGAGAAGAGAGAGAGAGAAGCTGAAGGAGCAAGAAGAGAGGGAGCATCTCCCTCAACCCAAGTCTTCTTCAATTTCTTCTATGTTTCTTCTTCCCTCCTTTATGGAGTAGTCCTCTGAGGTACTAGGGGTTCTAAACCTCGAACCCTAGTTTTAGGGTTTATTATGTATGTATGAATATTTTAGGGTTTGAATGAATGTGTTTATCTAGTTGATTCTATTGCTATTATATATTTGATTGTGTTTGGGTAAGTTGCCATAATCTTCTCTATTAGCCTACTTTCTTCTACACTGGGTATGGAGTTCTAGGGTTCGACGGGTATGCGCCATCAAGAAAATCGAGATAGATGTATGAAAAGGGACCTATGGTGGTCGAGGCGACCGAACCCCTGCCGTAGGTTAGCCTTCCTAAATAGAACCCGAGATGAAACCTCGGTGTGGACGGTGGATAGTGTCCATTGAAATTTTTACATTATATTTTATTATTATTTATGTACGTATAAAGTGTTTTACGAGATACATAAGACTGTTACATGAGATACAAAAGTTAAAACTCTCATTTGTTGAAGTGGAGCATAGTGTGCTTTAATCGCCGAAAGTCTCTTCTTTCGTTTCGGTTTATTCACTGATCTGAAACTTAGCACTAGTAAAAACAATATAGAATGAATGTCATCTTGTACAGCAATGGTAATCCAATTTTCATTGGAAGAATTTTAAACGAATTAAAATGAACCAGATTTTACATATAGGAACAATATAGAATGAATGTCATCTTGTACAACAAAGGTAATCCAATTTTCATTGGAAAAATTTTAAACGAATTAAAATGAACCAGATTTTAAATATAGGAATTTTTCCGATAATTCAAAAAATTTAATAGTGAACCAAATTAGCAAAAAAGAATAAACTTGATCCCCTATTCATAAATATGAAAATAATATCAATATAGGTGGCTACTATTAGATGAGACAATTAATGGGACAATTAGATATATTGCTCCAATTAGATGTTTATGTTTTTAGTTTCTATGTACATGAATGAATAAAATAGCAAATAGCGAAAAAAAGTTTAATAATAGGTTGATAAAATTTTCAAATCATCTACTTGTGATTTTTAATAGTGAACATAATTAGCAAGAAACTAAAAATTTGATTCACAATTCATAAGTAATTAAAATAATATCAACATATAATCAAACTTTTTTCCTATTATATACCACATAAAATAACAATTCCCAATACACATTTTCCTTCCCACTTTCCTTCATGAAACACTATTTTTCTTCCAGTTTTCTTAACCTCCTCATCCTCCTCCTCCATTTGTCAGAACAAAAATATAGTGAGAGAAAGTAGTGAGAAGTATGGAAGTTCAAGAATCGGCAGCTTCTGGTGCTGAGGGTATCCCTGTTAAACCCTGGGTAGAGCTTTTTGGCATCTCTGAGGCGAATCGGCTCGCGTATATTCCGCCGGATGTGTTCAAGGGGGTAATTCGAATGCCGAAGATTGTTTGCGATGAAGGAGCTGCGCAATGGAAGCATAGTCTTGTCGGTCAGTTTCTCCATACTTCTCCACCTCCTCTCCCGGAGCTGCGGCGCTGGGCGAATAAGTTGTGGGGGCGGGATGGTATAGTTAGTGTATCCTTACTCGAAAATCAGTTGATTCTTATTCAGCTCCCAACGCAAGCTACCTGCGATTGGATCTTGGAGAGTGGGCCTTGGTTCTATTTTGATAATTTGCTGTATCTTCGACCTTGGACCCCGGGGATTGATGTGGAATATCTAGTGAATAAAGCTCTTCCTATCTGGGTTAGGTTTATGAATGTGCCGCTTGAGTATGTGAACTTTCAAGGGCTCACTCGTATGGGTAGCTGGCTTGGGATCCCGCTGGGTGTTGATCACACAACGAGGCTGGGCGGTAGACTTGGCTGTGCGAAGGCTCTCGTGAGAGTTGAAGGCATCTGGTAAGTTCCCTAGTCACGTTCTTGTCTGGCCGACGGATGACCGTTCAATTCGGGTGGGAGTGGCTTATAGCCACCTCCCTCCAATCTGTGGGAACTATCAATCCTTTGGGCTTGATTTTGGCTGTGGGAAGAATGATCGTGTATTGAAGGTTAGGGGGTTTAGGAAGACAGGGATGTGGAACGGGTCTGGGTAAGGAAGAAGACCAATGGAGGCAGGATTGAGGTAGCTCCTAATCAGACTAGTGGTAGTCCAGTCACGATGAATAAGGGGAAGAGTGTTGTGTATGAACAACAGTATGTGGTGGGGGTCCCCAATCCCCTCCACCAGGATGAAAGTACTATTATGGAACATTAGAGGGTTTAACAAACCCTCTAAGAGGAGGGACTTCTCACAATTCCCGAGGAAGTATAAGGTGGAGGTGGTGGCAATTCTGGAGACTAGGGTAAGGAAAGCAAAGTCTGATGAAGTTGTGGTAGATTTCTGTGCAGGGTGGAAGATGCATCTCAACTATATTGAGAGTGATCTTGGTAGAGTATGGCTATTTTGGGATCATGACTATATTGTCTTAGGATTCTTGCTCCTAAGAAGAATTATGTGCATTGTGTGGCTCGTGAGGTGGGTGGTGCTAGTTGTTTCATTACAGCTGTGTATGCTTCAAATGATGAGTCTGAGCGACGTGATACTTATAGGGACTTGTCTCGGTTCAAGATTTCTTATGCACCTTGGATAGTTGGGGGGGATTTTAACTCTGTTCTAACCCCAGTAGAAACTTCAAATCTGTCTTTGGTAAATAGTTGTATGGTGGATTTTAAGAGCTGGGTTGATGATATAGAATTAGTGGATCACCGCTCAAATGGTCCTTTTTTCACTAGGAAAAACAAGCAAGTGGGGAATCCTATTGCTAGAAAGCTTGATCGCACTCTTGTTAATGAGGCATGGTTTGATGCCTTCCCGACTTGTGCTATTGAGATCTTAGTGGGGGCTTTCTCTGATCACTGTGGAGTTTGTGTTGATACAAAGCCAGGGCAAAAGTTGCTTCCTAAGCCATTTAAGTATTTTGAGTTCTGGGATGCTCATCCTGACTTCTTCAAAATTGTTGAGGAGGGATGATCTATTCCTGCTCAGGGGAATCCATTACTGATTGTAAAAACCAAGCTTAATGCTGTCAAGAAAGGGCTGAAGAGGTTAAATAAAGAAGTTTTTAATGACATAAGTGGACAGGTGAAAGAGGTGGAAAGCAAATTGCTTGCTGCTCAAGAGTTGGCACTGTCCAATCCGCTGGTTCTTCTTTTGCCGAGGTAGCAGAATTACATAGACACCTTGAGGGTTTGAGAAAGGCTGAGGAAAGTTTTTATTGGCAAAAATCTCGGGTTGACTACTTGAAGCTTGGTAATCAAGGTACCATATTCTTTCACCAATCGGTTAAGATCAAAACTACTCGGAAAGCTATAAGAAAGCTGGTGCTGGAAGGTGGTGAGGAGGTAGTGGAGATGGATAAGATTGCTGATGAGGCGATTGATTTTTATAAGAAGTTGTTTGGTTTCATTGATCCAGAGGTACGACCCTGCAAGCAATATCTGGAGGGTCTTGTGAAGCTTAAGCTCAGTGTTGAGCAGAGGGAATATTTATGCCAAGTTTCACTGCTGAAGATGTGAGAAAGGTTGTGTCTGACATGAGCTCTCATCGAGCACCTGGCCCTGATGGTTTCTCTGCTGGTTTCTACAAGCGTACATGGGATTATTGGGGAGGATGTGACTGTTGGGGTATTGGACTTCTTTACTACTGGTAAGCTGCCTAGTAACATAAACTCTACTGCTGTATCTTTGATTCCAAAGATGCCTTCTGCTTTTAAGTTGAAAGAATTTAGGCTAATTTCCTGTGTGAATATCCTCTACAAAATCATTGCAAAGTTGTTGGCAAATAGATTAAAGAAGGTTTTGGCTAGTGTGGTAAGTGCAAACCAGTCTGCCTTTATTGAAGGAAGACGCATTGTTGATAACATTCTAATGTCCCAAGAACTAGTTAGTGGTTATCATAGAAACAAACTCTCTTCTCGTTGTGCTATAAAAGTTGATCTCATGAAAGCATTTGACTCTGTTCATTGGGGATATTTGTTTCTTACGATGGAGGTTATGGGCTTTCCTCAGAGGTTTATTTACTGGATTAGGTTGTGTGTTAAAACTGCAAAGTTTAGCATAAGAATTAATGGGGGATTGTGTGATTTCTTTGGGGCGCAAAGGGGGGTGAGGCAGGGGGATCCCCTCTCACCATATTTTTTCACAATTGCAATGGAAGGTTTATCACTGCTTTTGAATTGAGCTGCTGCTACAGGGGATCTGGCTTTCCACCCTCAGTGTAAGAGAGTGGGGTTGACCCACTTGTGCTTTGTAGATGATCTTCTTATATTCACAGAGGGGTCTGGCCAAGCTATTCAGAAGGTTCAAAGAGTATTAAAGGAGTTCCACACTATCTCTGGCCTCAAATGCAATTTAGGAAAGTGTGAGGTGTATTTTGGAGGGAATTCTGTGCAGTTTAAACAAAATGTTTTGCAGCTTTCAGAGTTTGCAGAGGGGGCCTTACCAGTTAGATATCTTGGAATGCCCCTTATCTCGGGGAAGCTACCATCTAGTGAGACTGATAAGTTGGTGGTCTCATTACGAAAAAGATTCATTCCTGGAGATCAAAGAAGCTAAGCTATGCTGGGTGGCTGCAGCTAGTGTCATATGTTTTGATGGGGACGCTTCAATATTGGATGCAGATTTTCATTCTGCCCAAAACGGTGATCAAGCAGGCTCAGTTAGTCTACTCTCACTTTCTCTAGCATGGGGACGAAGAAGGGCGTGCTAAAGTTAGTTGGGAGCGTATGGCCAGGCCTCGTAAGGAAGAGGGTTTGGGATTACGTGAGCTTACTGCCTGGAACAAAGCCTGCACTATGCGATTTATATGGTTATTTTTGATGAAAAGTGGAGCTATATGGGTTGGTTGGTTTCAGCACTACAAAATCAAGAGCAGAAGCATTTGGACTATAACTGCCAGTCAGAGCAGTTCCTGGGCCTGGCGGTGTATTCTTAAATTATGTCCAGAGATCCAGACTCATCTATCGGTGAGGAACAACCAAATTCTGTGGGGGTGATAGCCCTGTTCCTGTGTTTAAAGTCACCTTGCGAGTTAAGTATGAGGTGGTGGATTGGGCTAGACTTATATGGGGGAAGTGTCAAATTCCCATAAATAGTTTCTTGGCTCGGATGATCATGGTGAATGGCATTGTTACTAAACAAAAGCTGGTTACATGGGGTAAGCTGACTGATGGACTATGTGTGTTTTGTGGTGTTGAAATGGAAACTCGAGAGCATTTATTCTTTCAATGTGTTTATTCTCGTCAAGTTTTATCAGCACTGAATATGGGAGTGTGTTGCTGTGACTCTTAGGTAGCTACAGTTGCTGGAGGCATTGCTAGTTGCAGGAGGCCGAAGGTAGGAAGATTGACCAGTATTATCTGGTGCTTATGTAGTGCTGGGATATGGAAGGAAAGACGTCGGCGAGTTTATGGTACAGTTGGTAAACCTGTGGAGGAAATTGTTCGTGAGATTCGTGTTGAGCTGCAAATTGTCTGTCGAGAAAATGATGATCTGGTAGAGGGGTTGCGGGTGCTAGGTCTGTTGGGGAGTGCATAGGAGTGTGGTAGTAGGTTTCGTTTCATGTGAAATGTTGGGTATTGGGTCTTTTTTATAGGGCTGCTCATTTTGAGCTTTCCTTTCGTTGTATTGGTTTGCCATTTGTACTCTGCAAATGGTTTCTTTTTGGAGCAATAAAAGAGTAATTGATTCAATGAAAAAAAATTGTCCCTCCCTTCTTAATTCCCTTCCCCTCCCTTCCTTCGGGAACAGAGGGTATATCTCCACGAAAACTATGGGCATACGATTAGATAATAAGCTGTAATTGTAACCCGGCGGCAATCTCAAATATTGTCTCGCTTCTTCACAACTATACAATCTCCCTCCTCTCGCTTTCTCTCCCTCTGCGAAGGGGTCGGCGGAGGATTGGTCTTCCTCCCAATTAATATTAGATTTAATTGCATGCTCTGCTTTTCCTCTGCTCTCTGGACTGTTGAGTTTTAGAGATTTGATGATTCTGGGAAATCTGAGTTGTTATTCTCATTGATGATTACATGGACTAATATACAGATTTGAGGAGATAAAATAGGTGCACGTAGCAACAGATTGCTATGCACCTTCCACAAGTATAGGAATAGTAAAAGAGAGTGGAAAGAATAAAAAAATACAAAAAATGAAAAATAATCATATATCTCTAATACGCCCCCGCAAGATGGACGTTGTATCAACAACGCCGATCTTGGATCGAAGGAGAAGGAATCGAGCAGCTAGAAGAGGTTTGGTGAGGACGTCCGCCAGTTCCTGGGCAGTGGGTTTGTAGCGAATCACAAGACGACCACCTTGGACTAGTTGACGAAAAAAATGGTAGTCCAACGCCATATGCTTCTTACGGGAATGGAAGACAGGGTTGGAGTAAAAATAGGTAGCACCAAGATTGTCCGAGTACAGTGAAGTTCCGTAAGCCGATTCTGGAGCCACTCAATTTCCGCACTAGCATGGGGTATATCGCGGTATTCAGCTTTGGTACGGGATCTAGCAATGGTATGCTACTTTTGAGACTGCCAGGAGATAAGGGTTGAGCTAAGGTAGATAAGATATGCCGATATGGAAGAGCGATCATCCAAGTTTCCCGCCCAGTCGGAGTCTGCAAAGGCAGAGAGTGCTAGCGGCTGGGGGGAACGATGAATAACTAGGCCATAATCGAGGGTGCCAGTAATAAATCGAAGCAAGCGCTTCACACACTGCCAATGTGAAGTGGTAGGAGAGTGCATGAATTGTGAGAGTTTGTTGACGGAGAATGCGTTATCTGGCTGAGTGTAGACCAAGTATTGGAGGGCCCCGATGATCTGATGAAATCATGTAGAATCAGTGGGTGGGCTGCCATCATTGAGTGAAAGGGCGACAGTGGAGGCCATCGGGGTCGGGGTGGGTGCGGCCTCAAGCATATGAAATCGGTGGAGGATGTCCTTCATATATTTATGATGAGATAAAAGATAGCCATCATTAGTTGAAATAACCTCAATTCCGAGAAAGTAACTGACATCCCCCAAGGTCTTTAAGGAAAACCGCTGTGATAGAGCTTCACGAAAGGCTGTAAGCAACTGGACATCATTTCCTGTGAGTAAGAGATCATCCACATAGACAAGAAAGTAGAGCAGCACACCACCGCGATTATAGACAAATAAGGATTAATCAGAGAGTTTTGGTGAAGCCAAACTCAAGAAGGAAGGATCTGAGTGCCATGTACCACACGCGACGAGCCTGGCGAAGGCCGTAGATCGCACGTTTGAGGAGACAGACATGATGTGGACGGGTTGGATCCTTAAATCCAGGGGGTTCTAGCATGTATACTTTGTCATCCAGAGGGCCTTGTAGGAATGCATTGTTGACATCAAAGTATGCAATGGACCAATTGTGAGACAAGGCCAGAGTGAATACCGTGAGGACGTGACCGGCTTGACCACCGGACTATAGGTATTGCCGAAGTCGACTCCTGGCCGGTGATGATAACCCTTGGCGACCAGGCGAGTTTTGAACCGAGCAATAGAGCCATCGGGGTCTAGTTTCACTCGATAGACTTAATGATTGCTGAGGATGTTGTAATGGAGAAGACGGGGCACGAGATCCCAGGTGTCGTTGGCATGGAGAGATTGATTTTCGGCAGTGAGGGTTGCGAACCATTATGGGTAGAGTAGAGCCTCTTTGACAGAAGCAGGTTCCATCGGCGGTTATAATGAAGCAGATTGTCTGCCCGCGGTAGTGTGGAAGAGACGTTTTGGTATGAAAATACCAGCCTGAGCCCGAGTGGTCATGTTGTTGACCTGGGCCAGAGGAGGAGGCTGGACGGGCTGGAGAGGCGGAGGCCCAGTTGGTGAAGTGGTGGGCTCGGTGGGAGGCCTAGTGTCGGAGGAGGTGCTACTATTTGTTGTGGAGTAGTGTGCATCGAGCCAAGCTTCACGAGCGGTGGAGGCAGCAGAGACAAAAGAATAAAATAGGCGCACGTAGCAACAAATTGCTATGAACCTTCCAAAAGTATAAGAACAGTAAAAGAGAGTGGAAAGAATAAAAAAATACAAATAAATGAAAAATTGTCATATATCTCTAATCTGGGCAAAGCTCTGTCTATCCCCTTGTTTCTGTTGGGATGATTATTAGCCCCATTTAATAAAAAAATAAATAGCATGCAATCGATTTAAATCTCTAGTGGCCTTTTAGCTTCTTCCCTCCCACATATTCATTTTTTCATCGCTTTACCCAGCAAAATTTGGCATTGTCTTTCCCATGCAAGAACACCCTTCCACCAATTCTCAAAGGCGATTTTGCTTTTGTTCAAGTTTTCTTCACGTGGACTTGGTTTGTCCTTATTAAAACTCTTAAAAGAACAAGTTTCAAAATTACTGTTTCATAGAGTCACATCCATTGGTGCATTCTCCAAGATTTTTGGCAGACTAAAGTGGCTTCTTAGTTCTTACTAACAACAAAGACTTTTCTTCCTCAGCTGTCAGCTCTCTATTTTTTGCTTTTCTGTCCAACCTTTCATTACCCTTCCCCTCTCTCTCTCATACCCCTTCTCTTTCACCCAGTCTCCTCTCTCTCTTGAAGAGAAGAAAATGGACAGAAAGAAAACTCTCCTGTAACGTGAGAAGGAGGAAGACGAAGGAAGATCCGATCAAGAAGATGACCGAGAAGGAAGGATCTAGCCGGCGTGCATGATGGAGAGACGTGAACGGCGATGGCGGCAACGGGAAGCCCGACGACCACGTACGGTCCCAACTCCCAGCAATGTCGAGAAGTAGGGAAGACCTGATTGCTTGCCTGTCGCCGCCAACGAGATTTCGATCGTAACGACGGAAGGAGAAAAATACAAGGAGGAGCCATGCCCTGCCGCCGCCAAAGGGCCATCAAAGGAGGGGAAGGAAGTGAGGTCTCCGACCGGAACTTCGTCGGCAATTTATGCCTGAGGCCTGAGCTTCGCCGGCGATTGTCAGCTATCAAGGAACGTCTAAGGTTAGTGGTTTATTTATTTATTTATTTTGGTGTGTTTGGATTTTTTATTTATTGATTTCTTGAAAATCTGCCTTTTTTTGTTTTGGGTTTTCGACAAGGGAAGAGCTATCGCCGGAGGAGATTTTTGAAGGCAGCTGAGGCGACGAGGGCTAACCGCTGCTCTCTAAGTAGGTTCTTTCTTTTTGGGTTTTGTTTTTGTTTGCATTTTGGAGGAGGACTTTCTCTCATATGGTTCTGTTGATTTTTTTTTCCGTTTCATTTTAGGCAGAGGAAGAGGAAGTCGGCATCGCTAGTCCCGACCCTTTCTGCCGACCACAACTGCGACGTAGTTGGCTGGCCAGATAGAAATTTTTTGGGTCATTTACAATTTTTCTGGATATTTGGTGATTCAATTTTCCCCTGAATTAAATTTTGATTTTTTTTTGTCTTTGTTTGGTAGTTAATAGTGCAATAGAGGTCTTCTCCACCTCATCCAGTTCTCCTTCTTCTCCGACCGATAGTTACGATTTCCAGATTTCTCACTCTCTTCTCCGACCCATTTATTTTGTGTTGTATTTGTTCGTGTGATTTATTTGCCTTCTTTGGCGGTGGGTCTGTGCAGGATTCAGATTTTTGTTGAACGATGATGGGTGTGATTCAGTTGGAAAGGTTAGCTTTTGGGCTTCCTTTTACACTATCGATTCCCTCGCATTGCCAATTCCATCGAGTCTGCAGCTTATTCATGTTTACCTATGTTTCTTTTGCCATTTAGCTTTCATCGAAGCTCTACGACCACTCTCACTTCGAAGAGGAACAAAATAGGAGGTGGACTGGAAGCAAGATGCTTCCCTCTCTTTCCTTTCGTTTCTTGATCTCTTTTCCATTTTCAATTTCAGTTACACCTTATTTTATTAGTTCAAAGTGTCTGGATCTTACACTAGGTGCTTTACTATTTTCTCGTGCTTGGGTATCTTTTTCAAAAAAAAAAAAAAAAAATTTGGGTGTAGAAAAAATTGCTTCTACAGTCTCTCTTACGACAAATAGGTTTACCATATGGAGATGGCGGACGAGAAGCCTCTTTTTAAGTTTGAGTGTAGAAAAATTACTACTGCAGCCCTGTCTGGCTACCATTTTAGAGTCTTTTTGAACGGTAGATTACTAATTTCCTTGCAAATGGGTTTCTCAGGGAGTGAGGGGTTGTGGAGCCAGCTGGTCCATGCTCGATCGTGAAGCAACCACGTACAGCTCAAGCTACAGATGATTTCCTCGAGGAGCAAGGGGTCAAGGGACCAATCCATTGCCTCAAGGCACTCAACTAATATGTATTGTTTGTCATGAAGGAGTTCCAGATTTATCTGCCAATCATGGTAATTGTCTTTGTTTTAAAATGCTGAACAGCCTGTCAGAACAATCGTAGGTCTTGAAAACCTCTTCAACCTAACATTCGATTTTTGCTTCAATTTCTTTTCCAATCTATTTTGTGATTTCAGTCTCTCATTGCAGGTCTCTCTGCCTTTTCTAATGTTGTTTTGTTGATGTACGTTTATAAATGGATACATGAGACTTTTATGATTCCACTGGCCAACCACAAATTGGGAAAGGGGTGATTGCAGAGTAAACGAGGATTAGGGGAAGGGATAGAAACATGTATACGTTTTTTTTTAAATGCCTTTGTTTTTTGTTCCATTCCGTCTTCGTTTGATTATTTCCTATAGATGTAAGCTATATCTTGGTGTACTCGCTACTTTTATTTGCTCTTCATAAAGTTTGACCTAATTCCAGTCTAAGCCATTTGGGCAACTTTAGCACCTACAGAACTGGTTCAGAACTTTGGTTATGGTTATGCATCAAATAACATCATGATTTTTTGGTTATGCAGCATGCCAATGCATTCTTTTGTGGTTATGCACTATACAACATAGTTACATTATTGTTCATGATCAATTGCTTATACATATTCCTTGGGTATGGTTAAGCAGAATGCAACAGTATGATTTTGTGGTTATGCAACATATATCAGGTCAGTAACATTGTCTTGTGATGGTGATGGTTTATACATGTTCTTTTGGAGTTTTGAAGGTAGAGGAATTGAAGTCTTAAGCAGTAGTGATACTTTGGAATCTTTTATGGTTGTATTCCAATCAATAGAGTAGTTTGCATAGTTTATTTGTTTTCGAGATGAACAATTGCTTTTGGATGGTTATGAAGTTTATTTTGGTTCTCTGGATCATTGATGTTTTTTTTTTATTTTGTTTTTAGGGTTTCTATCAACAGTATATATAGCATTTATTTCTCCTTGCCTGCCCTTACAAGGGTATAAGAGTCCATGTTGGAATTGTGTCTCAATCTATTGTTTTTATTAAGTTGTTTGGATATAGGAAACTGAGTTGCTCTGCATTATTGACATAATCTGTCAAAATGATTTCTGCAATTTCCTATAGAGTCCTCCTTCCGGTTGATTTCCAGTTCCTTTAATTCATCTTGCGGTGGTTTACAGAGTTACTATAGTTTATGTTTCTGCTGCCTCTTTACCAAGCATAGCCACGGTCATCTTGTGTAAGAGATGTGAATTGTGGATCTTAACTAAATGGTTTTCTAGCTTCACTTTGTTGCAGGTTGTGGGTGTCCTCTCCTCGATCCTGATTTGGCTGCATACTGTTTTTATTCACGCTAAATGATTGTGCTTTTGTCATGTGGTTTGCAGGCATGCAGTTGAGGATTTATGGGCTGAACTGTAGTAATCTTATTCTGGATCCAACTTACGAAAGGGTGAGATTTCCTAGCCTGCAAATAATCTCGAATTCGTAGCATTATGTATATTATAGAAATAGAAGTTTGATGCGTATTATTGGAATCTCAGAGTAGAAGAAAAAGGAAGTTAAAAAAATTAAAAATGATCTTTCATGTCAATTGCTCCCCAACCCGCAGTTTCTTTCAGACGATATTGGTGTTTATGTGTTTTCTAACCAATTAATATGTGTATGGTGAGCTACGACAGCATGTATAAGACGATTTTCTTACTGGGGTTGTGTTTATAATAATAGCAGACTATTGATCAGTTCAGTTCCCTTTACTTACGGACTGTTACTTTCTTTAAATCGCATTATATGACCTGATCTTTTATACTCATGACTTCAGTCTCATGGTAGTTGCCTCCCAGAAACATGATCTGGAGGAGATGGGCATATGTAAATGAGAAATAGCCTCAAAGATGGCAGTATCATCCACTGGAAAACAAAATGATAGGAACCTCGAGAAGTTACTAAGAGCAGGTGCATCATTTTTTCCATTTGGTTTGCTTAGTCTATTTTCGGAGTTCTGGATTTCATTAATGGTAAGATTCTTTATGAACCAGCTCGAGTTTTGGTCAACTAATCATTTGTATTGGTGCTCAGGGGTGTGGGAGAGTGCTTACAGAATGAAAGATTACATCTTTATCAACTTTTTAAACATGAAAGGACCATTCTAGAAAAGAGCTTTTGCATAACATAATTGTAAGTGTTGAACTTCACTGGTTTATTGATTTGTTTGCAGTGTTTTTGTTTGGTGTATGCCTCTTTCGACCAGTAGTACACTCTGCTGATTCCATCACTCATAAAAAAAACCTTTTCCTTTTAGGAGGGAAGAGAAATCATTGAACAATGAAGGAAAGTGAGGTTCTGTTTCTCCCGGCTGTCACCGTTTCAAGATGTAAGTGCAATTGTGAATTCAATAATAAAGACCAGAGCAACGTTGGTCTTCTCTGCTCCTTCCCTATGCCACCCATCCATAATTTGATCCTTGCAGGTCAACACTTCCACTCCTTTTTGCCTCACAGATTCTATGATGGAATTTACAGATTTTGCTTGCTTAAGTTAGATATGTTCTGCGAGATCGGGTAGGAGCAATGCAACTGAAGTTTCAAAGCAAACATATTTTGATTAGTGGATGTATGAATCACTCTTGGGGGAAAGGTGCAACGTGGTAGGATCGATTGTTGTATGAGGGAACTTTCAACCCGTGTATCACTCTGAAGAAACCAAAAAAGGTAACGAACTCTTCCTCTTCTCTAACTTCCAGTGTTGCTTTATCTACCGAGGTAATACATTATGAATGAACTATTATGTTTGGAATTTGCTCAAACAATCAAAATGGTTAAGTGTGAACTAAAATCTACTTCTGGAATTACTCTCCTTAGATTTCATTGCAAGGCAACAAACTTTTCTTTTGCTCTGACTTCCGGTGTTGCTTCATCTAGCTAGGTAGCACATAATGAATCTCACTGTGTTTGCTCATGTATTTCTAATCCGGTTAGAGGAGGCTCGAATGCTATGTTTTTGCATCATGCCTCTTTGACACTGTTCAGCTTGAAATTTGTGTTTCCCTTTCTTGTGATATGTTGCTCATTATATATTTTTGCTTACATTTACTTTGCTTTTATTTTCTCCAAATGAAACATTGACATATACAAGCTCAAACAGGTTGCTGAAACAAATACCGATAACCTATCTATATTCAAGGCAACTTATGGTTGCTGCACTATGCTACATAGAGCTCTATTGTTAGGACTGGGTTTCTTTCTACAATTCTTTTCATTAAAGGCAGACCATGACACTGTATGTTGTTTTCAGTATGGTCTCCGTAATCTTTGTTTCCATCTCACAGTACACACATGAATGTTAAGTTACGCTGCATACCAAGCAAAACTTGGTCAAAAAGACTTGCAGAAGTCTGTAGGATCTTTTTGTCTTCTCATAATAATTAGTCAGTTTTAACACCCCCGAAATGAGATGTGTAAATTATGATGTAGAGGTCTGATTAGCAAACTTCCTCATAGGTGTCATTGCTAATGCATATAACATGAATCAGGGTGCAGTTGGTATCAACAAGGATAGAAGTAGTGGAAGTATAAACTTCATTATCTCCCTTCCTTGGACACTAGGGGCGTTCTTTGTTCCAAAAAAGGGTACACAAATACCTATTCAACTGCAGATTGCCCCTGATTCAGATTTGTTAGATGAAGAGCCTTGCCTTTTGATCAAAGAGGATTTCAAGAAACCTGAAGGGCCTGGTGCACTGAAAAAAGATGCACTTAAACAAACTATTATCGTGCAGTTGGTTACTGCAAAATTGGTGCGACAGAGTCAACTTCCGGGAACTGTAAGTGTGGGAGGGCTGGGGAGGACATTGCAATGTTTGTCGACCAGCTGCGAAATTGGTGCCACAAAGACAACTTCAAAGAATTGTAAATCTGGGAGAGATGAGGAAATTTCGATGCTTGCCTTAAGTTTGTATATGTTCATGGACTTTCAGCCATTTGGGTGGGTTCTGATTTGTTTTCTTTACTTGAAATCCCTGCATTGCGATGCTTGGCCATCACTTTTTAAATCTGAATGCTAATGGATTTTTAGACTTGCAGGTTTCCCATTGGTAAAGCTATTGCAATGGAGAGAGTTGTGAGCGGTCTGAATAACAGCAAGGACCGCCTGTGATTATCACAGTTAAGTGGTTGCTTGATTTGACAGAGTTCCATCACCGAAACAGGTAGAGCAGAACTTTAAATTCCTGCTTCTCTGATTCTATCTTTACACATGTGAAGATTTTATGAACGGAAAAGGGTTTTTAATGTTTGTAGGCGATAAGAAAAAACTCTATGTTGATGAAACCGATCCTTTGGGATGTTGATTAGAACATATGAGTTTGTTCTGTAACATACTGCCACTTTTGATTCTGAATCCTTTATTCTCAAATATGTGCAGATCCTGAAAAAACTCCTCCAAGTTGGCACACCAGGATCCAAATGTGGGATGAGATGCCACATATCAAACTCCTTTAAGGAAAGTTGGTTGCGATGGCACAAATAAAAGAGGAGGTAAAAAACAAACAGAAATGATAGAAAATGTTAGAACAAGTTATGTTCATGTATATATAAACCTCAGTTTGCATATGTAGAAGGAAAATGTTGCATCAGTCATGACTTAACTATTTAGTGCTTTTATAGTTTCATAACTAGAGCCAAATCCCGCATACTTTTCTACCACCGTGATATTCCTCAACGTCATCTTCCCAATGCTCCATAATACTACATATTGTTCAACTATAAGTGGTATGCTATAATAAGTAATATAAATTAGCAGGCCGTTTGCTTTCTGTTTCAAGACTTATGTGTTATGTTTGGGGATAAGGCTGCAGTTGGAGCGGGATGGGTATGTCTGTTATTTGCACTAGAGAATCATATGAGTACTGAAATACGAGCAAGTGAGCAGGTTATGTGTCTTCCAGGAATTCTTTGATGATTTGGCTTGCTATCTCTTTTCACTGATGCTTTTCTCATATGAATCCCTATATTAGAAAATTACATAGAATGTTGGAACTTGGAACCACTACTGTCATGGATTTTATTCTCGAACTTCCTATTTTTTTACATTGAATGCATTGCTTCCATATTACATTCATATGTTACATCTTTGTTATAGAATCGTCAAAGAGTGCCCTACATCAAACCTCTCGGTTGCTTCCCTCTACTGTTTCGTGTGTGTTTACGTGTTCGTTGTGCTGCAGTTCTGATGTTGCTGCCTGCTATTGTGTTCCCTTATGTAGTTATTCTATTTTTGTTGGCCACTTTATTCAGAATTCTTCTCTTACTATCTTCCTTTGTGTTTTAATTGGCGCTGCTGCATTTTTTTATACTGCTGCTGTTGTAGGTGGTATTGTGTACGGTCTAGATCTGATTCCTTACAACCTTATTAGTTGTATAGTGCTTGCTGTAAGGAGTTTGATTTCTTCTCCCCTTTTTAGATTTAATGGAGTCTGTACACTTACGTCCTACTGTCTGATTGCTTATTTTGCGAAAATCTTGCTAGGGCAGTTCAGATGTTGGGAATTAGCAGAATGCATGTGTGAGTGTTTTATACACCTATCCATTTAAACTGCCAAAGAGTTACAAATTACTTATAATTGCTGATACTGCCTCTTGAGTTAATAGACATGAGTTGCACCTCAAGAGACCAGTAATGAGGTTTTGATGGAGAATGGTATGTTTTCTCTCGCAGATTCACGAAAGTCAATTCAACAGCTCTTTTTATTTTTCCTTGCTTTTTAGATCAATGTGGATAGAAAATAATTATGTTCCTCCGTTACAAAATTTATATTTTCAGTTCATGTATGAGGCTGCAACCAATATGCATCCATATAATTTTGCTTGCCTTTAGTTCTTCTTTGCAATTTTGAAGGCCTCCCAAATTTTATGCTTCTTATAAGTTAATTTTCTAATTGCAACCATACCTTTTCTTTTGTTGCGTTGAATGCTCTGGGCCTTTTCCAATCACATTCGCCTTTTGATTAGTGTTTTAACTAATTAGAAACGTGAGGTTATTGTGATGAGCTCTATTCTGATATTCTGTATTGTGTTCCTTCAACTCACTAGATTTTTGTTGTTTATATTCATTGGCTTGCCACATCTAATCGAATTTTCCTTTATTGTACGCTTTTGCATATCAATCATAGAATTTCCTCCTTATTTGGTTATTCATACAGTCTTTAGTTGTATAGTATGATGACCGGTAAGAAGACTAGCATCAAGATGGTGACGGCCGAATAAGGGTTGAGGTGTTGAACGTTACTACGAAAATGATGGGAAGCCCTTTAGGTTTGATATATGGTTGCTTTTGAAGATAATAGTCATGCACCTAGGTATACTTTTTGATGTTTTATTTTGTTGTCACGTTGCTATATAATTGAATGGCCTAATGGTTGTATAAGTGGGACGAATTTCTTTGATTGAATCTAGGTGGTGTTTGGTCTCTAGGTAGGGGAGGGGGGAGTTACTTCTGATATAGGCCATAGGGATAGGGAAGCTGTTCGAGTCAATGACCAATGAAACTGCACAGTTGAACAACAAAAAGATCATATTCCTTTTCTTTTATGCCCTAATGCTCAAGAATTTGCACAACTCGAAAACCTTTCACACCTCTATATAAGGGAGTGTAATCTGAAGGCATTTTAAGCCAATCCTAATTAGCATATATTAATGTGTTTTTCTTCGCTAATATATTTCCTCGCACTAATTGCGCCCTTTCGGAAAAATTGCTATATGTGTCCCGTGAATTCTCCAATATGACATCACAAACTGCCTCTCGGCGCGGAGCGCGGGTTTCCTTACTAGTTAATTATTATATTTACTTCACAGTCTAACGCTGGCTGGCTGTTTGTCACATTTTCTTTCTTTGCTCTTATTTGGATTTTTTATATTTTCCTTTCCATGCGAATTTTAGGCCAAAACGTTTCTGGGTTTCGAGTGTTGAATTCGGTGGTAACTATGATGCATTTTATTCTAGCAAATTTCGAAAAATCTGGGATTTCAGTCTTGCAATTCCTTTCCCAGTCCCTCTTCTGCGTAGCTGAGTGATTATATGGGTTGTTTGGATGAGATTTAATGATTGTTCAGTAGTTTGTCCATCCAACCTGTGATTTCTCATAAGTAAGAACGAATTTCTAGCATAAAACCGGATTTGATTTAAGTCAGCAACATGTACCATTTTCTCGCTAAAAACAAATTATTCGGGTTAGGAAATGGGAAGGGGGATTGAGGCTAATGGCAAGACTATAAAAAGGAAAAGGACGGGAAGGTTTTTTAGTCACTTTGGGCGCGTGTTGCTCTCTCGGTCTTTTTCAACTTTGAACTCAGCTTTTATATATAGGTACTAATTAATAATAATGGGCAAGAATATTTCCACCATGTTCCGTGAATCTCAAATAAAGTTATGTTGTGAGTTTTAATATTATTTAATTTAATTAATTATCCAGTCATTCTAAGAGAACTTGGACGCTATATAGAGTTGGACTCCGAGAACTACACTATTAAGTCAGCTCGTGATCAGTAAAGGATTTAATCCACGAGCGGAGTTCAACAAGAACAAGCCAAAGAGTCAACTAATTAGCCCGTGAGCTCCAAATAAACCAACTCATGAGCCGAGCTCAATTAGTCACTGAGTCCAACTAGCTAACTCGCGAGCTTAATAAATTGGACGAGACCTAGCTCAAATTTGGTTCATTTAATAACGAGTTGACTCTAAAATCAGCTTGTTAAATGAGGAGTCGAGTAGCAAACGAGTTATTCGCAATTCAAACATTAAACTGCTCGCAAATAGCTTTTGTTCATTTTCACGTACACGAAAACTCCCAATAAAAGGTTCGAGCTAAACAAAGACGCTCACATATACAAGTGCAACTGTGCAAGTGGGAGCCAGCTTGAGGTGCAGACTGGCGGTACTTAAAAAGATCTACCATCAGTCGACGGAATGGAGTTGCACTCACAAGAGGGGACCTAATCAAGAAGGAACTTGGTACTTGGATACGTACGCATAACTACCTGCCAACATTTTCTTGGCCGGAACTGACACGTGAAAATCTCTCGGATCGGAGTCAGGGTCGACGCAAATAAAAGTCCAAACAGGGAAAAAGGAAGCAATTACAATGCAGATATAGATTGGCTGGCGGCTCATCGTTTTGTTCTTTGAGTTGCGGTTTAAGTCCAATTCGGCTATGCTTAATTACTGTGTGCGCAACTCTTTTGTGAGAACGTATTCATGAGATTGGGCGTGGTCGGATGATTGAATGTAGTGACATTTTATTTATGAAATTGTAATTATATTCATTTAACAACGATAAAATATTTAATATACGATCTGACGAGGTCTAATTTATATGGATACATTTTCATAGATAGACTGTGAGCAATTAGTTTTAAGTCGCCTCCATCATTACCGTGTTAATACTTACGCAATTACTTTACACTCTATCCTTTTTACAAAAAATTCATTATTTTTCTTAATGTGCTATCTTTCAAAATTCGTTTTTTTTTATCTATATCAATGATAAAATTTGGGTTAAGACTATTACTTGGATAATTTTTTGTCCGACTACCCAGACATTGAGGATGCAGCTTATCTTAATTTTATTATGTACTGTAGCCTAACTGTGTCATATTTATTACGCATTTAGTCTAAATAGCTGATTCTATGTATTAATAATCGTGTAAACATACAAGCAAGTATACGTGAGTGAAAACAACTAGCTAATATCGGATAACCAAATATTTAGACAAGATAATTATTCTTTATATGCACTTTGATTTTGTTTTTTACCCACAAAATATCTTTGAGAATGTACTCATAAGAACATACCACCATTTTTGTCGAGCGATCACAGAGTACACAATCTACAACCTAACGATTAGATTCCTCATGAGCACATCCTCTCAAATAACCTATGAACACCATAGCCGAATTAAGCAATTGTGGGTCAAGAGACAACGAGCTGATACGAGCAAAATCGTAGTAAAAAGCTAGGGAGTGAAAGAATTATCTCTAATTAGCAAAAACATTATTATCTATGAACATAATTATAAAGCCAACTACAAACCTAGCTAGTTCATGGCGTTGGTGGCATCGATAGGTTTGGTGATCCAACAGAACAATTACTTTAGCATTATATCACATTAATTATATAAATATTGATACAGATATCCGTGACACAGGTACGATTAAAATATCAATGAACTCGTGCTACAGAGTCGGTAACAAACCGCTCTTCAAGAGGAAAACGACAAAAACCAAACCAAAGTCGGTAACAAACGTCGGTAACAAAAATCTTCCCGTTATATTTTTATCCGCAAACTCCGGCCTACTTCCTTAACACGCACCAGCCGCAGTAGAAGAAGAACCACCACCTTCATCGGCTTGATCCTTGTGTTTGCCCCATTCATGAAGCGTGAGATGAAGGCTCTTCCCTGTAGCCATAAAGTTCACGGCCTGAATCGGGGTCAACACGCCGATGATCTCCTTGAGCGTGTTCATCCTCAGCTCATCAGCCTCCTTAAGCAGCCTCACCATCCCTCTATCGTAGCCTTCCAGCGCCCTGTCCACCTCCCGGCCGCCACATGGCCGTCCTCCCGCCGCCGTTGCCGCCGCCACGACACGGCAGATGGGGTTGTCGGCTACGTCCTCCTGCAGGCTGGCCAGCTGGCTCGTCAGCTTCTCCTCCTCCCTCACCGTCCTCATGTGGAGCTCGTTGATGACGTTCATCTGCCCCCACGACAGCTCGCCGAGGGACGCCCCCGCAGTCGTGGTGCACGACGGTGGGGCGGCGTCGGAGAGGAGGGCGTGACACGTGGACTCGGACTGGGACCCGCAGAGGGCGTAGAGCATGCGGATGAACATGGAAGGGCGGCAGCCGGCGATCCAGAGGAGGGAGTTCTCGAGCTGGGAGTTCCACGCCGGGGTGAAGAAGGAAGTGACGTCGTTTTCGGCGAGGCGGGCCCGCTTGTCCGCGTAGGCCTGGAAGTGGTCGACGTTGGCCTGAGCAAGCTCGGACAGCGTTGGGCCGACAGTGGCAGTGGTAGAAGTACTGCTTCGTAGTAGTGATCTCTGCTGGGCTTGGACCAAGTCGGCGAGGTCGAGCTGTTGAAGGTCCATCCACTCCACGAAGCACGTTTTGGATAGGTGACGAGGGCAGGAGGAGGAGGAGGAGTTGCCTTCCATTGCGCCTTTTAATTTCTTCGTCTTGGCAACTTAGCTCGATGGTTATCTGTTGTTGTTTTTGTTTGTATATATAGAAGAGAGCAGGAGTTGAGTTGTGAGTAACTAGCTAGTTAGTGACGTAGAAAAACGATAATAAAGGGTTATGTTGCTTAAAGTAACGAGCAGGAAGCAAAAAGAGGCAAAGAGGATATTTGAGGAAGGAAAGCTCCGAAAAGGGGAACAACGTGCGGCGGTTTTGTCCCTATGTGGTGATTCCGCCACCTCCCAAACAGCAATCCCATAAACTTATCAATGTGTCCATAACTGGGACATGCATGCATGGCACCAAGTTTGCCAACATCCAAGCCTGAGCTTTATATGCAAGTTGATCGAAAAGTTATTTGGTGACTGATGGCTTCAGAAGCTAAGTAATTTGAGCTGAATTTTGCATCTCTTTCTTGAGATTGCGCTTGTCCTCATCCAATGGATCATCGTATCCCATAACTTTTTGTTTCCTGTGTCAATAGATTAGTTTCTTGACTCTTGCGACCACTTGCACTTTTATAATCCCCCACTAGTTGTTGATATGATATATATGATAGTAGATGATTGAATGATTAAAATATCTATGTGATTTTAATTTTGGTAGCTAACTTCATAAATCATAATGATCAAAATATCTATGCAATGTCGGCTTTATATATGATAGATAAGGAATTCATGTGATTTTTGTTCCAAACACAATATACGTTGTTGATCGTTGTTACTTAGTCGCTTTCAGTTAGATGTGCGTTCCAAGGATATATTATACTAGCTAGTAGATTGTGGGATATGCAGTACTTTGTGAAAAATTAGCATTACTAATATAAGCCCGCTTGCTATCGCTTCGCGTGTAAGTGAAAACATGATAATTTAAAAATTAATAGTTTGAATTTTGATCGAAAAGTAAAGGCTTATCATCTACATCTCCATGTAGACGACGCAACGATAAACTTTAATAAGGGAGACTGGTCGTAGAGCAAATGATTTCGTGTTTAATCTTCTCACATAAACCACTGATTAGTGTATTTTTTTTGCTTTGTTATTTTTTTAAGTTCATCTTGACTCTCCTTTTTATGGAGTTTAGGGATTGATCATAGGTTTGAGAAGGTCCAACTCACTTTGGCCTATTCGAATTAGGTTGAATACCCATGAATTTGGGTTCAATTTCATTCTCAAACAAAAAGAAAAAAAGAAATAAACAAACACTAAAGAGGATAAAACTTGCTCACGACCAAAACTCCACAACATCATGTTCAACTCTCTTTGATCGGGTTGAACCGAATTTGTAATAAATTCACAACGGACCTGATCCGTCACTTTAGTCGGATCGAATTAGGTTGGATACCCATGAAGTTGGGTTCAATTTCATTCTCAACCAGAAAGAAAAAGAGAAATTATCAAACACTAAAGCGGATAATACTCTTTCGTGATCTAAAACTCGGCAACACCATGTTCGACTCTCTTTAATCGATTTGAACCGAGTTTGTAATAAATTCACAACCGACGTGACCTGTCAATTACAAAAGAGAATAAAACTCACTCCCTCCCGCAAACTTGTAAACATCGGGTTCAAGTTGTTTTGATTATATTGAATAGGTTGGATATCCGTAGGTTTGGGTGCCCAACCAAAAGGTAAAAGGTAAATAAAAAATACTAAAGCGGATAAAACTCGCTCCATACTAAAAACTTTACACAGGAGCGCAACTCGCCTTGACTGGTTCGAACCAAGTTTTTAACAATTCACACTCGGCTCAACATGTCCATTCTAAACGCAGATCATAAAACGCACTCTCGATAAAAAAAACTCGTTAGTATCGGGTCTGGGATCAATTGTCATTCTCAACCAAAATGAAAAGGAGAAATAAAAACTATCAAAGTGGATAAAACTCACTCTCGATCCAAAACTCATCAACACCGTGTTCTACTTGCTTTAACTCGGTCGAATAGAGTTCTTAATAAATTCACACTCGACCCAACATGCCAACTACAAATCCGGATAAAACTCGCTCTCGATACAAAACTCGCCAATACCATGGGTTTGAGTTCAATTCGCTTTGACATGGTTGAATTAGGTTGGATACTTAGAGCTTGAGTTCAATTTTCATGCTTAACCAAAAGGAAAAAGAGAAATAAGAAAAAATCATTGAATATGATACTCGATCTCAATACAAAACTCGGCAACACATAGCAGATTTAGTATGAATTTTCAGTAGCGGTCTTGAAAAAAGGTGGATGTTTGAGAGGCACTAAAACATTGCCAATGATCACTAAAATATCCTCTGGCTGGTACTGAACCACCCAAGTTTAAAGGGCTTTTGTCATGGTATTTTGTTAGCAGGCATTGGATGAAGCAAAACCAGAATCGGAAGAAAAACAGAATATCTAAGCTAAACAATTGATCGTTGAAAAGGCTGGTAGGTTTTTGTTAACTGATCTGAACTACGAATTGATAGTATCAATTTAATACACATTTTTTTCTCTTTTATGTTTGGATGTCTTTGGGTTCAATTGTGATCATTCTCAACAAAAAGAGAGAAAAAAACACTAAAGAGGATGAAACTGGGTCCCGATACAAAACTCGTGGTACCGGCCTTGGGAAACGGTGTTGGGAAACAACTTAGGATACCGCTGACAGTATTTTGAGATGGACTGCGAAATGGTGGCAAAGGCGATGATTTGTGCAAAAATGTCATAGTCGAAAACCTAGTGGATAGTTGCTGCAATAGGGAGCTGAAATCCCAGTTGGCAATAATTGTTATGGGAAACACAATGTACAATAGATGTAAACTAGCGAACAATAGCTAAACACAAAGGTTGTAGATTGGAGAGTGGGATAAAAGAATGACTTGGAACTTCTCCACTTGCACTTGGAGGAGTGTGAGAGCCACTAATGTATAGTAACTCCAACTTGATCATTGAAAAGGCTGGTAGGATGTGTTTTGGTTCAATTGTGGTCATTCTCAACAAAAATAAAAAGAAAAAAAAACACTAAAGAGGATGAAACTCGATCCCGATATAAAACTCGTGGTAGCGGCCTTGGGAAACGGTTTTGGAGAAACAACGTAGGATTTTGCCGACATTATTTTGAGATGGGGTTGCGAAATAGTGGGCAAATGCAATGATTTATACAAAAAGCCATGAAAACCTAGTAGATAATAATTGTTATGGAAAACAAAATGGACCATAGATGTAAACCTAGTGAACAATAGCTAAACACAAAGGTTTAAAAGAATGACTTGGAACTTACCCACTTACACTTGGAAGAGTGTGAGAGTCACTAATGAATAGCAACTCCAACCTTTGCTTTTATATATTAACTAGAGTGTGAGAGTCACTAATGAATAGCAACTCCAACCTTTGCTTTTATATATTAACTAGTGAACAATAGCTAAACACAAAGGTTGTAGAATGGAGAGTGATAAAAAAATGACTTGGAACTTACTCACTTGCACTTGGAAGAGTGTGAGAGTCACTAATGAATAGTAACTCTAACCTAGACTTTTATATATTAATTAATTAATAATTAATATGCAAAAAAAATGTTTGAAAACTTCCTTGAGGATGGCGTTGCATGAAAAACGAATGATATGCGACACTTATTTGTAGTTAGGTTCATTTTAATTTTGCAAGATTCATTTTAATCACTCGAGTTGTTGCTGTGCAAGGTTTTCAACCCGCGGGTTGACCCAAACCCGGTCGAGCTAGTGGGTCAAAGGTTAATGGGTCAACCGTTTTAGCCCAATTTGGCCCGAAAATATGAAAAAAGTCATTATATTGTACTTATCCTCATAAATTATATCAAATCTTATCTAACATATGAGTTATAACATATAATATTACACCAAAATAACATATCGTATATAGATCCAACATATAGTGAAAATTCACACACACTTATATAACATAAATATTCAAATGTTTAACTTAGCATTCCAAAAATTGAGCTAGGCGAAAAGAAAAATTGGAAAATAGGCGCATTTCGCAAACCAAAGAAAAAAATGACACAATTTGACCTCCAACCCGGTACCTTGTAGCGGTCGGCCCGGCGGGTGCGTGCGGCCCATTTTTCTCACTGGGTCAGAATCAAAGTGGGTCGACCCGCGGGTTGACAACCTTGTTACTAGAGGTGTCAATCGGGCGGGTTCGGGCGGGTTCGGGTTGGGTTCATTCGGGTTGCGGGTTGGTCGGGTTGCAGGTTAGTCGGGTTGCGGGTCACTCGGGTTGCGGGTCAATCGGGTTACGGGTCAATCGGGTTACGGGCCAATCGGGTTACGGGTCAATCGGGTGCGGGTCAATCGGGTTGCGGGTCGGGCGGTTCGGGTTGCGGGTTTTACGGACCAGCACATTGCGTTACTTTTTAGTGAAGTTTGGCTGGGAAGGTAAAGCTTTGTTGCATTTCAATTTGGTTTGTAAAAGGAATTGCTTGAGAGAGCGCCAAAATTTCAAGTTTATGAAGCCAAAATTTTTGAGTACCGCCTAATTTTTGGTTCCTGAAGTCAAAATTTTTGATAGCGCCAAAATTATAGGATGGTGAAGTCAAAATTTTCAGAAGGGGCAAATTTTTTGGATTTTGGAGCCAAATTTTCGGCAACCAAACTGGGAGGCGGGGAAAATTGCAGCCAGCCAAATCAATAACTAAAGTGGAGCTCAATTTTTCGGATGGAAAAAGTCTCCCAATTCTTGTTGAGTTCCAATTTTGAGGTGTGTTTTTCGAGTTCCAAATTCCTTCTCTAGAATAATGACTTAATGAGAAAATGAACCATAACAAATTGTCACCCATCTATAACTAATCACGATAAACTTTAAAATCTAAATTACTATAATAATTAATTTGGAGTTTGAATTGAAAAAATTTAATGGTTTAGCGTTCAGTGGTTCATCGTTAGAATACCGTTAGAATACCGTTAGACAACCGTTCATGATATATAACATACAAAACTTGTATATTACACTAATTTAAGATGAATTTATCATTAACCATAAAAAATTTCAAATTCATATCATCACCAAAACATCTAATAAATCATTTAAACCATCTCACAAAAAAAAATCATAAATTTTCTAGTTCAAGTTAAAAATTACGATGTCAGTCAGTAGTGGACTAGGATTTATAATGTTATGTGCACTATTAGGTTGAGGATGTATCTAAATCAATATTTGATGATGTTATATGCGTTAATAGGTTGATGATGTATATTATTAATTTATTATACTAAGTTAATAATTGATGATGTAATGATCAGACTTTAGTGAACTAGGATTTCAAATGTCAACTTATAGTTTATCTTCATCGAATTCCTTCTATTATAGTCAGGCTGGGGGTTGGTCGGGTTACGGGTTCGGGTTAGTCGGGTTGCGGGTTAATCGGGTTGCGGGTCCTATCGGGTTGCGGGTTGATCGGGTTGCGGGTTAGTCGGGTTGCGGGTTGGTCGGGTTGCGGGTCGGGCGGGTTACGGGTCATTGACTTTTAGTCAAATCGGGTTGCGGGCGGGTTGATCGGGCGGGTTACTCGGGCGGGTTACTCGGGTCGGGTTACATTTTGACAGCTCTACTTGTTACTTGTTACTGTGCAATCAGTGTTAGTTAGGTTGGCCTTTTAGAGCGTGCATGGGATTGATTATTTTATTTACCTTAGATATCTTTGTATGTGTTATAGCCACGTGTCGGTTTCAGGAGGTCTGGTTTGGGTTGGGGGGTTTGGACACGTAAGCTTCCTCCTGAAGTGGGCAAGGTCGGCTAGGAGCTTTGTTGCCCTTTCAGACATAAAACAACAATGAAATATTATTGGTTTCTTCAAGATTTTTGTAAGGCTGTAATTCTCCAAGGCGTGGCTCATTTCGTACATGCCACGCGTCTTTCTTTTCCCTTTGTTGTTCTTCTTTCTCTAATATGTTTAGGCCAAATGCCCAATTTCAGCTGGTTTTGAGTTTCATATTAGCATTTTTTTTGTCAAAGTTCATATTAGCATAGTCACTTTCTCCAAGCATGAGCACCTTGATAATCCGTATTTTAGTTTATTCAGTTCCTTTGTTAATATCATACCACGCCTCGGCCAGTGGCGGACCCAGAAATTAATACATAGGGGTGTCCTCTTTTAAAAAATAAATTAAATACAAATAATTCTAAAATAATTAAAAAAATAATATTTAAATAAGAAATACCTTACTCATACAGTCATACAGCTTGAAAAAATTCACGATGTGTTTTCATATTAAAAAATTATTGTAGAACACACTTGGGGTCTACACTGTTCAAAAAAAAATTTGTCTCTGTATATCATATTAGACAGTCATTCACGAACTGATCAGATATTCGATTTCTAAACTTGTTCTTGATGTAATCCAAAACTGAAAAGACTCTTTCAACACTTGTCGTGCAACCATAAATCAATACAAATTAAGGGTAGCTTAAAATTTGTTTAATTGTTAGATTTTGAAAATAATTAGAGATAGAGAATGACATTATACTATTACACAGTGTTTAAAATCGAATAACATATGAGTTGTAGCCTAATGGAAATTATGTTTATTAAAATAAAAGTGTCCTAGGTTTGAATTACCCAAACATTCACTTATATTCTAATACTCAAACTAAAAGATGAGAGTAGGATAATCACTTTTTAAGATTTAGGGGTGTCCCCTAAACACCCGTGGGTGCGCCCCTGCCTCTGGCTGCTGCCAGCCAAGTAGATGGTATGAATGACGCATGAAAGTTAACCGTGACCCAACCATGTGAGGCTGGTAAACACACCACCTCCAATTCTCGACGCGACCACAAGGTCCTAGTTATCTACGACTTGTTACGATAATAGTGTCTATGGAAATTCTACTTCATGTTGTGGCCCTTTGAATGATCTTATTGGAAGATTCCACCATCCCTGAAAAGATGTCGTCATTCCGGACTATCTAGAGAAACTAGTAGGCTACCTCCAATTTGACCTATAGGGAAGGTTCTGAAATATGATGGGTGAACCGATCGAAAAATGGCACAGGAAAAAAGTTTATGTGATCAACACGTCGGAAGACTTCATTCCAAACATCTCGATTGTACTTGCATAATCGTAGCACATGGTCTAAGGTCTCTAGTATGTCTCAGGTAGGCAGACGAAGATTCCACACCAAGTGTCGCAAATGAATGCCAATTTCCTAGGTTCCTCACAATAACTATTGTAACATTTTAGAACCACTACTGCTTGTCCCTTATGGATTATGTAACCAAAATCATGTGATCAACAAAAAAAACATGTGAGATAAGGTGATACCTCTGTGCGTGATGGGTTTCCAGACTTCTCCGATAATTCCTCCCTAAAACAGTCGACTGTAGTGCTCCATACAGAGTGTAAAGAGATATGGAGACAAAGGATATCCATTTCCGAGACCTCATGGTGGTGTGAACCGGTCTGTCGGGCTGCCATCACGTAAGAGCTTAACCAAAAAGGCAATCGAGTATAGTGTTTTGTTATGTACGGATTGCACTTTGCTATTGGTTTATTGAGAGAGATGTGTTTGAGGAGAAATAGGGGAAATTAAATTATGTTTTATTTAGATAAAAGCTACATCAACTTTTCCTTTTATTTTTTTACTATTTTCCTAATTTTCCATGTATTTAATAACAACCATGAGATCTATTAAAAGGAAAATGGTTTATATGCTAGTTAGTACGGTGCTAACCTCATAGCACCTTATATGAGGTTAGCACCCTATATGCTCCACTTAATTCTAAAATCCTATAAATCTATGTATATCTATAAAATACAATAAATGCTTTCTTCATTTGCACTTCAACAATTCAATTTACCGAATTCTTATGTATCCACATAAGCACGTCTTAAGGCCAATAAGATATTGTCCTTTTTATGTTACTGGGATGGGATGGGATGGGATGCTAACCATCTACCCCGTTAGCACCGTGCTAACCCGCTATATCTCCTTCCTTTTTAATTTTCGGCAAATCAAGGTGTTTTATTGTTAGGGGCATTTTTATAATTTGCCTTTATTAGCTTATGTCATGCCGTGATTTAAGCCGGGTAAAACATGTGCAATTTTGTGGTGCGAATATCTCAATAGTCAAGCTAACTTCCTTTTGGGTAAGATTTTATTCATCTCTGATCTCTCTATCCGTCGAAGAGTAGCAACCCAGCCGGTTCCCGCAGTTCTTCCCGTCGGTGAAGCGTCCCTCGTCAGTGGCCTTCGTCGCGGCTGGGTTCGCCTGCACGACCCTCGACGCCACTGCCCTCTTCCATGCCTCTGAACTTTTCGCGGCCTTAAGCGTCGTCGACGAGCGCGCTTTAAGCTGACCTCATCTGCATTCAGGCCGCCGCATTAGATAGTACTCTAATATCATCAATCGACAATCCATTCTCTCATCGGCACAATTGCATGCCCCCGGCTCTCAACTTTTTGTTTGTGTCCTTCTGTATGTTTTTATTATGGGTTGAAGATCTATTTTTAGGGTGGTTTTGTGTAGGATTCTAGATCCAAGCTCTGTTTTGTTTTTTGATCGGAGTGGGATGAAAATTCTTTTTTTGTTTTGTTTCCGGCGATGTTCAGTTTGTAGACGAGAAGGTGAATTGTCCAAAAGGTTTAGATAGTAGTTTTTTTGTGTGTGGTTAATTAGTATTATTTCATTGGTAGTGATTCGTGTTTGGTTACACCTCCCCGAACGCGAAGTGAAAACATGGTTTAAAAAATAATGCACTTCTCTTCATGCAACCATGCAAAATCGCTACAACATAAATAACTCTGCTGACTTACAAAAACCCTACATATGCAGTCGTACACAAACCAAAACGCCATACACTACAATCTACAACCAAAACACTACACACACATAAAAACCCTACACATTCGGGCAACACACGCATTCATAAAAACGCTACTACCAAAACGCCAATCGCAAGACGCTACAAACGCATTCGTAAAAACGCTACTACAAATATTTTGCACTTCAATATTGACGAAACTACATAGTCCTAGTTCAACTATGAACAGAAACACTACCATATGTTCACATCAAACTACTACAGACCCTACATATTAACAACACAGCCGCTCAATAAAAAAGACTACCAAAACTTCCATGCAAAAACACTACCACGATTATTTCCACCACAACAGATCGTCACTGATCTCCTCACAACGATTAACCATGTAAAAAAAAACCCACGCCGTACGGTCACTCATCTCCTCCCTCGCTTTTCCCACTTCCACCGGGATGATGGACAAGTCGATCACCGGTTCCGCCGCGTCCATTTCCGGTGCCCGGGTCATCACAGGAACTTCCTCAGATTCAGTCGCCATCAACAATAAACCTTCTCACCGCCGTTTCCGATGACACCTCCGACGATATTTGTTCTTCCCCTTCGATTTTTCTCTCCCTCAGCGTCGCTGTTGCTATCCACGAATCGGAGGAAACTGGAGAGACTACACCATTATTCAAAAAATCAAAACTTCTAACCGTCCCAAATCCCTACAAATCAGCGCCACTGAAACAAACTGATTTAATTTAAAAATGGAAAATAATATTTAATGCTGATTATCCCTAACTTACCCTTAGTATTTTCTTAACCATTAGATTAGAAATAGATTTTAACGGTGTAGATTGGGGTTAGGATGGTGCAAACCCCCTAACCCCCTATGGGGTTAGCACCATAGCCGCTCCCTATGTTACTATATTTTTTTCTTATCTTTTTCTAATGATCTATTGTTTATAGGTTTGATTATTGTTTATAGGTTTTAGTCATCCCATTTGAATGTACAGCCTAGCACACATTCTCTTTTCCTTTTTAGCTTCCATACTATTCTAATTGACTAGTATTTCTTTCATTTCAACTTCGAATTTAGATATCTTTGCATAAAAAGATTAGATTTTATGTGAACTAAATAGTAATATCCATTTTAAGAAAGTGAAGTAAAATAATTTCAAAGACATTATTCACGTATCACATTCTTATTTGACAAAAGTTAATAAACTACATAAACATCGTTCAGTTTCATATCACTAGACATGACTAACTCATCTACCATGATAACTCACTATGAATATTCTTATTCTATATAGTTACTAAATTATATCAATATCATATAATAATTGTACCACCATCATACAAAACAATTTCATATGAAACATAAACATTATTATTGGCTAGAACCAAGCTATCTTAAAAAATAAATCTTCTTTTGGCCAGCTCAAAGCTAGCATTTTCATGAGTTCCAGACATCTCTAATGAATAAAACCCCCTTTGTTTGAAGAGATCTGCAAAAAAATGCTCTCGAGGGAGCTCCTTTGGACTCTCTGACAGGGCTTCTGGTTTTGCTGGAAGAGTACCCTAATCCTAGCCGAAAAAATCATCGGCGACTGTGTGGAGGATTTCTTAACCGGTTGGCGTTACTCAACGTGGTGGAGATGGGGAAGGGCACTATTTGGCCTTGGAATCCGGAGTATGACTTACTTTCGTTTTCCATGGATGTGCTCCCTCAACAACCCCTGAGGAGTAATCGAAAACGGAAACGATCTTACAAGGCGCAGATGTGGGGTTTTGATTCCATTGTGGCTATTTGTGACCATTTGCGGGTGGAAAGGAACGGAGGTGCCTCGCTGAAAAGATGCAAAACAGAGAAGGAGGTAGGCTGAAAATTCATCATACATATGCCGGAGGATTTGCACGTGGAGTCTGCAAGTCAGGAGTTAGATTTGACCGCTGTAGCGTGTTGGGAGTCAATTAGTAGGCGTGATACTGGAAAAACTCGCCCGACATCGCTTATCCGACCGAAACCGTCAGCGAGGAAGGCGGAGGATTCGGAATGGACTACCATCCTTTTCGGATTATGTGGACAGGTGTAAAGTGTTAATGATTGGTGCTTCAAATCACTAGGTGGGATTGCCCTGATGGCGGTTCATCCGTTGGCACACCCCCAACCGATTTCAGGGGCGCCAAAAATAGAGCAGACGACGGTCCGACCGAGAATCCCGACAAATCTTCTCAGGATGGGTGGTCTGCCGCCCCCTAGCATGGGCGACAGCATGGATGGAGGAATCCGGGATGAGGATGGAAGTGCTACTCCGTTTCTCTCTCCAATTGCTCAAATCTGGGATCGCAGGGGATATGTCCCTGTTTTTTTGGTGGCAACATGGGATGTCGTTTCCCAGGGGATTTCATTGATACGGGATTATCCATTCCAAAATTAGTTCCGGGTCGTTCCAGGAAGCCTGGTTGTGGGACTCTTTGAGATATAAACCCGATGCTCCCTCCCAAGTATTCTCATAGCAAATCATTGCAAAGAATCGGGTGGAGCAGAGGAGCATTCACCATCGTATTCCAACCTAAAAACAGGTAAGAGATGTCTACAATTTACATCTCTTCTGTCTAACTTAACTTTGTTTAATATGAGACCGATGCTGATAATGAGCTTCTCTGCTCCTAGTCGTGTGGGTAAGCAGGGGTGGGTCTCTGACTACGTGGTGACTAGTGCGGGAGAAACCAAGATCGTCAGCAACGGTACTTTACCCGGTAGCAGTAGCAGTAACAGATCAAGCCTGGGTAAGTCGGGTTCGGATTATTTTACTGTAGGCCTGTATACTACTGGATTAAACTTGCTATCCTTTACTAATCAGTGTTCCTTGGTGGTACTGTTCAATAATAGGGGATTTCCGGTAAATTTTCTCAAAAGTCATCTGTTGAACAGAGGGCGCCGACCAGTAGGTAATACTAATCAAACTATGTGCTTGTCGTTGTTGGCGTTCCCTCCTTGGAGTCTTATTTCGTTGGAAAAACCCAAGCTTTTGCCTCTGTTGGCGTTCTCTCCGATGGCCGCTGACTGTTTCAATAGGGGGTCCTCGACGGTGGCGCGCATGTCCGAGGAGGCTGCAGTGGATTTTTTAATACCCAGGGAACCCACTATTGCTTCTCGCAAAGGAATTCTTGTGGATAAAGGGTTTATTGGGCCATCGAGTATGGGTTGGCCTTGTGTACATGCTCGTATAATTGAAATACATTTTTTGGTTTATGTTGGTTGCACTACTTGCCGTATTTGAGATTTTTATAGTAATTCGTTATTGTTGTCTATTGATCTCGGTGTACTGATGACTGCCTAGGTTTCTATCTTAATTACTAGAGAAATCCCGAAGCAAAGTATGGCTCACTTGGTGCAAAATCAGATCGTCCAATTCAAGCATGAAGAGGTTCAATCAACTAAATTCCGCACTTCCCACACCCTCCTTGGTAGGATGTTGGGGGATAAGCGGAATTTGATGACTGCCATTTGTGAAGCAGTCAATGTGGCATGGCAAGGTCAAGGGCTAGCTTGTGTTGCTGAGGTACATCTATGTTTTCTGGTGTTTGTTCTTCCCATTGAAGCTTGTAAGAAGTGGGTATTGCAGAGAACTCCTTGGATCATTAAAGATAGGGTCCTCCATTTGAGGAGTTGGATTCAGAATGATACTGCTCGCATATTTGATGACATGGCGACTGCTCCATTCAATATTCAGCTCTGGGATGTGAAAGAAGATTGTTGTAACCCTAAATTTGGGCAAACAATGATCCAGTCGGCCGTTGGGAGGGTCCTTGAAGTAGGGGTTTATGCCTGCCATGTTGAGAAACAGAATTTCATTAAGGTGAAAGCTATCATCGATTTCACCAAACCTCTCTGCTCCCAGATCATGGCTTTAAGTGACGAAACTGGGTGTTTTTGGGTTTGCTTGAAATATGAGTTTCTACCCAGCTTTTGCTTCAAATGCGGGCGTGTCGGACATTGCTTCCAGACATGTGATTTTGATCCCCCACAAGGGAAGGAGAACTTTGGGACACACATGTCGACTAAAGAGGAGGACAACAGATTGCTATATGGCGCCTCTAGTTTAGTCTGGATCAAGTCGGAGGCTATAGGAATGAGGATGCTGGACACATGGGCCTAGTAAGCAGAAGGAGAAGGTTGTGAAGCCTCCTCCTATGAAGCATGCAGGTGACTCGACCAGGAGATCTGAGAAGACAAGGGATTCCATTTACCAGGGAAGGCACAAGGAGGACAAGAGGAATGAAGGAATAAGTCCTCATGGATTCGTGATGGCTAAACCGCCTAAGATCCAAAGGGTGCACAGGAGGACTGAAGAGAAGGACCGAATGGTTCAGCTACCCAGGGAGTCGAAAGGGCTTAACAGAAGACATAATTCTCCTGATTCATTGGGGAGAAGGGATGGAAGCTTTTCGTACATGGAGGGAAAGGGTCGATATGGAGGGAGACATCCCAAGGAAGGACCACTGAAGATGGATTGTACGGATTCTGTGTGTGACTCTGGTGAGTCTGGCAGGAATGATGGTAGTGGGTGCATACCTACACAGAGGCAGGGGAAGGCTAAGGTATTAGTGCATGAAATAAGAGGAAGAGAAGCTGCTACGGAGACAAAGATGAGTGGTCGAAAATGGGGTTCGGAGATGGAGTAGTTTGGTGTACTGTTTGATGAGGCTACTGATGACCTCTTATCTTCTCACTCTCCCAACACCTTCCCTTCACGTAAAGTTCAAGTGAATATGAAGGTGCAGGCAGAGGATGACTATGAGAAGGCTCTCGTCCAGAGGTGAAGACCTGGATCTGCTATCCCTGGGAAGGGACATGTGAGGCGTGTTGTTGAAGTCTTTAAGTATAAGGCGACGACGAAGCTCTCAAAGTCTGCTGGGATTGGTCTTCCAAGTGCGGAGGACGACACCCGAGTGACTCTTTCCTTCTTTTGAAAATCGAACCATTTCCTGCTTTCTTACTGCTTTTGCTTTAAACAACAATCAATCGAATTAGTTGGCTAGATAATAGATAATCACGGAGTAAGCAGTAGATCTAGACCCCGGGTTGATAATAGAACTTGCCTGTTACTGCATTCCCGGACTGCGATTACACTTGGTCGCAGTTTGGTGTTGTGTTTTGGCGTGTCACTTATACATATTCCTTGGGTATGGTTAAGCAGAATGCAACAGTATGATTTTGTGGTTATGCAACATATAGCAGGTCAGTAACATCATCTTGTGATGGTGATGGTTTATACATGTTCTTTTGGAGTTTTGAAGGTAGAGGAATTGAAGTCTTAAGCAGTAGTGATACTTTGGAATCTTTTATGGTTGTATTCCAATCAATAGAGTAGTTTGAATAGTTTATTTGTTTTCGAGATGAACAATTGCTTTTGGATGGTTATGAAGTTTATTTTGGTTCTCTGGATCATTAATGTTTTTTTTATTTTGTTTTTAGGGTCTCTATCAACAGTATATATAGCATTTATTTCTCCTTGCCTGCCCTTACAAGGGTATAAGAGTCCATGTTGGAATTGTGTCTCAATCTATTGTTTTTATTAAGTTGGTTGGATATAGGAAACTGAGTTGCTCTGCATTATTGTCATAATCTGTCAAAATGATTTCTGCAATTTCCTATAGAGTCCTCCTTCCGGTTGATTTCCAGTTCCTTTAATTCATCTTGCGGTGGTTTACAGATTTACTAGAGTTTATTTTTCTGCTGCCTCTCGACCAAGCATAGCCACGGTCATCTTGTGTAAGAGATGTGAATTGTGGATCTTAACTAAATGGTTTTCTAGCTTCAGTTTGTTGCAGGTTGTGGGTGTACTCTCCTCGATCCTGATTTGGCTGCATATTGTTTTGATTCACGCTAAATGATTGTGCTTTTTTTTTATAATGGTGAAAATTTATTGCAAAAAAAACCAAAATAAGTTTCCAAGTACCACCCGGATCATAAGCGATGATCCAGAAACGAAAAAGAAAATAAAACGCTAATACAAGGAGAAAGGAAGAAAGAAAAGGGAAAGGAAACGACCCTGATCCCTACTCCCTTACTTAACAAAACCCAGAACAGACCCCTATAGCAAACGATAAACCTCTTAAATGAACCCTTACGATTCATCCAAATAGCAGCACCGAAAAACAGCAAAAGAAAGCCAGTACAACTCCAAATGATTGTGCTTGTCATGTGGTTTGCAGGCATGCAGTTGAGGATTTATGGGCTGAACTGTAGTAATCTTATTCTGGATCCAACTTACGAAAGGGTGAGATTTCCTAGCCTGCAAATAATCTCGAATTCGTAGCATTATGTATTTTATAGAAATAGAAGTTTGATGCGTATTATTGGAATCTCAGAGTAGAAGAAAAAGGAAGTTAAAAAAATTAAAAATGATCTTTCATGTCAATTGCTCCCCAACCCGCAGTTTCTTTCAGACGATATTGGTGTTTATGTGTTTTCTAACCAATTAATATGTGTATGGTGAGCTACGACAGCATGTATAAGACCAATTTTCTTACTGGGGTTGTGTTTATAATAATAGCAGACTATTGATCAGTTCCCTTTACTTACGGACTGTTACTTTCTTTAAATCGCATTATATGACCTGATCTTTTATACTCATGACTTCAGTCTCATGGTAGTTGCCTCCCAGAAACATGATCTGGAGGAGATGGGCATAGGTAAATGAGAAATAGCCACAAAGATGGCAGTATCATCCACTGGAAAACAAAATGATAGGAACCTCGAGAAGTTACTAAGAGCAGGTGCATCATTTTTTCCATTTGGTTTGCTTAGTATATTTTTGGAGTTCTGGATTTCATTAATAGTAAGATTCTTTATGAACCAGCTCGAGTTTTGGTCAACTAATCATTTGTATTGGTGCTCAGGGGTGTGGGAGAGTGCTTACAGAATGAAAGATTACATCTTTATCAGCTTTTTAAACATGAAAGGACCATTCCAGAAAAGAGCTTTTGCATAACATAATTGTAAGTGTTGAACTTCACTGGTTTATTGATTTGTTTGCAGTGTTTTTGTTTGGTGTATGCCTCTTTCGACCAGTAGTACACTCTGTTGATTCCATCACTCATAAAAAAAACCTTTTCCTTTTAGGAGGGAAGAGCAATCATTGAACAATGAAGGAAAGTGAGGTTCTGTTTCTCCCGGCTGTCACCGTTTCAAGATGTAAGTGCAATTGTGGATTCAATAATAAAGACCAGAGCAATGTTGGTCTTCTCTGCTCCTTCCCTATGCCACCCATCCATAATTTGATCCTTGCAGGTCAACACTTCCACTCCTTTTTGCCTCACAGATTCTATGATGGAATTTACAGATTTTGCTTGCTTAAGTTAGATATGTTCTGCGAGATCGGGTAGGAGCAATGCAACTGAAGTTTCAAAGCAAACATATTTTGATTAGTGGATGTATGAATCACTCTTGGGGGAAAGGTGCAACGTGGTAGGATCGATTTTTGTATGAGGGAACTTTCAACCAGTGTATCACTCTGATGAAACCAAAAAAGGTAACGAACTCTTCCTCTTCTCTAACTTCCAGTGTTGCTTTATCTACCGAGGTAATACATTATGAATGAACTATTATGTTTGGAATTTGCTCAAACAATCAAAATGGTTAAGTGTGAACTAAAATATACTTCTGGAATTACTCTCCTTAGATTTCATTGCAAGGCAACAAACTTTTCTTTTGCTCTGACTTTCGGTGTTGCTTCATCTAGCTAGGTAGCACATAATGAATCTCACTGTGTTTGATCATGTTTATTTCTAATCCGGTTAGAGGAGGCTCGCATGCTATGTTTTTGCATCATGCCTCTTTGACACTGTTCAGCTTGAAATTTGTGTTTCCCTTTCTTGTGATATGTTGCTCATTATGTATTTTTGCTTACAGTTACTTTGCTTTTCTATTCTCCAAATGAAACATTGACATATACAAGCTCAAACAGGTTGCTGAAACAAATACCGATAACCTGTCTATATTCAAGGCAACTTATGGTTGCTGCACTATGCTACATAGAGCTCTATTGTTAGGACTGGGTTTCTTTCTACAATTCTTTTCATTAAAGGCAGACCATGACACTGTATGTTGTTTTCAGTATGGTCTCCGTAATCTTTGTTTCCATCTCACAGTACACACATGAATGTTAAGTTACACTGCATACCAAGCAAAAACTTGGTCAAAAAGACTTGCAGAAGTCTGTAAGATCTTTTTGTCTTCTCATAATAATTAGTCAGTTTTAACACCCCCGAAATGAGATGTGTAAATTATGATGTAGAGGTCTGATTAGCAAAATTCCTCATAGGTGTCATTGCTAATGCATATAACATGAATCAGGGTGCAGTTGGTATCAACATGGATAGAAGTAGTGGAAGTATAAACTTTCTTTCAAAGAGGATTTCAAGAAACCTGAAGGGCCTGGTGCACTGAAAAAAAGGTGAGATTGTTTTATGTACCTTACCTTCGTTTTTTTTTTGAAGAAGATGCACTTAAACAAACATTACAGAGTCAACTTCCGGGAAATGTAAGTGTGTGTGGGGGGGGGGGGGGGGGGCTGGGGAGGACATTGCAATGTTTGTCGACCAGCTGCGAAATTGGTGCCACAAAGACAGCTTCAAAGAATTGTAAATCTAGGAGAGATGAGGACATTTCAATGCTTGGCTTAAGTTTGTACATGTTCATGGACTTTCAGCCATTTGGGTGGGTTCTGATTTGTTTTCTTTACTTGAAATACCTGCATTGCGATGCTTGGCCATCACTTTTTAAATCTGAATGCTAATGGATTTTTAGACTTGCAGGTTTCCCATTGGTAAAGCTATTGCAATGGAGAGAGTTGTGAGCGGTCTGAATAACAGCAAGGACCGCCTGTGATTATCACAGTTAAGTGGTTGCTTGATTTGACAGAGTTCCATCACCGAAACAGGTAGAGCAGAACTTTAAATTCCTGCTTCTCTGATTCTATCTTTACACATGTGAAGATTTTATGAATGGAAAAGGGTTTTTAATGTTTGTAGGCGATAAGAAAAAACTCTATGTTGATGAAACCGATCCTTTGGGATGTTGATTAGAACATATGAGTTTGTTCTGTAACATACTGCCACTTTTGATTCTGAATCCTTTATTCTCAAATATGTGCAGATCCTGAAAAAACTCCTCCAAGTTGGCACACCAGGATCCAAATGTGGGATTAGATGCCACATATCAAACTCCTTTAAGGAAAGTTGGTTGCGATGGCACAAATAAAAGAGGAGGTAAAAAACAAACAGAAATGATAGAAAATGTTAGAACAAGTTATGTTCATGTATATATAAACCTCAGTTTGCATATGTAGAAGGAAAATGTTGCATCAGTCATGACTGAACTATTTAGTGCTTTTATAGTTTCATAACTAGAGCCAAATCCCGCATACTTTTCTACCACCGTGATATTCCTCAACATCATCTTCCCAATGCTCCATAATACTACATATTGTTCAACTATAAGTGGTATGCTATAATAAGTAATATAAATTAGCAGACCGTTTGCTTTCTGTTTCCAGACTTATGTGTTATGTTTGGGGATAAGGCTGCAGTTGGAGCGGGATGGGTAGGTCCATTATTTGCACTAGAGAATCATATGAGTACTGAAATACGAGCAAGTGAGCAGGTTAGCTGTCTTCCAGGAATTCTTTGATGATTTGGCTTGCTATCTCTTTTCACTGATGCTTTTCTCATATGAATCCCTATATTAGAAAATTACATAGAATGTCTGAACTTGGAACTACTACTGTCATGGATTTTATTCTCGAACTTCCTATTTTTTTTACATTGAATGCATAGCTTCCATATTACATTCATATGTTACATCTTTATTGTAGAATCGTCAAAGAGTGCCCTACATCAAACCTCTCGGTTGCTTCCCTCTACTGTTTCGTGTGTGTTTACGTGTTCGTTGTGCTGCAGTTCTGATGTTGCTGCCTGCTATTGTGTTCCCTTATGTAGTTATTCTATTTTTGTTGGCCACTTTATTCAGAATTCTTCTCTTACTAGCTTCATTTGTGTTTTAATTGGCGCTGCTGCATTTTTTTATACTGCTGCTGTTGTAGGTGGTATTGTGTATGATCTAGATCTGATTCCTTACAGCCTTGATGAATGGATCAGGCAATTTCTTTGAGATACCTTACGTAGCTCTAATGTTGAGGTGCGATCAAGTTTAGTAATGCTTTTGTTATTTACGAGGATTTATGGCCATAAGTTGAAGTAACGATTCATGTATCTCATTTTCAATGAATCCAACATGGTGCATGCTTGGGTCTGGGTATACTCTTAAAGCTGCAGCTGATGTTGCTTCTAGATTTCAATTGGGCGATTCTGCACCCAGGTCAATTTTTTATTTCATTGTTAGCATTGACATTATAAACTACTCGATCAATTATTTCCTGAAGCTTCCGTCGAATAATGGACGTTTGTGCAATGATGGCTTAGGGAAGGGTAGAAACTTATCATGTCATTCAAGAGACCTTATTAGTTGTATAGTGCTTGCTGTAAGGAGTTTGATTTCTTCTCCCCTTTTTAGATTTAATGGAGTCTGTATACTTACGTCCTACTGTCTGATTGCTTATTTTGCGAAAATCTTGCTAGGGCAGTTCAGATGTTGGGAATTAGCAGAATGCATGTGTGAGTGTTTTATACACCTATCCATTTAAACTGCCAAAGAGTTACAAATTACTTATAATTGCTGATGCTGCCTCTTGAGTTAATTGACATGAGTTGCCCCTCAAGAGACCAGTAATGAGGTTTTGATGGAGAATGGTATGTTTTCTCTCGCAGATTCACGAAAGTCAATTCAACAGCTCTTTTTATTTTGCCTTTCTTTTTAGATAAATGTGGATAGAAAATAATTATGTTCCTCCGTTATAAAATTTATATTTTCAGTTCATGTATGAGGCTGCAACCAATATGCATCCATGTAATTTTGCTTGCCTTTAGTTCTTCTTTGCAATTTTGAAGGCCTCCCAAATTTCATGCTTCTTATAAGTTAATTTTCTAATTGCAACCATACCTTTTCTTTTGTTGCGTTGAATGCTCTGGGCCTTTTCCAATCACATTCGCCTTTTGATTAGTATTTTAACTAATTAGAAACATGAGGTTATTGTGATGAGCTCTATTCTGATATTCTGTATTGTGTTCCTTCAACTCACTAGATTTTTGTTGTTTATATTCATTGGCTTGCCACTTCTAAACGAATTTTCCTTTATTGTACGCTTTTGCATATCAATCATAGAATTTCCTCCTTATTTGGTTATTCATACAGTCTTTAGTTGTATAGTATGATGACCGGTAAGAGGACTAGCATTAAGATGGTGACGGCCGAATAAGGGTTGAGGTGTTGAACGTTACTACGAAAATGATGGGAAGCCCTTTAGGTTTGATATATGGTTGCTTTTGAAGATAATAGTCATGCACCTAGGTATACTTTTTAATGTTTTAGTTTGTTGTCATGTTGCTATATAATTGAATGGCCTAATGGTGTATAAGTGGGACGAATTTCTTTGATTGAATCTAGGTGGTGTTTGGTCTCTTGGTAGGGGAGGGGGGAGTTACTTCTGATATCACTACAGGAAAACTAGTTTTTAAACACGGGATCTTATTCACAAGAATTTATACCGTATTAAGAAGTATACTAATAATCACGGGAAATATTCCTGTAATCGATAGTATAGTTTCGATCACGGTAATGAATTTACAGGCATTTTATCTTCATTTCCCGTGACTAATTGTTAGTCACAGTTAATTACCATGAATAATGTGATAATTTATCTTTTCTAGTTTGAGATAAAATCAATAAGGATTAAAAAATAATTTTGGCTTCCCATTATTCAAAAGAAAATAATTCCACAATCACAAATCTTGTTAGAATGAAACATTCAAACTTCTTTACCAAAATGTTTGGCAAGCAATTGGGCACTCCCGCTCTTTCTTCCAGCCACCACAATCCAAAAAAATTTCCCTCCATCACATTCCAAAATTTCAGCTATCCCGCCATCAGTCTACAAAATTAAAATACCAGACTAAAAGCTTATGTGATTCTTTTGACCCGCCAAGCCCTCAATATTCCAGCGCTTAAAATTTTCAAGTCCCGCCCCTCCTTCCTTTTGCCATATATTTTCAATTTTTTTTTTGTTTCTACAATCTCTTTAACTTTACCAAACCTGTATGGTAAGACTAAAGCTAGCTTTCTTCCCAGAGATCAATCGCAGCCCCTCACATCGCCAGAAATCAAAAGCCCTTGTTTTTTCAGTCACCAACCACTCTCTCTCCTTCCCAAATTCCTCACCACCATCCTCGTCTCAGCCGTCATCGCCTTGCGGGTCGAGCTCTTCAAGGAGCTGGTGAAGACGAGACTCCCTGTCCAAATCGCCGCCCAACCCATCATCAGCACTACCCGCCTTCCCTTATGCAGGCTCCTTAAATACGCCGACCAAGTCATAATCAACATGATGCTAGTGTAAGTAGGAATCGACCATTACCTTCTTCTTTCCTTGAATTCGCCAATATTGAGAACTCTAGCGGTCGTTTTCAATTCCTAGGGTTTCAAATTTCCCCAATTTTTTCGGATGATTGAGTTTGAACTTTACTTTCTTTATCCCAGTGTTTGCTGGTGGACTATTTGTAGGGGAATCTACTCTGGATTCAGTATGAGAAAGTCTCATCGGTGACATTGGGCTATGAGAGTTGCTACGGCCTGTTCTTGAAAGCACACGGCGGCGGGCCAGGTCCCAACGATCTCACTGGAATTTGCTCAGGCGTTGCTGAAGGTCAGTGTCGTCCACAGATTGCCTCTGAAACTGGAAGTGCTTCTGACGTGTTATGATTCCATTTTCTACTCTTCTCTTAGTCAAATCACCATGAAGCTCACGTGTTATCGATTCCGGTTTTTCTTTCCATCGGAGCTGAGGTTTTGATTTTTGACATGTGATTTTCAATTTTGAATTCTAGTTACTCGATTATCCATCAAAACCGAGGCCTAAGCTTACTCTATTTTGGGTTATTTTTTCATCCATGTTATAGGTATAAGAGACTTTCTTTTGAAAGGTTAATGTTTCTCATCCCCGTCCTTTGCTGGATGCAGGTTCTGGATTCACTTTCCTTCCTCTCTGTCTTCTGATGGAGTCACTTGATGGAGGGCCTCTAACATTGGTTGCTTATATGCTATATTGTATCACGGGTAAATCTGGGTTAGTTTGCCGTGGAGTTTGATGTGACTGGCATGTTCTGTTTGTAGTTGGCAGCAAACCAGATGTGCAAGCTTAGATTGATGTTGCTTAATGCTAGTGGAAACCATCCACAAGTGGTATCCCAATTTTTTCAACAAGACTCCTATGCTATTTGTTGTTGAGATTATATAGAGTAACCTGTGTCTCATTGCCATTGAAATGTTTAGTTGCAGCTCCAAAGATGCAGTTGATTTATAGCTTGTAGATGGGCTCAGTTTATGGCTTCAATGTAGTAAAATTAAACACTATATTGCTTCTTGTTCCAGTGTCATCAACTAACCCAATTGCACTTCTCTGTTTCAGAAATTGCTAAATTGTATGATTCAGAAGCAAATATAGATTGGTTTTTATGAAAAAGGTGTTTTCCTATTCTCTTTTTTGCTCACTTTAGTAGCTCAATGTGTTACCAGCTTTTATTCATATGATTATATTATCCTTTATACATTTCTTAGCTGCCTTTTATTTTGTTATTGGTTGCATCAGGGCCTATGACGTGGTGTCTTTGATGTTGTATATGACTGGAAACTTCTGGATGACCTTGAATTATACAATATTGGTGTTCAAATTTTCTGCTTTATAATGGCTTGCTCTTGACAAAGAGACAAAGAAGCTTGTAGTTAACATTTGTGATTATGGATTTAGCTGTTAGTAACTGGTTGCTACAAACATTTGCAGGGCTCGTGATTAGAAATGAAGATATTGGGAAGATGAAGTTCTTCATAGAAAGACTTTCAGGTGAGGTTGAATGAAAGAGCTGCTGCTATGCATAACTTTTATTTTGCTGCCGATGTATTGTAAGAAAATGAACATTGTATGACTCTTACATTGAGTCAGATGATGATAGATTAGCCAAGGGTTTGTGGTTAATTTGTCTTAGCTCTCACATGTGCTTTGTTGAGCTATTTTTGCATGAACATTCCAGTTTATTATCGGTTTCCTACATTTCTGCAGTATTGTTGTTAATGTACTAGTTTGTACCAATTATGAGAAGAGTTTGGTTGAAATTTGTTGTTCATGGCAGGTATACAAATGCAAGTTGTTTGGGATGAGATTCATGACACGAAGACTTTGTTTCTAGGGGATGGATGAAATTATGAACTTGAACTCTAGACTAGGGGATGGATGTATATATAGTTTACATAATGTTGGTTGATTTGTTCTTAGTTATTTTTAGTCAGTCTATTGATGAATTATTTTGGTGGTCACTGTAATGATATAAAAGTACTAGGGAGAACATCTAAATTTTCTACAGTGAGATCAGGATCATGTATAAAATATTGTTGCAGTTACTAGTACTATAATATATTGAGAGGAATTTTTTTGTCGTAAGTGTTAATGGTTGTACAACTACAAAATAAAATTAGTGATCGATTGCCATAATTACCAATGGAAGCCACTGAAAAATATCGTGATCAATTGTTAGTATCTAAACACGTGAGAACCTATCAAATACCGTGACTGATTATTGTCATTTAGTCATGGGAAATGATTTGTCACGGTAAATACGGTGTTAAAACATGTAAATCCCGTATTTAAATGAGTTTTTTTATCAGTTTTGTGTAGCAAGATTGAGTATTGGTCATGGGTCCTCCTGTGATTAATAGATACAAATTATCACAGGAAATTTTACCGTGACTAGTTATAACTTGTCACGGTACGAATTTACCGTGATCTCTACAATTAGACACGGAGGTATATATTACGGTAATTTTCCCGTGACTAAATTAATTAAACACGGGAAATACACTTTCAAATACGGGATTTCCCGTGTACAAAGGATGTTTTTCCTGTAGTGTATAGGCCATAGGGATAGGGAAGCTGTTCGAGTCAATGACCAATGAAACTGCATAGTTGAACAACAAAAAGATCATATTCCTTTTCTTTTATGCCCGAATGCTCAAGAATTTGCACAACTCGAAAACCTTTCACACCTCTATATAAGGGAGTGTAATCTGAAGGCATTTTAAGCCAATCCTAATTAGCATTTATTAATATGTTTTTCTTCGCTAATATATTTCCTCGCACTAATTGCGCCCTTTCGGGAAAATTGGTATATGTGTCCCGTGAATTCTCCAATATGATATCACAAACTTCCTCCCGGCGCGGAGCGCGGGTTTCCTTACTAGTTAATTATTATATTTACTTCACAGTCTAACGCTGGCTGGCTGTTTGTCACATTTTCTTTCTTTGCTCTTATTTGGATTTTTTATATTTTCCTTTCCATGCGAATTTTAGGCCAAAAAGTTTCTGGGTTTCGAGTGTTGAATTCGGTGGTAACTATGATGCATTTTATTCTAGCAAATTTCGAAAAATCTGGGATTTCAGTCTTGCAATTCCTTTCCCAGTCCCTCTTCTGCGTAGCTGAGTGATTATATGGGTTGTTTGGATGAGATTTAATGATTGTTCAGTAGTTTGTCCATCCAACCTGTGATTTCTCATAAGTAAGAACAAATTTCTAGCATAAAACCGGATTTGATTTAAGTCGGCAACATGTACCATTTTCTCGCTAAAAACAAATTATTCGGGTTAGGAAATGGGAAGGTTGATTGAGGCTGATGGCAAGACTATAAAAAGGAAAAGGACGGGAAGGTTTTTTAGTCACTTTGGGCGCGTGTCGCTCTCTCGGTCTTTTTCAACTTTGAACTCAGCTTTTATATATAGGTACTAATTAATAATAATGGGCAAGAATATTTCCACCATGTTCCGTGAATCTCAAATAAAGTTATGTTGTGAGTTTTAATATTATTTAATTTAATTAATTATCCAGTCATTCTAAGAGAACTTGGACGCTATATAGAGTTGGACTCTGAAAACTACACTATTAAGTCAGCTCGTGATCTGTAAAGGATTTAATCCACGAGCGGAGTTCAACAAGAACAAGCCAAAGAGTCAACTAATTAGCCCGTGAGCTCCAAATAAACCAACTCATGAGCCGAGCTCAATTAGTCACTGAGTCCAACTAGCTAACTCGTGAGCTTAATAAATTGGACGAGACCTAGCTCAAATTTGGTTCATTTAATAACGAGTTGACTCTAAAATCAGCTTGTTAAATGAGGAGTCGAGTAGCAAACGAGTTATTCGCAATTCAAACGTTAAACTGCTCGCAAATAGCTTTTGTTCATTTTCACGTACACGAAAACTCCCAATAAAAGGTTCGAGCTAAACAAAGACGCTCACATATACAAGTGCAACTGTGCAAGTGGGAGCCAGCTTGAGGTGCAGACTGGCGGTACTTAAAAAGATCTACCATCAGTCGACGGAATGGAGTTGCACTCACAAGAGGGGACCTAATCAAGAAGGAACTTGGTACTTGGATACGTACGCACAAGCACAACTACCTGCCAACATTTTCTTGGCCGGAACTGACACGTGAAAATATATATCAACGAACTCATACTACAACTTGTAAAAAAAAAAAAAAAAACTCATGCTACAGAGTCGGTAACAAACCGCTCTTCAAGAGGAAAACGACAAAAACCAAACCAAAGTCGGTAACAAAAATCTTCCGATATATTTTTATCCGCAAACTCCGGCCTACTTCCTTAACAGTTAACACGCACCAGCCGCTGTAGAAGAAGAACCACCACCTTCATCGGCTTGATCCTTGTGTTTGCCCCATTCATGAAGCGTGAGATGGAGGCTCTTCCCGGTAGCCAGAAAGTCCACGGCCTGAATCGGGGTCAACACGCCGATGATCTCCTTGAGCGTGTTCATCCTCAGCTTGTCAGCCTCCTTAAGCAGCCTCACCATCCCTCTATCGTAGCCTTCCAGCGCCCTGTCCACCTCCCGGCCGCCACGTGGCCGTCCTCCCGCCGCCGTTGCCGCCGCCACGACACGGCAGATGGGGTTGTCGGCCACGTCCTCCTGCAGGCTGGCCAGCTGGCTCGTCAGCTTCTCCTCCTCCCTCACCGTCCTCATGTGGAGCTCGTTGATGACGTTCATCTGCCCCCACGACAGCTCCCCGAGGGACGTCCCCGCCGTCGTGGTGCAGGACGGCGGCGGGGCGGCGTCCGAGAGGAGGACGTGACACGTGGACTCGGAGTGGGACCCGCAGAGGGCGTAGAGCATGCGGACGAATATGGAAGGGCGGCAGCCGGCGATCCAGAGGAGGGAGTTCTCGAGCTGGGAGTTCCACGCCGGGGTGAAGAAGGAAGTGACGTCGTTTTCGGCGAGGCGGGCCCGCTTGTCCGCGTAGGCCTGGAAGTGGTCGACGTTGGCCTGAGCAAGCTCGGACAGCGTTGGGCCGACAGTGGCAGTGGTAGAAGTACTGCTTCGTAGTAGTGATCTCTGCTGGGCTTGGACCAAGTCGGCGAGGTCGAGCTGTTGAAGGTCCATCCACTCCATGAAGCACGTTTTGGATAGGTGACGAGGGCAGGAGGAGGAGGAGGAGGAGTTGCCTTCCATTGCGCCTTTTAATTTCTTCGTCTTGGCAACTTAGCTCGATGGTTATCTGTTGTTGTTTTTGTTTGTATATATAGAAGAGAGCAGGAGTTGAGTTGTGAGTAACTAGCTAGTTAGTGACGTAGAAAAACGATAATAAAGGGTTATGTTGCTTAAAGTAACGAGCAGGAAGCAAAAAGAGGCAAAGAGGATATTTGAGGAAGGAAAGCTCCGAAAAGGGGAACAACGTGCGGCGGTTTTGTCCCTATGTGGTGATTCCGCCACCTCCCAAACAGCAATCCCATAAACTTATCATCAATGTGTCCATAATTGGGACATGCATGGATGGCACCAAGTTTGCCAACATCCAAGCCCGAGCCTTATATGCAAGTTGATCGAAAATTTATTTGGTGACTGATGGCTTCAGAAGCTAATTTGAGCTGAATTTTGCATCTCTTTCTTGAGATTGCGCTGATAGATTGTCCTCATCCAATGGATCATCGTATCCCGTCACTTTTTGTTTCCTGTGTCAATAGAATAGTTTCTTGACTCATGCGACCACTTGCACTGTTGTAATCCCACCAGTTGTTGAGATAATATATATGATAATAGATGATTGAAAGATCAAAATATATATCTCTTTTTAATTTTGGGAGCTAACATCATAATGATCAAAATATCTATGCCATGTCGGCTTTATATATGACTAGAACGAAAGATCGCGCGTCGTGGCGGGTAACAGAGTAATTTGCAATGGAAATTCAAGATTAAGGGCTGATAATATCGGTTTGTCACGTAAAGTGAGCAACACTTCAAGAAATTAATAAAAAGTTCATATATTATTGTTCTCCGGCGAGAAAACTTGCGTTGAATTGATATTGATTGCACCCTGACTTCTTTGGACAACGATTAACTTAACGTACACAGTTCACACCTCTTCAAACACAGTTCGAACGAGGGTGATCGATGTTTACACGACTCTCGAGACAGATCTACATTAAGTTACTCTACTCCTATGGAGGTTATGAGAGAGCTCCAAATCTATGACTACCTATAAAAGTTGCAGAGGAAAGATAAAATTGATAAAACTTGACAAGTGGTGTCCGGTGGTGATTTTCGCGACCCCCTCCTCTGTCAACTCCCCCTCCTATTTATAGGCCTTGAGATGATAACCGCCGTAGAAACTATCATAGAGTAACTTCCAAAAAGAACTGCTCTCCTTCTTTCTCGGACGTGGCTGACGTGTCATTGTACGTGGGAAAATCGACAGTTTCTCCCTTAACCTCTGTTCTTCATCTTCGAACTGTGGTCTTGTTACTTGCCTCTCCCACATGGCTTGCCTTCTTATTTCCAACTTGTTAGTTCAGATCTTGGACATAGTCTCACGACGTGGTCTAGATCCCGCGGCCACGTCGGGCTCTAAATGTGATGCCAACGTGGTCTAGATCTCATGACCACGTCAAGCTCTAAGTTTAAAGCCAACGTGGTCTAGATCTCATGACCACGTCGAGCTCTAATTTTGAAGCCAAAGTGGTCTAGATCTCATGACCATGTCGGGCTCTAAGTTTAAAGCCAACGTGGTCTAGATCTCATGACCACGTAGAGCTCTAAGTTTGACGCCAACGTGGTCTAGATCTCATGACCACGTTGGGCTCTAGATTTGAAGCCAACGTGGTCTAGATCTCATGACCACGTCGAGCTCTAAATTTGAAGCCAACGTGGTCTAGATCTCATGACCACGTCGGGCTCTAGATTTGATGCCAACGTGGTCTAGATCTCATGACCACGTCGGGCTTTAGATTTGATGCCAACGTGGTCTAGATCTCATGACCATGTCGGGCTCTTCAACTCGCGACGAGACTAGCTCCTTCTTGGAGACTTGGTAGTTTGGGGCTTAAAATTATTATCATGAGGCCCAGTTCAAATGACATTAATTGTCATTAATAATCTGGCCTTAAAAGATAATAAATGCCTTGTAAGTAATCAATGTGGTACAAGATTATTTTTTAGGTGTAAACAAATGCCCCCCAACTACTTAGTGCATAAGAATTATGGACTAAGTAGTTGAATACCACCAAGCTTGCCAAGTAGCGTGTTGGCTTATCAACACACCAATTTTACTTCGCCAAAATTTTGACTTTCAGTAATTAAGCCAACACGTCCGGATGGAACACTTCGTCATAACTTGTCCCATGCCTTAGCCAAATTTTGGTTTTTCGCGTCAAGCCAACATGGCGAGATGGAACTTGGCGTCAAAACTTGTTCCATGCCTTAGCCAAATTTTGACTTTCAATGATCATGCCAACATGGCCGGATGAAACTCGACGTCAACGACTTATCCCATGCCTAGCCAAATTTTGGCTTTTAATGGTCAAGCTACATATTGCATTCAACGAGATACCAACCTCACTTTATCACCTACATCCTCATTGACGTCTCGTACTTGGCCACATGATTGAGAGAATAACTTAGAATTTTTCGCCCCTATTTTGGTATAGATTGGCTCATCTCACATCGTCACAAGGCTAGACAACTCCCTTGCGACAAGTGAAGCCGTCTAATTTTTTGCCTTAGAAAAAATAATGTTCATTTTTATGTTGGTAGAGACATTATGGTCACCACTCATCTACTACCACATTTCAAGCCATCATGCCCCCCCAGGCCGTGGCTACTCGGGACAGGATAACAATGGCATGGCATGGCCTGATGTATGGCTCGTCATGTCAAGCCATCACAATGACTTGGTGACAAGATCTTCATGTCGAAGTCTAACAACTCCGACTCAAGATTTTCACTTTGATATTTTCCTTCTATCTTTTCTTTTAGCCATGGTTGGCTACAATATTTTTTTTAAACTAATATATAATAATAAGTAAATTATATAAATTTATTTATTTTATATGGCAAGAAGTGACAAATGTCACTGCTCTTCATAGCATTTGGCAACAATCAATGTACCAAAGGTGTACACCCATTGCCAAGTCCATGGATCAAACCATACATGCCATCCATAGACCACATGACTCTTTTCCTCTATGGGAGATGGATCTTCATACATTAACTTCGAATTTTCTATCTTACTAATGGTTGGTACATGGTCGGCCTGTCTAGTCTTGGTGGCCTTGCATGAGGTCTCATGCTTCTTTGCTTGGGCCACCTTACTTGACATGTCAAGGCTATCATGATTATTCTTCTGCCTTGATTTCCTCCCACTTGATACATGCTTAATCTCCTCACGATGTTGGGGACCAGGTCTAGGCTTGACAAGTTGACAACCACTCGTGTAGCTTCCTTGTCTTCGTCTTTCAATATATAAACGTTGTTGGCCCCTACACTTAGCACTCAACCACCATAGATTCTTTGTGCAGCCATGTTTGGTTGGTGTGTATGGTGACTTCTTATACATGCCCCCATGTCCACTCTTTGTAGTTGGTGTCGAGTACTTACTATTCATTGACATGGACTTGCCCCCCAATCCACCCTTGTCCATAATCTCACGCTTACAAAATCCATGTGGGGGTTTGACTTGTTGTGTCTTATTGAAGATGCCCTCTACTCCATTCTTCATGCTAGGTGACATGCTCCCTTGTCCAGACTTAGTCAAATTAGCATGCTTATCGCAAACATGTGTGACTTGCACTTCATATGGCTTCTTGGACATGTCTTGTCCATACTTGGCCAAATTTTCAAATCTACAATAACTTTTTATGGCTTTCTCACGTCGTGACTTGTTAGATATGCCCCCATGTCCAATGCAAGTGGTTGGAGGCATGCCCCCCTTTCCAGACTTAGCCAAATTAATATGTTTAACACAAGCATGTGTTGCTTGTGATTGATGTGACCTCTTAGACACCACATGCCCCCCAGATGGACATCTCGGCGTCAACTTGTGGAAAATTAGACTTTCATGCCCCCCTTGCTGAGCTCTAGGTGTTTTGAGTCCATCAGAATCGCCTATTTGTCCACTCAATAGGGGTGGGTTTGGGGGTGGGCAAGCATGTGGTGGTACTTGTTCCACGTTTAACGGATCTTCACCATCTCGTCCATTGACAAGTTTCTCATATGATCTTGTCTCGAGAACGAGTGGTTGAACATCACCTTGTACATGCAAGACCCCATCACTGTTGTTCAAAGTGGAGGTGGACCTCTCACCACAACCCTCACGTAGAGGGGGCGGTTGAGTTGCCCCTGGAGATAGCAAGTTCTCTAATCGTGACTGGGTATACTGGCCACAAGAGGGAGAAAGATTTTTGCACACAATTTAATTATTTGGTGTTGGTTCTAAACCATTTTGCGGCAAAACCATTGATTGTGACACTGGTTTTATTAAAAGTTGCCCAAAATCTCTTACATCGTTTTTTCTTATCTCTAAAATCTTATCCACACGCCTATTAAAACTTGAATAAAAACAATCAAGTTGAGATATTATCTTATTGGTACCTGCCAAGGCCTTCTCCATGCATCGGCGGTTCTCCTCCATCACTTGGCGGTTCTCCTCCAAGGCTAGACGGTTTTCTACCACCATTTTGCGGTTCTCCTTCAAGGCTTGACGGTTCTCTGCAAGCATCTTGCGATTCTCCTCCATCATCTGACGAAGGGCCCCCACGGCTTCACCAAGATCTTCACTAGGCGTGGTCGCCACCAAGATCTCTGCTCCACCATTTACTCCGGTCACCGCCTCTAATACTTGGCCATGCTCGATGTTGGCCACCTGCTCCTCCCCGAATCCAACCGGAATGTTACCTTCTTTATTCATCCGCCTCGGAGCCATCGAATCGACCACAAGTGTCCCACCAGGTGTGCCAAATTTTTTCTCCGGCGAGAAAACTTGCGTTGAATTGATATTGATTGCACATTGACTTCTTTGGACAACGATTAACTTAACACAGTTCACACCTCTTCAAACACAATTCGAACGAGGGTGATCGATGTTTACACGACTCTCGAGACAGATCTACATTAATTTACTCCTACTCCTATGGAGGTTCTGAGAGAGCTCCAAATCTATGACTACTGATAAAAGTTGCAGAGGAAAGATAAAATTGATAAAACTTGACAAGTGGTGTCAGGTGGTGATTTTCGCTACCCCCTCCTCTGTCGACTCCTCTCCGATTTATAAGCCTTGAGATGATAACCGCCGTAGAAACTGTCATAGAGTAACTTCCAAAAAGAACTGCTCTCCTTCTTTCCTGGACATGGCTGACGTGTCATTGTACGTGGGATAATCGGCAGTTTCTCCCTTAACCTCCTGTTCTTCATCTTCGAACTGTCGTCTTGTTACTTGCCTCTCCCACATGGCTTGCCTTCTTATTTCCAACTTGTTAGTTCATATCTTGGACATAGTCTCACGACGTGGTCTAGATCTCGCGACCACGTCGGGCTCTAAATGTGATGCCAACGTGGTCTAGATCGCATGACCACGTCGAGCTCTAAGTTTAAAGCCAACGTGGTCTAGATCTCATGACCACATCGAGCTCTAATTTTGAAGCCAACGTGGTATAGATCTCATGACCACGTCAGGCTCTAAGTTTAAAGCCAACATGGTCTAGATCTCATTACCACGTAGAGCTCTAAGTTTGACGCCAACGTGGTCTAGATCTCATGACCACGTTGGGCTCTAGATTTGAAGCCAACGTGGTCTAGATCTCATGACCACGTCGAGCTCTAAATTTGAAGCCAATGTGGTCTAGATCTCATGACCACGTCGGGCTCTAGATTTGAAGCCAACATGGTCTAGATCTCATGACCATGTCGGGCTCTAGATTTGATGTCAACGTGGTCTAGATCTCATGACCACGTCGGGCTCTAGATTTGATGCCAACGTGGTCTAGATATCATGACCACGTTGGGCTCTTCAACTCGCGACGAGACTAGCTCCTTCTTAGAGACTTGGTAGTTTGGGGCTTAAAATTATTATCATGAGGCCCAGTTCAAATGACACTAATTGTCATTAATAATCTGGCCTTAAAAGATAATAAATGCCTTGTAAATAATCAATGTGGTACAAGATTATTTTTTAGGTGTAAACAATTATATGAACCCCAAATGACAAAAAATAATAATGATAAAATAATCGAACAAATTGTATTTAGTTAGTAGTATAGTACTTTACAAACAATTTCTCTATCGTCCCCATGACATAACCATAGGTGATATACACTATTCAAACTAAATAAACTTGAGCACTTGCAAATCGTTCCTAAGAATGCATCCCACGAACTTTCAAATTAATTGTGCAAGACACATTCTCTAAGCAAAACTAATCAGGGTCATCCTGGTAAGTAGGGATGGCAATCAAACCCATGGCCGCGGGTACCCGACCACCCCCGACCCAGTCAACGAGGGGAATCCCCGCATTGACCGGGTATGGGGCGGGTATGGGTAAAACCCGCAAAAAGTTTGATGGGTATGGGGCTGGTATGGTTTTAGCCTCCCCGCCCCATACCCATACCCGCCCCACCAAGAGAATTTCTTCACATATCAAAAAATATGTGGATTAAATTGTAATCTATCAATGATGATGATGATAACTTGAGAAAATAAATAGTAGAAATGCAATTGAGTAACCACTTTAGTCAAAACCTAATTCATTTCACACAATTCTCCTTCTACTCTTTCACTTTCCCTCTTGTTAACAAGATTATGTTAGTTAATTATTACTTAGTAAATGTAACAAGAGTTAGAGCATAATAATTTAAAAAATATTGTAGTCTATATTATGTATTAATGGATGTTTTAGGATCATATTCTTTGAATCGTATTTAGAAAATGACCGTGTTTTGTTGACTTCATGATATAATAGGTTTGTTTATGGTTATAATTAAAACTTTTCTTGTAAGTTTTAGGTATAATAATGTTGGATGTACGGGGATGGGTATTACCCATGGGTACCCGAAACCCACGGGTATGGGGATGGGTTTGCAAAACATTCTCCCGCATGGGTATTGTGCGGATATGGGTTTGGATATTTGAAGATGGGGATGGGGATGGTTTAGGCAAACCCGCCCCATTGCCATCTCTACTGGTAAGCACCTTCTGCAACAATGAATCCCAACAGGGTCTAGTCTAACTGTACAGAAATCAGTTGATAAGAGCATATTGTTAAAATGATGGGAAGAGAGACAAAGAGAAAAAGGAGCTCACCATTCTTACCGGTTTGATTTGACTATCTCTTCTGGTGAGGCTATCAAAAATTGATCCACCACAACGCTGGATTTTCTGCTAGACACACTACACACCGGCGCCAGGAAAAACATATGTAACGTCAAGTAGTTGTAGATAACGAAAACACTATATAGATGAGTAAGATAAAAGGTCACAATACAGAGAGAGGAATTCAAAAGTTTGTAACCCAGAAAGATAATTGAACTGCTGAAACAAAAAAAAGTGACGAATTTGTGGCTGTGGTTTGTCCTACGAAAATAATGATTAGGAAGTTAGAACGCCAGAAAATGACAAAACCCAAAATGACCAGAAAGTCAATCTCAATTACGGAAATGCCATTTTTGTGATGTGACTCAACGTAACAGCAGCCTACCTAAACCGTCAATTACAAAACAGTCAAAACTGAATAAAAAGAAATAGGTAACGACCCAACCCGGCACATGTAAAATTCTGTCCTCGACCAAAACTTCCTCAATATTGGGTTCAACTTGTTTTAACCGGGTCGACATTAGGTCAAACATCCATTGATTTAAGCATGCAAAATTCATTGTTGACCTAAAATTTGTCAACGCCCGGTTCAATTTGCTCTCGCCGGGTCGAATTAGGTCAAATACTCGTTGATTTTGGTCCAATTTGGGCTCAATTGTCATAAGTTAAGTAATTGGAACCTTAATGGCACAAAAACTCCTCCAAACTTTGGTTAATTACGAAAAGAGCACCCCTTGTGATGTGACACTATGAACAATCAAACCCGGGTAGAATACAATTTGTCAACACCGGGTTCAACTTGTTTTAAACGGCTCGACATTAGGTCGAATGGAATGCACATCGATTTTAGCGTTTAAATTTAGAGGACAACCCAAAATCCAAAAAATGGAGTAAACTCGCTTTAATCGGGTCGATTTAGCGTTGATCTAGGATCAATTTGAGTTCAATGTTCATAAGTTAATTAATTAGAACCTACAAATACTCATTTATGGTTAGAAACAAATTTGAAATACCGGATTCAACTCGCTTTAATCGGGTCGAGTGAATGATGAAAACCCGGGCATAAACCCAAAATATTTGCAAGGTCGGCACAACAAAAAAAATTGCAAGGAACAATCAAACCGGGGTCGAATAAGGTCGAATACAATTTTTTAACACCGGGTTCCACTCGCTTTAACCAGCACGAAATTTGGTCGAATGGAATGGGCATTGATTTAACCGTGTAAAATTAAACGGCAACCCAAAATTCGTAAAACAGACGTAAACTCGCTTTAACCAGGTCGATTTAGGTTGAACGGTCGTTGATATGGGATCAATTCGAGTTTGATTATTATAAGTTAATTAATTAGAACCTACAAAAAAACCTCAATGTTAGAAACAAATTCGCAACATCGGGTTTAACTCGCTTTAACCGGGTCGAGGGAATGATGATAAAACTCGCGACAAAATCCAAAACCAGAAACCCAAAACATTTGCAAGGCCGAAACAACGAAAATTTGCAAGGAAAGACCAATCAAACCCATGTCGAATACGGTCGAATACAACTCGATAACACCGGGTTCAACTCGCTTTAACCGGTTCAACATTAGGTCGAAAGGAATGGACATCGACTTAAGCGTGTAAAACTCGTCGGTAACCCAAAATTCGTGAAACCAGCATTAACTCGCTTAACCGGGTTCAATTGTAATAAGTTAATTAATTAGAACCTACAAAACTATTTCGTGGTTCAATTTGCTTTAATCGGCTTAACATTAGGTCGAATCGTGTAAAACTCGCTGTCAACCCAAAATGTGTAAACCAACTTCAACTCGGTTTATAAAATACCCAACGATTTAAGCGTGCAAAACTCGCTTTAAAAGGGTTCAAGTAGGTCGAATACCCATTGATTTGGGTTTTAATTACTTAGAATCAATGTTGTCAGAACCGAACCGGAGTATGACCCAGAAACGTGAACGGCTCGGTCTTTAGTGCTCCAGCCGGCATTAGATCGTTTAAAAACCTTTTGAGAACCGATACCTAATAAACAGTCATCTGTATAAATAGTGGACACTTCTTAATCATGCTAAATCACAAGTAAATTATTCTCTTAAACAATTTTAGAACATCAGTACCGAAAGATCTAAATTTCAATTCCAAACCACCACATTGTTCCAAAATAAAAGCAATATCACGCGAGTCTGAACATGAAACAAGAGTCTTAAACATGGAAACCACTCAAAGTCTCAAACTCAAACAATTATCAAATACAACTTCAACATCATTTCATTCACCATCACTAGACTTCAACATCATTCATTCACCATCACTAGCACAGGATGAATTACTGCTTGAAGACGCCATGCCAATTGTTGTGCTACCATCATCTCCATCATAATCTAATAAGTAAAAAAAATGTAAGAAATCATGTGGTAAAAAATATCAAAGTTGAACATTCTTCATTTACTAATATGTCAATCCAACCTTAATTGCGACCTCTTTTCCTACTTGTAGTTCTACTTCCTTCAGGAATGTCAGTAGCATTATTCTCACCCATAGCTTGTATAAACTCATCAAAGCTAAGATCTGGAGGTTGATCCTCTTCCTCATCCATAACCTAAAATTCAGTGGCATTAATCCATTCATAGTCAAATGGATCAACCAAGAACTTACTTTTTCTAGTACGAGACCTATGAATGATTAAATAAAAGTCAAATATGTTACTATTTCATGGCAAAAATATTTTGTAATCAAATCAAACATATTTGCTATTCATCACATACCTCTTTCCTAGCTTCATGTTGTAGTTCACATGGACTAGATTGCTTAGTCTTTCATGCTCTATCTTGTTCCTCTTCTTGGTGTGAATCCGCTCGAACACACTCCAATTTCTTTCACATCCAGAAGAGGCAGAAGTTTGGCTTAGGACTCGAAGTGCAAGGTTCTTCAACAATGGTGCACTATCACCAAAGGTATTCCACCAATCATCTACAGAGAAAATTAATTTATTAGAACAAACACAATTAAATAGACCAACTATTGCATTAAGAATCATGATACTTCATATTACCTGGATCAAGTGACGATCTACCTCTAACAGCCAAATCCCTACCAAAAGTCCCCTTCGCTTCCTCAAACAATTTCAGTTCCTTACATGCTTTCAAACCATCACTACAAAGTTGGGGCTTTTCAAGCAAGTTTATTATAGCCCCCTTCACCTCAATGTCCCCTACATATTCTTTCTCATCATATTTGAGAGCAGGATTGAAGAAATAAGCTGCCTTGACTAGATTCCCTCGAAAATGCTTATCCCACCTTTTGTTGACGATGTCAATGTAAGGCTTGTACAAAGTCTCTTTACCTAGAAAGATCTCCTTGATTCCCTTAATTGCTCTTCTCATTCCCTCATAAACATAAGCAAGAGTGGGCTTTTCATCTGAATCAACAAGCTTCAGCAACTTCATGACTGGTTGAGCCACATTTACCATCTCCAAACAATCACCCCAAAACTGAGCATCTAACAATATAGCACTCGCCACCTTTCCTTTTGCAGTGTTAGATGATTCACCTGCATTGAAGAACTCACTCACTACTAAAGCTTGTACATCAACCTTGTGCTCATACACACTCTTCATGGAGAGGAAATTAGTAGCAAAGCGAGTTGCATCAGGTCTCACTATTTGCTTCCAATTTGTCCTTGCTTTCAACCAATTAATCACAGGAGTATGATTATAAACAAAGACAGTGACTCTTCTAGCCTTTTGAATGACATCCTTCACATTATCCAAATCTCCAAAATCACCCAATATCAAATTCATGCAATGAGTTGCACATGGAGACCAATAAATATGTGGATAAGTCTTATGAATAATCTTACCACGTGACTTGTAGTTAGCTGCATTATCAGTAACCACATGAACCACATTGCCCACGCCAATCCACTGTATTGCTTCATCAAATATCTTGAAAAGGTTCTTTGCATTCTTCACAATCTTTGTTGCATCAACAGATTTAAGAAAACAAAGACCTCTAGTACAGTAGACCAATAGATTAACCAAGCTTCTACCTTGTTGATCAGTCCAACCATCAGCCATTAAAGTACATCCACACTGTCCCCAAACGGCTCCGTGTTGATCAACAATTAGTTGGGTTTCTCTCTTCCAATCAGCTAGTAAAGGCACCCTTAAATCATGATATGATGGTACCTTAAGTCTGGACAAATAGCCATTGCAACATCAAACATCCTCTGCCAACTATCTGAGTAGCCATTGCACTTTTGATGCCTGGTTGCGACCCATGAGTGGTTCTTGGAGCAAAAAAGTCAGCTCCCTTAGCTTTCTTCATCAAGTCACTAACATTTTTAGTTGCCTGTGATCCCACTAACTCAACCACATCATCCTCTTTGTCACCAATGATAGGATCATTAGATTGCTTCTTCCCATCTTTCTTTTCTTCAAATTCTTTAAGAATATTGGCAAATCTCAGACGCACATCATAGGAAACTTTTGAGCATTTCACAATATTCCCTTTTGAAGAATGAGCAAGATGCTCTTTCATCCGATTAATCCCCCTCCCTTTTTCTCAATTCCACATAGCATGCATTTGAGTGCCTTTACCTTTCCATTATCATCTTTGATTTCTTGAATGTAATTCTAAGCAGGATCATTCTTTCCCCGACCAGCTTGCCCAGTTGAAGCAGTAGAGCTTAGTGTTGTTGATTGAGTACCACTATCTGGATTTGGAGTACTCATCTACAAAAGAAACATCGAATCGGCAAATTTACAATTGTAAATCTAACAAGTAAGCAAAAAAATTGCTAAATGGGACAGGGAAAGCTCACGGCAGAAGCATAGCCATTACAAATTAAATGGGACAGCAGCAACATAAACCATTACAAACAGCAGCATAAACCATTACAAAATTGCTCACAATAGCAACATAATCACAAACACTTACCGGTGCAGGGGAGGGCAGCAGGGGTCGGTGCAGAGGAGAGGCAGTGACCGGGGAAGGGAAGGGAGACCTCACCGGGGCACTCGCAGGCAGGGGCTCGCCCAAATCGGAGGGAAATGGCGACGGGGAACGACGCTGGGGAAGATGGCGATGGCGACAGGTCACAGGTGACGAAGACGGTGATTTGGACTGGCGCTGGGGAAGACGACGATGGAGACGGGGAACGGCTGGAGAAGACGGCGATGGAGATGGGGAATGGCGCCGACGCTGGGATTTGGAGTTCGGACTGGAAGCTGCGCTTCCTTGTCTCCACAAAGAAGAAGATGAAGAAATTGATATTAGGGTTCTGCAACATCAGACAGCCCGACCCACCTTCCCTTTAATTTTCGTTCTTTAGTTTTTGGTTTTTAGTTTTCATATATTTTTTTAATTAAACCAACCGGCCCAATGTGAAAAACCGGCCGGCCGGCTCGAGGGGTTAACTGCTTCGGCCGCTCGCCGCCCGCCCCAGAGAACCAGTCCGGCTAAATAGCTGATCCGAGCCGGTTTTGTGCCCGGTTGGCGGTTTTGGCGGTTCAGCTGGCCGGCTCGGCTCGGCTTTCACAACACTGCTTAGAACCTTAATCACAAAAATTCCTCCAAGGTTCAATGATTTAAGCTTGCAAAACTCGTTGAACCAAAATTCTTCAACACCGGGTTTAACTTGTTTTAACCGGGTCGAAGTAGGTCGAATACCGATTGATTTGGGTTCAATTTGGATTCAATTGTCAAAAGTTAATTAATTAGAACCTTAATGTAAAAAACTCTTTCAAGTTTTGGTTAATTAAAAAAAAGTTAGTGTGAAAAACTCATTATTGAGGCAAAATTCGTCAACATCAGGTTAAGCTCGCTTTAACTGGTTCGAAGTAGGTCGAATGTCAATTTATTTGAATTCAATTGTCATAAAAGAAATAATTAGAACATTAATGCACAAAAGCCACCACAAACTTTGGTTAATTACCAAAAGAAACCCCTTGTGATAGGACACTATTCAATAGTAACTTGGCTACTTTTCTTTATAGAGATAATAATAATAATAATAATAATAATAATAGATAAGGAATTCATGTAAATTTGTTCCAAACATAATATACGTTGTTGATCGTTGTTACTTAGTCGCTTTTACTTAGATGTGCGTTCCAAGGATATATTATACTAGCTAGTAGATGGTGGGAAATGCACAGTACTTGGTGAAAAATTAGTATTATATGCATAAAAGATGTTTGAAAACTGCCTTGAGGAGGGAGTTTAATTATCTCTCGAATAGATGATGGTCAATGTGTTGGGAGAATGACGTTGCATGCAACGAATGATATGCGACACTTATTTGTAGTTAGGTTCATTTTAATTTTGCAAGATTCATTTTAATCACTCGAGTTGTTGCTGTGCAATAAGTGTCAGTTAGCTTGGCCTTTTAGAGCGTGCATGGGATTTATTTACCTTAGATATATTCTTTGTATGTGTTATAGCCACGTGTGGGTTTCAGGAGGTCTGGTTTGGGTTGGAGGTTTGGACACGTAAGCTTCCTCCCCAAGTGGGCAAGATCGGCTAGGAGAGCTGTCGTCATACCAATATCCCGACCTGAGCGAGCTTTGTAAGGCTGTAATTCTCCAAGGCGTGGCTCATTTGGTACATGCCACGCGTCTTTCTTTTCCGTTTGTGGTTCTTCTTTCTCTAACCTAGTAACCTGTTAAGGAAAGGAAATCAGTTGAGAATCGTGGAATGCAGCCTGTTAATTTTCGGCGCCAAAGTGAAATCCCTGGACAGCCAAATATTGGAGATATGAGGGAATTGTTTTATTTCCTTTGTATTTTGTGAGTGATAGAAGATAATGGGAGAATTGAAAGGAAACCGTTTTCTAAATGATAGGAGACGGCTCAAGATAGGGTGCATAATTATGGGTTATGCACCCATTAATAACCAAATCTGGACCTTTCATTTAGAAAATCCAGATCTAAGGATGGAGAATTAAAGACTATTTTTATTTTCACTAGCTTTCATAATTGACTCATATCTTTTTCGTTTTAACTCGGATTTTAATTTTTTTTGCACAGATGGAACGCGTTCACCGTGCTCTACAAAATGAGATTAATTTTCAATATTTTTTTAGGAAAAAAAAATTCTGGCCTCTCGGTACCAACTGCATACCATATTTTCGTTTTTTAAAACGTTTGCACAACAGGGATGAGTTCATCATGATCTACTGGATCTACAAATTTCTGGGTGAACAAATTACAGGACCAAAAAATACCACACAATACCATACAATACCACCCTGGTACGGGGTGGTATTGTATGGTATCTTCTTCATTTTTAATTCGTTTTTGAAAACGTTTGCACAGAAGGGACGAGTTCATCATGATCTATTGGATCTACAAATTTCTGGGTGAACAAATTACAGGACCAAAAAATACCACACAATACCATACAATACCACCCTGGTACGGGGTGGTATTGTGTGGTATACAATGTTAAAAGTCGTAAATTACAATTAATATACTTCTACTATCATGTATTCAACCATCCTACAGTATTGGTTTGTTCATACCACCATGGTACGTTTTTCAAAACATAGGTATGCTTTTATTTCAATACCAGTCAATACCATATGGTATAGGCTGAAAAAAATGGCTCAATTTTTTTTGTCGAAAAATATATTAAAGTGGATATCATTTTGAAGAGCACAATTAATCTGATCTAACTGTGCAAAAAAAAAATTAAATTTCGACTTAAAATGAGCGAGAAATCGTCCGTCAAAGATTAAAAATGGAAAAATTAAAGGTTTTCCATGAGAGAGAGGATGCTGATGTCATGCTGATGTGGACGGGTTACTCATTGTTACTCACCATAAGGTTACTGACCTGATCCATTCCCATAGGAGACAATGGCTTTTTAGCTACTAGCTAGATAAGCAGCCTGTAGATTAACGAACAAAAAATCATAACAACAGATGTGTTTATGTTTATTAAAGGTTCAATAACGCGTTACGCGTAAGGTGCGTGTTGGAGCCTTGCCTAACGCATAGTTTGTCTAGGCATCGCCTAAGCGTGCTGAGGCATTGGAATCAAAATTACATTCTTGCCTAATGAATGAAATAACAATTTACTGCATTTCATGTTTCAGTTTGAATGACACTAACAACAAGAAAAGTAGCTCACAAGTTTATATAAGGGTTGTAGGTATAATATGCCCCTCTACTATATAGTTTTATCAAACATGCCCCTCTACTATTTTTTTTACATCAAACATGCCCTTATACTTTGTAAAAATGATCAAACATGCCCTTTGTTAACATTTGCATAAAAACCCCATCAATCATGGTCGAACCTTGGTTTGGGCGACACCTATGTCTAAAATATTCCTAATAATTTCACTTTAGAATTGTTTTGTTTCTTTTGTATAGCCAAATACCTCTAATAATTTCACTTTAACTAGACATGGAGAAATAAATGAGGAAGAAAAACTGACATTTCAACCCCCAATTTTTCCGATGTCGGGTCGTGTGAATCTCGGTTCAACTGTGGTTGACCATTTTTCAATGGAAATTCTTACATAAGGGCATGTTTGATAATTTTTTCCAAAATATAGGATTGAGATTGTTTTGTTGTGATTGTTGAGATAGTTGAGTTGAGATTGTTTTGTCTCGGCTTTTAGCTGATGTGACATACACAATCACACATACCAAACGTTGTATTCTACAATGTATCGAATTCGACAATACATGTATATTATATTTTTTTAGAGCCAATACATGTATAATCTTGTACATATATTCACAACAATACATGTATTTAATTTAACAATAGTAATACCCCGAAATGAAAGAGAAGCATTGACACGTAAATTTTGTTGTTACTTTTGAATTGGGGACAAGAGTTGTGTACGCCTTATCAATAAATAATATATAATTCAAATCCAGAAAAGTTAAGGATCAATTACTCTCTTTCGCTTTCTAAAAACCCAAAAATTTCTTTTCTCTCGTTTAGCGAGAGTTTTGGATCGGACTAGGTTTTTTCCTATGGTTTTCCTTCGTCAAGTATAGTGCGTGAGGGTGATTGTAGCGGCATCTTGGCCACCATAGTGATAGCTCAAAGTCTTTAGAGGGATTGAATCTTGTGTTTGCCTCCTGCAAGCCAGATTGTGTCAAGTTTTTGAGTGAGCGTTTCCCGCAAATATCACCCATATTGTAGGGGTCTCGCGATTTTCTGAAACCCTAATCTACCTCCTGCGTTTAGAGTAAGGGAGTGATCTTTTTCAGTTCTAACTACAAAGCTTTGTTCATTGATTGTGTAAAGCAAATAGACACTACGATACAGAATGGAGGATACAAGAGATGTATTAGAAACTATTCTTTTTCATTTATTTTATTAGCTCTCACTCCTCACGTTTCCACTCCTCAACTCCCCTGTACATTCTCCTTCAATCACTCAACAAACTCCCCTGTATCTTCTGTAACAGTGTATAAATATTGCTGGAAATGTAAATACAAATCAGGTCTTTTGATCACAATAATATTCTATCTACAACTGCTTCTCCTTCTAATATGGTATCAGAGCTAGCCAAGTTCAGCTACTTGATCCAATCTGTCCTCTTCTTCCGCAATCCCAAATATTTTCTTTTCTCCCAAAGCGAATTCACAAAGTTCTTTCCGACGTTCTTCTTGACTTTTGGCAGGCCATTCTCCTCACTGATATTTTTTTTTCTCTTCCCCTCTGTCACCATGTTTGGTAGCTCAACCGTTGACAACACGGCCACTTCGGCCGAGGTTCCAGCCGTCATCACGTTCAATCCGGCTGCTGAGCTTCCCCTGAAGCTCACCTCCACCAACTTCGCCTCATGGCGTTCTCAGTTAGACACGCTGCTCATGGGTCTTGATCTTTTTGGCTATATCGATGGTACCACCGTCGCTCCTCCTCGCACAATCCTGATTGACTCAGTCGAGATGCCGAATCCCACATATCAGCACTGGTTCAGGCAAGACAAACTCATCCTCCACGCCTTGCGTTGCTCGATCTCTGAATCAATTTATTCGTTTGTCTCTGCTGTTTCTACATTGAGGGTTGCGTGGCTCATCCTTGAAAAGCTCGATGCGAGCAATGCTCAGTCTTGTGTCATTCATTTGAAAGGGGAATTGGCCAAAACTTCAAAGGGGGACCGAGATGTACTCACGTTTGTGAATGATCTTAAGAGCACAGCTGAGGAGCTCGCTCTCATCGGGAAACCTGTCTCCGACATTGATCTTGTCGTCTACTGTCTTCGCGGCTTGGGCGAGGAATACACTGCCTTTGCCGCTGCTATTCGTGCTCGGGGACCTGGTCTCTGCCTCGAGGATTTGGTCGACTCGTTGGTGGAATACGAGGCGGACCTCAAGGCCCAGGTGCGCCAGTCGATTCCGACGGCGTTTTATTCCCAGGGCCGGCGCAACTTCGGCGGCAACGCTTCTTCTGGAGGGTCACACAACTCTCGCTCCCCGCGAGGGTTTCCATCACAGCGGGCCTCTTCTCCGTGCCCTGCAGCAGGTGTCCAGCGGGCTTCAGGCCCATTCCCTGCCAATTCCTATGGGCCGCCTCCTGCTGCCTCTACTCCATGCCGACCCACAGTTGTCTGTCAATACTGTGAGCGCCCGGGTCATTCAGTCCGCCAATGTTTCAGGCTGATTCATCAGGCTCGTCAAGAGTTTCAGGCCCGTCAAGCTCAGGCCCATCACACAACTGCTCCTGGTTTCTTGACTCTGCCGCCTCTCATCATGTTACCTCCGACCTTGGCAATCTGTCTCTTTATTCCGATCACTCTAGCCTGGATGAGAGACTCGTTGGCAACGACACAGGTTTGAAAATATCACATATTGGGTCCACTACGTTGCACAATTCCACGGCTTCATTTCAACTAAATGATGTGTTATGTGCTCCTGCTATCAAGCGTAAACTTGTCTTCGTTGCCAAGCTCTGTCGCACTAATCCCATTTCGATGGAATTTTTTGCAGATTGTTTTGTTGTGAAGGATCTTCGCACGGGGGCGCCGTTAATGAAGGGGGCAAATAATGGGGACGTTTATGAGCTGCCTCATGATGTGGACACCGTTCATCTTGCTCTAGTAACCACGTGCACATCCTCCATGTCTTGGCACACCCGTCTTGGTCATCCCTCTTCCTCTTCCCTAACCAGTCTGCTTTGCACTCATTCATTCCCAGTATCATCCCCCCATCAGTAGTCATTGTTCCTCTTGTCTTGCCAATAAAAGTCACAAGCTTCCCTTTGTTCATTCTTCGTTATCCAGTACTAGACCATTTGATTTATTGTATACTGACGTTTGGGGACCGGCTCCGGTCACCTCCATTGATGGTTTTCGTTATTATTTAATCATCGTTGATCATTTTTCCCGTTATACTTGGTATTACCCTTTGAAACGCAAGTCGGATGTTCTTCATGTGTTTCTTGCTTTTCAAAAGATGGTTGAAAATTATTTTTCCACTACCATTCGTCGTCTCTACTCCGATGGTGGTGGTGAGTTCCAAAAATTGTGTTCCACATTGGTCAATCATGGGATCAGCCATCTTCTTACACCACCTCATACACCTGAGCATAATGGCTTGGCTGAGCGTAAACATCGCCATCTTGTTGAAACGGGTATCACTCTCCTGGATCATGCTCGTTTGCCTTCGTCCTTTTGGTCGTTTGCATTTTCTACTGCTATCTATCTCATTAACCACCTCCCTTCCTCTGCCTTGCGAGGGCTCATTCCATACACTTCCCTTTTCAATCTTGCTCCTAATTATCATAAGCTTCGTGTGTTTGGTTGCTTATGTTATCCTTGGTTACGTCCTTACTCAAAACACAAACTTGAACCTCGTTCTCGCCCTTGCATCTTTATTGGTTACTGCCCTCAACGTAGTGCCTACAGGTGCTTTGATCCCGAGACTCACCGCATATATCTCTCTCGTCATGTGTGTTTTGTCGAACATTCTTTTCCTGGTTACACTTCTAATCCTCCTGCAGATTCTCCTGGGCCCGTGCCTGTATCTTCAGCCTTGTATCACTGATCTCGGCCCACCCATTGTGCACCTACCACTTCATGGGCCACAGCCCATCTTGGCGACCCAACCCCCTTCCCCTCTCGACTCCCCCCGCGCGTCCGGTCCTTTGCACAACACATCACCACCTGGGCCGCCCATTGCTCCTGGGCCCGTGTCTGTCTCTTCCGCCGACCGAGGCTCACCGTCTGGGCCCGCGCCTTCCTCTTCTACCGACAGAGGCCCGTCTTTTGCTACTGGGCCGCACATTGCTCCTGGGCCCGTGCCTGTATCTTCAGCCGACCGAGGCCTGCCCCTTGCTTCTAGGTCCATGCCTCCCTCTTCCGCCGACAGAGGCTCTCTCTCCTCTCCTGGGCCAACCCAGCAGGCTGGGCTTGAGATCTCCTCGCCCAGCCCCTCCACCACGCAGCCCACTGCGCCTCCTCCGCTCCTTCGTACGCATCGCATGACCACAAGGGTCCAGGATGGTATCTACAAACCAAAGAAATTATTCACCGTGGATCATACTACCCACTCCCCTCCGCTTCAACCCCGCTCTGTTCGTGAGGCCATGCAGTACTCAGAGTGGGATGCGGCCCTCCGCAAAGAGCACTCCGGTCTGCTCCAAAATCACACGTGGGATCTTGTTCCTCAGCAGCCACATTTCAATGTCCTCGGAAACAAATGGGTCTATCGCATCAAGCATCACTCTGATGGCTCATTAAATCTCTTCAAATGTCGACTGGTTGCGAAGGGCTTTCACCAGCGACCCGGTATTGATTTCACGGACACCTTCAGTCCCGTGGTCAAACCTGTCACCGTTCGCCCGATCTCTTGCTCACTGGGAATAATCCGGCTACTCTCTCTGCATTTCAACTGGTGTTGGCTACTAAGTTCTCCCTCAAGGAACTCGGTGACGTGAACTATTTTTTGGGCATTGAGATCATTCCTACTGCCTCTAGCTATGTTCTGTCTCAACATCGTTACATGATTGATATACTCACCCGGTTTCATATGCTGGATGCCACTCATGTTTCTACCCCTCTGGCCTCCTCGGCGCAGCTCACACTCTCTGATGGCACTCCTCCGACTGATGCCACTCGGTACCACCAGGTTCTGGGGGCGCTGCAATATCTCGTCTACACTCGTCCTGACATAGCCTACGCGGTCAACAAACTCTCCCAATATATGCATGCTCCTACCACCAACCATTAGCAATGTCTTAAGCGTCTACTACGCTACATTTGTGGGACCCTCTCTTATGGCCTGGCTATTCGGCGCACCACTCTCCCTCTCCGTCTCACTGTCTTTGCTGATTCCGACTGGGCTGGTGACAAGGACGATCGGACTTCCACTTCTGCCTATCTTATCTACTTGGGTTCCACCCTCATTTCCTGGAAATCACATAAGCAACGAATAGTGGCTCGATCTAGTACTGAGGCTGAATACTGGGCGATTGCCCACGCTACGGCCGAATTGGAATGGGTGCAGAATCTCTTGAAGGAGCTCCATCATCCGCTCCTATCTTCCCCAACGCTCTTCTCCGACAATTTGGGCGCCACAAGTTTCAGCTCCAATCCTTGCTTTCACTCCTGCATGAAGCACCTTGCGCTCGACTATCACTTCGTCCGCCAATTAGTGCAAGCCGGTCGCCACACCGTCACCTATCTTCCCACTGCTCAGCAACTGGCAGACACGGTGACCAAACCGCTGCATGCACCGCGCTTCAATCTCCTTCGATCCAAGATTGGCGTCGTTGATACCTCCTCCATCTTGCGGGGGCGTATTAGAGAAAAAGAATAACTATTCTTTTTCATTTATTTTATTAGCTCCCACTCCTCACGTTTCCACTCCTGAACTCCCCTGTACATTCTCCTTCAATCACTCAACAAACTCCCCCTGTATCTTCTGTAACATCGTATAAATATTGCTGGAAACGTAAATGCAAATCAGGTCTTTTGATCACAATAATATTGTATCTACAACTGCTTCTCCTTCTAATAAGATGAGCCTGAAACATGACAACGTGCGATACAAGCAAACGTAACAGATGGTGTTCAAGAAACTTTGGTGACGAGTAATCCCCTGAGTGAATCACAGGGAGCATCTGCAGGAGCTTTGGTGCGACAGGAAGAGGGTACAGATGAAGACCCGAGCTTCACGGAGAACCTGCAACAAAATCAGAAGTATTTTCCTATATGAAGACGAGGACCCCCTAGAGGTTGAAAAACATGATTATGACATAACCATGTAAAAGCAGTGAATCTTTTGGGACTTGTAGGACGGATGCTCACTGACAAGAAGCATAACATAAAATATATGAAGATAACACTGTCAAAGGCATGGTACTTAAGGAAAATTTTTTAGATTTGTGAGAATGGAGAGTGGAGACCAGCTGTTCTCGTTCCAATGTTTGGAGCAGGGAGATCGATATAAAGTTTTATGTGGAGGTCCGTGGCACTATGACAACCACCTATTGATTTTTCAAAAGGCGGATGCTTTCTAGAAACCAAGATTAGAGGATTTCAACATTATGGAAATATGGATGAGAATCTATGAACTACCAGGACCGCGGAGAACAATGAAAATGGCTCATAAGATAGCAGCCATATTTGGGAAACTAATATGGGTTGATAGTAGAGGTGGCAAATGGATTGATCTATGGATTGGTGGATTGGATTGGTGGATCCATGGATTAAATGGATTGGATCCAATGGATTGGTGGATTCATGGATTGGATCAAGTGGATTGGTGGATTCATGGATTGGTGGATTATCCATGAATCCAAATGACATCCTCAACCAAGGACCAATATGTAAAATGTGAAAAGTTTAGATACTAAAATGTCATAATGAAAATTTTAAGGTACCAATACGTAATTTTCCAATGATATTTTCGTATAAAAAATTAATTTTTGTGTACCAAAATTTAAATATAAAAAGTATAGGTACCAAACCGTAATTTGCCATTTGGATTCATGGATCAATCCATGGATCCACAAATCCAATTGGATTTGGATCAAATGAGTTGGAATTAAATGGATTGGATTAGGTGGATATTTTTAATGGGTTGGTGGATTGGATTGAGAATTGCCACCTCTAGTTGATAGTAGAATTGATATCACACGAGAAGATTTCATGAGGATAAGAATTGGGAAAGACTTAGATGCATGTAATCTGGAGGATTTGGGCTACAATGGTTACATGTTTACTTGGGATAATAGATGGAGGATGAAAGATTTTTAGAAGAAAGGTTGGACAGAGCAGGGGCTAATGCAGAATGGAAAGAGCTATTCCCAATTACCCAAGTTAACCATTTGGAAAGGTGGGTCTCGGACCACCTACCTATTAGTGAAGAATTACATTTGAAGGAGGAGAAGGTTCAGTGGGGGAGACAATTTCGGTTTAAAACTTTTTGGAAATAACATGAGGACTGTTTCCAAGTCATTGACGAATGGGGAAAGCACCACGATAGAGGATTGGAAGAAATAATAAAAGCATGTGAACAACGTCTGATCCAGTGGAGCAAAGAAACGTTTGGTGATATAAGGAGGAGGATTAGACAAACTAGAAGGGCGTTGGAAATCCTGGCAAAAAGAAAAAGAAACAAAGGAACAATCTTGCAACATAGAGTTTTAGAGAGGGTATTGAATGATCTCTTACATCAAGAAGAGATTATCTGGAAGTAGAGATCGAGAACAGATTGGCTTGCTGAGGGAGATAAGAACACGAAGTTTTTTCATAGAAAGGCCTCTGATAAAGGAAATACAAGGACTGGATGGTCAGAGGTACACTGGTCAAGATGGGGGTAACAAGAGGTATGGTTGACTATCTTAAAACACTATTTAAAGCAGGGACGATCAATCCACATGGAGTGGTAGTTGAGGGAGTGGAGAGGAAAGTTACTGAAGAGATGAATACTCACCTGTTGAAACCTTTCGCATCATAATAAAAATGGGAATCTCTCAATTGTAAGGTTCCATTGAAAGCCCCTGGAGTGGATGGCCTGCCAGCCCTCTTCTAGCAAAAAAATTGGTCAATTTTGGGACTTGTAATAACAGAGGAGTTGCAAACAATGTTAGATAGTGGATGCATACTAGAAAGTATAAAAAGAACACTTCTGAACCTGATTCCCAAAACAAAGAATCCAACTACAACAGCTGAATTTAGACCTATCAGCTTATGTCGGGTACTGTATAAGATATTGTCAAAAGTTCTAGCTAATAGACTGAAATCAGTTATGAATAAAGTGATCACAGAGACACAAAGCGCATTTGTATCACTGACAACATCATGGTGGAATTCGTGGCAGCAAAGCTTGATATAGCTATGACTTATGACAGGGTCGAATGAGATTTTCTCGAGAAGATAATGCTGAAGTTAGGCTTTGCCGAGAGATGGGTACAATTGATTATGCAGTGTGTAAGTTCAGTTTCCTACTCAGTCCTAATTATTGGTCACAAGTCTGAAGTGTTCTACCCTACAAGAGGCCTTAGACAAGGCGACCCTATTTCCCTCTATATGTTCCTAATGTGTGCTGAAGGGCTTTCAGAGTTAACAGCAAAAGTAGTGTCTGAGGGTAAACTAAAAGGAATTACAAGTCAGTAAAGATGGCCCACAAATATCATACCTATTCTTTGCGGACGATAGTATCTTCTTCTTTGAAAATAAAAAGGAACACGACGAAATACTGAAGACATATGAAGAGGAATCTAGACAACAAGTAAGTCTACAAAAGTTAGAGCTATCATTTAGCACGAATATCAAGTCAGAGTCTCGTGATACGATAGCAGAGCTGTTGGGTATGAAGCAGGTCACCTATCATGACAAATACCTAGGCTTGTCTACAGTGATTGGTCGATCAAAGAGGGCAGTCTTTAGTCCACTCATTGATCGAGTGAAAAAGAAAGTAAAGATGTGGAAAAGTAAGCTGCTTTCTTATGTAGGAAAGAAAACTCTAATAAAGTCTATATCTCAAGTACAAGGTACATATTTGATCTCTGTTTTCCTGATTCCACAAGGAGTGATACATGAATTGCAAAGTATTATCTCTGGTTTCTAGTGGGGAATGAAGAAGGAAGAGAGGAGAATTCATTGGATGAGCTGGGACAGATTGTGTGAACCTAAGTATGCTGGAGGAATGGGGTTCAGGGACTTTCATGGTTTCAATTTGGCTCTACTATGAAACAACTATGGAACATTATGAAGAATCTCAGCTCCTTAGTCGCAAGAACCCTAAAAGATAAGTACTTTCCACATTGCGATATTCTAGAAGCAGAAGTTGGAAGTAATCCAAGTTATATTTGGCGTAGCTTAATGGCAGCAAAGCCTCTTCTACAGGACGGAGTCAGGTGGAGAATTGGTACTGGGGAAAATGTGAGAGTTTGTCTGGACTGGGACCACAGACAAAAGTCTCTGAATTGATCGATCAGTCTACGAGGACATGGAATAGCAGAGTTTTGCAACAAAATTTACACCTAGTAGATAGAAATATAATACTTCAAATACCTTTGCCTGTACGGACCATGAATGATATCCGTATCTTGGGCAGAGATACACGAGGACTCTATACTGTGAAATCAGGTACCAGGAGTGGAGGAAGAAGAAAAGGGAGGGAGAAGTGGAACACAATATCCCAATAGATTGGGAAAGAGTTTGGCATATGAAATTACCACCGAAATTTCAGACTTTTTTTATGGAGATGGGGCAGTACCATCCTACCGACTAGGAACAACATTAATCGCAGAATTTTTGAGGCTAACGAAGGTTGCCCATTCTGTGCATTGAGAGAAACCCAAGAACATATATGGAGAGAATGCGATTGGACATCCAGAATATGGAGACCTAGTTTCCTAGGTAACCTATTTGAGTTGGGAATAGGGAATTCAAGTGAATGGTGGCTCTATGGGATTCTTGAGAAGGGTTCGGATGACGACCCATGTGCAATTGCGATGGACCTATGGTTTCTATGGAGGGAGCATAATAATCATCTATTTAACAACCATAAGCTAGAGGAGTGGGAAGTCATTGAAAGATCTCAGATTTACCTGGAAGAGGTCAGCAGAATCCAGTTAAAAATAGATCGCGAAACTCGGCAGTCTGCAGACCATAGATGGGAAAAACCAGCAAGGGGTGGTGTAAAGTCAATACCGACACGCCGATTCTGAAATATGGAGGAACAGGTTTGGGAATGATAGTGAGAGATGATAAGGGTGAATTTGTCCTGGCAGGAGTGAAAAAGACAAGGGTGATTTGGACGCCGAAGTTGGCTGAGGCTGAAGCGATGATTTGGGGTTCTAAGCTTGGTACTACTTAAATTGATAAGTGTGAAAATTTGGGTGTATTATTATTTGCAGCTAATTTACATATTTAATTAAAAACTCGATTAATTATGTGTTTATTGTTACAATTCGATCATATGTCTATCAACGTAAATCTCGAACGTAAAGAAAGAGTTTTTGATTAGTTGGACTCGAACCTATTGGTTGCCTACGTACCCGAGTAGTTGGGATCAAAGTTCACATAGTTCGCTTTTTGAATGGTTTTGGAAAAAAGAAAGGCTAGCATGTTCTATTGATCGTGTTTAGGTTTTGAGATTGTTTTTTAGGGAACAATTTTGACATATAATTTTTATTATTTCAACCTTAAAAGCGACCGTGGTCTATTGACCAGGATTTCGTACTTAGGAATTTTTAGGGGGAAATATGTGAATCCGTAAAAAGACTTTCAAAAGTTGATAATTCCAGTGGGAGTTGAGAATAAGATTTTACAAGAGATAGATTCTTGGTATGAACCTGGGATCAGAAGATCGTATCACATTCGATTCGATTTACGTATTAAGTGTGTTTAGTTTAAATCTAGGAGGGATTGATATTTAAACGATTTGTAGCCGACCAGTCTTATGGTTGGATGTGCTGACTGGCGAATGTTTGTGATATGGGCAGGTGGTGAGTTCGAATCTCAAAAGGGTTATATTTTTTTGGTGTCTTCCTTCAGCAAATTGTATCTTAAGTTAAGATTTAACTTCTTAAATGATACATTAACATACCGTTTGGTATAAATGAATTCCATAAGTTTTGAAAAATTTATTTTGAAATGACATCTTTTTGTGTTTGGTATGAAAAATAATTCATTTTCAATTCTAAATTTTGAATTCTACTGAATTGGAACTAGTTATAGCAATTCCGAGGAATTGAGATAAAATTTCCAAATGAATTCCACAAGTATTTACTAATTATAATAGAATGACATAATTATCCTCTTTTATTAACTAAATTACTTATACATATGACATACCAAACACAGAAATTCATTTGACAATGAATTCTACACGACACTTCAATTATTTGAATATAACATGCCAAACATAGGATTTCATTTGACAATGAAGTCTACACGGTAATTCATTTTACAATGAAATGAATTCTCGATTCATTTGGTACCAAACGGTGTGTATATATTTTAATCTATCAACAACATTCTGGGCTCTCAAATCCTCTGAAGACGAACCAGCTCCAGAAGGCATTGATGCTACATTTGATTGTGTCCCCGCAGAAGAAGTGCTAGTTGTAGGAGTATGTCTTTTTGGTTGCCTTCTCTGGGGGACACTAGGCGACCTCAACAATCTCCAAGTGAAAACCACTGCAAGAGCAAGGCCTACTATGGCCCCAATAGACCGAGCATCCTGATGATAAATGGAACATGGCGGCCATGCAATTATCGGTTACTCGACTCACTATTCGTCTTTTCAGATCTGAGTTGGATTTTTTGCGTTGAGTTGGTGATACCTAGGCAAAAGTGTGAATCCTCGGGGCGCTGCAGAGAGAGTATGAAGATTGGAGAATGGGTTTTGAGTCTGCCCTTCTGTTCTCAAGTCTCAACTACCGGCCGTGATCGATGAAGTTTTTTAATTTCATTCAGTAACTCTTTTTTGTGAGCTTTTTTTATCTCTGTTCTGTTTGGTTGTGTCTGCAGTTGATTTGATGGTGCAGGTTAAGTAGTTCAAAGCCCAATCCCGAGTTTGCATATTTTCTCAGTGGTGTGTCCAGTCCAGTGAGACCTTGCCGTAGCTGTCGTGATGTCCTTCCTCTGCGTCTATCTTTTTCTCCGCCCGGGAGGTGTCCACGTCCTGGCTGCTTTCTCCTGCTTGTTCACTGACGTCTGGCAATGAGTTGTTGCTCTTATCCTCATTCATAGGTAAAGCCGGCGTGGACCGGATTAGTATCCCGCAATTGGAGAAATCAGAAGTGATGATGTCTTGTCACGTGGCCTATAGCCTTTGTCCAGTATCGGTTGGGCTTCTTGAGCCTTTATGCTTGTGGCTTTCTTTTCCTTTGATTTTTCTGCAGGTGTGCATGTCAGCATGTGTATCTGGCATGGAACTCCTTGGTCAAAGAAGGAAGGAAGAATGAGAAGTCGTGTCTTTGCCTTTTGGATTGATATAATGGGCGTTTAACGGTTTGGTCTTGACAGAGTGAAGCCATATTTTTTTAGTGTTTTTTCGCTATTTTCCTAGGGAGTTAACAGAGCTGCCCATTTAGTGGCATAAAGGGCTCATTCATCGCCCAATCGATTAGTATCGACTGACGTTTCTTTTACTCTTTGTAATCATATCTGTCTATTATTTCATTTGACTATGATATAAAAAAAAGAATTAAAGATTCGTAACCCTAGCCGCCTCAAATCCTCTCTTCTCCTTCGTTCTTTCTGGAAAACGAGGAAATAGAAGAAAATGAACCAAACCATTCCTGTTCTCCCCTTTCTCGCCTTCTAAAACGATGGACGGAGCAAAACCCTCCTCACTACTCCCTGGGATCGACGGGAGGAAAGAGAGAAGGAAGCCACCTCTCCTATTCCGACAAAGGCGGCGGCGATTTTCGACGCTGGAGACGATGAAGCAGGCATGATGGCGGCGGGGAATAACGATGGTGACTGACGACGATCAGGGTAGGTGTTGTTCATGGGTTGCATGTCGATTTGGAGGTTCGATTTTGCTGGGTTTTGATTTTAATTTGATTTCTAATAATTTTTTATTTCGGGGTTTTTAGGGTTCCTGGTGGAGATGGAAGATGAGCAAAACAATCGGGAGAAGGTCGTCGCCGCTGGCGATGTCGTCGGCGCGACGACATGGGTGAGGACTTATTTTTGTTCATTGAATATTTTTTTTATCTGTTATGGTTAAGATTCTGGTAAATTTTTGGAATTTCTGGGGTTTAGATCATGGCTGCAGTGAGAATGAAAGGAAGAAGAGGGTTGCTGCCGGCAGCTCTGTGTTTCGCCGACAGCTCTGTGTTTCCCTGCCGGTGATGACAATGACAAGAGGTAGGCTTTTATTTTTGTAAGATATTGGGATTAGGAAAAAATCTAAAACTACCACTATAAAAAAAATTTACAAAAAATACCACACATACCCAACAATTTCCAAAAATACCACCCTTCCATACAAAACGCTCCTCGATGGAGCGTTTATCAAACAAAACGCGCCCCCAAGGCGCGGTTAACGCGCAAAACGTGCCTCCAAGGCGCGGTTTCAGGATACCTGGCTGTCAAACCGCGTTGCCACGTGTCGGTACATGCAACCGCTGAATGGCAGAGCGATCCGACAGCCAAACCTCGCGTCAGAGGGGCGATCCGCGTCGATCAGTCAAACCGCTCCCCCGAAGCGTGGTTTGACTGGTGGGGAAACGCAAACCGCGCGCTGAAGGCGCGGTCTTAGGCGGGGTAAAAGGACGAAACCGCCCTCCCTCACGCGGTTTCGTAAGGGAGGGCGGTTTCGTCACTATAAACCCCTCCCCCCCCCCCCTTCCTATTTTTGCACACCACAACAACTTCCCCCCTCTCTCCCTCTAACTCCTCACTCTACCCACCCCCCTCCCCACCCAAAAACCTTAGAATTAGTTATTTTGTTGGTTGCGGCTAAGTCCGATCTGCCTTCAAACAACTTTTTCTTTGGGTTTCACTAAAAACCCGTCGAATCTCTGTCCGGATTTGGAAAAAATGGCCGATTTCTTCCAAGAAGAGGGCATTTTCTATGATGATTATCAAGCGGTACGTACTCATTTTACCCAATTGTTGTTGTTGTTATAATGATTTATTTAATTTATATACTAATTGATTTATGTTGTTGTTATGCTGTCGTAGGTTGGGCCGGATGTCGATATATACAATCAACGATATTATGTTGATCAAGGACCAATTGATCCGACTGTGTTATATGATCAAGCTAATCCTCATTCAAGAGACGTTTGGAACGACCACAATGTACATATTATTTATCATCACTTGTAATTTGTATTTTGTTAAAGTAATTTATTTGTTTGTACAATAATTTACTTAATTGTTAATCGTATTGATTATTTTCAATAATTTAAATCAATACAATGCAATACTTATTTAGACTCTTTATAAAGAAATTCATGTCTAAGGAAATGGGGACTTAAGCGATCATCATGATCCCCCCATGACCTGGGAAAATCAGGTTCTAAGCGATCCTCGGATCCTTCCTTTTTCTGTCAAAAAGACTGTGTTTCTAAAGAGATGTATACCTCTCCTAAGAGTCTTACGAGTGTACTTGTATTGCTTTAAATCATGATCCCCCCATGTCGGCGATGATGGTTTTCACCTTCAGGTCGGGCTCCTCCTCAATTAGATGTTTGATAGCCGCGACAACCACCCTTGATTTCAACTGTCGATGGCCTTGGGATGTTATTGATGAAACACATGTGTGTATGTTCACCGCACGAGGTATGACCCAATGGCCGACTCTCTTGCTCTTGATGGCCCGGACCCTTGCTTTGCATCCCTCATTTTCATTCTTGCATCGAACATCAGCCTCTTTGTGTCGGAATGGGTTGTTTGCCATTCAAAACTCCGAGTCATTGCTTCAGTGGCAATAGCGTGCCGGACCTCATTCTTCGTTCCAAATTGTTGGCCCTTGGTAAAGCCAGTGAGTGCACCCCATACTGGCACCTCTGGCGGGTCCATGCCGGCATCAACATACCAATCTTCATTTTGAATGTGATTGTAGTATGGAATAGGTACACGGTCGCGAGGTACCTCATCACCGTCTGCGTCTGAATCAGGACCGGAATCATCCGCACCTTCCAGCGGATCAGAGCTGTCTGCACTAACTTCGCCTTCCTCTTCTTCAATCTCAGGGTCACTAACTGGACTTGGATTGACCTCTTCTTCCATCTGATTATCATCATGAAAAGCACCTTCACCAGCTCCGTAATGGTAGTTGTGGTAACTAACACCGCTTTGATAGAAGTTGTAATCGGGTGGGTACTGGTAGCCTGCTTGTTGATTGTGATCTGCCTGTTGAGCTTCTTCTTCATATGACGAGAAGGATTGATGATGACCTCCAATTCCATGATGATACTCCTGCCTCCAACTCGAGTCTTGGAAATCCTGGTGGGGATGATCTTCGTATAATACACTCCCACCGTGGATACCAGATGTTTGGCCATCTCCAGAATGACCTACACCGCCATCGACAGCCTCGGTGTAAACGAACATCTCCGCTTGCTTAATTTTATTGGTGGTAAAAAATTGGACCATGGCATCAACGTCCTCCTGAGTGGTAAGGAGGAATTCCTCATTCCACAGCGACCCGCCATGTCTGTTTGGATATCGATACACCATTTGATCAACTCTTCTAGTGCCATCCATGTAGGTAATCTGAGTGCACATTTGATGGAGCTCTTCAAGCGTCGGTCTCGTACGGACCTTCATTTTATAAAAATTGCCACCGATGTAACTTACACCCTTTTCAGTCTCTTCCGTGTAACCATTCCACCGCAACCCAAGCGTGAACCTTTGGAATGCCATCTGCAATAAAACTGTAATTAAGTTACTAACATAAAATCAAAAAGGACAATGAAAAGTAAATAAGTTACTAACATAAAATCAAAAAGGACAATGAAAAGTAATTAAGTTACTAACATAAAATCACAAAGGGCAATGAAAAGTAATTAAGTTACTAACACAAAATCACAAAGGGCAATGAAAAGTAATACAAAACAAACTTACGAATTAACGTTAATCGCAAAAACTAAATAATTTAAAGGTGCAAAACTGAAATTTGAAGAAGGAAGAGGAGGAGTGTGAAGAATTTGAGTTCTCTGAATCAGCCTTTTATAGGCGAATTTTGGACCACAAACCACGGGTGGGGGGAGCGGTTTTTGGTCTGCCATGCAGCCCCATGACACGCCAAAACACAACACCAAACTGCGACCAAGTGTAATCGCAGTCCGGGAATGCAGTAACAGGCAAGTTTAATTATCAACCCGGGGTCTAGATCTACTGCTTACTCCGTGATTCTCTATTATCTAGCAAACTAGTTCGAGTGATTGTTGTTTAACGCAAAAGCAGTAAGAAAGCAGGAAATGGTTCGGTTTTCAAAAGCAGTTAAGAGTCACTCGGGATTGAGTCCCCCTAGCCCCTTAGTTAGGTTCAATTGCAATTCCCTGGGTTGATTTACTGTTGATTAGACTGCGGAAGATCCGACAGTAGCTTGGAATCTCTTAAGCTGACCAAGCCCTCTCAGTCTAACTTCCCGGCAGACGACTAGTCTTCACCGGGATAGAAAGCTGAGGCTATAAACACAGAACTCCACTACTGGCGTTAAGAACACCAGTACAAAGCAGTCAACTGGCTAACTCTCGTATAGCCAGTCTCCTACTATCGAATGAAGAGGCTCTAACAACCTAATCAGATTCTATCTATCTCAGGTTGAAGCAGAAATTGAGACAAGCTGATCAGACTCAAATCAATTCATGAAACATGCATCATTCGATTAAAATCAAACAATAATATCATCCCAAGTCATTACAATCAAATCCCTAACACAAGGAACTAGGGTTCTTCATACCCAAGTGAGAGAAGGGTTCTACTCCATAGAGAGAGAAGAGAAAACAAGAATCGGATTAGTCATACTCATAACGATGAGGATAATCTGCTCCGGGACGATGATGTTCACTCCTATGACGATCTCCAGGCTCGATTCGATGAAATCCAGCTCCTAAGACGGCTTCTAGGATGAGTTCTTCGCACTTTCTCTCTCTAGGGCTCTGTTTTTGCTCTGAAAACACGATTCTCCCACTTTTGGCTCGGATTAGGCACTAAAACCGGATTTCCCCAGGTGCACGGGCAGGTGCACGGCCGTGCACCACCCCATTCTGGCCGTGCAACTCTCAAAACGCGCCGTTTCATTTATTTGGAGCTCAGCCTTCTTGCACGGCCAGGCGCACGGCCGTGCAAGCCTGGAATTGTGCCCGTGCACGGCCTCGGCGTGAGGCGCACGGCCAAATGGCTCATGTGCACGGCCGTGCAGCCTCCTGGTCTGCCCGTGCACTCCTCCAAAAGCTCGCCCTTCGTCCGTTCTTCGTCCAATCGACCCCAGACTCGCTCCTAAGCCTTCATTCACGTACTAGGACCTGAAATAACACAACCAAGCACAACCTAGCGTGAAATCGGCCTAAAACACGAGAATCAACACCTCAAACGGTGTAAGTATGAGGGTAAAAACATGTGTAAATGACGGTCTATCAAACTCCCCCACACTTAACCGTTTGCTTGTCCCCAAGCAAACCAAGTCAGACACTAGGTAAGCTTACATATTTCAATCAACCAACATTGGGGACAAGTCATAAAGGCACAAAACACGTGAATCGCACTGGTTTTCAAACATCAATACATGCACAACCTCAATAACAACCTGGACAACCACCACAAAGGACATTCGAGTGCAGCAAATCGAGTAAAGGAAGAGTCTCCCTCCTGTTCACTGGCCAACCTAGACTTGATTCAACCACTTACTCAAAACAGTCAACTCATGCATCCAACTCAAAACATCAGAATAGAGACCGAGCAATCTAGGTCCTCACCGGGGTACAAGAGCATATAGAAAATGAAAATGAATCACTCACTCTCGACCAGTGGGGTCAGGACAATTTGATGCGAAAGATGCGCATGCTATTTCTCTCAATCCTATCATCTCTTCACCATGATGGCAGCCTCTAAATGCTAGAGTTCACATATGGGGTGTCACCACTAACTAATCAGGAGGTCTTAGACACAGGTTCAAATGACTGGCTAGGGTCTTGGACATGGGGAAAAGGCCTTTTAGGTGGTGGAAGTATTCATAGCAAAAGGTTCCACATTTTCCAAACACACAAACACAGTCAACAACCCGGTATTTTCTTTCTGCTATCCTGCATTACTCAATATCTTAAGAGCACAAGAGCGAAGGAGGCATAAACATCAGCATTTCCAAGCCAGACTGCTAAGAAACACTACTTACTGGGCATTATTCAGATTTTTGGTAGTGGCTCTCTTTTGCTTTCAATTTTTCTTTGTTTTTCTTTTATTTTTCTTTTCATTTCTTAAGAGAGCCACCACTTCTGCACAATTTCAAACACATGCCCAACTTTAAGCACTGCCTCCAACACTCACATAGACTTAAGCAGAAACAGCAGAGAATATGTAAAAACCACTCTGTGGAACCTTCTAAAAGATGCAACAAGGGTGATTTTTTTCATTATAGACCAAAAGAAAGGATAACACACGGCTCAAAGGGGCTGACTAGGGGATATGACACATCAGGACAGTCAGTTTTGGGCGTGGGCTAATCCTATGCCCCCATCATCTTAGCTAGTGACAACGTGAATGCTACACATCATGGAAGAGGGATCTATCGCACAAGAAAGAAACGAGCAGGCTCAAATCTCACATGGCTACCTATATGCTCTATCTCACATTCTGATACCCTGAACTAGATGCATAAACGACTGTCAAGAACAAGTAATCAGATCAAGTCAGATCAAGTCACAGTTGGCAAGCAAACAGTTGAAAAACTGAACCCCTACATCGCTCTACTGCACATCTCAGTCCTCATCATAGGTTGTCCTAGTCGCAAACAAGTTGTCATGCATTAATCCGAAAACCAATCAATTCATCCATCAAAACACAGTGCCAATATGATCAAACAGCAGTACTTGGAGCCCTCAAATCGTAAGATTCGGACAGTGGACTAGGCTCCAAGCACCATCTAAAATATTCCAACCGATACAGAACATCCCCCCACACTTAAGCACGACATTGCCCTCAATGGAGTAGAGGGAAAGATAAGGGGAACGATGTTACCGGGTAAGAACACTGCTGGGGGACTGGAAGTGGACCAGTCAGCGAGAAGCGAACGGGGAAGTGGTCAATACTGCACAAATCGAACATCAGAAACACTAGCACACTGGTGTTAGGGATAAGTGTTAGCCCAGACGGCTACATCAAAACACAAATGAAAAACCAAAAACAAAAAAACAACCGACACTAAGTCCAAGCTCCGCACACATGGAGCAAACACTCAAAAGTCTTAAAAAAAAACAAAAACAAACACACTGAGACGGGCAACGAGTACAGCCTACTCGTCGCCAAGATCGGTGAAGTCGATGTCATCCATGAATGCATCATCACCAGCAGCGCCAGCCGCGCCGTCATGTGGAGGGGAGTCATCCCAGGGAGTCCTCCAGACCGGTGGATCGCCCGGAACCAGCTGAAGCAGGTGCTGCTGAACCTCCTGCATGCGCCGGGAACGGCGCTTCTCCCGCTCGATATGGGCGAGAGTCACGCCCTGCTGAGCCTGGATCGCGTCCAGCCTGTGGCGGTACTCGGCCTGATCTGCCGCGTACTGTTGCTGGAACTGCATCTGCTGGTCGAGGAGCAGCTGGTTCTGTATCCGCAGCTGCTCGAACTGCTGGGTGAAGTAGTCCTGGCCCTGGAAAGTGGAGCTGCCACCCCCAAAATGGAAGTCAGTCGGTGGGGGATCATCAGCAGCCTCCGCAGCAGCATCCGCAGCAGCATCCACAGCAGCCTCCACTTCATCGATGTCCACCGCATCGTCAGCCTCCTCCTCGGGCTCCTCGGGCTCCGGAAATCCCTCGACCCACTGAACACCGTTCCTCTCCCGCAACAACAGCATCTTCCCGATCGTCACAGCGCCAAAGATGGGGGTCTCCCCCTCCTTGGTGCACCCCTGCAGGGAGAGGCCGAAGAAGGTAACCAGGCGGGTGATGAGGGGGGCGCAGTGGAGGCTCTTCAGCTCCTTGGCCGTCTTCTCGAATGTCGTGGCCACCACCGAACCCAGGTGGAGAGGATGGTAGCGCTCTCGGATCGAGTCGAGGAAGTACAGGGGCCTCTTCGTGATGTGGCCGGAGCTGTCATATGTAGGAGTGTAAGACTTCCCCAGCAGGTGGTGGAGAAGTCGGTACTCGATCTGCAGGGTGGATGCCTTCGTCCTCCCAGACTTGAAAGGACGCGTCTGGCCAGGCTGAGCCAGGCTGGTGTACAGCCTCTTGAAGTCCACCTCCGGCTCCTTAAGCTCGGTGACGTACTCCCGATCGTCGTCGAGGTCGAGGTCGAGAGCCTCAGCCAGCTCGTGATAGCTCAAGGATCGGGGGACCCCACCCAGCCTGAATTGAACGGCTGTACTATCATGGTACCTGGTCGTGGAGTTGTGCTTGAAAGTGGTGTAGAACTCCCACACCGGCTCGTTGTAGACCGTCTCGCAGATCTGTAACAGACGGCGCCATGCAGTGTTGGCGAGCACGGCGGAAATCTGGTTGTAGCAGTGCAATCGCTGAAACTCCCGTTTGGAAAAGCAATGGTGGGCGCCAAACGGGGTTTCCACGACCTGCTTGAAGCGCGCTGCGGTGGGACCCCTCCTGAGATCCCGGATGAACGGGTGCTGGAAATTAGGTTGTGTCATCGCCCTGCAAAACAACAACCCAAAGTGGAACCAAAAGAGCCAAAGAAAAGGTCAAGTCCACCCCCACACTTAAGAACAGGAAGCAGCCGAACCATGGTTTCATCCATAGTTCGGGGGTCAAAAACTCGATAAATCAAGCATAAACCGGGTGGGGGTGCACATTCACAATAAAGTAGGCAACTCAAGGTTCACATCCATAGCAAATACACCCACAAACGACATCATTAAGGGCCCCAACCGGTGGCCACAACATGGCATGGAAAACAGGCATTTCATCGAACACCTTGTGTGCAATATTAAGTTAAACATGAAATTGGCCAAATTCTTGCACACAAGGGCTCAAACAAGCAAATGGGACTTTGCCCAACATAATTCAATCACATCCCATGCATTCCCCTCAATCAATTTCACATAAATCGCATGATTCAAAAAGGTTCTCTAACATACACCCTACACACTCAATTCTCCAAAATTAACAAAGTTAGGGGCAAAATCAAACCTGGAGACTCAAGTAGAGGTGTAGGGGATGATGAGGGGAAGACAATGGAATCGACGAAATGCCGAAAATCTGGCCGGAAATGCTCGTCGGAGCCTCGCCGGATTCTCGCCGGAAATCGCCTCCGGCGACAAAAATGTCGCCCAAACTCGCTCAAACTCGGGGGATAGGCCGCCTTGGGTGTGGAAAGAATGGGTTTTGTGTTGGTTTGGTGAAAAACGGACCCAAAGTGGCCGGAAAAATCAAAATAGGGAGGTTTGGCGCGGTTTTCCGGCGAGGGGGAGAGGTTTCCGGCGAGAAAAATTGAGAGTCTGACCCAAATGGCCGTGCACGGCCATTTATAGTGCCCGTGCCTCGGCTGCACGGGCAGAGGCGCACGGCCGTGCACCTGGGCTTTTTGCCCGTGCAGGCCGACACGGCCTGGCCGAGGGAGTTGCACGGCCGTGCGCAATGCACATTTGGCCGTGCAACTTGGTGCGAGAGCTCGCACGGCCTGGCCGAGGGTGCTGCACGGCCGTGCGAGACGAAATGTTGGCCGTGCAAGGTGCACGGCCTGGCCGAGGATGTGCACGGCCGTGCACAATGCACTTTTGGCCGTGCAACTTGCGACGAGAGCGCGCACGGCCAGGCCAGCCAAGGCGCACGGCCGTGCAAGCTGATTTTCTGGCCGTGCACCTTGCTGGGGTCCCGAAATCAACCTGTTTTCACTCAAACACGACACGGAACTCCAGATCAACGTCTCAAGACTCAAAAACACACAAAATCAAAGGAAAAAGAGTAAGAAAATGCAAACCTCGGTGGGGTTGCCTCCCCACAAGCGCTTCTTTACCGTCTTTTAGCTGGACGCCAGTAGAGGAACTAAGGGTCCTCGAGCTTGATCAGCAGCTCTGCGCGCTCGACAGCACCTCCCAAGTACAACTTTAGGAGGTGGCCATTCACCTTGAATGGCTCGGTTTGAGCATTGCTGATCTCCACCGCACCATGCGGGAAAACTTGGGTCACCGTGAAAGGACCCGACCACCTAGAACGGAGCTTGCCCGGAAAGAGTTTCAGGCGTGCATTAAAGAGCAGAACACGATCACCTACCTGAAACTCCTTCGGGCCCCTCAACCTAGCGTCGTGAAGACGCTTGGTGCGCTCTTTGTAGAGCAGGGTGTTCTCGTAGGCGTGGTAACGCCACTCCTCCAACTCCAGCAGCTGCAACTTACGTTCTGTACCTGCAACACTCAAATCCATGTTTAGCAGCTTAATGGCCCAGAAGGCCTTGTGCTCTAGCTCTACCGGCAAATGGCACGCCTTCCCATAGACAAGTCTATAGGGAGAAGTGCCAATCGGGTTCTTATAGGCAGTCCTATACGCCCAGAGAGCATCATCGAGCTTGGTGGACCAATCCTTGCGGGACTGATCCACCGTCTTTTCAATTATACGTTTTAACTCCCGGTTCGTCAGCTCGGCCTGCCCATTTGACTGGGGATGATAGGCCACCGACACCTGATGCTTAACGCCATAGCGAGAGAGGAGTTTAGTGAATTGCCCCTGAAAATGGGTTCCTCTATCACTAATAATGGCGCGAGGTGTCCCGAACCGGGAGAACAGCTGCTTCAGAAATGAGCAGACCCGTCTTGCATCATTGGTGGGCATGGCTTGAGCTTCTGCCCACCTCGAGACGTAGTCCACTGCAACCAAAATGTACAGATTGCCAAAAGATGGAGGGAATGGGCCCATGAAATCGATACCCCAAACATCAAAAATTTCACAAATAACAGATATATGTTGGGGCATCTCATCCCGGGCAGAAATGTTACCTGACCTTTGGCAGCGGTCGCACTGGCGTGCGAAGGTGTCTGCATCCTTGAAGAGCGAGGGCCAATAGAAGCCCGACTGTAGCACCTTCCGCGCCGTGCGGGTTCCTCCATGATGACCGCCCGTAGGTCCTTCGTGACAGTGAGACAGGATGTCTCCCATCTCATGCTCCATGACACAGCGCCGGATCACGCCATCTGCTCCGATTCTGAAGAGGTAAGGATCCTCCCAGAAGTAGTGCTTCAGATCGGAGAAGAACTTGCGCTTCGCATGAGTAGCCATCCCCTTGGGTAACTGCTTGCCCACCAGATAATTGGCAAAGTCAGAATACCAAGGGGTCACGCTGTCCACCAGGGTCATCGCCAGCAATCGCTCACCCGGGAAGGAGTCGTCGATCTCTTCCTCGAAGTTGTCCACCGGAGGGGCTTCCAACCGTGAAAGATGATCTGCAGCAACATTCTCGGCTCCCTTCTTGTCCCGGATCTCGATATCAAACTCCTGCAGCAGCAGGATCCAGCGGATGAGCCGAGGCTTGGCATCAGCCTTGCTCATCAGATAACGAATCGCCGAGTGGTCAGTGTAAACCACCACATGAGAGAGCACCAGATAGGGTCGGAACTTGTCAAATGCATACACCACAGCGAGGAGCTCCTTCTCTGTGGTGGTGTAGTTCTCCTGTGCATCGTTCAAGGTCTTCGACGCGTAGTAGATGGGCTGGAAGTGTTTCTCGCGTCTCTGACCCAGAACTGCTCCGACTGCATAATCACTCGCATCACACATCAGCTCAAAAGGAAGAGACCAGTCAGGAGTCACCATGATAGGGGCATGGGTAAGCTTCTCCTTCAGAGTCTCAAATGCAGCTGTGCACTCTGGAGTGAACTGGAATGGCGCATCCTTCTCCAGCAGCTTGGTCAACGGCAGGGCAATCTTCGAGAAATCTTTGATGAAGCGCCGGTAAAAGCCTGCATGACCCAGAAAGCTGCGAATCCCCTTCACAGAAACGGGAGGAGGTAGCTGACTGATCGTCTCAATCTTCGCGCGATCTACCTCAATCCCCTTCTTGGAGATCTTGTGCCCAAGCACGATACCCTCACGAACCATGAAATGGCACTTCTCCCAGCTGAGTGCCAGATTCGTCTCCTCGCACCTCTTCAGAACGAGTTCCAGGTTATGGAGACAATGAGTGAAGGAGTCTCCATATACCGAGAAATCATCCATGAAGACTTCCATGATCTCTCCAACCAGTCGGTCAAAGATAGCCAGCATGCATCTCTGGAAGGTCGCCGGTGCGTTACACAGCCCAAATGGAATCCTCCGGTAAGCAAAAGTGCCGAAGGGGCAAGTGAATGTGGTCTTCTCCTGATCCTCCGGTGCAATAGGAATCTGGAAGTACCCAGACATGCCATCCAGGAAGCAATAGAACTCATGGCCCGCCAACCTCTCCAGCATCTGGTCAATGAAAGGTAGGGGAAAATGATCTTTCCTGGTGGCGTCGTTCAGGCGCCGGTAATCGATGCAGACTCTCCAGCCGGTCACGGTCCGCATCGGGATCAACTCCTTCTTCTCGTTCGGGACCACAGTCATCCCGCCTTTCTTCGGGACCACCTGAGTGGGGCTGACCCACTTGCTATCAGATATAGCAAAGATGATCCCTGCATCCATGAGCTTCACGATCTCTGCCCGGACCACTGCCTCCAAGTTAGGAGACAATCTCCTCTGCGGCTGCCTGACTGGCTTAACCTCATCCTCCATCAAGATTCTGTGAGAGCAGAAGGATGGGCTAATGCCTCTGATGTCAGTGATCTTCCATGCCATGGCCCGGGCATACTTCTGCAACAGAGCCACCAACCTGCTCTTCTGCTCGGGGGTGAGATCCGAGCTAATAATAACCGGGAGCTTATTCCCCTCCCGGAGAAATGCATACTCCAGATGAGATGGGAGGGGCTTAAGCTCCAACTCTGGTGGCTCCTCCAATGATGTAGCGAGCCGGGGCGAGATGGGAATCGGCTTGAATGGCAGCTCTCGCCCCTCGCTCGCAGCCTCGTCCAGCTCCGCCAGCTGCTCCGCCAGCTGCATATCCTGTGATGCCTGTTCCCCTAGCAAAAGACAACGCTCAAGGAAATCATCAGTACCCGCACTCGTGATGGCGAGTGCGGTCTCAAAATCAGCAACAACATCACAGTAATCAAGATCATCATGGAGCTGGGGGTGTTTCATATTATCAGAAACAGAGAAGGTGATTTGTTCACCCCCAGCTCTCAAAATCAGCTTTCCATCATTAACATCAATCAGTGCCTTGGCGGTGGCGAGAAAAGGTCTACCCAGTATCAATGGCACATCAACATCCTCATTTATATCCAGAATCACAAAATCAACAGGATATGAAAATGGCCCTACTGCGACTATCAAGTCCTCTGCTATACCCCTAGGATGCACAATAGATCTATCAGCAAGCTGGATGCTCATCCTAGTATTACTGGGTTCACCTAGGCCTAGCTTCTTAAACAATGAATAAGGCATGACATTAATGCTAGCGCCTAAATCCGCCAAGGACTTCCCTACATGCAAACTACCAATCATGCAAGGGATAGTGAAACTCCCTGGATCTTTTCGCTTCTCTGGTAGTTTGTTCTGCAGGATGGCAGAACACTCCTCGTTTAGCATCACCGTAGACAGCTCCCCAAGCTTCCTCTTGTTGGTGAGGAGATCCTTCATGAACTTGGCATACTTGGGCATCTTCGATAATGCCTCCACGAAGGGCATGCTAATATTCACCTGCTTCAACATTGCCATGAATTTGGCAAACTCAGTCTCCAGTCGGTCTTTGTGCAACCGAGTAGGAAAGGGAAGCTGTGGTACATACTCCTTCACCACTGGTTGCGGTGTAGGAGCAGGCACCTCAACCTCCTTCTCCATTTCTTCCTGATTAGCTGGAAGTGCTGAAGCAGGGGTCTCTTTCTCCGCTGCCCGACCAGGTGAATCGGCAGTCACCTTGCCACTCCTGGTTGTGATGGCACTGCAGTTTTCATCCTGGTTCTGCGGGTGAGGAATGGTCTGACCAGGCAAGGTACCTGGAGTCCGTCGAGCAACAGCCTGGGCAACACCACCAAGCTGGGTCTGTATGTCTCGCAGCACAGCCTGCGTGTTTCTCTGACCAGCTTCTAGCTCCAAGAACTTGCCAGAAGCCTTCTCCATGAACTGCTCCATGTTACTTGAATTTACTTGCACTGGAGGTGGCCAGAGAACCCACCAGATCTCTCAGTTCCGCCATCGGGTCAACCTGTGCTGGGGCTGCCCCTGCCTGTGGAAATGGTCGTGCCTGCGACTGAGGTGGAACTGGCCCCTGTCTGGGCTGGTAGAGTGGCTGCTGTTGCTGCTGAAATTGCCCCTGTCTGGGCTGGAATGGAGGCCTCTGGAAACCGGGAGGTCCCTGGGGAGCTGGTGGTCTGGGATTTGGCCCAGCCCAAGAAAAGTTAGGATGCTGGCGCCACCCCTCATTATAGGTGTTGCTGTAGGGGTCAAAGCGCCTGGCATTCCCGATGAAATCCACCTGCTCCTGGGGAGTGGACGACTCCCTCATAGCCTGACAGTCCTCCACGGTGTGATGAGAGCTCTCACACCACTGGCAGTGCATCGCCTGCGGCTGTCCGGTACCTGCAATCAAACCAGAACGATCGATAGCTGAAACCAGCTTCGATACCACCTGCACCAGATCAGATGACTGGGTGCCCACAGCATGCACACCCCTTCCAGGTGCTCGTCTCGATCTCCTGGCAGTGCCCCAGTCATAACCATTCTCCGCCATCTCCTCAAAGAGTTGATTCAGCTGTGGCGGGGTTTTGGTCAGCATGTTCCCGCCACAAACCGAATCGATCAGCTGCTTGTCCTCCGGGAAGAGGGCGTGATAGAAAGTGCCCACCTTAAACGCATCATTGAAACCATGGTTGGGACACCTGAGAAAGAGGCTGGTGTACCTCTCCCAAGCATCCCTAATGGTCTCATCCTCATCCTGAGAAAAGTGTGTAATCTGCTTCTGGAGATCAGCTGTCTTGGATGGAGGATGGTAGCGGGTGAGGAACTTGTCCGCCAGGTTGGCGAACGTGGTGATGGAGCCCGGAGGTCGAGTGTCTAGCCACTCCTTGGCCTGCCCCTCAAGAGTGAAATGGGAAGTACCGCAGCTGGATGGCATCTGCTGGGACCCCAGTTGATCTTGATTCCATCGATGAGCTCGTGGAATCGCCTGAGGATGTGATCGAGGGCACTCTCCCTCCTTACCACGGAACACTACTGAACCGCGCAGCATGGTGATCACGGAGGTGCTCACCTCAAAGTTGTTGGCTGGGACCTGAGGGTGTTGAATAGGTGACCTCATGTCCGCAGCCCTAGCGGTCCAGTAGGATCCCATGGTCTGCTCCCCGGGGATCAGATCGTTGTTCTGCGGATCCCCCATCTCGCCTTCTTCTTCTTCTCCTAACTGCAGCTGTGACAGCGCCTCCTCCGCAGCCAGTCGCGCCTTTAGAGCCCGCTTGAAGTTCCTACAAGTTCGTTCAAGCTCCTGGTCTAATGGTAGTAGATCTCCCGACTGGCTACGGGTCATGCACTACCTGCACACAATCAGTAGAAGCAACCCGTGAAGGCACACAGGTGGAAGAGATAAAATGCAGTAAATAAAAGCTAGAGTAACAAATTATCACGTTTCCCCAATAACCTAGAGGGGTCCCCGGCAACGGCGCCAAAAACTTGACACGCCAAAACACAACACCAAACTGCGACCAAGTGTAATCGCAGTCCGGGAATGCAGTAACAGGCAAGTTTAATTCGTGATTCTCTATTATCTAGCAAACTAATTCGAGTGATTGTTGTTTAAAGCAAAAGCAGTAAGAAAGCAGGAAATGGTTCGGTTTTCAAAAGCAGGTAAGAGTCACTCGGGATTGAGTCCCCCTAGCCCCTTGGTTAGGTTCAATTGCAATTCCCTGGGTTGATTTACTGTTGATTAGACTGCGGAAGATCCGACAGTAGCTTGGAATCTCTTAAGCTGACCAAGCCCTCTCAGTCTAACTACCCGGCAGACGACTAGTCTTCACCGGGATAGAAAGCTGAGGCTATGAACACAGAACTCCACTACTGGCGTCAAGAACACCAGTACAAAGCAGTAAACTGGCTAACTCTCGTATAGCCAATCTCCTACTATCGAATGAAGAGGCTCTAACAACCTAATCAGATTCTATCTATCTCAGGTTGAAGCAGAAATTGAGACAAGCTGATCAGACTCAAATCAATTCATGAAACATGCGTCATTCGATTAAAATCAAACAATAATATCATCCCAAGTCATTACAATCAAATCCCTAACACAAGGAACTAGGGTTCTTCATACCCAAGTGAGAGAAGGGTTCTACTCCATAGAGAGAGAAGAGAAAACAAGAATCGGATTAGTCATACTCATAACGATGAGGATAATCTGCTCCGGGACGATGATGTTCACTCCTATGACGATCTCCAGGCTCGATTCGATGAAATCCAGCTCCAAGACGGCTTCTAGGATGAGTTCTTCGCACTTTCTCTCTCTAGGGCTCTGTTTTTGCTCTGAAAACACGATTTTTCCCACTTTTGGCTCGGATTAGGCACTAAAACCGGTTTCCCCGAGGTGCACGGGCAGGTGCACGGCCGTGCAACACACCATTCTGGCCGTGCACCCTCAAAACGCCCCGTTTCATTTATTTGGAGCTCAGCCTTCTTGCACGGCCAGGCGCACGGCCGTGCAAGCCTGGATTGTGCCCGTGCACGGCCTCGGCGTGAGGCGCACGGCCAAATGGCTCATGTGCACGGCCGTGCAGCCTCCTGGTCTGGCCGTGCACTCCTCCAAAAGCTCGCCAATCGTCCGTTCTTCGTCCAATCGACCCCAGACTCGCTCCTAAGCCTTCATTCACGTACTAGGACCTGAAATAACACAACCAAGCACAACCTAGCGTGAAATCGGCCTAAAACACGAGAATCAACACCTCAAACAGTGTAAGTATGAGGGTAAAAACATGTGTAAATGACGGTCTATCACCCCACCCCCTACATGCCGACATGTCTGCTGTCGGGTGACCAGACACAAACCGCGCCTTGGGGTAGCGATTTATGTCTGCTGTCGACAACAAACCGCACCTTTAGGCAGCGGTTTGTGTGTGGACAAGGTAAACCGCGCCCTGGAGGGGCGGTTTATCATGCCACAATAAAACGCTTCCTCTTCAAGCGTTTTGTGGTAGGGTTTGCATATAAACCGCTCCTTAGAGGAGCGGTTTTATCTGGAAAATGGAACCGCTGGCTGACGAGGTGGTTATAGTGTAAACCGCTGCCAAGAGGCGCGGTTTGTTTATTAACCGCCACTTAGAGGAGCGGTTTTAAATAAAGGGTGGCATTTTTGGAAATTGTTGGGAATGAGTGGTATTTTTGTAATTTTTTTTAAACAGTGGTAGTTTTGGATTTTTTCCTTGGGACTAAGGGTCGTTTTGGGGTTATGTGATTGGTTTGAGGATGGTAATTATGTGTGTTAGTGATTGTGTATGGTCTGTGTTGAAATTCGTAAGTTGTGGTTGTAATCGAATGTTTGAGGTGGTTTGGGTGTGATTTGTATCCTTTGTGATGATTATGATGGCTTTTACATATCTGCAAGTTCTGGATAATGGTGTCTAACTGTGAAAATGGGTATATTGTGTTGGGTATGGTGGGTTTGAATCGTGGGATTTGGGTTGTTCATGGTGGTGAGTAAAGGGTTGGTTTTGTCGATACGGGAAATAGGTGGATTTAGATGTTTGGGGGTAATTTGGAATGATTTGAGTTTAGATGTTTGTAACTAATTTGTCGAAGGAAGGAAGCCAGTACTAGAGATTATAAAAAGATGATGATGAATGATAGTATTTGGGTTATTTTTCCACCAACCTTATTGTTTGCCGTTTTCGGATGATTTTGCTTCTTTAGGTTCCTGAGCTTTTTGTCGTTCCTGCTGTCTCCTTGCTCCTTTGTGTCTTCTGTATTTGATTTTGGTATGGTTATGGGTAGGGGTGGGAAACAGTCCGGTCCGGTTAAAACCGGACCGGATTAACCCAGTTTTTTGCACCGTTTTGACTTGTAGCACAACCGAAGACGGAATTGGATGAGTACCCGGTTTCAACCGTGACCGGACTGGATGAGATTCAATCCGGTCCGGTTTCAACCAAAAACTGGGTAAACTTGGATCCTCCCAAAAACGCTACCGTTTGAATGAAATAAAAAAAAACCATCTCCCAAAGCCCCACCCCCACCTGCACAATCCACAAATGCACAATCTCTAAATTTTTATTTATTGAAACACAATCCATAATTCTTCCCTTTGCGATTATTCTTCTCCCTCTTTGTGATCAAAATTGACCCAACATATTCTTCTCCTGATTTCTCATCGATGCCGGCAAAGTAATGTTGGCTGAGTTTCATATGTCAACACCGACAAAGAAGAGTTAGAGGAGAAGGAAGATGGGTGCACCTTAGCCTCTCCTCTCGGATGGGAGATCGGATTCTAGCGAATCCAAAATCATCGCCTTTGTCGCTGACTTCCTCAGCGTCAATTCGACATCAAAGTTTAGATCTCGGTGAGGAACTTGCTGACTGGCGCCGTAGATCCGCTGGATGGTACCATGTCGGGAGTATCTAGGTCCTTGCATGTCAGGAGAGACGCGAATCGAGGCTTGGCTGAGATGTTCCCTCCTCCGATTGAGCGTTCATCGGCTAGAGGGTGAGGTGGTCTGACTTTTGAGTGCAGAGAGAACAAGGGCTTGTCTCGACTGAGATTTTGTTAGGCAGAGGGTGAGGCGGACGGAGGCAGAGTAGAGAGAACGAGGGCTGAGCTCGACTAACCGTTCGTCGGCCAGAGGGTGAGTTGGCAGAAGGGAGGAAGAGGGAACAAGGAAGAAGGTTGTGCGGCGGAGTGTTGGAGCGTGGAGGTGACCGACTTTTAGGGTTGTGGGGGATGTGGGCTGGGCTTTGGCCTTTAGGGGTGGGCTGTGGAATATGGGCTATGGGGGCAGTTATCCAGTTTCCGGTTAAAACTGGACCAAATTGGACTGGGACCGGGGCGGTTTTTTGCTCGTAGACTCTGAACGCAGACTGGATTGGGTTAGATGATATCCGGTTTCCGGTTATAATTGTGTCGGTTTAAACTGGATGGTTCCGGTTTGTTCGGAAAACCGGGATCGGATTTC